>LR812532.1:17013894-18306394 GCA_903798195.1 Danio kyathit | reverse complement strand
CCACAGTCAATTAAATAGTGCTAATGTTGTTTTGAAGTCATATTTAAATGCAATTTCAGACCGAATATTTAAAGTATCATGGTAAACAATATAGGGACCATTAAAATGTTTAAATGTGCAAATATAAAACCAACATTACCTTAATAACCAATGCTAACATGTTTTTATGATTTATTTTACACTCGAAAAAAATTAAGATTTTACTAAACATTTTTGCCAAGAATGCATTGCTAGCTCACCCCAACACTTTCCATAATGATAAATGCGGACAATTAACTATATAAATACATCTACATGAAACGTCACTAGACAATGTTTCTAATTTTCTAAATTTTTTGTTAAACAATGGAAATGCATACATTATTGAAAGTTTTTTTCATTATTTATTGAAAACAAACAGAAACATTAATATATTAATAAAAGAATGAATATGAGTAATCATGACAAATAAATACAAGTCAACAACACATGAAACCAAGCTTTATTTTAACAGAGATGTATTACAGACAGAAGCCCATGTTTCTCCACACAGCTGGGCTAGTTCTGCAGATGATCAGAGGGACTTCGCCATCATCACATCCCTCACTGCTGCAGTCAGACAGGAGCAGGACAGGATACATGGCAGTCCATGCCCGAGATACCAATGATGAAGAGACCACAGCAACATCTGGCCCAGATGAGGACACAGGGCAGGTGGACTGATGCAGGGTCTCGTTCACTGCACTACAGGAGAACAGGAGTGTCCAAACTCAGTTTAGGACTGCTGCTGTCTTGCAGAGTTTAGTTGAAGTTGACTCTAAACTCTCCAGGACACCAGCCCTCCAGGACTGAGGCCCTGTTTACACTAATACGTTTTAGTTTTAAAATGCGTAAGTTTTGCTACGGTTACGCCATCCGTCCACACTACGGCGGAGTTTTTGAGCCCCAAAAACGGAGCGTTTTGAAAATGCTGGAGAGGCCCTTTTCATTCTAAAACGCTGCTGCTCCGTCTCAGTGTGGATGAGGAAAAACGGAGACATCTGAAAACGGAGGCAAGGCTGCAGACATTCGACTATCTGATTGGGGCTTTTTCCTCAATATTAAGTAGCCTACACACAGTTCAGTCCTGATACTTTCCGTGTAAGTTCAGACTTCGCAAGTTTGATATGGAAAACAAACTCCTGAGTGTGTACTTTATAAAGTCATTCACATCACCCTGCTATGCTGTTTCACTGTCTTGACAATACAATGAAAACATGATGTAAGGAGCTGCCTATTTTCATTTGGATATTAGCAACAACAAACATCAAAAATGTTGAGGTGCATGTAGCTGCATGATATGACCGTCATCTTCAAGCATATTTATAACAAAACGCAGCCTGTAACATAACTGCCTCCTTTCATTTTCATTGAAAATACGAAACATACCCTCTCTTTCACTGAATATCCGTTTTAATGATCAATAATGGCCATTATAAAAGTATAACGTACAATAAGTTTATACAATAGAGAAAATAAAAGCAAACAATCAGTCAGATGTGCAGAATCGGTGTCCGCGGTTACATTAATTAGGATATTAACTTAACTTATCTTTGTGCTCAGCCAAAACACGTTACCTGAAAACAAGTAATAGATTCAAAAGAACAAAGACCAAAGACCACTATTAACAAATATAGTGAGAATAGATCCAGCGGTAGATCCGTGATGAAAAGTCCGACTTGTGCAGCTCTCATGTGAGTGTGTGTGTGCTCAAAGCACGTTGCAGTGCATGCTAGAGAGTGTGTGTGTGTGTGTGTGGTCACGTGATGTGCGTTTTCACCGTTTTAATGTAGACGGAGAGCTGTTCAGAACGCTGGGTGAAACGCTAGTGTGGACGCGGATCATTTTCATTCTAAAACGCCGTTTTAAAACTAAAATGTACTAGTGTAAACGGGGCCTGAGTTTGGGGCCCCCTGCACAACAGCATTTCCAGGATGCTGCTGTTGACTTCTTTACCATCACAACACACACCAATCTGCAGATATTTCAGATCATACTAAACATAAAAAAAATACTCAAAAACAAAGTAATTTTACTGCACAATGTGTCATTTGATTTCTTTAGTGCTAATAATAAAATTATCTTACCTCTTATTTTGGATTCTTTTTTCCACAAATGTATTAGTTCCAGTGGTGTAAAGTAACTAATTACAAATACTCAAGTTACTGTAATTAAGTAGTTTTTCTCAGAAATTGTAATTAACTGAGTAGTTTTATAAATGTGTACTTTTACTCTCACTTGAGTACATTTTTAGTGCAGTAACTGTACTTTTACTCCACTACTTTTCTTCAACCTGCAGTAATTACTTTATTTTTTTCTTATCTATGATCAGCCATCGGTGGCAGACTGCGGAGATATGACTGAGGCCAGTGTTGCCAGATGTAGCTGACTGATTCCAGCCCAAAAACCATCCATTCCAAACCCGCCAAAATGCACATACATGCATACAATTGAGGTCAAAACCGCCCAATCTGGCAACACTGACTGAGGCTTCTATCGCGTGCTCTCGGTGTCGCGCGCACTCGCTCTCTCTGTCAGTGACGGTGCTGCGTGCATCAGTTCCCTGCATTTGTCAAAAGTTAACCCCCAAATTGACACAGGTAATAAAAATTCCTGTCATGTTCATGTTGTGAAAAACTGACAAAATGTCCACTGTTGATTATATTAGACTTCTGTTTTCAATAGTGATTTTACCACTTTTAATATAGGAAGTCCTCGGCTATGCAGAGTCTATAATTAATCAGAAATTGAGTGTAAATAGTTTTACGTTAGGAAATGCAAATGCAGTCTTGAATTTACAAACAGTCGGCAAGTGCCAGAGAACAGATGTAACACAATGATTAAATTTAGTTTTCAGTCACGCTCATGTAAAGGTATAATATTCAACTCGTTTAGTTTTGCCTTCATTCATTTTTGTTTTCAGTGACATCAAGCACGAGTCTTCAACACATGATTATTTACAACACGTTTTTAAACATAATAGTTTAATTTCTATAACTACTTTTTTATCTTTCCCATGGTGACAGTCAGTGCATAATATTTTAGTTATTTTGCAAGATTTTGCATGTTGTGATCAGGCAAAGTCCCTGTATTCTGTAGTCTTTTATTCAGATTAAAGTGTCATTTAAAGACTTGTTAACTAGGAAAGTTAGAAAGTTAGTCAAGTTATTGTAGAACTGGTTTGTTGTGTAGACAATCAAAAAATATACAGTAAATATTTCTTAAGGAGGCTAATAATACTGACCTTAAAATAGTTTTAAAAACAAATTTAAAACTGCTTTTATTTAAGAAATAAACTAAAGAAATAAGACTTATTATGACTCCAAAATATTTTTTTTGTTTTGTTTTATAGGAAATACTGTGAAAATCTCCTTGGTTTGTTAAAAATCACTTGGAAAACATTATTTTAAGTTAACGGGAGGGCAAAAAAGTTCACTTCAACCATCTGTTAAAGTTTACAGGTGCAAAAATGAGCCTTGATGTATTCGAATGTTAGAAATGTGTTATCCTGCTACTTGAGTTTAAGTTATTTAATTAGCTGGTTTATGAAGACTGCAGAGTGATACATGAAAACAATGACTTCGAATAATTGTTTTAGTATTTTGTAATGTATGTTAAAGTGTGCCACTGATTAAAAGTGTCCAAGAAGACGATCAAAATCTTTACACGCATTGACTCAGAGACTGGTTAGATCCATGTCACTGATGAGAAGATGACGGATATTTACTGTATGATGATCGAAATGGCCTTAAACACCCAGCAGGCACAAGACGTCAACCTGCCGTCAGATTAACATTGTACCCTAACGTTGTGGGGATGTTGCATTTTGTTTGGAAATGTCAGGCCTACCTCAATGTCCAACGCCCAACCTGAAATCAACCAAATGTCAACGTCTAATGATATTACAGCTTGATGTTGTGTGGACGTTACCACTATGACGTCTATCAGACGTTGGATTTTGGTTCCCATACCTGACGAATAAATGTCAGTATTTGACGTCAATATGACAATGGTTTAAGATGTTGGCTCGACGTTGGATTTTTGTCACTTTCTAACAACCTAAAATCGACCAAATATCAACATCATTTGACGTCATTATTGGACACCGTAATAACTTTGTCCTTAGACGCTGGCTAGACATTGAATTTTGGTCACCTGACATCATGACCTAAATCTTACCTAATATTAAAATCTTATGATGTGTGCCTGCTGGGCAATAACTAAATGCATTACAGAATGTTACGTTTACACACACACATCAACAAATTACATGTAAACGCATCAGCTTTTGACAGCATACTCACTACTCTTGAGTACTTTTGAAAGGGCTACTTTTTACTCATACTTTGAGTAATATTTACAACAGGTACTTTTACTCTACTCACACTACATTTTAGGCAAAAAAATGGTACTTTTACTTAAGTATGATTTTTCAGTACTCTTTCCACCACTGCTTAGTTCCCTTGTCTGCAGGTCCAGCTCCATCACAACAGCTCTGCAGAAACACACACACACCAGCAATCAGAAAGCTGATGTAATCACTGTTTGAGAATGCAATAACTAATAATAAATAGCAAATATAAAAGATGATTTCTTAATTGCTGTACTGTACTCAATAAAAGCCTCCCTGAAAAATTGAGACTAGAATAAATCACCTCTGTGATTGACATGCTCAAATAACATGTTGGTGTAGTTGCTGATGTAACAAATGTTCCTCAATTGATCAACTATACTGATGCTCAGATTAAACAAATTAACCTTTATTCTCATTTATTAAAATTACATGCATCTAATTTAAACAGTTTTGACAACAGTCAATTGACAACAGATTCTACATCAGCACAAATACATCACTCAGATGTCTGTTAATTTTGTAATCTGCAATACTTCACATATTTTTTTTCTGTCAGACATTTGATAATAATCTTTTTGATTTATGTAAATTTACTTTTGAAACGTTACTTTATATGTGCTTACTGGAGACCCTAACATTACATAATCAACATTTACAGCTAAATAAAATAGACCATAATATAAAGCCTCTTTACACCCTCAGCAATTCTACAGTGCACTGTACAGTAGCTCAACAAATGCGAGTTTAACACAAGGAACTGTCTTTGGTTTCTAATACTCACATTTCAAACTGACCGCGTCCTCTTCCTTCTTCAGGCTGTATGCTGTGGCTTCCTGGAGTAGAAAGGTATCCATCTGACGTACTTTTTATGGTTACTAAAGTTTTAAACGTACTCCTTTCTTTAGGTATGTTTACGCCTACTATGAAATAGTTAAGCAGGGATTTTCGAACGCACATCTAGCGAAGGGTAGAGTTTCGGTTTCGAAGATCAGCCGAAGCAACGCTAGAGCGGTGACGTCATGCCCCATTCCCTATTTGCTGAATTTCTCTAAGAGCCCGCGTTTTGATTGGCAGATACACAAGTGACTTTTGCACCAAATATCACAGTGATGTTTTGTGCAAAAGAGCGAGAGCGCAAAACGTAGATTTGCAAGTGAAAAACAGCGCTTGAGACTCGTAGTGGCAGATTTGAGAGGTTGCAGTAACATATTTGTGTTTGTGCTTAGAAAAACATAAACCAAGCATTCTACACGGGTTCAGCTCTCTTTGCGTCGATACACATTCTAATCTACAGATGTGCAAGTTTTGTCTGTGACTTCACATTTCTGGATGCAGGTGTGTGAATGTGTTTTGCACCATATTTACTGCAACAATAGTAACAAAGGACATGAGCAGATGAATTTCTGTATTTGTGATTCGTCCGATGAGATTTGTGCACCTGCACTGAACGATTTGAAAAGGTGTAAATGTTGCGTTGTGTTTGTAGGAGACAAAAAATACCTATACATTTGCAAATTTGCTCTGTAAGTACAAATTTACTGATACACATTTGTAAATTTGCTCTGCGAGGACAAATTTAATGATACACATTTCTGGCTATTCTTTACAACTACAAATTACACTTTCACAGCTGCTTGGGAGTTTCGCACCAAATATATCTTCATAGAGAAGAACCTTACAGAAGGACAACCATATGTGCAGCAATCCACCTATCCAGCCTGTATGGTAGAGTGGCTAGGCGGAAGCCACTCCCCACCTGGAATTTGCCAAAAGGCAGCTGAAGGACTCTCAGACCATAAGAAACAAAATTATCTGGTCAGATGAGACTAAAATGTAACTCTTTGGAGAGAATGCCAGGCGTTACGTTCGGGGAAAACAAGGCACCGCTCATCACTAGGCTAATACCATCCCTACAGTGAAGCATGGTGGTGGCAGCATCATGCTGTGGGGATGTTTTTCAGCAGCAGGAACTGGAAGACTAGTCATGATAGAGAGAAAGATGAATGCAGCAATGTACAGAGACATCCTGAATGAAAACCTGCATCAGAGTGCTCTTGACCTCAGTATGGGGCGACGGTCCATCTTACAGCAGAACAATGACCCAAAGCACACCGCCAAAATATTAATGGAGTGGCTTCACAACAACTCGGTGAATGTCCTTGAGAGGCCCAGCCAGAGCCCAGACCTCAATCCTATTGAACATCTCTAGAGAGATTTGAAAATGGCTGTACACTGTTGCTTCCCATACAGCCTGATAGAGCTTGAGAGGTACTTCAAAGAGGAATGGGCAAAAATTCTCAAAAGACAGGTGTGCCAAGCTTGTGGCATCATATGCAAAAAGACTTGAGGCTGAAGTTGCTGCCAAAGGTGCATCAACAAAGTATCGAGCAAAGGTTGTGAATACTTATGTACATGTGATTTTTCAGCTTTATTTTTAATAAATTTGCAACAATTTCAAAAAATCTTTTTTCACATTGTCATTATGGGGTAGAATGTGTAGAATTTTGAGGAAATAATTGAATTTAATCCATATTGGAATAAGGCTGTAACATAAAAACATTTGGAAAAAGTGAAGCACTCTGAATACTTTCCGGATGCACTGTATATACATTAATGTATACACACAATGCAGGTTAACCCATTATAAGGTGTATTCACAACTTTATTATTTAGTCTGTATTTCTGAACAATTAAATACAGGCTTTTATTATGAGCATATGAATAAAGAAAAACTGTAATGTGTCCAAGTTTGGACTGGTGTTGTATATATAAATTTACCTATTTTTAACAAATTATTAATAACATATGTACTGTATGTGTTACAAGCTTTTTCATATCTGACAATCTTGTGTGGACCCAATTTACTTTACAAAAACTGAAACTTTCACTTACAAATAACCGTTTTTAAGGTATACAGCGGTTTGAAAAAGTTATGGTTTTAAAACTGCCAAAATTGTATGTAATACTGTTACTAAGGTATGTGCAAGAGTTTTATTTAATTTTTTTTAGGACGACAGTATCTCCAGCAGAAAAAAAATATCCAAAAAAGTTTTAAATTGTAAAGAAATCAGTGTTTTTCAAACTAATGAAGACAGCAGAAGTCAATGATTTATTTTCATTATTCAGCCTGACATGTTTACTGTTCCAAAATATTATAAATCTTTCAAAAAAAAAAAAAAAAAAAAAAAAAAAAATATATATATATATATATATATATATATATATATATATATATATATATATATATATATATATATATATATATATATATATATTGTTTTCAAAGGGGAAATTTAAAAAGACATTTAAAAGGAATATATTTTAGAGCAGTAATCACAATACTGTGATACTGTGAAACTGTGATATTTCTATCCAAGGTATCATACCATACCATGCCTAATGTCAGTCTATAACTACTTTATGACTAAATAAAATGTTTTATGTTTATGGTCATACATGATACAATTCACATATATTTATCCAAAGTTCTAATTAATTCCAGTAAATTTCTGTTAAGGTTCCAGCTTGAAATTTTTTCTAAATTTAGTTCTGGTGAAAAGTTTATCGGAAATTTCCCACCCATTTGCAACACCTATAATGAGCTACTGATTTCTGAAAATGTCAGTCGTCCTATCACATAAGAACAAATGTCATTGGTGTGTGGGAAAGGGGTAAAATTGATACAGAAGTTATTTAGTTGGTTAAATATATTTCAACTGAACTTTATTTATTAGCACCATTTATTAAACAATTCCAATTCCATATCAACATGCTATAAATCATTAACTAATTAATTAGCATAAGCTATGATAAATGTTTTTTTTCACTGTCAATTTAGCTTAATTACCTACTGCTAACAAATGGAGCCTTATGGTAAAGTGTTACCAAACAGCAGAACTATAATAATTCAGAATTTAATCATTTTAAATCAATATCTGTTGCATGTTGTAGACCCTAATAGTATGTGAAAATGTGTTTGAAAATAAATAGTCAATTAAAATTTTATATTATGTCTTGTTTCACATACCATCCATCTTAAAACAAGTAATTGAAAATAGAATTAGAACTACAAGCACGGGTAAATAGTGTTAAAAACAGATAACACATTACATTAAAAAAATAATAATTCAAGGTTGAAATCAGATGCCAAATGGGACATTTGAAAACATACATTGTGCAAATTCTTATTTTGTAGCTTTGCAAAATTATTTAGCTGTTGTCATCTATGCAAAGAAAATAAAGATAATCAGAAGACATCACAAGATATGTAAAGGAAAAAAGACACCTTAATGGGCGGAACACCAAGTTATGATTAGAGTAGACAAAACTGGTCAGACAGGAAGAACACTCACCAACTTTCCCAAAAGCCTCCCGCAACTCCTCCAGCTCTTCTTTGGATATCTTACCAGCCATCTCCCAAAGCTCTGTCAAATATAATGTTCTGTAGAAAGAAAAACAAACAAAAACAAAAGCTTGTTTGTATGTCTGTTTTCTAACAAAGAAACTTGGAAGTAGCTCTGTGCAGTAAAATTGTAAGACAAGCAAATGGCATGCAAATATTTAGGCATGCAACATACTGTAGTAGTAGACTATATTTGGACAAAATGTATGTTGGAAAGGGCGTGCCAAAACACATCCTTTTGAATGCAACCTCACTATGAGTTTGAGAAATGCAATTACCTCATTCTTCAGCATGACTGTCACTGATACTTTATTCTATCTTTCTTTGTTTCTTATCTTTATTGTGTTTAGTCAACTGAAGAGTTACCTTTAATTCAAGGCTAACAAAATCCCACAAAAGAGTCAAACCCAGTAAATTCAGTTAAATGTATCTTAATTTTTATAACGCTGTGTACAATTTAAATTTTGTCAAAGCAGTTTAACATGATGAAGTTATGGTTCTTCAGTTCAGTTCTCACAGTTTAGTTCAGTTAAGTTCAGGAAATGCACAGTGAAAATCATACAACAGAACAAAAAACATTAAAAAGGTAGTTCACCCAAAAAATTATTTATTCTGTATTTACTCAGCCTCAATTGGTTGTAAATCTTTATTACTTTTGCACACAAAAAGCTATTTTGAAGAAAGCTGAAAACCGGGCTGTAGCCATTGACATCCATAGTGGGAACAACAAAAAATATGGAAGTCTATGTTAACAGGTTTTTAGCATTTTCCATAGTATCTTTCGTTGTGTTCAAAATCAGAATTAAAATTAGACAGGTTTGGAAAAGGTGAAGATTGAACTATGCCTTAGTTATCCCTACATAACGTGAGAAGACCAAGCCACAGCCAAAAGTCACTCTATAAGAAGCATCTTTATTTTAGCCACTAGTTCTATATTGCAAGCTTTTGGGATTATTTAGGACACATCTGCAATGGTGCTTGCCATCCTACCACACCCTGATGGAACAGCAAAAAGTTGAAGACTTACAGCTAGAAAAAAAAAAAAACTTTAAAATTCGACGGTACCTTAATAACTAAATATTCATCAGTTGAAAATTAATTAATCTTAATTTGATGAATTTAATAAGATTCTGCAGTTCAAGCATAGATGTAATATAATTTGACTATGGTTTGTTTATGGACAAATCTAAGCAACCAGATAATCCTGCGTAGTGACTAGATTTCCAGTGTTTCTAAGGACTACCAACACTTCATGACTGATTGAACAATGTGAAACTATAAAATACTAAGCAAAACAAATCTTGACCATGTGTTCTATCCAAAAAAATTGATATAACAGTCGAACAAGAAAAATCCTTAAAAAAAAACTTTCAAAAACTGCTTTGAAATCTCAGTTAATAAAACATTTAGAACTACTTTCAAGCTGCAAACAGATGCAAGAAATGGGAATTGAAACAACATATGGCTTTTACAGATGCTGTGTCATTAGCAGCACGGCTAGGAAAAGAGACGGGTTTTCACCAGTGCATAATATTAATGAGACAAAGTAGAATGTAGAGAGAGATTAAACTTAAAAAGAGAAAAACACATACCGTCGATCCTGATGCGTGCTGTGAATGGAGCTTTAGGCACCAGCAGTGGCAACAGAGGCAGTATTCACTCCACACCCTTCAATGCTAATCTGAAACACCAGCATTCCAGACGGCCTCACAAAGACCTATGGCAGCAAGTCATAACACTTCCTGACAGTCTAGCAGTCGGCTTGTCTGCCGGAGAGGGAGGAGGGATAGGCAGGAACAGACGGAAAAGCAGAGGGGGAGGGTAAACATTCCTGATGTTCTTTTTTTTTTTTACTTGAAGCATTTTCATCAAAAATATACTTGAACAACGCAATAAAGTGAGTGAAATGACGCGGGAAAATAAAATAACATAAGACAGTCTTTGCTTTAAAAAATTGCTTTAGCAAATGAAAAATAACACTGAACTGTTAGAAAAATGCTGTTGAAGGCTCAGCTAGTCTCTTGCCATTTCTGGTTCTAGCAGAAAAAAGTACAAATAAACAGTATGTTTATTATGGACTAAAAAACCCTATAACTAGCAAATGGCAAATGGTCTGCAATAAATTGAAAAGGTCAGAAAAAACACAAAAAACAAGACAGGCTAAACAAACAAAAAGTTTGCAGTTATTTTTACAACCAAGATGCCTGATGTGAAACTTGTTGCGACATGGTCTTGAGACCTCGAAAACAGATGTTCAATATGTGTGGCATACCTGCTGAATCTGCATTTGATTGATAAGACCAGGAGCAATAGCTAATAGAAGAAACCGAAAGCTGTGGTTATCCAATTACTTACCTAGGTGTGTCACATAAAATAGGGTGTATTCCAGAAAGCAGGTTATGTGACATACCCAGGTAAGTTTAACTTTAGTCTGTTTTAGACAGGTCAGTGTGTCGATAGCACAATGAACAGAAAAAAAAAAAAAATAATAATAATGGCTCCAATCCGAAGTCAAGATCCCTTTTGTCTCTCTCGGCACCTCATACATCTTTCTGTCAATAGGCCTACTCTGCAGCAAATGCCCTTTCAGCTGCAACCCATCACTGGGAAACACCCATACACTCTTATTCACACACATACACTACGGCCAATTTAGTTTATTCAATTCACCTATAGCGCATGTCTTTGGCCTTGTGGGGGAAACTGGAGCACCCGGAGGAAACCCACATGAACACAGTGAGAACATGCAAACTCCACACAGAAAAAGCACCACCCAAAATGCAAAGACAAATAGAAAAATGCACTGCAAATCCTCACAATACATTAAAATAGCACGAACCACAATGGAAATGTTTGAAGTGGATCAACTGAAAATGTAGCTGCAAGCAACGATTAAGGGGCCAAGCATATAAAGAATATCTTTTGCCCATTTTGGACGTTTTTTAACATCACACAATTTATAGAATTTAAAACTGTTTTTAAATAACTGTGATTATATAAATAATTGTTTATATCAACAATTAAAATGAGCTTCAAATGAACTGCATTTTCGAAATGCAGCCTGGTGAGCTTCAAATGCAGTTTGGAGCCTGATGCAGAGTGTCAAAGTTTATATTAAATTGAAGATTATTTTAAAAGGGACTTTTTAGATCCGAACAAATGAATCATCCAGCGATCGTTTGAATGGACAGTTGACTACAACTACAGATATTGCTATCCAAATCTAATAAAAGCCCTTTAATATTTAAGCAGTCCCTAGTGAAAAATAAATATGCTTAGTACACTTGGATCCGGACTAATTGTCAGTATATTTTAAGTGTATCAATGATAAGTTAACTTAAAGTGTGACATTTTGGACATATTAATTTTGTGCCAAGTATATTTTAATTGTAATAAAATTGCACTTAAGTACAACTTTAAGTGTATTTAGTGTGTTTTTGTGTGATAAATTGGAGCAACTTTAAGTATATTTAGTACACTTTAAATAAGCATAATACATAAGCTAAATTCATGCTTGCTTAGTGAAATTAAAGTGCACTTTTACTGTATTACAAGTACATTAGAAATTTATTCCGAGTGCATTTAAAATACACACGCAATATACCATAAATATATTAGTTTTATTACTAAATATATGTTAAATGCAACTTCAATAAAAGTCAAATACACACAATAAACAATTCAAACTGTTTTTAATAAAACCGCAGAATGGTTTAAATGTTTTACAGAATCATTCAAAAATATATTTTTAATCTATTAAAAATAGTCCAAAATACTGCAGAAAATGTCCTTCAGTACAAAACATTACAATTTAAGAACAGATCTTTTAAAATGCCATGATAATCCAGAAAGTCCATGACTGTGCAAAGTCTGCACATGTACTGTACAAAATGTACTGTGCTTCAACAAAAAAGTGCATAACAAAGATCAAATCTCTAATATGTTTCACCAAATCCTTATAGTGGAGCCTTTGATTAAGGCTCAATCCCAACTCTACACCTTAGCTCTTCCCCCTTGGTTTGTGCGTTCACATAAAGAGGTCGTGTGTCCCAATTCTCTTTATTAGCTTGGTGGTGTAGGGGTAAAGGGAACATAGGGGAAAAGGGAACATAGGGGAACGTAGGGGTAAAGGCCACATAGCCCTTCAAATGGAGATTTTTCAAGACCACACTACAAATGAAGGGGTATGAGAGTTTTCTCTGACTACACCAGCAACATGGATGTAAAAATCGAGCAAAGAGACCCACAAATGTAAACTAAATTTGCATTAATAAGAATTTTTACTACAAAGCAGCTTCTTTATTACATTCATAACGACATTAATGTGTTATCTTCAAAGAAACATTTTGATTACTCAGCATATTTTTAATTCAGATAATCCAATGACTGGGTCTGTCAGAAATATCTGCTGGGAGTGAAATAGCTTTTTACTGCACATCTGGTATAATATTACTGTTGTTTTTCAGTTCATTCATACAGAAGATTAGCCTCAACACTCACACAGTGCTTTACACTCAACTTCTATATGATTTATTTATAAATGGGTGTAGACAAAGGGAAAGTAGTAAAAATAGAATTGAGATTGGCCTGAACCTCATCAATTTTGGATTTCCGTGATATTTGGGAATAATTTTTCAAAAATAGTTTACATAGATGAAGAAAAAAGCCATAGTATTTAAAATTGTGTAACATTCCAGCATGTCAGGCAGGGATGAGAGTAGTGGTAAAATATGATGGTGTAGTTATAATTAAAAGTTTAATCAAAACTGATTCAGTTCAGTTTAATACAACTGTCACTGTTGAAGGAAGATCCACTAAAGAGCAACTCAGCCAGCTCTGACCAAGCAAGCCAGAGGGACAGTGGACAGAACCAAAACTCCACAGGTTGATGAAAGTAATGAACAAACGTTAAAGAAACCAGGCTCAGCCAGGGATCAATTCTCCTCTGGCCAAACAAAGGGAAGAGTTGTGGTCTAAAAGACTCTGGAAGGCTTGAGAACGATGAGTGTGCGTCATGGAGAAAGTGCAGGTTTGAGTCGGTCAACGGCAGGTGTCCAGAATAGCTCATGGCATCAATGCAGAGACTCATCTGTTACTGCCATGCTCTTGCCTCATCCATGATCACCACAGCATCTGCTCTGGATACATTAGACATTGACAGCAATCATTACGTCAGTAATAGCATACGTCACATTTATAGCATTTACAGTCTCTGTGAAAAGAGAAAAAAATCTTTAAATAAAACAGTAAAATTGAAGACCACAATTAATGTATAATAATGTAGAACAATTTAACTGTATTATTTTAGCATTTATATTATTTTTATTCAGTACTTCCTGACATGTAGGTAGATACATGAAATCCAAAATAAAGAAAATTAATTTAAAAGGTGATGTATAGAATATATGAGCTTGCTGACCTTGCCTGTGAGGATCCAACTGGCCCTTTGAGAATTCAATGGCAGATTTCTCTGCAAGTGTGCATCTTGCCGGAGTTTCTAGGGCAAAAAAAGAAACTTGTGACTTTTTATCCTTTTATACATTTTGGGACAGTAACATCAGAATCAGCCAGAGAAATCAGGAACATATGAGAAATAAGCTATTATAAAATGTTTTACACAACATAAAAAGCAATCACTATGCAACTAAAGCTCAATAAGTGGTCAGGATTACACAAAAAGGCAGCAAAAATAAACTGTTTAAAAATATTTTTATACAGTAATTCTTGAATTTTTCTTGAGCTAAAATATGACTTTTCTAATGAAATAAAGAAATACAGGTTTGTAACAAAGTGTGAATAAAGCAAATATCAGATATTTGTAGACATCTGTATTTACAAATACACATTTATTTAAAAAAAAAATATAGAATTGTCAGATTGGATTGAATGAATATTTAAAAAAATGTTTAACTAGTTAATTGGGTAATTCACCTTAAAATTATAATTTTGTTATTTACTCACCCTCATTACAAACAAACCTGTATATAGAGTAACAAATAAAGAGTCGTTAATACATTAACATTACTTGACGATAGTAAGAGAACTCATTCAGTTGGTTGGGAACATGAACGTTATACAATTGAATTAAACACGATATATAAAAACATTTTTAAAAAGAGATTGAGGTGAATACCACACATTCACAAACGTGTGTTGCATTTTACTTCATTTGTGCTGTCCAGTACAAATTCCCCATTTTTTTTATGTATTTGCAATGGCTTGTATGTATTACACTCACCTGAATATTTAAGTTCACATTTGGTATCAACCCAGAATCATCAGCGACTCCAGCCACCCAAGCCATAGACTTTTCTCTCTGCTACCCTTAGGCAGACGGTTCCGCAGCATCTGGTCACGCACCAGCCGACTGAAGGAAAGTTTCTTCCCTCAGACTATCAGGCTGATGAACACTTAACACACCCCACACAAACTCTTCCATACCCCGCACTGCACACCTTCAAGATGTAGCATGCACTGCACTTTAACAAATCCATACTTAAAACAATACTGCTTACAACTATGTGTACACCTATCCATCGTACGTATCGCTGTCAACATTGCCAATTTTACATTGTCTTGTTTTTTTCTTTTCTGTATTTTGCACTGTCTGTATTTTGCACTGTTGTTGTATTTGCACTACCTGTATTTTGCACTGTCTGAAGCCAGCACCTAAGCTTTTCACTCATCATAGCACACGTGCTGCTGATGATGTGACAATAAAAGTGATTTGATTTGATTTGAATAAGAGCTCCATCTTTTAAAGAAAACATCCTCTCTGGTCTCCAGCACAGACACACAAATTGAGTCTGCAACACACACTGTATTAGAGATGGCTACTTGTGCCCCTATACATTCCTTGTTTAACCCCCCATAACAAACCCTCAAGTACAATACTAAATGTAGACTTTACCTTAAGTTCCAGAGTGGAAAAGGCATCTTCAGCATACTTCAAAGACAAACCATATCCAGTTGTGAAATACAGATGAGGTCCCATGACCACTTGACCCTCCAATGAATAAGACTGTTTGTTTGATGTTGTATTGCTGGGAAAAGAAAGACTGAATTTGTGAATAACTTAATTTGTTTGTACAAATAAATTTGACATTCCATATACTGCCTAATAAAATGCGCAGTAAAATTGCTAATAAACACAAAAACTATAGTTTAAAAAATCTTTAAAATAGAGCCGCTATGTCTAATATTTCCTCAGCACTGGGTAGCCAAATAGCCTAGTTGTGGTTGTTTTTAACACCAGATTTTTTTAAATGTGGGAACTATTAGAGGAAGAAAAAGAGTTTCATCAACATTACCTTGAACAATCAAGCGAGGGGTGCTTGGTAGCATCACACTTTTTCAACATCCATGGCTGTGGCGCAAGGCTGTAAAAACTGATAAACATAATAAGAGTAGAATAAGACTCAACATTTGACTCTGTATGAGTTAAAATGTATGCACAAATCATTCCTTGTCCCCATCAATTTAACTTTGAATAGGCAATATACATTTGTTCCATGCACTATAGCTATCACGTACACCTAAACACCACAAAAAATAAAATGTACAGTGAACTCTATACAATAAGTTCACATTAGTAAATGTTAATAATGCATTAAAATTACCACTAAGTAATAGAGAATGACATTGACTATGTAAATGTTAGCTTAAAAATACAACTGAATGGGGTATATGCACACAGACTTTTAATTTTCCGTCAGTCAGCCCAAGCGCATCACTGCCAATATAAAAATCTGAATAATTTTAAAAGACTCTCTTAATGTTTAAATGCTAAATAATTATTTACTGTATATTAACTACTGTTATGTTACACAATAAACACAACTGACCACTCTTATGTGGTTAATTTACTTTGCATTTGCCATAATCTGTGACAATAACATTTTATTGGCTGATAATGATGGTCATAATGACTATGTGAAGGCCAGCTTACCTTAACTTTATTCTGCATGGTCACTTCAATGTTGTGCTGAAATTGGGAATGCAGTTAACACTAATTTAATTAAAGTTAAGAGAAATTACCTTTCTCTTTACCTTTCCTCATGGTCATGAAGTACTTCACCTTCACTTCACTTCAATACTGTGCTGAAATAGAGAGAGGAGTTAACAGTTAATAAAATCACCTTTGTTTTTTCAGGTACTAATGCTAAAACTAAATTCCTGAGCACTAACTTACAAGCGCAGTCTGTAAATTTTTTTTGTGTGAAAATGGCGATTAACCCGTCTGTTAACGAATAACATGGCATAAGAACCTAACGTTACAACTAAAGCTAACTTGCTTGGTTAAGGTAATTCTGTTAAATGACATGCACTGTACAGAAATATACACAAAACAATCATTTTTCAACACTTACCGTGGGTGAATCCGTTGACTGAGACGTCGACGGTTATGGTTCAAATGAGGCGTTGCCTGTGGTGACGGACGGTGCTTGTATCCGGTTGAGTCGAATCGGCTGGTTCTATGAATCGGCTCACTTAAGTAAATAGTAAACATAGATATATACACTAGATGTCGCCTACCCTACTGTTGTCTATTAGAAGGAATGCGTCAATAGAGCCGCCATTTTAGTACAGGGTAGCGCTCCTTTGAAATGAATGCAGGAACCAAGGTGAAGTGGAGGACTGTGGCCATCCAAAGCCAGAGATATACACATATACACATATATCTATGATCGGGAGTTTTCCCTGGTGGTCCGTATGCAAATATTTTTTTAAATTACGAAATATTATAATTTTACATCACTTTTCTACATTGATGGATGAGACCGCACGCACGGGCATTCCTAACAAAGAGTGTTTGTGTGCATGGAAATGTATTATTCTCTCTCCCTGTTTAATTTGATCTAATCCATGTCCTGAAACACACCCCCTCTCCTGCTTTCACAGGGAGCGATTCGTTTGTGAATAGGTGCGTTCGACATTAAGCACAGCTGCAGCCGGTGATCAACGAGATTAGCCGAGCGCAGGCGGGGGCGGAGTTGAAAACGGAGCCATCAAGCCGGCCACTTCGGGGACTCAAGTTGCTGCAGTCATGATTACCGATCACATGGCGTGATCATTTATTTATTTATTTATTGAAATAACAACAAAAGATATAAAGTACAAATAAAATCAAAATACAGTCTCTACAAACTTCATTTTAAACAGTAAGGGAATTATGAATTAAAATTAAGTAGCCTACATACAAATGCATCAGAAATAAGGGGGAAAATAAGGGCACATAAAAATGAAATAAATATCCACGAATAGGATTATTTTGAATAATGAAGGCATTTTTAAAAAAGCCCTTTAATCCAAAAAGATTGAACAAAATGACCAAAATAAATGAGCTACACTTTCAGTAGAAATTTCCCAGAAAGAGCAGGTACATCAATGACATTTTTAACTTTTATTTCTGCGTAATATGGTTTGACAGAAAATAAAATATTTTAGAATCATATTTTTATATTACATATTTTTATATAACTTAATTTGCTAAGAAATCGTCAGGATCAATGATGATAATTATTGTATTACAAGTCTGTAAGACTTATTTGAGTTAATATTTAAGTTATTTACTAAAATATATCATTTATATCGTTTATGGAGCTAAATACAGTAGTCTGTATAAAAAAGGCAGAATAAACCTGTGCAAACAATCTAGTCAGTATGAACAAATTACTTAACAAAAGATGATGCTGCTGTAAAATATTTGTAGTCTTTTAATAAGCATGATGTGTACAAGATAGAGAGTGTATGAACAGTTAATTGTTTGTTTTGAAATTTGTGAGAAGGATGTTGTCCAATAATAAACCTGAATCACACGTGGTTGTTGTCATGCGGTGAACTTGGCCAATCGTATTATATTGGTGTCGTCATCAGAGTTCATGCAGGCGCTCTTCAGTTGCTGCGCGGGCTGAGTCAGTCGTCTGATCTCGAAGCGCTGTCGCGGTACTTTGATGCCACATGTGACAGTCACATGCCGTCGGCGCAGCATCAATCCGGCCAAAATTTCTAACCAGCATGCACCGCTTTAAGACAGACTTCGATCGATCTGCGCAGCGCTGCATGAAGTCGAACGCACCTAATGAATCTCCGTTATGAACGACTCGTTCACTTAGCTAACAATAATACAAGTTTCTGGCACCGCAGCGTCTTCTTGTCATATTTCATAACATTGTTTGCTTATTTTATTCAACAAAACTAGCATAAGCTTAGAATTTAGCGCGAGTTGATGCTACTTTGCCTTATGGTCACTGCAGTAAGAGACTGTATTATCATCAATAACGTGACTTGTTAAGCACAAAAGTTTATAACATACAAAAACGTAAAAAACAAAATCTTACCTATGAAATGTGATGACTTTGTGCTTTGTTTTCTTTGTTTGCTCGTTACACAGCGCTAAAGTCCAGCATCTTCACATTTTCACACTGTCTTGACTAGTGCGGTTGAATGACGTTTGTCCTAGGAGCACTGTACCAATTACGCTATTGACGCATCTTCAGGGTCCCTATGCGATATCTAGTGTATATATCTATGAATAGTAGAGTCGAATCCGCCTAAAAACATTCCTTTTTGTATAAGATTGTGATGCAACAATATGATTCATTAATCATTACTTTTTCGCTATACTGCCCAAGAGTGTCTGGATGCAGACATGATGCAGTCTCAGACCGGTGCAATCTCAGCCGCGCATGCGCATTCAGAGTGATGCAATCTCAGCCGCTCATGCGCGTTTGAACACGTGTATTCTCGTGCACGCGCACGTTGCGGCAGGTCAAAGACGGAAATACGCCAAAATACAGTTTACAAACTAAAAGTACGACAGACAAAAGAAATACCTATGTATCTACGCCTGAATTACACACATAATTATGTCACGAGGTAGCCTGTAAACTCCTATTATAAAAAGATTTGGGTCGCGGCCAGGATTTTATTTAAAATAATAGCTGATAGGCATTTCTAATATTGTCTTAATAACTTCATTACTTCACACGTCTAAAATGTGTTTATATTGGCAAAATGCATAACTAATTAATGTTAATGCACAACTAAATAAAACATTTCTACACATTCCTCCTACATAAAACACATTTATATAGACACGTTATAGTGCTTTACCATTCAGTAGTACAGTAATACCATTTATATTACAGTATTTAAAACTTTTATGTTAACACATGCTACAGCTAGAAAATATTTTAGTTGACTTAGGTTTATTAACTACATTGAAATAAAAAAAAACCTTTATATTTCTTCATCACAAAATAAACAGACATATAAAACTGTATGACTTATTAAATGATTACCAAGGACCTGTTTATATTCCTTTATTGCAGAAAGAAAAACACAATAAATGTATTTCATTCATTTTCTTTTCAGCTTAGTCCCTTTATTAATCTGGGGTCACCAAAGTGGAATGAACCGCCAACTTATCCAGCACATGTTTTACGCAGTGGATGCCCTTCCAGCTGCAACCCATCACTGGGAAACATCCATACACACTCATACACTACGGATAATTTAGCTTACCCAATTCACCTGTACCGCATGTCTTTGGACTGTGGGGGAAACCGGAGCACCCAGAGGAAACCCACAGGAACGCAGGGAGAACATGCAAACTCCACACAGAAACGCCAACTGACCCAGCCGAGGCTCGAACCAGCGACCTTCTTGCTGTGAGGTGACAGCACTACCTACTGCGCCACTGCGTCACCATAAATATATTTAAAACTTTCAAATAAAAAATTATATTTATAATGATTTCTAATCACAGTGCAGTGGGTAGCATGTTCGCCTCACAGCAAGAAGGTCGCTGGTTCAAGCCTCAGCTGGGTCAGTTAGCATTACTGTGTGGAGTTTGCATGTTCTTCCCGTGTTGGCGTGGATTTCCTCCGGGTGCTCCGGTTTACCCCAGTCCAAAAACATGCGATACAGGTGAATTGGGTAGGCTAAATTGTCCGTAGTGAATGAGTGTAAATGGGTGTTTCCCAGAGATGGGTTGCAGCTGGAAGGGCATCTGCTGCGTAAAACATATGCTGGATAAGTTGGCGGTTCATTCCTCTGTGGCGACCCCAGATTAATAAAGGGACTAAACCGAATGATTTATAATGCTTCTGTCACAATAAATGCTAATATGTTCCCAAAACACACAGCAGTTGGTGATTGATGACTAGTGAATTAATATCTGCAGTCAGACTGGGGTGCGTTTCCCAAAACCATCGTTAGCCAACTAAGGTCGCAAGTTCCGTCGTTACAAAGATAGTTTGTTGATTTGCCGTTTCTCAAATCCATCGCTCCAACGAACATTCACAAACTGAGTCGCAAAGTCGAGCACTTGAAACGACACCTCTGGAGCTGTAGTTAGACACATAGTTCCTGGCTGTGTTCTATTCCCACTTATCCCCCTATGCCCTATTCATTTAGAACATTCTAACATTCAAAGCTGGAATTATTAAAAGTAAAAAAGCATTAAGGTCATCTCTCTTAGGTGTAATTTGCTTTCAAAGTATTTTTACAGTTCAGTTTTAGCGATCTTTATGTTTACAATTGTGCTCCCTTCGCAGTGCACTTTGAAAACATTTATGTCATTTTGAACACAGCCTCATAGCGAAAGAGCTATTATTTAAAAGCGGAAATTATGTTACGTCTCCAAAGCTTGTGAAAATAAAAAACATAGCATAAGTTAATTCTTTTATTTTATAGTGGGTTATTTATTAAGTGTCTCTGCTGTATATGACATGGGTCTGTTCGTTAGAACTTTCTGCTGTGGTTTGCATGTGTCAAATTGTAAAAGTAGACATTTATTTTTTTTTAAATAAATAAACAATATCCTACTTAATAATAATAATCATCATCATCAATCTTAATCATTAATATTATCATTAAAGTTAATATATTTATTATAAATAGCCTCATTATTTATTTATTTATGTGATTTATATATGATATTAGAATAGTGTTAGCTTTTGTAAGTGATTTTATGTTTTAGAATAGAATATGTGATGTTCAACTTCTCAATAATATTAGTAAAGCAAACACAGGCCCTATATCTTCCATTTACATATATTTCAATTAATATAGAAAATGAGTGCATGTTTTTACCAAAACTAATATTGGATTTTATTTTAAATGCGTGTTTGTGTAAAACAATATAATTTGCACAAAGAAATGATGGGGTTGTTCACTAAAGAAGTTACTCCACCCCGTTTAGAGCATCCTTATGGGCGTTTTACGCTATAACTAACGTCGTTCAAGCGATGGATCTGCAACAGAGAAACTAGGGGTTTTGGGAAACCCTCATTGTTCTTTCACCAAACGATGCATCGAACTATGATAGTTCAGCCACGAGTTACGTCGTTGTTGGGGAAACGCACCCCAGTGCAGATGCAGACATCTGAGGAGTGTAGAAATGGACATCTGAGGACTGCAGATGTGGACATCTGAGGAGTCAATGCAGATGTTTTACACCTGCTAAGACTGAGTGATCCACCTGTAAGGATAAATTGAAAAGACAGATGTAAAAATGGTTCTGATTCATATATTTTTTGTATTCCACATATATCTTGTGTCCATTTATTTATTATTGTCTTTTTATTAACAACATTCAAATTACTTTACAACTGTTGTATGACAGTTCCTCTAACGATCCATTTATAAAATAATGTTAAGTAACACCTAAACAAATTATATAGAGCAGGTCACCTGCAAACTGCCCTGTTACTTTTCAAAACAACACCCCAAAACAGCTAGTAAAATATTCATGGTTTTATTATTGCCTAAACAAATGAATTACCACCAAAATAACAAAAACTTGTTATATCAGATAAATATATATATTTACATGAATTTAACATGAACTGATTGTGAACAATGATTTTTACATAAGCTTTTTTTAATGTTAACATCCTCTTAATAGAATATTTTAATGTATCCCTTTAAATTGACAGCTTAATAAATGTTTACTTACACATACACTTATGTACTTGTTTGTGGGTTAGATAACATGACCAAACAATAAACAACACGTTTATTCAATAATACTGAATCTTGGTTAATCTTAGCTTATTAATATTGTAATATGTTAGTTACTGCATTAGTTAACATGAACAAATAATGAACAATGACCCAGATTCAGTGCTATACAACCTTCAACTTGCATGTTATTCATGTTTGTGGACTCTTTACTAACACAATTTATCACTAACAAAGAATTAGTTAAGGGAATTAGGATTCTTTTAGTAAATTGTACAATACTTTAACATTAATATACTGTGTTACTAGCATTTGTAATTGTAAACTCTTTACTAGCATAGTTTATCAGTAACAAACCATCTGTTAATGAAGTCAGAAACTTTATTGTAATGTGTACATCACTCCAACATTAAGTGTTACTAACATTTGTAAACTCTTTACTGATATTAAATTCACAAAGTTTTTGTTCTTCATTTTTTTTAACATTTTTGCTTAAAAAATATGTTTTAAAATCTGTCAATGTTCTCCCTGTTATGTAATGTAGTAAAGGATCTGAAAGAGATGTGTACATGGTTTACACTGATTCGAGATCCAGTAAAATCATTAATCACTGCTTTGTAATAAACTCATAGATGTTACTAACACATCAGTTATAATGTTGGTTTAGTGGTAAGTGAGCAAAGACTTTACAAATGTAACACATGTTGAAGTAGTGTACATTTTACAATAAGGTTTCTAATTCCTTTAACTAATGCTTTGCGTGATCAATCATATTAATGAGTCTACAAACATGAATAACATGCCAGGACTGAACCTGAGTCATTGTTCATTATTTGTTCATGTTAATTAAGTAACACATGTATAAGTTTATGTTAACAACGATTTAGTATTACTGAATAAATGTGCTGTTCATTGTGTAGTCATGTTATTTAACCAATGAACAAATACACTAGTCTATGCGAAAGTAAACATTAGCTAATTATGTTAAGCTGTTAATGTAAAGTGATACAATACAACGAGAAATACTTTTTAACTAATGCAGATGTTTATTAACCTTTAACAAAAATTAATAAACGCTCACGGTAAATTGTAAACTAATGTATGAACTGACGTTATCTAACGCAATCTTCCTGTAAATGTTACGCTATTTAATCTTATGAATAAATGAATTTACTGTCAACAAGCTAGCGGTCGCGCTAAACTGTTTACTTTAAACACATAGATGACATCGAGGGAGCTGTGTACAGGTTTTTTCGGGCACATATCACGATCGTTATTAATAACATTCACCTAATAATTAAAAACACCACATTTAATAACATAGCGAAATTCGCGAATGGAATAAATATACTTACAGTACGAGTGACCGTACGTGAAGCATCTGTCTCACAGAGAGCGAAAGTGTGCCCGCGTGCGCATGTGCGGCTGAGAGCTGTCTGACTGCGCATGTCCGGCTGAGACTGCATCACTCTGAATGCGCATATGCGGCTGAGATTGCAGCGGTCTGAGATTGCATCGTGTCTGCAGCCAGACCCTTCTCATACTGCTCGGCCACACGCATTGTATACACGGATTCTATGTTGATAAGTATGAGCTTGTGAACACGTGTGATAATTCCAGAGCAAGCAGTTCAATCTGATTCAATGTCACGCGAGTTCTGAACCGAATTAGTGCAAAAGTGATATTGTTTTTTTTTGGTTTATTTATAAAGATTTTGTGTCATTTTAAATGAGTCGATATCGCAGATTCCTAACCTCTATGTGTGTTTAACAGTCTTTGGTTTCATGAATCAATTATTTTTGTTACAGTTTATCACATTTTGGCTAAGTACAAAATTATGTTTATTAAAAAAAATGTCATATTTACATAATCTTATAGATTTAAATAAAGGCACCCAAAAATGAACATTTAACATTCATGTTTCAAACCTGGATGGTTTATTTATTTAAAGTTATTTTTGAAGATGTGGTAGCCTGTTGGGATGTTGGGGGCTGCAACATTCAGTTAAAAAAAAAAAATGTATATATATATATATATATATATATACACACACATATATATATATATATATATATATATATATATATATATATATATATATACACATATATATATATATATATATATATATATATATATATATATATATATATATATATATATATATATATATTAGGGGTGTAACGGTTCACAAAAATCACGGTTCGGTTCGATACGACACAGTGGTGTCACGGTTCGGTATGTTTTCGATACAGCAAAAAAAAAAAAAAAAAAAAAGCCAGAGGATTTCTCTGATTGAAATCTTTTTATTGTATGAAAACTAACATAATAAAAGCATGTTCTCTCTCTCTTTTTTTACTTTGAACTAGGGATGTCAGTTTCTACAAAATCCTGTGATCAATGATCATTTAAATTAACGATCAATTGATCTATTAATCGCTCATTCTTATAAAAGATCCGTTTAAGTCTAGGCTACCAGCCTGTGTTGAGGCTACTGAAAAATGAGCCGAACATGCAATGCATTATGATCCTTGCTTAATCGTCACAACGAAAAAATCCCAAACTAGGCTACAGGCTGAGTAACCTATACATCAGAGGTGAATGCGGCACACGCTTCTGTTACAGCTTCCGTGAAGAACGAAAGCGAAAGCAACTAAACACTGTTATGCCATAAAATTATTTCATTTTTAACAATCAATTAAATTACACAGCGGTTTTATATCAAAAGTTGATAATAATATAAAATATACTACATTTTAATGGTAAAATAATGATTTAAACGACGGCTGTTATTTCTTTCAGCATTCAAACATTAAATAACTAATGCAGCAAGTGAAATAAAAACGAATATGAAACAACACATAGCAGGATTTAAAGCATATAAAGGACTATTATATTTAGCAAAATGCTGCTCTTTTTATCTTTGTATTTTTTATCATTTTATTTTTGTTATTTTTAATATTTTTTTGTCTTCATAATTAAAGCTATTGACAAATTCCTGCTTGAAATTTTAGAAAATATTTTGCGTAGCAACCCAGTATATATTAAAGATCATCGAGAACAAAAAAACAAACACAAAAACATGTTACATGGCCCCATAAATGTCCAACTTATATTTAACTGAATCGTATAAATGATGAAAATTGCTCGTTCATTTTTTATAAAACATTTGTTATTTTTTTGAGTAAAAACAATATCGACATTTAAGAATAATTTTATTAATTCACTCATTTCTTTGACTTGTTTATTGGCGCATAAACAGGCTATAATTTAAATCAAACAACAGTAAATTGGACCTCTACAATGCCACTAAGCTTTCAAACAAAAGTCCAAAAAATTAAAGAAAGATTGGACTTTATCCGGTGACGGCCGACACTGAGCTCAGTAAATGTTTTTTGATAAGTTATTAATAATCTGTTCAATAATTCGTTAAAGCCAAAATGAATGGTAAATAAATATAGGCTATTTTTTAAAATATATATATATATATATATAATAAATATAGGCCTAACATATTTTTAAATAAAATTAAATAGGCTATTTTCTGAAAAATGCGCCTGTCTGTGTTTATCATTCCATCGAATTAATTTGATCGCAACAACTGTTATTCAGAACAGAACATTTGAGCTAGTTTCAGTTCTTTTCATTTTCTTTTTTCTGTAGTTTTCATTTTTACAAATAATTTTATTTAATTTGTTTGTTAATTAAATTTTGTTATTTAGCTTATTTTTTATGCAACAAAGTTGCAAATTAATGTGCTACGAGATGTGGCTGTGTATGGTAGTGCCAGTGCGCGTGAACTGCTGCTGAGAGAGAGAGAGAGCGCAATAGAAACAATTAAATTTTCGCATGCTGATTTATGTGAAATTGCGAATACATGACTATAATCGCATTGCAATTTTAAAAATTATTGTATTTTTTCCTTTAGGAGGAAAAGTCTATTTCAATTCATGCTAAAGACACGTGGTGCTGAAGTCCGAAAGTGCCGGTGATGTGAACAGCTGAAGCTGTCAAATTATTTTTAGTTTAGCCTATTTATTATTAATGATGATGATTAAAAATAATAATGCTATTTATTTTATTCAATAATGTAATTAAAACATGTAATATATCTACATTAATGCGAAAAAAGCTAAATATCATCTTAAAGTCGTCATATGTCTCAGCTCTCTGCAATATCTTTGCCTATATCCTCCTCAATACATGATATCCTCTATTAAATCAAATAATTTGACCACAATGTTGCAGAACAGGCTTAACAAAATTCGCAGCACTGAACATGTTCCCAGACTGAAAGTGATTGATGATGAGAAAACTGAGAAACCTGTGAGAACGGAGATGTTCACCGCATATAGCCGTGAGGAGCGATTTTTTAAATGAAAGCATATTTGTGCCAATATGTCAAGATTGCTTAAAACACCTTAATATTTTAGAGTAAATAGTTAAAGTTTGCATCACCAATAATTGATCTTACCCACGCGTGACCCACTTATACTTAAATATCATGCGACCTATTTTTTGATTACCTGACTCGCGGATTAACGGCAGCACATGTGGATAAAACCGAGATCTGCTTGATTTGACCGTCAACTGGGCAATGGGCTTATGAAGGAATAATGAAACGAGGCTCTATTACATGTAACATTTTCTTAAAACCCGAAATTTCCACTACCGATTAAGCATTAAGGTCTACAGGGAAACCAAAGTGCTCCCAAACGCCAGACCCGCTGTTGGTTATAGGAGGATTACATTAATGTTACTAGCCCTTTAGCTGTAGTGCAGTCAGTCCGCGGCGCGTTTCCACCCTTTCGTCCGCAACAAACCCTGCATCATCTCAGCGCCCCTCGGCCTTCGCTTTTGTCCGCGACAAACCCCGCATCATCTCAACACCCAGCTCCGCCGGCTTTTTTGGATTGAAAGCGGCATAACTTTCGGTTTGAGCGCCAGTAGCTTACTCCGACACTGAGTGCAGTGTGTGCCTGACTAGAGTAGCGTTTGGAGGTGGGCGGGGAAGGCAGATGTTGCCTGTCACGTCATTTGGGACTTATTCTCTTTTATCTTTTTAGATATTAGTCTGAATCGTTCGGTTCGTATGCGTACCGAACCGAAAGCCTCGTACCGAACGGTTCGATACGAATACGCGTATCGTTACACCCTTAATATATATATATATATATATATATAGTGCCTGTACTACTATATAAATTTTTATGCTAAAACAAAAAGTTTGAATTCCTATAACTAATGTGCAAAACATATAGCCCTTTATTACAGTAATTTTCTGTAATCATGCTGCCATCCTTAATGTCACAATAACATTTTAAATACAACATACTGTTAATTTTTTACAGTTAAATCCTGTAAAGGGACACTAATGTAATTTACTGTGAAAAATTACAGTAACGTTGTGAATTTCTGACAGATAGATAGATAGATAGATAGATAGATAGATAGATAGATAGATAGATAGATAGATAGATAGATAGATAGATAGATAATTGTTTTATTGTCAGCATCAACAGTGTCTCTTATACAGTAATGATTTATTTACAAATGTTTTAAATGGGCTTTCAATGCATTTGACATTTTATTACTTTCTAAAAGTATAATGAAGTTAATTGCATGAATGAAAACCTACACTGAAATTACTACAAAATTTAACACAGTATACAACTTCTGTTTATTTTAATAATGTGTTTTCAACATTCTTATAAAGTTCATTTTCAAAGCATAGTTATAGTAATACTAAAATATATTACCATGAAATTCTAAATAAATACATTTGTAAAAAATAAATTAAGCATTTAATTAAAGTGCATTATTCAGAAATATATTTTTAGAAAATATACTAAATTACAATTAATTTTAAGTGTGTTAAAAGTTATATATAAAAGTATGGTAATAATACACTTTTAATATATTTAAATTAAATATACTTTTTGGTTAGTATACTTTCAATGTACTATTGGAATTAAAAATATATTTGCAATACAATTTAGTATACTTTTTTTCACCAGGGGTGTAACAAGATCTAAGTTTGAGGCAGTAGATTCATAAATATACATAGGCACTTTTCTTTAAATGCAAAACGAATGTTTGACTATTCTAGCAGAAACTAACACAAACGCATGCACACACACACACACACACACACACACACACACACACACTGCTTTGCAGGTACAGTGAGACTCCTATGGAGTCAGATTTGTTTCTTTATTATTCAATCAAAAATATTTCGTTTTAGGGAAAAATTAAGTATGTAGTAATAAAAAAATAAAAGATTTCAAATTAAAAAATGGTTTAATTAAAAAACTTATGTAAATGATAATAAAATATGTTGGATTGTAAAGATTAAACTATTGTTCTATTATGCAGTAACCACAATTTTCATTGCACACTCATTCATTTTGCTCTCTGTTCTGCTGTCATTTATTGCACATCTAGAATCTTTGCTTGTGGGTTGAAATGTTTTGCTTGCAGGTTGAAAAGTTTTGAACCCATGTATGCCGGGGTTAATTTTGTGTCTTTATTATTCAAACAAACATATGAAGTTTTGACCAAAATTAAGTACAATGTAAATAAAGAATAAAAGATTTTAAATAATAATAAAAAAAACATTTATTTAAAAAAAATCTCCTTAATAAAAAATAAATTGCACTGCAAAAAAATGTATTATTACCATTTTATGCAGTTACCCCCACATTAATTCATTGTGTGCTCATTCATTTTGCTTTCGGTTTTGTTTCAGTTTTTGCGAATCTAAAATCTTTGCTTTTGAGTTGAAAAGTTTTGCGAGTTGAAAACTGCAGCTCAGTGGGCGTTATCTTCCCTCCGGGATGAAAGACCTTATTCTATTGGTCAATCTTGATTGAGGTCACAGGTTGGCCCCGCCCATTACAGTTTCGCGCGATTGGACTATACTGACTCCCTTCAGTGATGAGCGAGCTATGGCGAGCAGCAGGTCTCTTTCGAGGCAAGTTAAATGAAACCGTATAATAACTTGTATATTGCCATCCACATTTCCCATCTGATAATGTAACGACTGCTAGCATTAAACTTTGTTTAGTATGGGATATTGATGCATACTCTTGTTTGACTGACATTAGCTGTCGGTCCTCCAACAGTCTGGGTGCAGACGCGATGGAGGATACAGTTGTGCACGTCTCGTCTCGGCTGTGTAGTACTTTTGAACACATCATATATTCTCATATATATATATATATATATATATATATATATATATATATATATATATATATATATATATATATATTGCACGTATTTCATCTAATGTTAGTTAATCGACTTGACTAGACAGAGTTTAGCAGTCGTTACATTTTCAGATGGGAAATGTGGACGGCAAAATACAAGTAATTATACAGTTTTAGTAAACTTACCTTGAAGATGAGCTGTTGCTCGCTCTGGTCACTGCTGGGAGTCCAGTCCAATTGTGCGAAAACGTAATATATATCATGACATGGACTGAAAACTCATTTTTAAAAGGTGGAGATTATAGCTACATCTATACTAATACTGTATTATTACTTAACATGCCTATATAAAATGTGTATATATTGGCAAATGCACTACTAAACAAATCTACGCATTCCACATAAAAATATAATTTATATAGACACATGCTATAGTGCTTTACTATACTGTAGTAAAGCGTATTATACCATTTATGTTACAGTATTTTTGTTATTAAACATTATAGCTGGAAAACATTTTACTTGAATTAATAAAATTAAAAAAACATTGATATTCCTTCACTGCAAAAAAAAGATAAATATAATAGACATATAAATCTGTATGACTTATTAAATGACCTGTTTATATTCCTTTATTGCAGAAAGGGAAACAATAAATGTATATAAAACTTTCATGAATTATATTTATAATGATTTATAAAAAGTCTAAATCTACTACTGTCACATTAAATGCTAATATGTTTCCATATCTGACACAACATCAGAAAATAATTCAACACACATCAGGTGGTGATTGATGAGTTTAGTGATTAAACGTCTGTGGTCAGTCAGTGCAGATGTTGATGTCTAAGGACATAATGCAGATGTGGACGCCTGTGGAGTCAGTATAGGTGTAGACGTTGATTCGAGACAATGCAGATGTAAATGTCTGTGGAGTCAGCGCAGATGTGGACGTCTGAGGAGTCAATGCAGATGTTTTACACCTGCTAAGACTGAGTCAACCTGAAAGGATAAATTGAAGAAACAGATGAAAAATTGTTTTGATTCATGTAATATTTGTATTCCACATAGCTCTCGCGTCCATGTATTGTTGTCTTTAGTTAACAACATTCAAATTACTTTACGTCTGATTCATGACAGTTCCATTAAAGACCAATATATATAAATATTCGCAGTAAAGCCTAAACAAATTATATAGTGCAGGTCACCTGCAAACTGCCCTGTTACTTTTCAAAACAACCACTTTAGCATTGTATAATGTGTTACTAACATTTAACGTAAACTCTTTACTAACATGGTTTATCACTTACAGATGTTACTAGTTCAAAACGTTTCTTTTACCGCCGTTGTTACTGCCGCTGTGGCTGTCTCTACGTGCGCCAACAGCTTTTGGCCGCTGGGTGGCACTATAACCATAGATTTTCAGCTGTGCCTTTCCACAATAGGACGGTACTATACTGTACCTTATGTGATGGGGTGTGTTAAATTAAATTATAATTTTGTTGGTTTGTTTTACTTTTCTTAGCAATAAACATGATTTTACACTACTGTTTTAGAAAAGATACAATACATGGTGAGAAGTATAGCCATATAGGCTGCAAAAATTAAGCAAATATAAGAATTAAGTTCTTTAGCCTTTAAAGTGCCCTATTAAATTGCATTATGGTGAAAATAATATTACGATTTGTTTGACCATCATGGTTTGTTTGACCATCATGGGCACAAGATATGAAAACCGCTGCACAGCACACAGTACAAAATAATATCGAGCCGATGGAGCACATCACCTGATCGCAGTATAACTTGCTTTATCAATAATTATTATTTATTATAGGCTAGGTTACAAATATTTGACCAACTGCCACAACATGAAAAACATTCTCGTGCACTCAAAATAGGTTCCCTTTTGCTATTAATGGCGGTTATGAAAGTAAATAAATGGGCATATCCGCAAGCGCAGCCGCATGTTCATTCTCTAATCATTTCTCTTTCACATGCATGCAGAGCGAACAGCCTGCATAAAGAAAAAAAATCTGCTTGTTTAAAAGAGCGCATTATATCCACAAATGTCTAATAATGATAATATTAAGCTAATAATATATCCATTATGCTGGGATGCGTTGTGCTTTGACTGGATATCTATAGTTCAAAAGCAAAATTATTACCTATTCACGACATAGGCTAGCCTATAGTGTGGAAAATAATTCACAATGCAATGACATCCTGGTCTGCTGTTCTATCCCCTATCCTAAACATAGCCAACATAAAATATTAATATTTTAAGTTTCTAAAAGCACATTTTAATGTTTAAGCATTGTTTATTGGCTACATCTTTGTCATAAATACCGCACATAGAATAAATCGGCTAATGAAAATATATATATATAATTTAAGCTCATTACAAATTAGCTTTTATATTTTTATATATTTGTTAAAAACGGGATTCTCTCCAGATATTCTCTCTATGCGTGTAGGACGTTGTCACTGCTGAACGGAATAACTCGCTTTATCAATAGCCTACTAATAATTACTTAGGCTATTATTATTATTATTATTATTGAAATTGTTAACTGTTGCACATGAGTACAGTGTAGAAAATACAAATACATAAATTAAACCGTTTCAAGCCATTTTAAACTTTCATTTTACAAAAGCCTATATCTGAAAAAATATATATTTTCTAAACAATAAACAAAGGAGTTTTGAATTATTTTTATAAAGTATTTGGATACGATGATATTAATCAATTGGCAAACCAGAAATTTTTTGGTGAGTGAAAGCAGAAACTAGTCTACCTTCTTTTCTGTCATCCAGTTCTGCGCAGTGCTGCGTTATAAATGGATTTGGAAAAACAGCAATGTCCTCAAACAAGTGTTTATGTTTTTATATGATGTGGAAAATGTAAAAAATGACATTTTATTATAGCTGATGAGCGCAACGAAATATAGCTAGGCTATAGCGTTTTAGTATTATTTGCTATTATGTCCTGAAACACGTTTGCTTCACTTAAGATAAAGAGGCATTACCTATTAAGTGTCATAGCCTATGGAAATATTAATGTTTTAGGTCTCTCCGGAGCATTTGTCCTGAATGTTTGACGGCGTCTATCAAAACTAGGATGTTATAAAATACACTCGATGTATGATGCCAACAGTCGGTCCAACAGTCGCCCTTTTAGGCGACCTTTTTTTTCTGCCATCCAGTCCTGCGCAGCGCTGCTTTGCAAATGGCTTGTCCTCAAATAAATGTTTATGTTTTTATATGATGTGTAAAATTTAAAAATGAAATTTATAATGAGCTTTATTAGTGGATAGCTGCTGAGCGCAACGAAATATAGGCATATTCAGCCTGATCCTTTACATAAGATAACCGAATAATATGCAACATCCTTAAATTATTCTCTTAAATAAAGGGGAATTACCTATTATGTGTCATAGCCTATACTATAGCCTATGGAAATATTAATGTTAGGTCCCTCCGTTACGGCGAGACCACTCGACGTGCGACACCAACAGTCGGTCGGTGAGTAGACTAAACAAAAATAATGCATGAAAACACACAGGCCTGTGCGTATAGATATATAATGTAATGCTGTACAGTAACATGTCATTTGTCTGTTTTGATTGTCTTCATTTTAATCTTTTAGTGATGATGTGATGGTGTGCTTTGTCTGCTTGATTCCCACTGGGCGGGTTGTAACGTCTGATTCGGGGGACGTTCTTGGGGCCGGGTTTGCGTGACCCGCTGCGAGCTACTAGCCCGACAGTGGAAACGCGACAGGATTTCAATCTCATTGCTCAACCCCCCGGGTAATTGTACATAGTGTGAATGTTGGCTCAAAGTTCAAAATGGCTTGTGAATAAAGTGAAAGTTCAGAATGGCTTAAAACTATCTATTTGTATTAGGCCTAAATTGTTATAGTTTTGTTTGTTTTCTTTTTTTTTTAATTTAGGCTATTTTTTATTTTATCCGATTTTTGTCATGAAATGCTTTTAATAGGCTTAGGCTATACCTAATGTGACATTATTGTGTTGAGCCTACAAAAGTTGATACGTAATTTGTGTAGTTGTATGTCTTTCTGTTGAATTCATATGATAATATCCAAAATAATAAAAAGGCTGCTTGCGCGGCATCTGTGTGTAAAGATTATTATAAACTACTACAACTAAATTATTATGCAACACCCTTAACTTTACAAGGGAAACATATGGGCGATCATAAGCAAAAAATCCTAGAAGGGTCTTTCTGTCAGGCTCGGACAGAAAACAGAGAGTTTTGCAGTTCAAATAAGGAGTTTATTTAGAATAAGGATAACAAAGACAGCTGCCGTTCCTCGACCACCCGTGGGAGAACGCAGACTGGCAAATGGGTGTGGAACATCCACCTCAGCTCCCTCGGCGCGGAGCGAGGGCTGGAGCTGGCGAGCGCAGGTGAGGAGCTGGGTTTCAACAGCGAGATGACTGCGCAGATCACAGGTAGGCAAAAATAAAGATTAAGAGAACAAATAACCGGACTAGACTAGACGGGAAAAAGGGTTATTCATGCATTGAGAGAGCGTCCGTAACTTTAATGAACACAATCATCTGACAACATGTGATAAGATAAGACAAGTATAAGTAGAGAGGCGAATCAGATCCAAAATAGAAACAGGTGATCAATGCATGTGCGCTAATGCTGATTGTAAGAGGGAACAGCTGAAGTGAACAGAAACTGGTTAGATCAAACCTGACTCATGACAGTACCCCTCCCCCGAGGAGCGCCCCCTGGCGCTCCCAGAGAGAGAGGCTGTGTAGATCGAGAGAAGTCCTCGATCAGCGAGCGGTCCAAGATGTCCCGGGCCGCCACCCAGCTCCTCTCCTCCGGACCGTATCCCTCCCAATCGACTAGATACTGAAAACCCCTGCCACGGGGACGTGCGGCAAGAATCTTTTTGACAGTGAAGATGGGGGCATCTTCGACAAGAGCGGGATGGGAGGAGGGGGAAGGTTTGGAGGGAGCGCGAATAACGGGTTTGATACACGAGACGTGGAAAACGGGGTGAACGCGCTGCAAAGAGCGGGGTAATCGGAGGCGAACAGCCGTTGGATTGATTATCTTGGATATAGAAAAGGGACCTATGAATCTTTGAGTGAGTTTACGAGAAGACTGTAACGGAAGATTACGAGTAGAAAGCCAGACTTTCTGGCCGCAGACATAGCGCGGAGCTTTGACGCGATGCCGATTAGCATTGCGACGTGTTCGTTCGCGAGACTTGAGTAATGACTTGCGCGCTCTCTGCCAAGTGCGTTGGCAGCGTCTGATGAAAGCTTGTACCGAGGGTACAGACGCTTCGGATTCTTGAGAAGAAAATAGGGGAGGTTGATATCCCAAGCAACAGTGGAAGGGGGAGAGACCAGTGGATGATGTGGGCAGTGAGTTATAGGCATATTCCGCCCATCCCAACTGCTCGCACCATGAGGCTGGATTGTGGGCGACTAATGTGCGGAGAAGACGGCCAAGAATCTGGTTAACGCGTTCGGCCTGCCCGTTGGTTTGGGGGTGAAACCCAGACGATAAACTAACCGTAGCCCCAATCTGCCGGCAGAATTCCTTCCAGAATCGAGAAGCGAACTGCGGACCGCGATCGGAAACAACGTCAGAGGGTAAACCGTGGATCTTGAAGACATTATCGAATACAATTCGAGCGGTCTCTTTCGCCGACGGGAGTTTGGGTAGAGGGATGAAGTGTGCGGCTTTGGAGAAACGATCAACTACCGTGAGAACGACAGTATTACCGGCCGAAGGGGGTAACCCTGTGACGAAGTCTAAAGCGATATTAGACCACGGACGTGAAGGAATGGGGAGAGGTCGCAAAAGACCGGCAGGAGGAGAGTTGCTAGATTTAGCTTGAGCGCATACTGGACAGGACAAGACAAATCGGCGAATGTCGTGGGCCATGGATGGCCACCAAAAGTGTTGCGAAGCGGCGGCGAGTGTGCCTTTAATGCCGGGATGGGCAACGAGTTTGGATGAATGAGTCCAACGCAGAACCGCTGGGCGTACGGATCTGGGAACGAATAATTTTCCCTTCGGACAGCCGTGAGGAATAACAGCGCGAGTCAATGCCTTTTTTACCTGGCGTTCTATGTTCCAAATAACCGCGCCTATTACTCTCCCTTCGGGGAGAATGGTCTCGGTAGGTTGCTCGTCTTCGGTGGTAATAAATTGACGAGATAGCGCGTCCGGTTTAACGTTCTTACTACCGGGTCTATAGGAGATGGTGAAATCAAAACGGCTAAAGAAAAGAGCCCATCGCGCTTGTCTGGCATTGAGTCGTTTGGCAGATCGAATGTAGGTCAAATTTCGGTGGTCGGTCCACACTATGAATGGTACGGATGAACCCTCTAACCATTGACGCCATTCTCCGATGGCCAGACGAACCGCAAGGAGTTCGCGATCTCCTACGTCATAATTTCGCTCAGCGGGAGAAAGGCGATGAGAGAAAAAGGCACACGGATGTACCAGATCATCCTCAGCCCTTTGCGAGAGGACCGCTCCAACGCCCACGCTAGACGCGTCTACCTCGAGGATAAATTGGCGTGTGGGGTCGGGGTTAACAAGGATGGGAGCGGAGGAGAATAACTCCTTAAGGCGATCAAAGGCAGCTTGGGCCGCCGGGTTCCACGTGAATGGGGTCTTAGTGGAAGTTAACGCGGTTAGCGGAGAGGCAACCTGGCTAAAATTCCGGATAAAACGGCGATAGAAATTAGCGAAGCCGAGGAACCTCTGTAACGCGGTGCGAGAGTCGGGCTTAGGCCATTCTATTATTGCTCGAACCTTAGCGGGGTCCATACTGACCCCTTCAGCAGAGATTACGGAACCCAAGAAGGTGACAGATTTGGCGTGAAATTCACATTTCTCGGCCTTAACAAAAAGGCGGTTCTCGAGCAGGCGCTGTAGGACGCGACGGACGTGCTGGACATGAACGGAGAGATTGGGGGAGAAGATTAGGATATCGTCTAGGTAAACGAATACAAAGATATTGAGCATGTCCCGAAGAACATCGTTAACCAGAGCTTGGAAAACGGACGGAGCGTTAACTAGGCCGAAGGGAAGAACCCGATATTCAAAGTGGCCGAGCGGGGTATTGAACCCCGTCTTCCACTCGTGTCCCTGTTTTATCCGCACTAAGTGATACGCGTTTCGTAAATCCAATTTGGTGAAAATCTTTGCGCCCTGCAGAACATCGAAGGCTGAAGCCATAAGAGGTAAAGGATAGCGGTTCTTGACAGTAATGTTATTTAACCCTCTATAATCTATGCAGGGGCGCAAAGATCCGTCCTTCTTCTTTACGAAGAAAAACCCTGCTCCAGCCGGAGAGGTGGACGGGACTATGGTTCCCGCTGCGAGTGATTCGGTAAGATAAATTTCAAGTGCCCTGCGTTCGGGAGCGGATAAGGAATAGAGCTTACCGCGGGGCGGGGTGCTCCCCGGAATGAGATCAATGCTGCAGTCATACGGGCGGTGCGGCGGGAGAGAGGCGGCCCGGGAACGGCTAAACACCGATCGCAGATCGTGATACTCCTCTGGAACACCGGATAAATCACCGGGCTCCTCCTGTAACACAGGAACAGAAGAAACAACCGGCACAGCAGAAACGAGGCATTTAACATGACAAGGTACACTCCATGATAATATTGTCCCCTTGGACCAGTCTATGTGTGGGTTATGTTGAATGAGCCAGGGATGACCCAGTACTATGGGAGTGAAAGGAGAGCGAAATAACTTAAAGGTGATTGTCTCCCTGTGATTGCCAGAGACGGTGAGGCTCACAGGAAGTGTAACGAAGTCGATCCTGGTGAGAGGACGTCCGTCGAGGGAGTACATGGTGAGGGGAGGGTCTAGAGTCTGAAAAGGTATCTTATTGTCTTTAGCCCATATCTCATCCATAAAGTTACCCTCTGCTCCCGAATCGACGAACGCCGTACAGGAAATGGATGAATCCTTCGTGTGTATCGTGACGTCCATGGACGAACGGGACAGGAGTGATGGGGAGAAAGTTGATGCGCTCGCCAGTAATCCCTTATCTACTGACGAGCGAGGTCTCTTTACTGGGCAAACTTGTGCGAAATGTCCAGCGCCTCCACAGTACATACATAGTCTCGCCGCAAGGCGGCGCTGTCGCTCCGCGGGTGAGAGATGTTTGGCACCCAGTTGCATGGGCTCAGCGACGGAGAAGGACGTCAGTGATGCAGGACCCGGATGAGGAAGAGTGGGCGTTGGAGCAGAACTGCGGACACGGTTGCGTCGATCGAGGCGTCTGTCCACTCTGTGAGCCAGTTCGACCAGAGGATCGAACAGAGTGGGAAGATCATGAACCAGCAACTCGTCCTTAACTTCAGCGTTGAGGCCTTCCAGAAAACGGGCTGTGAGAGCGGGCTCGTTCCAGTCGCAGGTGGCAACCAGAGTGCGGAACTCAATAGCATAGTCCGCTGCAGATCTTCCTCCCTGGCGAAGAGTGGAGAGGCGACGCGAAGCCTCGCGTCCATAAACTGAGCGGTCGAACACCTTTATCATCTCCTGCTTGAAACTGGGGAAGTGATTACAACAATCAGAATTGGCCTCCCATAGAGCCGCTCCCCAGTCTCTGGCTCGCCCGGTTGGAAATTACAAACGCCACTCTGGCGCGATCATTAGAGTAGGTGTTGGGCTGGAGGGATAAAACCACCTCGCACTGAATCAAGAAGGCCCGACACTCAGTGGACTGACCTGAGTAGTGCGGGGGGTTGTTGATCCGCGGTTCTGGAGGATGGTGAAAAGCAGATGCCGGGGTGGTACCGCTACTTAGACCCCGCAGCTGGGCGGTGAGCTTGATGACCCGAGCAGATAAACTCCCAAAGGCGTGCTTTGCGGCTACCAGCTCTTGCTCATGCCGACCCAGCATAATACCATGCATCTTCGCGATGGAGAGTAAGGGGGACTCCGTTGGCGGTTCCATACCGGGAGGTTTGGTCAGATGATTCTGTCAGGCTCGGACAGAAAACAGAGAGTTTTGCAGTTCAAATAAGGAGTTTATTTAGAATAAGGATAACAAAGACAGCTGCCGTTCCTCGACCACCCGTGGGAGAACGCAGACTGGCAAATGGGTGTGGAACATCCACCTCAGCTCCCTCGGCGCGGAGCGAGGGCTGGAGCTGGCGAGCGCAGGTGAGGAGCTGGGTTTCAACAGCGAGATGACTGCGCAGATCACAGGTAGGCAAAAATAAAGATTAAGAGAACAAATAACCGGACTAGACTAGACGGGAAAAAGGGTTATTCATGCATTGAGAGAGCGTCCGTAACTTTAATGAACACAATCATCTGACAACATGTGATAAGATAAGACAAGTATAAGTAGAGAGGCGAATCAGATCCAAAATAGAAACAGGTGATCAATGCATGTGCGCTAATGCTGATTGTAAGAGGGAACAGCTGAAGTGAACAGAAACTGGTTAGATCAAACCTGACTCATGACACTTTCTTTCTTTCCTTTACTATTATTATTATTATTATTATTATTATTATCATTATTATTATTATCAGGCTATTTCTGTAGCAACTCCTGTAACCAATTTCCTGTTTTCGGGTTGTTGTTTTTTTTTTGGTTAAAGCGCAATGCACCATTAGCACCACAATGGCCAAGCATTTGGTTTGAGATGGGGGAGGGGGGATGTCTCCAGTACTTTTCACAAACACGGAGAGACAAAATTCCCGGTTATCTTTTACCTACACACAGGCCTACTTATGTTTCTATGCACAGCAACTTCTGTAATGAACTATGCTAATTAAAATATCTATATTAGAAAAAAAAGCTTGAAAAAAGTTTTTCTAGAAAATTATAGTGAAAGACTATATTGATTATTGAAAATTATCCTGTAATCTCTTGTAAAAATGAAATTTTAAATGAAGCTTGATTAGAAGGATATTTAATATTTTACATCGTAACTGTTGCTTTGGGTAGAATTAGATAGTGGAGATATGCCATTCTGAAATATTTAACACTGCTACTTTTGTCAAATGATGATTTTTTTTCTTAAAGCCGATGCCAATTGCTGTGGCGGGAGCGCAGCATATATTTTATAAATCTATTTTCTCTGAAACACTTAAAGGTTTTCTTTACTTAATATGCATCATCCTTAAATTATTTTCTTAAATGAAAGGGACTTATCTATATATGGCGAAAGCTATATTGAAAAGTGGAATTTATGTCTCCAAAGCTTGTGAAAATTAACACTACAATGGCCAAACATTTGGTTTGAGATGGGGGAAGGGGGATGTCTTCAGTATTTTTCACAAACATGGAGAGACAAAATTCCCGGTTATCTTTTACCTACACACAGGCCGCAGGCCTACTTATGTTTCTATGCACAGCAACTTCTGGGATGAACTATGTTAATTAAAATATCTACAGGTATATTAGAAAAAAAAAGCTTGAAAAAAGTTTTTCTAAGAAAATTATAGTGAAAGACTATTGATTATTGAAAACCTATCAGGTAGTTTTCACATTTTCTTTGCAAATTGATGTTGGTGTCGTGAAATATGGTTTGCATTCGTCAAAATTAATATTTTGTTACGTCAAAAACACAAAACATAACTGAAGGTCTGCTTGCTAAGCCGGAGCTACAACAGTAAAGAATTCCGCGTGGTCCTAAAGCCTTCATCCGACAGTTATTTTCAAATATGCACAACGCGAACCAAACAATAGACATACCGTTCCCGACTTCATTTCAAACAACTTCGCTTTAAACTGTAGCCTATTTAGGTCCCATTTACACTGACAAGTTTTAGTTTATTTCCTATAAGCTGTTGTATATACTTATTGTACCATACTTTATTTTTATTATTGATTATTAAAATATTAAAGATATAGATTATTAAAATAAATATTCAGCAAAAGACACATTTGTAGGCTATTTCATATTTCGCCATGCTTTCATCTGATAGGCTAATCTTTATAGCCCCATTAAACACATATTGTCAAAACCCACACAGAATTTTTCATATGAAAATGAAAAAGGCAGTGATATTTATTAGACTCCGTTTTGTTATATAGCCTATATGTGATGTACAAGGTTCTCTCTTACAAAGTCTGAATGAAAACGTTTTTCAAAACTCTGTTTCCATGGTCGAAAATGAGGCTTTCATTTTTTTATTTCTGAATAAAGGGGGAATCCATCTCAGTTTAATTATTATTTTTAATGTTTAGCCTACACACTGTGAAATAGTCTAATCCAATCCAATCTTTTATTTTAAGATAGAAAATCACACAAAATGAATTTTAGTGAATTGTTTTTATCCCGAGATAAATAACATTTTAGAATTGCATTTCAAGCTGTCGGGATCTCTTCTCATCGTGGAATTTGGTGGTTATCCGAAAAAAAGAACAAATATCACCGCGCAGTAGTTGCTTTTTAGATGTAATTTAGGCCTTTATTTAGCTGACAGCACACGCACAAGCGTGTGTATATTAATAATATATTAATTTAATATAAACGACTCACATTGGACCGCGAGTGACAGAAACAGAAATAAAATAAAATTATATAGCCCACGTTGCAGCTTTCTTTTAAATATAGCAGACCTATATAAAATAGCAGTCAAACTGTTTTGTTGAGGTTTTTCTTTTTTATACTTCGGACGTATTTTAATATAATTTTAATGAATTAGTTATAACTTTTGACTGCCTTTTCCTTTTTTTATGCTGATATGCCACATTATATTTCACACGCATGTGCAAGGTGACTGAAATTGAAATTAAAACATAAAAGATACTGAACCATCAACAGTTTAAGAAGTTAAAAAAACAATTTTAATTTAAAGGAGAACAGTGACGTTTTGAAAACTGAACTGAAACGAGATTATTAAAAATAAACTTGCGGGACTTAGGCTAATTTACGTCCTTACTTTTATTATAATTTTAGTGATCTGCTTAAGGAAGGTCAGTGTATTTCTATGCTTTTGATAAAGTAGCATTCAACTTTAGAGCTCTTTAGACCATGCGCCAGACGTTTCTCCATGTTTCGCTGGTAATGTCTTTAAGTAAATAATTATTTAGGCCTATTTAATTATTCATTTATTATTTATGGACAATAATTGAGACATAAAATGAGATAGTAAATGGGCATATCCCTAAGCGCAGTTAGCCGCATGTTCATTCTGTTCATTTCTCTTTCACACGCATGCAGAGCGAACAGCCTGCATAAAGAAAAAAATCTTCTTGTTTAAAAGAGCGCATTCAATCCACGAATGTATAATGATAATATTAAGCTAAAAATATATCCATAATGCTGGGATGCGTTGTGCTTTGACTGGATATCTAGTTCAAAAGCAAAATTATTACCTGTTCAGTTTGGAAAAATATAATTCACAATGCAACGACATGGGGGGCGTTTCCCAAAACCATCGTTAGCCAACATATAATACTACAACAATATCATTTTGAACACGGCCTCATGGCGAAAGCCATAGGTATATTTAAAAGCGGAAATTATGTTACGTCTCCAAAGCTTGTGAAAAAAAAAACATAGCACACGTTAATTCTTTTATTTTATAGTGGGTTATTTATTAAGTATCTTTGCTGTATATGACATGGGTCTGTTGATTAGAACTTTCTGCTGTGGTTTGCATGTGTCAAATTGTAATTTTAAAAAAAATAAACAATATCTTAAATAATAATAATAATGATAATAATAATAATAATAATAGTAATAATAATAATAATAACAATAATCATCATCATTAATATTATTAATATTATTATTAAACTAAATATATTTATAATAAATCACCTCATTATTTATTTATTTATATGATTTATATATGATATTAGAATAGTGTTAGCCGGATTTTGGTTTATTCGGTTTACGGGACAAATTTTTTTTTTTTTTACACTTTATGCTGTTCTATCCCCTACAACAGTGGTTCTCAACTGGTTTGGCCATGGGACCCACATTTTTACATGGTCATCAAGCCGCGACCCAAACTTTTAGGAACTATAATATAATTTTAGGAATTATAATTAATTTGTATTTATTTGTTAACATACACAAATAGCGACAGATAAATCACAAGTCACCAATACTTACAAATAAACAATATTTTATTGCTGTCATTTAACAAAATGTATCAAATTATAGAAATATTACAAAGTAAGGGTAAGAAAAGGTTCAGTTACCATCAACTGAACTGTTGATAAAACATTAACACTGATCCTGTTGAACAGAACAAATCAGCAAATTACAGTAAAATGATTAAAATAATCATAACCATTTTTACATCTAATATGACAGCAGTTATAAACATCTGTTTCACTTAACAGTAATTTGGGAAGCTTATGAGATAACTGAGGATGTGCTTTACTCCTGATAAGAGTTTTAAAGTCTGGGGTGATGGTAGACCCGAAGATCGTGCTCTATGTCCAACCTATTCCTTTGCTTTGACTTAAGCTGCACCAAGGAAGAGAAGCCATTTTCACACAAATACGTAGTGCTGAATGGTAGGATGGATTTAATCGCACGAATGGCAAGGGACGAATACTCAGAAAGCACTTCGTGGCACCAAAACTGGGAGAGGCTTACTTCACTGAATTTCTTTTTCAGCTTCTTATCACATGACAGCTCCACCAGCTGATTCTCTTTGTTGCTCGGCAACGTGACGCTTTCCACGTCGATTCCAAAGGGATTGCTTATCCACAGATCATCATCATGTTTATCGAGAAAGTAGTCGGTACGGTTGTTGCGCGCGCATTTCAAAATAAAAGTCCGGTATAAGCAAAATAAGCTAAAAATTAAACTTTTGTTGTTTTTTTGACCACACACTCCGCGACCCACTGAAAATGTTCCCGCGACCCACTCTTGGGTCGCGACCCACCAGTTGAGAAACACTGCCCTACAACATAAAATATTAATATTTTTAGTTTCTAAAAGCACATTTTAATGTTTAAGCATTGTTAAGCTACATCTTTGTCATAAATACCGCACACAGAATAACGCGGCTAATAAAAAAAAAAATATATATATATATATTATTATTATTATACTAAATATTATATTTCATTTCTTAATAAATAACCTATTTATTTATTTATTTATATGATTTATATATGATATTAGAATAGTGTTAGCTTTTGTAAGTGATTTTATGTTTTAGAATAGAATATGTAATGTTCTCAATAATATTTGTAAGGAAACATTGGTCCTATATGAGCCGTTTGCATATATTTCAAATAATATTTAAATGCGTGTTTGTGTAAAACAATATAATTTGCACAAATAAATTATGGGGTTCTTCTCTAAAGAAATTGTTACACCACCCCGTTTAGAGCATCATTACGGGCGTTTTACTATAACTAACGTGATTCAAATGATGCATCCCCTGGTCCGCCAGTGCCGCGTGCCTCTTCCTCAGGGTCAAAGCGGGTTGATTTTTAAAATATTAAAGATATAGATTATTAAAACAAATATTCAGCAAAAGAGACATATATTTCATATTTCTCCATGCATTTCATCTGATTGGCTATACTTTATAGCCTTATTAAACACATACTGTCAAAACCCACACATATTGTTCTGTCTATAAAGCTTACGAAGTATGAATGAAAACGGTTTCCATGGTCCAAAAGGAAGGCTTTCATTGAATTGTTTTTATTCCGAGCTAAATAACATTTTAGAAAAAACTGCAAATCAAGCTGTCGGTATCACCTCGCGGTTGAAATTATTCGATATCCGAAAAAAAAGAACAAGTATCAGCCCGCAGTCTAGTTGCTTTTTAGATTTATTTTAGGCCTGTATTCAGCTGACAGCGACTCAGAAAAACTTTGGCTATATAGCCTACTCGTAGAGGACGAAATGACAAACTAAACTGACTGCAAAATATATACACCATTAGTAGTTAATCGACGCATTTGCCTTATTTAAAAAATCTACTCGTTTTAGTCATTTTAATGTCTGTTTTTATCAACTTTTCTGTCATTTATTTCTCATTTGCTAATTATTTTATAAATTTGTTGATGTTAAGATATTACAGGCTATTTTATATACATAACTAAAATCCTTTGGCATTTAAATTTGCTTTGAACTGGAAAGAGAGAGAGAAGCAGATTTGACCTGTCAGTGTGTGCACATTGCTCCTGAATAGCATTTATTTTTCATGTCAGTCTTTACTTTAACCTATTAAAAAGAAAAGTGTCATAATAAATACAACTATTATTAAAAATTAAATTATGATTTATTGCATATAGTTAACTATTTATGCGATGTGGGTAAATGGTGTGTTTCAATCCGGCTACCACCGCAAGTATATTTCAAACCTGCGGAGGCACTGTAATTAATTAAGTTTTCTCCAATAAGGTGGTGTAATAAATACATTGAAGTTTTCATTAAGTAATGTTCACATTAAATAATAATAAAAATAATAATAATAATAATAATAATATTAAGAAGAAGAAGAAGAAGAAGAAGAAGAAGAAACATTGGTTTAAAAAGTATTTTGTGACATGACGGTCTCAATCGCGATTCATGCGTGCGCTGCGTGTAATGAAAGACAATGACAAGACTTAAGGTACATATGTTGTTTAGCCTACGTTTTGTAAAGTATAAGCTACTACATAGCATATAACAATTTTGTTGTTTACATATAATATTGCAATAATTTGCATACATGTTTTATAAGCTGTAAAATGAAAGCCTCAGTTTGGTGCGAAGTTGTTATTATTATGCAAACATCAAGAAAAACTTTAGATTTGTTTGATTCGTAGATTAGACTACATAGGCTATTTAAAAATGTACATTATATAAGCCTATATAGCCTGTTTGTTGAGTTTATGACATGGCTCCAGGCAGCACTAAGGCGATCAGCATCCGCGCCGGTTTGTTAACTTGTCTGTGTCAAACTGTGACCAGGGATATCCTTCTTTCAGTTAATATAGGCTTCTCTGAAACGGTGAATATTTCACTTTAATTTTATTAAGGCTAGATTATTATTCTATTTAACAGACCAACACAATCTAACGGCAACTCGTGGTTTGGTGCTGCTGCATACTATAGCGGACTTGTTTTAAAGCACTTCACCCCAAAGGTTATTTGTTATTCTTTATTTCTTTAAATAATGTAGCCTAGTTGTCTTTTTGAAGATTATTGAAGGAATTATAATGCTATGTTTTCATTGTTTATCTTTATTTATAAGTAGTAGAGTATATTTACAGCTAATGTAAAGGCTATTTCTGTCCGTTAGCATCCCGTCCCTTTGTGCCACCTGGCGGCATAGGCGCAAACTGCGGTCATACCTAAAAAACACGTGCTTTTTTTTTCAAGGCGGCGGCGTTATATTGTGCGGCGTTAAAGGTCACTTTAAACTCTCACCTACTGTAGTAACTAAGCATTTTTTAAGGGAATCAGAAACCTTATTGTGAAGTGTACGCCTCTCCAAGGTATGAAAGATATGTGTAAATGGTTTTTTCCTTGATTTTCCGGTCCAGTAAAATCATTAATCACTGCTTTGTAATAAACCCAAAGATGTTAGTAACACATCAGTTAATGTTGGGTTAGCGGTAAGTCAGGGTCAGGAAACAGTTTACAAATGTAACATGTTGAAGTAATGTACACTTTACAACAATGTTCCTAATTCCCTTAACTAATGCTTTGCTAGAGATAAATCATGTTATTAAAACGTCCACAAACATGAATAACATACCTGTTGAAGATTGTGCAATGCTGAATCTGAGTCGTTTAGTATTTGCTCATGTTAACTGAATAAAGTAACACATTACTATATGTAAAAGTTTATGCTAACAAATAGGGGTGAACGGATCACTGTTGATCCGTCATCCATACGGATCACAACTCACGGTTCGGAACACATGTGACCCGCAGATTAATATTTTTTTTTTTAACTTGATGGTTAATCCAACATTTATTGAAAGCATTTCGGCTTCCTGTAAGATATAATGATGACGCGAAAAGTTGTGGTGGAACCTACCTAAATTTTCTTAGGCTATTAATATAATGTGTTTTCTGTCACTGTTTAGCCTGCATTAATGCATTCGGTATAAAGCTGCACAATTAAACATTAAAAGATCGTGATCTCAGTTCAAACCTGTGCAACATGAATGATAAATGATAATGATTTGCATATGTTTATTAATCCTTCAAATCGCTGCATTCAAATCTGCATCGAGAGATTCCGTTTTTACACTTTTTCAGTGCGTTACAAACAATTAAATAACACATAAGTGCTGGGAGAACAGTGTGTAGTTCAGATATAAACACTGATGTTTATGGTAGATTAAAATCACCGTTTTATGAAACATGAAGCTGGTGAATGGTTGACGCTGGTAAAAGCAATTACATTGTGTAACCAACAGATGGCGGCAAACAACCATCAAAATTATGTCACTGAATAGGTTTTTAAAAAACAATACACCTACAGTAAAATAAAACATGACGTTTTATGTGTGAATTGTTGAATCATTAATTGAAGATAAATATGATCTGTTGTACAAGATATATTTCTATATTTAGCATTATCAGCAACAGTAAAAATTATATTTCATATTGAATACTTTTCTTTTTTCAGCTGGATCTTTCTTGATTTTTATTTTTATTACCATTAGAGGTTGTAAGTTCTGTTTGTTAAAAGCAATGTTTTATTGCAGGAATATTTTTATATAAATGGAAAGTAAATGACATTTGTCTCAATTTTGCTGATCTGAAAAATGGTCCGATCCGTGACTAAAAAAACGTATGATCCGAACTACAGATTTGTTATCCGTTACACCACTACTAACAAAGATTTAGTATTACTGAATAAATGTTGTTTGTTTAGTCATGTTATCTAATCAGTGAACAAATACATTATTGTATGTGTCCATAAACATTGGCTAATTACATCAAGCTGTTAATGTAAGGAGATACAATAGAACATGAGTAAGTTAACGTTAACAAAGTTTATGCTAAACAAAGTCGTTCACCATAATTCTTTAACTAATGCATTAATATGTTTAGTTAACATTAACAAAGATTATTTAATGCTTAACAGATGTGCTGTACATGGTTAATTCATGTTAACTAATGTATGAACTAATGAAAACGAAACAAAATATACTAAATATATATTTGTCACGTTCGTAATGAAATAGACACTAAGGTATTACATTTTCTAACATTGGAGAATGAATATGATGCTTCAGTTCAAAGAGACAGTAGCTCTTGAATGCTAATCATACCCAGATAGCAGGTAGTAATCGGCCCGAGCTCGGCTACCCTTCGGCGCCTCCGCCTCCGGCTCCGACTCGGCATCGGCGAGTGTTATCTGGGCCGAGTATGGCCCGCAGCTCGCTCTCGCACATGTGTTTGTGATGCGGCTGTAAAGCCCTGGCCCGATTCCTGTTAACCATATCTGGCCCGAGTCTGTCTGTAGAGTCCGGGCCGCTTCTGGCAAGGACTCGGCTTGTTTAACTTTTGTCCTGATGGTGGCAGTAATGCTCCAAAAAGCTGGTTGGCAATCGCCTTAAAGATTACAAGAAGAAGAAGAAGTTTTGGAACTCGTGTTTTCCGGTCAGAAAGGTAAGGTTTTTACTGCTTTTATACTGTATACTATGCGAATTTAGTGTTCAAAACATTTTTTCACAGTGTTAGGTTGTAACAGTGTTTAGTAATTTAAAACAATTTGATACAAAATGCAACTAGTTTTAAAGAAACACGACTGAAGCTCCTTCACTGGCACGCCTAACTCGTTCTCTCACCCAACAATCTAGAGAAGAATTTTCTGTTGCTTACAGTGAAGTAAACAACTCACTGGAGCTGGACTCTACTCTCTGTAATTTGGATGCCGATGCACATCTTAACCTATTTAATACCACTTGTGCCAATATTATGAACTCTATTGCCCCTTTGAAATATAAAAACCATAAGCCTGCACCTGTGCCCTGGCACACTGAAAATACTCGGACTCTGAGACGGGCATGCAGACAAGCTGAGCGCAAATGGAAGAAGGACAAGCTGCAGATTTCTTATGATCTCATGAGATATTCTTATTTTATGTTTCAGAAAGCTGCTAAAGCAGCTAAAAGCAAATATCTGGCAGAACTTATCACTAACAATTGTCACAAACCTCAAGTTCTGTTTTCTACTATTAACTCTGTTTTAAATCCTTCTACCCAGTCAGTTTTAGAGCCATCTATGTCACTCTGTAATGACTTTGGAAAATTCTTTGTTGAGAAAATCACAACATTAAGATCACAGCTGCCTTGTTCAGCATATGCATTTAAGGATGTTCCTCTATGTTCTTCCACCTGGTCTGAGTTTCAACTTATTGAGTTGAAGTCATGTAAAGACATTGTTAGCCATTTAAAACCTTCAATCTGCCCTCAGGATATTATCCCACCTTCTTTCTTTAAACAAGTTATAGATACAATTGGTCCTGGTTTGCTACTGGTGATAAACAAATGTTTGTCTACTGGTTCCTTCCCTAACGGTCTCAAATGTGGCGTTGTAACACCATATCTTAAAAAACCAAACCTCGATCCAGCCTCTTTCTCTAATTTTCGGCCTATTTCTAATCTTCCTTTTATCTCAAAGATTCTTGAAAAAGTTGTTTTGACTCAATTACAAACATATTTGAGTTTAAATTCGGTGCATGAAACATTTCAATCTGGTTTTAAAGCTTTACACAGTACTGAATCTGCACTTTTAAGAGTATCAAGCGACATTTTTACAGAAACTGATTCTGGGAAATCTATGGCATTATTCTTATTAGATTTAAGCTCTGCTTTTGACCTGATTGACCACAAGGTCCTGTTGAAACGTCTAGAGACAGCTGTGGGCCTTCGTGGCACAGTTTTAGAGTGGTTCCGTTCTTATTTGACCAATAGATGTTTTAGTGTGCGCATTGGCCATCAATCCTCATCCAATATTCCTCTCAACTAGGGATGCACCGATACCATTTTTTCCCAACCGATCCGATCTCGATACCAAAATTCTGAATATCGATCGATACCGATCCGATCCCGATACTGTGGCGTTTTTTTGTTGTCCCCAAAGCTTTTTGCGTTGAGACTGATAGGTGAATCTTTTGCATGGTTTACTAATATTTTGCCATTGTGGGCTATGTGCTCTCGAGCGGAAAAAGCGTGTTACGTCAGTATCGTCTTTTTCATTCTTCAATCAAATGAAAGCAGAGGCGGAGTTGGGTTTTCTTTGAGATGACAGCAGTGTCTGTGTTGTCAAGACGACTTCGGCGAGCTTTTAATGATGGAGGAGAGACTTGTGGTCCCTGTTTCAAGTCATTCAAAGCTGTATGACTTTACAAATCTTGAATATCATAATGCAATTAAAAATTACAATTACTGACAGGAACACTCGCGCACAATACGGCTCAGCTGATTCAGTCGTAGTGACATAAAAAGAGCACGGCGCTCCTTTTTATCTTGTCATCAATAAAGGCAGTGCGGTGCGCCTCGCATTTTTGGAATGGAAAAGCGCGTGCAGTAACAGTAACGTGCAACCACACGTGCCTACATATTTTGTCAAAGAAGCTAAATGAAAGAAGGATATTTCTGCTCATAGTTTGACACAGAATTGTTGACAAACCAGCCAGCGCTGATGTGGATCGCCTCTGTGCTGCCAGAGCCGTGTCATAAACTCAATAAATAGGCTATTGGTGATTTAGTGTTCAACTAACAAACCAACCTTTTTTCCATTTGGAAAATTACAGTTATTAATAGTTCTTATATAATATAATTTTCTAAATAGCCTACATAGCCTAATCTACCAATCAAACAAATCTAAAGTTTTTTTTTTTTGCATAGGCTAATGGACCTAGCACCAAACTGAGGCTTTCATTTTACAGCTTAAAAAAACAAATATGCAAATAATGCAATATCATATGTAAACAACAAAATTGTTATATGCTATGTAGTAGCCAATACTTTACAAAAAGTCAACATAGAGCCTTTAGGTTCATTGTCTTTCATTACACGCAGCGCGCGCACATGAACCGCGAATGAGACAGAGGAAATAAGTCATAATCGTAATTAAAGACAAAGTCTTTAAACTAATGAATTCTATTAAACATGTTGACAAGGGATTTTTAATATTTAACATTAATGAATTAACATTAATTAAATGCATATTTTGGAGCGATCTATTTGAGGTAGCCTGACATTTTTATTTGATGGAAGAAAAAAAAACATGATTGGACAAACAGCCTGCCGGTTCTTAAAAAGTCAGTGTTTTCTTTTTGTAATTTAAATTTGTCATTTAAGGGAAAGATCTAGAGCAGGATTTATTTTATTCTTTTTGTTTAGTTTCTGTTTTTCTATATGCTGCTAAAAACACAGCAGGTGAAGATGCTGTATTATGTTCTGTATGCTGTTTGCATTTAAAATAAATAAGTATTTTAAAATGCAATATTTAATGTGTCATAAAAAATATAGGCACGTCAATAATTTTTTTATTAATATTTTAATATTAATCTGTTATCGGTTAACATTCGGTTAAAGAGCCAAAATTAACCGAAATGAGCAGTTTCTATAGCTCTGATGCTAAACTGAAATCATCTTCTTTAGTAAAAAAATAACAGACCTATAGGTATACATGACAGACGGCACAATCTAACTAAAAACATGCTTGCTGTAAAACTAGGCTACATTATTTGAGCATTCCTTGTGATATTGTCCTTTCCTTTTTAATATTAAGATTTTTCTTTGATATCTAGGCTATTGACATCGTTGGTAAAATAATCAGCCTTTTATTAAATTTATTAATTATATTAAATTACAGCCTGATATTTTCCTGCAATTTTGATGCAGATTAAACTAAACCGTCTGATGCCAGTTTTACTTAATAATTCCTCTCCAAATCTCGCCCTGAGTTCGACGGAGAAAGTTCAAAAGGTCTGCTTGCTTCAGCGCCAAAACACAAACTGGTCTGTTTAATAAAATATTAATATATAAAATTACATTGAAATATTCGCAGTTTCAGAGTAGCCTATATTAGGCTAAATCATTTTCTGTTAATAACAATCCATATTGCGCCCGTCAGTTTCACCTTTAATTTATTTAATCATCTACTTTGACCACAATGTGCCAGGCTTTAAAACTATTCGCTCGAAGAAGTGTCAGGAGGAGGAGACCCATGACTGAGTAACGCGAGATTCTGCGAGACCTAACTGCGTGATTCAAAATGGCGGCGTCCGTCTGCTAGACAGCAAACAAACTTTTTTGACATTCTTCCCCATCTTTTTCTACTTTTTTTCCTCGTCCCACCCTTCTAAATTTGGACTACATCATTGCAACTGGACTATATCATTGCAACTGGACTATACGCTTTCATTTTGTCACCCTGGATCAACTTGAAGAGTACATCGACGCACATTACAACACACACTGCTGCAACATGGACACTTCAGATGACAACACAAAAGGTAATTCCGCTCCAAACTCCAAGAGACCCCGTTCTGATTTACCTCCACCTTCACCATCTTGCTGCACCGAGGTAAGCGATATATTACGCTCTATCGAAAATAAACTTTCCGGACTCGACTCAAGAATTGCGCTAATAGAAGTCATTCACAAGGAATTCCAAGAACTCCGTCACAGTTTAGAATTCAGCCAAGAACAGATAGATACACTCACGAAAGAAAACCACTTCCTAAAGGACTCCGTTCACGCACTTTCTACTCAGCTCACCTCCGTTGTCACAGAAAACAAAACAATGAAAGAAAACATTTTGGACTTACAAGCACGCAGTATGAGAGACAATCTAGTTTTCACAGGCATCCCGGATCAAACTCCAGACGACCCCGAAAAATCAATCAAGGACTTTATGACAAAACAACTAAAACTACCAGCTGAAACCGTACAAAACATCACTTTTCATCGTGTCCACCGCATCCGTTCTCAACAAAACAGCAACCGACCGCGTCCTATCATTGCGAAATTCGAACACTATAAACACAAAGAACTGGTTCAGAAACAAGGCAGACAACTTAAAGGTACAGTTTACGGTCTCAATGAACAATATCCAAAGGTCATTCTCGAACGTCGAAAACAACTCTTCCCAATCCGAAAACAGAAAATGAATGAAGGAAAACGAGCAATCATAACAGTGGACAAATTATACATAGACGGACAACTATATCGCGATAAGGACATTACCCCCTGGCTTTTCTGAACGCATCACTCCGTTAATATTACCCCATCTCCCTCATATCACTGAGTTTTGATTTGTTATCGCACCTAGGTCTCATCGTCCACCCCTCCCTCCTTAAACTCTATGTTGGTATTTATAGTCATTTTTGTTTGGTCATTGTTCTATTGTGTACATTCTGTCAACTCCATGTTTGAGATGTATGTCTATCAGTCTATCATTAACATTGTATTTTCATACACACACACACAGGTACAATACCACACCCTTTCAAATGCATACAGTAACATTTATGCATATGCAGTAACAACAGACTCACATATTAATATACATAGCTACTGGTTACTTAATTATTTTGCACTTCTTTAAACTATGTCATCAATCACATTTCTATCTTGGAACGTCCGTGGACTCGGCTCCCAGGCAAAGAGGATCAAAGTTTTTAATCATTTAAATAAATTACAAGCAGATATATGCCTTTTACAAGAAACCCACCTATCAGAATCTGATCAAAACAAAATCAAATCATCACAGTATCATTTATATTCTGCCAACTACAACACAAAACAGAGAGGAGTGTGTATCCTAATAAATAAAAAACTATCATTTGTTCATAATACCACAGTTACAGATCCAGAGGGACGTTTTGTCATCATTAACATTTCAATTAACAATAACCTACTCACAATAGGCAACTTATATGGCCCAAATACAGATGACTCATCCTTTTTTCAGAATTTTTTTTCATCGATTTCAAATCTCTCTAATTGTCCCGTTATAATAGCAGGTGACTTCAACACAGTTTTAGACTCAAATACAGACAGATCTAACAAGATCGGCAATAAACGCATCTGGAAATCTGCAGATACTATAAAACAGTTCATGAGTGATCTTGGTCTTGGTGATAGTTGGCGCCTCCAGCATCCAGACATTAAAGCATTTTCTTTTTTTTCACCAGTTCATCATTCATACTCCCGCATTGACTTCTTTCTCACCAGTAATTCTATTTTGTCCAATATTTCTGAATCAAAGATCCACCCAATAATCATTAGTGATCACGCTCCTGTAACATTAAAACTGAATATAACCACTGCACATAAACCCAGTTCTAGATGGCGATTTAATACTTCTCTTCTTCAAGACCATGATTTTGACAGTTATTTTAAAAGAGAGTGGGCTTTCTTTCTAGAGATAAATGACTCCCCTGAAATATCTCCATCTCTTCTGTGGGAAACAGGAAAGGCAGTATTAAGAGGAAAAATAATTTCATATTCCGTTTACAAAAAAAAGAAAGAGAAAAAACAACAAGCTGACCTGGAACAGAAAATTAAAGAACTAGAAGACATTAACATAAATAACCCAACAGAAGAAACACAAGATACGCTAAGAAAATATAAATCACAATTAAATAAACTAATTGATGCACACACTAAATTCCTTATTCATAGACTACGACAAGAACACTTTCATCATAGTAACAAATCTGGTAAATATCTGGCTAATCAAATCAAACACAATAAAGAAAAAACAACAATATCAGTCATCAAGGACTCAGCAGGGAAACCCACCAACTCACCAGAAGAAATAAATAACATTTTTCAAAAATTTTACAGTAAATTATACTCCCCTGAAAAAAACCCATCCCAGGATGATATAAATTCATTTCTCAACAATATCAATTTACCTCAACTAAACGAACAGCAAATAAATACTCTTGAATACCCTTTATCAGAACAAGAAATTTCTAATGCACTTAAGCTCATGCCCAATAATAAATCACCAGGTCCTGATGGTTTCCCTGCTGAGTTCTACAAACACTTTGGTCTATTTTATCACCACTTTTCATCCGATTGATAAACGAATCAAAACAAATTTCAAAACTTCCAGACACCATGAACACAGCCACAATTGCACTCCTCCTCAAACCCAATAAAGACCCAACATTACCATCAAGCTATCGCCCAATCTCACTAATCAATGTAGACACTAAAATACTTGCTAAAGCTCTCTCCCATAGAGTAGAAAAAATCATGCCATCTATAATCCATCCAGACCAAACCGGCTTTATTAAAGGTAGACAAGCATCCAACAATACACGCAGACTCGTAAACCTAATACACCACTCATCAATAAATAAAAATAAATCCATCATAGTCACCCTCGACGCAGAAAAAGCATTCGACAAGGTAAACTGGAAATTCCTGTTTTCCACATTAGAGAGGTTTGGTTTTGGGGAGTCATTTATTAATTGGATTAAAATTCTCTACACATCACCATCAGCTACCGTCATTACTAACGGATTAACATCACGCAGCTTCACTCTACACCGGGGAACTAGACAAGGATGCCCACTCTCTCCCTCTCTATTCACCATATTCATCGAACCGCTTGCAGCAGCTATCCGTCAAAACATCCACATTAAAGGAATTCAAACATTAAACATACACCATAAAATTAGTCTTTATGCTGATGATATATTATTATTCCTACAAAATCCCCAAACATCTTTACAAGAAACAATAAAACTTATTGACAGCTTCTCAAATATTTCTGAATACTCAATCAATTGGAACAAATCTGCTATACTTCCATTACACTCTGCCAGTGTGGATGTGGCATCCCAAACTCCACAAATTCCTATGTGCACCAACTACATCACATATTTGGGTATCAATGTTTCCCCCAGGCTGTCAGAGTTGTTTGCACTCAACTATACTCCACTACTGAAAAAAATAGATGACGATATTCAACGTTGGATGAACCTACCACTATCCATCATGGGCAGAATATCAGTAACTAAAATGTCCATACTCCCAAAAATAAACTATTTATTTTCAATGATCCCAACGCAGCCCACTCATACCTGGTTCAAATCTCTAGATTCATTTATCACAAAATTTTACTGGAAAAATAAGACCCCAAGAATTAAATTGGCAACCCTACAGAAACCAAAATCACATGGAGGATTAGAAGCACCACATTTTTACAACTACTTTCTGGCAAATCAGCTTCAAAACATACACAAATGGATTAAACCTAAATCATCAGAATGCACATGGCAAGATATTGAACAATCAATCTGCAAAGACATAAACATTTCAGAATTACCCTTTCACAGTCAAACAATCAAAAAACATCACTGTTTTAAAATGCCAACAATAGAAGCAACTCTGACAGCCTGGTGGAAATTTCATCAGATCACAAATTCCCCACTCACACCATCTAAATACACCCCAATCTGGAATAACCCTGATTTCCTAGCTAACAGGAAGCCACTTAACTTTCGCACATGGGCAGATAAGGGAATCACACAACTTCAGCATATCTTTAATAATAATAACCTGGCACCATTTTCCGATATAGCCCAGACATACAACATTGGGAGTAATTGCTTTTTGGAATATTTACAAATCAAATCATCAATTAAATCAAAATTACTTAACCAATCAATCAATCTAGACCTTTCCCCTCAAATCTCAGCATTTATCAGTATATCTTCCTCCAAAAAATTGCTCTCCCAAATATACAAAATTATCTCAAAATCAGACAACGCATTAGTTGTACCAACCGCTAAATGGGAAACAGACTTATCCATTACTCCCAATGCTGCATTCTGGACTCAAATTTGCAAAAACACATTCTCCATGACTAAAAATGCTAACCTACAACTTATACAGTACAAAGTGCTTCACAGATCTCATTTAACTGGGCAGAAATTATTTAAAATGGGTTTCACTTCAGAAATATGTTCATATTGCACACAAAACACACCAGACACTTATCTTCACGCCTTATGGCATTGCACTTCAATTAAATCATTTTGGGAAAAGGTTACTGACACACTCTCCAACTTAATGGGATGTCACATCCCACTGTCTCCCTCTCTCTGCATATTAGGTGACATATCCGCAATCAATATAAATAATACAAATAGTCAGTTACTGCTGGTGGCCCTAACTATCGCCAAGAAAACTATCCTCATGAACTGGAAATCAAGAAATATCATTCACATCTCATTCTGGAAAAATCTATTAACAGATTACATCTCCATTGAAGATCCTCTTTGCCTCAAGCCACTCTCCAACAACACCTTCATCAGTACACAGACAGGAGGGGAGGGGGGAGAGGGGGTCAGGTAGAGGCAAAAACTGTCTCTTATATTAAATCTAATTTAAAATAATTCGGTCTTTACATACTTCTTCCTCTTTTGTACTATTTGTGTTCCTTTTCTGTCTCTCTCAAATCTATTTATTCATTTTATTATTGTCCTTTATTATTATCATCATTATTAATTTTTTTTTTTTTTTTTTTTTTTTTTTTTTTTTTCTTTCCCTCAAGAAGTGGGAGGGAAGGGGATCGGGAGGTGGGTGGGGAGGGCGTGGCGACTGGTGTGCTCGCGCTGATAATAATAATAATATTGATAATTACCTGGCTAGCAACTGATTAAAAAAGGTAACAGGCATTTAGAAAGAAAGGAAAAAAGAAATATATAAAATAAATAAATAATAATAAACCTACTTGCATATACTACACTCACAGGGTAAGTGTGACGTGGGCATGGCAGCCTGGGCATTGCACTGGACTGGTCCATGCTGCACGTCATACTTTTTTAATGCATCACAAAGCAACTGACAAACACTGTACTCTTCAAGGTAAAAACTGACCACATAACATTCACCCACTTAAATTATTAAAGGTTTTTTTTATTTTTATTTATTTTTTGAATTTTATTTTTTTTTAATATAATTACTATTGTTGTTGTTGTCGGCGCGAGTATATCGTGGTTATCGCGTTTCCCTGCCCACCTCTTGATCTTTAATTATTATTATTACTATTACCATTCTTATCACTATTATTATCATTATATTATTATTAATAATTCATCATATTGGTAGTTAAATTCTCCTTTTTAATATTATTCTTTACTTTTGGGTTTATCATTTGTATATTATTATTATTATTATAGTAACGTTTCTTTTCTCATTTTCATTATTCGGTTTGGAGCACCTCATTTTTTCTACATTTATTTATTTATTTATTTTTTTATTTTTTTTCTCCACTTTTCCCTCTCCTTTCCTGTTTTTTTTTTTTTTTTTTTTTTCTCCCATCTACTTATTATTATTATTATTATTATTATTATTATTATTTATTATAATTTTTCGTCCTCTTCCTGATTTCCCAATCTCCCCTCACCTCCTCAATATTATCATTAATATTATTACTTTTACTATTATTATTGCTTTTCTGACCTGTCCTCCCGTTTTCTCCTCATTATCATTATTACAAGTATTTCTACCCAGGTCATTATTCAGGTTGCTGTAGTTGTTGTAGTAGTAGTAGTAGTCATTGTGGAAGTAACGATTGTATTTGTAGTTGGGTGTTAAGGTAGTAGTAGAGTAGTTTTGTAGTAGTAGAGGTCGTTGGAATAGTGGTACCAGAAGTTGTAAAGGTGTTGAAGTAGTAGTTGTAGTAGTCGGTATAGTAACATCAGTAGTAGTAGATGTTGTTGATGTAGATATTGTGGTAGTAGTGATTACTGTAGTAGTAGGAGACGTTGTTGTAGTTGTATCAGAAGTAGTAGATGTTGTTGATGTAGATGTTGTCGTAGCAGTGATTGCTTTAGTAGTATCAGTAGTAGACGTTGTTGTAGTAGTATCAGTTGTAGAAGATGTTGTTGTAGTAGTATCAGTTGTAGAAGATGTTGTAGTAGTATCAGTTGTAGAAGATGTTGTAGTAGTATCAGTAGTAGACGTTGTTGTAGTAGTATCAGTTGTAGTAGATGTTGTAGTAGTATCAGTAGTAGTAGACACTAGTAGTAGTGGTAGTGGTTGTGGCTGTAGTAGTAGCAGCTGCAGTAGTAGTCATAATATCAGTAACTTTCTGTAGTAGTAGTTGGTGTAGTGGTGATTTATTTTTTATTTTTTATTATTATTATTATTATTATTGCTGTCAGTTATTACAATAGTCCTTTCTTTTTTCTGTCATTTTTACTATCATACATTACGAGCATTGTTGCCCCACCTTACCACTGACTGTTGTCTTTCTGTTTACTTATATCTACGATATTTGCTTCATTTATTGATTGTGTATTGACCACTATATATGTACCCTGATTTGTCCACCATGTTACCTTTACATACACACACACACACACACACACACACACACACACACACACACACACACACACACACACACACACACACACACACACACACACACACACACTGTATTATTGCTGCTTTTTGTTTTTGTTGTTTGTTGTTGTTGTTTTTCAATTTCTTTGTATTTGTATGATCCCAATTTGTGTACCATTATGCATATTCTAATAAAAAAAAAAAAAAAAAAAAACTATTCGCAGCAATTAAAGTATTCACCGTAGAAATATAAACTCAATCTGAAGGATGGGAGAACAAACACATTGGTAAGAATTGGTAATTATACTGAGCGGCGCACCTCGCCTCTGTGCATGCAGCCGGCACGTGAATGAAAGCGCCATCGGAGACAGCGCGCAGCGCTCCGGTATCTGCAGACATTTGCACAACAGCAGCTCAAATGGAAGAAATAAGTGCGTTGAGGATCTGTCCAATGCATTATTGAGGCTTTTCTAAACATTTCAGGTAGGCCTATTTGTGTGTGAAGAGCAGGTAATAACCGTCTCCACTCCAGTATTGCGAATGCGATCTGATCTAACACACACAGCAGCGCAAACATGATGAAATGAACTCCTGCTGCCGGTCAAAATGAACCCATTTAATGCAAAACTAAATGCATATCTACACTAATTATTTAGACTAAAAGGAACAAATAGTCTTAGAGAAAGTTTTTCCTGTTGTCAAATGCGACAAGCAGACTGAATTGTGAATGAATGGAGAATGATTAACGGGCACAGCCGCGGGAAGGGCTGAACTGAACATGAATTTAAACACTTTAATATTCATCTGTACTTCACATTAAACTGTAGAATTGCTTCAGAACATTTCGGATATAGTGGGCCTACATGACAATGTTCTAGTGCCTTAAAATAGGCTTCATGTAGCCTATTAGTTGGCTTATAAACAGAATATAGCGCACGCGCAAGATCGGATTTGGATCGGTACCAGCTGGCCGATACCCGATCCAGCAAAAATATGTGATATCGAACCGATATCCGATCCAAGTATCGGCATCGGTGCATCCCTACTCTCAACTGTGGAGTTCCACAGGGTTCAATCCTTGGGCCTGTATTGTTCACCCTGTATATGCTCCCCTTGGCTTCCATTTTCAATAAATATAAAGTTTCCTTCCATCTATATGCGGATGACACTCAGATGTATTTTCCTTTAAAACAAAATGATGTAAACGGCTTACAACCACTCCTGGCTTGCTTAGAGGAGCTTAAACTTTGGCTCTCAAGCAAATTTTTTAAATTTAAACCAAAATAAAACTGAAGTAATCGTGTTTGGGCACAAAGAAAATTCTCTGTTAGATGTCAATATGGGATCTTTGGCCCCACATATTACCCAGTGTGCAAGAAATCTCGGTGTTATGTTTGATGAAAACTTAAAATTTGACAAACAGATCAGTACTGTCGTAATATCCTGCTTTTACCACCTCAGACAACTGTCTAAAGTCAAGCCATTTCTATCCCAAAGAAATTTTGAAACTGTGATTCATGCCTTCATAACAACACGTCTAGATTACTGTAACTCTCTCTATTTTGGTATTTCTCAGTCTTCCCTCTCTCGTCTGCAGCTGGTACAAAATGCAGCTGCTAGACTACTTTCTGGCCCCCGCAAGTATGAGTCGGTAACTCCGATTTTAGCTGCACATCACTGGTTACCAATTAAATACAGAATTGATTTTAAAATTTTATTATTCGTTTACAAAGCAGTCAATAACCTTGCTCCTCAGTATCTTACAGACTTGATTTGTCCGTATACCCCCTCCCGATCATTGAGATCTTATGATCTCAACTTACTCACCGTGCCCAGAACACGCCGTTAAAAACGAGGAGATCGAGCGTTTGCTGTTGCTGGTCCTAAACTCTGGAACAGTCTACCAATTCATATTAGACTTTCCCCCTCCATTTCTGTGTTTAAGTCTGTTTTAAAGACCTATCTATTTTCTCTCGCTTTTAATACTCCTTGATTACTGTTTTATTGCTTTTATTTGTTAAATGTTTCTTTTATATTCTGCTTCTCTCTCTTTAGTACTCCTATGTACAGCACTTTGGTCAACCTTGGTTGTTTTTAAATGTGCTTTATAAATAAATATTGTATTGTATTGTATTGTATTGAAGCTAATTGATGTGTATGCTAACGTTACAAACACGTCTGAAAGTTCCTGTTCCTTTTACACAATGTTAGATTGCAACAGTGTTTAGCAACTGAAAACTATTTTAATTATTTTAAAGAAACATGACTTGAAATGAATTGGTGTGTATCTTAACGTTACGTTAAAGAAAGTTTCTGTAGACGAATGCGTTAACACTACCATGGCAAAACGTGCTTTTTATTTCTGAGTTGACATTTTAATATACCATGGGTGTTGAAAAAATCATTTTACAGTTGTGTACTTACCCAACAGAAATAATTCTGAGTGATTATGTGTAAATAAAAATTAATCGTTTTGGATCTATAAAATATTATTGTTTAACTTGTTTATGCAGTGCATCACGAAAGTGATCTAAGCTCGATACTAATAGCTTCACAAACAGCTGAAAAGGGTTTTGTTATTGGCTATCATCATCAAACATTTTCCACAATGTTGGGTTAACAGTGTTTTTAGTAACTTACAACTATCTGATCCAAAAGGTTTCTTATTTTAAAGAAATTCGACTGATTGTGACTTATTCTACTTTAAATAACAATTTTGGGCTTATGCTCAAGGGGTATAATGTTTGTTTCAGGCTTTTTCTGAATAGTCATTATTAATGTTTATAATGATTCTAGTGAAGATAAACATTTTTTATACACTTTTGTATGTTTGTTTGTTTGACAGTCCACAACAAGATCCTTGAGCATGATCAAACAAGCTCGGCACAGAAGAGGCCAGTAAATGTAAGTCATGGCTGAAAATTATGAGTTTTACTCTGTGAATTATAGTATTTGAATAGGGCAAGGGACAGTGTTGCTCAGATTTTGAAGCCTTTGCAAACTCATTGTAGTGATGACACTTCTCACTATCTAAAAGTCTTATATAGTAAAAATGAGGCCCCTAAAGATAAAGACTTTGATAACCTAGATGATTATGATATGGTGACATCTGAACGCTCAGTTAATGAGTTCCATATTGTGGGGTTCGAGTCATCTGAAATGGAATTTGTGCCATTTTCATGGGTACAGAATGATAGATGTGCTTAACCATCTTACAAATCTATGTCTAAGAATCATAAGGCTGTCACACTGCATGAATCCCCGAATAAATCTTGTGCAACCTTCATTTACACTACAGGTATTATAGCCATTAATTAAATTTGATAGCATTTCAGGATTTGAACTTTTTTGGGGGGAGGTTAACCACAATGTGATGTTTTATTATAGACACATATGAGGAAGCTCGACTCCCTTCCACAGGCAACTGCGATGTCTGACTTGCAAACAGAGGAGGACGATGATCGCCCGTCATACACCAAAAGAAAGAACAGGTTTGTTTGCAATTATTTTAAACACATACTGTCAACATTATTTCATTGATCTATTACAACCTGCAATTTTTGCCCTGGCACTATACTAAAATAATGTTTTGTTTTGTAAATGTATCTGATCATGGGACATAAAAGACAGAACTATAGTGACAGTGATAAAAAATAAATATTTGGAACAAAGAGGCTGGAAAAAAAGCAGATATGAATATTTCAGAATTTGATGCAGCACCGCAACTACCATCACCACCAATGACTATGGAAGAATCCTTAAGGACACCATCAAGATGCACAGATACTGTACATTCCAGTGCGCCTATGAACATTTACAGTCCTTGTTCCAGTGCAGTTGGAGATCAAGACAGAACTTATTGGTACTCATCATGTCTTTGTAAGAATTAAAGACATCACTACATTTGTAAAGGCTTTATGCAGCTAGAAAGTAAAGATCAACTAGAGAATATCAGCAGTATCTAACTCTCTGTTGTATTTACACAAGTTGTATAAGCTATAGTTTGATTTATACTAATTTGTTATTTTTCTTTTTTTTAGCACCACTGTCTGAAGTGTTAAAATCACAAGACGACATAAAGCAGCAACTGGTCCTGATTCTCAAAAATTTGCAAAACCAAAACAGACATGATGAAATTCCAGATGTAAGCACATTTGACCTTCCTTTGTCCAGTTTGATTTGGAAAAGCTTGAAAATCAACTAAAGGACCAGCCCGAACAAATGAAGAAAATGGTAAGTTCGAGCTCTTGTGTATTTCAAAGTGATTTAAGTTTATTTATTTATTTGATTTTTTGCTTCGTAGGTAGCCTACTTAGGAATTATTGGTGTTTTCCACCAAGGAAGCAGTTTGGCGTATCCTGGGAAAGCTTTTGGCTAACTCCTTGGACAAACAAATTTACTGGAGCGGGGCAAAACAAAAAGTGGCCTTTCGTGCACTCCCCCTTGGGACTGTCGTAGTCAGTAAGTTGGTTTTAAATATACATTTCAATACAATTAGGGGCTGTTCCATCTGTGTATTTCTTTGAATTATTAACCAGAGGAACAAAAAAATATCTATATATAGTCCCATTTAGGTTGTACTTATGTGAGAGCAAGCATGTTTATTTTTTTCTTTAACATTTGTACTTGTTCACTACTAATTATCTGTATATCTTTTGATCACAGATGTAGTGAGGACAAATGTCCATACCATGACACTGATGAAGAGGTGGAAAAAATGCATTACAAGGTGGCTACAACTTGCTCCTGACAGGCACGGAGGAAGGAAGGAAAGAGAGAAAGCTAATGTGTCAAATATCTAAATCACTATTTTATATATATATATATATATATATATATATATATATATATATACATACATAAATGACAATGTGCCAAATTCTGAAGAAACATCTTGAAACATTTTCAATAACTGTAATAATAATAAACAAAAATTCTAAATATAAAATTGCACAAGATATATATATATATATATATATATATATATACATACACACACACACACACACATCATCATCTCATGTTTTGCTGTTTGTGCAATTTATTCAAATTATTCTTTCAAGTTTATTTAAAAATTAAGTTTAGGTCTTTATACATCTGCAGTTTTATATTCATATATTTTTTTGTTTTACTGTTATTATTATTTTAATGTTTAATAATGTTTCGAGACGTTTCTTCAGAATTTGGCAGTTCTTTTTACAACTTTGACTTGTATATTTTACGTATTGTCATAGGTATTTGTAAGATGTTTCTTGCTATATCTTAAATTGGTTTCTATATTCAAGTTTATATAAAATTTACCTGTTTTAAAATGTCTTGTACAATTTTTTAAAATTCAAATCTGTTGGGAAAACAGGGTTGTTTTGAAAACTTTTGTGTATGTGTGCAATTTCAGATATTTTTTTTTCTATAAATCTTCCTGTGTATTGTGCAGTTTTATTGTTGTTTTTCTTGTGCACTACCAAACAATTTATTAAATTTGAGTATTATTTGTTTCTTGCAATCAATAAACGTTTATCATTTATTTATTTTGTCCTTTGTTTGATTATTTGGGTTATAGGATATGTATGCTGTTTGCATTTTATTTAAAGGTTAAACGCAGTGCCTACACTTTGTGTTTACATAGCCTGTGTAATACCATGTATCAAGTATTAATGTAATACCAAAAGGTTTTATATCAAGGTATATGAAGACTTAGTCGCGCCAGCTCCGGCCCACAGTGCACATGACTCACGGGCCGATTCCGGCTCGGATGCGGCAGCGTCGGCTCGCCTACGGCCGCCGCATCTGGCCCGATTGATTCGGGCCGGAATCGGGCAGTGAGTCCATAGGCATCCGGCCCGAGTACGGCAGCCGGAGTCGGGCCGAGGGGTAAGTCTCCGGCAGGCGAGAATCTAGCCGGAACTGGCCCGAGTGTATTTTGCTATCGGGGTAGATACATATCTATGAGTGAAAACTAACTGAAGCAGACCTACTGTACACCTGGCCATCATTTACAGGCAAAAACCCTGACTTTAATGGTACATCAATGTATATTTTCCAAAATACACTGGCCTTGTGTTGCTCTTTGCAGGTGAGCACTACTGATGGCCGACAACCAGCTAATGTTAGTTAATCGAGAGAATTCAAAAAATATCATTTACTACACAGAGTTTAATGCTAGCAGTCGTTACGTTATCAGATGGGAACTGTGGATGGCAATATACAAGTTAATAAACGGTTTCATTTAACTTACCTCGAAAGAGACCTGCTGACTGCCACAGCTCGGTCGTCACTGAAGGGAGTCAGTACAGTCCAATCGCGCGAAACTGTATTGGGCGGGGCCAACCTGTGACCTCAATCAAGATTGACCAATAGAATAAGGTCTTTCATCCAGGAGGGAAGATACCGCCCACTGAGCTGCAGTTTTCAACTCGCAAAACTTTTCAACTCAAAAGCAAAGATTTTAGATTCGCAAAAACTGAAACAAAACCGAAAGCAAAATGAATGAGCACACAATGAATTAATGTGGGGGTAACTGCATAAAATGGTAATAATACATTTTTTTGCAGTGCAATTTATTTTTTATCAAGATTTTTTTTTTATAAATGTTTTTTTTATTATTTGAAATCTTTTATTCTTTATTTGCATTGTACCTAATTTTGGTCAAAACTTCATATGTTTGTTTGAATAATAAAGACACAAAATTAACCCCGGCATACATGGGTTCAAAACTTTTCAACCTGCAAGCAAAACATTTCAACCCACAAGCAAAGATTCTAGATGTGCAATAAATGACAGCAGAACAGAGAGCAAAATGAATGAGTGTGCAATGAAAATTGTGGTAACTGCATAATAGAACAATAGTTTAATCTTTACAATCCAACATATTTTATTATCATTTACATAAGTTTTTTAATTAAACCATTTTTTAATTTGAAATCTTTTATTTTTTATTACTACATACTTAATTTTTCCCTAAAACTAAATATTTTTGATTGAATAATAAAGAAACAAAACTATCTCCATAGACTCCACCCACTGCTGCACTGTGCAAAATGCCCAAAAGAGAGCACAGCACGATTTAAACACATTAAAATGATCTGCTGCAATACTTTTTTTAAATATAGCTCATGTTAATATTACATATTCCTATTTTTGTTGATGCTAATGTGTACATATTTCACACGCACATGCAAAAAAAGACGAAACGGAATTAAAGCACATGAAATACACTGAAACTGTGCAGTTAGTTTTTTAAACAGTTTTCAAAAAACATAATAGTAATTTTAAGGAGAACACTGACATTTTGAGATTTTGAAAAAACTAATTTAATTATTATATATATACAATTTTGTTTTGTGTCTGACACATGAAGTATTGCACTTTAAAATACTGATTTATTTTAACATGCGAACAACAGCATACAGAACATATTAACAACAGAATATCTTCACGCACCTGCGTTTCCAACAGCAAAAATAAATTATAATATTATTAAAAATAAATAGCCCTGCCATAGATATTTTTCACTTAAATTAGAAATTTTGATTAAAATGAATACACTGACTGAACCCTTTTAAGAACCAGCATAGACTATTTTTTCCAATCATGTTTTTTTTCTTCCGTCAAATAAAAACAGCAAGCCGATCGCTCCATGGAAAATATGCATTTAATTAATGCTCCACTGTAGTGTTTAAAATAGTTCTTTTTAAGCTAGACTACACAATATGACTTCAATTAAAAAATCATTTTAGAATCTATTTGATTTGAATTTCGTACCTATATGTGTTCTTTTGTTCAGGCTTAAATGCAATGAATTAATTTGTAAGTAAATTCTTTAGTTTCATAGATTTAGTAGGACTATTACAGAATGAATTATTTAATTCGATTCATGTTTATTTATATAGCACTTTTCACAATGTAAATTGAGTCAAAGCAGCTTAACATAGTTCTAGTAAAGTCCAGATTTCAGAGTTGAAGTTCACTTAAGTCTAGTTCAGTGTGGTTTAGGTTTCACTGCTGAAAGTTCAAACACTGAAGAGCAAATCTACCAAAGCGCAGCTCCACAAGTCCCGATCCAAGCAAGCCGGTGGTGACAGTGGTGAGGAAAAAAAAACCTTGAGGGGAACTAGGCTCTGTTGGACACGACCATTATACTTCTGGCCAAACTTCCTGTGTGGAGCTATAGCGTAGGCATCTAATTATTCCATTTCATATTTAATTATTAAAGTATAACTTTAATTAAAGGCGGTGCAGTAGGTAGCAGTAGGCAGTAGGTGGCCTCACAGCAAGAAGGTTGCTGGTTCGAGCCTCGGCTGGGTCGGTTGGCGTTTCTGTGTGGAGTTTGCATGTTCTCCCTACGTCTCGCTTAAGTTTCCTCCGGGTGCTCCGGTTTCCCCCAGTCCAAAGACATGCGGTACAGGTGAATTGGGTAGGCTAAATTGTCCGTAGTGTATGAGTGTGTATGGATGTTTCCCAGAGATGGGTTGCAGCTGGAAGGGCATCCGCAGCCTAAAACATGTGCTGGATAAGTTGGTGGTTCATTCCACTGTGGCGACCCCGGAATAATAAAGGGACTAAGCCAAAAGAAAATGAATGAATGAACTTTAATTTAAACAAGGATGTGCATTAAAAAGTTTGTGGAAGCGAATTTGTTATTCTAATTATGTTTAGAGCTCCGTAAAACAGTCAGTTAAACTATAGTATAAGATAACACACACAGCTGTCTAAATAAATAGGCTATAAATTACACAGTTGATCACTTAGGCCTATTAAAATATTAAAAACTGCACGGAAAGAAAAAAAAAAGCACAAAAAAAGAATACCACTTTGAAAGAGAAACTTATTTTATCAAAGTGCTTTAATTTTAGACAGTTATTTAAGATGTTTTAGTTACAAAAAAAATAGAGTTAGCCTACTAGACAAGTTTTATGTAGGTGCGAGATCTGAGCGGTATTGGTTTACCTGCGAGCAAGTGCACGACCATGGAGCAGAATGCTTAGCAGAGTGTCACACCGCTCAGCTCCACTCACATGCTCTGGCTGCTACAGTTTATCAGTTCAGTATGTTCACTATGTTACATAACTGTCCCCTGCTGGCCATGTATTTCTTGTGTTAGACCATGTTGTGCTGTTACTGCAGTAATGTGTGAGATCACTTTAATTCACTCGCGCATTCTCAGTAGCCACAACTGTAACTAGATCTACCAATGCAATCTCACAGCAATTTGTAACTTTTTGCTTTAGTGGCTAATTTGTATGAATTCGTACGATCTAATTCGTGCAAATTAGTCCGATTTGCTCATCACCCAATGACTGTTGGGGTTAGGTGCCACGCCTTCTTTTTAAAATCGTACATTTTCGTACGACTGAACTCGTACAAATTCGTACGAATTAGCCACTAAACTGACAAAACGTAAAATACTTACATTTCCTGATCATCCTGATCATACTGTCAGAAACTTCTACCTGCCCATGCCCAGCCAGTTATTAAAAAGCGTTCAGTCAGAGTTTTCATTTTGTGGCTTAATCTAAATTTAAATGAAAATATTTATTGCAGCCCTGATTATTTTATAATTTTTATTTAGTTGGCCTATATTCTGTTTTTCTATGTTCTTGGATAATTTTATATTAATCTGATTCCTTAACAGTTAATATTCGTATAACAAGCAGCGGTTGTCGTGTAAGAAAATTAACCATTTGAGCATGCTTAGTTTGGGGTATGTTGTGTCATTAAACTGTACATTTTTACTGTTTTATCTTAGCAGTAATACAATTGTTTTATATTCTTTTTTCTGCATTTTAAATTTGCTTTAGCTTGTTTCTTTCTTATAAACTTGGAAATATAAAATATTTATATATTTTTTTATGACTTTGTGACAAATTACTTAATTTGTCTCTAGATTGGTCTATGCTGATTGTCTGACATTTTGTTGAGCTGATGAATTCCTTCTGTCAGATAACCTCTCCAAAGTACAATAGGACTAGTAAGTAAAATCTCAAACATACAACACTGTTTCATAGGTTTTGGTTTGGTATGGTACACTCTCAAAAAAAAAAAAATGGAACAGTATTGTACCAAAAAAGGTACAAAGCTTGTCACTGGGGCAATACCTTTTTATGGAACAGAATTTTATCTTTAGACAAATAAACACATTTGTACCATTGCAGTTTGTACCTTTTGATTTGATAGGGTTTGTCCCATGGGAAACCAAAATGTACCTTTGGTTTTAAAATCCTGCAGATACAATATTGTACCTTCATCAAAGGTACAAATCTGATTCATGAAGGTACCACTACAGTGACACAACACTGTCTGCTAGATTAAATAGTCTTTAGTCATTTTACTGCGATATTAAAGATAAAATTAATGTTGAAATCAATTCAAGGATTGAAGTGAATTGCACTTTTTTTCTTTTAAAAAAAATCATAAATTGTTTCTTCTAATATCCTCCTCTATAGCCTACATATAGGCCCAATCCCAATTCTACCCCTTAGCCCTTCCCCTTACCCCTACTCCTCGTTTTGCGCGTTCCCGTCAAGGGGTAGTGGTGTCCCAATTCTCTTTAGCTTGAAAGTGTAGGGCTAAGGGCAAGGGGTATACACCCCTTCGAACGAAGATATTTCAGGAGCACACTTGAAGGGGGTAAGAAAATTTCCTAAAATACACCTGGCACAACAGCAGTTTCACTGCACCTGTAAGTAAGGAGATCCACTCATTATTACGAATTTTTTTGACAAACACGTTTTAATATATTCATAACCGCGTTCATGTTTTACCATCATGCCAAAAAAAAAACGGAAAAAAAAACAGATAAATTTCGCGATCTATAATCCATAATCATAACTCTTGTACAGCAGTCCCACAACATTCCGTCACTCGAACACCCTGTCAGACCAGTCTAGTGGCTGAAAATGAGCTTTTTACAGTGTCTGGGATAATGTTAATGTTGTTTTCGTGTGTTTACATAGATGAATACGGCCACTGTGTAAATGCACAGTATAGTTACGATCTTATTGCCACATTAGATCGTTATGATAACATAATATACCCCTTTAGTGATTTCCTGATGATAAACACCAAAAAATAACACAACTGGAATAACTACAGCAGTCGTGATCGTCTGATCTGATCATGTGAAGCAAGAGATCGTGATGACATATGATGACGTGTGCAGGTGTTGAAGTGCTGTCCCAATTCTTAGAGGTAAGTTTTGAAGCCCTTCCCCTTAACACTCGGTTGTAAGGCCCAAGGGGAAGGGGTAGGGGTACACAAATAGAATTGGGATTGGGCCATAATAGAAGTTGTTTGCTGAAAAACATTTTTCTAGCAAAAATAAAACTATAAAACAGTGGGTAGCGCTGTCGCCTCAAAGCAAGAAGGTTGCTGGTTTGAGCCTCGGCTGGGTCAGTTGGCATTTCTGTGTGGAGTTTGCATGTTCTCCCTGGTTGGCATGGGTTTCCTCTGTGTGCTCCAGTTTCCCCCACAAGTTCAAAGACAGATGGGTTGCAGTTGGAAGGCCCCCCGCTAGAAATTGTACGTTCCCAGAACGTTCTCAGAACGTCCCCACTGGTGGTAAGGACGTCACATGGTAACATCCCTAGGACGTTCTGAGAAGGTCAAGATGTTGAGTTCTTTAAAGGGTTAGGGAACGTTATTTAGGGGACCTCTGCAGAACTTTCAGGACGTTTTTGGAACGTTTAGGGGACCATATTTTATTTAGAAATTTGATGTTGCCAGAACGTTTTCAGAACGTCCCCACTGGTGGTAAGGACGTCACATGGTAACGTCCCCAGGACGTTCTGAGAAGGTCATGATGTTGAGTTCTTTAAAGGGTTAGGGGACGTTATTTAGGGGACCTCTGCAGAACTTTCAGGACGTTTTGGAACGTTTAGGGGACCATATTTTATTTAGAAATTTGATGTTGCCAGAACGTTCTCAGAACGTCCCCGCTGGTGGTAAGGACATCACATGGTAACGTCCCCAGGACGTTCTGAGAAGGTCATGATGTTGAGTTCTTTAAAGGGTTAGGGGACGTTATTTAGGGGACCTTTGCAGAACTTTCAGGACGTTCTTGGAACGTTTAGAGGACCATATTTTATTTAGAAATTTGATGTTGCCAGAACGTTTTCAGAATGTCCCCACTGGTGTTAGAACGTCACATGGTAACATTCCCAGGACGTTCTGAGAAGGTCATGATGTTGAGTTCTTTAAAGGGTTAGGGGACGTTATTTAGGGGACCTTTGCAGAACTTTCACGTAATGTTTAGGGGACCATATTTTATTTGGGAATTTGATGTTCCCGGAACGTCTCCGCTGGTGTCAAGGACGTCACTTGGTAACGTTCCCTGGTACATAGCATAATGTTTTCAAGCCCTTTGGGGGACCAACCTAGAATGATATTTTTTTGGTCACATTTAGGTATTTCTGTCATATTTACTGAATATTTTTAGAACCTTTAGTAACACTACAGGAAACTTTATGAGATAAATAGCACTTCTTTCACACTGGGCAAGCACTGTGTTTTCACATTTAATATATTGAAAGATTAAAATACATGCCAGGAATTTATCATTCATTTACATTGTGCATAAAAACAGATTATAAAATAATAATAAATGTGGTCATGCATAGGAAAGGTTGGTGAGAAGCAGATAGAGAAAGCTCAATCAATTCAATTCAAACTGGCTTTATTGCCTTGTAGGGGTGTAACGATACTACAAACCGAACCGAAATATCGCGATACACCAACCACGATACCTATCGCGAAACTCTCGTGGCGGACCGCGATACTGTCATGCCCCCTGCTGCCCACAGTTAAGGTTGACGTCACTTGTCTCTAATTGAACCAAAACATCTTTATTTTATCACATTTGATTAAATTGTATTAGTAATGATGAGCTTTTGTTCTAAATATTATATTCTAATGTTTTAGAATTTAGAATAGTATTTTCCAAGTGCATGTCATGTCATGTGACTTGAGTGAGCGATCACACTCCATTACTACTGTATATGCAGGACGGCTGCTTCGCATATATTGAGATTGCAGATCCCCCAAATACATTTAAGTCTCCTGTTTGGGAACATTTTGGTTTTCCAGTGGAGTACAGGAATGGAATTCGTGTCGTAGACAAAGCGCACACTATCTGTCGTAACTAACTGTTTCACGAAACTTAATAAGGAATAACATTTAAAAATGTGGTAAATTTCACAATGTGAGGGTGTACGCAAAAGACACTGACAACAGAACTGCCAACAAAGGGGATTTAACCCCTTACCTCGCTAGAAACTGATGAAAAGAAAAAAAGGTTTTCAGCGCCGTGCGCCTTATTCTTCCCTATACTGAACTGTAGAATAAAATAAATACACAGATAACGTTCACCTCTTACCTGATGTCTTTAACAATACATTTTCTACGTGTTTGCAAAATGGAAGTCGTAAGACATCTTTCCTATCCACCTTACTCTGAGAAAAGAGTGAACTTGAGGAGGTATAGCTCAATATGACGAGAAAGAGCTGAACAAAAAAGCAACAAACAAATCAATCGAAATAAAAGTGTACAAAAATCACAAAATTTCTCAAAGTGGGCAAAACTAATGCAAAATAATTTTGCCCAAACGAAAGTTAAGCAAAAACAACGAAATTCATAATCATGTTAGCAAAATACATGAAAAACGAGATCAAAGGAAGATGCGCTCTCCTCCGCTTTTCCTGACGTCATTTTTATATTCCCGCGCCACAACGCCCAGTAATGATAGATCGTTCTCCTGACCAATTAGTTGTCGTGAAGGCGGACATACAGAAATGACAGGCATGGAGAGCGAGAGAGAGAGAGAGAGAGGCAAAAATACAACTAATATACGGCTTAGGGATGCTCAAATAAACCATTTAACCGTTAACCGAAAAGGTGCGTTTGTAACCGATTAATGGTATCAGTTAAACGATAAAAAAAATATTATTTTATATATTTTTAAAATGTGGCTGCATAAGGGACCGATCACCGAAAGCGCTTTTTTGGAGGCGCATATTTTGAATGGTTTTAAGCGCTGTGTATGTGTCCTGCGCGCCTCACATTATGCCATTGCGCGCTGTGTGCTCCCAGTTGAAATAAAAGTCAACTGAGCCGAAAAAGCGTTTTACGTCAGTCGTCTGTTTCTTTCTTCAATTATGTTATGCTGCTCTCTTATATGTGCTAAATATAGCTACAAGTCACAGCACCAGTATTTATTTAGTAGAGGTCATGTTGCGTGGCTCCGGGCAAATTTTGATTTGGAGGGAAAATGACCAAAATGTAACGTGATAATTGAAAATGACTGGCGGGAAAATAAATAATATATTTTAAATCTCTGTACATAACAGAAAATGATAATGCACCAAAAATAGTGCAGTTTTATTATAGTGGCAGAACTTTTCAATTTGTATATTTGCATTCACTTTTAAAATATATTTATGATCTGTTTTTTAGTCCTGTCTGTAGTTCTGTTGCACTGTAGAAGCTCTGTCACGAAAACAAATTCCTCGTATGTGTGAACATACCTGGCAATAAAGCTCTTTCTGATTCTGAAGTATATTTTTGGACAGGCCTTGTCAAAAGTCAGCGGGCACTTTCACTTATAATAAATATAGCACTTAAATTATTTCATTTTTAACAATAAATTAAATTACACAGTGGATTTATATCAAAAGTTGATAATGATATAAAACATACTACACGTTGATGGTAAAAAATAAGCTTTTAAGCGATGGCTTTTATTTGTTTCAGTATTCAAACATTAAATATTGAATCCATCAAGTTAAATAAAAAACGAATACGAAACACATAGCAGGATATAAAGCATATAAAGGACTATTATATTTAGCAAAATGCTGCTCGTTTTATCCTTGTATTTTTATCATTTTATTTCTGTTATTTTATTTATTTTTTTCTCTTCATATTTAACTAACGAGCTATAGTCACATTCCCACTTGAGGTTTTAGAAAATATTTTGCGCAGCTGCCCAGTACATATTAAAGATAACCGAGAAAAAACACAGAAACATGTTACATGTCCCCAAATGTCCAACTTATTTAACTGAATCGTATAATGGCCTAGGCTACAGCTGAAATGTTGAAAATTGCTCATTTTATATTCATAAAACATTTGTCAAGACATATTGATATATTTTTTTTAGTAAAAACAATACCGGCATTTAACAATCCATATTTATTTTATTTATTCATTCATTTGACTTGTTTTTTTGGTGCATTTACAGGCTATAATTTAAATCCAACACAATAATGAGCACCTCGGACAGTGCCACTCTGTAAAGCTTTCATGCAAAGTCCAAAACACTTAAGAAAGATAAGACTTTCTCCGGTGACCGCCTACACGCCGTAACCATCTTTCAGGTGGTATAGCTGCCATTAAATTACAAAACAAGCATGCTGCAGTCTGGTTTTTGAAAAGTGCAATTATTTCTTCATTGTTCAAGGAGTCTGCAAGTTTGTGTTCCATAGATATAGCGATCTTAAACGTGTCTTTATTCGATGCGCAGCAGGAAAAAAAAAAGTTTTTCAGCAGTGCATGTACTCGTTGGTAAAGTTCTCAGAGCGAGTTTTGTGCTACCAAATACAGCACGGCATGCCATAAGCTCACGTTTAGTCAGGCAAAATAAACATCTCTGCCTAGGATGTCAATCAAATTAATGAAGCTCAAGCCACGAGTAAAACAATAGGCTATTTTATTATTTTAAGATTTTAGATGACGGGTTCGTAATTATACACGGGTAACTATATTCAAGTCAATGAAATAATAACTTTGATAAAATATGTTCGTAAGAATGCGGTAAGCCAGTGACTCCCTTCTCTGCCAGAGACTGCTCTGTGGTTTTAAAACCCTTTTCAAACAGTATCGTTTAGACCTGTATCAGTTTTTCATGTTAAATGTAGTGTAGTTTACTTGTGGATGTCTGATGAATAGCGGAAAAGCAGCTATTGTCTTTCATCACATGCATCGCACGCACATGAGCGGTGAGTGAGAAGAGTGGAATAAGTCATTATGACATAGGCTAATCTTTAGGCTAATGACTTCTATTAAAAGTGTTAAAAGGGTTTTTGTAATATTATAATAACAGCGGAGCATTAATTAAATGTATATTTTCCGTGGAGCGATCAATTTGAGGTAGCCTGATATTTTTTTTTTTTTTTTGACGGAAGAAAAAAAAAAAACATGATTGGACAAACAGCCTTTGCCGGTTCTTAAAAAGGCTTCAGTCAGTGTTTTCGTTTTGTAATTTAAATGTGTCATTTAAGTGAAAAATATCTAGGGCAATACTATTTATTTTATTCTTTTTATTTAGTTTATTCTTTTTTTTTCTATCCTGTTGGAAACATACAGGTGCGTAAAGATGCTCTGTTATGTATGCTGCTGTTTGCATGTTAAAATAAATCAGTATTTTAAAATGCAATATTTAATGTGTCACACAAAATAGACACGTCATTTTTTTTTTCAAATAAATATTTTTTTAATATTAATCTGATAACGGTTAATATCCGGTCAATGAGCAGCGGTTGTCGGTTAGTAAAATTAACCGAAATGAGCATCCCTAATACGGCTACAACCCTAACATTAGTTTCAGACAAAACTGCAATGTATTTTACTGGTGAATAGGTCATGTAAAAAACACTTTACAAGCACATTATATGTATATTATTTTTTCATTAATTTAAACAGAAACCTATCTAAATGATAACTAAAATGAGCATCACTTTGTCTGTGTCTGCACAGAAATCAAGCCCCTCACCTGAGAATGTGGACATTATGGTGTTTTTAAAGAAGAACTTAAAACTTAATTGAATATTCCAAATGTCCTTAGAAAGGACAAGCCTGTTTATCTTTCACTACAGTCTACACTGCAGTTATTTATTTAATTTGAGTTTACTTTCTTAAGATGGCTGCACTAAAGAGAATTGTTTTTTCTGACTAGACTATATTGGTGGTATTTATTTCATTTTTGTTGTTTACTCTGGTTTCCTGACTGTACTAAAATGTGATGGCAAAATTAATAAAGAAAAAGTTTAGTTGTTCTTGTTATTAAGTGAATCTATTGTTCCTTAGCATTACTGTTAAGATGACATCAACCCTAACCCCACAGCAAACAGAAACCGAACCGAACCGAACCAAACCGTGGCTCCAAAACCGTGAACCGAACTGAACCGTGCCTTTGGTGTATCGTTACACCCCTATTGCCTTGAAAACTTCCATAGTAGTATCAACATTTGTCAAAAATCAACAGTAACAGCATAACAATATATATTAATTATATACAAGGCCTGTGTGTGCGTGTCTGTGCATGTATTAGTCACTGTCTCCATCTTCAGGAGGTGCCCCAAGTTGTTCTTCTGCTGCCTGAAAAAAAGCATAAATAACAATATTTACCAATCACTTTAAATTATTTTTTAATGGCTTTTAGTTACACTTAGCCGTATACAAGCTTGAAAGTTTATTAACTCTTTAGAACCGTGGTCACCAACCTGTCGATTGAGATGTAAGATCTTTTTATCAGTTTCAGTAGATTCCAAAAACAGCAAATTAAGTACAAAAAGGCATTACGTTTATCCAGTTTTTGTAGGCTAATGTATTTTTCAGTTATTTTTAGTAGCTACTAAGACAGTGACTAAGAAAAATTATGTTGATTATAGTTGAATTTCAGTTTTACACAGAACTCTTTTACTTCATTAAGCCCTTATCTCGTGACCCCAATGATGTAAATAGTAAGTGGATGTCTAAAATAGTCTTTATTTGTACATTTCTGAGGGAAGTACCGTTTCTCCACTGTTCCCTTACAATTACGCTTTATCGTAGGGTTCACCAACCTTTTTGAAACTGAGAGCTACTTCTTGGGTAACGATTAATGTGAAGGGCTACCAGTTTGATACACACTTCTCAAATAACAAGTTTGCTTAATTTACTTTTAATTATGTTATTATTAATAATTAATGATATTCATCTATGTGAAGACACTGATCATGTTAATGATTTCTCACAATAGTTATCAACAATGATTTAACAAGGTAGGATAAATATCAATATGCAACACTTTATTTCTACAAAACTCTGCAAGTATATACATTTTCAAATGATCACTTCTACAATATTTTCATTAGCCACTAACAATTATTAACTAATCATGCACTGCTGTACCATGTTTGTACAGATTATTGTGTAACATAAATCAACTTTAAGATTTTACTGAAATTATCACCAAATTTACAGCATTTTTTAACATAGCCGACACTCTTCTAACCACTTTTAACGTGGTTGCCCCTGTATGCTAGTGAAGGGAAGTTCGGATCATTTTACTGACTCGGACCTTTGAGTCTCGTTCATTGAGATGAACGAATGTTTTTTCGAGTCATTGGATTCTTTCCATTTGCCAAAATAACATTAAAATGTTACGAGACGCTTCCAAACACATCTACAACTAGCCCAAACGTTGATCACACTACAGACTAGTCACAAAACGCTACTATACTAAGAAGGAGAAAATAATCCTTCATTGTTTACCTGCTGTTTTGTCTATGATTCACTCTGGTCACCTCATCTCTGGTTTCAAATTTGAGTCGTTAGTTCACCAGACACTGACAGTTTCATATAAGTTTAACCAATGCATAGTGTGAGACGAAAACACCAATGATTAGTTCACCTTTTGAGTCTTCGAGTTTATGAATCGTTCGTTCATCACGCGACAGCATGTAAAGAGATGAGTCAAAACCGAGGACTCAAGAGATGAACGGATTTAACCTTTTCTGGCTCTACACGCAAATGATTGGCTTCTGTCTTTCACGCGATGAAAGAATGACTCAAAACCGATAGAGGACTCGAAAAATAAACTAGTCTTCTCCTCCACCTGCACAAATGTGCGCATACCCGAATGAAAGAATCACTGCCTGAGATGACTCATTGTTGTTCTCGAGTCACATTAAAGATTCGTTCAAAATGAATGAATGGTAAGCGCTATGGTGAGCTATTTTTAGAACAGGCCTGCGGGCGACCTGGTGCCCACGGTCAGTCACAGCACGTCGGCGAAAAGGCCTTCCCCACTGCAAACTATAATTTAAGGTTACACAAAAAAGTACTTATTAAAATACTTAACTTAATCAAATTAACAGTCATACTCACCACATAAACTGCTGCTAGCCAGAAAAAGGCCGCCAAAATATCCTCAGTCTGGATCAACGGACGCTGGAATACATGCCCCGCCCACCTCCACCACTATTGGGGCGTACGCCGCACGTGACCTTTGTATTGGTTTAAAACGCTAACGTTCCACAAAGATAGGGAAATAACAGATACTATTTGATTGAAATTTATTTTTATTATTATTTTAATGAGAACTTGGCTCAAATAACTGATGTTTATAAATGAGATAGAAAAATGTATATAATATATATAAAATAATGTATATAAAATAAACATGATTATTTTACTAAAATGAGGGTTTTTAAAATGCATGTATTTTTTTAGTACTGACCTGAATAAGATATTTCATATAAAATACATTTGCATAGCAAGAGATATTAATAATTTATCATTTTTAAAGTGTTATTATTGAAATAGGTAACATTCAAATAATAACAATACAAAATAAGAACAAATAAGACAAAATGAAAAAAGCATACATCATTTTCAATTGTAATGAATAAGGATTACAATGTACCAAGAGATTGAGTGTATACTCTTTTAGGCATTTTGTTTTTTAACAGTGAAAAAATATAGAAGTAACAAACAAAACTAATAGGAGATTAAACAAGTTTCGTTTATGCATGTGAAATTTTGCTAATAAGATAAAAAGTTTAAAAATACATTAATTTATCCTCATTGTTTTCTTTTTAACATTGCTGTATGACTAAAGAATGACCAAAGCAGAACGTCCCCCATAAGTCACATCAGGAACGTTATCATCTGACCAACAGAGGACTATTTGGGAACGTTCTTTTAAAGTCCCAGATGTTTTCTTTTTAACGTTGCCGTATGACCGCAGAATGACCAAAGCAGAACGTCCCCCATAAGTCATATTAGGAACGTTATCATCTGACCAACAGAGGACCATTTGGGAACGTTCTGTTAAAGTCCCAGATGTTCTCTTTGTTGTATGACCGCAGAATGACCAAAGCATAACGTCCCCCATAAGTCACATCAGGAACGTTATCATCTGACCAATAGAGGACCATTTGGGAACGTTCTGTTAGAGTCCCAGATGTTCTCTTTGTTGTATGACTAAAGAATGACCAAAGCAGAATGTCCCCCATAAGTCACATCAGGAACGTTATCATCTGACCAACAGAGGACCATTTGGGAACGTTCTGTTAAAGTCCTAGAGGTTCTCTTTTTAATGTTGCTGTATGACCGCAAAATGACCAAAGCAGAACATTCCCCATAAGTCATATTTAGAACGTTATCATCTGACCAACAGAGGACCATTTGGGAACGTTCTTTTAAAGTCCCAGATGTTCTCTTTTTAACGTTGCCGTATGACCACAGAATAACCAAAGCAGAACGTCCCCCATAAGTCACATCGGGAACGTTATCATCTGACCAACAGAGGACCATTTGGGAACGTTCTGTTAAAGTCCTAGCGGTTCTCTTTTTAACGTTGCCGTATGACCGCAGAATGACCAAAGCAGAACGTCCCCCATAAGTCACATCAGGAACGTTATCATCTGACCAACAGATGACCATTTGGGAACGTTCTTTTAAAGTCCCAGATGTTCTCTTTTTAACGTTGCTAGATGACAGTAGAATAACCAATACAGGACGTTCCCCTAAAGTCATATTGGGAACGTTGAACAACAATACTTTCATAACCAAAGGAGAACGTTTTAAGAACGTCCCGAATGTTCTGTAAAGGTCTGGAACTTTCGTCACCTTTACAGAACTTTTAGGGAACGTTGCGCAAGGTTGCGAAAACGTCCCCTCCTACATCCGCTGCGTAAAACATATGCTGGCTATGATGGCAGTTCATTCCGCTGTGGCGACCACAGATTATTAAGGGACGAAGCTAAAAAGAAAATGAATGAATGAAGGAAAACTATATATATATATTAAATGTGGTGTAAAGTATATGACACTTTAGTTGATGAAACCTAGTTAAATTTGCATATAATGTGGTATTTGAAGATCGGATATCTGTTTAGGTACACATTTATATACTAACATAGTTATACTAAAAACCAAAAAACATTCATTTTGATTTCACAGGGAATTTAACTTTCAAATTGTTTTCCTGATAATTAGTGCTCAGGCACAATCTTTACGTTTAAATTTAAATTAAATGACACGTTATAGCCAGGCATTTACATAACACATATTTTGCACTCCAGTTATATGTCATGAAACAAAAATTTTTTGTGTGAGGTATTATGAACTGCTGCAATGCTAATCTTTCTCCTTTTGGTTTCTTTCTTTATTTTAGCGTTCCCTCTCCAAGGTTTAGATTTGGCTACTGCAGTCCTGGTTTGGGTCCAGGCTCACTTGTGAAGACTAAAGATGATGACAACATTCAAAAAGACTTCAGATGATGGCAACATACTTTTTATTCCACCTATAATCACCTTTTATGTGTAAGCAACATTCCACAAGATAAAACAAAATTAAATGACAGGTTATTTGACATATATATAATGACAAAATCTGTTTTGTGTCGTGCAACAAGTTTTCTTGAAAAATGAACTGGGTAACTCTGAGAAAGAATTGTTATTTTATATTATTGAAGGGACTCACTGATCCAGAACCAGGTCGAATCAGGCTTGGAATCTTGGGGTAACAACTGTTCTCTTTCAAACATTCGCTCGGTATCTCACTATAGGAAACGCCTCAGGCGTGACAGACTATGGAAGCACCAATTACACTGTCACGACACTAGACAGAGAGGATCCAATTGCAAGTATTTAATGAAGAATTAGGTGTCAAAGGATACAGCTGGATTTTCCGGAAACAATGAAAAGTTCAACACAAAAGAGAGCCCGCAGGCTGCGGTGCAGGCATCAACCGAGAGTACAGACTTCGAGGAATCCTAAGACAACAGACAGGAACAAGAGCAAACAACGGACTGATAAACAGCAGTAACCACAGACTGAATATATAGCTAGTGAAATGAGGATCAGCTGGAGGATGATTAGGTCAGCTGATGCATCAGCTGATAATAGCACGCTGTCAACACAGAAGGTAAACAAGCACACGCCCACGCACACGACAACACATAAGGCATGACACATAACATACAGAAGGAACACACAGATCCATAAACCGTGACAGTACCCCCTCTCCTAGGAGCGCCTCTTGGCGCTCCCAGAAGAGCTTACCTGACGATTGTAATCATCGATGAGAGAATGATCTAAAATGTCCCGCGCGGGAACCCAACTCCTCTCCTCTGGACCGTAACCTTCCCAGTCCACCAAGTACTGGAATCCTCGTCCCCTCCGTCTCGAGTCCAGAATGCGCTTAACCGAATAAGCCGTCTCCCCATCTACGAGACGCGGCGGGGGGGGGGAACCGGAGTAGGCGGATTAATGGCCGTATGAAAAACGGGCTTCAATTTAGAAACATAAAAAACGGGATGAATTCTCCTGTACGCTGGAGGAAGTTTGAGGCGAACTGCCACCGGACTAATGATTTTGATGACAGGAAACGGGCCAATAAATTTGGGTGCAAGTTTATTACATACGGTGCGGAGAGGGATATTTCTAGATGAAAGCCACACTTTCTGACCGACAACGTAAACGGGAGGCTTAGACCGGTGGCGATCAGCTTTAGCCTTGGTGCGTGCACCCACTTGAAGGAGGGTCTGTCTGGCCCTGTTCCAAGTGCGTTGACACCTCTGGACAAAGGCGTGGGCGGAGGGAACCGCGACTTCAGATTCCAGACTGGGAAAAGCAGGTGGCTGGTACCCTAAACTACACTCAAATGGAGAGAGGCCCGTGGCAGACACTGGTAATGAGTTATGTGCGTACTCCACCCATGAGAGCTGCTGGCTCCAGGAGGATGGATTCTGAGACACTAAACATCGTAACATACGTTCAAGATCTTGGTTGGCTCTCTCTGTTTGACCGTTACTCTGAGGGTGGAAACCAGAAGAAAGACTAACAGTTGCCCCCAGTAAATGACAAAACTCTCTCCAAAATTTAGAGATGAACTGAGGTCCCCTGTCAGAAACCACATCTGTCGGGAGGCCATGGATACGAAAGACATGATCAATGACAGCAGCCGCTGTCTCTCTGGCTGATGGTAATTTGGGCAGAGGAATAAAGTGAGTGGCTTTCGAAAACCGGTCCACTACGGTCAAAATCACCGTATTCCCGTTGGAGGGGGGAAGACCCGTGACGAAATCTAGCGCAATATGGGACCAGGGTCTCGACGGCACTGACAGCAGCTGAAGGAGTCCAGCGGAAGGACGATTGGAAGTCTTAGAAACAGCGCAAACTGAGCAAGCCAACACAAAATCCTTTATGTCACAAGCCATAACTGGCCACCAGAATCGTTGTTTAATTAAAGACAAGGTGCGACTCACCCCCGGATGACAGGCCAACTTGGAAGAGTGACCCCAACGGATGACATCAGACCGTAATTCCTCTGGCACAAATAAACGACTCGGTGGGCATCCAGGCGGAGGCGTTACCCCTTCTAAGGCCCTGCGGACCCTCGACTCGATCTCCCAGGTGACAGCAGAGATAAAAAGTCTGCATGGCACGATGGATTCAGGAGATGATACGTGCTCGGAGTGATCAAAAATTCGAGACAGTGCATCAGGTTTAACATTTTTAGAACCTGGTGGGTACGAGATGGAAAAATCGAAACGTCCGAAAAATAAAGCCCACCGTGCCTGCCTAGAGTTCAATCTTTTGGCGGATTGGATGTACTCCAGATTTTTATGATCGGTCCAAACGATAAAGGGAACCCCCGAACCCTCTAGCCAATGACGCCACTCTTCCAACGCAAGCTTGACAGCCAGCAGCTCTCTATTACCAATATCATAATTTTGTTCAGCATTGTTTAGATGATGTGAAAAATACGCGCAGGGATGCATCTTGCCGTCCGAGGAAGAGCGCTGGGACAGGATAGCACCAACCCCCACCTCTGATGCGTCAACCTCCACCACGAACTGCCGTGATGGATTAGGGGCAATGAGAATGGGAGCTGAAACAAAGCAGCTTTTCAGTTTGTCAAACGCAACTTGTGCTGCATTAAACCACCTGAACGGAGTCCTGGTGGAGGTTAAGGCAGTCAGAGGCGCGGCGAGCTGGCTGAAGTTGCGAATGAAACGCCGGTAAAAATTGGCAAAACCAAGAAACCTCTGCAGGGCCTTGCGGGAGTCTGGGGTTGGCCAATCTACCACAGCCTTAACTTTCTCTGGATCCATGCGCATCCCCTCGACCGACACGATATGTCCCAGAAAAGGAACAGACTGTGCATGAAATACGCATTTCTCCGCCTTGACATAAAGCCCATTCTCTAGCAGCCTCTGAAGCACTCGCCTGACATGTTGAATATGTTTCTGGAGAGAATGTGAAAATATCAGTATGTCATCCAGGTAAACATAAATGAACTGATCTATCATATCTCTCAACACATCATTCACGAGTGCTTGGAAGACTGCAGGGGCGTTGGACAGACCGAAAGGAAGAACACAATATTCAGAGTGCCCCCTGGGGGTATTAAACGCAGTTTTCCATTCATCGCCTTCTCGAATACGGACCAAATGATAAGCGTTGCGGAGATCTAATTTCGTGAAAAAGGACGCCCCCTGCAGACGTTCGAAGGCAGAAGACATCAGCGGCAAAGGATAAGTATTCTTCACCGTGATAGCATTCAGCCCTCGGTAGTCTATACAAGGACGAAGGGAGCCATCTTTCTTTTTCACGAAAAAAAAAACCCGCCCCTGCTGGCGATGAAGAGGGACGGATGATCTTAGCTGCTAGAAAATCAGAAATATATTTCTCCATGGCCTCCCTTTCCGGAGCGGAGAGCGAATAAAGTTTGCCTTTAGGCGGAGACGTACCTGACAATAACTCTATAGCACAGTCATAGGGACGATGCGGAGGAAGAGAAGCCGCTCGAGACTTACTGAACACTCTCTTCAGGTCGAGGTACTCACTGGGCACGTTTGACAGATCCATGTGTTCTTCCTGAAAAACAGAACAAGACACAGAAGAACAGGCAGACAACAAACACGTAGCATGACAGCTCTCACTCCAAGAAATTATTGATTCCTGTCTCCAATTAATATGTGGATTGTGCATTACCAGCCAAGGATGCCCAAGGACCACTGGAGTGACAGGAGCTTCTGTTAAAAAAAATGAGTAGTTTCAGAGTGGTTACCAGAGGTGATCAGTCTTATAGGACCAGTGGAATGAGTAATGGAAGGAAGAGAGAAACCATTGAGAGCATGAACAGATATAGGTTGGGAAAGAGAAATCACAGGATGTTTAAGTCTTTGCGCTAAAGCAGAATCAATAAAATTTCCCTCCGCACCAGAGTCAATAAGTGCTTTAGTCATAAAATTCCCAGATGACCACTCCAATTGAACCTTCAGAAGAGTGGCTGCCAGAGAGGATTTGTCCAAAGATACCCCACCCGTCAGTAACCTCTTACCTACTGACGGGCTCTGGCTTTTACGGAACAATGAGCCGCGATGTGATTCGCACCCCCGCAGTATAGACACAGGCCCTCGCTGCGGCGTCTGCGCTTCTCCTCCAGCGACAGCCTAGAGCGGCCCATCTGCATGGGTTCAGGTTCCGGGAGGGGCGTGTCCACCAGCCCCGGAAATACAGCGACAGCCGGAAGAGGATGACTCTCCAGTGTGTGTGTGTGTCGCGTGTGTCTCTCCTGGAGCTGTAAGCGAGAATCCACACGAATGGCTAGGTCAATGAGCCCATCCAGGGTCTTGGGAAGATCTAAAGCAAAGATCTCGTCTTTTATATGGTCTGCCAGCCCGTGGAGAAAGATGTCCCATTGCGCCTGAGCGTTCCACTCGTTCTCTGCCGCCAGAGTGCGGAACTCAATGGAGTAGTCAGCAACACTCCCATGCCCCTGCTGCAACTCCGTGAGCATCCGGGCCGCCTCTCTGCCCGCCACGGCTCAATCGAATACCTTTTTGAGCTCCTCTGAAAAGGCTTTAAACGAAGAGCAACATGGGAGTTTCTTCTCCCATACAGCGGTGCCCCAAAGCGCTGCTCTCCCGGTGAGAAGCGTAATGACAAAAGCCACTTTCGATTCCTCCGATGAAAATGAGGAAGGCTGCAGAGAAAAGTACAACGAGCATTTCGATAAAAAGGCACGACACAACTCAGGTTCTCCGGAGTAGAAAGCCGGAGGTGGGAGGCGAGGCTCGGAAGATCTAGCAGCTTGATCAGGCGCCGATACTACGGGTGGGCTAATGTTAGCTGCTACAGGCTGCTGCACACCGGCAGTATGAAGAAGCTGCAGCTGTGTGGTGAGTTCAGACACCTGTGTGACCAGTGCTTGGATAGCGCGATAGGTGGTGGTCATCTGTCCATCCTGTCTGTCCATGCGTGTATTGGTTTCTGCAACAAACTCAGCCAGACCGGCGATACTCGCTAGATCCATGGTAGATCAGTCCATTCTGTCACGACACTAGACGGAGAGGATCCAATTGCAAGTATTTAATGAAGAATTAGGTGTCAAAGGATACAGCTGGATTTTCCGGAAACAATGAAAAGTTCAACACAAAAGAGAGCCCGCAGGCTACGGTGCAGGCATCAACCGAGAGTACAGACTGCGAGGAATCCTAAGACAACAGACAGGAACAAGAGCAAACAATGGACTGATTAACAGCAGTAACCACAGACTGAATATATAGCCAGTGAAATGAGGATCAGCTGGAGGATGATTAGGTCAGCTGATGCATCAGCTGATAATAGCACGCTGTCAACACAGAAGGTAAACAAGCACACGCCCACGCACATGACAACACATAAGGCATGACACATAACATACAGAAGGAACACACAGATCCATAAACCGTGACATACACCACGTTCGTGTGAGGACGGACAAATCACAGCTCGCGATTAGGAGCCCATCCTCTCCATTATAATCTGCTGTGATTCCCCGAATCGGCATTCTAGCTCTCTTCCTCGTGAAGACTTTCCTTAAGCACCCAGGCTGCGCTGCTCTGTTCTCAAACGTACCGTCAAGGCTAACGTTGCCGAACGCAGCTCAGTCTTACTGAATCTGTCGTGGGTTCTCTGCTCGTTACTGAGTGTTTTGTATTGCTTTTACTAGCAGCGACCGATAGCTTAACGCGTTAAGGCGAGCTAAGACTGTGATTTCGACTTACCATGTCTAAAGTCACAGCAGAGAAGGGGAAGGAAACCTCTTCGCGCTCCTCTCCGTCAGCGTGCGGATTTATGATCTTGGGCCGGGATTTGCACCCGATGTGCATCGCATGTATGGGTGTGAAGCATGCCCAGGCCTCGTTGGCGAACACCGAAAGCTGCGTGCACTGCCAGGCAATGCCGATGAGGATTTTGGAGAGAAGGCTTCGAGTGGCGGCATCTTCCAAGGAAGATCTGGTTCTCTCTGCCGCTCCGTCGTCGGCTAATGGCGCCAAATCCTCTCCTCCGCGGGACCTTGCTTTGTGGGGGGAAATATTATGGAGTTAAAATCCCCCGAGTTTGAGCCGCTGTTCGACCAGCAGCTACTGGCGGGCGGTGATGAGATGGAGGGGGATGAAGAGCAGGATGATGAGACGCTAGCCCGTCTCCTCCGAGATGAGCTGGACAATGAGGAGGAGGATGTCATCCGCCCTTCTTCCCACGCATCGAGGCCGGCTAGCGCGCAGAGCGGTGAGGTGGCGTCAACGTGGTGAATTGCAACCTCACAGAGGTTTGCAAACCTGCTGCCGCCAAGCTCGGCGTGGCGTGGCCTGTAACTCCTGGTCATCCAGGAGTTAAACGGGATGTGTATGACGGGAAAAGGTTCGTTCCCCGCGCTCCCCCAGCAAAACAACTGCTTCCCGCTCTCCCAGATTGCATCACGGAGATGAAGCGGTCATGGGATAAACCCTTTACTAACCGCGTGCCCGTCAAGGGTTACTCGTCGCTCGACGTGAGCGAAATGGAGGGGCTGGGGCTCTCTAACCCTCCCGTGGTCGAGCAGACAGTGGCCCTTCACCTGCATCCAAACAGGCGGGCTGCTGTCTCATCGGCCACACCGTCCCTCCCTGGTAAAATGGAACGCTTCACTGCTTCCATGTACCAAAAAATATATAAATCTTCGGCGCTAACAGTGAGGGCTTTGAACGTCACTTCATTGCTGACGGCCTATCAAGCCGAATTATTGGAGGAGCTTGGCACGCAGCTGGACGCCGGCAATCCAAACCCGGCGGTTTGGGAAGAGATCTGTAACATTACAGACCTCAATCTGCGCGCCTCAAGCGGGGCAGTGCAAAGCTCCGGCCGTACCATGGCTCTCGCCGTTGCGGGTGAGCGATTGCTGTGGCTTAATCTCTCGAGTATCGGGAACAGGGAAAAATTGGATTATCTCGACGCTCCCGTAGACTCGAGTGGGCTATTCGGCCAGTCGGTCGCGTCGATGAGGCAAAGATGCGACCTTAAGAAGAAGGACGAGGAGACTTTTGACCTCTGTTTGCCTCGTAAAAGGGCTTCACGTCCTCCTGTTCCTGCTGCTCGGCCCATTCTTCCGACGCAGGGCAGAAAATTTGTTAATGCGTCCAGACCGCCTAAACCCCACAGCACAGAGCAGAAGGCCCGCCCACCCGCTGCTCCAAGCGCTAAGCCATGGGGTAAGCAGTCATTTGCGGCAGCGGCTGCAAAGTCCAGATCCGCTAACCCCTCTGCCAAAAAGAAGAGGGACTCCTAGGACGCTATGCTTGAAAAGGAGAGACGGGCAGCACCCTGGGTTTTCTGCGATGTCTTCTCCATAGTGCGCCGCGTTTGTTTCCCCACCCTCAAAAAAGCAGAGAAGGTGGAATTTGGGTGGAGAAATGGTTCAGAGTGGTGTTCAGGCCAGTTCAGCTTCCCCTCAACACACAATGTTCCGTGGATTGCTGACGGCAATTCCACAAGTTCAGGTGCAGAGCATTCGGCCACCATGCGGTCTGCCGAGTTCAGGCACACGTTCGCAAGTGCGTTGTCACAAAGCACTTCATTCCCTGTGTTCATGGCAAATAAAAAATCCTCTGTCGCATCTAGGCTCAATGTCGAAGGTGCAGAAAGCCAAAAACAAAAAAACACAGAGAAAAGTGAAAGCTCAAAGCCGAGAGACGGGCCAGTCTCTGAGCCAGACAGATCCCGGCCAAATTTCTCTCTGGCCACAAGAGGACGCCAGTGCTCCACCAGTGGAGTTGGTTCGGCAGCAGCCTCTGTCTCTTTACCCGGAGGCCTGGATAGAGTGTTCTCCGCACCCGTGGGTCCTCACAACTGTGACCAGGGGTTACAGGCTTCAGTTTACTGGAAAACCCCCTCCTTTCAACGGGGTTATAGCATCTGAGGCAAACGTGGATTTGGCTCAGGTGCTGGAGGCAGAAATATCCTCCCTCATGGAGAAAGGAGCTATAAGACGAGTTCCAGTGGAGGAAACTCAGATGGGTTTTTACTCCCGTTACTTTCTAATTCCAAAGAAAGATGGGAGTCTGCACCCAATACTGGACCTGCGTGCTTTAAACAAGCACTTAAGGAAGTACAAATTCAAGATGCTCACAGTAGGGGCTCTCACTTGTTCGATCCGTCGGGGCGATTGGTTCGCCTCGATCGATCTCAAGGATGCTTACTTTCATATAAGCATCTATCCAGCACACAGGAAATATCTCAGGTTTTCCTTTCAGAACGAAGTGTTCGAATTTGTTACTCTTCCATTCGGGCTCAGTCTAGCTCCGCGGGTGTTCAGCAGATGCATGGAAGCAGCGCTGTCTCCGCTGAGACACAAGGGTCTACGCATATCCGCTTACCTGGACGATTATCTGATATGCGCTCGCTCACGCGAGCGCGCGGAGCAGGATGCAGAGACTCTTTCGTATCATCTCACAAAGCTGGGATTCAGAATCAACAACCAAAAGCCAGCTGATTCCGTCCCAGGAGATAGAGTATCTGGGCCTGCGCCTAGACTCAGTAACATACCGAGCCATGCTTTCGGAGAGAAGGATTACGGCATTCGGTCTATGCCTGACTCATTTTCGCAAAGGAAACCTGGTCTCGTTCAGAACCTGTCTCCGTCTGATGGGCATGATGGCTTCGTCTCTCTCTGTGGGTTTATTACAGATGAGAGATTTTCAGCATTGGATTACCGCGAATCGCCTGTGCCCTCGCAGGCACCTTGCGCGCAGAGTACGGATATCCATGGAGTGCGTGATGGCTCTCCGCCACTGGAAAAACCCCTGCATATTCCGATCAGGGGCTCCGCTAGGGAGCGTGTCTCTGAGAAAAGTTGTCACTACGGACGCATCTCTAACGGGATGGGGAGCCGTATTTCAGGGCAGATAGATAAACGGTCGCTGGACCCACCGACTGCGCGAGCTTCACATAAACATGCTGGAGCTGATGGCAGTTTTTCTGGCTTTAAAACATTTTCTTCCATTCCTGGAGGGTTTTCATGTTTTAGTCAGAAAGGACAACACAACGGTGGTGGCTTACATCAACCGCCAAGGGGGAACGCGGTCGTTGCAGCTGCACAATCTAGCGCGCAAGCTGATTGTCTGGAGCGCTGCTCACTTCAGCTCACTGCGCACGACGCATGTCCCGGGAGTCAGAAATGTGGGGGCGGATCTTTTGTCGAGGGGCAACCCAATGTACGGAGAATGGGTTCTCCACCCGCAGGTGGTGAATCAAATTTGGGAGATGTACGGCAACGCAAAATGTCTGCTGTATTTCTCTCTCGGGGACGAGGATGCGCCGTTGGGTGTGGATGCGCTGGCGCACCCGTGGCCAAACGTGCTGCTGTACGCATTCCCACCGTTAAGTCTAATTTCTCCCACCCTGGACAGAGTAAGAGAAAGCCTTCTTCTTCTAAAAGCCCCCCGTTGGCCGGGCAGGCTGTGGTTGGCAGAGATCGCCGAGCTTCTGCGAGGAGAGCCCTGGCCGCTTCCGCTGCGACGGGACCTGCTGTCACAAGCGGGGGTGCAGATATTTCACCCTCACCCAGAACAAATCAACCTTTGGGTCTGGCCCGTGAGGGGTTAAATTTAAATGCGCTCGGGCTTCCACGGGAGGTCATAAGCACTATCCAGAGCACTAGGGCTCCTTCAACGCGCTCACTGTACGACCTGAAGTGGCGTGTGTTTGAGGACTGGTGCACTAGTGAAGGGCTTATCCCCTTCCAGTGCTCGGTGAGGGATATTCTCTGCTTTTTACAAAGCTTACTGGATAATGGAAGAGCATTCTCTACCATTAAAGTTTACCTGGCTGCTATTTCTGCCTGCCATGTAGGGTTCGAAGGGGTTTCAGCGGGACGGCATCCCCTTATATGCCATTTTATGAAAGGAGTGAAGCGCTTGAGACCAGCAGTGAAACGGCTGGTCCCGTCATGGGATCTGTCTCTCATTCTGGACGCTTTAACTCGTGCCCCATTGGAACCTCTGGAGGATATTCCTATTAAGCTCCTATCACTGAAGACAGTCTTGCTACTCGCTCTAGTCTCAGCTAAGCGAGTGAGCGAGCTGCATGCTTTGTCGGTGCATCAAGCATGCATGGATTTTACCCGGGATGAGGACAGGGTTACACTGCTACCTAACCCAGCATTCATTCCCAAGGTCAGTGATTCTGCTTATAACTGTTCTGCTTTGGAGTTGCATGCCTTTTATCCTCCTCCTCTTTTGTCAGGGGAGGAGAGAAAGTTGCACACTTTGTGTCCCGTACGGGCGTTACGCCTTTACGTAAACAGGACGCGATCATTCAGGAAAAGCGATCAGTTATTTGTGTCATGGGCCACTCGCTGTAAGGGCAAGACTGTTTCATCTCAACGGCTCTCGCATTGGATGGTGGAGGCGATCGAACGGGCCTATACATCTAGGGGTCTTCGTTCCCCAGAGGGCTTAGGAGCTCATTCTTCAAGAGGAATCGCTACCTCATGGGCTCTGTTCAGAGGGATTTCGGTAAGAGATATTTGTACAGCGGCAAGTTGGTCTTCTCCACATACATTTATCAGGTTTTACCGCCTTGACATCACCGCGCCTTTATTGGCTCATGCGGTTCTTAATGTGTGCCCCTTACAAATTTGAAATGTTATCTTTCTATCGATTCTGTCCGGGGGCTTCGGAAAGCATGCGTTACGGGAGTGGTATATAACATTCCCATAGTGAGATACCGAGCGAATGTTTGAAAGAGAACGCTAGGTTACTTGCGTAACCCCGGTTCTCTGAGAACAGAGCGAGGTATCTCACCGGACTTCCCTTCACGCATTACACTCGGGAAGAGCGTGCTTCGAATGCCGATTCGGGGAATCACAGCGAGCTGTGATTTGTCCGTCCTCAGACGGACGTGGTGTAATTGGTGCTTCCATAGTCTGTCACGCCTGAGGCGTTTCCCATAGTGAGATACCGAGCGAATGTTTGAAAGAGAACCAGGGTACGCAAGTAACCTAGCGTTATTCACGATCTCCCTCAATACTCTGGTTACGGATGGACAGAAATGCTTTTAGTAATTTCGTAAATCGTTAACCATCTAGACAAGGGAGCTTTCAGGACCTCTCAATCCCGAGACTTTTGAATGACCGATCATGAGATCTTTTGGCCATGTGTTCGCCCTCGAGACATTCTAATTTCAGCCAGATGGACAGAATTCAGAGACAAAGAAATGAATGAGAGACTTAAGAAATACAATTCTCTTAAATGTCATAGCCAAGGCAAAATTTGATATTTTGAATGACTTTATAGGTACTGATGTGCTGTGTTTATTTTAGCCAACCAGGTTCATAATGTGTTGTATTACACTTATAACAGGTTAAAATGATCTGTATGTGTCTGAAATGTTTTATGCTTGGTATCAAATCGAACCCCTCTTTATTTGCAATACATTGGTGAAAATGAGAATTTAGTAATACGAACAGTATTCGTCTTGTAACCTTTGATGTCAGATTGTTACAATCTTACCAGAGATTTTACCACGTGAAGTCTCTTGCAGTTGGTTAATGATTAAACCTGATTACACTGGTATGGGGCATGGCCCCGCCCTTCATGGCAACTGCTCATTGGGTAACAGCGTCATGAGGGATGGGTCAGATCAAGTCATTTAAAAACCCCGGCAGCCCTAAAATCAGCGCCTTATTGCATCAAGCCGGCATGCACCTGCTGTTGCGTTCTGCCCCAGTCGCCACCATGCGATTGGGTCACCACAAACTCTTTATCCAAACCTCTTAAGTTTCGGACCTCTGAAACTTCCGCTAAACTGACTCTCGGCAGAGTCGGCTATCCCGGTAACCCAGGAAAACAAACTCCACTCACGCCCGAGTGAATCCCGAAGACATCACCGAAGCCAACCTATCAGGAGCGCCACAAGTTTCCTCAAGCCAGGCCGGCGAGGCGAAACTCCAGTCAAAGACTTCAACAACTCACGCAAGTACACAACAACTGTTGTCTCTTTCTGATCTGGTGCATATGATCTTAAGCAGTTAAAGATGAGTCAAATCTCTGCTTTTGTGGTTTCTCAGGTGATTCTAAGATCTAGTACGGAATACTAGATGGTCTGGGACTGTTTGTCAACTCATTTTGCATCCTCTGAACTGCCTGTGTGTGTGTGTGTGTGTGTGTGAACATGTGTGTACGTTTGTTTGTTGTTTCGTTTATTATGTAGTTAGCCTCATGTATCATAGTGTAGCTCAATAAATCTTTGTTCTCCTTTGTAAGAACTGTGTTCTTGTTTATGTGCTTCTAAGTCATTGCCTCAAGCTATAGATCGTGTTACCTTGCTAAAAGTTAACCCTATTCTGTGTTATGTTATTATCGTTGGCCATGGAAATAATATAGATTAGATTAGATTCAACTTTATTGTCATTACACATGTACAAGTACAAGGAAACAAAATGCAGTTTAGGTCTAACCAGGAGTGCAATAGCAGCAAGTGCAGGATACAGGTATAAGTTATAAAGTGCAGTTATAGAAAAACTATGGTGATATTTACAAATGGATGTACTATGAACATTATATACAGGTTGTGTTAGCTATGAACAGAGATTTACAATAGATGGATATATGTACAGGTTGCTATTAATAATCAGAAGTGTGCAGATATATAAACATAATTACAAATGTATATGTACAGTGGGTGTGTACATAATTACAAATATACATGGGTATGTACAGTTAGAATAAATGAATCAGTGCAATGAATATGTGCAATTTTTAAATGTGCAAATGTTAAATAGTGCAGTGATTATGAGGAGTCTGAGTTATGAGGATAGTGGGCGTGTATCAGGGGGGCAAAGAGTCAGTGGGGGGCAGAGTTCAAAAGGGAGACAGCTCTGGAAAAAAAACTGTTCCTTAGTCTGCTGGTTTTTGTCCGGGGGAGCCTGAAGCACCTGCCAGAAGGCAGGAGAGAAAACAGTCTGTGAGCAGGATGAGAGGAATCCTTAAGAATACTGCGTGCTCGGCGCAGACAGTGTTTCCTCTGGATGTCCTCTATGGTTGGCAGTGTGGTCCCTGTGATGCGTTGGGCAGTTTTCACCACCCGCTGCAGTGCCTTACGCTCCGCAACAGAGCAGCTTCCATACCAGACTGTGACACAGTTCGTCAGGATGCTTTCTATTGTGCAGCGGTAGAAGTTCACCAAGACGGCTGATGACAGCTGGTTCTTCTTAAGTTGCCTTAAGAAAAATAGGCGCTGGTGAGCCTTCTTGACCAGGCTGGAGGTGTTGGTGGTCCAGGAAAAGTCCTTTGAGATGTGGGTCCCCAGGAACTTGAAGGATGAGACGGGCTCGACGGCCATCCCATTGATGTGGATGGGATCATGTGAGCCTGTTCGTCCCTTCCTGAAGTCCACAATGAGCTCCTTGGTCTTGTCGGTCTTAAGGAGCAGATTATTGTCGGTGCACCAGGTGGCCAGATGCTGTATCTCCTCCCTGTAGGCAGTCTCATCATTGTTGCTGATTAGACCAATCACTGTGGTGTCATCTGCAAATTTGATAATGGTGTTAGAACTGTTCACAGGCCTACAGTCGATGGTAAAAAGGGAGTAGAGGAAGGGGCTCAGCACACAGCCCTGTGGTACACCAGTGTTGAGTGTGATGGTGGTGGAGCAGATGTGGTCTGATCTCACATTCTGAGGTCTGTTAGTCAGAAAGTCCATAACCCAGTTGCAGAGAGACGTGTCGATATCCAGGTCTCTAAGTTTGATCATTAACTTAGAGGGTATGACAGTGTTAAATGCTGAGCTGAAGTCAACAAACAGCATTCGTGCATAAGTGTTTTTATTGTCCAGGTGTGTGAGTACAGAGTGCAGTGCTATGGAGACTGCATCTTCTGTGCTCCTGTTGCCACGGTAGGCAAACTGATGTGGGTCCAGTGTGGATGGCAGAGAGTCTTTCAGATGTGCCAGGACCAGCCGCTCGAAGCACTTCATGATGATGGGTGTCAGTGCTACAGGGCGGTAGTCATTCAGGCATGTTGGGCTGGAGTGTTTCGGCACTGGCACAATAGAGGTGTTTTTAAAGCATGTCGGCACAGCTGCTAGGTTAAGGGACAGGTTGAAAATGTCTGTGAATACCCCAGCGAGCTGTTCTGCACATGCTTTGAGGACGCGCCCAGGAATACCGTCTGGTCCAGCAGCCTTACGCACATTGATCCGACTCAGTGCGGTGTGGACTTCTGAGGAGGTGAGTGTGATGGGTGAGTGGTCGGTTGAGGAAGTGATCCTGGTGTAGGGTTCTTTATTGTCTCTTTCAAAGCGGGCATAAAAGTCATTAAGCTCGTTCAGGAAGGAGACGTTTGTGGCTGTGGGTGTGGACTGGCTGGGTTTGTAGTTGCTGATGGCCTGTATGCCCTGCCACATGCGCTGAGGATCAGAGTTGGAAAAGTGCTCCTCTAGCTTTAGCTTGTAACAGTGCTTGGCCTTTTTGATGCCCCTCTTCAAATTAGCCCTGGAAGTGCTGTAGGCCTGTGCATCCCCTGATCTGAAGGCAGTGTTGCGTGCCTTCAGCAGGAGGCGCACCTCCTTGTTCATCCATGGCTTTTGATTTGGGTATGTGGTGATCTGTTTCTGGGTTGTCACACTGTCAATGGTGGTGTTGATGTATTCCAGAACAGAGGAAGTGTAGCTGTCAATGTCTGTGCTAGAGCCACATGTGGCCTGGGAAGCAAACATACTCCAGTCAGTGTGTTGAAACCTGTCCTGGAGTGTGGAGTCTACCCCCGCTGGCCACACTTTGATGGTCCTCACTGATGGCTTCACACGGTTGATGAGGGGTGAGTATTTGGGGCTGAGGAACAAAGAAAGATGATCTGATTGACCCAGGTGGGGGAGGGGGGTCACAGCGTAGGCTTCAGCCATGTTTGTGTATACATGGTCCAACGACCAACGACCATAGACAAGATTAGTAAAATGTGATGTCTCTATTTGCGGGACAAAACTTCAGATAAAGTGTGAATCTTTGATCTGGTTCAATCCGACTCAATTTAGTCGAATCAATGATTTGAATCTTCAAGATCCGAGTCATTGATATGAGCTAATAATTCCTAATCGATCTTATAACGTAGATTGATTTCTTACATTATTAACATGTTATTAGTACAGAGGAGATATTGCAAATTGTTGAATGACATTAATAAAATTTGTTTTTAACAGAACACATGACTACAGACTTTAATAAGATTTTATCAGAAAATTATTTTTAAATTTTTTTTTTATTTTATTTACTCCTGTAAATATTGTTTGCCAGGTATTTATTTTGTGTTTATATACTCTTTTATTATTGTAACTCAGTTTTTGCCCTGAACAAAGTCTTAGATTCTGACATAACTGTGTTCATTTAGATACTGAACACATGACTGGTATTATCTTGTATTTTCAAATTATAATCTTGAAAAACATGCATTTCCTTTAACACTATTTAAGAAATTATAAGCACTGTGAAATGTATGTTTGTTTGTATTGAGTTTGTTTTGTATATTGAATTTAAGTGATGCCTGTCTGTTTGTTTGTATAGGGCTTTCATGTTTGCTTACATTGGGTTTCATCTTCTTTTGTATACAAAGCTCATACAGTGTCGGTGTTGGTGTTCGGTTCGGTAACGGCATCGGTGGAGTGTACTGTATGTTGCACTCAAAATAAATCATGGGAAAACACCAGTGAAAGGTCAATCCTTTATTGAACCAGGGAGCTACAGTCACCCCAATGTAAGTTTTTTTGTAGTGGCGGCTTGGATTTTCTGATGGATGTCTGCTCCAGGATGGAGCAACACTTATCCTTTCTTATGTCTTTATGATTATTAAATTATGATTATTAATTAGATTATTAATAATGAATGTTTAAGAGCTTAGTTTATATGATGACCTTTGTGTCATCCCACTTCAGAGTAAAACTGAAATAATATGTGTGTGATTGCTTTTCTGTATGCCAAATGATTGTTCCTCAGGGTCTACCCAGCCAGGTCAAAGGTCACGGACACCTCTTGAGTGAACCTAAACAATTGAAGAATTGGAAACAACTGTTTTCTGAGTTATTTGCCATTTTATGTGTTAAATATTTTAACGTTAATTTTGTACAGTTGAAGTCAGAATTATTAGCCCCCCTTTGAATTTTTTATTCTTTTTTAAATATTTGCCAAATGATGTTTAACAGGGCAAGGAATTTTTACAGTATGTAATATATAATATTTATTATTATTGTTATTATATTTGTTTTATTTTTTAAAGCAGTTTTTATTTATTTTTAAAACATTTTAAGGTCAAAATTATTACCCTCTTAAAGCTATATTTTGTTTTCGATAGTCTACAGAACAAACATCATTATATAATAACTTGCCTAATTACCCTAACATGCCTAGATAACCTAATTAACCTAGTTAAGCCTTTAAATGTCACTTTAAGCTTAGAAGTGTCTTGAAAAATATCTAGTAAAATATTATTTACTGTCAATGGCAAAGATAAAATAAATCAGTCATTAGAAATTAGTTATTAAAACTATTATGTTTAGAAATGTGTTGAAAAGATCTTCTCTCCGTTAAACAGAAATTGGGGGAAAAATAAACAGGGGGGGAATAATTCTGACTTCAACTGTATGTAAGCTGCCAGTTTGGATGTAGATTATACCAGTACCAGTTTTTAACCAGTTTTGATAAGACAGCTGAGAATACACTCAACCTTGGGTAGGAAACAGATTGTATTTTGACTGAGTATGTTTTTATTCCTTTGTGGACCATTTTACAGGTCTGGGGTCAGCTCTGAACAGCCTAGTGGCTGTCTGACGTTTGTTTCACCTGCTGCAGTGCCCTTATATGGACTCTTGAGGGCACTAGCTCTTGTTTTGGTTTTTTTTTTTCATTTCCTGTATCCCTGCTCATGTCATCACTCCTTGTTTCCAGCTGTTCCTTGGTGTCTAATTAGTTCTGTCTTCATAAGCCCTGTTAGGTTGTATTTGTGTTTAAAGGACATAAATACTTTGTCCTCATTGTGTATGTCTTGTACTTTCTTTAACTCTTTTTCAGCCCATATCTGAAATCCTGCATCACTTTTTCCTGGTTTAAAATGAACATTACCCCAAATAGGACTAAAATGTGACCAAAAGGGATTTATATTCAGATATTTACAAGAATCAAGCCAAATATTTATCATGTTCAATACAATAGGGTTGTCCGTGTTTTTTCTTAGATATTTGTGGTCTGCCGAAAACAGGTATAAGTGCAGTGGTATTTGTGGTGTAACAGAACAGGATTCCAAATCCATCCAAAAAGAAGGACTTTCAGAAGAAAATAATAAATGAACGTATGCAGCTGAGCTGCCCAGTAATGCCACTGAATGTTTGGACATTTAAGTCCTCCTTGATCGAATGGTAAATATAATATTGTTAGACGTAGTCTGGAACGTTTATTTTGCCGAATAAAGTTGGTTAACAGTTTCTTAATTCTAGTAAACAACAATGAGGGAGGGGGTAAGGGTATATTTTGGAACAAATAAAGAAAATAAGGGAGTATATTAATTTTTAAGATATTTATCCTTCCAATCATTGAGATGGGTAAAGATGTACAACATTCTACTGATAACGTAGTAAAATTGGGTCATAATTTATTTGAGCTATCTTATTTATTTCATGTACAATTTTAATACCCAGATATGTAAAATTATCCATTGAATTAAAAATAGAAGCATAACCTTGGCTATTTTTTTTTCTCTCTGTTTCATTAAGTAACATTATAGATGATTTGGAGTGATTAACTTTATATCTAGATATTTTTCCAAAAATGTCAATAAGGTCCAGGAGTGCAGGAATAGAGCTACTTAGATTTTTTTAGAAACAAAATTATATCATCTGCAAATAATGCTAATTTATGTTCCAAGTGGCTCTCTCGAATTCCATATATGGCATTATGCATTCTCGCTGCTATGGCGAATGGTTCTATTGTGAGGATAAATAATAAAGGTGATAGAGGACTTCCCTGTGGGCTACTCTTAGATATTTTAAAGGGTTTAGAAACAACATTATTGGTCAAAACTTCTGCAGTGAGCTCTGTACAAAGTTATCTAACCCATTTACAAAATGTATCTCCAAAGCCAAAGCGAGTGAGCACCTCAAATAAATAATGCCATTCGACACGGTCAAAAGCCTTTTCTGCATCAAGAGAGAGTAGTGGTGTGTCTCTCGCTCCTCTCTGGCTATGTAAGATATTGAGCACTCGTCTGACATTGTGGAAGCCCTGTCTCGCTTGTCCCACCACCCGAGGGAGTAAGCCCTCTAATCTTCTTGCAAGAACTTTGCTAAGTATTTTTGTATCTGAATTTAAAAGGCTTATTGGGCCCATATTTTCACATTTTATATTTGGTTTTTCTGGTTTTGGAAGTAAAGTTATAAGGGCACTCCTCGTGGATATAGGAAGAAGACCATTCCTTAAGGACTCCTGGAACATCTCCAAAAGAGGTGAAATTAATTTAGACTGAAATTTTTGATAAATGTCTATAGGTATGCCATCTGGACCTGCCGTTTTCCCTGCCTGTATACAATTGATTGCTTCTACAATTTCTATTTTTGTTAATTCTCCATGTAATGCTTTACTTTAATTTTCTGAAATTCTAGGAATATTAATGTTATTTAGAAATTGTGTCTGCTCAACAAGTCTGGGAGTACCATCAGAGCTATACAATTTCTCATAGAATATTTTGAAGGCCTCATTAATTTCTTTAGGATCTACAATAGTTCTGCCACTTGATTCTTCAATTTAATTAATAGACCTTTCTGTTTGTTGTTGTTTAATGCACCATGCTAAAAGTTTCCCAGGTTTTCCCCCCTGGTCATAATAGGACTGTTTAAGTTTCAGTAAATAAATTGCTGCTTTATTAGCCGACAATTCATTGTACTATGACCTAAGAAGGAGTTAATGCGCATTTGCGTCCATAGAGTTAGTTTTGTTATTGTAGAGGTCGGTTTCAAGTGTTTTAATTTTATTCATCTAATGTTTTCATATCTAGTTGTGTACTCCTATTCTTTGAACTGGTAAAACTGATTATTTGACCCCTAATAAATGCCTTAAATGCCTCCCATTTGCTAGCAGATGTTTGAGAAGTATTACATGTAAAATACAAGTCAATTTGTTTATCTAAAAAATCTATAAATGTGGGGTCTGTTAGCCATCCTGGTTGAAAGCGCCATTTTGGAGAATCCCTCACTAGTTTAGCATCTGTATAAGTGAGTGACATAGCTGCATGGTCCGATATTACTATACTACTATAATTACAATCGTCAATTTTTGAAACAAGTTGTGCTGAAACCAAAAAATAGTCTATGTGCAAATAAATTTTATAACAGGGTATTCGCGGTGTCTAAAATTTAAAAATTGAAATTTAAGACCTTAAAAAGTCTTAAATTCGCTGTTCTAGGTCTTAAATATTTTCACACAGCTCCTATTTTTCCAATGTCCATGTAACGCTTCATCTAATGCTCATTTAAATTCTTTTTTGTTGTTGTTGCTTGGTTTTCGTGGTATTGTAGTCCTTTACTTCACTAGTCCTAATGTAATTTGCGGTATTACAACTACAAATGAGACCACCATGCAATACCCAGTCAGCTTTCTGTTATTGGGCCCAATGTGCGCAGCGAATGTGACATCATCGTTGTGTTTGCGAAGGTTCGCTTTCGGTGCGCGCGACATTATTTCGGCTGGCAGAGTGATCAGATTTCGGTCGAACATTTCGTGCGCCACCGCGTTTGATTTGAGTTGAATATGAGTTGAATATGAAACACTTTGAATAGATTCTGAAACAGGTACGACTGTACACACATCTTTATAATCTGTCTATGCTTGATCATCATAGAGATAACCAGATGACCAATAATTCTTGGCTAGAAATTGCAACAGCCGTGGAAAAGGAGGAAAGTTTTTGTAAAAGTTTGGAAAAACCTGAGGGATAAGTTTGTTAAAACAAAAAAAAAATGCCATGGCAAAAGTGGAGACCCATGTGGTTAATAACTACAAACTAAAATTAAGTGACAAATTATGTCTTTGATAACCGTGAAAAGAATATATGAACCTATCAGTTTACAATATACTGATGCCCAAATTCTGGGCTTTATTGGTAATAATGGTCCGGAATGTTGGACTGTTATTGCCTTTTTAGTTTTTATAGGACAGAAACTAGCCAGACAATATCGTGTGAATTGTTGAGTGGGCAAAAAAAAAAAAAAAAACGTCAGTATTTTTAGTAAGTTTTTTTTTTGCTTTTATTCTTACCATAATAAAAAATATAACTGTGGAGCAACCCATTTTCTCTTGTCATTGATATTTAACTTTAATAGGTAGAACTGTCCGAGATATGAAATCTTGAATGGTTGTAAAAATCTTTATAATCATTAAATAAATTATAAATGTAATAAAAAATAATTCGTTTTAAAATGGTGACGCAGTGGTGCAGTAGGTAGTGCTGTCGCCTCACAGCAAGAAGCTGTGCAACAACAGCAACATCCTGGAGCTGAACACGCTCAAAACAGTGGAGATGATAGTGGACTTCAGGAGAAACCCCCCTGCTCTCCCCCCACTGAGCATCACGGACAGCATTGTGGCAGCAGTGAAGTCAGTTCTACACCTCCATCATTGAATCAGTCATCTGCACATCAATAACTGTCTGGTTTAGCTCAGCTACCAAATCCGACCTCCGAAGACTACGTCGAATAGTTCGGACTGCTGAGCGAATCATTGGTACATCCCTCCCTACTCTCCAAGAACTGTACTTATCCAGAGCGAGCAGAAGGGCTGCCAAAATCACTCTGGACCCCTCACACCCAGCACACTGCCTGTTTGAACTTTTACCTTCTGGTCGACGCTACAGAGCACTGCGCACCAGAACAGCCCGACACAGAAACAGTTTCTTCCCTCAGGCAATCCATCTCATGAACACTTGATGATAATAATTGTGGAACCAACATCACTACCTGTTATACACTTTTTTTAGACACACATACACTTATTTAACAACACACTTTACATGCCAATTTGCACATAACAGCTGCACATATTATGTTGTATATAGTAATATAGCTGTACATACACTTGTCAATTTGAATATTTGCATTCACTTTTTAAAATATATTTATTGTCTGTTTTTTTAGTCCTGTCTCTGTAATGCTGTTGCACTGTAGAAGCTCTGTCACGAAAACAAATTCCTCGTATGTGTGAACATACCTGGCAATAAAGCTCTTTCTGATCTGATTTCTGAAGGTCGATGGTTCGAGCTTCGGCTGGGCCAGTTGGCATTTCTGTGTGGAGTTTGCATGTTCTCCCTGCGTTTGCATGGGTTTCCTCCGGGTGCTCCGGTTTCCCCCACAGTCCAAAGACTTGCAGTACAGGTGAATTGGGTATGCTAAAACTGTCCGCAGTGTATGTGTGTGAATGAGAGTTTATTGATGTTTCCCAGAGATGGGTTGCAGCTGGAAGGGCATCCGCTGCGTAAAACATGTGCTGGATAAGTTGGCGGTTCATTCCACTGTGGCGACCCCGGAATAATAAAGGGACTAAGTCGAAAAGAAAATGAATGAATGAATGAATGAAAGAATAGTTTTAAAATCTTGAACAATATTAATGATATGATATAGTTCTGGAAACTTCCTAATTCTCTGTTTATCCGTCTGACTTTATGGTGGGTTTCTTTTGAGCGGCCCCTGTCATTTTAAAAAATATTACAATGGCGAACGCATCAAGTATAAAAGCCTCGTCTGTTTCATGCGGTGCACGCACAGTCAGCGGAGGTGTATAAATCAGTCTTAAGATGTTTTTTTTTTGTAGTTCAGTGGTCCATCTAACCTGTCTTTAGTACAGTGATTTTGCATTATTTCTCACGTGTGTTTTATATTTCGATATAGGTCTTAAATTAAATACTTAATGGTCTTAAAAAGGTCTTAAAAAGTCTTAAATTTGACATTGTGATATCTGAAGAAACCCTGTATAAGTGCTGGAATAACAAGAGTTATTGCCACGTCACAAGATGGCACCGAGCATGGCCGCTGTGTTGCGAGCTCCCAGCAAACTTCGTTGTGTTTTGTATGTTTTTCTTGTATTTTTGTTGTTTTTCGTGCTGGATGTACACACTCTTATTGCCTAAGACAGACACACACTTCAGGAAATTGGCTCCCTTGTCGCACACCGAAGACCGGACTTTGAGTTCTTCAACGACGCTCTGTTTACAAACACAACAACAGAGCCCTTTGTCTGGGCCACACAACCGAGGCGGCGACGCTAACGCAGCCGGAAAAGAGGAAAAAGAGCCGGCGTCCTGGTCAGACTAAGATGCCGTGGATTTCGACCTTGCTCCCCACCATTCTGCTGGCTAACGTTCAGTCACTGGACAACAAACTTTGCGAGCTACGGGCGCGCATTTCCTTCCAACGGGAAACATGAAACTGCTGCATTATCTGTCTTACAGAAACCTGGCTATCTGCGGAGGTACCAGACACAGCTGCTGAACTTTCGGGGTTCTCCGTGCACCGCACGGACAGAACGAAGGAACTCACAGGGAAAAGCAAAGGAGGAGGTGTTTGTTTCTTTATTAACAACTTATGGTGTGATGAGAGAAACATACACTCAGTTAGATCATTTTGTTCTCCTGATCTGGAATACCTTATGCTTCGGTGTCGACCATACTGGCTACCAAGGGAGTTCACATCGGTGATAATTACGGCTGTCTACATTCATCCTCAAGCCAACACAGAGCAGGCGCTCAGGGAACTGTATGGGAGCATAAACGAGCAGAAAACCGCACACCCGGAGGCAGCGTTTATTGTTACAGGGGACTTTAACAACGCCAATCTTAGGAAAATCGCTCCAAAATACTTTCAACATATCACCACAAACACGCGTGGTGATCATATTTTGGACCACTGCTACTCTCCGTTCCGGGATGCTTACAAATCCCTCCCCCGCCCACCATTCGGCAAATCGGATCACTCTTCTGTTCTGCTCTTGCCTGCTTACAGGCAGAAACTGAAACGGCAACCACCCACCCTCAGGACGTTTCAGAACTAGTCAGACCAATCGGATTCCATACTTCAAGACTGTTTTGATGATGTTGACTGGGAGATGTTCCGGGCAGCTTCTGATGACGACATCGAAGTGTACTCAGACACCGTTACATGCTTCATCAGAAAGTGCATAGAAGACGTAGTCCCAACAAAAACTGTCCGTATCTAAAAACCATGGATCAATCGCGAAGTTCGAACAGCCCTATCAGTGCGAACTTCCGCCTATAAATCCAGAAATGCTGAGGTACTAAAACAAGCAAACTACAACCTCAGGAAAACGATCAAAGCAGCAAAACGTCAATACAAAGACAAGGTAGAGGGTCAATTTAACACCAATAACGCAAGGAGCATGTGGCAGGGACGTAATTACATCACGGACTTTAAAAGTAACAAATCCGCCACTGTGAACATTGCTGCGTCTCTCCCGGACGAGCTCAACTCGTTCTACGCCCGCTTTGAAGCCCAGGACAGCGCACATACACAGTGCGCCCGCTCTGAAGCCCAGGACAGCGCACATACACAGCGCGCCCGCTCTGAAGCCCAGGACAGCGCACACACAGCGCGCTCCCGTGGCTGACACAGAAACCACCAGCACACTCTCTGTTTCTGTAGCGGATGTAATGAGATCTTTCCGTCGCGTGAACATCCGAAAAGCTACGGGCCCAGATGGCATCCCTGGACGTGTACTTAAAGCATGCGCACACCAGCTAGCGGGGGTTTTCACGGACATCTTTAACCTCTCGCTCTCTCGGTCTGTGGTTCCTACATGCTTTAAGACAGCTACTATCGTGCCAATACCGAAATCAGCTAAAACCACATGCTTGAATGACTGGCGTCCGGTTGCACTGACACCCATCTTCAGCAAGTGCTTTGAGAAGCTGATTAAAAACCACATCTGCTCTGGACTGCCCGCTAACACTGACCCTCTGCAATTTGCATACAGAAACAATCGCTCCACCGATGATGCAATTGCTTTCACCTTGCACACTGCTTTGTCTCATTTGGAAAACAAAAACACATATGTGAGAATGCTGTTTGTGGACTACAGCTCAGCATTCAACACCATAGTGCCTGCCAAGCTGGTGGTGAAGCTCCAGGCTCTGGGCCTACACAGCTCTCTGTGCAACTGGATCCTGGATTTCCTGTCAAGCAGACGCCAGGTGGTCAGAATGAACAACATCACCTCATCCACACTGATCCTCAACACTGGTGCTCCACAGGGCTGTGTTCTCAGCCCACTCCTGTACTCCCTGTACACATATGACTGTACATCCAAACACAGCTCCAATGTCATCGTTAAATTTGCTGATGACACAACGGTTGTGGGCCTAATCACCGATAACGATGAGACGGCCTACAGAGAGGAGGTGCACGCTCTGATGCAGTGGTGTCAGGAAAATCACCTCTCACTCAACATCAGCAAAACCAAGGAGCTGGTGGTGGATTTCAGGAGAGAGAAGAAAGAACACACTCCCATCACTATCAACGGGACACCAGTGGAGAGAGCCAGCACTTTCAAGTTTCTTGGAGTACACATCTGAGCTGAGGATCTGACATGGACTGCCCACACAGATGCAGTGCTGAGGAAGGCACAACAACGCCTCTTCTTCCTCAGGTGTCTCAGGAGGTTTGGAATGAGCCCCCACATCCTCCGCTCGTTCTACACCTGCACTGTGGAGAGCATCCTCACTGGCTGCATCACCACCTGGTACGGAAACAGCACCAGCAGCAATCGCAAAGGTCTACATAGGATCGTGCGTACTGCTGGACGCGTAGTAAGAGGTGAGCTTCCCTCCCTCCAGGACATCTATACCAGGAGGTGCATGAGGAAAGCCAAGAGAATCATCAGTGACTCCAGCCACCCAAGCCATAGACTTTTCTCTCTGCTACCCTCAGGCAGACGGTTCCGGACTATCGGGCTGATGAACACTTAACACACCCCACACAAACTCTTCCATACCCTGCACTGCACACCATCAAGATGTAGCATGCACTGCAATTTAACAAATCCATACTTAAAACAATACTGCCTACGTATCACTGTCAACATTGCCAATTTTACATTGTCTTGTTTTTTTTTTTTGTGAGTATTTTGTTGTATTTTGCACTGTCTGTATTTTGCACTGTCTGTATCCTGCACTGTCTGTATTTTTGCACTGTCTGTATTTCGCACTGTCGTTGTATTTACACTGTCTGTATTTTGCACTGTCTGGAGCCAGCACCTAAGCTTTTCACTCATCATAGCACACGTGCTGCTGATGATGTGACAATAAAAGTGATTTGATTTGATTTGAGTAAATGATGCATTTGGTTTACTATGTCTCCATATATCCAACAAATTTAATTCTTTAATAAAACTATTTATTGTCTTTCTTAATCTAATGTGAGTATATCTTAACCTGATGATCTATCTCTTGGTGGATCTAACGTGCAATTAAAATCACCAGGAATTATATATTGCTCCAGGAGATTGGAGACAGTCAGAAACAAATTGATATAGAATTTATGGTCATTTTTGATTGTCCATAAACAATTATTAGATTTAGCATACCCTGGACTATGATGTATCTACCTGCAGGATCCTTAGTTATATTTTTAATTTGTAAAGGAACAGATTTATGAATTAGTATTATAACACCTCTAGCATGGGTATAGCCCAGCCAACATTGATATGTGGGCCCCATATGGGTTACATCTGGGCAGCATGGGTTCCATGTGGGCATGGGCTAAAAATGGGCAATGTATGTGGGTCCCATATAGGTTTGAACATATGGGACCTATATTGGATCTATGTGGGCATGAGCTATAAATGGGCAAATTATGTGGGTCCCATGTGAGTTTCACAATGTGGGTCCCATATGGGTTTGAACATATGGGACCTATATGGGATCTTTGTGGGCATAGGCTAAAAATGGGCAATTTATGTGGGTGCCATGTGAGTTTTACAATGTGGGTCCCATATAGGTTTGAACACATGGGACCTATATGGGATCTATGTGGGCATGGGCAAAAAATGGGCAATTTACGTGGGTCCCATGTGAGTTTTACAATGTGGGTCCCATATAGGTTTGAACATATGGGACCTCTATGGGATCTATGTAGGCATGGGCTGAAAATGGCACCTTCATATAGAGCAGGGGCTGAAAATAGGCAATTTATGAAGGTTCAGTGTGTTGCACATGGTGTGTTCTAGTCTATAAAAATATGGGACCTTTGTGGGATGTGGTCAAAAATTATTTCACAGGCTTAAAATAAATCTTTAATTCAATTAAATTCATCTTTATTTGTATAGCGCTTATACAATGTAGATTGTGTCAAAGCAGCTTCACATGGAAGATTATAGTGAATTGAAACTCAGTTTAAATTCAGTTCAGTTTAGCTCAGTTCAGTGTGGGTTAATAATCCCTCCTGAGAGTCCAAACACTGAATAGCAATCCATCGATGCGCAGCTCTACAGATCCCGAACCATGCAAGCCAGTGGCGACAGCGGCGAGGAAAAAACTTCACCAACTGGCGAAAGCGAAGATTTAAAAAACCTCGAGAGAAACCTGGCTCAGTTGGGCATGACCATTTCCCCTATGGCCAAACGTCTTGTGCAGAGCTGCACTCTAGGCGCAGGAAGCTGGACCTCAGCGAAGACTCGTCTGTCCTTGGAGCATCACAGGAGTCAGTCATGCTCTCACTCCATGAAGACCACCACAGCAGCTGCTCAGGATACGGCCTGGTCCAGAAAATCTTTACACCTTTAAAAGCTTGGTTAATAGTCACTTTCATGTCAGCTTTACCAGAGGTTGCTGGCTCAAAATTATTTAGATTTTGCTAATATTTATTCTAAAGTAAAAAATAAATAAATAAACGCTAAATCAATCATTTGAGCTAGGGAAGTTTTTGAAATTTTGTTGATTTGATAAGAATATATCCTACTTTTAAAATATAATTTGTGAATTATTAATATTACAGTGTTACCCTGCCTGTCAATTTATCAAAATTGCATTTTTCTATTAATGCACACAGCAGGGACAATCACAAAGACATTTTTTTTTTTCAAACTCTAGATTTACATCGGTCTTGGACCTACTCTGAAATCAACACACCTTCCGCTCGAAATAGTCCTGTTGCCTTCAATTTTTAGTTTGGATATTTTTTCACATAATATCATATAATAATTTAATATGTCCTTGATATTGAATGACAATAACAGTATATTTACATTTATAATTGTAAAATTTTAAATATTCGATCAAAAGGAATTCCCGCTCTGGCGCAGGGATACAGTCAGGCACAGTGGCACTGCAGCACGGCGGGAGTCTACTTTTATTGGTTCACACACAGGACGAGGCGGAGCGAAAATAACCAGGTAAGGCACATTTTCTAGAAATAATATAATTATTCATGCTTTCAAGTATTCGTAACATCTTTTTGACAGTTTATATTACCTTTAACACAATATAGCCTTTATTGGTGACAATGTTGTATTATTTTCTGGCTGCGTCGGGAGTTTGTATGGCTTAAATCATGCTATTTTTGTTGAAGATAAGGTGTAACGTTAGTTTTGGGTAGTGTATTGCCTCATATTAATGAAGTAGGATTCTCAGTTGTTGTTTTTATGCTTTACTTATGCATTGTCTAGCCGCCATTTTTTCACCTGATGGAAAACTTTTCCCGCAATGTATATTATTTGCGTTTAAATGGCAAAATACTGAGTTTTAAGGTATCTGACAACTTACTCCTAAAAGCGGACAAATGCTGCTTTTGAACTAGTGATGGGTCGTTTTTGAACGATTCGTTCATTTTGAACGAATCTTTTATGTGACTCGAGAACGATGAGTCCTCTCTGGGAGTGATTCGTTCATTCGCGCATTCGCACATTTGTGCAGGTGGAGGAGATTAGGTGCGTTCGACATGAAGCACAGCTGCAGCCGGCAATCAACGAGATTAGCCGAGTGCAGGCGGGGGCGGAGTTGAAAACGGAGCTGTCAGGTCGGACACTTGGGGGCTCAAAATTGCTGCAGTAATGATGACCGATCACATGGCGTGATCATTTGTTTATTTATTTATTTATTGCAATAATAAAAGATTTACAGTACGAATAAAACAATACAGTCTCTACAAACTATAGTTAATTTTTTAACAATAAGGGAATTATGAATTTAATTTGAGTTGCCTATATAACAAACGCATGAGAAATAAGGGGAAACGAGAGGGAACATAAAAAAGTAATAAATATCTTCGAATAGGATTATTTTGGATAATGAAAGCATTTTTAAAAAGCACTTAAGTCTAAAATGATTGAACAAAAGGACCAAACTAAATGAGCTGCACTTTAAAAATAACATAAAACACCAGGTAAACCATGTAATGCCTGGACCATCTAATATGTCCGGTACTTTAAGAATTAGCTCATAAGTTCCAATTAATTTATATTAATTCTCGGGGATTGAATCAAGAGATCCAAACGACTGGTTCACAGTCAAAATTAGGTTACCATGCTTACGTCATCTATTGGTCCACCCTAATAGAAGCAAGCAACGTAACTTTAATTTTAGTAAACCTATGTTATATTATTACTTGGCCAAACAAACAATATAAGCAGTTTCACAAGCAAGGTAGCAAGACCATATAGCTGAGGCAATAACTTAAAAACACATAAAAACTCCGACAAGGATCTTAAAATGAAACACAAGTTTATTAAGCTACACACACAGTAAACTACTCTAATGTAAAACAAACAAACACAAAGATGCACACACACACAGTTCTGGAATGGGTTGAGTTACTGAGAATGACCAACTAAGAGTCCCAAACGTCCCGCACGTGATAAGTTCTTAGCATTGCAACCTTAGAGAACCACCAAGCAGAGAATCTGACTAGGATTTACTGTTAAACTTAATTAACACCAGCTTCAGCCAGGAACGAAAGTTTGGTTTGTGTTTACTTGAGTTTTAGACGATCAGTTCCGTCAGCTGGTTGAGGGGAACTCCGGCGCAGCCGATTGGTTGCCGTGCATTAACGTAGTGGGGATGTCTTTGTTGAAGAGGGCTCTTCCTTCGTCTTCTGGAGGGACTCGTGATCCCGGGGACGGAAAGTTTGACGTCAGCAAGCGGGAAGTTCGGTGAAAGGGAGTTCCTCCAGCGGCTTGATCCTTGAATGACTTCGGGAATCAACGTTCAGAGAGGTTGAATGACTGACCGTACTGCTGGATGGGACGGCGGTCCGCGTGTTCACGGGAAGGCAGTTATGCGAGCAGGACAGGGTCAGACTGAGTTCATGCGAGTCGCGAACGTACACAGAAGCAGCGTGGGCTCCTGTGAACGGGTCTCGTTGCCGTGGTGATGTTAAGGCAGGCAGACGCCGGTCTTACGGGGTGAATCTTCCGAGAGCGATGTCCGGCAGCGCGTTGTAAAGGCGGGAAGCGTGCAACGCAGAGTTTGTGCGTGGAGACCCCTTTGTTAAAACCAAACGAAAGCAATAAACTTTGAAAGTTTAGGGCTTTTATAGTGGGCAGGACTTAAGCCAGCCTACTCCATGATTGACCAATAGCCGTGGCTACTGAGCGAGGCCAAGCCTCTCTTTTTCAGGGTCGTTTACGCCCAGGGAGGGGTGGCGTTGTCACGCGCTTGGAGTAAAACCTTATTTTACTGTTATCAAAAATTAAATGAAACTTTGTAATTAACTACTATTTGCAGATACAATTTTATCGTTTCCATCAATGTTTTCTGAATACCGAGCTGTACAGTTCGACATCAAACACTAAGGAACTTTATCAAAAACAGTTAATTACGAGCGTGCCACACGTTGGCCGCACATGTGGAGACAGACAAACCTTTCTTCCGTTGGTTTTGGAATTCAGTTCCTAATAGTCATGTGAGAGGCAGATGGCCCAAATGGGCCGGAGACGCCATTAATTTGTAGCTGGGTTTACAACACGTCTTTGTTTGGAAGAAGATTGTGTATTGGAATTAAGCTTCGGGCGATACTTAATTAAGAGGGAGACGAGGGGGAGCAAGAGTCTCGTTTGACTGCAGAATTTTAACTCCGCTTAGAAACGTGGCTGAGTTCCTACACCACAAAGGATTATTTTCTTTTTCTTTGTAGCATAGCTTTGTATAGTAGCATTCTAGTTATGACTTGTTTGTAGTAGTGTGATCAACGTACAGTATGGGCTAGTTTGTAGATTTGTTTGAAAGCATCACGTAACATTTTAATGATATTTTGGCGAATTGAACGAAATTATTTTATGAACAAGACTCAAAGGTCCGAATCAGTAAAATGATCCGAACTTCGCATCACTATTTTGAAAACCAGGTAGGGTGGATTTTTGAGACCATCATTTTCTTTAGGCCTGCATTAACCTAATCAGTGTTTCCTCTAGGATTTTTTCCAGCTGTGGCGGCAGGCCTTTTGATCTACCAACTACCTTTGGCGGTATTTCAATGACAAATGGGACGCAGTCGAGATTGGATTTGTGTAATACGAGCATTTTGCTTGTGCTAGGATTTCCTCTGTTCGTGCACAACTTCTTGCACGTCCTCAAATATACGCTGCTCAAGTGCAATTTATCGCGTTTACGTAGCGAATTTGTCTCCAACCTTTATTAGATTTGCTAGGAATATTTATGAATGTCTCCAATAGACCTACAGAGCGGCATTAATGCGTCCTGAAGGAAAGTGAAACGGCTATAAACTCCAGCAAGATAGTCTTTGTTTGTTGTATGCAGAGCCATAGACATTTATCTATAAATAAAGTATAATTATGGATACTGTGTTCATCGTAACTGAAAGCTATACGTCGTGTTTGCTAGCCTCACGCGTCATGCACCTGTCAGTCAGCATGTCACCGTAAAGGGTTAAACAAATGACGCACAGCACTACTACGGTTACAGAAAGGTTTGCGCTGTTATAATTCACTTACCTTTTAGTACGTTTTAGTGCGATTATAACCCGCTATTTAAAAAACGATAATGTTTTAAATGAGAAGCTGTAATATGTAGCCGTGGCGGGATGAATTTTGGTGTGGCGCCCAGCCATGGTAGAATGAATGTAGCGGAAACCTTGCTAATTAATCTAGTTAAGCTGTTAAATGTCACTTTAAGCTGCATAGAAGTGTCTTGAAATCTAGTAGAATCTAGTAAAATATTATTTACTGTCATCATGGCAAAGATAAAATAAATCAGTTATTAGAAATATGTTATTAAAACTATTACGTTTAGAAATGTGTTAAAAAAATATTTTCTCCGTTAAACAGAAATTGGGGGGAAAAAACAGGGGGGCTAATAATTCAGGGGGCCTAATAATTCTGACTTCAACTGTATATTGCTCTCTATATAAAAAGCACTGTGTATATATAACAAATATTGTATATTAAATATTGCATATCTATTGAAATTATTCCAAATTTTGTTTTTAGATAATGGAGTACTTCGGTGCATGCTCACGTACTACACGGCGACAAATCAAAGCAAAAGTGCAAGAACATTTAATGAGCTTTGCTGTGGATGCTCTGGAAGCTCTTGATGAAATTGTTGAGCAAAGTGTAAATGATGAGCAGGTTATTGAAACTGACAGATCAGATCAACAGAATTTGACATTGGATAGTGATGAAACTAATGACTCATTTCAAGATTCTGATGAAGAGGAAATTGAGTCTCAGCTTGACATGAAGACAAAATTGGCTGAATGGGCAGCTAGTCGGAATATCTCTCAGTCTGCTTTGTCAGAGTTGCTGCACATACTTATAAATCAAGGTCTTAACTTACCAAAAGATCCAAGAACTTTTATGTCTACTTTAAAAGAGTGTGAAGTCAAAAAAATGGGAAGTGGAAGTTATTATCATTTTGGTCTTTGTAATGCAATATGTACAGAGCTGAACAATGCAAAAAAAGAACTCCCAGACACATTAACCCCAAGACTAAATGTTGATGGAATACCACTTTTCAGAAGTTCCAATGCACAGTTGTGGCCCATACTTGGTAAAATTAAGGAGCTTTCTAGCTCAAACGTGTTCATGATAAGTCTATATGCTGGTCCATCTAAACCACCATCAGTTCATGAGTACATGAAAGATGTTATTGATGAATTAAAAAAACTGACAAAGGAAGGCTTGTACTTCAATGAGAAACATTACAGTGTTTCTTTGCCTGATGCATTTATATGTGATGCTCCTGCTAGAGCATTTCTCAAATGTATAAAAGGTCACTCAGGTTACAGCTCTTGTGAGCGTTGTGTGCAACCTGGTGTTTTTTTAAAGGGAAAAATAGTGTACCTAGACATGGAAGCAGCCCTGAGAACAGATGCCCAATTTGATGCATTGTTAGATGAGGAACACCATCGTGATGTGTCACCTCTTCGGGAGTTGGGAGTAGGTTTAGTTACATCTTTTGTACTTGATTACATGCATTTAGTGTGATTAGGAATTGTCCGTAAGCTGGTTTCACTGTGGATCAAGGGACCCTTGACATGTAGGATTTCATCAAATGTTCTTTCTGTTGTATTTGAAAACTTGAAACAACTTAGACAGAATATGCCTAGAAATTTCTCAAGAAAACCACAATTCCTTTACGAATATAGTCAATGGAAAGCCACAAAGTTTAGGCAGTTTTTTTTATATACTGGTCCGGTTGTGTTGGTTAATGCATTTTCTAAGCGTGTCTATAACAACTTTTTAGTCTTATCAGTTCCCATAAGAATTCTTTTGAGCCCAGATCTGTGCAGTGACTATTGTTTGAAAAGGATGGTTAGGAGACCTCAAAATCCAGTTGAACCAATTGTGAGATGTGTGGATGAGAAACAAGCTTTTAATAGAGACTCTAAAGGAAGCTCAACATTGGAAGAACATCTCAAACAGCCACACTTCTCTGGACCTACTCTATCAGAATATGCCACATGCATGCAGTTTAAGCAATGCCAATACAAAGGAATGACAATCTCCTGCTCTCCAGGAAACAACTGCTTTGAAATTAATAGCAGAGTTTCCCTTGTTAGAAATCTTTTGGTCTCTCCCATGGCAGACATTTTTGCTGTATGCAAGTTTTTTAATACAGGGACATGGTTTTTTGACTACCCTGTTGCTTCTTAAAGTTTGGGAATTACTGTTGTTTCAGCTCTTACTGGCCAGCTTTTTGTTGTTCCAGTGGCACAACGTTCAAAAAAACTTGTTCTTCTCCCTATGGCTGATGTGTATGTGGCTTTACCTCAGCTGCATGATTACTGCCTCTGTACTTTAATGGTTCAGAATGTCCCTTTATAGCATAGTGGAGTTCACTGATGAGTACACGGATGATGGAAGAACTGTCATTGATGTCATCCCTGCAAGCTGGATAACAGGACCAGAAAGGGAAGAATGCTTTTGGCCAACTGGTAGGACTGTGCACATCAGCAAGGCTGTTAAAAAAAATTTACTCCTGGAGCAGACTGGGCAAAGTGCAACATACATGTCATAGGAAATGCAGGTAACTTAAACCACCTGGTTTAAAAAAAAATGTGTCCTGTGTTTCTAAATGTATTTGATTTTGTTTTTTGTTTTTTTTATTTAACAGACTAGGCGTGGGCCGGTATAAGATTCTGACGATATGATAACCTTGGATAAAAATATCATGGTTTCACGGTATTGTGCTCACTGCTCTAAAATATATTCTTATTAAATGTCTGGGTAAAAAACAAAATGTTTTTTCCCCTTTGAACACAATATATTTTATTTTGAGAAACATTTATAATATTTTGGAGCAGTAAACGTACCAGGCTAAATAATGAAAATGAAACATTGACCTCTGCTCTCTTCATTAGTTTCAAAAACACAAATTTAAAATGGCATCTTTGGATATCTTTTCTGCTGGAGATGCTGTTGTTAAAAAAAATGTAAAAAAAAAAATCTTACACATACCTTAGGAACGGTATTAGAGAAAATTTTGGCGGTATAATAACCTTGACTTTTCCAAACCTTGGAAAAGTCCTTGAAAACCTGTATACCTTGAAAACGGTTATCGTCCCATGCCTATAACAGACACATATGCTGCAGCAAGAGCTAAACTTAGCAGGGCAGAGGATACCTCAGATTTACAAACTGACACTGAAGTACCAATGAAACGCAAAAGATTGTGAGTTAAAACTTGTTTTCTCCATAAGTGATGCTAGTCTGTGTTAGGAGCTTTTCACCTTATTCTTCGCGTACGAGCAGGTGCAGCCATTTGAATCTGTTGTTCATTTCTAGACGATAAAAACAGCTCGTTATGCTGCTTGATGTTTCAAACCGATATTTTCTTATTATATCATTCTACTTTGTCTGTATAGTCATGCAAACATTTGTTTGTGAAGCAAGGAGTTTAACTGTTTTCTGCAGTTTATGATTCCTAGTAATTTCTCCCAATGTTTCCTCTAGGATTTTTTTTCAGCTGTGGCGGCAGACCTTTTACACGAATCTAACAACTACCTATGGCGTTATTTCAATGACAAATGGAAAAATATCATGAGCACAGTATTACAAGTCGAAATCGCATTTATGCAATACAAGCATGCAAATCTTTTTGCTTGCGCGCCAATTTCCTCTGCTCGTGCAGAAAACCTTTTGCACACCCTCTCAAATATACGCTGCTCAAGCGCGGGCTCTCAAATAAATGCTGCTGAAGTGCAATTTAGCGTGTTTATGTAGTGAGTATGTCTCTAACATTTATTAGATTTGCTAAGAATATTTATGAATGTCTCCAATAGACATACAGGGCGGCATTAATGCGTCCTGAAGTAAAGAGAAACAGCTATAAACTCCAGCAAGATAAAGTCATTGTATGCAGAACCATAGACTTTTATCTATAAACAAATTAAAATTATGGAAACTGTGCTCATCTTAACTGAAAGCTACGTCGTGTTTGCTGGCCTCACGCATCATGCACCTGTCAGTCAGTCAGTAAGCATGTAACCTCAAAGGGTTAAACAAATAATGCACAGCACTACTACGATTACAGAAATGTTTGCGCTGTTATAATTCACTTACCTTTTAATATGTTTTGGTGCAATTATAACCCGCTATTAAAAACAATAACAATGACTGAATGTTTAGAATGAGAAGCTGTTATGTAGCCGTGGCGGGATGCATTTTGGTGTGGCGCCCCGCCATGGAAGAATGAATGTAGCGGTTTCCATAATTATACTTTATAGCATATGGCTTTGCATACAATGACTATCTTGCTGGAGTTTATAGTCGTTTTACTTTACTTCAGGACGCATTAATGCCGCTCTGTAGGTCTATTGGACGCTATTATAAATGTTCCTAGCAAATCTAATAAATGTTGGAGATGTACTTGTTACATAAAAGCACTAAATTGCACTTCAGCAGCGTTTATTTAAGCGCGCACAAGAAAATCTGCACTTGAGCAGAGTTTATTTGAGGGTGTGCAAGAAGTTTTGTGCACGAACAGAGGCAATCGCGAGCAAAGAGATTTGCATGCTCGTACATGAATGCGATCTCAACTTGTAATACTGCGCTTATGACATTTATCATTGAAATAACGCCATTATTGCCATAGGTAGTTGGTAGATCTGGGTCTACCAGTCCTGCCGCCACAGCTGGAAAAAATCCTAGAGGAAACACTGAGGTGCATTTTTTTTTTCAGATGAAAATGCAGGAAAGGGAAATCAGCTTTTAGCTTTAAATCGCTTTGAACAATCAGGATAAGTGCAAGTAATTATCATTTTGAATAGCTGCTATACACACAATCTTTGTGCACTGTGTAAACAATGAGTGTGTTATACATGTGACCGATCGCTAGGGCCAGACAGAATTTGCAGACATTTTTTGCTATTTCTGCAGACAATTTTGTAAAAATCTGCAGATTTATGCGGAATGATTTTGGGAATATCATAACTAAAAACTTATTATATGAAATAAACAATAATACATTTTTAACTATCTAGATCCAGTTATTTGGTAAACAAAGCAAGTATAATCATAAACTCATATAATACTGTATATCTACTAAAAGACAGAAAACATTACTTTACAAACTGAAAGTCTAAATAAATCAAATGAACACTTTCATATTAGTCAATATTATTACTGAAATGAATTTAAAGATGGAATAAATATACATTTACACAAGTGAATAAATAGACTCAATGATGGGCTAAAAATCTTCAGATTTCTGCGCACGCAAATTCCGTGTGGGCCTGCCGATCATTTCCGGCAATTGTGTGTACTACGCCAGAGTGCATACACATGCGCCGGATGCTGAGCATGTGCTTAGGACAGTTCGAGTTTGCTATATATCAAAGGCAAAAAATGCAATATAGACACTGTTCAGTTGCTCGCAATAAAACATTAATTTCATATCTTAGGACATCAGTGTATCATCACTATCCACAGAGTTTAAATTGGATTTGTCTGTGCATGTTTTTATTTTTCTTTCAAAGGTTTGGTGCCCATTCACTGCCATTATATGACTGCAACAGTTTGAGGTTAAAAATCTTTGTGTTCTACTGATGAAACAAAGTCATCTACATCTTGGATAAGTAGATTAAAATCAGATTTTCTTTTTTAGGTAAACTATCCCTTTCTGAAACCGAACAATAATAACTAATAGTAATTATTTGATGCTACAGTGAAAAATAAACCAAATATAAATATCAAAATGGTTTTTGAAACATTGGCCACATAACATACTAAGTTTCAGGAGTGACAACCGCATTTAAATCTGGGAGTAAGTCCCGCAAATTATTGTTTCATGTGTACAGAACAGCAGTTTGTAACCATAGCCACATTTTATCATCTTGCAGGCGTAAAGAAGAGCTGTTTAGTATCTGCCATTTTTTGGCTAAAGACTCATGTCTATTGAATTTAACTACCACTAATAGACATGCCTCATTTAGTTTATGCTTGGTAAGCTGCTTTAGAGGGTGCTGTCTTGCCGTATATAAAATGTACTCGTAGGTTTGTGTAGGTAAATAAATGCTAACTTATTTTTTTTTTTTTGTTCAAATGTGCCTCCTTTAAGCACATTTATTCAAAAGTTTTTTTTTAAACTGATTTTTGTCTTTCAATTATCTTTTTAGGCCAAATATAAAAAATTTTCCTTGCACAAGCGAAGAGTCAGACAGCACTGAGGATGAACTACCACCCACACCTCCCCACCAACTGAACATTACCCAGACAGCACACATACATTGGGCCGACGTGCCGATTTTCAAAATTCCATCGGCGCAATATCGCTCAGGGAGCGTTTGCTAATTGGCAATATGTCACCGCAACGTCGCCATATGATCGGAAATGATGTCCGGCCGATGTCGGGACGACGAAACCGGAAATACCGGCCGCACCGCGGGGACGTGCTTCACCGGCGTTTTGCTCATACTTATGGACCACCAGCTGCAGCTGCTGCTGGTTTATAATTAAAACGACGCACCACTTTTAATAACAGTTGAAGATTTATTAATATTTTCACAAACATACAAATAAATTAACATACTTTTATCACACATAGCCATGCTTTACCACGTTTAAAACAAAATCAAACAGTTGTACTATAACTATGGCTGAACTACTGTTGCAATAAAGATTTTTAATACAAAATTCATTACAGCATTTACATTAGAACCATAGTAATATTTACAAGTACTTCAAAACATGTACACTTATGGTGGCTACAGTTTTACTATAGTAAAAATACAAACTTGTGTAAGCACATTTCATATTGCTTATAATTTCTTAAATAGTGTTAAAGAAAATGCATGTTTTGCAAGATTATAATTTGAAAATATAAGATAATACCGATCATGTGTTCAGTGTCTAAAAGATTTTCTTCAGGGAGTTACAATAATAAAAATGTACACAAACACAAAATAAATACAAAGCAAACAATATTTACAGTAGTAAAAAAATCATACAAATTAAAAGAATTTTCTGATAAAATCTTATTAAAGTCTATAGTCATGTGTTCTGCTAAAAACAATTTTTATAAATGTCATTCAACAATTTGCAATCTCCTCTGAACTAATAACACATCAATAATATAAAATAAAAATACTTTCTCAGAGATAACCAGTTCATTTTTAAAAATGCACAACACAAAACAGATTTTGTCATTTTATATATATATATATATATATATATATATATATATATATATATATATATATATATATATATATATATATAATATTATTATTCACCCCCCTGTTTATTTTTTCCCCAATTTCTATTTAACGGAGAGATTTTTTTCAACACATTTCTAATCATAATAGTTTTAATAACTCATCTCTAATAACTGATTTATTTCATCTTTGTCATGATGACAGTAAATAATATTAGACTAGATATTCTTCAAGACACTTCTATACAGCTTAAAGTGACATTTAAAGGCTTAACTAGGTTAATTAGGTTAACTAGGCAGGTTAGGGTAATTAGGCAATTTATTGTATAACGATGGTTTGTTCTGTAGACTATTGAAAAAATATATATAGGTTAAAGGGGCTAATAATTTTGACCTTAAAATGGCTTTTGAAAAATTTAAAACTGCTTTTATTCTAGCCGAAATAAAACAAATAAGACTTTCTCCAGAAGAAAAAACATTATCAGACATACTGTGAAAATTTCCTTGATCTGTTAAACATCATTTGGTAAATATTTAAAAAAGGAAACTGGTTGTAAATTGTGTACAGTGTTCTGAGAAAACAGACAAAATAAAAATAAATATATTTATTAAATAACCTGTCATTTAATTTTGTAATATCTTGTGGAATGTTGCTTACACATGAAAAGGGATATATAGGTGGAATAAAAATTGTGTCGCCATCATCTAAAGTGTTCTTGTATGTTGCCTTCATCTTTAGTTTTACAAGGGAGGCTGGACCCAAAACGGGATTGCAGTAGCCAAATCTAAACCCTGGAGTGGGAACCCTAAAATAAAGCAAGTCACCAAAAGGAGACAGATTAGCATTGCAGCAGTTCATATTACCTCAGACAAAAAAATATTTGTTTCATGACATATAACTGGAGTATGTGTTATGTAAATGTCTAGCTAAATTGTGTAATTAAATTTTAATTTAAACTTAAAGAGTGTGTCTGAGCTTTAATTTTCAGAAAAGCCATTTGAAAGTAAAATTTCATGTGAAATCATAATGAACGTTTTTTGGTTTTTAGTATCATTGTGTTAGTATAAATGTGTATCTAAACAGATGTCCGACCTTCAGATACCACATTACATATAAGTAGGCTATAGAGGTCCGTGTAACCCTTTGAAGTGCTTTGTTCAATTTACACCGTCAAAATTAAACAAATGAAAAATGCATTTCAAACTTTCATTTTTCATTTCTTCGGTGTGCCTCAACAACGAATAATTGTCACTCGGTTTCATTTTCAATTCTGCGAGGTTGAGTTGGTGCGTTTGAATCTGATCTCAAAACAAACTTTAAAAATGGACACTTTATTGTCATTTTCCATTTTTACTTTCTGCGCTCCCGTTCGGGCCGTACCATTGCCGCCGGGGGGCGGGGTTGGGGGAGACCTACCGTAGGTGCTGTCATGATATTTTTTTGACATAATTGATACATTGTTATTCCCAGAGATGGGTTGCGGCTGGAAGGGCATCCGCTGCGTAAAATCGTGCTGGATAAGTTGGCGGTTCATTCCGCTGTGGCGACCCCGGATTAATAAAGGGACTAAGCCGACAAGAAAATGAATGAATGAATGAATGATACATTGTTATCAGGGCTTGACATTAACGCCTGCCATATGCGAGTAAATTACAACTGTGGCAGGCTGAATATCTATCTCTGCAACACAGTGTTTGCTCATGCATGCTTGAACAGCGACACAACATAAAATGAAAGAGCAAGCACAACTTAAAGCAACTCATGATGTTTAATTGGCAAAATTATGACATCATTGTGAGAGCCTTCAGCAACAATGTAGAATCCTTAACCTTTTTGCAAGGTTTGTAGAAAGATCGCTGTTGTGTGTTTTCTGATCAGGAGCTCCACATCACTTTTGCTTGAGTTCAGTTAACTTGCGTAGGAGACACTAGCTATGTTTCCATCCACCTATTTTTATGCGCATTATGGAGATGCGCATAAAAAACCGGTTGATGGAAACGCCATGATGCGCATAAATTTTTAAAATGCGCATAAAAAACATATGCGCATAACTGAGTAGGATAAACTTTTTATTCGATAAGAGAAGATGCGCTTAAACTGCGATGGAAACACTTTTACCGTACAAATTCCAGTGTGCGCATGAAAAAATGTCATGTGATTTTGTTATAAGAGATCATGTGATGATAAAAATGGGTGTAAATGGACAAACCAGCAAGCTGAGCACATTGTAAACAATCTGAAATGTTGTTTTGGTCATTCAAAAACGCCTTGCCGTTTAGGTATTAGTATGCACCTTCAAACGCCACCGCGCGTTCACTGCGTGTCAGGATTGTCTTCTGAGTCGCAAGTCATTTATTGTATAAAGTTTCTCCTATTGCAGCAAATTCCATTTTTACTGTTGATATTTGGCGCCAGTTAATCAGGAAGTGACGATTTTGTTCACTTAGACTCGTTGGATGGAAACGCAGCTTTATTCGCACGTCTTTTATGCGATAATCCAGTTTTGCGCATAAAGTTCATTCGCATTTTTGGATGGAAACATAGCTACTGTTGGCAAACGCATCGTGCATCCCGCATCATTCACGCATTTGCATTGACTCAGCATAAGACAAGCAAAGAACGCAAGAATCTGACAATGAAATATGATGACATTTCTAATCTGCTACTCATACGCACACAAAATGTAGCAAGCAGGGTGTCCACAGGGTCTTAAATATTATTAAAAGTTTATACTTAAATTAAGACCAATTTAAGGGCCTTAAAAAGTATTATATAGTAGTATGTATAGTATTATATTATATAACTTTGGAAAACTAGCCAGTGGCTGGTAAGCAAAAAAGTTCATGTCGAGCCCTGCTTGTTAATAAATTTAACAAAATAAATGTTTTATTGCAACACAAATGTGGACTTAAATGTTGCAAGTGTTCACTCAAGTTTGTCTTAAATCATTCTCTTCTTGTGTTTGATCCATATTTTGTTCATTCACTCATTTTCCTCCAGCTTAGTCTCTATTTCAGAGGTCGCCACAGCAAAATGATCTATAACTGACTTTATTTTAAGTGTAAATAGACAGACATACAGATTCACAAATTCTGATTCTGATTGTAAGTTGTATAGTTAAATAACATCTATGGTGAAGAATCCGATTTAGGAAAACATACAGACAGATAAAAGTGTGTGTGTGTGTGTGTGTGTGTGTGTGTGTGTGTGTGTGTGTGTGTGTGTGGTAGACAAGCAAATACCTTTACCTTTTATTATGTGCTCATGCATTAGGTACTGTGATCTTCAGCACTGTCCACAATTTATACAATTGTTTTTCATTTCAGAAAGCCACAATTACACACTCCCCTGCACATGCTTGAGATGAAATACATTTATTGAAACTTCACCTGAGTTAAATTTTCCTGCATGGTTTCAAGCAAACTGCCTACCCACTCCTGACCTATCCCCTTTTCTTGTACTGTTCAATTAGTGGTATAGACTTTGATCCTCCAGTAATCACCCAATATGAAATGAATTGCTATTATATAAGAATAACACATAAAATAAACTACAAAAGTAGTGACATGTTCAGATTCCTCATTATCATACTTGTAAGTCTTTTAAGAAAATATAATTTAATACCATATTATACTTATAAAATATTATATTTATACTTTTGAAGGCCAATCATATTCTTCTGGGTACCAGCACATAACGCATGTAATGTGTATTTATATACACTGTGTTTATTGGCTAGGCCATACACCAAAAGGGCTTTGCGATCATTAGGTGGGCTGAGGGGGATGAACAAATGGCTGATGTGGCATTACCTTTCTAACAGTCATGTAGTAAATTTGAACTCAAATGTAGTACCTACTCGAGTAGAAGGAGATTTTAGACAGTGTAGTGTTCTCAAGTTGTCACCCATCAAGGTACTGACCAGGCTCAGCCCTATTTAGCCTCAGTGAGCAACAGGTCTTGGACTGCAGGGTGTATGGCTGGCTGAACCTAAGGGATACCTGGAAAAGAATCTGCTGATAACTTAAAGAGTTTAATCTGAAGTTTTTAATACCTTAAGAGCTTATTTGGTTCTGGTCATTAATTTTATATTTATATAGGAAGAAATGCAAAGGCCTCTAAGTGCATGAAATTTAAAATCCTTCTAAAATCCTATTTTCGTTCTGGTATTTTATGTTAAAGTCAATAAAGTCAACGAAAAGAACATCACACACACACACACACACACACACACACACACATACATATACATATACACACATATATATATATATATATATATATATATATATATATATATATATATATATATATATATATATATATATATATATATATATATATGTGTGTGTGTATGTATGTGTGTGTGTGTGTGAGTAATGCTGTAAGACAAAACATCAGACGATTGTGACATGCATGGGTGGCAGTGTGTGCTCTTCTCAGAACAATCTAAGAATCTGCAATTTGTGCATTACTGAACAACTAAAATGGATGACCTGTATCAGCCACAGTTCAGCCTCCATCAAGGTGAAAAAAGGTTGACAATGTCAGCCCGGGATCTTTCCAAGGATCGACTGGAATACATTTTTAAGGTAATTAATTTCAATATTATCGTATATGCTTTTGTTAATAGCTTTCGTTAATGTTAGCTTAGTAAGCTAGAGTTAGCCATTAGCCATTAACTCATTGCTTCTGCACCTTCTAGTAAACTCGAAATTTGTTCATACCCTACGTTATATTTACTTGTTATTACTAAATGATTACCTGCGATTTGACTATGGTGTGATTATATCGAATGCAATATTTTGCGTAACTTTGCAGTGAGCTTTGTGTAGTAAATTCTGCTCCCCCTGAATGCACGTGCTGGAGATTTGCAACGCAACAGGCTTTACCGACAAATGTGCATGGCAATTGCATGCATTTTATTGTGCAGCTCTAAAACGTGAATAAACTGTATTTTAAATGGATAGCGAAGTTGTAATTACAACCGAGAAGCTCTTGGTTTTCTGTAATCACCAAATTGGGGATTGCAATAGAACCATATAAAGACATTAAAGGGATAGTTTACCCATAAAATTAAAATACTGTCATCTTACCCTTACTTGTTTCAAATGTTATATGAGATTCTTTTTTCTGTTTAACACAAAAGCTGTAATGAGAAATGTTGTAAACCTGTAGCCCATGGCTTCCATAGTATTTGTTTTTTCTACCATGGAAGTGAGTGTTTGCAGTTTTCCAACATTCTACAATACAAACAGGGTTATTCAAAAAGAATAAATCAATTCATTATGCAATATTTTATTAAGGACAAGTAATACAAACCTCCAGTCAAGTCACAAGTATTTTACTCATAATAAACTTTTATTACTTGACTTACAAGTGTTCAATTAATTTTTGGGTGAACAATCCTTATAAGCTGTTACATAGTCAGGCTTTGATAACACTATAATAATTACACACTATGAATCATCTTTTAAGCATTGACAAATAGTGGTTTCATTATCTGTTAAGCATTAACTCTATTAACAGATGTTAGTACGCAGTTCATAACTGCAAATACAAATGCTCTATTCTTGACTTATGAGCACACATATAATGTGCTTAATGATTGTATTTTCATACTTTGTTATATTTTTCATTGCTTAATTAAGTATTGCATCATTTACAAACCAATTATTTGAGAGAAGTTTCTGGTTTTTTAAAGATTCAATGCGTAGTAAATGATTAATAAACTATTCAAATTAACAATCATATACCTTATTATTCAGGCATATACTAATAGTTAATTGTATGTTAACCTACACTTCATTCTGTTTTGTGACCTAATCTAAAGTGAGGACTATTTATGCTTTATAAATCCCCTATAAATTACAATTAAAGGCTCAGTTAAATTCTAAACAGGAAAAAAGAAATTAAACGACTTTATTCATTTCTATTTATTTGGAGATACACAAATAAAACTATCAAATGAAAAATAAATCTTTGTAACCTTATCTGAAATAAAATTACTGTACAGTTTAAGCATCGCTAAAAACATTGAAATGTTGTATCATATTATATTGTTAAATTATTATATTGTTGTTTTATCCAAGGGCAACCCAGTGGCGCAGTAGGTAGTGCTGTTGCCTCACAGCAAGAACGTCGCTGGGTCGCAGGTTCGAACCTCGGCTGGGCTGGGTCAGTTGGCGTTTCTGTGTGGAGTTTGCATGTTCTCCCTGGGTTCGCGTGGGTTTCCTCCGGGTGCTCCGGTTTCCCCCACAGTCCAAAGACATGCAGTACAGGTGAATTGGGTAAGCTAAATTGTCCATAGTGTATGAGTGTGAATGTGTGTGTGGAAGTTCCCAGAGATGGGTTGCGGCTGGAAGGGCATCCGCTGCGTAAAATCGTGCTGGATAAGTTGGCGGTTCATTCCGCTGTGGCGACCCCGCAAGGGACAAAGCCGAAAAGAAAATGAATGAATGAATGAATGTTTTATCCAACTCTATGTTATATTTCGACACTCCTATTATTCAGCAGTAATTTTACTTTTTAGATAATGCAAAGATGTATTGTTAATTTGATAATGAGCCTTTAATTGTCTGTAGAATTAATTGTAGAATTAATTGGATCTGTAGAGCTGCGCATCGATGGATTTGCTCTTCAGTGTTTGGACTCTCAGTAGTGATTATTAACCCACACTGAACTGAGCTAAACTGAACTGAACTGAACTTAATCTCTGAAAACTGAACTGACTTTGTTTCAATTCACTATAATCTTCCATGTGAAGCTGCTTTGACACAATCTACATTGTATAAGCGCTATACAAATAAAGATGAATTGAATTGAATTGAATTGTCATTTATGAGGGATTTAAAAAGCATAAATAGTCCTCACTTTAGATTAGGTCACAAAACTGGATGAAGTTGAGTTAATAAAGCATTTATTAACAAAAAACAATTAACTATTAGTATATGCCTGAATAATAAGAAATAAATGTTGATTTGAATAGTTTAATCATTTACTAACTCATTCTGAATTCTAAAAACCCCAACTACTCTTAATTACAAATGATTTGTAAATAATACGATAATTAATTCAGTCATGAAAAACTAATCAGTAACAAAGTATGAAAGTACAATTATTAAGCACATTATAAATGTACTTATAAGTCAAGAATGGAGCATTTGTATTTAAAGCTATAAACTGCTTCCTAACATTTATTAGTGTAGAGTTAATGCATAAAAAATAATGAATTCACTATTTGCTAATGCTTAATAGATGATTCATAGTGTGTAGTTAATGTAAAGTGTTACCCAGGCTTTTGCTTTGTAACAAAACATTCGATAATTTATTTTTAAATTACATTTCTATATCTACTGTAAATCTGTAAACAATAGAGCACTAAATCTTTCAAAACTACTTTTTAGGTTGAACCAGACAGTCTTTACCTGGAAGATGACATTACAAGAGACATTTTTTCCAGATCAATGTGGGCAGTTTCAGACCACTCTTATGCGAGACAGAGATCATTTGCTGTGTCGGGGACAAGCAAAGAACAAGTTTTGACACCAACTGCAGGCCCTTCAACCCCATTATCCTGTCGCCCGAAAGCAAGCGCTACCTTTTCACATCCATCGAATACATTTCAAAACCCTCTACGAAGGGCTAAATCAGCAAGAAAGCAGATATATGTAGCAGATGTTGAGGATAATGGAAAAATAACTCCATATAGTATGTATTATCAACATTTATTTAGCCCACAAATTGTACTTTAAATGCTGTAGCAGGTCAGATTCACGGTGGCAGGCCAGATTGACCATCAGGCCACCTGGGGAACCTGCACATTTTAAAATATCTCCTTAATCAAATACAGCTCATTTGTAAAAACAAACAAAAAAAAAACACCCAAGATCTCAGATAATGTTGTCAGATTAAAGCAACATCAGAAATGTGTAATAAATGGTATTCCTCAAAAAGGTTGAAAAATACTTATCTGTATTATGTCCATTTTTCCTACTCTCTCACAGCTGCAGTGCACGTCACAATTTCTGATGGCCAGGGTGTCCAGGCAGTGGGACAAATGGTGCAGGAATATTTAAACTCTGCTGACAGCTACAGCATCTGCGATGCAAAAGGCCTTGCAATTGCGGACACATCGGAGACCAGAGGTATATCACTGTAAATGCCTCCATTTAAGGAAGACTGTAGTAGAAACTCTGTACACACAAAAGTTATATTTTGACCAAGTTCGCATAGATATGTTTTCCCCCCTTAACTTTAGCAGACTTTGTGTTGTGGTACTTTTGTGTGTAGTAGTGCAAAATCTTAAATTTTGCATGTACAATCTTCATAGTCTGAAATAATTTTTTATTTATTATAAATGTTTTCATAGTGTTAGGGTAAGTGGGTTTGCCAGGGCTCTATAAACAGTGTAACACTTTAATTAAAAAAGCCCAACAAAATGCAATTAGTGCTCCGGTTTCCCCTATAGTCCAAAAACATGTAGTATAGGTGAATTGGGTGGGCTAAATTGTCCGTGGTGTAAGTGTGTCAATAAGTGTGTATGGATGTTTCCCAGTGATGGGTTGCAGCTTGAAGGGCATCCGCTGCGTAAAACATGTGCTGGATAAGTTGGTGGTTCATTCTGCTGTGGTGACCCCGAATTAATAAAGGGACTAAGCCGAAAAGGAAATGAATGAATGAAAATACAATTACTGCAAAAGGACTTTTTTGTTGTTCGTTGTGTGTGCAGTTTTGTAGAAGTCCCATTAATGTAAATAAACTGAAATTATACTGTAGATGTCATATTATTACAAAGAGTAATGTCAAAGATAGGTCACTTGACTCAGAATCAGTCAGTCTCTGGATAGTCACAAAGCTGTCAGGCCACAGCCATGTTGCACTCTTGCCACTGCATCACCATAGTGTGAGCTTGTCTTACAGTTGAGAAAGAGCCACAGTTCAGAACAAGCGTGTAATACAGTTATAACTTCATATTAAAAGAGAAGAGATGGGAAACTTTGCTTGATTGTATTATCTGTATAATCAATCTAAATGTAATATTTTTTTCAAACAGAGCTTTTCAAGTTATCTAGTGAAATTACATATTTATTGCATATAGAAAACCAAAACATTGCAATGTCATTTTTTATCTAATAGTGTACCTCACTAATAAAATGATAAGCATCTGGTTATCTGGGCATAATATAACTTTTTTTTTCTATCAGATATAGAGTTTTGGAAAACATCAAGCCGGAAGGTATATGCAATCAGTACCGTAGACCTTAGCAGGATGAAGACCGGACGACTTGAAAGTGTCTAGAAAAAGAAAAGGCAAGTTTTCTTTTAGGAATCAAAATAAACTAATACTGCAAAGGTCTGCTGTGCCCCAGTTTGAAATGTATAAATTGGCAACCAACCAATCTTAGATATCTTCTCTGACACTCTGTAACCATGCCCTAGCAACAATTTTTAAATTCTTTAACAACAAGCAGGGTTTGTATGGTCCTGGAAAACCTATCTAAAAACATCTTTTTATTTGAATACATTTAAGGAAGTAATGTTGGGTTAATTTTAAATACAATTGCGCGGTCCGTCTGTTCATGTGAAGTTCTCTGTGTGGGATAAAAAAGCAACTCTTAAGTTTTCAGTTTTGCGCCTCTTCTTCACTCACATTCACCGAAATTCAAGCTAAATTTTCAGTGTCGTTTCCAAAAACAATCTCTAACTACAGGTTTAAGATACTGTGGGTGCTGCTAAAGGCTAATTTGTACTATTCTTACAAGTCTTGTGAAAACAAGCACATTTGTAAAATGTATACACAGACCACAAGATAGCGGCTAGCTTTGCATGTGGTAAATGCAAAAGCTCATTTATGTAGGCCTATTCTTTATTTTTTTGGATTTTCATGTATTGATGCAGAGAGTATATTTATTATATACAGTGCTCAGCATAATTGAGTACACTCCATTTTGAAAATGAATATTTTCCTCCATTTCTTAGAGAATATAGTCAGTGTATTTTGGTGCATTTAAACAAAACAGATTTATTAAACAGATATATTTATTAAAATAATATTTTAGTCACCAAACATATTTAAAAAATTGAAAGATAATACAATAAAATTCAAGCAAAATATTGCAAAAAAATTTACACCTAGATAGTCATGCAGTGTGAAAACATCCGTGACACGACTACTTTGAAAATCATGCAGTCTGAACTCGGCATTAGTGGGCGGTACAACTATGTATTAGACCTGGTCCAGTACATCACAGACTGCAGCGAGGACATCTTGGTTAAAGCTGACAAACAGCTTCTACGCGAATGAGTGGTGCCATCTAGCAGATTGTACTATGAATAAACGGATGTAATTATTGCTAATGTAAAGTAGTGAAGTAATGCCATTTGTCAATCATATTTAATATCAGCATACTATTAACCTATTAATTTAAGCATTAATAAAATAAAATTAAACTAAAATTGCTAGTCAGATTGGAGTAAACATTTTTTTGTTTTGTTTTGCCAAGTGTGAACATACATTTTCAGAAAATTATTTCGTATAGTATTTCTCCTCCTTCCAATGTTAATTATGATTAAATTTTATTAAATTTTTTATTATTAATGTAAATAACTATTTGTCATATTTTATTTGTCATTTGTAATGAATTGCAGTTTTACAAGTCATTTAGTTCTATCAGTTGTTTTCAGTAATTTTCTATGATTATTATTCTAGTTTTTTTCTGCTTAAATGATGCTTAAGGGTAGGGTTAGTTGCCTTTGCCTTTTTTTGTCTTTGGCCAATCACATATTCTCACATTATTAGTACTGTGTTAGCATTATATTATTATCTTATATATGCTTTAATAAATTTAAACATGTATATTTTTTCTTATCTACCATGTGTATAGACCTTTTTCTTGGCTGCTGCATGGAGGGCGCCATAGCGACCAGCGTCTTCCGGTAGAATGGTTAGAACTTCCATTTACAGTGTTTACAACTGGTATTTTGCGCTCTGAAAATGGGTTTCAATAGCATTTTGAGTGGATTAGCCTACGAAGTGTTTTTGTGACACACAACTTTGAAAGGTGTGTGTTAAAGCCGTTATCATCTGTAAGGTGTGGATCAAGCGCGAGAGAAAAACGTTCTCCTTTCACGTGTCTGCCATCACAAATACAGTGTGTGTGTGTGTGTGTGTGTGTTTTCCCGGCCTGTCAGCTGTTAGCTCAGCGGCTCTTCAACACACACACACACACACACACACACACACACACACACACACACACACACACACACACACACAGAATACTTCACTGCATTATAGAGCAAACCAGATTACCAATAAAATGACCAATAAAAGTCTGTTACTGATACTCTGCTGGCTGATTTGCTGTTCATTCTAATCGCCAGTCGTTTCGGTTTCATTTAGTGTGTTGTATTTACCACGGTTTGTGTTTTTCTGTAATTTCAGAATGTCACTTTATTTTCACTTTGTCACAGTTATTAAATCAGTGTGTTAGTGGGACAGTACAGTAGGCGATGTGTGTGTGTCAAACATTTTGGTGAACTATATTTGTTTGGGTTGGTTATATATTTGAAAGAAAGAGAAACTGTTGACTTTAGCGATGACGAGGCTCCATTTAAACTGCACAAGATCCCGTCCGACATCGAGGGGAAAATGCCTCACAGCGGCTGTTTTCCATCCTTAGATCACATTTTTTAAATGATCAGTCCAGGAGGTGGCGCTGATTGACAACAGCATTAGTTCAAAGATGATAAAAGCAGGTAAAATAGATTAAAACTGTCGTTTCAAAGCTGTCCAAACGTGACCGTTTACACGCATCAGCTGCCGACCGGAAGTTATTAGCATTCTCCTTGCGCATACACGCAAAGCATAATGGGTAATTTTGCGTTCCAAGAAAAAGGTTTATACTGTAAATAGACATTACATGAATTTTTAGGTAATAAATATTTATTCATCCAAATGTCATAGAGGCATACTGTAGGTACTGCTTTGTCATTCATACTGTCAAGTTATCCATGTAGACAACATTTTGGTCCATCACTCCATTTATCGATGCCTTAGAATGCCTTAAAACAGGAACTTTGTAGAAAGATGAGGTTTGAACTCTTTTTATTCAAACTGGCAATTTTGAATCAAGTCATTTCACAGCACCAGATAATCAAATAGATCAAAAATAGGGTGTTTAAGCCGAGAACTCAGTGTTTAAGTATTACTATAATAATAACTATCCAACCACACCCAGTAGCTATTTAGTGCACCCTAGCAACTATATAACAGCATAAAACCATATACATGGTGCATGGCTCTCTTGCAGTTGGTCAGAACACTTAAACATTGTAGTGTTTGTTGTTTATGGTTTCCAAATTTTGCTACCATAATTTCACTTCAGCATCTTATTATAGCTCACACTTTTCCAATGCACATATCAAAATAAAATATGGTAATTTTTGCGTTAAAAGCATTTTAAAAATGTACTGTAAAAGTTTTGAAGTTGTGTTTTTTTGTTAATCTTGTCAGATTTACACATTTGTGTAGTATACTGTAGTGTATGTATGTATGTGTGTGTATATAGATTGTTCATGTTTATGTATATTGTTGGAAAATAATAATGTGTATCTGCGATCTCAGACTGATGGTACAATTTAAAAGTGGAGCCAACACTTAAAGATAAATTTAACATTATTAACATTACAGAAGCACTACAATTAATTGAATGCTGATATTGTCTGTGAAATAATGGGTTTTTCCTTTTCTTTTCTAGGGTGGAGCCTGAGGAAAATGAAGTTCTTGATGGCCTGCTTGATGTTGAGCTAGAAATAAAAAACTCTTTATCAAGGCTGGCTGAAAACATAGAAGAAAAATTTAGTGAGCTAACCATTGTAGTCAGCAACATCAAGTCTAATGTCCAGCAGGTATTGCAACAGAATGAAGTGTTGGCAGAAGTTAAAGAGAGAGTGGCAGATATCCAGGGGTCACTTTCCATTGCTTCCTCACTACGAGATGCAGTGGCTTGTAGGATATGCACCAACGTTCCTAGCTCTGTGCTTGTCATTACTGCATGCTGTGGGCAGGTGGCAAGGTGTGGACCCTGTATTCAGACATATCTGAATGATAATGATAGCTGCCTGTTATGCAAAACTAATATGTTTGCAGGCAAACTAGTGTTTTTGAGAGGCCTTAGCGAGGTGCTGGCAAAACTGGCAAATTAAGCAAGTTCGGCTGACAGTGACTTAGGAGTATAAGTTAGGATTTTATTTTTTTTTTTTTGATGGATGTTGTAGCTCTTTGATTTTTACATTGCATGCAGGGTAAATTCTTATTTGTCTTAAATGCATACCTGAAAAGGCTGTAGACCCTCTTTTTCTCTTTACTGTCAGAATGTATGGCCATTTCATTTGTTCTAAATTGTTTAAGAAATGTTTTAAAAAGCATATATAATATACAAGTACAAAGTCCAGTTTTAGTGTTTACTTGTTGGTTCCTGTGCAAGACAATGGATTTTGCATTTATTTCTTTGTTACAGTAAATAAAAAAATGTTCAACTTGCAAATGGACTTGTTAATAATAGGTTATATTAATAATAATCAGTCCTGTGACTGAGGCAATGACAAATGTCAGTTTATGTAACAAGTGTATAACCACATGCTGTAGCATAAGTTGCTTCCATACTGCAGGTCAGGAGGGCAAAACAGACTGACAGAATGGATAATAAATATTACTCAATCCATGTAAAGATATTGATAATGAGAAAAAAAATCCTGATTCGAGTTGTCACTGATCGAAATAACTTTTAATGAGCCTTTTTGAATAGGACCTTTAATAAGTTCTTTAAAAGTAACCAGTAATGATGTCAAACAGTACAACTGTTTTTCTTTGATAAAATAACTATAATCTAAATACACTGCAAATGTACTATTTGTTTATTCTAAACAAAAACACAACAATAGCTATATTTCCAATCTATTTGTAATGCTCACATATGTCTCCAAACCCTCCCATAACAGGCCACTGTTACCTAAGAGACAATCATAAAACATTTCTTCATAGCTACAGACTGACAGCAGCGTTTCCCTCTGCACCTGAAGGTCAGGGTGGCCATCAAGGGGGTCTCGTCCAAAGGTAGCAGGATAAGTAAGAGTTCCTCCTTTGTTAATGTAGTCAGCTGCAAGTTCCCCTGCAGGTGGAAGGAAACGAGGTGGGATCTGTGCGGTTCTGAGGTGGTCTGCAAAAAGAGCATCGGGTATGCCCTTGGATGGAATTGTATGGGCATTCCAGGGAGGAATGAAATTCTGTAGTCCAACCCTGCAGCATTTAAGCAATGGCAGATACACAGTACTTCCAAAAGGGGTCATCAGCTTAAATGAAGCAACTCCTCCAGGATTTGCATATAAGCATAAGGCTCGTCAAACCGGTCGTGGTGGTGGAGTTGCAGCAATCTTTAGTGATATTCTTAATGTTAATCAGAGAAATGGAATTATGTTTAACTCCTTTGAGGTATTAGCTCTTAATGTTATGCTACCGGATATTATGCAAAAACCTATGTTATCTCTCGACAGTATGTCCAGCTATAGGAGGGCTCTTAAATCTGCCAGGGCTGAGCACCTCCGCAAACTTATTGAAAATAATCATAACAATCCGAGATTTATATTTAACACCATTGCTAAACTAACAAATAATCGATCATCTTTGGAACAAAATGTCCCAACGCAAATTAGTAGTGATGACTTCTTGAACCTGTCTGCACGTGTATCCTAGCTCCTCTACTAACCTGCGGATAACTCTTTCGTAATCTTCAAGCGCACTCCAATCACACATCGTCCAGGCAGTTTTATGAAGTTGTTAACTCCTGACGCAGAGAACAAGTAGGTTAAGCAAATACAGCATATACAATAAAGTTCTGCTGGTTTGCGCACTAAACCAGAACTCCAGCGCCACCCAAACCCCCCCGGCGGCAATGGTACGGCCTGACCGCGAGCGCAGAAAGTAAAAATGGAAAAATGGCAATAAAGTGTCCATTTTTAAAGTTTGTTTTGAGATCAGATTCAAACGCACCAACTCAACCTCGTAGAATTGAAAATGAAACCGAGTGACAATTATCCGTTGTTGAGGCACACCGAAAAAATGAAAAATGAAAGTTTGAAATGCATTTTTCATTTGTTTAATTTTGACTGTGTAAATTGAACAAAGCACTGCAAAGGGTTACACGGACCTATAGAGGAGCATATATGAAGAAATAATTTATAATTTTTTTTATGGAAAAAAAAAAAATTCACTTAAATCCTTGTAGTGATTTTAACATTACTTTTCTCTTTAATATTGCAAAAATGACTAAAAACTATTTGATCTTGCAGGCAGGGTAACTGTAAAAACAAATCAATTGCAAGAATGAGCTAACATAAAGAACAGATTTTTGTGAGCGTATGAAATTCCAAAAATGTATAGCCTATATACACATGTAACAAATTAAAAAAGATATTCTGTTTAATAATGCTTTAAGGGTTACATGATATTTAATGCATCTGGATATCCATTTACCGGAGATGCAATATAGATTCAACTCTCTAAATAAATGCACCTTATGCAGCAAATCAAGTCTTTTAGGCTTATTTGAAAACTTAAATGACATGTTGGACCATGGTTGGACAACGCTCAGTGAGACTACTTTTTTGCACAAATTCTTTCTTGCTAAAAAAACAGGTCTGTTTGTTATCTGTTATCAAAGAGCAAACATTTGTTTCAAATAAATACTATGCTCTTAAAAATAAACTTTTCATACATCAAAAATCCTAAAAAATATAAAGTTTATTTAAAATGTTTTATATTTAAAATAACCAGCTTGAGCAGAGAATCAGTACATTGGATTATTTTTTTTCTGAAGGATCATGTGACACTATTATATACATTATATTAATTTCACAGTATTATTGTTTGACTGTATTAATTAAATAAACAAAGAGACTTTACCATACCAACCCAAAACCTTTAAGTCAGTAGTGTATGTTTGAGATTTTACTTACTAGTCCTATTGTACTTTGGAGAGGTTGTCTGACAGGAGGATCCCTCCAACTCAGCAGAATGGTCAGCATAAATATATATATATATATATATTTATATAAAAAACATAATAGAAATGTACAGTTTAATGACACAACATAACCCAAACTAAGCATGTGTCACGCTGGTAGACAGGGAAGACTGAGATGGTTATCTTTTCACAAGGTTTATTCAAACTAAGCAACAAGGGAATATCACACAGGCTGTATGAAAGGCAGATCTTGGGTGCCGGTGATCTCGCTCACAGCACTGCTGGAGTAGAGCTGGTAATAGAGCTAGTCAGTGCTGTTAGCTGTAGTACAGCGGGAATAAAAAAATTCACAGTCATACAGTTCAGGGGGAATGAAAGATCATGGAGGACCACCACACAAGTCTTCGCCTTGTAAGCACGATGAGAGTTAAGCATGGGTTAACATCCTAAACCTCCATAGATAGTGACAGGCATATAGAGCATGAGGGATAATAAAGTCACTTCCCTTTATCAGTGCGATGGTTACGAAGACTCAGAAGGAAGAAGAGAAGACGAGGGAGCTTGGGTGAAGACAACCATACGACTTCAATACCAGTCACTGAATGACCGGAGGAGGTGAGTATATATAGTGTCCGGGCTAATGAGGAACAGGTGCAGATGGTTAGTACTCAGGGGAAGGTTCACGTGATTGAATGGGACTGGAATGAGGTGGTGAAACCGGATTGGGTGAGCAGGAACGAGCTGGGGATGTGACAGTACCCCCCCCCTCCACGGGTGACTCCCGCCGCCGGGAGTTGAGGATATCCTTGACCTGATAGATGTTGTCGCTGATGACTTCCGTTTGGTCGGGAGGGGGGGTGGTTCTGGTTCTGCAGAAGGAGGAGAAACAGGATTAGTGTAGGGTTTGAGGAGGGAGACGTGAAAGGATGATGAGATACGGTATTGTGGGGGAAGGTTGAGACGGTAGTTGACAGGATTGATCTGAGAGTGGATGGTGAATGGTCCCAGGTAGCGGGGACTCAGCTTTCTGCAGGGCAGCCATAGGCGGATGTCTCGGATAGAGAGCCATACCTTATCTCCTGGTGTGTATATGGGATTAGGTAGCCGGTTGGCTTGGTCGGTGTACCTCCGGACTGCCCGCTGGAGATGGACGTGAGCTGAGTCCCAGACCCTCTCGCTCTCCTGGAACCAGTGATTAACCGCGGGCATTTCTGATGCTTCCCCATTCCAGGGAAACAAGGATGGTTGGTAGCCTAGGACACATTGAAAAGGGGTTAGACCAATTGAGGATTGACGAAGAGAATTTTGTGCATACTCTGCCCATGGAAGATACTGGCTCCACGTGTTTTGGTGGCTGTTGCAGTATGATCGTAGGAACCGGGAAATCTCTTGGATTTTACACTCGGTCTGACCGTTGGTTTGCAGATGATAACCGGAAGATAGACTGATAGTGGTACCCAGAAGGTGGAAGAACAGGCCCGCCAGACCCTGGAAATGAATTGTGGGCCCCTATCCGACACGATGTCTTCGGGGAGACCATAGTTCCTGAAGACGTGATGGAACAAGGCATCGGCTGTTTTAAGAGCTGTGGGAAGACCTTTGAGAGGTATTAATTTGCAGGATTTGGAAAACCGATCTACAACCACTAGAATAGTGGTGTATCCTTGAGAGGGGGGGTAGATCGGTAGGAAAAGCAACACCAAGGTGTGTCCAGGGTCGGCGGGGAATGGGTAACGGCAGCAACTTTTCCTCAGGCAGGTGATGTGGAGTGGTAGTGATGGCACAGACCGAGCAACCCTTAACATACTGGGTGACATCGTGGGCCATTTTAGGCCACCAATACCTTTCTCTGAGGAGCGAGAGGGTTTGCCTGCTGCCCGGGTGTCTAGAACCAAGGGAGGTGTGCATACTATCCAGGAGTGGTATGCGATATCTCGTGGGTACATAGCACAGGCCTGGAGGAAGGCCAGGGGGAGCTGGTTCCTCTAATGTGGCTAAACGAATGTCTTAATCTATTTGCCACAAAATAGGAGCTACGAAGATCGAAGGAGGAAGAATGGATTCCGGGGAATCGTCACAAGGATCAGGTGAGTGCATTCTTGATAGAGCATCTGCTTTGACGTTTTTTGTGACCAGGTTGGTAGGTGATGTTGAAACAGAACCGAGCGGAGAAAAGAGACCAGCGAGCTTGGCGAGTGTTCAGGCGTTTGGCATCTCGTATGTACTGGAGATTTTTGTGGTCAGTAATGACAGTGAAGGGATGTTGGGCTCTTTCAAGCCAGTAACGCCATTCTTCAAGTGCTAACTTGATAGCTAACAACTCACGGTCACAGATTCCGTAGATCTGTTCCGCTGAGGTTAACTTCCTGGAATAGTACGCACAAGGATGGAGGGTTTTGGGTTCACCAGACCATTGGGAAAGTATAGCGCCTACTCCAGTATCCGCGGCATCTACCTCAACGATGAACGGGAGATTAGGATTAGGATGACGTAACATGGGTGCTGTGTTGAATTTAGAATTAAGCTGGTCAAAGGCACGGTGCGTCTCAGGGGTCCAGGTTAGTATTCGCTTACCTCCTTTGAGCATAGAAGTGAGAGGAGATGAGAGGATACTGTAATTTTTAATGAACCGTCGATAGAAGTTGGCGAATCCCAGAAAATGCTGAAGTTCTTTAATGGTCTTCGGGTATTCCCACTTTGATACAGCATCCACTTTGCATGGCTCCATACTCACTCCTTGTGGGGGGATGACATATCCCAGGAAGGATATAGTGGTCAGATGGAACTCACACTTTTCTGGCTTGAGGAATAGATGATTATCTCTTGAACGTTGGAGTACTAGTTTCACATGGCCCTGATGCTCTTCTAGATTGCGGGGGTAAATGAGGATATCATCAATATAGACAATGGTGAAATGGTGAAGAAGGTCTCGTTCATAGAGTTTTGAAAGATGGATGGACTATTTGCCAGTCCGTAGGGCATAACGAGGTACTTATAGTGGCCGGAGGGTGTAACAAAGGCCGTTTTCCACTCATCCCCCTGGCGGATACGGATGAGATTGTAAGCGCTACGAAGATCCAGTTTGGTGAACACTTTGGCTTCTCTCAGTTCTTCCAGGGCAGCTGGGACTAGAGGTAAAGGGTAAGCAAACTTGACAGTGGCAGCATTCAGTACTCGGTAATCTATGCATGGCCTTAGTCCTCCATCCTTTTTAGAAACAAAGAAGAAACTTGATGCTGCGGGAGATGTGGATGGTCTGATGAACCCTTGCTGGAGAGCTTCACTGATGTATTCGGACGTCGCCTCATGCTCAGGACGGGATAAGGGATAAATTCTTCCGTGTGGTAATTTGGCGTCTGGCAGCAGGTTGATGCAGCAATCCCAGGACCGATGAGGGGGTAATTGGATGGCTCGTTCCTTGCTGAAGACGTTGGAGAATTCCTGATACACAGATGGAATGGGAAGGCTGGAAGGATGAGTGACTTGTACGGCTGTGTTCTGAAGAGGCAATGAGGAGGAGTGACCAGTAGAGGGGGTAATATATGACCATTGGACTTGCATTTGGATCCCCATTCGAGGATTACTCCAGTCTCCCAGTCAATGAGAGGTTGGTGTTGGATTAGCCATGGTCGTCCCAAGATAACATCAACATTAGCACGGGGAAGGATAAGAGTGAGTTTTTCCTGATGGATCCGATCTAGACGAAGGGTGACTGGTCTGATACGGCGATTACTTCATCTCCTAGTGGTGAACTCTGGATTGTCGTGATTTGATATTGAACTTCATTTCTTACTGATGGAATATTGTACTGGGAGATAAAGTTTGAAGATATTTCGGCTCTCTGCGGAATTCTGTAGTTATGACAGAGTTTCAGAGTTCTGATGAGTTTGACCCGATGGCTTGTTGTTAAAGCGGTTGCGCAAGCAGATCGGGGGTCGACGGGCAGCGTGTGAACGTCGCGGTTTGCTCCGTGCTGCGACGAGGCTTCCGGCCAGGCGATGTACGGCCAGCACGAGAAGAGCGACGACGGTGATGAGAGGCAAAGACCTGGCAAAAGACGACGAAGAAAGTTTCCTGGTTCAAAGTTTATAGGCTTGAGTGTGGCCTACACAGGGATTGTCCAATAAGAGAAGCTTCAGGGTGGGATCACACCCCCATTCCCTCCTCTAGGAGGTTGGGTTAGCACTTCATGTTAGAATCATGCATTACCTGCCTTTACTCGGAAGCTATTACAATAAAGTTTTATAACATGGACATTTTTACTAGTATGGTTTCTTCATATAAACCAATGCATTTAAAATGTTTCAAGCTTTCAATGAACACTAAATATGATATGTTTCACAAACGTTTTGTAGATTTCATGCAAAAGCAGCGGCTTTAACTCATTACCTCTTCATAATGGTTACATTAAACACATGTAACGTGTACACACAAAAACCTACAGAAACGTAAAATAAGCATACATTACTCAAATAAACACAGTTTCTCTTGAATGTCTGTTTAAACTTTGAAAGATTCAGATCGTTTGTGTGTCCACATTTCTAAGGATGTTTATTCCCTCGCAGACGCAGTTCGCGTTGTGAACCAAAAGGTAAAGTTAATTAGCACGTGTTTGTGATCGCAACTAGCAAGTGGTCCTGTGGATTGCCTTGCTGTGTGCCTGTGGGTTGCTTTGAAATTGAAATCGTAGTTCAGACACATAGGCACCGTTCAATCTTTTAAGAATAATGTGGTGTGTGATTTGTTTAGTTCTTGAAAGATCCGTTGACTCCCAACAGTAGAAACTGTGGGTGTGAGGATGACTTTACTCACCAAGAGCCGAGGTGGACGGATGGGACAGGTGGCTATCAGGTGAGTAGATTCGCCACAGTAGAGGCAGAGCTGATGACGAATACACCGTTGTCGTTCAGAGGTGTTTAGCCGGTAGGAGTCAGTGATCATAGGCTCTTCAGAGTCCTGTGTAAGCGCAGGAGACTTGGACGGTAATGGAGGGTTATCAGATAGAGAAGAACAGGCAGATAAGTGTTGACACACACTAATGGACTTTTTGATGAAGGTTTCAAGGTTAGCATTGTCATCGTAAATAACCATCTGTTTACGTATGGAGGGTTTCAACCCTTTGCGGTATGCAGCCAGAAGCGCCACAGTGTTCCACCCGCTGCTGGCTGCAAGTGTCCGAAACTGGGGAGTATATTCATGAATAGACATCTTTCCTTGGGAAAGGTTCATGAGTTCGTCGTGCACTGATAAAGGGGTAAGTGGAACTGAGTAACTGAGTACTCTGTGTCACCACCAGGTTGGAGCTAGCGCTCATGGGTGCGGAAGGCAACGTCTGACGCATAGTATGGACCATACCAGCGAAGGGATCTGCATCACTTCCGGGTAACGCAGCGCTAGCTTCCATGTTGTTGTTGTTGGGACCAGTGGTGTAGTCGGGGCTATACGCACGTATACTCAGTATGCCTACTTTTATCCATGAGCTGTTTGGGTATTACGACTTCTGAAGATCAATAATTGCGTATACCCTCGGTATACTCACTTGTTTTTCTGATTAGACTTCCCTAATTTACGTGTATTCGCGTCCCCTTTAACTGTACACCAAATGTTTTTTTTTTACTTGCATCTTATTTGTTGCTTGATTTTTGTTTAATTTGCGGCATTCCCCGCCCCCTGACGACCGCAGCAGCTGTGAGAAAATTTCGGGAGTTTTTCGATAACAACGACAAATCAACTAAATGATGTCTCGCTGACACACTGAGGTAAAATGCAACGCTTAACGAACATTTATCAAATAACTATGATTATAAAACACATTACAGTGCATGTGGCATTAACTATATCATACATTCATGCACAGGATTAAACACAGTGACAGAACCACTCAGTGAATGTACTCATTTTAACTGCATATCAGAGTGAAACATTATGTGTCGTATCTTGTTAAAAATTATTTCCTATTGTGACTTATATTGTGATAGTGAAATATGTAAATTAGCCTGTACATTTTAATATGTTTATATTTATGCCATTTTAAATTATAAAAGTGGCTATTTAAAACATGGAAAAAATTCTTGAGTATAGGCTAGTATTTGAGTTTAAGTAAAAAACTTTTTATTTTCCTGATAAAAAAAAAAAAAAAAATATATATATATATATATATATATATATATATATTAATTATAGGTTCATTTTACAAGTCCCTTTAAAGTTAAACAGTTGGCTTTTACCCAGGTTTTACCACAGCCTAATATACTCAGCCAATCTCCGGGTCTGCTGGGGCACTATTAGCTAAGCATAAATCATTGGATAGGATTTGGCTATTAGCATCTCGCTTTAAAATGAACAAATTTGTTTAAATATTTTTACTTTTTTAATGGATAGTTCATTCAAAAAAAGTAAAATTGTCATCCTTTACTTGTTCCGAACCGTTTTGTCTTTTTTTCTTATTTTGTTTAACAAAAAAGATGATATTTTGAAGAAAGCTAGAAACCTGTAATCATTAACTTCCATAGTATTTGTTTTTTTTCTTTCAATAGTTACAGGTAACTTATGTTAAATAAAAAAAATATATAAATATATATATATATATATATAGAGAGTTTCGTCGTTTCTTTGCCTACTTTTAATATTTAGGTTGGGTGGGTAATAGTACACCACTTTTTTTTTAGGACTACACCACTGGTTGGGACCGGTATTCTGTCACGCTGGTAGACAAGGAAGACAGAGATGGTTATCTTTTCACAAGGTTTATTCAAAGTAAGCAACAAGGGAATATCACACAGGCTGTATGAAAGGCAGATCTTAGGTGCCGGTGATCTCGCTCACAGCACTGCTGGAGTAGAGCTAGTCAGTGCTGTTAGCTGTAGTACAGCGGGGAAATCACAGTCATACAGTTCAGGGGGAATGAAAGATCGTGGAGGACCACCACACAAGTCTTCGCCTTACAAGCACGGTGAGAGTTAAGCATGGGTTAACATCCTAAACCTCCGTAAATGGTGACAGGCATATAGAGCATGAGGGTGATTACAGATCTTCAGACAAAGTCAGATAATAAAGTCACTTCTCTTTATCAGTGCAATGGTTAAGAAAACTCAGAAGAAACATCCATGGAAGAAGAGAAGCCGAGGGAGCTTGGGTGAAGACAACCTAACGACTTCAATACCGGTCGCTGAATGACAGGAGGAGGTAAGTATATATAGTGTCCGGGCTAATGAGGAACAGGTGCAGATGGTTAGTACTCAGGGGAAGGTTCACATGATTGAATGGAACTGGAATGAGGTGGTGAAACCGCACTGGGTGAGCAGGAACGAGCCGGGGATGTGACAGCATGCTTAAATGGTTACCTTACCCAAATGACACCTGCTGCTCGTTATACTAATATTAACTGTTAAGGAATCAGATTAATATAAATGAATTGACATGTTTATTTTGTGTCTGACACATCATATATTGCATTTTTAAATATTGTTTCATTTTAAGATGTGCAAACAACAACATACAGAATTAACAACAGAACCTGGATATATCGTCAAATTTTCATGCACAGCAGCGTTTCCAAAAACATAGAAAAACAGAATATAGGCCAACTGAGTAAAATAATAAAATAATGAGGGTTGCACTAAATATTTTCACTTAAATTTAGATTAGGCTACTAAACGAAAACTATGACTGAATGCTTTTAATAACTGGCTAGGCATAGGCAGGTATAAGATTCTGACGGTATGATAACCTTAGATAAATATATCACAGTTTCACAGTATTGTGATTACTGCTCTAAAATATGTTCTTTTAAACCTCTGCGTAAAAAACAGCTACTTTTTTCCCATTGAAAACAATATGTTATATTTTAGGAAACATAAGTAAAGTAAACATGCCATGCTAAATAATAATTGAACTAAATAGGACTATCTTCAATAGTTTCAAAAACACTGATTTCTTGTAAAGGCATAAGTATAAGCAATTTGTTTTTCAGATATTTGCAGAATTGTGAGCTGACCAGTAGCTTTTGATGTGGAAGGTCTTTTGCTGCTGTAGATAATGTAGGCCTATTTTTTTTAAAGTCTTTGATAACACGTAAAAAACATACAGTGCATGCGGAAAGTATTTATAGTGCTTTACTTTTTCCACATTTTTTTATGTTACAGCCTTATTCCAAAATGAAATAAATTCATTTATTTCCTCAAAATTCTACACACAATACTAAATAATGACAATGTGAAAAAAAGAGTTTTTGAAATTGCTGCAAAATTATTAAAAATAAAAAAGCTGTAAAATCACATGTACATCAGTATTCACAGCCTTTGCTCAATACTTTGTTGATGAACCTTTGGCAGCCATTACAGCTTCAAGTCTTTCTGAATATGATGCCACAAGCTTGGCACACATGTCTTTGGGTATTTTTGTCCATTCCTCTTTGCAGTACCTCTCAAGCTCTATCAGGTTGGATCAGAAGCGACGGTGTACAGCCATTTCAGATCTCTCCAGAGATGTTCAATAGGATTTATGTCTGGGCTCTGGCTGGGCCACTCAAGGACATTCACAAGTTGTTGTAAAGCCACTCCATTGATATTTTGGCGGTGTGCTTTGGGTCATTTTCCTGCTGAAAGATGAACCGTCCCCCCAGTCTGAGGTCAAGAGCATTCTGAAGCAGGTTTTAATTTGCCTGGCATTCACTCCAAAGAGTTCAATTTGAGTCTCATCAGACCAGAGAATTTGGTTTCTTATGGTCTGAGAGTCCTTGCAGAAGCCTTTTAGCAAATTCCAGGAGGGGAGTGGCTTCCGTCTGGACACTCTACCATACAGGTCTGATTGGTGGATTGCTGCACAGAAGGTTGTCCTTCTTTAAGGTTCTCCTCTCTCCACAGAAGAACGCTGGAGCTCAGACAGAGCGACCATTGATCACCTCCCTGACTAAGGCCCTTTTCCCCGATAACTCAGCTTAGATGGCCGACCAGCTCTAGGAAGAGTCTTGGTGGTTCCAAACATCTTACACTTATGGATGATGGAGGCAGCTGTGCTCATTGGAACTTTCAGAGCAGCAAAAATGTTTCTGTAACCTTCCCCAGCCTTGTGCCTCGAGACAATCCTGTCTTTGAGGTCTACAGACAATTCCTTTGTCTTTATGCTTGGTTTGTGCTTTGACATACACTATCAACGCTGGGACCTTATATAGACAGGTGTATGCCTTTTCATGTCCAATCAACTGAATTTACCATAGGTGAACTCCAATGAAGCTGCTGAAACAGCTCAAGAATGATCAGTGGAAACAGAATGTACCTGAGCTCATTTTAGAGCTTTATGACAAAGGCTGTGAATACTGATGTACATGTGATTTTTCAGCTTTTTTATTTTTAATAAATTTGCAACAATTTCAAAAAATCATTTTTACATTGTCATTATAGGGTATTGTAGAATTTGGAGGAAATAAATTAATTGAATACATTTTGGAATAAGGCTGTAACAAAAAAAGGGGAGAAAGTGAAACGCTATGAATAAATTCCGCATGCACTATATACTAGGGATGCTTTTATTTTATTTTATTAAACCGTTAGGACCCGTTTTTAATCAAAAGATAGTGAAGGGCGGTAGTAAGTTAACTATCTTGTAGAATTGTGCTTTAAATAAAGAACTTTATGTTGACCAGATTTTTAGTTAATCATTTACAAATCAATATTGCCTATATGGATAGTGATTTTAAAAAAATGAACATGTAAAATTGCAGTGTTAAATGCAATGCTGTCAAACATTTTAAACGCACCAGTGCAAAAAGTTAGTCTAGAGCACTGGGAATGCTGGTGTAGCTCTAGTTAAATTCAGTTCAGTTAAAACTGCATATGCGCCAGGTCTCAAGTATAGGATTTATTATTTAACTAATCTCTCAGAGTTCCACAACTCAACATTTACTAGTCTGTATTAGCCATCTCAGTACTGTATATTACTGTACACTGTATATTATTACCTTGATACTTAAGCTTTCTTTAAAAATATTTTGTGTTCAACTGACTAATTCATTCTTTCAATTAATTTTTTCAGTGTACGAGTATAGCTTACACTAGTGTATTTGTGTGGACCCCCCAAAATAGCGCGGCCACTCTCTGGCCACCCAAGTATAACATTCTGGCCTAGCCACTGTGGACTACCTGTCTATCCTACTCCAGAGCCTTTTGTCTTGTGGGTCCTGGAAGGCTGCTTGTATGTCTGGATACAGCTGCACAAGTCTTTTAACATTGATAATTAGAGCCACTGCACATCCTCTCAACCAGAACAACAGAATGATCAGGATGACCTGAAAAATATAACCAGCTGAAATCAGTTGAAATGTATTTTGTCTTGCCTAAGTGATGATGACACAAAAAGGATTTGTTTTTCACAAAGGATGTGCTGCTACCATAGACTGTAAAAGAAATGGACGTAGTATCCGTGACATCACCCATAGGTTTCTGAACACTGCAAAAGAAGCCAAAAGTAGGCGCGGCCAACCGTCGCCATTTTGTTAGCGCGTCATCGCACCGAACGCGGCATACCAAATAAGGGCAAAGAGGCGGAGAGTGAGCGGAGTTACAGACGCATGCTTGATTCTAAGCCTTTTGCTTAGACCTGGATTAAAACAGATTTATTACTTTGGGAGAACGCTTAATACTTCATTACCTGTGACTCGTTTGTGTTCTGACCACATGTGCTTGGTTGTACACTATATCAATAAAGTGTTTAGACTTTTAAAAACACTGTTGTAACACATTGAGCCACTAAACATTGTTCTTATGACGTTTTTCGACAGGAGGAAAACGCGAATTACTATCAAACACTTCAGATATAGTCTGTGTTAGTAAATGCAAGGCTGTTTATAAAATCCAGCACTAACACTGTATGACAATGCTTCAGATGACTGTTTTATAGCCTACAGCTAATCAATCTGTCAGATTCTGGAGTGCATTACAGCTCTGAAGATCATTATAAATGATAAATGATCTTAAATAAAACAAATACATTTATAGAGATTGTATAGAAGTATATCATTTCACTCACCTGTGAAATGAAGGCAACTTGAACGGTTTGTAAGCACAATTAAATCCACACATCATGCCATATCATCTGATAATTGCAGGAAATAATTCCAAAAGGCAAATGAAGGTGTAAAGAAACATTAAACAAAACAAATACACGATTTATTTGCCGAGCTCAGCGGCTAATTAGCCAGAATCAGCTGAGGTGACGAGACAGCGAGCAGCGAGGGCTAGCTGTCACTCAAGTGGCCACGCCCTTAATAATGCAAACTTAATATAACCTAATAAAAACGAAACGGATGAGTTATAAAAAAATTCACCCCCCTCAGAGTTGTCATGAAGGGTAATCATAGCTATATGCATCAAAGCCATCGTTTGTACCAGGCTGTAAACATGTTTTTATCAGCTGTAAAAATGGCCAATTTACCAATGCAGAAAGAAAGCCCTTGGACTTCATGGAGCCAGCCCCCCAAGGCGAGTCGATGAATTGCAGTTTTAGTTACTTCCGTATTGGCTTCCCGAGGGAAAGCGGGAGGTTGCCGCTTGGCTGCTACCTATGAAACGGTCTCTGATGAATGATGTTTTTAATCCTGGACCCTTGCTGCCATTCACTCAGAGATGGTTTGGACATTTGATTGTGTCTAAATGGTAATAAATTTAAGTTACAGAAACATTAATAGCAGGGCCATTGACAGGGCCATACAAATTGTTCAGAATTAAACAAGTCAGCAAACAAAACTAGTAAAAGTTATTAATACTAATCTCTACTCAACTATGATTAGTTGTCTTGTTTCTGCTGCCCAGAAAGTCTCTCAACCTGCTGATAAAAAAGAGAAAATTATGGTATTTTTACATAAATGAAACTGCAAACATCTGAACTATAAGATGGTAAGCAATGAGCGTCTTTTCTTATAAGCAACTCACTGAATAATTTGTCACTGGTAGTACCTAAAAACCAAATGTCCTGAGTTTGGCTCATAGCTGTCCACATATCTGTCCGGTAGCTTCTGGTAATACCGAAGACATTGATCAGCTGGTCCAACTGAGATTGGAGTTAAACTGCAATCAGGCATCCAAAACTGCAAAGAAAGAGAAACCCAACTTGGGTTTACAATTAACACAATATTTAGGAGCAAAAATGTATTTATTAAGATTTTTCAACAACTAAAGGCCTGTTCACACCATGCATAACGATAAAAATGTAAATGTATGCAAATTGTATAATGTCCCATACACACATTTCAAGTAATTGTGCAGTTAATTCTCATATTGTAGTTTGTGAGAGCTTTTAAATATTTTTTCTTCCCCAAAATAATCTCTACTGAAGCACAATAATATATAAATATAATTTAATAAGAGTTAAACTGATCTATTAACATGTCTGTCAGGAGCTGATCTACCTTATGATTTATTTTTTGCTTTGTGTTTTTTTTTTAACAGGTAAATCAATACAAATTGAATATACTAATATATATTTGTACAAAAATGGTTACGGTAGTAACGTTCCTTAAAGTTAAAGTACATATTCACATTAGTCATCTCTCTACTGTTACATTATACTAATCACTGTTACATACAGTGGCCAAGAGTGCGAATGTGCAAGTTATAAAACACAGGCAAAGCAGACAGCTTTGTCACTTTTTCTGTTGTGGTCTGTGCTATTTGTGAGATTGTGTGTGTTGTTAAACTGATGAAGAACAGCCCCTCTTTTGCTCTTCACTGTCTGACAAGTGTCTGGCAGTCAGTCAAAAGTATACTTACATATAAAGATGTTCAGCAGCTACATGGCTCTTAGATTAACCTTTGAGCTCCTTTTTAATTGATGTGGAAAACAAAAGCAAAAGACAGAAAAGACAAAACATGACTGAATATCATGACATGCCTGTACAAATCAAAATATATTCATTTAGGGCAGTGTATTCATTAGCAGTGTAAATATACAGTTGCAATCAGAATTATTGAACCCCCTTTTTTCTTTTTTAAATATTTACCAAATTATCTTTAACAGAACAAGGAAATTTTTACAGTATGTCTGATAATATTTTTTCTTCTGGAGAAAGTCTTATTTGTTTTATTTCGGCTAGAATAAAAGCAGTTTTTAATTTTTTTAAATCCATTTTAAGGTCAAAATTATTAGCCCCTTTAAGCTATATATTTTTTCAATAGTATACAGAACAAACCATAATTATACAATAACTTGCCTAATTACCCTAACCTGCCTAGTTAACCTAATTAAGCTTTTAAAATGTCACTTTAAGCTGTATAGAAGTGTCTTGAAAAATATCTAGTAAAATATTATTTACTGTCATCATGGCAATGATATAATAAATCAGTTATTAGAAATGAGTTATTAAAACTATTATGTTTAGAAATGTGTTGAAAATTTTTTCTCTCAGTTAAACAGAAATTGGGGAAAAAAATAGACAGGGGGGCTAATAAATCAGGGGGTTGAATAATTCTGATTGCAACTGTACATGTAATTTATAGCTATGATGTAAAGCTAAATTTTCAGCATCATTACTCAAATCTTTCCCAGAGATGGGTTGCGGCTGGAAGGGCATCCGCTGCGTAAAATCGTGCTGGATAAGTTGGTGGTTCATTCCACTGTGGCGACCCTGCAAGGGACAAAGCCGACAAGAAAATGAATGAATGAATTACTCAAATCTTCAGTGTCACTTGATCTTTCAGAAATCTTTCTAAGATGTTGATTTAGTGCTTGAGGTTGAACTAATATAACGGGATTATCAAATGATGCTGATTTGCTGCTCAAGAAACATTTTCTGATTGTTATTGTGGGAATAAATTTATCCAAATTAGCAATAATCTATATATATCTAAAAGGTTATATTCTTTGGTTTTTTTAGGGTGTGACAGACCTTAAAATGCATTGGTTTCCTCAGCCCTGCTGTCCCCAAAGTAATGCAAAGTGTTAGTTTCACCGCACAGCTGTGTCTATTGTCTAACAAATGGCTAAGTACTGGTCAACTAGCCGGACGGGTTCTGTCTCCAGAACCCGTTATAAGCTGATGAGATTGGAGCCAGAATGGCAGGTCACACTAGTAACACTTCATTTGCATGCTTGGTTTCTGAAGAAAATGTATTTAAACTGACTGTCTGCCATACTAGCAGAGAGTTCGTTCGATGCCGCCACAGCAAGCCGAGTTCCTTATTAAAGAATTCTGCTTTGAAGATACCCGAAGTTTCTCCCTGGTTTTTGGCTCGTCTCAGAAGTTCACAACATTATCAATACTAAAAACAGATGTGATGACAAATCAAATTTTGTGTAAACGTTTTTTTTCCAAGATTTATTGTTAAATAGACTACAAAGCTTAAATGGTCAAGTACACCACCACAGTCAGTGAGATATTTTAAGAAATGTATATTTATATTCAGCAAGGATGCATTAAACTAATCAGAAAGTGAGAGTGTAGATTCCTGTTTCATATAATGTTACCTATCAATTTAAACTTTTAATTCATCTATGAATCATGAAAAAATAAGTCAAAATGAAAATCACAAATATTACTTCATCAGCAGCAAATCTGCATATTAAATAAGTTTTGAAGAATCATGTGACCACTCACTTGTTTCAATGTCAAAACGTTCCTAAAATAACTGCAATAAAGACAAGCAACAGATGCATAATGATATAGACATGTAACGTGCATCAAGATATGCAATGGAAATTCATGTTAATTAATCCTCTGCTTAAAGTTACCTGTTTCCTGAATCTCTGTGATCAGCTACCTTCAGATATTGAGAAATCTTGTATCTTATTTTCTGTAGCAGGGGGTTATTCTGTCACTCCTGAAACCACAGAACACTGTTTTACTTAACATTTGTTTAAGATACCATGAAATATCAAAACATGAATGAACTTTTGATTCACGCTCCTTGACAGTACAATGCATATTATAGGCTAAATAGAGTACTTTCAATAAAACGTTGACAACCTCTCATCTACGCATAACGAAGAAATAAAAGCCAAAACTTTAATAAACAAGTTTAACTAAGTAAGTTAACGTAATGTTATCCCGACACTAACGTTACCAGGGCTAAGATGCTAACGGACTTTTACGAATTCTAACCATTTATATAACATAAACATTCAACAGAATATACATCAATTACCAATATTAAAAGTGTGAGGAACAGTTTTATGTAGTATTTGCTTTGTTTTGGGGACTAAACTTACCTGAAAACAATGAAAACCGCAGCGTGAGAGAAGTTTTGTTGTCTCTTTCAGGCGGTGTCCTTGCCTCGTTTCCCATAGCAACTCTTTCTCCCGCTCCAGTGTTAGAATGAGACGTGCGCGCGCACATCAAAGTCATGCAGTATTTACATAAATAAACACGATCACTCCATAAACAATTTAAATAATAACTTTTTATATTAAATCTTGTATTTAGCAGTTTTATATAACCTAGCATCTTTAAAAATTAGCTCACAGTATTTTATAGCCTACTAAACTGTTACAAAACAAAGTCACACTTTATTTGTGCCTCAGATTCACTGTAAAAAATAAATAAGCAATACATATAAATGCATGTATTTATAAAATAAAGATGTCACTCTGTAAAAAGGTGTTTATTTTAAATAAACTGCCTAAATTCAGAACAGACTTTGATTTTAACTTACACTGAGAAAAAATGTTTTAGAAAAAGCCATAATAAAAAAGCACCGGAAAATAAAACCCGTTTTCATTATTAAAAAAACAGCGAAACAATGAAAAAAACTTTTTTATATTACATGAATTGAAATCCTGTATTGAAGGCATTTTGGTCTGTTTTAATGCATTAATGTAGCTATTTAAAGCTGGACCGACTGACGCAATAGACATGATGTATGTCGCGTTTGGTTAATTTAATATGCATGCAAAAACTTACTTGAAAACCAAATATGTTGCTGGATTCTTTCATGGGCACGAGAGATAAAGTGCTTATGAAGTGCTTCGTCGTCCTCTGGTCGTTAACCGATGCAGATCCAACGTTTGATGAGCTAGGACAGTAGAACACACGACCGAATTATCATGCCACTGTTTGGCCGACCATATATAGATGTTAGAATTAAAGGGGCCGACGTGTTGAGCTTCGGCCGACGTCAGCCCAACGTATGTGTGCTGTCTGGGTTACTGCTACAGGCCCTGCCACTCAGAGAGTCACCACTACAGGCCCTGCCACACAGAGAGTGACCACTACAGGCCCTGCCGCACAGAGAGTCACCACTACAGGCCCTGCCGCACAGAAAGTCACCAGTACGAGCCCTGCCGCAAAGAAAGTCAACATTACAGGCCCTGCTGCACAGAAAGTCACCATTTTAGGCCCTGCCACTGAGAGAGTCGCTGCTACAGGAACTTCCCCTCAGAGATTTGGCACTTCAGATTCTGCAATGTTCATCAAGACTTTAACGCTGTTGGAAGAAGTGAAGGAGACCCAGAGGGTACATAGCAATATGCTAAATGCTTTGCTTAAGCAACACGATCAGCCTTTGCCAGAGGTTCCTGAAGGAATTGACTTTCCTTTAACAACCACTGAAGACTTGGAAGCAGTGAATGAAAAATTGCAGGACCCAAGATTAATGTCCATTGTTGTGAGTTCATGTTGAGAGTTTACACTGCTTGTTGGTTTTACTTTTGTCTAGTGATCCAGGGCTTGAATTTCAATGTGGGTAGTGTCATTGCAGGTACTGTACTTGCGTACCTACCGAGATGTGATTTCTGTTAGGTCTGTGCAATTAATCGAAATTCGATTTCTGCTTCAAATGAAAGCCTAAGAGAGAAAAATCTAAAATTAAATTCAGGTTCTGTGATCACTCTGCAGGTGAATTGATTTACACATTTATCTAAAAATAATTTTGTTTGTGTTTGTACATAGGTTGCAAAGGTAGCAGATATTGGTGGTACTTCACTGGATGATGCTACTAGGAGGATGATGAGATTCCTAATTTCAAATGAATTGGCGATCCAGTACAACCTCTTTGGCCGTCATGGCAAGAAAAGGTTTCGAGATCTGCACCTTTTTGATGCCATATGTGGTAAATATCTTTTGTTTAACTACTCATACAGATTTCTTTTTTTTTTTTATTTTGGGCCAAACTAACCTTTTAACCCAAAATTTAAAACTACTATATCTGTTCTATTGATTTAAACTAAGGTGTCAAACTCTGATTTTGGAGGGTCACTGCCCTACAGAATTTAGCTCCAGCCCTAATAAAAAAGTAACTAATTTAGCTAATGAAGCCATTCAGACTTATTTGAAAACTAGGTGCTATGTGTGTTTGATTCCCTTGCTGTAAACCTGTAAGACTTTAATTAATATCTAAACTCAAACGATGTTTTTAATAATAAAAAACAAAACTGCTGACTCTCCATTGAAAGTCTATTCGTGACTTTTTCGACAACTTGAATTTAAAAATTTCCTTTTATATTGATAAATTTTTATTTGATTTTAGCTGTTTATAAAAATGTCTGTGTAGCATGAAAAATTTATACAATGCTGATGGATTTGGCTAAAGATATGTTATGAAGTTTTTATTTCTTGACTGTTTATTGTTTTTGTTTGTTTACAAGACTAATTTATTAAATGTTACATAAGTTTATGTAAAACCAGCTGTTGGGTTGTAGCACCCTGTTTTAAAATAAACTGGTGATGTTGGTGTTTAACACTACAAAAACATGAAGTTTTATTAAAAATGTCTGAATTATAATAAAGTATTTGATATACTAAACTACTACATTTTAATTTCTGATTTATTTATTATTATTATTTTTTTTAATTGTGCCTTTCAAGTTTTGTAATTTTGAAGATGACTGAAAAGTGGAATATTCAAGCAGAAAACTGACAATTACCTAACTAAAATAATGTTGTTGCTGTTGTCAGTTAATAATTTTTTTTAAATATCACAGGCAAATTAAAATTTGTATTAATGATTTATAAATAATTATACTGTACAGACATGATGCTTCAAAAAGCTTCATAAGAATAATGCTTATTTGAGGCCAATATATGGGCTTTATAGATATTGCCCAGTTGGGCCCCGTTCAGGTTCTATGTGGGCTAATAAATATAGGGCCCAAGTGGAACCCATGGACAAACCTATCCTGGCCCCATATTGACCCCACCTTGGATTGTTGACTGGGTTATAAGTGGGACCAATATGGGTCTTATATGAGTTGCACATTTGGGCCCCACATTAGTCCCAGTCAGGTCCCATATGAGAAACATATGGGCTAATTAAGATAGGACCCACATGGAACCCATATAGGGCCCATATTTACAGCCCATATGAGCTGCAAGAAAGTTAATTTTGATGGCAAGAATTTTATCCTGTTTATCACTTGTTTAACTTTTGTAATTTTGTTTAAACCGCTACAGTTCCATGAAGAAAAGTTTACCTTCAAGCTACTAGACATGAGTTGTCTAATATAATCTTAAAGATTTGCTTGTTTGATGGAAACACACTCACATACAACAAGAAAAGAAGAAAAACAAAACAAGAAAAAAGAAAAGAAAAAAACACGTCATACCAACCGCTTACGACAGATACGGGTCTACGCAACACAAAGAGCTGTCTGTCTCTCACTTTTGATTATTTCTTTCTCTTAAGCTCACTCTGCTATAATGAAGTACTAACTACTTTACTGACATTATTTACTTAGTTGCATAGAACTGTGCAACATCTGTAAACATACCCATTAAAATATTCATATATTGGAACTTTTAACAAATAATAACATAGTTGGTGGGTTGAGCTGAAGGGTTAACAAAAAAAGACAGATATAAAAAAATAAATCAAACAGTACTGCTATTGGCCATGTAAAGTTTGTTGTGGGTTGAACGTCCCTTGCGAATGACAAAAGGTCCAATATTTGAGTGTGTATTATGGCCATGTTTTCCTTTTCCACTCCAGGTACATTTTAATTGTTTTTACCACGAGAAAAAACATCAAACCATTACAGCCATGTAGGACTTTTCACCATATTTTCCGACAAGATCCACACATGCAGCTGTCAGTAAAGGGCCGCACACACACACACACACATCGCGAAATGCGGAAGTTTTTTCTTTCCATTTGGCATACGTTATTAAATTTCATAACACTCTCACCAGTCCTTACTCCTTATTTGCGTCTAATACTCCAGTTTGTCATGGGGGCATGAATAAAATGTTCATGAGTTAAAGTGAAACTGTCGAACTGCAGTTAAAGTCACCCAAAACTACAGGAAACTCTTACATGAAAGCACTTCACATAAACACCTTAATATTATTGTCTATTAAGGCAAATAACTAGATTACAGATGTCCACGTAAATATAGTCAGTATTGTCTTCGAAGTAAGTAAAAGATCCAGAAGGGCATCCTGCTGATTTGATTCAGAAGGGCACTTTTTTGTCAGACGTCTCACCGGCCAGGTATACATCCGCTAGAGCTGTGAACATACACTGGTCTCACGGTTCGGTTAGTTTCGATTATCATGCTATCGATTCGGTTCAATTCGGTATCTCAGTGCTTTACGGTGCATTGACGATGCTTTCCATATAGTTTTATATTTTCTTCACAGCAGCAATTCTTGTATTAAAATGTATAAATATATTTATATTTATATACTATTTGTAATACAATTTTGTCCTTTAATTTAAACAGTCATATTAACTGTACCTTTAAACAACACAAGCATTTATAGGAAATAATATAAACAAATATGAATATCCCGCTCGCTTTCTGATCCTTGTCTACCAAGTTCTCTTACACCCCCATGATTGGTCACATGCTCAACAAAAAGGGCTGCGATTGGCTCTTGTGCACAGCGCTCTTCACAGATGAGTGACACTGTGCCACAGTGAGAGAGAGAGAAATGGAGTTTACTTTTATTCTCTCAATCTCAGTGAAATAGGGGCTTCTGCTATAAGTGTCAGTGAAAGACTGTCCAGCAAACACACACACACAGTGAAATGGTGCACAGTTTCTGCGTTTTTAAGTAGTTAGAGCATTGTAAATACTCGCGCTCGCCTCCCTCGCCATAGTAAGCTACGGCGACAGCGCATATGAGATCAATGATGTTAGTACTTAATAACCGGTTATGATTATTACTAGGGCTGGGCGATTTTTTCGATTAATTCGAATTTACGTTTTAAGATGATTTTATTTTTTATAAAATCGAGAAATCGCGATTTTTTAATAAAAATATTAAAGCCGCTTTTCCACTATCGTGCCAAACCGTTCTAAACTGTTAGACAACCGTGCTGAATTGTGCTGATTCTGTGTGTTGACGTCGCGGCTCTGTCCCGCAAGACGGCGCGAGACGGGCGCGCGCGCGAGGAGAGGAGAGGAGGCTCGACAGGCGGAGGTGTGGGCAACCAACTTAACTTTCTAGATCGCTTTTAGTCACTTTGGCCCGCTCACCCATCGCTTCACACACACACGAGGAAATAATTGCACCTAATTCAAAGCCCAGACGGCTGGTTTTGTATATTATACCCGCGCACTAGAGATGCGCGGATCAGCTCAAATGTCACCCGAATCCGCTCCTTCATTCTAATCATCCACCCGCCCACACATATTATTTTATCTGATATATATATCCGCACCCGATCGCCACTTTAATTATTCTAATTCTTTGTTTTAAGCATGATGATAGGTGTAACTTTCTCCGCAATGTCCGGCGGCAGAGTAACAGCTCGTTAATTCATGCTCGAGCAAATGATGAGACGGACAAAAGTACTCGATGCATGCCCTTCTTTTACTTATTTCAGTGTTTTCAGGATCACAGTGCAAAACAGCTCCCGGGTGGAATTACTGAAGTAAACATAAAACAAAACCGGATAAAACTTTCTCCCTCTAATTCACCGCACACAGCAAGAGCTCACATCACACAGCATGCATGTCGAACTACACTACCCACTATGCCCCTCGCTATGGACTACAACTCCCGTAAAAACAGTCCTAAAGCGGCCACACTATTTCCCCTCTCCTGCAACTTGGGTCACAGTGGATCGTTCGTTATTAACAGCAGATTCAGCTTTTACATATACAAGAAAAAGAGAACAAAAACGGCGTCCCTTCAGCCTAAACAGCAGCTATGTTGTGTGTACTTGGCGCTTTTCTTAACTCTGTGCAAAAACAGAATAGCATCTACTGTGCCTGGATTCGGGCGATTCCGCCTCGCCTCCAAAACACGGCTGGCTGCACTAAATGAGCGTTCGCGCGAACCGCTTGTTGCAGAAATGCACAAGCTTCTTCTTGCAAGGTGCTGCAGTCGTGTAAATAAGCGATCTTGTTTCTCCCAGAACGATAGCAGATTTCCCTCTGATGACTCCTCTAACTGAGGTTAGCACAGTACTCTTGCACTTCATCCATTATTTTGGGCGTCTCTCATCTTCACATTCTGCGAAGTCCACTCTCTGCTTTTTTGCTGGTCAACTGCTATGACCCGCTACATCCACCCGCGACACGCCCGCAATTAATCATAATGTATTTTTTTATTACCCCGACCGAGCCGCGGATTATCACTACCGCGCACCACCTAAAGGACGGTTACGGCGTGTTGTAAATGTCGGTCACAACAAAAAGTCAAATCTTTCTTTCATTTGGACTTTTGCTTGAATTACGGAGTGGCACAGTAGCTGTCCAAGGTACTGTATGAATTAAATCATAACCCATATATGCACCAATAAACAAGTAAAATGAATGAATGAATAAAATAAATATGGATTCTTAAATGTCGGTAGTTTGTACTCCAAAAAAATATCAATACGTATCGACAAATGTTTTATAAAAATAAATTGAGCAATTTTCAACATTTCAGCTATAGGCCATTATACGATTCAGTTTAATATAAGATAGACATTTAAATATAGATAGATATGTAATATAGATAGATATATTAAATATAGACATTTAAATATAGATAGATACGGTAATCTTTAATATATACTGGGTGGTGTAGCTACGCACAAATATTTTCTAAAACGTCAAGCAGATATTTGTCTATAGCTCGATAGTTATTTATGAAGACAAAAGATAATTAAAATAACAAAAATAAAACTATAAAATTACAAAGATAAAAAGAGCAGCATTTTGCTAAATATAGTCCTTTATATCCTGATATGCTATGTGTTGTTTCATTCGTTTTTTTATATTTAACTTGATGCATTCGTTATTTAATGTTTGAATACTGAAATTGTTTAAATTGTTATATTTTACCATCAAAATGTAGTATATTTTATATCATTACCAACTTTTGATATAAAACCGCTGTTGAATATGAAATAATTTAAGTGCTATATTTTTTATTAGTGAAAGTGCCCGCTCACTTTGACAAGGCCTGTCTAAATATATATTTCATTGTTTATTTTTCTGTTATGTACAGAGATTTGAAATATTTATTTCCCCTCCAATCCTTTTCAATCTTCACGTTACATTTTGGTCATTTTCTCTCCAAATAAAATTTGCCCAAAGCTGCACAACATATGACCTCTACATAAATACGGGTGCTGTGACTTCTATTGTAGCTATGTTTAGCATCCCTATAGGAGAGAGTGCCGTAACCGCGTTTAGTCACACGGTTGCTTTTCTTTTACAAGTGAGCATGAAAAAAACTAGTTTCGGCATTTATTTAAATTTAAATGAACAAGGTAAGCTGGTAGGGTAGTTACACAATAAAAAAAAAAAATGATAAAAAAATAAATAAAAAAAATCGGAATTGAAATCGTGAATCGGTCAAACTTTTTTGCCATATCGCCCAGCCCTAATTATTACTAAACCGATACAGAATTGTCCGCATCTGCATAGCGGTGCACCCAATAAAAACATTCCTTTTGACACCCCTAACATCCATGCTAAAATATCAAGGTGAAAGTCATCATAGCTTGCGTAGAATAGACCCAGCTCCCAACCCAACTTTGAGAATAGATTAACGGCAAAAAAAATTTTATCGCGCGATAAGAGTCTCGTGTTAACGCCGATAACGGCCCACCACTAATATGTATAAATATATATATATATATATATATATATATATATATATATATATATATATATATACACACACACAGTTACACATATATAGTTGCAGTCAAAATTATTAGCCCCCTTTGAATTTTTCTTTTTTAAATATTTCCCAAATTATGTTTAACAGAGCAAGGAAATTGTCACAGTATGTGTGATAATATTTTTTCTTCTGAAGAAAGTCATATTTGTATTGTTTCGGCTAGAATAAAAGCAGTTTTTAATTTAAGAACCATTTTGAGGACAAAATTATTAGCCCCTTTAAGCTAACTTTTTTCCGACTGTCTACAGAACAAACCATTGTTATACAATAACTTGCCTAATTACCCTAACCCCCATAGTTAACCTAGTTAAGCCTTTAAATGTCACTTTAAGCTGTATAGAAGTGTCTTGAAAATATCTAGTCAAATATTATGTGCTGTCATCATGGCAAAGATAAAATAAATCAGTTATTAGAAAGGAGTTATTAAAACTGTTATATTTAGAAATGAGTTGGGAAATGGGGGAAAAATAAACAGGGGGGCTAATAATTCAGGGGGGCTAATAATTCTGACATCAACTGTATAAACACACACACACACACGTTTGTTTTTTGTGAAAAGTGGGTACATTACATAGGCTTCCATTCATTTTATACAGATCAAACCATATTTTATATTGCCCTCACTCCACCCTACCCCTAAACCCAACCATCACAGGAGACAGTGTACAGCTTTACTCCCTGAAAAAACTCATCCTGTGTGATTTATAAGCTTTTTGAGAAGTGTGGACCTCACCAATGTCCTCATATTTCACCTGCTTTTTGTAATCCCTATGTCATACATATGTCATTATACAGATTTGTGTCCTGATATGTCACAAACACACACACACACACACACACACACACACACACACACACACACACACACACACACACACACACACACAGTATATAGATAAAGTATGTTTATATACAACCCAAATAAAAAAAAAAGTTGGCACAGTATGGAAAACGCAAATAAAAAAAAAAGAAAGTGATTTCTAAATTTACTTTGACTTGTATTACAACAAGCATTATTTAATGTGTTCCTCATGATTTAAACACATATTCCAGTTTTGGTTCTTGCAACACATTGCAACACAAGCAAAAAAGAACAGTAAAGCATTTTCAACTTTGTAATGTTGCCATTCCTTTTCACAACACATAAAATATGTTTAGGGACTGAAAACACAAATTGGTAAGTGTTTAAGCTATAATTTTGTCCCATTTTTAAGGTGGCAACAGTACAGGGCCTTCTTTGTTACATTATGCGCTTCAAAATGCGCCTAACATTCTTTACAGAAGACAGGTTGGTACTTGACAAAGGTTTGCCTTAAGTAGTTCTGAGCCCATGTGGTAATCTCACTTATAGATGAATGATGATTCCTGATGAAGTGCTGCCTGAGGGATTGGAAATCACAGTTGTTCAGTTTAGGCTTGAATAGTTTATGCACTTAAATTCCTTCAGATTGCTTCAATCTTTTAATTATGTTATGCACTGTTTATAATTTTTTACGTATTTGTTGGCAAACTGGCAATCCTCGGCTCGTCTTTGCTCCTCAAGGACTTCCTTCTTGGATGCTGCTCTTGTACTAAACCATAATTACCTGTTGACATCAGCATCTTTCAAAAAAAAAAAAAAAACACCGTTATTTAACCAACTTACTAGCCCTAAATTGCTCCTGCCCTGACTTTTTTTGCAATGAGTTCTGTGTCTGAATGACAGGAAAGGATGTATATTTACAAATGAAGTTAACCAGACAAAACATAAAATTGTTCATATTATCATCAAAACAAAATACAAAAAAATAAGAATTATATATATATATATATATATATATATATATATATATATATATATATATATATATATATATATATATACTGTATATATATATATATATATATATACTGTATATATATATATACTGTATATATATAAAGGGTGTTGAACCGGTGTTGAACACACATTCGTATTGAACCGTTTGGTACGAGACTTTCGGTTCTGTACGCATTACAAACTGAACAATTCAGACAAATTTCTAAAAAGATAAAAGAGAATAGGTGTACAGAATATAATGTTTTCAGTGCAACAACGCTCAACAAGGCATCCCAAATAACTTGACCCTGGACGTGACAGGCAACATGTTGCCTTCCCCGCCCACCTTCAAACACTACTCCAGTCAGCCACATGCTGCACTAGCTCGCAAAATGGCTAACATTAATGTAATCCTCCTATAACCAACAGCGGGTCTGGCGTTTGGGAGCACTTTGGTTTCCCTGTAAGTTATGAGGGTGATGGCAAGAGAGTGGTGGATAAAAAAAACACTATGTTGTTGGATTATCGCATAAAAGATGTGCGAATAAAGCTGTGTTTCCATCCAACAAGTCAAAGCGAACAAAACCATCACTTCCTGAATAACTGCCGCCAAATATCAACAGTAAAAACGGAATTTGCTGCAGTAGGAGAAGCTGCGTCAATCTTTTCTTCATCTAATAAATGACTTGCGCCTCGAAAGTCAATCCTGACACACAGAGAACGTACGGTGGCATTTGAAGGTGTCAGACGCGGAGCACAGACGCTCTTGATTCTGGCTGTCATTAATATTATAACACTAATACTTAAACGGAAAGTGTGCCAGAGAGTGTAGCTGACTAGCGGCGGCAACCGGAATCAGGTTATTGCAAAGCTGATGAAGTAGAAAGAATGTGATCAATAGAGCTATTAAATCTGTTAAATAATGAAAACATGTTATATAAAATATTAGTCTATATAAATAGACTATATAAAATATATGAGATATTTATGTTAAACCTTTCAATTTAATTAGGTAATTACATACACAAATATAAATAGACAGATAAAGATGAAAAGCAATTAGAATTATGAATATACTCAAACAACTCTTCTATTGCAAATATTAATGTAGCCTTTACTCTTTATGATTTTTTAATATTATAATTATTATTCTTTTTCTATGTTTTTTTACGATGTGGATGTCATAATTGCAAGATTTTGGTATTATTTTGATTGTTAAATATTCAGCATATACAAAAAAAAACACTGATAAAAGTTTCTGTTCATCACGTTGGTCAAGCTAACCCCCACAAACTGTCTATATATTATAAGCTGAGTCTGAGAGTTTTATTTATTTGATAGTTTATTTCACATTTCTTGTTTGTATAGGCTAAATACAAATAAAAAGTGAACACATTTTTTTTAACTGTTTTTATTTAAAAAAAAAGTTATAAGAGTCTGGAGGTATTATCGACTTTGCGAATTCACTTTGCAGACATTTGTAGGTACAGACATCCATTGTGTGCGTTCTTGGCAGTTTTTCCTTTCTTTTTAATATTGTCCATATCGATATTGGAATAATATCGTATATAATTTATATGTAAATAAAAAAATATATCGTGATATAAATTTTTGCCATATCGTCCAGCCCTAACAGAAGAAATTAGTCATTTAGAGAAAAACTCATGACATACCGTTAAAACAATGAGCTAGTCAAGCACTCTTCATAATGTGTCAAACTAAAACCAAAATGTGGATTTAACTTGCACTATAATCTATGGTGACAAACACTGACCCTCACTGTCAGTATAAATCAAAGACATTTGAGGTTTTTAAGATTTAAAAAGTTTATTAAAATGAGTGTATTTTTAAACAAAACTTAAACATTCAGAAAAAATAATCATTAATGAATTCACGCTTTTATATTATATTAGATTAGCATGCTTTTATTTAATATTAGATTTTATATTATTGATCTTTCAGAAATTTACAGAATGAGTTAGTTTTGTTATTTCATATAGAAATATACAAAAATGAAAAACCGGCCTATTAAAAACACACAAATCCACCGATGTAAAGACTAAAGAGACTTTATTGTCATTGCAGTGATACAAGCAATAACAACAGCAGCAATAAGAAATGTATAGAAATAGACAAAACAATAAACAACTGCAAATAATTCTATAATATATAATTATATAACATAATATAATAACTATATAATAATAAATAATACATTCAGTGAAATAATTGTGCAGTGCGTGTGTATGTAGCTGGTGTGCAAACGAAATAGTAAAGTATTGCACAAGTTAATAAAATAATTGAGTTTGTGTATTTATCAGCAACATGGGGAAGAGGGGCAAACGTGAAAAGTCATAGAACATGTCCTGTCATAGTTTAAAGCACAATATGCGTCTATGCGCGTACACAGAAAAAATTACGTCACATGTTTGTTTTTGCGTTCGTCATAATTTTTTTTTTTTTTAATCTATTTAACAACATATTATCAATATACATTTTATTTACACTCAGTTTATGTTAATATTATTTTAAAAAGTTAATATATTTTTTTTTGAGCAACCGTCCGAGATGGTGCGCCCCTCCGGAGCTGTGGCCCTACTCAGCTTGCGTACTCTGCGTATAGGGAGTGGCTATACTGGAAATATTTATTAACAGAATATATTTGTCAAAATATAACGTTAGGCAAAAAGAGTCGTGAACTAGAAGGAGGCGAGTATAAAAAGTAGCGTCAGGCCTAACTTGTCTTGCTGCTATTTTGCTGGAAAGGGGTGATACATTATGATTAAATAGGCGCTCATGGCTGGATTAAAAACCAAATATGTAATTAAATCTCCCCACCCATAAATCGCGTCCAAATAGCTTTACGCAAACGTTATTTACCAAAACTTTTTTTTATGTCACTCAAATTTATGCTAAAGACAACTGAAGAGCTAACTTATTTTGGCTTAATTTTGACATAACAATCATTTTAAGATAAAAAAACACACCAAACACAGCAATACTGATTACATAAATGCACAGATACATACTACATATTTTAAACATATTTTAGCTATATTTACCATTTGCCGATCTGTGGGATCCTGCTGCTTCACTCAGACGACTGCACTCAGCAACCGCGACCGTTGAAATGGGCATGCAAGTTCAGCGAATCCGCCCAGGGTCTGTTGCGAGCCCACGAACTGACAATTTGCTGTACGGAGGCTGGGCGCATTGTTGGCGAATAGCCAAACAAATTCTGACAGCATAGCGGAGCTGGCGACTTGAGGGCGGGTCCGCCCCGGAGTCTTTTGCTATCAGGGACCCATCGGTCAAAAGCTGCTGGTGCACGTATACTGTATCTGTATGCTGTGATAAATGCATTTTATAATTCTTTCATTTATATTTATAGTTCTTTTAACTGTTATACTTTTCCACATAGAAATCTATGAATATTAATTATTTTACTTTCTATGCATGTTGATTTTCTCTTCATCAGTGATGGAGTGACTAATATTAATGTAATTAGTGCTTTGTCATTTAGAGTGAACCATCTTCACCACATCCAACAGTTCAAGTACAGGAGGAGGCCATCGAATAAATAACTGTGTTAACAAAAAAAGTAATCTTTAAAGTTGATGAGATTGTGATTGGCCGGGCTAATGGTGTGGACGAATATAAATATTTGACATATACATCTCATTTGAAGAACACCTTGATGTTTCTGCAGTGGTATGTTTTGAATGAGCTGTGGATGGTGACAAGCCTCTACCTACTCCAGTTACCAGAGTAATGAACCTAATTTTTGTTTGCCTAAATGGTTTTGGATAATAATCACAATCATCAATTTAATCCAGCACACTGCTCTCATTCATGCATGAAGCAAATTTTTAAATAACTTGTGATCCTAAAGACTATCAAAAAAACATTTTCCAATAGGCCTTTTTCACACTTCCTGGTTCCGGTAAGCGAAACAGCGTATCACAACATCCGGTTCCAATGCAACGAAGTAAGAAAGAATGGCAGAGTTGTCTCATCGCTGGTATTGCAGCATTCCCGGCTCCTCCAACTCAAAAAAAACGACACCCCTACCTCAATTTCCACAATTTACCGAAAGACGAAGGACGGGATTATTAATTAGACGGGATGAACGTCGTTTCAAGTTATATGCGGGAGTACGTTCATGTGCTGTATGCACTTCAAAGCGGAGATCGTCATGTTTTATCAAATGCTACTGATCTTAGTTTTATTTTAATGGGTAATTATAAAATAGACAAAATTCCAGTTAAATTATCTGCCTTCCACAAACAAGTGTTCCTATCATTAATCATTAATCTATTATGGTCTTAATCAATTCCTTCAGAGACCCATATGTTATTTAAAGGTATTAATTGAGACCATCCTTCTGATACATCGTCTTTTGATGTTACTAAATCTTATGTTGGCAAATTTTGTTTTACAATAAACACCAAGAGTAATAATAAAGCTATTTGTACTTTGTTCCAAAGAGAAATCATTAATGTACCTTATATGCAATTTTATTGGATGTTTTAAAGGGTGAATTGATTTGCTGGAAGAAAGAAAAGTCTGGCTGTTCCTACAGAAATATAATGTTAGAAATTAAATAAAAAAAATATCCTATAAACTTCACAGATTTTAACCAGCAAAACATATTAACAAAAATTTTAAAGTGGGATTGATGTGAATTGTGTTTTTGTAATGAATATGAGGTGTCGCTTTTACACTTATTTTGGCATTGTGCATAGTCAACTTATGGAGTGAAGTGCAAAAATTTATTAATACAACTTTCAGTGTTCAAAACCTCTGTCATCATTATGGGAAAATGTATTTTTGGCTTTACTGTCTATCCTAATCAAGAGAAAAATTGTTTTATTTATTTAATTTGCTTATGTTGTTAACAAAATTGTACATTCATAAATGTAAATTTACTAATAAGAAACCAAATGTTAAGATATTGATGACTGAAATATGCTTGTATATTACCAGTATCAGAGACTCTCTTAACAAGAAAGCTCTACCCAATTTAAAATTTGTGAACACTATAATGTATTTATTTAATTATTACATATGTACATTTTGTATATTTGTATTTTATTTATAATTACCCCCTGGCCCCTGGCATGTATATTTTTGTATTGTAAAATGTTATTTGCTGTTCTTTAAATAAATAATACTAAAAAAAATACAATGAATTCCTTTATTTTTCCACGAGTAGCAGCTAAAGTATGTTTCTAGACTTGAGAAAACCTTACGAGCATTAAACAACCTGTAATTTATGTGGCTCCTCGTTCTTTCACATTGACCGATAGCAACTCGCCTGCATACAAAGGAAGGAGCACACCTTACGGACAGGACAATTAACATGAAAACTCATCCTGCTGGATATAAAATAGCCTAGTTAATCATTCTTACGAATGGCTTGAATGAGCAGATCGTATGCTGTTGGCTGCGCACCTTACTGTAACCTACAGTTGCAAACGCTTTGTATAAGACGGTTTGTATTTTTTGCACAAATTCTGCAAATTGGTATAATCTTTTAAATGCTGTTTTATTTAGTCTACGTCAGTTTTACACATTAACCAAACAACATCTTCTTGTCCAAATTATGGCAAAGTTGACAGTGAGAATGTCATCCGCTGTCCTGAGGCTGTCATATTTCAGTGACCGCTAGTGAAGCCGGAAATAGCGATACATTGCTTCGAAGGGCTCTTCCGGTGTTCTATTCCGCTGTGAGAAAGGTCTATTATGAGTGCTTTACTTGTCATATGTACCAAAAGCATAAACATATTGTTCATTCATTTATTCATTTTCTTTTCGGCTTAGTCCCTTTATTAATCTGGGGTCGCCACAGCGGAATGAACCGCCAACTTATCCAGCATATGTTTTACGCAGCGGATGCCCTTTCAGCTGCAACCCATTACTGGGAAACATCCATACACACTCATTCACACACATATACTACGGACAATTTAGCTTACCCAATTCACCTGTACCACATGTCTTTGGACTTGTGGGGGAAACCGGAGCACCTGGAGGAAACCCACGCCAACACAGGGAGAACATGCAAACTCCACACAGAAACTCCAACTCACCCAGGTGAGGCTCAAACCAGCGACCTTCTTGCTGTGAGGCGAACATGCTACCCACTGCGCAACCGTGCTGCCCCATAAACATATTGTGTTACAACAAATTACAACTCCACTTGAGGAAGTTGAGGAATCTATTGATATTTTTGTTTTTCTGCACTGTTGCAGCAATTTATAGAGAAGCTTTGCCTTGGTTCTGAAATACAGACACAATGTTAATGACAAATTATTTATTATGACTAAGTATTCTGGCTAAAGACAAATACTTTGGACTTTATAAAGTGCAGTACTTGATGTAGCCTGTGTAATGTGTTATTATATCTTAAACCGTATTCTTGTGGTCTGTGTATTTGTGTAGATTTACTGTACAGTGAGTGAACAGTTTTTGCTTATCTAAATTGTTATTTTTACTGTTTTAAATGACTGCTTTATACTTGCTGTGTTATTTTATTTCCTGACACATTCAGTTGTGAGTTGTAATCAAATATTTCTACATTTCTAGATAAAAATGGGCAACTGTAAACCAAAATATTTTATTTATGCATGCAGTCACCAAAGGATCAAAATGGCTGGTAGGATACATTTTTGAACCTTCAGTGTCTACAATTTTGTTCCTTGGGGGTACAAAATGGTCCCTTAAGGGTACCACCCCAGTGACGGGCCACTTGTACCCTAAAAGGTACAATTTTTTACCTTTTTTCTGAAAGTGTAGGAGACAGATTCTTGGTGCTTATATTATCTCTAATATCATCAATCTTGCATGTAAAGAAATTCATACAGTCATTACTGTTGTGTTGAGAAATGCATGCTGGTGCTTAATTTTTAGTTAGATTGGCCAGTGTTAAACCGGATGCTTGGATTGTGTTTATTTTTTTCTATTAAAGTTGAATAATAAGTAGATCTGGCAGACTTTGAAGCGTTTTAAATGTTAAGTATACTTTCTTTCCAGGCTAGACAAAAAATATTTAGTTTTAATTCCTTCCATCTATGTTCCATGTGTGCTCATTTTGCTATGGCAAAATTTTCCCTAATATTTTTTTAAGTGTAATGGAGAAACTATGTCTAAATTGCTAGAAAGGACAGAATCAATAGTTTCAGTTACAATGTCAAGCTCTTCTAGGTAGGTTTCTGACAAAGTAATCTTTAGTGCTAGAGGTGATAGTTCTATCGTCCTTATAAATAGAAGCTGGTTTTGTAGACCTATCACTACAGTAAACAAGAGATTAAATAGTGATCTGAAATGGCATCACTCTGCTGCACAACTTCAACATTATGAATATCGATACCATTATCAATATTGATAACACAGAGAGAGTTAATTGTGTGAAAGAGTGTAGGGTTTTTACATATTCATTACATTTTTAGGAATGTTTGCACTTTTTTTACAGTTATAAAATAGCTATATATTGAATAATGTATTATAGTGGCATGATTTTATTTTGTGTTTTTATTTTTTTACTGCATGGGATACAATGGTTCATGTTTGACAAAATCACATAATGTGAAAGTACATTCTGCTTCATTGTAATTTTAAAATGAAGGTTTTTCTTAAATGTATTTGTAGTGCATTTAAAGTAAGCAAGGAATAAGTGCAATAATGGCATATTTTTATTTATCACATTATGACGTTAATCTATTTATAGTATAGTTAAAATAAATGAATTTCTAATACATTTCAGTATATGTTATTTATTTTTCACTAGTGATATTACATTAAAGACTTATATGTGGAAAAGCTGAGCTAGCTGTATAGTTGTTCTCTTAATTAACTTGAAGGGATGTGGGAGTTAGGTAAAGTGGGGTTTGTGAAGTCTGAGACCACAAACAGTAACTTGTGACAGAGTGTGCCACCAAGTGGGCATTCATTGTTTTGCAGTTCTACCTACCAAGTTTTTTAAAAAGGGTTTGATTGAACACATTCATCTAAACACAAGTTTACTGAAAGTAAACAAACACACTTTATTTTCATTATAACAAAAAAAAAAAAAAAAGGTTCAGAGCCATTGACCCATGGATGAGCAGGATGGAAGTTATTGAAGTATGAAGTTATTTTGGAATTCTCTATAAATACACAAATTAAATGTATAAAACACTTAGGGCAATGTACAAACACAATAGTCATACAAATACTGTTCTGAGATTGCTTTGGTTAATTCAAAGATAAGTCTGTCTATGAATTGATAAAATCGTGTTTATATGAAGTGTGTGTCTCTCTCAGTGACGACGTTTACATGGACACCAATAATTCGGGCAAATACAGTGATACACAGTGATGTCTGCTTGTCTCCTCCAAAAACAGCTTCTGCAGACACTGTGTGATGTTCTGAATGTTTATAATATTTTTTGCGGTGGATGGACGCGAGTCGCTTTATGTATGTTCAAACTAAAAGGTTCAGCAAAAGCAAATCGACCGCGATGTGCGGAAGTCTTTCCATTTTGGCACTGCTTTTGCTGAATCTTTTAGTTTTGGACATACAGAAAGCGACTCGCGTCTATCTGCCGCAAAAATATTATAAACATTCAGAACATCACACAATGTCTGCAGAAGCTGTTTTGGAGGAGACAAGCAGACATCACTGTGTATCACTGTGTTTGCCCTGGCTCAGTCCCGGTTGTCACCAAGGTAAAATACGTGACACACACACATACACACACATGAATGAACGTTATGAAAACGATAGTTTGTTGTACAGTTGGCGGTTCACTTCCGCTATTTGGTACGATTGCATTCATACTAGAAGTGAACCCTACCAGCCCAGCCAACACATTCATGTAGGGCCCACATGGGTTCCACTTGGGCTGATACATGGGGCCCTCCTGGGCTACCCAACTGGGACCCAACTAATTTTGTCCTCAGTTTCCATGGTGGCCCCACATGTGTTAGCCTAGTTGGGTTAATGATGGGCCCTTAATGGGCTTCATTTGGGGCCCATATGAGATTTATTACATGGGTTAATGATGGGCCTTTGATGGCCTCCATACAGTATATGGCCTGGTTGGGTAAGCCCATGTGGGGCCCATAGGAGATTTCTTACATGGGTTAATGATGGGCCTTTGATGGGCCCCAAATATGGCCTGTTTGGGTAAGCCCATGTGGGGCCCATAGGAGACTGCTTATGTCTTTATGATGGGACTCAGTTAGGTTTTATGTGGGTCTGTTATGGGCCCCAACAGCTAAATATATGGGTTAACATGTTTATTTGGGTTACCTTATTTTACAGTAAACCCCTAAATATTACATTTAGCCCACTGAAAATATAGTAAAGGGGAAATGTATTGATTCAGTGAAGAAAGATGAGTAGTTAATGTTCCGTTTATTAAGAACACAAAAAACAACATACAAAACAGTGCATTAATGCTCCAGAAACATATTTATATCATTATATCAACATGTCATTATATCATATTGCAGTAAAGTTCGTTTGTATGAGGGGAAGAAGAAGACAGGGTCGGCGATATCAGGTAACTACAATCTTTTATTTTCAGGTAATAATAGCAACCACAACACTGTAGCTGTGCGTGTGTGTGTGTGTGTGCTCTCCTCTCTCCCTCCCGGCTGCTCCTTCTCTCCTTAAGAAGGGTGTCTCTCCGGCCCAATCACTAGAATAAACAGGTGTTATTTATTATTTCTGATTGGCCTGCTGATTAGCCGCCGGTCTCCGAGCATGCTCTCCCCCCTCATTGGGTGTTCGATCATGCTTACCTCTCCACACATATCATATCACATCATATATCCGAAGAGGTCTAAAAAACTAAAAAGAAAAGTCTTCACTTCATTCGTCTCCAGTTCTCTCTCCCAGAGCGGCCCTTTGAAAAGATAAAACATATGAAAATATTTTGGCATTTGTAATATTACTGATGCCACCCAAAACTGCATATCTCTAATCAAACATCTTGATTTAGGTCACTGACTTGTTAGTGCATATAATGTAACATACATGTAACATAAATGTTTAGAACAATCATTTGACTAAACATAACCATCATGAGGCCTGTATCTCAACTAGTTTAACCAACTAACAGTTAAAAGGAATCTATACCCAGCAAAGGTAGCACAGAAACCAACCCTGAAGTGACACAAATTGTTTTACAAAAACTGTTTAATGCGGCACAGCACACATTCTGAGCAGACACAAACTTGCTTTAGGACCACCTTAAATTGGCTATGAAAAGATGCTTAAATTCAAATCAGGCTATTGTACTTTTCTCTATTTCTCCTAAAAAAAAAAAAAAAATCATATGATATGATATTTGTAATAGGGCTGCACAATATATTGTTTAAGCATTGATATTGCAATTTTTGCATCCACAACAGTCATATCGCAAGATATGCAATGTTGAGTTAGGATTATAGATGACCAGAAACCAAAACACACAAGATTTGTGGAAACGCTGCAGAATTGCACCATAATAGAGTAAAAGTTTATCATCTGGATATGTTTTTAAGTCCTGTGACTATGTCAGCATTTTAACAGGGTTTGAAGCATTTTAGTAGTGCATAACGAAGTTTAATAACTATTATTTGTATTGAATTACTTGTATGATGAAGACTATGCATTGTTATTTTACATTTAATTAGAAGTATGAACCTACACTGGTCTCACGGTTTGATTCAGTTACGATTATCATTCCATCGATTCAGTTCAATTTGATATCAAGGTGCATTGAGGATGCTTTCCATACACAATTATATTTTACTTTACAGGCGTTGTTCACTGATGAGTGACACTGATAAACGGCAGTGACACAGTGTTGCCAGATTGGGCGGTTTTGGATAGGCATTTCGGCGAGTTTTGGATAGTTTTTGGGCTGGAATCAGTCAGCTACATCTGGCAACACTGCAGTGTCTATCACAGCTGATCCATGATAGACGTGGTGGAGAAAACTCACCCACTCGCGTCTGAAATCAGAAGTAACACTGTAACAGCCGAGAGGAGAGGAAAAGTCACAACAGCAGGTCAAATGGGCCACAGTGGGAGAGAAAAATGGAGTTTACTTTCATTCAGTGAAATAGGGGCTTCTACTGTAAGTGTCAGTGAAAGACTGTCCAGCAAACACACACGCAGTGAAATTGTGCACAGCTTCTGCATTTTTAAGTAGTTGGAGCGTTGTAAATACTCGAGCTCGCCTCCCTCGCCATATAGTAAGCTACGGTGACAGCGCATATGAGATAAATGACTTCAATAAACAATACTGTACTGTAATGATTATTACTGAACCGATACCGAATTGTCCACGCCTGCATTGCGGTGCACCAAATTAACACTTAATTTTGACACCCCTACATTTAATTATTCAATTTCTGTACCTGAATACTGCAAGACTCTCTTCAGAAAACCATAAAGCTCAGATTATTTTAATTTAATATTTGCTTCTTTGTGTTTATGACTGGAGTTTGTTTATTATATGTATTTAATAAATTACATAAAAATATATTTATACTGAATTTTACTCTGCTACAAAATCATCCTAATCAATCGAAAATACTGACTTTTCAAATAATGTAGTGAAATTGTATTTATATCACAATATATATGAGAAAAAAAATACTGCAATGTTACATTTTTCTAATATGCTGCCATAATTCGTATGATATGAAAAAAAAATTATTACTGCATATTTAAATAGTTAATTATGATTACCTATTTAGTAAGATAAATTATTAGGTAAGCAACAGAATTACATTTTCAAGCAGGTTATCCCAAATCTACGCATTTTTCAAACCTTGAAAACAATACATTAAAATTCAACTATTTTCAGCATCCATACAAACCATTACAGGTTTCCGACACTGTTCAGAATATCTTCATTTGTGCTTAACTGCACAAAAAACTGTTTTAGTTTTTTGGGTGAACTTTTTTAAGAGTGCACAGAGTAATGATTTTCTGTTTTTATCTCTTACCCATTTTCCTCTCGACCTCGTGCCCTCACAGCCCTATTTCCTCCGAGGTCCCTGGCACTAATAAGCCACTTGGACACTGCCTTTTCGGCATCTTTTCTGGTGATGTAGTTTGTAAGTGCATTTTTTTTAAGCTGCCTGTAAAACACATATACACAATGAGAATAATAGAGAATTAATTCCATATTTGACAGCTGGCATCAAAGAAGAAATTATCTAAATTTGAATAGGACATTGACGTCTTGATGTGGTTGTCCAACTATGAAAAGAGACAGAGTAAACACTTTCACAATCCTTATATACATCAGAAAAGCCATGTTATTGCTAAAGACAGTGAACAAATTATAAAACCAAAGCAACTGCATTTCCATGCACTTTGTCAAAAGCTAAAGCACTTTAACTTTGAAAAAACTAGATTAATATTAAAAAATGAAAGACATCAAGTACCTGTTTGAAGTTTTATTTGAAAACATTATTTTTGTCATTAATTGTTATAATCCAGTGCGCTTCGTGTTTGTTCCACATAGAAATCTAACCTGATCATCATTCAATCTGAAATCCATGGCATAACATAGTCTGAAACTGAAACAGACTAAATCTAGAAGTAATGTGGAGAATGTCACTAAGATGCTTTAATAAACCTACCTGACAAAAACCTCACTTGATTATTACAATTAATGACAGAATGAATGTTTGGAAATGTAAACTTACACACTATAGCAAAAGAGAAATAGACTCAAGACAATTTTGGCTGCTGAAAATAGTAGTGCTCTAATAATTTTGGCTACCACTGTGTGTGTCTAGAAGTCTGATGCCTTCCCAGTGTTGCAAATGGCAATTATACCATCAGTTTTACTCACTTTGAAGTATGTCCACACTGCCAACATAATGGCTTCTTTAGCACTTCTTTAAAAATAGCAAGTTCATGCCTGTACAAAATCAATATCACATTTTACTATACCGATTCCTATAATTAATATAAATTCTGATATCAGCCGATTTTGATTATGTGCCGATAGTATTGTTCAACCTTACTCTGTATCTTCTTTCTTGTCTTTCTCCTCAATGTCTTTTATAAAAGTTGGCTGTAGATCACTTTGCATTTGAGCTTCAACATTGAGCATTCAACAATTTTTTTCCTATTTTCCCATGTGCTGATATTTAGCCAACATCACTTATTTTGTTATTGTTGGGAAAAAAGAATGTGTTTTTTATTATTATTTTTGTCTTTTTTTCTTTTCATCAAACAATTATTTGTATTGGTCATTTAAGGGTCATATTTTAACTGAACTTCTACTGTTGTGTGTGGGATGCTGTGCATACTGATTAGCATTATTGTTTTTTTTTACAGAAGTAGATAAATGCTGGTCCAAAATTAAATTAAGCTCTGCAGAAACTTCCTGTCTGAAGAAAGGTGTTAAAACTGAACACAGAAAGGCTTATGCTTTTATTGTTGTGCAGAATTTTGTAGAAAAAGAGAACTTATGTCTGGGGTGCGGCCAATGGAGGACAGGAGAATGATTGACAAATGACGACTTTCACTAAACTCCACCTGTTAATATCAGCTGCCTATATAAGTTGAAGCCAGGACATGAAAACTGTGGTGCACCTCCTTAAAATAACTTTTTGCTTTGCATTGCATTGCGGATACCTGAATTCTGTGAATCGAATTATTCATTTGTATCCAATAAATTGTTTAAATTTTTGACATTGAAGAAAAACCTCTCCTGACCTTTTTTATTGAAGACGCATGCAATTGATTGAATTATTCCAACATTATAATTAATTAATATTAATTAACTTGAAAATCGAAAGCACAATGGCTCAGTGGTTAGCACTGTCACCTCACGGCCAGAAGGCCACTGGTTCAAGCTCCAACTGGATCAGTTAGCATTTTTGTGTGAAGTTCGCATGTTCTCCCTGTGTTGGCGTAGGTTTCCTCCACAATCCAAAGACATGTTGTGTAGCTGAATTGGGTAAACAAAATTGGCCGTAGTGTGTGAATGCAAGAGTGTATGGGTGTTTCTCAGGACTTGGTTGCAGCTGGAAGGACATCCCCTGCGTAAAACATATGCTGGAATAGTTGGAGTTTCATTCGGCTGTGGCGACCCCTGATAAATCAGGAACTAAGCCAAAGAATGAATTAATTAGAATTAAATTGACAACAGCAGTTATTTAAACTATTGTTTAAATATATGTGTTTTTCATGTTTTTCATGAATAGAAAACGACAAAAGTATTGTTTATCATTATTACTAATTACTAATACATTTGTAAACATTAACTTTTTTTAAAACAGTTTTATCTGATTATTACATAGACTTCTATCTGTACTAGACAGAGCTAAATGAACTATCAGCAGTCAAAATAAAAGTTGAGCCTTAAACATACTTAAAAATTTGAATAAAATGGTGAGATATCAATCGACCATTACATATAATCACGTTGATTTCATTGCAGTCCTGAAACACCTCTGACAAAGTTGAATAATAGTGTAGTACACTTACCATATATGACTTCAAAGAGCTTCAGTCTTCGGAACTCCCGTTTTCCGTGGCGGCCAACAAAATTGAACTGCCTTGAAAAGGAGGTTTCTACAAGGAATGACATCATTCTCCTTGTTGCTTCATCTAAAGTGCTTCCTCCGATTTCTGCCACCACAGCAACCTCATTAAAAAAAAACAAGATTATATTTAGGTGAAGACCAGACAAAAACACTTCATGGCCTGTTGCAAAACTTTTTCTTCACTCTTATTTAAATCCAATACCTTGTTCTGACATTTTGATTTTAATTAAAAGAAAAAAAAAAAAAAAAAAAACAAACATTTTCCTAGGCAACCCAGTGGCGCAGTAGGTAGTGCTGTTGCCTCACAGCAAGAACGTCGCTGAGTCGCAGGTTCGAACCTCGGCTGGGCTGGGTCAGTTGGCGTTTCTGTGTGGAGTTTGCATGTTCTCCCTGGGTTCGCGTGGGTTTCCTCCGGGTGCTCCGGTTTCTCCCACAGTCCAAAGACATGCAATACAGGTGAATTGGGTAAGCTAAATTGTCCATAGTGTATGAGTGTGAATGTGTGTGTGGAAGTTCCCAGAGATGGGTTGCGGCTGGAAGGGCATCCGCTGCGTAAAATCGTGCTGGATAAGTTGGCGGTTCATTCCGCTGTGGCGACCCCGCAAGGGACAAAGCCGACAAGAAAATGAATGAATGAATGAATGAATGAACATTTTCCTAGCTAGTAGTATGCAGTGAATACAGGTGTCACAATTAACATATTCCTACTGCTAGTCAAAGTTTGAGGTTGATCGGATTACATGTGGAGATACACAAAAAGTTTCGGTAACACTTTATAATCACTACACACTATGAATAATTTATTAAGCATTAGCATCTAGTGAATTCATTAATTGTTAAGCATTAACTCCACATTAATAAAAGTTAGTAAGCAGTTTTTAACAGCAGCTACAAATGCTCTATTATTGACTTATAACCACATTTATAATGTGCTTAATAATTGTACTTTCATACTTTGTTAATGATGTATTTTTCATTACTAAATTAAGTATTGCATTATTTACAAACCATTTGTATTTAAGAGTAAATGGAGGTTTTTAAGATCATTCAAAATGAGTTAGTAAATGATTAATAAATTATTGAAATTAATGTTTGTATATCTTATTATTCAGGCATATAGTATTGGTTAATATCTATGTTAATAAATACTTTATTAACTCAAATTCATGCAGTTTGTCACCTAAAGTGAGGACTATTTATGCTTTATAAATCCCTTATAAATGACAATTAAAGGCTCAGTATCAAATGAACAATACTCTTTGCAATCTTATCTAAAAAGTAAAATTACTGTAAAGTTTAAACTTTGCTGAATACGAGGAGTGTCAAAAAAACGACATAAAATTGGTTAAAACAACAACAATATAATAATTTAACAATTTTATTTTAGATAAAGTTGCAAAGATTTATTTTTCATTTGATACAGTTTAATTTGTGTATCTTCAAATGAACATAAATGAATAAAGCCATTTGTTTCCTATTTTCCTGTTTAGAAATTAACTAACGCTTTAATTGTCATTTATAAAGGATTATAAAATAGTCCTCACTTTAGATTAGGTCACAAAACTGGATGAAGTTGAGTTAATAAAGCATTTACTAACATACAAATTAACTATTACTATATGCCTGAATCATAAGAATTATAAATGTTAATTTGAATAGTTTGATAATCATTTACTAACTCATTCTGAATGATCTTAAAAAAAAAACCACCAACTATGCTTAAATAACTGGTTTGTAATTAATGCAGTAGTTAATTTAGTAATGAAAAATAAATCATTAACAAAGTATGACAATACAATTATAAAGCACAGCTTTAGTTATAAACTGTTTACTAACGTTTATTAATGTAGAGTTAATGGTTAACAGATAATGAATTCACTATTTGCTAATGCTTAATAAATGGTTCATAGTGTGTAATTATAAAGTGTTACCACAGTTTCCTGCAATTTTATTTTTTTAGAGAAAAATACCTGACAAGATATATTTAGACTTAAATAATTACTTTATGGATATCCGTTAGACTTATGACACACAAATGTCCCTGTTGCAATTAAACCAAATTACATTTAAAAAGCATTTTAAAGTACAACAGAACACAACTTATAATAAATCTTATAGTAAATTAGTAAAGTCAATAGATTAAATCAACAGTGAGAAAAGCACTGATTTATTACCATTTATCTGTTAATAAAGATTCCATGACTGTTGATTTGGACTTGTTTGTATGTGTGTATTTTTAATTTGAAAAAAGAAATACAGTTGACTGCTGTTATATGAGTGACCATAGACAATAGATTCAGATAAAATCCTGTTTAATGTTCTACTGAACAAAAAAAGTCACCTACATCTTGGATGACCTGTGGATGAGCAAATGGGAAATTTTCTTTTTTGGGTAAACTATCCCTTCAAAAGCCGTCTAAAAGTGAATAATTTATGTACTGTATTTTGAAGTTCCTACAATATAAATATTGTGCTTGTTTATCATCATGTCATATTGAATTTTTCAATAGCAGCATATGTCTAATTACTATATACCGTATTTGTAGTAGTAAAACTGAATTTGTGAAAGTATAATAATAACAACAAAAAAATAGTAAACTATTTACCACTTCTTTGTGGATAGTGGGGTCTGCCAACTTCAGCTCCATCTCTTCAACTTCAGAGACTGTCTTCAGGGGGAAAACAATACCCTGGCGAAGTAAGGCAACAGGGCTTGCATCACGTTGTTTAAGTAGGGACTTTATAATTTTGCCATAGACCTTCTGCGTAACCTTAATTTCCTCCATTAGGGATAGAAGTCGCATAAACAATCCATCCCTAAATGTAATATTATTTGTGTCCTGCTGACGCCTGCTTTCTGGTGTTGAATGTGGAGGGGTCTGTACAAATGGACGGACGTTAAGCAACTCTGAATCATCTGGTTGGCGGATCTTCAAAACTCTGCGAATTAAAGGCATAGTAGGTGGCGGATGATCATTCCCAGCACCATCTGATTCCTCTTCGGAGCTCGAAAGAGAAACTAGCCTTGAAATTCACAAAATGTTAAGTATTAATATATGGTCATATAAGTTTTAACTCAGTATTAAGCTGCGGTCACACTGGACTTTTGTCCCCATAGACTTCCATTCATACGCACTCGAATGCGTCAGACCGGAAACGCAAGTTCCTGCGACAAGTTTCGTAGTTTGCTGCATTGCAAAGGTTAACCTTGGTGAACTCTGACCGTGAGACCAATGGAAGATCAAAACATGACCTCTCTGAACAGAAATTTAAAATATGGACCAATCACTTGCTTTTTTAAATGTCCAACCAACTTGTGGCGACGCAGTGGCGCAGTACCCAGCAAACAATGAGTTGGCGGACCGCCAGCGTTTTTTGGGCGGCACGAATTCTGCGGCCTTTATACGAGCGGACCGCTGTCGGCGCACCAGCGGCAAGCCACCCATTCTAAAAATTCTGTCGGCCCACCGGCGTTTTTTGGGTGGCACACCGCCAGTGGGTTGCCGTGGGTGGACCGCCATCGGGACACCATGTGGCAAACCGATGGCCCACCCAGTGGTGTTTTTAATGTTGTAGGCTACTGTACCTGATATAAGTACTTTTGTTTAACATTTAAAATGAATGTGGCACTGAATAAAAATATAATTATTAATAAAAGCAGTTTAGTATAAAAAAACTGCAAGACGTTTTAAATATAACAGGTTATTATTAAAACTAAAAAAATTAGTTTAAAAATCAAGATTTAATATTAAATGTCATTATTTAAATTGTTTATGAATTGTTGAAATGTTTATGTAAAAGCTGCGAGACTTTAAAGTGTCTATTAACGAGCCTCATTCAAGCACTGCAGCAGAGAGCGTTGCCATGGAAATGGAGCAACGACACCACCTGATCGTCATCAAAACTTCTCTCATGCTCTCATGCGGCAGTTCTCACTAATTTCAGGTAAGTTTAGTCGCTAAAGTCACGCAAATGTTACATAAAACTGTTCCTGACACTTTTCTTACAGGTAATTGACATATTTCTGTTGAATATGTATTTTATAGAGACGGTTGTGTCTTTGGAAAAAGTTCGTTAGCATCTTAGCAGAGGTAACGTTAGCATTAGGCTACTAGCTCTTGTTTAAAAAGGTTTTTGGCTTTTAATTACATCTTTATGTGTAGATGAGAGGTTTGTCAATATTTTATTAAAGGTAACGTTAGTCTATTTTGTACATAAGTTACTTTGATATTTCACGGTAATGTAAACCCATATTGATTTTAAAAAAATGTGCTCTGGTTCAGGAGTGACAAGATTACCCCTACAAAAGAATAGAAGAGCCAAGAGTTCTAAATAGCTGAATGGAGCTGATCACAGAGATGGAGGAAACACAGTAATGAACTGTTAATGTGCATTTTTCATAAGAAATCCCTATATTATCATGCATCTGTTACATGTCTTTATTGCAGTTATTTTAAGGTTTTGACATCCAAACATAAGTGAGTGGGTTTTAAACAAATTTTTACATTGCTTTTATCAAAGCTGAATTTACAGCACCAGTACTCCAGTCTTCAGCATCACATGTATAGAAATGTAATATTGTATTCATAATTTGCTGATGATCAATTTCAGGATTCATTGATGAATAGAAAGTTTAAATTGAATAGTATTTGGATCAGAAATTTTAACTCTCTCTTCTGATCAGATTAATGCATCCTTGCTTAATATGAATATGCATTTCTTAAAATATCTCGCTGACTGCAACAGTGTACTTGACCATTTAAGGTCTAGGGTCAATTTAACAATAAATCCTGAAAAAATAGTATTTGTCAGCACATCTGTTTTTAACATTTATAATAATCAGAAATGTTTCTTGAGCAGCAAATCAGCAACATTTGATAATCAACACATATTAGTTAAGGCTCGAGCACTAAATCAACATATTAGAATAATTTCTGAAGGATCAAGTGACACAAGATTTGAGTAATGATGCTGAAAATTCAGCTTTACATTACAGCCATAAATAACATTTTAAGATTCAAATAAAATCTATTTAGACTGTTGACTCATCCCTTACACCTTAACTCATTCTTAAGCCCTGAAATTAATATATTTTATTTGGTACAGGCATGATACACAGCTCATATTCAGTCATGTCTTGTCTTTTTCTCTCTTTTTCTTTTGTTTTCAACAGCATCTTAAAAGGAGCCCAAAGGTTCCAAAACCATTCACCCGCTGAACATCTCTATATGTACATGTAAGTACATTTTTGACAGACTGCCAGACAGTAACAAGCAAACGATGCTTAAGTGGCAGTTCTTTAAAACAAGGTAAATGGGATGAAGATCTGGAAATTGATAAAAATTTCAATTCAAAATGTATTAATTTTGAAATGTTTCATAACGCTTTGAGTCTGAGATATGTTCCCTTTATGCACTAGATGTCCATGTTAAAAATGCCATCTATTAACTTGCCTAAACCAGCTCACTTCTAAATTTAGCAGTGGTTAAATTGCACTGCAAGTTATAAAAACACATGCAAACACAAAACCTCTGTAATACAATACAAATAGTGCAGATCACAACGGAATAAGTGATGAACTTGGCTGCAATCTTGTCCCACTGTTTCAAGTTTGACTTGTTGATTTGCTAATGTTTATTTTACTTTACTTTATTTATCCATCAGAAGTAGTATATGGTATTACAATAGACTGACATGTTTGACATGGTTGATTTTTTTTTATATTTGCAAACATATCATTGGCATCCTTATCTGTAAGATGGTTTAGACATTCTTAGCGGTGAATAAATGTACAGTATAAATTGCTTTACAATCTTATGAGGGTTTCACTTTACATTTTATTTTAGATACTCATGTAAGCTTAATTTGCATATAAACAGCATGCACCGAATATTTGCTTAGGACTGTGGTGTTTTGTGCAAATCTGTTAGCAATATATTTTTTTTTTCTCTTAATTTTAGATTTTGGATCATCCTCCACTCACTCTTCCACTTTGTTTTTCCTTGCCAGACTTCATTCAAGGCAAGTAATATTATAGTGTCACTTAAAAGTATTCCCAATGATTCATTTTATTAATGTTAATATTATTATATAAACTGCATCAAACAAATCAGCATATTAGTATGATTTCTGAAGGGTTATCTGTCACTGGAGTAATGATGCTGACAAATCAGCTTTGACTTCACATTAATAAATTACATGGTCACGCTTTATTTTGATGGTCCGTTTGTTGAATTTAAGTTACATTTAAAACTAATTCACATTAGATCATAAGTAGACTGTTACGTTGGGGTTAGTGTAAGTTGACATGTACTTGCAAAGTTTTTCAAAGTCAGTTCAATGTTTGTTGAAGGAGCAGTATCAGCAGATATTAAGCAGACAGTCTACTAATACTCAAATGGACTATCGAAATAAATGTTACCAAATACATTTTTAAAATGTATTGAAATTGAGAATCATTATTTTAAACTGTAAAAATTTTCACAGTGGTACTTTTTAACTGTAAGTTAATGTAATCGTTCAAATCAGTGCATCTTGATGTGCAATAACAGTTAATAAAAAAATACAAACATATTAATGTCTATAATGACCTAGTTACTGATGATGGATAAAAATGATGACTGATGATTCTGTTATTTCAGGATAAGAAAGAAGCCTGCTTCAAGAGAGACAGCGGAAGGGAGCCTCCAAGAAGTTTTTATTGGGATCATGAGGGGGGCAGACAAAATAAACTGCATTTTCCTTCAGCTTAATATCAGGGGTTGCCACAGCGGAATGAACTGGATACTCTTTGGCATATGTTTTACACAGCAGATGCCCTTTTAGCTGCAACCCAGCACTGTGAAACACCCATTCACTCTCGGATTTACACACACTCCTACACTATTGTGAGGACTTAACGATGCAGACACCAATAACTGAGTCGACACCTGTGATCAGAATCACCTTGATCGAGATACATTTTGGTCTCTGACCAAAATCAGAAGGTCAGGCCACATTTTTGCAGTAGAGCAGGAAGCGGATGCCTTGAGGCTATCGGACTCGTGAAGTGTCATCGGACCCACTATCCTGACCAAGTTAACTCAAGACGAACGGGTAACTGATCACGAGAACACAATTTTCTTAACAAAGAGCTCGTGTTTGACCTCAGGAAATGGGGTTTTCCAGCCCCATGCAAGACAGAAAATTGACTGACTTTGGTCCAAAACAGAGAATCAAAATCCTCTCTGAAATTTAAAACTATCACCAAACATTAAAGTTCATAAGATCGAGAAAAAACGATCGAGAAAACGATGATAGCGGACTTTTAATGAAATTTAATGTTATTGCTCTTGTATGACACAGGAATCCTGTATATGTTAAGAATGCATTATCATGGATAACCCATTATGCTTTGAGTTATTACAAACGTACCATTACGTGTATGTTATTTGAGATGAATGAGTGAAATCCTTTCCCTTTCTTTCATTCCTTTTTACTTATAGATATGTAAAATGTATCATGTTCATAAATGTACTGTATGCTTAAAACTATATGTCTAAGCACCATAGCTCATGTGAGTGAGTCACGCCAAGTGCATGTGACGACATGGGACTGCCACGCAGATCCACGGACAATGCCTTATTGATCCAGCTCTGTTAGGGGCCGGAAACATTGGTGATAAAACCCATCTCCCCAAAACATTCTTTAGGCGAGGGGCAGAAAGGCAGAAAAGCAGAAAAGCAAAGCAGCAGCAGCTGTCCAGGACAACTCTTCTCCGGGTCCAATCCAGCTGGACTTGGACAGTAGGATGGGTTGAGACCAGTCTCAAACTTCCCCATCTTCCGTTTACTCTTCTTTCTTTTCTTTCCGTCAAGAGTCTATAGTTAAGTTGCGTCGCGAAACCCGTCAACACGACAACAGTTTGGCCGTCTCCAACTTAAACTACTGGACTTCACTTCAGCCTCAGAGACGTCACTTCAACGACCAACCACCAGCGAACTCATGTAGGAATCCAGCTCCACGGAGGGATTTCACCACATCACTAAGGAACGCAAGTACATCACCAGATCCATTGCTGAACTGGTGTATGATCTGCTAATCATGTTAAATGATAGATAACCCTGTCTAAGACACAGTAAAGTTTGAATTGATTATTTGGTTCGCTTGGTTAGGTTTTACATCTTGAGGTTTTGCATCAAATCTCTCCTAAACTCTTCTTTCCTTCTATTCCTCGTCTGCAACCAGTATGAATGCGTGTGTATGTGTGATTTTGTTAGTTTGTTTGTAGTCAATAAAGTCTCTTTTGTATTGAAAGGAAAGTGACCTGTGTATACTTGTTAAGCTAATGCCTTATACCTAGATCTTGTTACCCTGCTTAAATATTAAAGTGTTTTACTTTAGTTCGAATAGTAATATTCATTTTTGAGTCAACAGCCCTGTCTGTTCAAACGAGCGCTGGACGAGTCGTTTGTTCAGTTCAAGAGAGTCGATTCTTTTGGAGCCGCTTTAAGTTCTGTTATATTCCCTTTGAGCTAATTTAAAGTTAACGCACTACATAATTGTGTATTACGTGTGCGAGGCCCTACACTATGTTCAAATTCACCTACAGTATAGCGCATGTGTTTGGACTGTGATGGAAACCGGAGCACCCAGAGGAAACCCATGCCAACATGGGGAGAACATGCAAACTCCTCACAGAAATGCCAACTGACCCAGCCAGGACTCGAACCAGAGACCTTCTTGCTGTGAGGCGACAGTCTGAGCCCCTGTGCTGCCCCAGTGTAGTTATTAATAACTTCTGGATGTTTTACAGTTTGATTTTGTAATAATAATGTATGTTTACATTTATTGTAATATGTGTGTTAATATTTATTCACAATGATATTTATTTTTTTATATTTATAATGGTATTTATAATAACGTTAAATATTATAATAATGTTATAATATAATAATATTATAAATAATTATAATAATATTAAATTATAAATAATATAAATTTATTTATAATATTTAATTGTTTTTTATAGTTTATTTTTATATGTAATGATAAGTCTCAAAGTTTATGTCTTTGTACAGACAAACTTATTCTTGTATGGGTAACACTTTACAAGGTTGTATGTATTAGTTAGTGTTAATGTATTTACTAACAAACAAACAATGAACGATATATTTATTTATTTATTCATCTTTGTTAATGTTAGTAAATAGTAAAAAAGTTGTTCATTGTTTATCCATGTTAACTAACAATGCATTAACTATTTACAAGCATGACTTTGGATTTTATTAATGCATTAGTAAATGCTGAACTATGATTAATTATGCTGTACAAGTATTGTTCATGCTTAGTTTATATTAGTTAAACCATTAACTAACATTAACTAATGAAACTGTATTGTAAAGCGTAACTGTTGTATGTATGTTGTTATATCTGTTAAATTTGTATGTAGTTTATATTTATTTTATATTTATTTTGTTATATTTGTCAATGTGTTTATCAAACATTTCACCATATTCTAAGTGTTTAAGGTATTTTAGTCATGCAGTATGTGTTATCAATACATTTTACAATGATTAAGTATTTTGTACTTGATTTCATTATTGGACAAATTAATATTGGCTACAATGATACAGGCTAATATATAAAAAAAATTAATTAAAAATGATCCGTGGGCCGCCAGCAGACACTTATTTAAAACCAGCGGTCCGATGGCGGACCACTGTCGGATAAGCGGCGAGAGCCGCTGGAATAACGACGAGCAAATTGCCAGTGGCCCGCTGGTCTTATGTTCCCCTTCGGGAGGGGAACTTCAATGCTATGTGGAAAAACTTCCACTATGGGGATTTCGTCAGAATCCAATCATCTGAAAGAGTATAAAAACGGGCCAATGAAATGCCAATGCCAATGAGTTGGCGGCGTCAGCGTGCACAGCTGTCTTGAATGACAATCAGCCTGGCATAAAAGGCTAGCATGTGCTCAGCAACGACATCTTTTTCGCTTTCAGAGCCTTTCACAAGCTTCTGAGAGAGTACTGAGGGTTCTCCAACCTGTCTGACAGAGAGAGATTGAGAGCTGTTCTCCCGGTCCAGAGCGCGTTTACGCCGCGGCAGGCGGTCCAGCTGGGTCTTCTCTCCCTTGCCTGGTGTCCTTTGGGTCCGGTCCTCAAACTGAGCGGTTTGTATAGGAAGCAAGCTTCCCTAAAAGAGCAACACGGTCGTGCAGCGCGTCTTTTTCAAGATGTCGTTCCGACCGTGCGTTTCTGGATGTGGTGGTTCCCTGTCCTCGGATGATGGGCACGAGCACTGTGTGGCATGTCTGGGGGTCCAGCATGTCAATGCGGTGCTCGCGGGCAGTGCATGCCGTCATTGCGACGTCATGTCTGTTGCGCAGCTAAGATCGGACTCGCTCTTGCAAAAGGGCGAGCCACCCCAGTTGTCCCCCGCTCTGCGGTTGGCACTCGGGCAGATTTGAGGGTTACGGTGGTAGCAAATCTGCCGCCTTCAGGCTCGCGGACCTCTCATTCCTCAGCGCGCTCCATCCAAGCTTCGAGTGAGAGAAGCGAACCATCCTCACGGATGGTCGCCCTTTCACTCGATGACACCGAGGACCAGATGTCCATCAATGCATCGGAGGGTGGGCTGTCATTATCCGACGAGGATCCGAATCCGCTCCCTCCCTCCGGGGTAGTAAGCGCGGCTCCGGATCCAGAAGCGGATATGCTGGCTGTGCTTTCCCGGGCTGCTTCGGCCGTGGGTCTGGAGATGGTTTATCCCCCAGCCCCGCGGCCGGACCGACTAGATGGGTGCTACGTGGAGGACAAGAAGGCTAAGCCTTCGAAGCCTCCCGTCCCCTTCTTCCCGGAAGTGCACAGTAGGCTCACGCAGTCTTGGAGGGCACCTTTCTCTGCCCGATCTGCGTGCGCCTCCGCCCTCACCACCCTTGATGGTGGAGCAGCCAGGGGGTACGAGGCGATTCCCCAGATTGAGCGTGCCATTGCGGTCAATTTATGTCCGCGTGGCGCCTCTTCCTGGAGGGGTCAGCCCCGTCTCCCGTCCAAAGCGTGTAGGTTATCTGCCTCCCTTGGAGCTAGAGCCTACACAGCCGCGGGCCAGGCTGCTTCCGCCTTGCACGCTATGGCCACCTACCAGTGCTACCAAGCGCAGGCGCTGGCCCAGCTGCACGAGGGTGGTTCCGACCCAGGCCTGCTCCATGAGCTCCGCACCACAACCGACTATGCTCTGCGTACCACCAAGTCGGCTGCGTGTGCCCTGGGGAAGTCGATGGCCACATTAGTGGTCCAGGAACGCCACCTCTGGCTAAACCTGGCAGATATGTGCGATGTTGACAAAGTCCACTTTCTTAACTCGCCCATATCCCAGGCTGGCCTGTTCGGCGACACCGTTGGTGAATTCACCCAGGAGTTCACGGCGGTGAAAGAGCAGTCGGATGCGATGGGCAAAGTCATCTATCGGCGGGACCGTAAGACCGCTCCCCCCGCCGAACCATCCACCTCCACTGCTCCTCGCCGAGGGCGCCCGCCTGCGGCTTCAAGATCTGCTCCGACGCCCCCGCCTGCGCCTCCGCCCAAGCGGCAGCGCCGAGCATCCCGCAGGCATCCAGCGCCCCCGCCCCAGGGCGCCGCTAAGTCCGGTAAACGGACCGCGAAGCGTCCCTGAGACGGGCCATCCGGAGAAGAGGGAACTTGCTCTTTCCCCGGCGGAGGGCCGGGCCACACAAATAACACCAATGGCGTTTTTCAACGCCACCCAAATTCCAAAGAAAGAGCATTTTTCCCCTTCCCCGGATGTGACTGCCCGAACACTGCCAGCTTGGGACGCTATGCCTTCCAGCTCGCAGGATCGGTGCATTTCGCCAGTGGCTCACGGAGCGCAAGAGAACGGTCTCCTTTCTCTTCCCCTCCTGACCACACCTCCGGAGTATGGGTGCGAGACGAGAGTGAACCTCTCGCCTCCTGCTCTCCCGCGGGACCCCAGTGCTTCCCGGTTGAGCCCACCCACTCCGTGCTGCCCCACCGTTGGTACGTCAGTGATCGTGCGAATGAAGCCTCTAGCGAGGGCTCTGCCTGCCTGGTTAGCGCAGGCCAGCCCATCGCGGTGGCTCATCCGCACGATCAGACTCGGCTACGCGATTCAATTTGCGAAACGGCCTCCCAAGTTCACGGGCGTGTATTTCACCAGGGTCAGCCCTGTGTCCGCCCCTGTCTTGCGAGAGGAGATTGCTGTCCTCCTGGCGAAGGATGCAATCGAGCCGGTCCCTCCAGCCGAGATGAAGGGCGGGTTTTACAGCCCGTACTTCATCGTACCCAAAAAGAGCGGTGGGCTACGGCCAATCCTAGACCTGCGCGTTTTGAACCGCTGCCTTCACAAGCTGCGGTTCAGAATGCTCACGCAGAAACGCATCATCTGATGTGTTCGTCCTCAGGATTGGTTTGCAGCAATAGACCTGAAGGACGCGTATTTCCATGTTTCCATACTTCCACGCCACCGGCAGTTTCTGCGGTTTGCGTTCGAAGGTCGAGCATGGCAGTACAAAGTCCTCCCCTTCGGGCTCTCTCTGTCTCCGCGGGTTTTCACCAAGCTCGCGGAGGGTGCCTTAGCGCCCCTTCGACTCGCAGGCATACGCATACTCAATTATCTCGACGACTGGCTGATTTTAGCCAGCTCGCGGGATCAATTGATTATGCACAGAGACAAGGTGCTCCGGCACCTCGACCTGTTGGGGTTTCAGGTCAACCGAGAGAAGAGCAAGCTCGCCCCCGTGCAGAGCATCTCTTTTCTCGGATTGGAGCTGGACTCGGTCACCATGACGGCGCGCCTCTCACGAGAACGCGCCGGGCTGATGCTGAACTGTCTGAGGGAGTTCGACAGGAAAAAGGTGGTCCCCCTGAAATTATTTCAGAGGCTCCTGGGGCATATGGCATCCGCAGCCACGGCCACGCCGCTCGGATTGCTCCATATGAGACCACTTCAGCATTGGCTTCACGATCGAGTCCCCAGACGCGCATGGCACGCGGGCACACACCGAGTGACTGTCACTGTGCTGTGTCGCCGCACCCTCACCCGCTGGAGGGACCCCTCTTTCCTACGGGCCGGAGTGCCCCTAGGACAGGTGTCCAGGCATGTCGTCGTCTCGTGTGGGGGGGGCCGTGTGTTGCGGGCATGCTGCTGCGGACCTATGGAAGGGAACCCAGCAGCATTGGCATATCAATTGCCTAGAGCTGTTGGCAGTGTTGCTCGCTCTCCGCCGTTTTTCACCGGTGCTCAGAGGGCAACACGTGCTGGTCAGGACGGACAGCACGGCGATGGTGGCATATATCAACCGCATGGGGGGTATACGCTCCCGCCGCATGTCTCTGCTCGCTCGCCGTCTGCTCCTCTGGAGTCATACGCGGCTGAAATCGCTGCGTGCCATTCATATTCCGGGCGAGCTCAACCGTGCAGCCGATGGGCTCTCACGGCAGCTCCTAGTCTCGGGAGAATGGAGACTCCACCCCGAGTCGGTCCAGCTGATATGGGCACGCTTCGGGGAAGCCCAGGTCGACCTGTTTGCTTCCCCCGAGAACGCTCATTGCCAGTGGTTTTTTCCCTGACCGAGGGCTCCCTCGGCACGGATGCACTGGCCCACAGCTGGCCTCGGGGCATGCGCAAATATGCGTTCCCCCCAGTGAGCCTACTCGCGCAGCTACTGTGCAAGGTCAGGGAGGACGAGGAGCAGGTCTTGCTAGTTGCGCCTCTCTGTCCCAACCGGACCTGGATTTCAGAACTCTCCCTCCTCGCGATAGCCCCCCCCTGGCAGATCCCTTTGAGAGAGGACCTCCTCTCTCAGGGACAGGGCACCATCTGGCACCCTCGTCCAGACCTGAGGAACCTCCACGTGTGGTCCATAGACGCAACGAGGAAGACTTAGGTAACCTACCGATGGCGGCGGTTAATATCATCACTCAGGCTAGAGCACCCTCTACGAGGCATGCCTACGCCCTGAAGTGGAGTCTATTCACTGAGTGGTGTGCTTCTCGCCGAGAAGACCCCAGTTCTTGCCAGATCAGCGTTGTGCTTTCTTTCCTTCAGGATAGGTTGGAGCGGAGGCTGTCGCCCTCCACACTGAAGGTTTACGTGGCCGCCATTTCCGCTCATCATGACGCGGTGGATGACGGCACCGTGGGAAGGCATAACCTCATCATCCGGTTCCTCAGAGGTGCGAGGCGAGTATTTCCACCCCGCCCCCCTCTCATGCCCTCTTGGGATCTCGCGGTAGTGCTTACGAGCCTACGTGGAGATCCCTTCGAACCACTTGACTCAGTATCCTTGAGATTTCTGTCCCTGAAGACAGCTCTGCTGGTCGCGTTGGCTTTGATCAAGAGGGTAGGGGACCTGGAGGCATTTTCGGTCAGTGCCTGGAATTCGGGCCGGCCTACTCTCACGTTGTCCTGAGACCCCGGCCTGGGTATGTGCCCAAGGTTCCTACCACACCGTTTAAGGACCAGGTAGTGAACCTGCAAGCGCTGCCCGCGGAGGAGGCAGACCCAGCCCTTTCTTTGCTGTGTCCTGTCCGCGCTTTGCGGACTTATGTGGACCGTACTCAGAGTTTTAGATCCTCTGAGCAGCTCTTTGTCTGTTATGGTGGTCGGCAGAAGGGAAGTGCCGTATCTAAACAGAGGTTGGCCCACTGGATAGTGGATGCCATCTCCCTCGCTTACCAGAGCCAGGGCGAGCCGTGTCCCCCAGGAGTTAGAGCACACTCCACTCGGAGCGTTGCCTCCTCTTGGGCGTTAGCACACGGCGCCTCTCTAACAGACATCTGTAGAGCTGCGGGCTGGGCGACACCTAATACATTTACTAGATTTTACAATCTTCGAGTGGAGCCGGTGTCCTCAAGGGTGTTGGGAAACCCCGGTCATGAGGAAAATCGGTAGGTGTTGTAAACGCTTGCTGCGCCTCTCTCTCTAACACAGAGATACGTGCGCCTTTTCTACTTTGCCAGTAGAGTTCCCCACTTGGCGAACCCTGCAGAGTTCCTCCGAGGCCCCCACCACCTGACTCAGCGGAGGAGTCAAGCGGTGGCCCGTTACGTTGTAGGTATGCCCGCTGGTCATCCCGCGTTCTGGGTATAGGTGCCTGCTATGTGCGATCCCCGCTGGCGATCCCATACGCTCACTCAGCCACGATTTAGTCCCCCCTCCTAGGCGGGCTCGTGTCTTCCCTCCCCGCTAACCATCTTCTCATATGTGCACTCCCCCTTCTCAGGGCTAGTCCTTATGCCATTTGCCACCAGGTCTCCCCCTCCAGGCAGCAGGTGGCCTCCGCAGCGTCCTCCCTATCGGGACTGAACGCTTTCCCAACGTACTGTCGTATTAAAAAATTCCTAGTAACTAACTAGGTGCATTTTAAGACTCCCCGAAAAATATATCAGCCAGAAAGGTAAGTAGGGTAAGTAAGGGCCAGGGGACACGTTGGAGGACTGTGTCTCCAGCGATGCAGGTACGCTCGTGCTGCTTCGTGGCGCGCCCTTCACTGGAGACATGGTAAGGTTCTTTCGTTGTGGCGCTTTCCATAAATTTCCCCATAGTGGAAGTTTTTCCACATAGCATTGAAGTTCCCCTCCCGAAGGGGAACGCTCTGGTTACTAAAGTAACCCTCGTTCCCCGAGGGGGGGAACGGAAATGCTATGTTCCTTCGCCACAATGATTGTCCCTTAGCTGTTGGGGGTGAAAGCCTCTTCAGCTAGAAAAGGATGTCGTTGCTGAGCACATGCTAGCCTTTTATGCCAGGCTGATTGTCATTCAAGACAGCTGTGCACGCTGACGCCGCCAACTCATTGGCATTTCATTGGCCCGTTTTTATACTCTTTCAGATGATTGGATTCTGACGAAATCCCCATAGTGGAAGTTTTTCCACATAGCATTTCCGTTCCCCCCCTCGGGGAACGAGGGTTACTTTAGTAACCAGAGCGTTACCTGGGTAGGTAGTGCTGTCGCCTCACAGCAAGAACGTCGCTGGGTCGCAAGTTCGAACCTCGGCTGGGCTGGGTCAGTTGGCGTTTCTGCGTGGAGTTTGCATGTTCTCCCTGCGTTCGCGTGGGTTTCCTCCGGGTGCTCCGGTTTCCCCCACAGTTCAAAGACATGCGGTACAGGTGAATTAGGTAGGCTAAATTGGCCGTAGTGTATGAGTGTGAATGAGTGTGTGGATGTTTCCCAGAGATAAGTTGGCGGTTCATTCTGCTGTGGCGACCCCAGATTAATAAAGGGACTAAGCCGACAAGAAAATGAATGAATGAATGATAACCATCATTGTTTATTTCCGCCACTTTTCGCAGCACCGTCCTACAGAATTTCGCACACTCAAACTCTAGTGTGACCGCAGCTTTATCATTATTAAAATTCAGCAATAATTATAAATATTAATGTGTTAATACATATGCATTTGTTTACATTAACAAATATTGAAGAAATGTTTGTAACACTACAATAAGGTCACTATTTCCCTCATTAAATGCCCTGTTAATAATAAAAAATGTTAGTAAATAGTCCACAAACATGAATAACAGGTCTGTTTTGAAGTGTTACACCTGTTTCAGACCGCATACATTGTCCAGAACTGCTAGCTTACTCTCGGTGCTGCTTCTGCATGTGGTATGAAAGCTCTAATCTGTTAACATGGAAGCAGAAAAAACACAAGCTGCTTTCGTGTGTGGTGTGAAACAGGATTTAAGGTGGAAACCTCAGCTGCAACTTGCATGTTATTCAAGTAAACGTTAGTTGTTTTGCGGACTAAAGCTCTTAATACATGTCTTATACTTATTTTTTAATACATGATTTAGAGGCCAAGAACCTAATAATCGCATTGTAGAGCCTTGATATTATTAAATCCATAGTGTAGCATCTATAAGTACCTAAGTTTAGTCTTACCTTCTTTTTAGCTTGCCCTTTCCCATATTTCCTCCAGAATCTGATTCTGTCTGCAAATCAGAGGTCATCTCAGACTTCTGAAGCTTGGCAGTAGCTTGGGCATAGTTTCCTGTTGATTACAAGCATTGCTTTGACATGATTATCTTGATAACTAATATCAGTAAAAAAAAAATAAAAAAAAACATAACATACACACACACTACCAGCTTTTCCCAAGACACGCACTTTAAACTGACGCCAGTCAGAACTTGGAACAACTTCTTCCTTCACCATCTTGCTTATGTTTACCCTTCCTGGAGGCCAGTAACAGGCATCTTCCTCAGGTCCTGAAAACCATTTGCAAGGCACCACTGCCACACCTCCACCGTCCAAAAAATCCACAATTGCAAATGGCAGCATGCTGGAAAAAATGAAAACAAGCAGGCTAGTGTAGTAGTCTTATGTGGCAGCAGAACAATTTGTCTCTTTAGATCTTCAACAGAGACAGTATGGAAGTCTTTGGATAAGTTTGAAACAAAGTGAATTCCAAGGCATGCAGTCAATTGGGTAGCTGAAAAAACTCTCATAGTCCTCAAAGACATTGAATAGTACCTTTACAGAGTCACAAGTAGTAAGCAAAATGTTTCTCACAATCAGTATTTTTCCCTCTTTCCCTGCTGGCATGTTCCTAGTTCATTTGTCAATGGCCCAGAGAGATGGGGCAGTTTAAGGGGAGAGGAAATGGATGCTTTCTTTTGTTTTACAAAACTCTGTTTCTCATGGATGCGTCTGACAATTTGCTGCACAGTATTTTGAGGTCTCTGTACCATTTTTTTAAGTTTACCTAAAAATGTCTCAAATGGGAAGCAGGATATGTTATCCAGAGAGCCATAGTTCCGTGCATCTTCGGCAATGTGTATCAAAGAATGAACATTATAGCCAACAAATTCAAGACCATAAATCAAGCCAAAATCTTTCACGAAGAGTTTTAAAATATCTTCAGCAAAATCACAATTTTCAGCACAAAAATCTGGGCTTAGAAGAATTCTCATAGATACTGACAGAAGCATAAAATGCTTATATGTTACACTGGATACATTATTTATGTATTACAACAGGGCCGCTGTAAAGCAAAAATTGCCTCAATTCAGTAGCTTTCCACATGATAATTTCTAACATAGACCTGGGTATTCTTTACAAAATTCTTTGGTAAATACTGCCATACTGAAGCCAAGTATGTCGATATGACAGTGAGAATTCGAACAGATTGTCTGCTTTTCAATGGTCCTTTTAACCAGAGGAAAATCAGCTTGCGCATCACTCCCAAACACACAAGGTGCATGTAGTCAAGTACAAAACTTGAAACCAATGCCACTCCCCCTAACTCACAAAGTGGCGAGACATCTACTTGGTGATTTTCATAGACCATATCTCTAAATTTCTCATAAGTCCTTTTCTCAGATGTTAGTTCAGGAAAACACAATCTTCTATTAAGATATACACCTTTTTGAGTACAGCGCTCACATGAATAATAGCCAGTGTGACCCTTCACATATTTGAGGAAAGCTCGTGCCGGAGTATCACATATGAATGCATCTGGAACAGTGACTCTGAAATGTGCACCATTATGCTGAATACCATCATGCATAGCAGTTTTAAAATCCTGAATAAATTCACTCAAATATTCCTTGAGTTGAGATGGTTTGGTCACACCAGCGTACAGTCCAATCATGAAAACGTTTGAATTTGGGATCTCCTTTATTTTAGCCAAAATGGGCCACAAACTCAGATTGGTGCTGCGGAATAAAGGGCGGAATAAAGGCAGACCATCAATATTAATTCTAAGCGTAAGTGTGTCTGTCAGTTCTGTCAAATCAAAATCCAAGGATGTCAATTCTGCCACAACTGAATTCCTGATTCCAAAATGATATTATGATCCCCCAGCTATATCTTTCACATTACACTTGCGTTCTGTGCACATTAAAGTTCTAGCATCGAGTGGCACATTGAGTGGTGCTTTCACAACTGCCTTATTTAGTTCAGTTGAATCGCACTAGAGTTCGTTTTCCCTCTTGGTGTGGTTTGTTTGGGCAGGTGAGAACGTAGCAATCGCACTCGGGTGCGCACCAAAAGCGCACCAAAAAAGCGTACCGAGACCTGCTTGAAGAGGTGGTCTCGGTACGCTTTCAAACGAACCCTGGAGCGGTTCGTTTGTGGTGAGAACGTGATCCAAACTAAAACAGACCCAACCGCAAAAAGTACTGCGCCTTTTTGGACTAATCCAGCTGCCGTAGTGCGATGCGCTGTCTATCTTATGGGGTTTGGAGGAAAAATATTTGTTGACAGCGCTTTACCAACAGTTTTAAACAGAGAGAGAGAGGGGGAGGGAGGAAGAAACATTACCTGATGGATCATTGGTGATATTTCGGAAATATGACCATGTCGCAGTTTAGCTAAATTATTTCACGCCTTCTCCTAATGCTTTCGCCGATTGCAATGCATTAAAACATTGTTTTCCAGCCCCAGCCACCCTTCATTCTCGAAATGTATAGTTTGTCTAAAGGGATGCATACTAGGCTTGGGCCGATAGACGATGTCATCATCCATCGCCGATGGCTGATAAACTTCACGATGCTGAGCCGGCATCGTGATCCATCGCCCCGCCCCACATGTATATTGATATATAACTTATTATTTGCATGTCATCTTAATAGCAATAACGGTCTTTTCATGAGCTGTGTTATATTATACTCATAGCTGCTGTTTGCACGGCTGACAGCATCGTGAGGATTATACATACCTCTCGCGCTTAAAATGTGTAGATTCAGTGGCAAACGCTGTTACCTGTAAACCCCGTCCCACAGACTATACAGCGAATGGCTTTAGTTATTTTCATAGCGGACTTGAAGCCACTGGAAGTCTTTTATCCACTCTTGGAAAAGTGTAAATGGTGGATTAACATTCAGCACATGATCACTAATAAGATGTGCTATTATTTAGCTTTAGGTAGATTCTAAAACTAAATCTGTCAGTGTTATTTTCATTCTCTCATCTACAGCGCGTCACATTTCCGCGGCTGTTGCTCCTGTCATGTGAACGCAGAAGGCGTTGACTGAGTGATTGACAGCTGATATTAACCAATCCATTCGCGTTCAGTTCTAGCCAATGGTCAGTGGGCCAATAGGAAGAGCACAAAGGCGGGGCAAGCATTGTGGGCTTTTTTACTTCAGCAAGTTCACATGACAACTGTTTTAATCTGTTCCTGAGCGCTGCGTTTGGTGTCTTTAGGTGCAAAGATGCATTCTGCATAAATGTCTCCTAAGTCCGCGCACGCGGTGAGGATTTTGCAGTGAAAACAGGTGTAAAAATGTATGCACTAGCACATGCTTTCAAATACATATTTCAGGTCGCATAAAATATCAGGCGCAAATGTGACCAAAACGGTCGAGCTCTAGCATCTTTACTTGTTATTATGTCCTCATAATAATAATAAAATAAGGAAGTTATCATTAATCACAATACAAATTACAGTGAACTCCAAATGAACTCTCGTCTCGTCTCCGCCACCAGCTGTGGGGAAAAGCCATTATGACACAGATCGCTCCGCCTGATCATGCCAGAGTCCCACGGAAAAAAAGTGATTGACAGGTGGCAATTTGTGTATAACTTTATTTATTTATGGTTCGGTTATGGGTAAAGCAAAGACCATGTGGGTCAGGCAGTGAAAACGATAGGCTACAATTATTAAATTTGTTATGAATTAATTGATATTTAACAACAAAGACCCCCACCCTGCCTACGACGACGATACCATCGTCCATCACCGATGTTCACATTAGACATCGTACGATGCCAAATTTGTCAACATCGCCCAACCCTAATGCATACAAACTACAAAGTATACTATGACCAGTGATACTGCGTTAGCCAGCGCAGCGACATTGTGTATCTGCCGGTTTGTTTATTTGCGGTAGTTCCACGTGAATTCTGAACAATTGAAAAGCAGTTTAGGAAATGCTTTCAATAACATCTGGCCAGTGAGTGATGTAGATTTTGTCACATGACTGCATTTTGGTTCGTTACAACTGGTTCGGACCAAAGCAATCAGCGTGGTGTGAAAGGGACCCAAAACGGCAGAAAAATGCTACAATGTATCATTTGTTGCCTTTGTTCCGGACCAAATGAACCGAACCACATATGTGAAAGCACCCTAAGGCCTTTTTTTTTTTTAGAATTTTCAAAAGCGCAGACAATGCATTTTGTGAAATGTTATATTCTGCAGCCCACTCTGCAAGTCCATGTGTATCATCTAATTTTTCTGAAGCAGCATCCTCTGAATCTTTACATCCAAATTCAAAGTCACTATCATCAGCAGATGTTCCATTTTCATCATTGAATACATCATCATCCAAAGCGTCATAAAAAATATCTGAGGAAAGTTCATTTTCTACATTTTGTGTAAGATCCTCAACACAGTCATTATAGCTCTCCAATAGATCATTCTCATGTCACGAAAAGACCGTTATTGCTGTTAAGATGACATATGCAAATAATAAGTTATATGTCAATATCTACCTACCTACCCTGTTTGGCCTACTCCTGGATAACCTAGTTATTATTTTTGCACTATATTTTGTTCAGTGCAGTTTCATTTTTGCACTATTTTCATTGCAGATTTTTTCCTAAACTCAACAGTCTAAAAAGGGCACTCCCTTGCCAATTTAAATTATTGATCGTGTTATTCATGACATGCTATGTGGGTGCTGCTCAAGATGAGCATAAGGCAGAAAAAAATATTCATATTTTACACAATTAACGTTAGTGTTTATTGAAATTGTATTTATCTCTCTGGTGATTATTTGTCAATTATATAGAGGTTATATAAAATTCCCAAAGTACTTACAGAGAGGTGATACATTTTGAATGTCACCATTTGACAGGTGGGACATTTACATACAGTTACAACAGTACCTTAGTCCCAACCAGGGCTTGACATTAACTTTTTTGATCACCAGCCGCTGTGGCTAGTAGATTTCCAACATTACTAGCCACTCGCCATTTTTACTAGCCACACTTTTCTTGTTGGGAAAATATATTTTTTATGCATAAATTTGACTTTGACATGTTAAAATGACTTGATTTAGATGTTGTGTTATGTCCACATGCCTTCTCATTCATTTAACTTCTTGTGTGGGTTGTGTATTAGCTTGCTCAGTGTGCATGAGCAAATGGGTTGTGTCACAGTGCAATCAGTTTTTATTTCACGACTTTTCAGGGCTCAAAATTAAGGATTTACCAAATTTATCTCTGACCACACCAAATAAGTATTTCATAGCCACAATGTTTTAAAGTGTCAAAGCAAGGAAAATATAGCTGGTGCACTTTTTAGTTCAACAAAACTTTTCTTTTAAAAAAACATTACCTTTAAAAAAGGAATTATTGTCATGTATCTAAAATATGCACAGTAATCTGTCTAAAAATCCCAGATCACCAGTTAACTACACATAACGGGGAGTAATCTCCCATTAAAGCAATGTTATTGTAAACAAATATAATTAAACCATATTAACAAAAATAACTGTAAGCAAAAGAAAGCAGGTGAAAAATCTGTTCAGAGAATAATTAAAATGAAAGCAGTGACCGCTGCTGCTTACAAAAGAAGATGTGTATTTTTTTTTAATCTTGCGCTCTTAAAAGCAGCAGGACTGTGGGTGCACAATCATCGCTCTTTGTGTAGTCTATTTCAAAGGGAACCGATCGCACCAGTTGCATTTCCTCTAGGCACGGTTGCTTCGCGCAAGTAAACGGGAGCGTGCACGCTTTTTAACAGTTGCGCGCATCACATCACCTGTGCGCGCGAGTGATCATCTTCTCGTTGTGCTGCTTTTCGATTCTAAGATCACGTTTGCAGGAATATTGGGCCATGTTTATAATCGAACCCTGCTTTTAAGAAAACTACAATCCACTAGCCAAAGTGGCTAGTGGAGGTGTCTGTCTAACCTGCCAGAGCTGAAATCTACCCGCATTTGGCGGGTGTTAATGTGAAGCCCTGGTCCTAACCTTAAGTAACATTGACAATAATAAAAAGTTATATTGATGAAAGCTCGGCGTCACAGTGGCGCAGTGGGTAGCATGATCGCCTCACAGCAAAAAGGTCGCTGGTTCGAGTCTCGGCTGGGTCAGTTGGCATTTCTGTGTGGAGTTTGCATGTTCTCCCCGTGTTTGTGTGGGTTTCCTCCGGGTACTCTAGTTTCCCCCACAGTCCAACATGCGCTATAGGTGAATTGGATAAATTGGCCTTAGTGTATGTGTGTGTATGCAAGAGTGTATGGGTGTTTCCCAGTGTTGACTTGCAGCGGGAAGGGCATCCGCTGCATAAAACATATGCTGGATAAGTTGGCGGGTTATTCCGCTGTGGCAACTCCTGATTAACAAAGGGACTAAGCCGAAAAGAATGAATTAATTAATTGATGAAAGATTACAAACTACGGTTTCCATATTTGGTGACTGATTTTCAAAACAGTTGACATAGGAAGAGTTCATTAATTTGCAGCAAGATTATTCTCAGACTCATAAGGATTTAATTTGTTACATGAATTTTGAATAGCAATTCACATGAAATATTATGAACATGAAATATTATGAACGACTGGTCTTGAAACTTTGGTACTACACCCAAACAAAATCTGACTGTAAGCTCATTTTTGAGTTATCAACCGTAGGTAGAAAGAGACCAAACTTAAAAAAATGCTTCATCCAATAACTGAACTTTTTATTTTTATTTATATTTTTGGGTAAACTATCCCAATAAATCTTTGCTCCAAAGTATTCAACAATTTAAGTTGAAGTGCCATATTGTGTTTTTTTTTAAATAGCACAATGGATTTAAATGTGAAATAGTACATACAGCATATATAAACGTAATTTACCGCGGTTGTTAGGTGCTGGAAAAGCATACAAATGCACCTTGAAAGTGCTTGAAAAGTGCTGGAATTCGAAGTTGCAAAAGGTGTAAGAACCCTGATAATAGTGATAATTAAACCATATGAGTACATGAAACTCAATTCTGATGTTGGACCAGATAAATAAATTTTGGATAAGTATTTCCAAACTATTTTTACAGTCATTGCACCTTTTTTGAACCACTTATTGCACTGAACGCGAGTCGGAAAGAAAAAGTCATAGATGACATAATGCTTAGAATTAAACAATCTGAGTTCATAACAATTAATTCTGATGTTGGACCAGATAAATCAAGCTTGGATAATTATTTCCAAACTATTTTTATTGTCATTGCACGTTTTTTGAACCACTTTTTGCACTGAAAAGCGTCAGAAAGAAATGGCCATCGATAATAGTGATCCTAAGAATTAAACCATATGAGTACATGACACTTAATTCTGATGTTGGACTTAGTAAATCAGGCTTGGATAATTATTTCCAAACTGTTTTTGAAGCCATTGCACCTTTTTTGAACCACTTATTGCACTGAACGCGAGTCGGAACGAAAAGGCCCTCGATAATAGTGACCTTAAGAATTATACAATCTGAGTTCATAACGATCAATTCTGATGTTGGACCACATAAATCAAGCTTGGATAATTATTTCCAAAGTATTTTTGTAGCCATTGCACCTTTTTTGAACCACTTATTTCACTGAAAGCGAGTCAGAAAGAAATGGCAATTGATGCTGAGAATTAAACAATCTGAGTACATAACCATCAATTCTGATGTTGGACCAGGTAAATCAGGCTTGGATAATTATTTTCAAACTATTTTTGTAGCCATTGCACCTTATTTTTGACGTTTATTGAAGTAGAAGTTGGCTAAACTGTAGCGGTTTGTTTGTGCACGTTGAACTTTTTAGAAGGTCCCTAGTTCATTTCACGCACTATATTGGATGTAAGATAGACATTCGTTAGTTTTTATGCCGTTAAAACAATATTTAACCATGTTTGTCGATTCTGAAAAAATAAAATAGTATAGTAGTCAACATCATGCAGCTTATTACACTTTGAAAACACAACTTTATTGTACATTTAATGACATCGAAGACAAGAGTCCGAATGTGCAAATATAACACCAACTTTACCCGGGTTTGTGAGATTACAAGATCTTGAAGTTTTTAAGTAAAAAAGCGGTTTTGATGGCTTTTTTATTAGTGCTTTGCTTTATGTTGTTTGTGTAATGTTTTAATTCAATTAATATAGCAGGATAAAATCTGTTTCTCTGTTTTTTGGTTGTAGTTCAGAAATCCAAAAATAACATGTTGGTATTCTAAACAGAAATTTGGCAATAATTTGTCATTTATGAAATTGGTCATCTCATACCATATTTTATTTGAGAACTGGCAATTTAAAAAAATATGCGGCACAGTTTCTGGCTGTGACAAACAAAATGAACAGTTTTGATCTATATCCTGTCTAAACTTGGAAAGAAAATGTTTGACAGGGTAAAATTTATGCATAATTTTAAATGAGACCTCTTTAAATTAGTTTGTAATAAAGAATTTGTTAGGCAACGACCATATCTTTTTCCAATTTAAATCTCTGATGAATCCAGACCAATAAGAAATTATGTAGGTTTTACTAATTATGAGTGACTGAAATAAGGAACGTATAGCCTTATTTTAGTGAGAAGAAAAACAAATTTTCCCACATAGTTTATCTTTAGGGTGTAACAAAGAGATATTTCCTGAATATGAGTAATTTTTACATAGTGAGACAATACATAGGGGAATACAATACAAAGATCATTGCAAATTCTTTATGGGATACAGGAAAATTAAAATGTGATAAAAATTCTTCATAAGTCATTAGGTAACCTTGGTTCCCCTTCGGGAGGGGAACTTCAATGCTATGTGGAAACTTCCACTATGGGGATTTAATTCAGAAAGCCAATCATCTGAAAGAGTATGTAAACGGGCCAATGAAATGCCAATGAGTTGGCAGCTTCAGCTTGTGCACCTGATGCTCGTTGCAATTAATTTGCTATAAGAGCACATGTGCGAGCAAAGCCAAAGCATCATTTTCACTTCAGAGACTTCAACAGCCTTCTGAGAGAGTCGATGAGGGTTCCTCCAGCTGAGTTTCAGACAGAGAGTGAACGAGAGCGATCTCCCGGTCCAGAGTGTGTGACACGCAGTGGCAGATGGTCGAGCTGGGTTTCTTCCTTGCCTGGCGTCCTTTGGGTCTGGTCCTCCAGAGAGGTATGTATTGTTGCGAATTTCCTAAAAGAGCAACATGATTGTGCAGCGCGTCTTTTTCAAGACGTCGCTCCGACTGTGCGTTTCTGGATGCGGTGGTTTCCTGTCCTTGGATGATGGGCATGAGCACTGTGTTTCATGTCTGGAGGTCCAGCATGTTAATGCGGTGCTCGCGGGCAGTGCATGCCATCACTCGGTGGCATGTCTGTTGCGCAGTTAAGATCGCGGTTAGCTCTTGCAAAAGGGCCACCCACCCCAGTTGTCCCCCGCGCAGCGGTGGGCACTCGGGCAGATCTGAGGGTTACAGTGAGAGTAAATCTGTCGCCCTCGGGCTTGTAGACCTCTCACTCCTCCACGCGCTCCATCCAAGCTTCGAGTGAGAGAAGCGCTCCATCCTCGGATGGCCGCCCTCTCACTTGATGACACCAAGGCTCAGATGTCCACCGCTGCATCAGAGGTTGGGCTGTCATGATCTGATAAAGGATTCCCCCCCCCTCCGCTCCCTCCCCTCGGGAGCGAGCGCGGCGGCGGCCGATCTTGAAACAGACATGATAACCGTGCTTTCCCGGGCTGTTTCAGTCGTGGGTCTGGAGATGGTTTATCCCCCAGCCCCGCGGCCGGACCGACTAGATGGGTGTATGTGGAGGATTAAAAGGCAAGACCTTCTATCCTCCCATCCCTCTCTTCCCGGAAGTGCACAGTGGGCTCACGCAGTCTTGAGGGCACCTTTCTCTGCCTGATCTGCGTGCGCCTCCACCTCACCACTCTTGATGGTGGAGCAGCCAGGGAGTACGAGCCGAATTCCCCAGATTAAGAGTGCCATCACGGGCCCGCGTTGTGCCTCCTTCTGCTGGAATCAGCCTCATCTCCCGTCCAAGGCGTGTTGGTTTTCTGCCTCCCGAGCCAGAGCCTACACAGCCGCGGGCCAGGCTGCTTCCACCCTGCACGCCAGGGTCCATGAGCGCGCGCTGGCCCAGCTGCACGAGGGTGGTTCTGACCCAGGCTTGTTACAAGCCCCCCACCGCACCCGACTGAGCTCCAAGGACCTCAAGTCCGCTGCGTGTGCCCCGGGAAAGACGATGGCCACGTTAGTGGTCCAGGAGCGCTACCTCGGGCTAAACCTGTGGAAAGGAACCCAGTTGCATTGGCTTATCAATCGCCTAGAGCTGTTGGCAGTGTTTCTCACTCTCCACCGTTTTTACCGGTGCTGGAGCGACAACACGTGCTGGTCAGTACGGACAGTATCGCGGCGGTGGCGTATATCAACCGCATGGGGGTTCTGCTCTCGCTGCATGTCTCAGCTCGCTCGCCGTCTGCTCCCTCGGAGTCATACGCGGCGCAATCGCTGCATTCCATTCTTCCCCACCGAGCTCAAACGTGCAGCCCTTTCGCTCTCACGGCAGTTTCACCATGAAACCCTCTACGAGGCATGCTCACGCCCTGAAGTGGAGTCTATTCGCTGTGTGGTTACCTTTTTCCCCGAGAAGGAAACCCCGAACATGCCAGATCAGAGTGATGCTATCCTCCTTCGATTGACTGGAGCTGAGGCTGTCCCCTCTGCTCTGAGGGGTTGGTGTTACGATCATCCCTGCTCTAAGGATGCGGCGATGGCGGCGCGCTGGGAAGTATCGTCTCATCCAGTTCCCAGAGGCGCGAGACTGGATATTAATTTTTCCTGTTTCCTTCTCATACCCACTTGGAGATCTCTCTTAGGAGAGGTCCGCTCAATCACACGACTCGGTATCTTAAGATTTCTGTCCAGGTAGACAGCTCTGCTAGTCGTGTTCGCATCGACCAAATGGGTGGGTATCTGGAGGCATTTTCGGTCAGCAAAATGTGCCAGCGTGTTGGGCTGGCTAACTCTAACATTTACCTGAGACCCCCGCCCACCTAGGTGCTCTAGGTTCCTACAGCGTTCTTTCAGCTACCTAGTGAACCTGCAAGCGCTGCCCACGGAGGAGGCAGACCCAGCCCCTTATTTGCTGCGTCCTTCGCGCTTTGTGTATTATACGGACCGTACTCAGCTCTTTATCTGTTACAGTGATCGGCAGAAGGGAAGTGCCGTATCCAAACAGAGGTTGAAACATACCCACTAAACAGTGAATGCCATCTCCGTCGCTCATCTGAGCCGGCGGGCAGTTTTTTCCAGGGGTTTTAGTACAGCGTAACCGCTACCACGTCATCGGGTGGGCGTGGCCTATCTGTAAATTTGCGTAGGTCACGGATCATGCGCAGATTGTGAAAACAGCCGTTTGCTTCGGATACCTATACGCAATCGCAGGGGTTTCGTTTCCAATGCCTTTTATATGCAGTACTTTGAAATAGCTGTCCTGATCGCAGGTGTTTCATGTGAAATTAGTATATTTTATATTAAACAAAGTAACTTAAGATACCTGTCAGATTAATACTGTAATACAGAGACCTGTCCTGATCCCAAGGGTTTTTAGTTAAATACTTTATATATCATATTCAGTAACATCAGATACCTGTCCTAATCCCTGGTGTTTCGTGTATGATCAATTTTATATTATTTAACATCCGATACCTGTCCTGATCCCAGGTGTTTCATGTTTGATCTATTTTATTGTATTTAACATCAGATACCTGTCCTGATCCCAGGTGTTTCATGTCTGATAGTTATTCTATTATATACAGTAACATCAGATACCTGTCCTGATCTCAGGTGTTTCGTGTATGATCATTTTTTTTGTGTTTAACATCAGATACCTGTCCTGATCCCAGGTGTTTCATGCCTGATAGTTATTCTATTAAATACAGTAACATCAGATACCTGTCCTGATACCAGGTGTTTCATGTATGATCACTTTTATTGTATTTAACATCAGATACCTGTCCTGATCTCAGGTGTTTCATGTCTGATAGTTATTCTATTCTATACAGTAACATCAGATACCTGTCCTGATCCCAGGTGTTTCATGTCTGATAGTTATTTTATTATATACAGTAACATCAGATACCTGTCCTGATCTCAGGTGTTTCATGTCTGATAGTTATTCTATTATATACAGTAACATCAGATACCTGTCCTAATCCCAGGTGTTTCATGTCTGATAGTTATTCTATTAAATACAGTAACATCAGATACCTGTCCTTATCTCAGGTGTTTCATGTATGATATTTATTCTATTAAATACAGTAACATCAGATACCTGTCCTAATCCCAGGTGTTTCGTGTATGATATTTATTCTATTAAATACAGTAACATCAGACACCTGTCCTGATCTCAGGTTTTTCATGTCTGATAGTTATTCTATTAAATACAGTAACATCAGATACCTGTCCTGATCTCAGGTGTTTCTTGCCTGATAGTTATTTTATTAAATACACTAACATCAGATACCTGTCCTGATCTCAGGTGTTTCATGTCTGATAGTTATTCTATTAAATACAGTAACATCAGATACCTGTCCTGATCCCAGGTGTTTCATGTCTGATAGTTATTCTATTAAATACAGTAATATCAGATACCTGTCCTGATCTCAGGTGTTTCATGCCTGATAGTTATTCTATTAAATACAGTAACATCAGATACCTGTCCTGATCCCAGGTGTTTCGTGTATGATCACTTTTATTGTATTTAACATCAGATACCTGTCCTGATCTCAGGTGTTTCATGTCTGATAGTTATTCTATTCTATACAGTAACATCAGATACCTGTCCTGATCCCAGGTGTTTCATGTCTGATAGTTATTCTATTAAATACAGTAACATCAGATATCTGTCCTGATTCCAGGTGTTTCATGTCTGATAGTTATTCTATTCTATACAGTAACATCAGATACCTGTCCTGATCTCAGGTGTTTCATGCCTGATAGTTATTCTATTAAATACAGTAACATCAGATACCTGTCCTGATCCTAGGTGTTTCGTGTATGATCACTTTCATTGTGATTAACATCAGATACCTGTCCTGATCCCAGGTGTTTCATGTCTGATAGTTATTCTATTAAATACAGTAACATCAGATACCTGTCCTGATCCCAGGTGTTTCATGTCTGATAGTTATTCTATTAAATACAGTAACATCAGATACCTGTCCTGATCCCAGGTGTTTCATGTCTGATAGTTATTCTATTAAATACAGTAACATCAGATACCTGTCCTGATCCCAGGTGTTTCATGTCTGATAGTTATTCTATTAAATACAGTAACATCAGATACCTGTCCTGATCCCAGGTGTTTCATGTCTGATAGTTATTCTATTAAATACAGTAACATCAGATACCTGTCCTGATCCCAGGTGTTTTGTGTATGATCACATTTATTGTAATTAACATCAGATACCTGTCCTGATCCCAGGTGTTTCATGTCTGATAGTTATTCTATTAAATACAGTAACATCAGATACCTGTCCTGATCCCAGGTGTTTCATGTCTGATAGTTATTCTATTAAATACAGTAACATCAGATACCTGTCCTGATCCCAGGTGTTTCATGTCTGATAGTTATTCTATTAAATACAGTAACATCAGATACCTGTCCTGATCTCAGGTGTTTCGTGTATGATCACTTTTATTGTATTTAACATCAGATACCTGTCCTGATCCCAGGTGTTTCATGCCTGATAGTTATTCTATTAAATACAGTTACATCAGATACCTGTCCTGATCCCAGGTGTTTCGTGTATGATTACTTTTATTGTATTTAACATCAGATACCTGTCCTGATCCCAGGTGTTTCATGTCTGATAGTTATTCTATTAAATACAGTAACATCAGATATCTGTCCTGATCTCAGGTGTTTCATGCCTGATAGTTATTCTATTAAATACAGTAACATCAGATACCTGTCCTGATCTCAGGTGTTTCATGTCTGATAGTTATTCTATTAAATACAGTAACATCAGATACCTGTCCTGATCCCAGGTGTTTCATGTCTGATAGTTATTCTATTCTATACAGTAACATCAGATACCTGTCCCGATCTCATGTGTTTCATGTATGATATTTATTCTATTAAATACAGTAACATCAGATACCTGTCCTGATCCCAGGTGTTTCATGTCTGATAGTTATTCTATTATATACAGTAACATCAGATACCTGTCCTGATCTCAGGTGTTTCATGTCTGATAGTTATTCTATTAAATACAGTAACATCAGATACCTGTCCTGATCCCAGGTGTTTTGTGTATGATCACTTTTATTGTATTTAACATCAGATACCGGTCCTGATCTCAGGTGTTTCATGTCTGATAGTTATTCTATTCTATACAGTAACATCAGATACCTGTCCTGATCCCAGGTGTTTCATGTCTGATAGTTATTCTATTAAATACAGTAACATCAGATACCTGTCCTGATCTCAGGTGTTTCATGTCTGATAGTTATTCTATTAAATACAGTAACATCAGATACCTGTCCTGATCTCAGGTGTTTCATGCCTGATAGTTATTCTATTATATACAGTAACATCAGATACCAGTGCTGATCCCAGGTGTTTCATGTATGATCACTTTTATTGTATTTAACATCAGATACCTGTCCTGATCTCAGGTGTTTCATGTCTGATAGTTAATCTATTATATACAGTAAAATCAGATACCTGTCCTGATCTCAGGTGTTTCATGTCTGATAGTTATTCTATTCTATACAGTAACATCAGATACCTGTCCTGATCTCAGGTGTTTCATGTCTGATAGTTATTCTATTATATACAGTAACATCAGATACCTGTCCTGATCCCAGGTATTTCGTGTATGATCAGTTTTATTGTGATTAACATCAGATACCTGTCCTGATCCCAGGTGTTTCATGTCTGATAGTTATTCTATTCTATACAGTAACATCAGATACCTGTCCTGATCCCAGGTGTTCCGTGTATGATCACTTTTATTGTGATTAACATCAGATACCTGTCCTGATCTCAGGTGTTTCGTGTATGATCACTTTTATTGTATTTAACATCAGATACCTGTCCTGATCTCAGGTGTTTCATGCCTGATAGTTATTCTATTATATACAGTAACATCAGATACCTGTCCTAATCCCAGGTGTTTCATGTCTGATAGTTATTCTATTAAATACAGTAACATCAGATACCTGTCCTTATCTCAGGTGTTTCATGTATGATATTTATTCTATTAAATACAGTAACATCAGATACCTGTCCTAATCCCAGGTGTTTCGTGTATGATATTTATTCTATTAAATACAGTAACATCAGACACCTGTCCTGATCTCAGGTTTTCATGTCTGATAGTTATTCTATTAAATACAGTAACATCAGATACCTGTCCTGATCTCAGGTGTTTCTTGCCTGATAGTTATTCTATTAAATACACTAACATCAGATACCTGTCCTGATCTCAGGTGTTTCATGTCTGATAGTTATTCTATTAAATACAGTAACATCAGATACCTGTCCTGATCCCAGGTGTTTCATGTCTGATAGTTATTCTATTAAATACAGTACTATCAGATACCTGTCCTGATCTCAGGTGTTTCATGCCTGATAGTTATTCTATTAAATACAGTAACATCAGATACCTGTCCTGATCCCAGGTGTTTCGTGTATGATCACTTTTATTGTATTTAACATCAGATACCTGTCCTGATCTCAGGTGTTTCATGTCTGATAGTTATTCTATTCTATACAGTAACATCAGATACCTGTCCTGATCCCAGGTGTTTCATGTCTGATAGTTATTCTATTAAATACAGTAACATCAGATATCTGTCCTGATTCCAGGTGTTTCATGTCTGATAGTTATTCTATTCTATACAGTAACATCAGATACCTGTCCTGATCTCAGGTGTTTCATGCCAGATAGTTATTCTATTAAATACAGTAACATCAGATACCTGTCCTGATCCTAGGTGTTTCGTGTATGATCACTTTCATTGTGATTAACATCAGATACCTGTCCTGATCCCAGGTGTTTCATGTCTGATAGTTATTCTATTAAATACAGTAACATCAGATACCTGTCCTGATCCCAGGTGTTTCATGTCTGATAGTTATTCTATTAAATACAGTAACATCAGATACCTGTCCTGATCCCAGGTGTTTCATGTCTGATAGTTATTCTATTAAATACAGTAACATCAGATACCTGTCCTGATCCCAGGTGTTTCATGTCTGATAGTTATTCTATTAAATACAGTAACATCAGATACCTGTCCTGATCCCAGGTGTTTCATGTCTGATAGTTATTCTATTAAATACAGTAACATCAGATACCTGTCCTGATCCCAGGTGTTTTGTGTATGATCACATTTATTGTAATTAACATCAGATACCTGTCCTGATCCCAGGTGTTTCATGTCTGATAGTTATTCTATTAAATACAGTAACATCAGATACCTGTCCTGATCCCAGGTGTTTCATGTCTGATAGTTATTCTATTAAATACAGTAACATCAGATACCTGTCCTGATCCCAGGTGTTTCATGTCTGATAGTTATTCTATTAAATACAGTAACATCAGATACCTGTCCTGATCTCAGGTGTTTCGTGTATGATCACTTTTATTGTATTTAACATCAGATACCTGTCCTGATCCCAGGTGTTTCATGCCTGATAGTTATTCTATTAAATACAGTTACATCAGATACCTGTCCTGATCCCAGGTGTTTCGTGTATGATTACTTTTATTGTATTTAACATCAGATACCTGTCCTGATCCCAGGTGTTTCATGTCTGATAGTTATTCTATTAAATACAATAACATCAGATATCTGTCCTGATCTCAGGTGTTTCATGCCTGATAGTTATTCTATTAAATACAGTAACATCAGATACCTGTCCTGATCTCAGGTGTTTCATGTCTGATAGTTATTCTATTAAATACAGTAACATCAGATACCTGTCCTGATCCCAGGTGTTTCATGTCTGATAGTTATTCTATTAAATACAGTAACATCAGATACCTGTCCTGATCTCAGGTGTTTCATGTCTGATAGTTATTCTATTAAATACAGTAACATCAGATACCTGTCCTGATCCCAGGTGTTTCATGTCTGATAGTTATTCTATTCTATACAGTAACATCAGATACCTGTCCTGATCCCAGGTGTTTCATGTCTGATAGTTATTCTATTAAATACAGTAACATCAGATACCTGTCCTGATCCCAGGTGTTTCATGTCTGATAGTTATTCTATTAAATACAGTAACATCAGATACCTGTCCTGATCTCAGGTGTTTCATGTCTGATAGTTATTCTATTAAATACAGTAACATCAGATACCTGTCCTGATCTCAGGTGTTTCATGCCTGATAGTTATTCTATTGTATACAGTAACATCAGATACCAGTGCTGATCCCAGGTGTTTCATGTATGATCACTTTTATTGTATTTAACATCAGATACCTGTCCTGATCTCAGGTGTTTCATGTCTGATAGTTAATCTATTATATACAGTAAAATCAGATACCTGTCCTGATCTCAGGTGTTTCATGTCTGATAGTTATTCTATTCTATACAGTAACATCAGATACCTGTCCTGATCTCAGGTGTTTCATGTCTGATAGTTATTCTATTATATACAGTAACATCAGATACCTGTCCTGATCCCAGGTATTTCGTGTATGATCAGTTTTATTTTGATTAACATCAGATACCTGTCCTGATCCCAGGCGTTTCATGTCTGATAGTTATTCTATTCCATACAGTAACATCAGATACCTGTCCTGATCCCAGGTGTTCCGTGTATGATCACTTTTATTGTGATTAACATCAGATACCTGTCCTGATCTCAGGTGTTTCGTGTATGATCACTTTTATTGTATTTAACATCAGATACCTGTCCTGATCTCAGGTGTTTCATGCCTGATAGTTATTCTATTATATACAGTAACATCAGATACCTGTCCTGATCTCAGGTGTTTCATGTCTGATAGTTATTCTATTAAATACAGTAACATCAGATACCTGTCCTGATCTCAGGTGTTTCATGCCTGATAGTTATTCTATTAAATACAGTAACATCAGATACCTGTCCTGTTCTCACGTGTTTCGTGTATGATCATTTTTATTGTATTTAACATCAGATACCTGTCCGGATCCCAGGTGTTTCATGTCTGATAGTTATTGTATTAAATACAGTAACATCAGATACCTGTCCTGATCTCAGGTGTTTCATGCCTGATAGTTATTCTATTATATACAGTAACATCAGATACCAGTCCTGATCCCAGGTGTTTCATGTATGATCATTTTTATTGTATTTAACATCAGATACCTGTCCAGATCCCAGGTGTTTCATGTCTGATAGTTATTCTATTAAATACAGTTACATCAGATACCTGTCCTGATCTCAGGTGTTTCATGCCTGATAGTTATTCTACTAAATACAGTAACATCAGATACCTGTCCTGATCCCAGGTGTTTCATGTCTGATTGTTATTCTATTAAATACAGTAACATCAGATACCTGTCCTGATACCAGGTGTTTCGTGTATGATCACTTTTATTGTATTTAACATCAGATACCTGTCCTGATCTCAGGTGTTTCATGCCTGATAGTTATTCTATTAAATACAGTAACATCAGATACCTGTCCTGATCTCAGGTGTTTCATGCCTGATAGTTATTCTATTAAATACAGTAACATCAGATACCTGTCCTGATCTCAGGTGTTTCGTGTATGATCACATTTATTGTATTTAACATCAGATACCTGTCCTGATCCCAGGTGTTTCATGTCTGATAGTTATTCTATTAAATACAGTAACATCAGATACCTGTCCTGATCTCAGGTGTTTCATGTCTGATAGTTATTCTATTAAATACAGTAACATCAGATACCTGTCCTGATCCCAGGTGTTTCATGTCTGATAGTTATTCTATTCTATACAGTAACATCAGATACCTGTCCTGATCCCAGGTGTTTCATGTATGATCACTTTTATTGTATTTAACATCAGATACCTGTCCTGACCTCATGTTTTTCATGCCTGATAATTATTCTATTAAATACAGTAACATCAGATACCTGTCCTGATCCCAGGTGTTTCGTGTATGATCACTTTTATTGTATTTAACATCAGATACCTGTCCTGATCCCAGGTGTTTCATGCCTGATAGTTATTCTATTAAATACAGTAACATCAGATACCTGTCCTGATCCCAGGTGTTTCGTGTATGATCACTTTTATTGTATTTAACATCAGATACCTGTCCTGATCCCAGGTGTTTCATGCCTGATAGTTATTCTATTAAATACAGTAACATCAGATACCTGTCGTGATCTCAGGTGTTTCATGCCTGATAGTTATTCTGTTAAATACAATAACATCAGATACCTGTCCTGATCTCAGGTGTTTCATGTCTGATAGTTATTCTATTCTATACAGTAACATCAGATACCTGTCCTGATCCCAGGTATTTCGTGTATGATCAGTTTTATTGTGATTAACATCAGATACCTGTCCTGATCCCAGGTGTTTCATGTCTGATAGTTATTCTATTCTATACAGTAACATCAGATACCTGTCCTGATCCCAGGTGTTTCATGTCTGATAGTTATTCTATTCTATACAGTAACATCAGATACCTGTCTTAATCTCAGGTGTTTCATGCCTGATAGTTATTCTATTAAATACAGTAACATCAGATACCTGTCCTGATCTCAGGTGTTTCGTGTATGATCACATTTATTGTATTTAACATCAGATACCTGTCCTGATCCCAGGTGTTTCATGTCTGATAGTTATTCTATTAAATACAGTAACATCAGATACCTGTCCTGATCTCAGGTGTTTCATGTCTGATAGTTATTCTATTAAATACAGTAACATCAGATACCTGTCCTGATCCCAGGTGTTTCGTGTATGATCACTTTTATTGTATTAAACATCAGATACCTGTCCTGATCCCAGGTGTTTCATGTCTGATAGTTATTCTATTATATACAGTAACATCAGATACCTGTCCTGATCTCAGGGGTTTCATGTCTGATAGTTATTCTATTATATACAGTAACATCAGATACCTGTCCTGATCTCTGGTGTTTCATGTCTGATAGTTATTCTATTCTATACAGTAACATCAGATACCTGTCCTGATCCCAGGTGTTTCATGTCTGATAGTTATTCTATTATATACAGTAACATCAGATACCTGTCCTGATCTCAGGTGTTTCATGTCTGATAGTTATTCTATTAAATACAGTAACATCAGATACCTGTCCTGATCTCAGGTGTTTCATGCCTGATAGTTATTCTATTAAATACAGTAACATTAGATACCTGTCCTGATCCCAGGTGTTTCATGCCTGATAGTTATTCTATTAAATACAGTAACATCAGATACCTGTCCTGATCCCAGGTGTTTCATGTCTGATAGTTATTCTATTATATACAGTAACATCAGATACCTGTGCTGATCCCAGGTGTTTCATGTCTGATAGTTATTCTATTATATACAGTAACATCAGATACCTGTCCTGATCTCAGGTGTTTCATGTCTGATAGTTATTCTATTAAATACAGTAACATCAGATACCTGTCCTGATCCCAGGTGTTTCGTGTATGATCACTTTTATTGTATTTAACATCAGATACCTGTCCCGATCTCAGGTGTTTCATGTATAATCATTTTAGATTATTTAACATCAGATACCTGTCCTGATCTCAGGTGTTTCATGTCTGATAGTTATTCTATTAAATACAGTAACATCAGATACCTGTCCTGATCTCAGGTGTTTCATGTCTGATAGTTATTCTATTAAATACAGTAACATCAGATACCTGTCCTGATCCCAGGTGTTTCGTGTATGATCACTTTTATTGTATTTAACATCAGATACCTGTCCTGATCCCAGATGTTTCATGTCTGATAGTTATTCTATTAAATACAGTAACATCAGATACCTGTCCTGATCCCAGGTGTTTTGTGTATGATCACTTTTATTGTATTTAACATCAGATACCTGTGCTGATCCCAGGTGTTTCATGTCTGATAGTTATTCTATTATATACAGTAACATCAGATACCTGTCCTGATCTCAGGTGTTTCATGTCTGATAGTTATTCTATTAAATACAGTAACATCAGATACCTGTCCTGATCCCAGGTGTTTCGTGTATGATCACTTTTATTGTATTTAACATCAGATACCTGTCCCGATCTCAGGTGTTTCATGTATAATCATTTTAGATTATTTAACATCAGATACCTGTCCTGATCTCAGGTGTTTCATGTCTGATAGTTATTCTATTAAATACAGTAACATCAGAAACCTGTCCTGAACTCAGGTGTTTCATGCCTGATAATTATTCTATTAAATACAGTAACATCAGATACCTGTCCTGATCCCAGGTGTTTCATGTCTGATAGTTATTCTATTAAATACAGTAACATCAGATACCTGTCCTGATCTCAGGTGTTTCATGTATAATCATTTTAGATTATTTAACATCAGATACCTGTCCTGATCTCAGGTGTTTCATGCCTGATAGTTATTCTATTAAATACAGTAACATTGGATACCTGTCCTGATCCCAGGTGTTTCATGCCTGATAGTTATTCTATTAAATACAGTAACATCAGATACCTGTCCTGATCCCAGGTGTTTAATGTCTGATAGTTATTCTATTATATACAGTAACATCAGATACCTGTCCTGATCTCAGGTGTTTCATGTCTGATAGTTATTCTATTAAATACAGTAACATCAGATACCTGTCCTGATCCCAGGTGTTTCATGTATGATCACTTTTATTGTATTTAACATCAGATACCTGTCCCGATCTCAGGTGTTTCATGTCTGATAGTTATTCTATTAAATACAGTAACATCAGATACCTGTCCTGATCTCAGGTGTTTCATGCCTGATAATTATTCTATTAAATACAGTAACATCAGATACCTGTCCTGATCTCAGGTGTTTCATGTCTGATAGTTATTCTATTAAATACAGTAATATCAGATACCTGTCCTGATCCTAGGTGTTTCGTGTATGATCACTTTTATTGTATTTAACATCAGATACCTGTCCTGATCCCAGGTGTTTCATGCCTGATAGTTATTCTTTTAAATACAGTAACATCAGATACCTGTCCTGATCCCAGGTGTTTCGTGTATGATCACTTTTATTGTATTTAACATCAGATACCTGTCCTGATCCCAGGTGTTTCATGTCTGATAGTTATTCTATTAAATACAGTAACATCAGATACCTGTCCTGATCTCAGGTGTTTCATGCCTGATAGTTATTCTATTAAATACAGTAACATCAGAAACCTGTCCTGATCTCAGGTGTTTCATGTCTGATAGTTATTCTATTAAATACAGTAACATCAGATACCTGTCCTGATCCCAGGTGTTTCGTGTATGATCACTTTTATTGTATTTAACATCAGATACCTGTCCTGATCTCAGGTGTTTCATGTCTGATAGTTATTCTATTCTATACAGTAACATCAGATACCTGTCCTGATCCCAGGTGTTTCATGTCTGATAGTTATTCTATTAAATACAGTAACATCAGATACCTGTTCTGATCCCAGGTGTTTCATGTCTGATAGTTATTCTATTCTATACAGTAACATCAGATACCTGTCCTGATCCCAGGTGTTTCGTGTATGATCACTTTTATTGTATTTAACATCAGATACCTGTCCTGATCCCAGGTGTTTCATGCTTGATAGTTATTCTATTATTTACAGTTACATCAGATACCTGTCCTGATCCAAGGTGTTTCATGTATGATCACTTTTATTGTATTTAACATCAGATACCTGTCCTGATCTCAGGTGTTTCATGTCTGATAGTTATTCTATTCTATACAGTAACATCAGATACCTGTCCTGATCCCAGGTGTTTCATGTCTGATAGTTATTCTATTAAATACAGTAACATCAGATACCTGTTCTGATCCCAGGTGTTTCATGTCTGATAGTTATTCTATTCTATACAGTAACATCAGATACCTGTCCTGATCCCAGGTGTTTCGTGTATGATCACTTTTATTGTATTTAACATCAGATACCTGTCCTGATCCCAGGTGTTTCATGCTTGATAGTTATTCTATTATTTACAGTTACATCAGATACCTGTCCTGATCCCAGGTGTTTCGTGTATGATCACTTTTATTGTATTTAACATCAGATACCTGTCCTGATCTCAGGTGTTTCATGCCTGATAGTTATTCTATTAAATACAGTAACATCAGATACCTGTCCTGATCTCAGGTGTTTCATGTCTGATAATTATTCTATTAAATACAGTAACATCAGATACCTGTCCTGATCCCAGGTGTTCCGTGTATGATCACTTTTATTGTATTTAACATCAGATACCTGTCCTGATCTCAGGTGTTTCATGTATAATCATTTTAGATTATTTAACATCAGATACCTGTCCTGATCTCAGGTGTTTCGTGTATAATATTTATTCTAATAAATACAGTAACATCAAATACCTGTCCTGATCTCAGGTGTTTCATGCCTGATAGTTATTCTATTAAATACAGTAACATCAGATACCTGTCCTGATCCCAGGTGTTTCGTGTATGACCACTTTTATTGTATTTAACATCAGATACCTGTCCTGATCTCAGGTGTTTCGTGTATGATGACTTTAATTAAAAATAGAAAATAAATATACGTTCTGTTAATTAACTAAGATCGAGTCAGAGAAATTAACCACGCTTTATTACAGAAAAATGTGGTATTAATTTGTTTAAACAGGACTGATTACCACATTTTAAACTACAAAAACACGGTTAATCTAATGTACCACAAGCATTAATATTATTTTGTGGTTTACCATGGAAGTACAAAAGCCTCGAGCCTTTATTGTTGTACAACCATGTTGAATTTTCAGTAAAACAGAGTAAAACAAATGACTACAAATGACACTTCTCGTCATCGACTGTTTTTGCTAATGAAGTCATTAAAATATAACATTATAAAAACAAAAAAAAATAACCTGTATGATTGTTTTTTTCCTTCTTTATCCACCGCGGTAGGTTCTTCATCCATCGGAGCTAATAATCCTTTATTTGAAATGACCGCGAAAAAAAAACTGCGCATGATCGGTGACCTCTTGGTATTGTGTTTTTTTTTTTTAGGGGGGCGTTTCCCAAACAGACCGAGCCACGCCTATTTTACGTCGCGGTAATGAAACCCCTGGAATTTAGTGCATGCCCATCTGAGCCAGGGCGAGCCGTGTCCCCCAGGAGTGAGAGCGCGCTCCTCGAAGCGCGCATCCTTTTGGGCGTTAGCACGCGGCGCCACTCTAACAGACACTGTAGAGCTGCGGGCTGGGCGACACCTATTGCGAGATTTATTAATCTTCAGGGGAGCCGATTTCCTCACGCGGTGAATGAGAAATTCGGTTAGGTGTTGTAAAACGCTTGCTGAGCCATTCTGTGCAACACAGAGATACGTGCGCTATTTTCGCTCTGTCAGTAAAGTTCCCCGCTGGCGAACCCTGCAGATATTCCTCCGAGGCCCCCAGCACCTGACTCAGCGGAGGAGTCAGGCGCTGGCCCGTTACGTTGTTGGTCAGCCTGCGTTCTGGGTATAGGTGCCTGCTATGTGCGATCCCCTCTAGGCAATCCCATATGCTTATACTGCCACGGTGCAGTCCCCCCTCACAGGCGGACCCGTGTCTTTCTTCACCGCTAACCATCTTATATTCATATGCGTACTCCCCCTTCTCAGGGCTAGTCCATATGCTCTTTCGCCACCAGTCTCCCCACTTGGGTAGCAGGTGGCCTCCGCAGCGTCCTCATTATCGGGACTGCACGCATTCCCAACGTACTGTCGTATTAAATTCCTAGAAACTATTCTAGACGCATTTGCGGCTCCTGAAAAATATATCTAAATCCGTAAATCTTCTGTTGAAGTGGGATAAGTAAGGGCCAGGGAACACGTTGGAAGACCGCGCCTCTGATGACGCAGGTGCGCTCACGCTCTCTTTTTTGCCTGGCAAACCTCTCATCGGGGGCGAAGGTAAGGTTCAATTATTATGGCGTTTTCCATACATTTCCCCATAGTGGAAGTTTCCAAATAGCATTGAAGTTCCCCTCCCGAAGGGGAACGCTTCGGTTACTAAGGTAAACCTCGTTCCCCGAGGGGGGGAACGGAAATGCTAAGTTCCTTCGCCATAATGATTGCCCCTTAGCTGTTGAGGTGAAAGTCTCTTCCGCTAAAAAAATGATGCTTTGGCTTTGCTTGCAATGGGCTCTCATAGCAAATTAATTGCAACGAGCATCAGGTGCGCAAGCTGAAGCTGCCAACTCATTGGCATTTCATTGGCCCATTTACATACTCTTTCAGATGATTGGCTTTCTAAATGAAATCCCCATAGTGGAAGTTTCCACATAGCATTTCCGTTCCCCCCCTCGGGGAACGAGGGTTACCTTAGTAACCGGTGCGGAATTTAGTACCTGTCCCACCAAAAAAAAAATTCTTTTTCAAACCAATTTTTTAAGAACAAGCCTTTATGTTTGTACAAAATATTACAGTTGTTCCATATATAGCATTGGTGTGGGGAGAAGTTATGTTTGTATATTATTTTCCAAGCTAAAAGAGCTTGTTTGTGAATGGCTGAAAGTTTAATTGGAAGTTTCTCTGCGTTATAGTTGCACAACAGTAAGAAAGGAAGATCACCCATCCGATCAAATACAACTTTAGAGACTATATTCCAAACTAAGGAGTGATTTTTTTTTTTTTTTTTTTTTTTTTTAAATATTTTAGCCATTTAATTTTGAAGGTATTATTTAAAGTAGAGAAGTCTAAATAGTCTAAACCACCGTCTTTGTATGAATTAACTATCACAGACTTTTTAATATAATGTACTCGATTTTTCCATAAGAATTTTATCATTATTTGATAAATTATCTTGTTTATTTTATTATCTGTGTGTAAACAAGAAGCTATGTATGTCAGCCTGGAAATACCTTCTGCTTTGGTTAATAAGACACGGCCTCTTAATGAAAGATCTCTTTGTAACCATCTGTTAAAACTATTTTTAGCAATATCAATAAGCGGATTAAAGTTAAGAGACTCTTATCATTTTCAATTTTTTAAATAATTATGCCTAAATAAGTAAGAGACTCTTTAACAGGAATAGTGCCTATACATTTGTCTTGACAATTTTTTTTTTATGAAAATAATTCACATTCATGCAAATTAAGGCATAAATCCCGAGGCATTAGAAAACAATTTTGTTAAATTAATAGCTGATTGGATCTGGTGGCTATTCTTCAAAAAAAGGGCAGTGTCATCAGCTAGTTGACTTATTAACAAGCTTTTATCTTCAATTTGTACACCCTCTAAGGGACTCGACTTAATGAAATTGTAAAATGTTTGAGCAGCAATATGAAAAAGATAGGTTGACACTGGGCAACCTTGTCTTACACCTCTTTTTAAACAAAATCTTTTAGTGAAGCCTTGACCTAATTTCACAGAACTATTCCCATCAGTATATAAGGTTTTTATTGCATTACAAAACTGTGAACCAAAGCCAAAAAGATTTAAGCAATAAAAAATAAAAGCATGTTCGACACTGTCAAAGGCTTTAAATAAATCTAAAAACAAAATAAAACTGTCATCTATAATTAGGTCATTGTAATCAATTAGGTCAAATATTAGTCTAATATTAATAAATATAAGTCTCTTGCTCATAAAACCAGATTGATTTTTTTATCTATTATTGAATCAAGTACTAATTTAAATCTTTGAGCATAAATGAGGGCAAGAATTTTGTAGTCATTATTCAATAAGGTAATAGGTCTCCAATTGTCTAAAAGTAATAAATCTTTCTTTAGGTTTTGGGATTAAACAAATTACTCCTTGAGTCAAAGTTGGAGGTAGATTACAGCGAATTAAGCTTTCACAGTAAACTTCAAAAAGAAAGGGGGTCAAGATATCAGAAAAAAGCTTATAAAATTCAGAGGTGATGCCATCATTACCTAGTGACTTAAGTTTTAAGCGTTCAATGGCTTCTTTGATCTTATTAGTGGAAATTGGAGAGAAGGCTGACATATTGGTTTCATTATATGAGGAAGAATAAAGATTAGAATAATAACTGTAGCAGTAATTTGAAATTGTATTAAAATTATTTGTGATATTACCATTAACATTTAACTTGGAAATTGAATTAAGTTTTGCTCTAGACTTTTCAAGTTTAAAAAAGTAAGCGGACATCTGTTCGCCGTGTTCCAACCAATTTTTTCTTGACCTTAAAAGCTCCTTGTGCTTTCATTTTATACATAATATCAAGTTGAGTTTGTAGGTCAGTTAAGCGCTGTTTTTCTAATGGTGAAATATTATCAGGAGGAATATTGGAAATAGATAGAATATCTTATACAAGTTTTTCTTCGTTAATTTGTTGCGCTTAAGCTAATGTGCTGCTAAAATTTCTCATAATTTCCTATTTCAAATTTTAAAAGTTCCCAATTACTACTAAATAATTTTTCTTCTTTAGCTTTATTCCAATAAAAAGTTATCTGTCTTTCTAATTCTTGTTTTACCTCATGCAATTTAAGAAAATAGCTATTCATTTTCCAGTATGAGTTATATTACATTTTTAGGTTAGGGGACAAATTAATATTGATTGAAATCAGTTTATGGTCAGTTAGAGGGGTCGGACTAATTTTGAAATCAATGTAATTTTTATCAATATTATTTGACACTAGCCAAAAATCAATTCTAGACCGTCTATCCATCTTTATTGCTCCAAGTGTATTCTAAATCAGTTGAGTGTTTTTCCCTCCATATATCAATTAGGTCAAATTGATTCATAAACAATTTTAATTTAGAATTCAGCACTGAAGTTTTACCAGGTGGCCATCTGTCCGTAATTTCATTTAAAACAACATTAAAATCGCCTCCTAAAATTAGGAAAGCATTAGGAAGTTTAGAGACGCAGTAAAGAATTATTTTCTCCAAAGTGCTTAAAAGAAGATCGTTATAAGGTTTGTTGTTAAACCCATAAACCTTGACTATTATAAATGATATACTGTACCCTGTTGAGTACTCAAACACTTCAAAACTTCAAAAAAGAACTTCAAAACGAATTTTAAGTGCCTCAAAGCTCTTTCTCTCAAAAAGGGCTTTCTTGAGGAACCACTGACAGTCTTTTCAATACTTGCAGGACCCTTTTGCAGTAATTGGGATCCTTCAAGCACTTTTTGTCAATACGGTTCTCGAGTCACTGTTTCCTTACACTAAGACCTCGAAGCACTTTGAAAGTTATTAAAGTAACTAAAATTCCAAAAAAGAGTTACAGTAAGACCTGTAAACTTATATAATGGTTCCTGGTGGATCTAGCTTCTAAAAGCTAGCACTTAAAGGAACCAAGAGATTTGTTTTGTGATAATTAAATAGGACAATTATGGAGGCCAGAAAATGAGATGCATGTTCACTTACTTAATATTTAGTTAGTTATTTGTACTTTTAGAATGATATGAAATTTTATGCGTGTTTTTCTTTTTTGTGTTGCACTCACTGTGAGAACATAAGAATATCATTGATTGGAGTCTACATGTTAACTTGATTGCAGTTAGGAGACTGACTAGGAAATTGTGAAAAAATATGTAAATGTAAAATAATTTTGGAGGGTAAAATACAAATGAGCCACAACAGAGACAAAAAAAGAGACAAAAAAATGCACAGGCATGTACAACTCTGAAAATGATAATTATTTTAGGGGACTAATTAAATTTTCTGTCACTTGACCTCATTAGACCCTTGAATTTTGACATTTAAAACAATAATAATAACAACAACAACAACAACAACAGCTGCAATAATAATAATAATAATATTAATAACAGTAGCTTCTATTATTATTATTATTATTATTATTATAAAATAAAACTATATAACACAGTCCTTCAAAAATCCCCTCATGAAAAATAATTAAGATATTACTAAACTTAAGTATATAGGCTATGGGTATATAAAAATATTCGGTAACACTTTATTTTGATGGTCCATTTGAGTATTAGTAGACTGTCTACTTAATATCTGTTGACACTGACATTTAACAATCCTTCAACAGTCATTTAACTGACTCTAAGAAACTTTGCAATTACATGTCAACTTACACTAACCCTAACCCCAACCCCAACCTAACAGTCTACTTATAATCTAATGATAATTAGTTGCAATGTAACTTAAATTCAACAAACAGACCGTCAAAATAAAGTGTGACCAAATATTCCTCCAGTTTGTTTTGATAAACCAACAAGGATAACTTGCTAATGAACGCAGCATTTTGTACATTTTTAATTTTCTGAATTAAATGTTTCTTCATCTGTTTCTTGGAATAATGGAATGGAATGAATTGTGTTGTCAAAAAAAAATTTAACCGGGACTAATAAAATAATATATACATGACACGGACGCGCGCACTTCAGTGTTGCCAACTTAGCGACTTTGTCGCTAGATTTAGCGACTTTTCAGACCCCCCTAGCGACAAATTTTCAAAAAAGCGACTAGCGACAAATCTAGCGACTTTTTTGTTTGTTACTGGAGATGTTTATAGACTGTTATTTGTCCATTACTGTACCGTCCCTACTCTTCTCAACGAGCTGCAGGTGATGCCCCTCCCCTGCCTCAGAGCACTGACAGGCGACCCAGTTCTAGTAAAGCAGTCTCTCTCCCACCTGCAGCCTGACAGCAGATCACTCTTCTGCGTACCGACGCCAAATGAATTAGCACCGGCAGTTTGAAGGTATTTCCCTTGTACAGTCAAACCGATCTGCTTCTCCTTTAATTTAACAATTTATTTTGACCGTTTATTCTTTTCTTGTTCACAATCACAGATATTTTAAGTGAGTTTCAGAACTTGTCTGAGTTTATTACGTCTGAGAGATTACTCCAAATTCACTACACATCTATAATGATATACTGTATTCAAACAGCAATAAATTTAGTGAAGTTGACATGCATAACGTTACATAACGCGTAGTCTAAATATAAATACCCCTTTATTGATCATAGGCTGTTAAATAAACAGAAACGGTAGAACGTGATGACGTCAGTAATATGCAAATTAGCGTATGACGTAATCTAGCGACTTTTAGCGACATTTCGGGCAGAGCTTAGCGCCTTTTCGTTGAAAAAAGTTGGCAACAGTGGTGCACTTGGATCTTTCCAGTCATCGTGCACGCGAGGTGCAGGGCAGGCCGGAGGAGCGTTTTCAAATAGCGCTTTGTAACGGCTTCTTCCTCCATTTCATGACGGCTGTCATCTCTAACACACGGAAGGTGAGTAAGTTGGCAAAATAAATATACAAATTAGATACGATTTGCAAACAAATATCTACACTTCCACGCATTATTATGTCGTGTAAGCTGTTTTATGAACGTCTCGCGAAGCGATTGCTGTTGTATAAGATTGGGTATTATTTTGCTATGCGATAACAATCGGCTGGATATACATAATCACTCAAATTACACGTCTACCTCACACAAATATAAATAATTTGATGTAAAAGATCGATTTATGTCGAGATATTTTATTGTCACTGAACACGAAGCCTCCCTGAAAGCCATTGCAAGCGACCACCGTGAAGTTGGCACCCCATAAAAACAAATAAACCCCAAAAATATGCCATTCGTTTGTGCTGATTTGTGCCGCAAAAACGAACGTTTGTGCTGGTTTGGGGTCTGAGATATTAAGCATTATTTTTTTGACTGTGTGACGTCACTCTATGTTGCTCAAATGACTTCAAATCAGCACAGGTCGTTTGGGCTCGATTTGTGCTGGTTTGTGCCGTTAAAACAAACACTGTATCTGTTTTCCTCCTTTCGATATAATTAAAATATTTCGGGAGTCGTGACGTCATTCTCCAACCCAGGTTGTCTAAATCACACCAAACTGGCGTCATTCGTTTGTACTCGATTTGTGCCGTTTAAACAAACACTGTACAGTATCTGTTTTCGTCGTTTAGATATAATTAAAATGTTTCGGGAGTCGTGACATCATTCTCCACCCCAGGTTGTCTAAATCACGCCAAACTGGCGTCATTCGTTTGTGCTCGATTTGTGCTGGTTTGTGCCGTTTAAACAAACACTATATCTGTTTTCGTAGTTTAGATATAATTAAAATATTTCGGGAGTCGTGACGTCATTCTCCACCCCAGGTTGTCTAAATCACGCCAAACTGGCGTCATTCGTTTGTGCTCGATTTGTGCTGGTTTGTGCCGTTAAAATAAACAATGTATCTATGTTTATTATTTAGATATTGCCTAATCAAAACACTTCGGGAGCTGCCACGTGACTCCGCCCCATTATTTTTTCTAAATCGCACAAAATAGGTTACATATTCGTTTGTGCCGTTTATATATAACCAAAATATTTGGTTAGATTTGTGCTGGTTTGTGCAGTGGAAATAAACGTAAGATATTTCTTTTCGTGCACGAATATGTTATTTTTGTTTGCTCACAATTTGTGCTCGTTTGTGCTGCAACAAATATTATTTGTAGGCCTAAAATAATCATTCAGAGGTCTCTCGAACCCAGTTGCTTCCTATTTACTAAAATAGTCTCGTTGGTGTGCGTTTCATTTGTGCTTTATTGTACCTGTGAAAGATTCGTTAGTGCTGCTTCTATTATTAAAATATTGAATATTGAATTAAAGATAATGACATCACAAGCGAAACCACATGTATGATATTCTAAAATATTTTTATTTGTTTGTGCTAATAGAATTTTCATTTGTGATGCTTTATTTTAAACAACATATGAGTGAGTGTTATGGGCATATCAAACTACAATATTAAACAACAGAGACATTTCGCACCTGTAGTAGCCTCTCTCTAAAAATAGGGCAAAAAGAATACAATAAAATAGTGTTACATTCTGGAAGAAAAACATTCAAATAAGTTTTATTTATAATGACATAAATTTGCCCGCCATGTAAGCTTGTAATGTTATTTTATTATCTGTCGAATAAGCTTACGATATAAATAATAATAATATTATTAATAATAATAATAATAATAGTGCTAATAATAATAAGATAACTAAAGACAACTAAAATATGACAAAATATTACATGTTTGTCTTCTATTAATCTAAATCAAAATAACATCCTACATCCTGTGCTAAAAACGGACAGTGTTTAACAATTAAGTGAATGCAAATATTTTATATGATTATTATTAATAATTGTAATTGATTAATAAATTATTTATTTTTATTGCCATTTGGACCTTGTTCTTTTACTGTATGACAAACAACACAATCACGAAAACCAAAACTTATCTGCAGAAAACGTGTGTGTGATGTGCGTGTGTTATATAGGCCTGTAATCTACGTTTTTTTTACCATAAAATAAATATGGATTAAAGTCCACTAAAGCTGCTTTACTCAATTGATTTAATCAAAAGTGGTAGGCCTACCTACCACTATATATATATATATATATATATATATATATATATATATATATATATATATATATATATATATATATATATATATATATATATATTTTTTTTTTTTTTTTTTTTTTTTTATTCTCTCCTTCCTAGCCTTAAGTCTACAGACATGCTGGCTACTCATGAGACTAAAACGAAATATATATCGAATGATATGACCGTTAAATTAGCATGCATCACCATGAAATCGAAAGTAAAGCAGGGTTGTAGCAAATTATCTTTATATTGGCCAAGCCCTTTCACTTTAGAAATTAAATCTGTCAAAATGATGGTCGGGCTTCATGCTTTTTCTGATAAAAAAAAAAAGATCTCAGAATAACCTATATTGGCCAAGGCTATTTTAATATCTAAGAAATAAAGCATCTCAAACGAAAATTCTATCAGCACAAACAAATAAAAATATTTTAGAATATCATACATGTGGTTTTGCTGGTGATGTCATTATCTTTAATTTAATATTCAATATTTTAATAATAGAAGCAGCACTAACAAAACTTTCATAGGTACAATCCACCACACATGAAACGCACACCAACGAGACTATTTTAGTAAATATGAAGCAACTGGGTTCGAGAGACCTCTGAATGATCTAATATTATTTTTAGGCCTACAAATAATTTTTTTTTTTTTGCAGCACAAACGAGCACAAATTGTGAGCAAACGAAAATAACATATTCGTGCACGAATATAAATATCTTATGTTCATTTCCACTGCACAAACCAGCACAAATCTAACCAAATATTTTTGGTTATATCTAACAACAAAAACCGATAAATTGTTTATTTAACGGCACAAACGAATATGACACCTGTTTTGTGCGATTTAGAGGAAATAAAGGGGTGGAGAGTAATGTCACGGTTCCCGAAGTGTTTTGATTAGGCAATAACAATAAAAATAAATAAAGTGTTTATTTTAATGGCACAAACCAGCACAAATCCAGCACAAACGAATGACACTTATTTTTATGCGATTTGGAGGAAATAAAGGGGTGGAGAGTGATGTCACGGTTCCCGAAGTGTTTTGATTAGGCAATACCCAACAATAAAAATAAATAAAGTGTTTATTTTAATGGCACAAACCAGCACAAACGAATGACACTTGTTTTTATGCGATTTGGAGGAAATAAAGGGGTGGAGAGTGATGTCACGGTTCCCGAAGTGTTTTGATTAGGCAATACCTAACAATAAAAATAAATAAAGTGTTTATTTTAATGGCACAAACCAGCACAAATCCAGCACAAACGAATGACACTTGTTTTTATGCGATTTGGAGGAAATAAAGGGGTGGAGAGTGATGTCACGGTTCCCAAAGTGTTTTGATTAGGCAATACCTAACAATAAAAATAAATAAAGTGTTTATTTTAATGGCACAAACCAGCACAAATCCAGCACAAACGACCTGTGCTGATTTTAAGTCATTTGAGCAACATGGGATGGAAAGTGACGTCACACGGTCAAAAAAATAATGCTTAACATCTCAGACTCCAAACCAGAACAAACGTTCGTTTTTGCGGCACAAATCAGCACAAATGTAGCACAAACGAATGGCATAGTTTTGGGGTTTATTTGTTTTTATGGGGTGCCAACTTTATTAATTGTTAATTTATTAATTATTATTAACATACAAATTCAAACCTATATTTGTGTTAGGATGCTAGAAATGAAATATTTTATGCCTGTGGATTAAGCGATTTTTCCATAAAATGCTCTATTATTTGGCTGTCCAATATCCTATTATTTCGGATTAAAAAAAAGCTGCCTAATCTTGTATGTTGTGGTAGGCCTACCGCCTTTGAAATGAGTTTATATATACATAATATTAAAAAAATTAATTGAGTATTAAACCTGGACAATTTATACATTTTATCTGGTCGGATAGCTGACTTGTTAAAACGGTTTCACTTAAATTTGTTCACATAAATAGGTCTCTAACAAACGTGTGAGATAGGCTACACCTCATTTAATCATCATCACCATCATTGTTGGCCTTTTTATACCTTAAGCTTATTCGGCAAATAATTTCCTACCGAAGGCTTTTAACAAAAACATGACCAGATCACAAGGGGGGGCTCCGAGATTTCTGTCAATGAAAGTAATGTCGAACAAGACAGCATTCATAACTGTAAAGGCACTAAATTGATTTGTTAATAAACTAGGCTATCCCCAAAACAAAACACTACGATTGAAACACTTTTTATTATATTATTTCCCCTCTAAATTCAGAGAGCCTACCACAGATGCGAGATGCGTGTGTTGTTTAATTTTGCTATTTTATATAAATTTAACACGAATGAAACAAAACAAAATAAAAAATACTAAACAAACATTTCAAACTGTGGCATTGCGTGTTGCGTTTGCGGCGTTCTGACTGTGTAAGTTTAATAAAGTCCATAATACACAAATGTTATTTATTTATCCATCCAAAATATTTCGGGAGCCGTGACGTCACTATCCACCCCAGTTCCTCTAGATTCGTTTGTGCTGGTTTGTGCCATTAGAATGAACATAAAATATATTTCGCCTTCTTTGAAATAAACTTAATCTGAAACAGTGACGTCACAAACCTGGTGGTATCTCAGAGCCCCTTTTTATATAAAGGGGACAAAAAAAGTCTTGGTGAGAAATGACGTCCCTCATGCTGTTGTATCCTTGTCTAGGCTAGCCGTACCTGTCTGTCACGCTCTTTAATCACTCACGCGTTGCTCATTGGATAAAGATAGTCTGTGCCTTAATTAACCTCAAAATTCAACGAAGGTGGGCAGTGTTTGTTTATCACTTATATTCATGTTCTTCGCAGTGTTTACTGTATCGACCTTCGTTTGATTGTGATGAGGTTTGAAACACATACTTCTCAGTTGTTATCATTATCTTTCTTTATTTCTGAATCTAACTTTTTCTGACAGGATTAGCATAGTTTAGTTTATGGCGTTATCACCTGTTTGCTTGATTGATTGCCGATGAAGCCTCATTATAGGTTTGTTTGATTCCTTATTGCTTTAAACACAATAGAAAAGATAGAAATGATAAAAGTTACTGCATGTTTTTTTTCTCTGAAAATATGCAACCCTATGAAGGTAGCAAGCAAAGACATGTGAGTTGTTTTTGTGTGTGCTTAAAATATTTTTTAAAGCCATGTCTGGAAGAATTCTTTTAATTACATGGCGACTTGATAATGTGCTGGTTTGTTGTTGATGATTCACCTTCACACAATTATACTGCATAGCCAGACCAGTTAAATGAAATGATTTACCCAATTTTACTATTATGTACAATTGAGGTCAGCCGTCATGTTAAATTTTAATAATAATATATTTTTTCCTTATTTCTGTTTAACAGAGAGATTTTCTTTTCAACAAATATTGCTTAAGGGGGCCAAACATATTGACCTTAAAATGTTTTTTGTTTTTGTTTTTTTAATAAAAAATGCTTTTATTATAGCCGAAATAAGACCTTTGCCAAAAAAAAAAAAAAAAAAACAATCGTAGGAAAACTGAAAAATTCCTTGCTCTGTTAAACATCATTTGGGAAATATTTGAAAAAACAAAAATCATTGCAGGGGTAATGATTTTGACCTAAACGCTATGTGCCCTCATATCATCTTTAAATATCTATGCATTTCTTTGTTCTCAACAACACAAATATTTTGAAGAATGTCTGTGCAGTAGAAAAGAGTTCTAAAAATCAAGCTATAATTTGGTGTCTATTTACTTGGGACAAAATCATACTTTAAAATAACTTTGTGATTTTATTTTCCAGCAACAATCTGAAAAAATATGGTCAAATAATGTTGCTATTAATGTATATGTTATTCATAACACATTAACAGTATTGTATATCAAACAGTGTAGCATACTGCATTGTCATTTAAATGTGCAAGAAAAGACATATAACCTTTCTCACAATTTGGTCTCTTTTAAGTGCAAAGATGAAAAGTATAACATCAATGACAAGACAGTTACTTTGGTGCACGTAGAAGTTAATTACAAATGGAATTAAAATGGAATTAATTTCAAAGAACAATGAAAGTGTTTAAACTGATACGTCAAGAACAGATCATCAAAAAAAATAGCTGATTTTAAGTAAAAAAGCACAACTGAAATGAACTATACACAAATTATTATTGAAGAAAAAATGTTAAATGAATCGTGGAACTGGTGAAATGGGCATAAGGTGACAAGAAATTATTGTTTTTTTTTTTACTGTTCTTGAATTAAATTTCTCAGAGGCCAGTCCAAGATATTCATTGTCCAAATATTTTAGTCCTCCTTTGTGAACAGTATGACATGGGGTTGCATTTTGGTTTTTGCAGAGACTGTTGTGACATGGTCACAGAGGTCATCATATTTCTCCCAACCAAGAGAGGTTCTTCTGCAGTAAGCCACATAGTGTCCAAGAGATTCCCTTGTAGGTCCTGAAGTGAATGCGACAACCCCTCTCAGAGTGAATAAATGGTTGTCCATCTCCATGGTTACAGGGATTTCGGACAGTGGATGGTTTGTGTCTGCACCTGTTTCAATGCAAAGTAGTGGTCCAGTGATGCTGCTGTGTGTGACAGAGCCATTGCAGAGGAATTTCATTGATGTTCCTTTTGTTTTCCGGCTATCTGGACACTCTTGGGGTGATTTCAGTGGCTTCAAACACTTGGATGTGTTGAGGTGTAGTGCATCTTCCAGAGCTGCTTGGAGACTCTTTAGTCCACCAGTCTGTAAAATATCTGCATTGATTGGTAGGAGTGAGATGGTTCTTGAAGATTTTGTATTTCGACTGCAGTGTGGAGAAGAGCATTCAGTCGTAATTGTTGCACTTGGTACTTGTTTCATTGTTGAGTTGATTATGGTAGCAACATTGCATTCTGCACTGACCTCCCTCACACCTGATTTTAGGTGAACACTTTCAAATATTTCCAGCAGCAATTTTGCCCTCTTTGCATAAGCAGCTCTTCCAGCTCCTTTTGTGACAATGGTCTTCACCAAATCAAATATTTAAATGTTTTTGTGCTCTTTGTCAAGGTAATGGCAAAATGATCCACTGTCACAGAAAGCAGAGCAAAGGCACTGACAAATGGAGTCAAAGGCACAGGTATTTCTTGCACTTACAAGCATTTTGTCAACTGCAAGGGGTGTTTTAGCCTGGTAGTTGCCATTCTTCAAGACATTAATTTTTGTCTTTTTTCTTTTCAAGTTTATGTCACGACACTAGACAGAGTGGATCCAATTGCAAGTATTTAATGAAAATAAAGTGTCAAAGGATACAGCTGGAGTTTTCCGGAAACAATGAAAAGTTCAACACAAAAGAGAGCCCACAAGCTACGGTGAAGACATCAACTGAGAGTACAGACTGTGAGGAATCCTAAGAGCAACAGACAGGAACGAGAATAAACAACGGACTGATAAACAGCAGTAACCACAGACTGAATATATAGCCAGTGAAATGAGGATCAGCTGGAGGATGATTAGGTCAGCTGATACATCAGCTGACAATAGCACGCTGTCAACACAGAAGGTAAACAAGCACACGCCCACGCACACGACAACACATAAGGCATGACACATAACATACAGGAGGAAAACATAGATCCATAAACCGTGACAGTACCCCCTCTCCTAGGAGCGCCTCTTGGCGCTCCCAGAAGAGCTTACCTGACGATTGTAATCATCGATAAGAGAGTGATCCAATATGTCCCCAGCAGGAACCCAACTTCTCTCCTCTGGACCGTAACCTTCCCAGTCCACCAAGTACTGGAATCCTCGTCCCCTCCGTCTTGAGTCCAGAATGCGCTTAACCGAATAAATAGTTTCCCCATCTACAAGACGCGGCAGGGGGGGAACCGGAGTGTGCGGATTAATGGCCGTATGAAAAACGGGCTTAATTTTGGACACATGGAATACGGAATGAACCTTCCTGTACGCTGGAGGTAATTTAAGGCGGATTGCCACAGGACTAATGATTTTTGTGACAATGAATGGGCCAATGAATTTAGGAGCTAGTTTATTACAAACGGTGCGAAGAGGAATGTTTTTAGAAGAAAGCCACACTTTTTGACCGACAACGTAAACGGGAGGCTTAGACCGGTGGCGATCGGCTTTAGCCTTGGTGCGCTCGCCCACCTGGAGGAGGGTCTGTCTGGCCCTGCTCCAGGTGCGACGGCACCTCTGAACAAAGGCGTGGGCGGAGGGGACCGCGGCTTCAGATTCCAGACTGGGAAAAATTGGTGGCTGGTAACCTAAACTACACTGAAACGGAGTGAGGCCCGTGGCTGACACTGGTAATGAGTTATGTGCGTACTCTACCCATGTGAGCTGCTGACTCCAGGAAGCAGGATTCTGAGAAACCAAACATCGCAATGTGCGTTCAAGATCCTGGTTGGCTCTCTCGGTCTGGCCGTTACTCTGGGGATGAAACCCAGAAGAAAGACTAACAGTGGCCCCCAATAGCCTACAAAACTCTTTCCAAAATTTGGACACAAACTGAGGGCCCCGGTCAGAAACCACGTCCGACGGGAGGCCATGAATGCGAAAGACGTGATTAACGACTGCAACCGCTGTCTCTCTGGCTGAAGGTAATTTGGGCAGAGGGATGAAATGAGCCGCCTTCGAGAACCGGTCCACCACGGTTAAAACCACCGTGTTGCCGTTTGAGGATGGAAGGCCCGTAACGAAATCTAGCGAGATATGGGACCAGGGTCTCGAAGGCACTGACAACGGCTGAAGAAGGCCATCGGGAGGGCGATTGGAAGTCTTAGAAACTGCACAAACAGAACAAGCCAAGACAAAATCACGCACATCACGAGCCATAACTGGCCACCAGAATCGTTGTTTAACAGAAAAAAGTGTGCGACTCACCCCTGGATGACAAGCTACCTTGGAGGAATGTCCCCACCGGATAACGTCAGACCGAAGTTCCTCTGGCACGAATAACCGACCCGGTGGGCATCCGATCGGGGGCGTTACCCCTTCCGAGGCTGCGCGAACCTTCGACTCGATCTCCCATGTCATGCTGGAAACAAAAATCTTCTGTGGGACAATGGGGTCGAGTGACGATGCACGCTCCGAAAAATCAAAAAGACGGGATAACGCGTCAGGTTTGATGTTCTTAGAACCTGGTCGATAAGAGATGGTAAAATTAAACCGACCGAAAAATAATGCCCACCGAGCCTGCCTAGAGTTTAATCTTTTAGCGGTTCTGATGTATTCCAGATTCTTGTGATCGGTCCAAACAATAAAAGGGACCCCCGACCCTTCTAACCAGTGACGCCACTCCTCCAACGCGAGCTTGACTGCCAACAACTCACGATTACCAATATCATAATTTCTCTCTGCAGGTGATAATCGATGGGAGTAAAACGCGCACGGGTGGACCTTGCCATCCGAGGAGGAGCGCTGGGACAGGATGGCTCCGACCCCCACCTCTGATGCGTCGACCTCCACCACAAACTGCCGGGAGGGATCAGGGGCTATAAGGATGGGGGCTGAAACAAAACAGCCTTTCAGATTCGAGAACGCTGCTTCGGCCGCGCTCGACCACCTGAACGGCGTCTTGGAAGAGGTCAAGGCGGTCAGAGGTGCGGCGAGCTGGCCGAAATTGCGAATAAAACGCCGGTAAAAATTGGCAAAACCCAGAAACCTCTGCAGGGCCTTACGGTAATCTGGAGTTGGCCAATCTACCACAGCCTGAACTTTCTCTGGATCCATGCGCATCCCCTTGACTGACACGATATGCCCTAGAAAAGGAACAGACTGTGCATGAAAAACGCATTTCTCCACCTTGACATATAGACCATTCTCTAACAGCCTCTGAAGCACTCGTCTGACGTGCTGAACATGTTCCTGGAGAGAATGAGAAAAAATCAGTATGTCATCCAGGTAGACATAGATAAACTGATCTATCATATCTCTCAGCACGTCATTGACGAGTGCCTGGAAAACAGCCGGTGCGTTAGAAAGACCGAAGGGCAGAACGCAGTACTCAAAATGCCCTCTAGGGGTGTTAAACGCTGTTTTCCACTCATCCCCCCCCTTATGCGGACCAAATGATAAGCATTGCGGAGATCTAATTTTGTGAAAAATTTCGCCCCCTGCAAACGTTCAAAGGCTGAAGACATCAACGGCAAAGGATAAGTATTCTTTACCGTAATGTTGTTCAGCCCCCGATAGTCAATGCAGGGACGAAGGGAACCGTCCTTCTTTTTCACAAAAAAAAATCCCGCCCCCGCCGGTGAAGAAGAGGGACGGATGATCTTGGCTGCCAGAGAATCAGAAATATATTTCTCCATGGCCTCCCTTTCTGGGGCAGAAAGCGAGTATAATTTGCCTTTAGGCGGAGACGTACCTGGTAATAGATCTATGGCACAGTCATAGGGACGATGTGGAGGAAGAGATGCAGCCCGGGACTTACTGAACACTCTCTTCAGATCAAGGTACTCACGAGGCACGTTTGATAGATCCATCTGTTCCTCCTGAAACACAGAACGAGACACAGCAGAACAGGCAGACAACAAACACGTAGCATGACAGCTCTCACTCCAAGAAATTATTGATTCCTGTCTCCAATTAATATGTGGATTGTGCATTACCAGCCAAGGATGCCCAAGGACCACTGGAGTGACAGGAGCTTCTGTTAAAAAAAAATGAATAGTTTCAGAGTGGTTACCAGAGGTGATCAGTCTTATAGGACCAGTGGAATGAGTAATGGAAGGAAGAGAGAAACCATTGAGAGCATGAACAGAAATAGGTTGAGAAAGAGAAATCACAGGAAGTTTCAGTCTTTGAGCTAAAGCAGAATCAATAAAATTTCCCTCCGCACCAGAGTCAATAAGTGCTTTAGTCATAAAATTCCCAGATGCCCACTCCAATTTAACCTTCAGAAGAGTGGCCGCCAGAGAGGATTTTTCCAAAGATACCCCACCCGTCAGTAACCTCTTACCTACTGACGGGCTCTGGCTTTTACGGGACAATGAGCCGCGATGTGATTCGCACCCCCGCAGTACAAACACAGGCCCTCGCTGCGGCGTCTGCGCCTCTCCTCCAACGACAGCCCAGAGCGGCCCATCTGCATGGGTTCAGGCTCCGGGAGGGGCGTGTCCACCAGCCCCGGAAATACAGTAACAGCCGGAAGAGGGTGATTCTCCATTGTGTGTGTGTGTCGCGTGTGTCTCTCCCGGAGCTGTAAGCGAGAATCCACACGAATGGCTAGGTCAATGAGCCCATCCAGGGTCTTAGGAAGATCTAAAGCAAAGATCTCGTCTTTTATACGGTCTGCCAGCCTGTGGAGAAAGACGTCCCATTGCGCCTGAGCGTTCCACTCGCTCTCTGCCGCCAGAGTGCGGAAATCAATGGAGTAGTCAGCAACACTCCGATGCCCCTGCTGCAACTCCGTGAGCATCCGGGCCGCCTCTCTGCCCGCCACGGCTCGATCGAATACCTTTTTGAGCTCCTCTGAAAAGGCTTTAAACGAAGAGCAACATGGGAGTTTCTTCTCCCATACAGCGGTGCCCCAAAGCGCTGCTCTTCCGGAGAGAAGCGTAATGACAAAAGCCACTTTCGATTCTTCCGATGAAAATGAGGAAGGCTGCAGGGAAAAGTACAGTGAGCATTTTGATAAAAAGGCACGACACAACTCAGGTTCTCCGGAGTAGAAAGCCGGAGGTTGGGAGGCGAGGCTCGGAAGATCTAGCAGCTTGCTCAGGCGCCGATACTACGGGTGGACTAATATTAGCTGCAACAGGCTGCTGCACACCGGCAGTATGAAGAAGCTGCAGCTGTGTGGTGAGTTCAGACACCTGTGTGACCAGCGCTTGGATAGCGCGATTGGTGGTGGTCATCTGTCCATCCTGTCTGTCCATGCGTGAATTAGTTTCTGCAACAAACTCAGCCAGGCCGGCGATACTCGCTGGATCCATGATGATCAGTCCGTTCTGTCACGACACTAGACAGAGTGGATCCAATTGCAAGTATTTAATAAAAATAAAGTGTCAAAGGATACAGCTGGAGTTTTCCTGAAACAATGAAAAGTTCAACACAAAAGAGAGCCCACAGGCTACGGTGAAGACATCAACTGAGAGTACAGACTGTGAGGAATCCTAAGAGCAACAGACAGAAACGAGAATAAACAACGGACTGATAAACAGCAGTAACCACAGACTGAATATATAGCCAGTGAAATGAGGATCAGCTGGAGGATGATTAGGTCAGCTGATACATCAGCTGACAATAGCACGCTGTCAACACAGAAGGTAAACAAGCACACGCCCACGCACACGACAACACATAAGGCATGACACATAACATACAGGAGGAAAACATAGATCCATAAACCGTGACAGTTTATGTCTGCATGTAACCACTCAGAGCATGGGGTCAGGTACGACAGTTGCTTTTTTGGTGGGACACCAAGGCCTTTCCAGTTTTCAACAGGCTCGTCTTCTATGGTTTGTTGTTTAACCTCTGCATCATGCTTACTGTAACCAGGTTTTGGCTCAGTCTCCTGTGTCTTTCTGTCAGTGGGCTCCATTTTCTTCACTGGTGCAGATGAAAGCCTCATGTTACCCTCAAGAAACTAAAGATGGCGTATGACAAACCGGTCCATTCTGATTGGGAGGCTTTCATGTTTGAAGAGACCATGTTTTATATTTTTAAACTCAGCCTCAACATTTGCAGAGCTTGCTGTTTTGTGTACACTTTTGAAATGTGGAACCATCACAGCTGTCCAAAGAGGGAGATAGCATGCCATTCGTAAGATATTTGGGACAAATTCTGGAAGGAAATGAAGATTGTCTGTCACCATGATGTGCTGCAATCTGATGACTGTTTTCACAGATTTCTGTCACCCATGCTTTTAGATCTGTGTGCAGTGCCTCATCGACTTCTGGTCCTTCTGTTGAATGGTCATCTTCATTGACACATGGCAGGACTCCCTCTGCAAATCGTGTCTTCAGTTGAGCTTTGCAAGTTTCTGACACAACAGGTAAACCTTTATCATCGTTTCCTTCTGATTCACTGAAGGCAACCACTGAAATTGAATGAATCAGCTCTCTTGCTTCTTCCAGTGAATCAGTTTGTAAAAGTTGTGCCATAGCTCGTAGATAGAACTCTCTAACTCGGTTTTCTTTTCGTCTTAAGCATTCCCACCGGCTGATGAGCTTAATGCAGTGTGCCACATCTACTCTAATGAAGCATGGTGGAAGTTGTTGGTTTTCAGTCTTCTTCATCAGCACTCCAAAGCACTGATTGATGTAACTTTTCAGGTCTGGGTAAGGAGTGAAGGCCTTAACCAATGCTCCAAGCAGTGTTAAGGAGAAATCACAGACTGCTTCTTTGGGTGCAGCAGCACCGGCACGTTGCCATTCATTTAACCAGTTGGCAATAGAATTGGTGGTGTGATTCTCTGTTAGCATTTGGACTACTGGAATGTGATCTCCCTGTGAACACAAAACTCCTTGATATAGGAAGACATGCCCAGAATTGCCACAGGGTCTTTTCAGTCTTTTCACAACAGAACCTGTTGCATCAAAACTCACAATAGAACCATTGAACTTGGATTTTATTTGGTAAGTTTGCATCTGGGATGGGGCCCAGTAATGGCAAAAAAACCTATCAAGGCCTATGTCATGGATGCTTCCATTGTGGGGCACACTGTATTTGAACAAGTGCAATGATGAGATTGGGTTTTTGTCACCGAGCTCTTTGTCACCCATCTCTTGTTTGGCTTTACGTAATGTTGCCAGATTTGGTAAGTGACTAGGCTCTGGATCACCAACATCCATCATTTGGTAAGCCTCTGCTGCTCTCCATACATGTGGCTGTTTTCGTCCTTCCCAGAGCTCTGTTTATACACGCATTCTCAGATCTCCTGACAACCTGCGTTTTGCTTTGCCAGTATGGAGACTGTCATCGACATTTTTGATTGTACATGTAAGCACAACTGGTTCATTAGCTGCTGGCATTTCAGCTTTTATAGAAAGTTGTGCATCACATTCTGTGCAATGGCCAATTATGTCAACGTAGTGAGATGGAATATTTGGAAAGATTTTTGCTCTCCTAAATCTAAGAGTGCATGATATCTTTGTTTTTTTCCATATTTCGTCATACAACACATGTGTCCATGCTCCACGTTTTAGGATGGTGTATTCCCTTTTACATGTGTGCTGTGATTTATCATTGTAAGTTACTTTTTCAGGCCAGATTTCTGTCCATCTTTGTTGGGAAAGACAGACTTCAAACTCAATGTCATAACATTGACTGCTGATGATTGTCTGCCATTGACTCTTGTGAATGTAAATCTGCCGAGCTTTCTTGCGAGCTGTCAGGGTTTGGATCCTGATCTTGGGCATTTGTGACTGCACGAAGCTCAAGGATTTGCCAGATATCATGCCTATTTGTCTTGACAAAAGTGTAAAGATTATTTGGTGACATTTGGTTGTTCAGCTGATGGCTTAAATCTGCCCACACCTTTTCTGAGGGGAACGCTATATTTCGACTAGTAACAATCTGTTCCTTTGCAGCACTGATGACTTTAATGATGTCATCATTTTCACAAGCTGGTTTCCTTGGCATCTGATTAAAAAAGGAATTATTTAAATGATTTTAATGAATTAGTTCCAGTTATTTAAAATAATTATTGGTAAAACCAATTAGGCTAATTTAATTTGTGTGTTTACTAAATTATAATCATTCAAGGTTAACCCTTGTGTGATCTTAGAATTCTGTTTATACTGTTTGTCTTAAGAGTCAAAAAATACGCACCTTTACTAAAGCTCGAAAATAAAACATCTAATTTTAATTCAAATCTATTTTTTTTGCGTGAAGAAACAACCTCATCATTCATCACATCCTTTGTGAATGTCTAGCTGTTCTTATATCAGTATGCAGTATTTTATAAATATATAATCAGTAGACAACAGTGATTTTTTTTTTTTAATCAAAGTAAAGGTTTATATTATTAAACGGTAAAGGTACTTGCATAGGTGTAAAATGTTTTTAGCAAGACAGTATGCATAAAAGTTAAAGTAGGTGTGTGTGGGTGGGTACATCTCTGTGTGTGGTTCTGTATGGTTGGGTGGGTGTGTGTGTGTTGATCTGTGTGTGGTTGGATCTTACTGTGTGTATCTTTGTGTGTGTGTGTGTGTACGTGTTTTTGTGACATATCAGGACACAAATCTGTATAATGACATATGTATGACACAGGTATAACAAAAAGCAGGTGAAATATGAGAACATTGGTGACATCCTCACTTCTCAAAAAGCTTATAAATCACACAGGATGAGTTTTTTCAGGGAGTAAAGCTGTACACTGTCTCCTGTGATGGTTGGGTTTAGGGGTAGGGTGGGGTGAGTGCAATATAATATACGGTTTGATCTGTATAAAATGAATGTAAGCCTATGTAATGTACCCACTTTTCACAAAAACACACACGTGTGTGTGTGTGTGTATGTGTGTGTGTGTTGTTTGTGTGAATCTGTGTGTGCATGCATCTGTTTGTGTATGTGTGGGTAGATCTGTGTGTGGTGGTAGTGGGGGGGAGGGTGCGGTTGTGTGCCTGTAGGTTTTGTGGTGTATAAATTGTTTTATTATTAGGGGTCAAAATGGACTTCTAAGATAATCGTTATACCCTAACTATATGTAATCTCAAGATAACCAAGATAAAAAAAAAGTTAGTTTTTTTTTTTTTTCAATTTTAGTTTTTTCTGCTGTTAATTTTGTCATGGGTCAATTTTGATCCTTAAGTCAAAAGGAAGGTCTATGTCATTCATTCTGTATTTGCTATGTTGCTGCTTTTGATCAGAATATGACATTTAATAGCTTTGAAGAACAGCTTAATAATTTAAATGAAATGTTTAACAATTATCATGTGTTAAGCTATATCTGTTTTTTAATATGGATCATATCAATTCTGTGACTTCAGAAAATAAAATAGATTAGCTAAACTGCACTAAGAGTTTTTTTTTGTGGACTAAATCAAACAATTCATTAAAAAGAATTTGTAAAACATTTTATTGGCATAAAATGTGCAATGATGTGCATATAAGCTTCTTTTAAGTCATGGCATAATGACAAGTTAGGTTAGTTAGCACATGAACATAAAAAAGATACAGTGTTGTCGTCTTTTTTGATATGTATTTTATTTAAATTATATTGTATATTGTATAGTTGGCGTTTCTGTGTGGAGTTTGCATGTTCTCCCTGGGTTCGCGTGGGTTTCCTCCGGGTGCTCCGGTTTCCCCCACAGTCCAAAGACATGCAGTACAGGTGAATTGGGTAAGCTAAAATTGTCCATAGTGTATGAGTGTGAATGTGTGTGTGGAAGTTCCCAGAGATGGGTTGCGGCTGGAAGGGCATCCGCTGCGTAAAATCGTGCTGGATAAGTTGGCGGTTCATTCCGCTGTGGCGACCCCGCAAGGGACAAAGCCGACAAGAAAATGAATGAATGAATGTATATTGTATTGCACTGCATACTTTTAACTACATTTATTTTTCAAAAAATAAGGTTAAACACAAATAAATAAATAAATAAATAAATAAATATATATATATATATATATATATATATATATATATATATATATATATATATATATATATATATATGCCTATGTAATCTAAGAGCACATGCTTACCTTGTTTCTTGGCAGACGTTTTTCCTGTTTTGTTTTCCCACTATGCACTGCTTAAGGTAAATAAATTTCTTAAGGGGCCAGAATCACATTAAATGTATTTAAAATGTTAAACGTGTCAAAGAAATTTAAGACAATACACAATTATACTTTTCTTTATTTTATTAGGCAAAATCCAGCATCAGTCAGTAGTATCCACAGATGTTACAGTATACTGCATGCAAAAGGTAAGATCACCGTGTATTGGAGATTAAAGATATAAATAATTATTTGACCGTTATCAAGCACTGATCTTAACTCTAAATTCCACTATTAAAAGGAAAAAACGGGAATAGTAAACGCAGCAACGTGAACAAGAAAACAGCGCGACACTCGGCGAGACGTCATCTCTCATCGAGATTTTTTGTCCACATTACATACAAGAGGGGAAGGGCAGGGGAGTGGTGCATTGAGTTCGAACATTTTCATTGACAGAAATCTCGGAGCCCCCCCTTGTGATCTGGTCATGTTTTTGTTAAAGGGTCACTAAACCCCCTGTCTCAGCAGGGTGTTTTCACACCTCTGTTTTGAAAAAGTCAGGAAAGTTGGGCGTGTCCAGCTCTGGGAGTGTGGGAGTGTCGGGGGAGGGAAAGAGGATAAGATTTTGCATAGAAGGTAGTTAACATTTGGGCACGCGCTAAGTTTGACAGGAAAAACAAACACACAGAGGCTGATTTGATACCGCGAATAAGAGAAAAAAATCCTCCGCATTTCTCTGTAACTTATGTACTCTGTAGGTAGCGTCAGAAAGCCGTGTGTGTATAGACTATCCTGTCACAAATTGCAGCGAAAATCCTGCACGACGGGAATAGTTTGTGTTTACCTGTTTACACTCGGAGAGCAGCATTTAAACAAAGGGCAGTCCACTGCAAACACTTACCAAATCTGTAGACAGACAATCAAACTGGAGCTGTGTCTTTTTATTAAAAGTAGACGAGGCGGCAAATCCGGATTTCACCATTTCCAGATGAGAAAAAGCTCTCGGGTAAAAATGTTCCTTACAAACTTCTGTCGCGTGTTGCGTGCACTGTAATCCACACGTGAGTCCAGCTGCTCTCTCACAAAGGGAAAATGAAAACAAAACCTTCGGTCCAACACACTAATAACACCTACGAATTTTGTCTTGAAATTCTTGTACTTTCACTTGTTTTGGCAACACAACGTGGCGTCTCTCTGCCGTCTGAACAGTGTAAACAGGTAAACAGTCTCCGGAGCTATCATGCATATTAATGAAGTTTCGCGTCATACACAACAGAGCGCGCTAATTGGTTTGAAGCACGTCTTTCTCATGAATTAATACTGCACACTCAGATACGTAAGAACGTCCTAGATAAGACAGACAGCCACTCTCCAACTGGATTTACACCCAAGTATCTCATGGCCGTGACGCAGCTTCAAAAATTCGTTTCAAACCGGAAGAACGAATTTGCTCAAAATAACGCAAAAACAACCAATTTTCACTTTTTAGTGCAATATATGTGTCCTAATAGTGTTTATAGCAGCGTGGGACACATATATGACTGTCAACAGCTCAAAAAATGTGTTTTGGTGTTTCGTGACCCTTCGGTAGGAAATTATTTGCCGAATAAGCTCAAGGTATAAAAAGGCCAACAATGATGGTGATGATGATTAAATGAGGTGTAGTCTATCTCACACGTTTGTTAGAGACCTATTTATGTGACCAAATTTAAGTGAAACCGTTTTCACAAGTCAGCTATCCGACCAGATAAAATGTATAAATTGTCCAGGTTTAATACTCAATTAATTTTTTTAATATTATGTATAAATAAACTCATTTCAAAGGCGGTAGGCCTACCACAACATACAAGATTAGGCAGCTTTTTTTTAATCCGAAATAATAGGATATTGGACAGCCAAATAACAGAGCATTTTATGGAAAAAATCGCTTAATCCACAGGCATAAAATATTTCATTTCTAGCATCCTAACACAAATATAGGTTCGAATTTGTATGTTAATAATAATTAATAAATTAACAATTAATAAAGTTGGCACCCCATAAAAACAAATAAACCCCAAAACTATGCCATTCGTTTGTGCTACATTTGTGCTGATTTGTGCCGCAAAAACGAACGTTTGTTCTGGTTTGGAGTCTGAGATGTTAAGCATTATTTTTTTGACCGTGTGACGTCACTTTCCATCCCATGTTGCTCAAATGACTTAAAATCAGCACAGGTCGTTTGTGCTGGATTTGTGCTGGTTTGTGCCATTAAAATAAACACTTTATTTATTTTTATTGTTAGGTATTGCCTAATCAAAACACTTCGGGAACCATGACATCACTCTCCACCCCTTTATTTCCTCCAAATCGCATAAAAACAAGTGTCATTCGTTTGTGCTGGATTTGTGCTGGTTTGTGCCATTAAAATAAACACTTTATTTATTTTTATTATTAGGTATTGCCTAATCAAAACACTTCGGGAACCGTGACATCACTCTCCACCCCTTTATTTCCTCCAAATCGCATAAAAATAAGTGTCATTCGTTTGTGCTGGATTTGTGGTTTGTGTCATTAAAATAAACACTTTATTTATTTTTATTGTTAGGTATTGCCTAATCAAAACACTTCGGGAACCGTGACATCACTCTCCACCCCTTTATTTCCTCCAAATCGCATAAAAATAAGTGTCATTCGTTTGTGCTGGATTTGTGGTTTGTGTCATTAAAATAAACACTTTATTTATTTTTATTGTTGGGTATTGCCTAATCAAAACACTTCGGGAACCGTGACATCACTCTCCACCCCTTTATTTCCTCCAAATCGCATAAAAATAAGTGTCATTCGTTTGTGCTGGATTTGTGCTGGTTTGTGTTATTAAAATAAACACTTTATTTATTTTTATTGTTATTGCCTAATCAAAACACTTCGGGAACCGCGACATTACTCTCCACCCCTTTATTTCCTCTAAATCGCACAAAACAGGTGTCATATTCGTTTGTGCCGTTAAATAAACAATTTATCGGTTTTTGTTGTTAGATATAACCAAAATATTTTAGAATATCATACATGTGGTTTCGCTTGTGATGTCATTATCTTTAATTCAATATTCAATATTTTAATAATAGAAGCAGCACTAACGAATCTTTCACAGGTACAGTAAAGCACAAATGAAACGCACACCAACGAGACTATTTTAGTAAATATGAAGCAACTGGGTTCGAGAGACCTCTGAATGATCTAATATTATTTTTAGGTCTACAAATAATTTTTTTTGCAGCACAACCGAGCACAAATTGTGAGCAAACAAAAATAACATATTCGTGCACGAAAAGAAATATCTTACGTTTATTTCTACTGCACAAACCAGCACAAATCTAACCAAATATTTTGGTTATATCTAAACGGCACAAACGAATATGAAACCTATTTTGTGCGATTTAGAAAAAATAATGGGGCGGAGTCACGTGGCAGCTCCCGAAGTGTTTTGATTAGGCAATATCTAAATAATAAACATAGATACATTGTTTATTTTAACGGCACAAACCAGCACAAATCGAGCACAAACGAATGACGCCAGTTTGGCGTAATTTAGACAACCTGGGGTGGAGAATGACGTCACGACTCCCGAAATATTTTAATTATATCTAAACAACGAAAACAGATACAGTGTTTGTTTAAATGGCACAAACCAGCACAAATCGAGCACAAACGAATGACGCCAGTTTGGCGTGATTTAGACAACCTGGGGTGGAGAATGACTTCACGACTCCCGAAATATTTTAATTATATCTAAACAACGAAAACAGATACAGTGTTTGTTTAAACGGCACAAACCAGCACAAATCGAGCACAAATAAATGACGCCAGTTTGGTGTGATTTAGACAACCTGAGGTGGAGAATGACGTCACGACTCCCGAAATATTTTAATTATATCGAAAGGAGGAAAACAGATACAGTGTTTGTTTTAACGGCACAAACCAGCACAAATCGAGCACAAACGACCTGTGCTGATTTGAAGTCATTTGAGCAACATGGGGTGGAAAGTGACGTCACACGGTCAAAAAAATAATGCTTAATATCTCAGACCCCAAACCAGCACAAACGTTCGTTTTTGCGGCACAAATCAGCACAAACGAATGGCATAGTTTTGGGGTTTATTTGTTTTTATGGGGTGCCAACTTCACGGAGGTTTGCAAGCGACCTTTAATTTCAATTTAAACAGATAACGTTAAACATTCATACTGCTTATTAGACTGCTTTTTTCCACAAAAATATTATTTATTTATTTTTTCTTGCCTTACATATACAGTGTGTGAAAAGTGTCTTGAGCAGGGTTGCTTTTAGGATTGTTTTATTTAATATGCTAATATTCTTTCCTCATATTGTTTGTAAGTAATATTTCGCATTTGTTATTATTTGCGTTTCTGAAACAGTTACCTGTGTGACAAATTGTGTCTAAGTTATGTGCTTCAATAATTTTTTATTCAATCACACAAATAATATACATTCCCTTTTCAGAACATCCACATAAACCCTGAAATTGTTCAGTGTTCTGTCTCAAACAGCCGTTTGAGTCACCTCAAATACAAGTATTTTTAAGTAACTAAATTGGAAATAAATTTAAGAAATACATACTTATTTTAACAAACAATATTATTTAAAAATCATTATCCAGCTGGGTAACACTGATAATAATAAACTTTTAACTTTTTAAGTGTCTAAAATCACTAACTTATTTTCTCATTTGCTTATTTCTGATGTATCCATATTAGGTGTAAATCATTGTGACAGGTATGGACTACAAATCTAAAGTTTGCTGTATCAAATCCAGGTAACAGAGGGACTTTAGGAGCCTGATTGAGACGGTCCGACGCACTTCACTTGCAATGCAGATCATCATTTCTGGACAGCTTTATACTTACTGCTGTGGACATGAAAGGTTCAGTAGACTTTTTGCTCTGAAAGAATGGCTATTAACATGGTGTCAAGAACAAAAGCTGATCTTTATTAACAATTGCAATCTTTTCTGGGATCGTCCTAGGCTTTCCCATGCTGATGGGCTGCACCACAGCAGTGCTGGAGCTGAATTCCTGTTAGACAACATCTCCAGGATGCTTTGTTCTGTTTGACTAGTAAGTGAAAAATCACATTTATAGTTTTTTTACAGAGTAGTGAGTTAGTTAATACCACCTCACAAATAAACATGGTTTAAAGTAAATTTAAATTTTGTCATTATTTACCCACCTCTAATATGTTCCAAACTTGTTTGATTTTCTTTCTTTAGTTGAGCGCAAAACATTATATTTTGATTAAAGCTGAAAATCTTTAACCATTATAATAAATTATAACCATTATAACAAAATTATGGAACCAGTGGTTATAGGTTTTCTGTTTTCAACAGATGAAAGAAACTCAAACAGGATTGGAACAAGTGAAGGTTGAGTAAATGACGACAGAATTAAATTTTTTAGGCGGACTGTCCCTTTAAAGGGGAAGTGAAGCACTCAGTCAAGTTTACATTAGTTTGTAAATTGATTTCCACTTTAGTGAAAATATATTAAACAAACTCGATTAATGTAGCCATTATTGAAGAAAAGAACATGTTTTACTATAGTTTATATTTTTCGAGCTAGATTGCAGCTATTTTGAAATATCGCTGTGTCTGACGTCATGGGGTTGGTTTCGTTCCCTTAGCTGAACAGATACAGTGGAAGTAATGGACTGAACACGGAGACTGGAAAGCCTAATTTAACACAATGCGTGAAGTGTTGGATGTGCATCACAGAGCTGGTGCAAATACAAGCATTACATTTATGTCTGAAACATAAAATACATTTATACATTTTATATTTTTCTTTTATTAGTGATTGTTTGATGTGCTTTGGTCCACTCTCCATATTACGATGCCTCACTGCCCTCAATGTCTTTAACAAGATCAGGTACCTGACGTAATGGAGGTGGGTACTTTCACTTTTCACTATACAGCCCCTCACCTCTGTTCATGTTCAAACCAAACTAAGATTGGTGCGGTTTTTCACATCGCAGTTTTTTTTGTCCTTCATATTCAATGTTGAGAGATCATTTTAATCGTTGCATTAGTCTGAATGTACATCACCATGTCAGGCAGCGCTGCACCAGTGTGAAAGAGTGGACCAAAGCACATCAAACGAACAGTATTTAAAAGAAAAAGAAATATAGTAAACATACTGTATAAATATTTTTTATATGTTAGACAGCGGCGCAGTGGCGCAGTAGGTAGTGCTGTCGCCTCACAGTAAGAAGGTCGCTGGTTCGAGCCTCGGCTGGGTCATTTGGCATTTCTGTGTGGAGTTTGCATGTTCTCCCCGTGTTTGTGTGGGTTTCCTCCGGGTGCTCAGGTTTCTCCCAAAAGACCAAAGGCATGCTGTACAGGTGAATTGAGTAAGCTAAAATTGTCCGTAGTGTATGAGTGTGAAATGAGTGTGTATGGTTTACCCAGTGATGGATTGCAGCTGGAAGGGCATCCGCTGCGTAAAACATATGCTGGATAAGTTGGCGGTTCATTCCGCTGTGGCGACCCCAGATTAATAAAGGGACTAAGCCGAAAAGAAAATAAATAAATAAATGAATGAATATTAGACACAAGTTTGTTCCTTGTATTTGCACCAGCTCTGCGACGCACATCCACAACTTCACGCAATGTGTTAAATTAGGCTTTCCAGTCTCCGTGTTCAGTCTTCCACTGTATCTGTTCAGCTGAGGGAACGGAACCAACCCCGTGACATCAGACACAGCGATATAGAGTGGAGGAACTATGACGTCACCTTGTAGGCCAATCGGCTGCTAGCATAAATCTGGTTCCCTCAATAAAATCCCCATAGTTTTTTCCCATAGGCTTTTCGAAGATTGCAAATAATAAGCTCTGTGTTCTAACACAGTTCATTACACTTACATGTTTTGTCCAACCCGAAAATACAACTTTTAACACTTTTGGATCTAAAATGCAAACGCAAGAACTGAAAAGCTAACATTAGGCTATAAACGGACTACAGTGCCTTTGGAGCGCTCGCCTGTGACGTCAGCACCACCCTGCTAACGACAACTTTTCAAGCTTATTGTTTAGAAATATGATCCATGACAAAGATTTACTCTCTTGGTTTATAATCCACGCTATATATTATAAACAAATAAATACGCAAAAACACATAGACCTACATGACTTTTGGATAGTTTTTACGTGGGAAATGCATTTTGTTTTGGTTTATGGTTGTTGTAAAAGTTTTAAAACTGTATGTATAAATGTGCGCACACAGTATTATCATAAGACACATTTAAATAAGTGTATCGCTCGCGTGCACACAGCCCGCTTACCTTAGTAATAGATGACAGAAATGAAGCGTGAGGGACAAGTCTATCAAATGCCTGCAAGTTCCATCATGGACACAGAACAACATTCAGTATTATTATTTTTTGTCACAAAGTACAGCGAAAAGCAGCCCATACAGTCACATGTGCTATAAATTAAGGAGGAGTGTAAATATTGCAGTTATGACAGAGTTAAATGTGTTCAGATGAAGAAAAAATCAGACAAAATATCCTTTGATCACCTTAAAATGAGAGTTAATGTGTATGTTTTTTTTTACACATTTATTCACACATTTGCATTGCTGAGAGCAGAAAAGAGACAGACTGCACTGCTAAGCAGTATCCCCATAGTATCTTAATGCGTAGCAACTTGTTAGCAACCGTCTTATTAAAGAAGCGAGTGTGATGTAACTGATGTGTTTTATGTCGTAGAATAAAACGTGAAAGTATCTTGAGTTTGTGTTAGCCATGAACCTTATTTAAGCGATTTAACTGAAATCCCTTTGAAAAAAGCCATTGACTTTGGGACGAGGGAACCAGAACTGCTAAAATGCTAACTCGATTCCGGGTTTTTGCATACAAATTGACGTCATAGTTCCTCCACTCTATTCCAAAATAGCTGCACCCTAGCTCTAAAAACTACAGTAAAACATGCCATTTTTTTCAAAATGGTTACATTAATCGAGTTTGTAATATATATTTTTGTTAAAGTAGAAATCAATTCACAAAATAATGTAAACTTGACTGACTGCTTATTCTTTTACTTTTATGCTTTAAAAAACCAGACCCACTTTATATTAAGGCACCTTAACTATAGAACTTAAAGTTAAATTAATAATATGGTACAATGCACTTAAGGACTGTATATACATGTTTTTACATTATACTTTATTTAATCATCTGCATGTAATTACATATATTATTAATTTCTGTATTTTAGAGGCCACTCAAATTGAGTCCAAAAACAATATTTGACCTTTATGCATAATTTATTTAATTTTTTAACTCATATAATTTTCTCTTTATTTAATGTGTTTTAAATAAACGAATTGTTAATTTAAAAAAGCAAATAACTACAACCTGAATATAATAAAAATATATCGCAAATGGAGTACACTCAAAATTATAGTGCATTATCTTTGTGAATGAGTGGGAAAATATGTGGGGTGCACTAAGGAGGGAGTGGTTTCAGAGACAGCTTTTGTGTTGTCTTATTTCTGCTTGTACTCAGATATTTGAGAGGTTTACATTATTTGGATTTTTTGGACTTTATTGATGTATATGGGCATTCTGCAAGCAGTGAAAAAATCCTTTTTATATAAATTGAGACAATTTCTGACTTTATTCATGTTTCCTTTTGTTATTCAGAAATGTTCTGCATATCTTTTGTGAATATGTTATGATAAGTAAAAAAAATGGCTCTGGGAATGTTGTGAATTTCCTTTGTTTTCATAACTTCTCAGGTTAACTACTTTTTAATTTACTTTTATAGGGACACCTCGAATGTGAACAGTGGACAGCTGAAGATGTTGCTGGCTGTTATTGCTAGACATTATTTAAATTTGATTGGTTGCATTAAAATGTTTATTACGTTATTAATCATATTATGTGAATGTAATTGTGATGTATATTGATTAATAAAAGTGATTATTCATTGAAAATGTGATGTATTTTTTTATCTATAGATAGATAGATAGATAGATAGATAGATAGATAGATAGATAGATAGATAGATAGATAGATAGATAGATATTCGATTTATGATTAAACATGCTTGCATAAACAATAAATTAAGAGGGATGGGAAAAACAAGCATTAAAAAAATTAAATGGTGCTTCAAAGCACTCAAGGTGGTTCCTGGTCATTCTTAATAAGAGGGTTCCTCCAGGAACCCTTGAAGTTCCTCAGATAACTGCCCCTTTTGAAGGGGTGCTATGAAGGTATTATTGGGGCAAATCTCCCAAGCAGCTGTAAAAGTGTAATTTGTAGTTGTAAAGAACAGCCACAAATGTGTATCTGTAAATTTGTACTTGCAGAGCAAATTTGCAAATGTGTATCAGTAAATTTGTACTTGCAGAGCAAATTTGCAAATGTGTAGGTATTTTTTGTCTCCTACAAACACAAAGCAACATTTACACCTTTTCAAATCCTTCAGTGCAGGTGCACAAATCTCAGCGGACAAATCACAAATACAGAAACTCATCCTCTCATGTTCTTTGCTACTATTGTTGCAGTGCATATGCTGCAAAACACATTCACACACCTGCATTCAGAAATGTGAAGTCACAGACAAAACCTGCACATCTGTAGATTAGAATGTGTATCCACGCAAAGAGAGCTGAACCCGTGTATAACGCTTGGTTTATTTTTTTCTAAGCACAAACACAAATATGTTACTGCAACCTCTCAAATCTGCCACTACGAGTCTCAAGCGCTGTTTTTCACTTGCAAATCTACGCTTCGCGCTGTCTCTCTTTTGCACCATATATCACTGTGATATATGGTGCAAAACTGACTTGTGTGTCTGCCAATCAAAACGCAGGCTCTCAGAGAAATTCAGCCAATAGGGGATGGGGCGTGACGTCACCGCTCTAGCGTTGCTGCGGCTGAACTTCGAAACCGAAACCTCTACCCTTCGCGAGATTTGCGTTCATAAATCCCTGCTTAACTATTACATACTAGGAGAAAACATACCTAAAGAAAGGAGTACGTTTGAAACTTTAGTAACCATAAAAAGTACGTCAGATGGATACCTTTCTACTCCAGGAAGCCACAGCATACAGCCTGAAGGAGGAAGAGGAGGACGCGGTCAGTTTGAAACGTGAGTATTATAAATCAAAGACAGTTTCCTTTGTGTTAAACTCGCATTTGTTGAGCTACTGTACAGTGCTCTGTAGAATTGCTGAGGGTGTAAAGAGGCTTTATATTGTGGTCTATTTTATTTTGCTGTAAATGTTGATTATGTAATGTTAGGGTCTCCAGTAAGCACATATAAAGTAACGTTTCAAAAGTAAATTTACATATGTTTACATAAATCAAAAGATTATTATCAAATGTCTGACAGAAAAATATGTGAAGTATTGCAGATTACAAGGTTAACAGACATCTGAGTGAGTGATGTATTTGTGCTGATGTAGAATCTGTTGTTAATTGACTGTTGTCAAAACTGTTTAAATTATATACATGTAATTTTAATAAATGAGAATAAAGGGTCATTTGTTTAATCTGAGCTTCAGTATTGTTGATTAATTGAGGAACATTTGTTACATCAGCAACTACACCAACATGTTATTTGAGCAGGTGAATCACAGAGGTCATTTATTGTAGTCTCGATGTTACAGTGAGGCTTTTATTGAGTACAGTACAGAAGTTAAGAAAGCATCTTTTACATTTGCTATTTATTATTAGTTATTGTATTCTCAAAAAGTGATTACATCAGTTTTCTGATTGCTGGTGTGTGTTTCTGCAGAGCTATTGTGATGGAGCTGGACCTGTAGACAAGGGACATTTGTGGAAAATAGAATCTAAAATAAGAGGTGAGATCATTTTATTACTAGCACTACAGAAATCAAAGGACACATTGTGCAGTAAAATGACTTTGTTTTGGAATGTTTTTTTTATGTTTAGTATGATCTGAAATATCTGCAGATTGGTGTGTGTGGTAAGGGTAAAGAAGTCTTTTATTATTTTTTTTTATAAACAAGACCAGCATGTAGTTTTCTTATACAAAAAAATGACTTTACAGATCTTAACAAACATGGAGTAAATGAGAAAGAAAGAAAAAATAAATAAATAAATAAATAAATAAATAAATAAATAAGAAAAAGAAATTAAAGAAAACAGAGATTGAATCTCTTTTTCTAGCACCATGAAGAGAGGTTTGCTTTTGGCAAACTTAGATTTATGTATGTGAAATTTACATAATAATAAAATAAAGATTATAATAAAACCAGCATCTTTTAAAGAGCGATCTTTAACATAATAACCCAAAATCACATGTTTATAAGATAAGGAAAATGATTTTAAAATATTATGAGTAATAAAAGTTTCAACATTAATCCAAAAAAGTTGAGTATATTGGCAAGACCAAAATAAATGTGAAATAGTTTCATTAAAGCTTTCACAAAAACAGCATTCTAACTCAATATCAATTTAAAATTTTTGTATAAATGTTTTTGTAGGATAAATTCTATGAAGTAATTTAAATGATATTTCTTTAGCCTTATTTGTAATAAAAAAATTTTTTTGAGGTAATGACCATACTTGAGTCCAGTTTTCTTTTATAAAAGATATTGTTCCAGTAAAAAACAACATATGGTATAGACATATTTTCTTTTAAGATTAAAGATCTAATTTTGTGATTATTAGGCTTAAATCCAGTGAAACAGATAAAACTGACTGAGGTCTGTTCAGGTTTAGGAGGACAAACAGAAAGCGCTGATGTACATACACTGCTTTTGTACAGCATATGTATAACAGCAGGTATTGCCCCCATAAGTATTGTAAATTCCTGTAATGTAATAGGAATTTTGTATCTTGCGATAAACTCTGTAAATGTAAATAATGTTCCTTCATTATCAAATAATTGATTAACTAATAATAGTCCATTGTTAAACCAATTGTTAAAGAATAGTGACTTATTTCTGTACAAGATATTGGAATTATTCCAAATAAGAAAACTATGTGGGGAGAAGTTGTGTTTATAAATAAGCCTCCATGTTGTAAGCACTTGTTGGTGAAATTTAGAGAGTTTAATTGGGAGTTTTTCAATTTTATAATTACACATTAAAAGAAATTCTAAACCACCCATATGAGAGAAAATGAGACGAGGGATAATATTCCAAATAGATGAAGTATTTAAAAGAAATTGTCTTATCCAATTAATTTTAAAATTACCATTCAGGAATTAAAATCAATAAAATTTAGACCGCCTTTGTCATATGAATTTAGCATTACTGATTTTTTAATATAATGAATTTTGTTTTTCCAAAGGAATTTTGACAACATTCTATCAATTAGTTTGTTTGTGTGTTTATCAACTGAAATAGACTGGGCAGCATATGACAACCTAGAAATACCTTCTGCTTTAGTGAGTAGAACTCTGCCTTTGATTGATAGATCTCTTTGTAGCCAATGGTTCATCACCTTTCGTGTTTTTTCAATAATTGGAAGAAAATTGGAAATACATCTACTTTTATAATCTTTAATTATTTTAATTCCAAATATGTCACGCTCTCTCTCACAGGAATATTACAAATTAAAGATTCTGAACAGTTACCCACTGGTAATAATTCACATTTGTTTATGTTAAGGCAGAGACCTGAGGCTTTAGAAAAGGGTTCAAGGGTCTCTATTGCTGTAGCAATCTCGGAAGCATCCTTCAAAAACAAAACAGTGTCATCCGCTAACTGGCTTATTACCAGTTCAGTGTTTTCAATAGATATTCCTTTTAAGGAGCTTTCTCTAATATGTATATTTAGAAGTTCGGTAGCTATCAAAAACAGATAGGGGGAGATTGGGCATCCCTGCCTAACTCCTCATCTCAAAGAAAATCTAGGAGAGGTGCCGCTGCTGAGTTTAACAGAACTATTGCAATTAGTGTAAAGCATTTTAATAGATCTACAAAAGAAATTTCCAAATCCTACCCTGCTAAGAGTTTGTAACAAAAATCCATGTTCTAAAGAATCAAAAGCTTTATAATAGTCAAGAAAAAGTATAAAATTGTCATTAGAGAAGTAATTTGAATAATCTAAAATATCTAATACTAAACGTATGTTATTAAAATTGTGTCTTTTTTGCAAAAATCCAGATTGACATTCATCAATTAAATTGTTCAAAGTACATTTTACTCTTTTGGATAAAACTAATGCAATAATTTTATAATCATTATTCAGCAAGGTAATCGGTCGCCAATTATCAATTAATAAGGGATCTTTATTTGGTTTTGGTATTAAAGTTATAAGTCCAGGGTAAAGAAGTCCACGGCAGCATCCTGGAAATGCTGTAGTACAGGGGTGCTCAAACTCAGTCCTGGAGGGCTGGTGTCCTGGAGAGTTTAGAGTCAACTTCAACTAAACTCTGCAAGGCAGCAGCAGTCCTGGACTGAGTTTGAACACTCCCGTTCTCCTGTAGTGCAGTGAACGAGACCCTGCATCAGTCCACCCGCCCTGTGTCCTCATCTGGGCCAGATGTTGCTGTGGTCTCTTCATCATCGGTATCTTGGGCATGAACTGCCATGAATCCTGTCCTGTTCCTGTCTGACTGCAGCAGTGAGGGATGTGATGATGGTGAAGTCCCTCTAATCATCTGCAGAACTGGCCCAGCTGTGTGGAGAAACATGGGCTTCTGTCTGTAATACATCTCTGTTAAAATAAAGCTTGGTTTCATGTGTTGTTGACTTGTATTTATTTGTCATGATTACTCCTATTGATTCTTTTTATAATATATTAATGTTTCTGTTTGTTTTCAATAAATAATGATAAAACTTTCAGTAATGTATGCATTTCCATTGTTTAACAAAAAAATTAAGAAAATAAGAAACATTGTCTAGTGACTATTCATGTAGATTTGCTTATATAGTTAATTGTCCGCATTTATCATTCTTGAAAGTGTTGGGATGAGCTAGCAGTGCATTCTTGGCTAAAATGTTTAGTAAAATCTTAATTTTTTTGAGTGTAAAATAAATCATAAAACATGTTAGCATTGGTTATTAAGGTAAAGTTGGTTTTATCCCATAAGAACCCGGACCGATTTCTCCTTATAGGGAAATTATGGGGCATATAATACAGACCAAATGGACCACTTATAACATGTTTCTGCAGTTGTTTTTGAAATGCAACCCTTCTTTGTGAAAGATCTGTAATGTTACATATATGTGACATTGGGCGTTTATAATAAATTTTTCATGTTACACATATGTCACATTGGGCATTTATTTCACAATTGAAAAAAAAACAAATTTTGTCAGTTATTTGCTACATAACATTTTTTTTTCAGTTTATTTGCTTTTCCATAACATATTTCAAAGCCCCATAACTGTGACCAATACATTTTGCAACAACTCTTTCGAAACATCAAAATTGTACCTTTTTTGGTATATGGTTGTTCGTGTATTGTTCTCACAACTTGAAAATGTGTGAACTAAATAAAAAGAAATAACTACCTCACAGCGACACAGTGGCTCAGTGGGTAGCACTTTTGCCTCACAGCAAGAAGGTCACTGGTTTGAGCTCCGGCTGAGTCAGTTGGCATTTCTGTGTGGAGTTTGCATGTTCTTCCCGTGTTCGCGAGGGTTTCCTCCGGGTGCTCCGGTTTCCCCCACAGTCCAAACACATGCGCTATAGGTGAACTGAATAAGCTAAATTGGCCGTAGTGTATGTGTTTATGAATGCAAGTGTGTATGGGTGTTTCCCAGAGCTGGGTTGTGGCTGGAAGGGCATCAGCTATGTAAAACATATGCTGGATAAGTTGGCGGTTCATTCCGCTGTGGTGACCCCTGATTAATAAAGGGACTAAGCTGAAAGAAAATGAATGAATGAATGAATGAATGAATGAACTACCTCACACTGAAGGTCAATATGTTAAACATGCACATATTGTCAGCCACCATGGAACACCTTGTTACATTTTCCCAGTATGCACGATTTCCTGGCATTTTGTTTTAGACCAATGCGCAGATAGCTTCCAATTAGTATTTACGATTCAATTACGATACAATTTTTTGAATTCCAGATTGTTACACACTGTACAAATGTTTGTTCCTTCAGTAACGCAAACATTTCTGCTTTTATGAACTTTCTGAAATACTCCAGGGCCGTGTGAAGATTGTCTGGAGGTGTGGCACTTGGCCATTTGAATGTGCACTCAAGGGTTTCAAAATGTTGAAAAATGTTTTTCTTCAACAAAAAGTTTTGTTGCCTTGCTGGCCAGAGTTTATGTTTGGCTGTGCAGCTTCTGAATCTAGATCACTTGATCTGCTAATTTCTAAATCAGATCCACTTGATTAATCATCCTCCATGTCTTTACTTGGAGTGTAATCAGTGTCATCAATGTCTTTATTCGAGTCACTGTCAGATCCCTCATACACACTGCCATTGCTGTGGATAATCTTCAGTGCATTCTGAACATCAATTTTTTTCCTGAATCTAATCATGTTATTCCTACTTCAAAAAAAGATAAAACAACCTTAAAGTAAGATATAAACACATATGATATAAACATCTTGCTACAGCTTACAGGTAAAAAAATGGTTTCAAAATACATTTCATTAACAATATTTTTAATGTGATTTAATAAAAAAAAAATTGTTAATATATGCTTTGAAATGAGCAGTAGGAAATATAGAACACTAAAATAGATTAATCAGCTAAATTAATTGAGCAGTTCATTACCATTTTTCTTAATGTGACAAATATGTCACATCAAAATTCCACCTTCTGTTTTAAGGTTAACAGCCCGATGTGACATATATGTCACCACAATAACTTTGTAACTTGTTTTATATCAGTTTGCTCAAGAAATGTTTTGAAATCACGGTAAGTGTAATCTAGGATGTGTTATTAAAACATTAGAATAGTTAAATGGTTCAAAACATACCTTTAGTAATAAAAACAAGTATCTTTAAAAATTGCTTACACTGCAACATGTGCTCACCACACAGTCCACCATTTTGGACAAGTTGCCATGACAACAAAAAATGCACATATTCTCACGTGACTGAACCTGGATGTTACTTATATGTCACTTTGAGACTTCCAGAGTTAAAAATGAGGAATAATGCTTTAAAAAGACCTTTCCAGACGATCACAATTGTTTGTGACACCCGCACATTAGCACTATATAATTGACTGTGGACAGTGCTGTGCTTTGATAGCCATTGGCTGCTAATATGATTTCCCTCTAGAATTTGAAAATAATGTTTTTCTGAAATTATATTATTAAGGAGAAAGTCAGAATGTGCAACTATAAAACCAGCTTCACCTCAATGTATTGGTTTATGCTCACCTGCGAAGACGCACCCTGGCCTGCCATTTTTCTAAAATAAATACATTAATTAAATTGTTTAATTTACAGGGTCGTATTATATGAGAAGCATACCTGCCAACTCTCCTGTTTTTCCCGGGAGTCTCCCATATTTCAGACCCATCTCCCGTATTGTTTTGTCTCCCGGAAAACTCCCGGAATTTCCAGCATTTCCAGGATGCTGCTGTGGACTTTTTTCCCCTCACCACACACGCCAATCTGCAGATATTTCAGATCATACTAAACATAAAAAAAACATTCCAAAACAAAGTCATTTTACTGCACAATGTGTCCTTTGATTTCTGTAGTGCTAGTAATAAAAGGATCTTACCTCTTATTTTAGATTCTATTTTCCACAAATGTCCCTTGTCTACAGGTCCAGCTCCATCACAATAGCTCTGCAGAAACACACACCAGCAATCAGAAAACTGATGTAATCACTTTTTGAGAATACAATAACTAATAATAAATAGCAAATGTAAAAGATGCTTTCTTAACTTCTGTACTGTACTCAATAAAAGCCTCACTGTAACATCGAGACTACAATAAATTTCTGTTAACCTTGTAATCTGCAATACTTCACATATTTTTCTGTCAGACATTTGATAATAATCTTTTGATTTATGTAAACATATGTAAATTTACTTTTGAAACGTTACTTTATATGTGCTTACTGGAGACCCTAACATTACATAATCAACATTTACAGCAAAATAAAATAGACCACAATATAAAGCCTCTTTACACCCTCAGCAATTCTACAGAGCACTGTACAGTAGCTCAACAAATGCGAGTTTAACACAAAGGAACTGTCTTTGATTTATAATACTCACGTTTCAAACTGACCGCGTCCTCCTCTTCCTCCTTCAGGCTGTATGCTGTGGCTTCCTGGAGTAGAAAGGTATCCATCTGACGTACTTTTTATGGTTACTAAAGTTTCAAACGTACTCCTTTCTTTAGGTATGTTTTCTCCTAGTATGTAATAGTTAAGCAGGGATTTATGAACGCAAATCTCGTGAAAGGTAGAGGTTTCGGTTTCGAAGTTCAGCCGCAGCAACGCTAGAGCGGTGACGTCACGCCCCATCCCCTATTGGCTGAATTTCTCTGAGAGCCTGCGTTTTGATTGGCAGACACACAAGTCAGTTTTGCACCATATATCACAGTGATATATGGTGCAAAAGAGAGACAGCGCGAAGCGTAGATTTGCAAGTGAAAAACAGCGCTTGAGACTCGTAGTGGCAGATTTGAGAGGTTGCAGTAACATATTTGTGTTTGTGCTTAGAAAAAAATAAACCAAGCGTTATACACGGGTTCAGCTCTCTTTGCGTGGATACACATTCTAATCTACAGATGTGCAGGTTTTGTCTGTGACTTCACATTTCTGAATGCAGGTGTGTGAATGTGTTTTGCAGCATATGCACTGCAACAATAGTAGCAAAGAACATGAGAGGATGAGTTTCTGTATTTGTGATTTGTCCGCTGAGATTTGTGCACCTGCACTGAAGGATTTGAAAAGGTGTAAATGTTGCTTTGTGTTTGTAGGAGACAAAAAATACCTACACATTTGCAAATTTGCTCTGCAAGTACAAATTTACTGATACACATTTGCAAATTTGCTCTGCAAGTACAAATTTACAGATACACATTTGTGGCTGTTCTTTACAACTACAAATTACACTTTTACAGCTGCTTGGGAGATTTGCCCCAATAATACCTTCATAGGGTGCCTAGAGGTCCCTAGACCCTCTTTAGAGGGTTCCGCCGGTGTGGCAATGTGAAGAACCCCAAAAGGTGCCTCCATTAACCTTCAATTTTTACAGTGTACTATGTTCTGGTGTGCATTTTTAATTTTCCTGTTCATTAAAATTTATTTTGTCTACATGCTTTTCTCTTGAGGTTACTGCAGTTTACTTGTACAAGTATCAAATGTTTGTAAACGCATTTATTTAAAAAAAATATTTTATATCATTAACCTTTTTAGAATTTCACAAGAAAATGAAATCCAAGATCATTTAATTTCTCACAAAATAACATGTTAACTTAATATTCTGTGTGAGGAGTCAAAAATTGTGGCGATTTTATGGTACCGATACTGTGGGTTGAACTGAAAATTTACCTTGGAATTGTACTTTGTAATAGTAGATACTGTACCTGGTGAGATTTCCCTACTGAGTAACATGTTTTTTTCTTACAATTTTTTTTAATGTCAGTTTCTCTGAAATTTCCAGTTGAAGACATCAAGATCTGTAACCTGTGCCTGGACAGACGTCTATTCCAGTTCTGCCTACACCACACTAATCTCTCTGCCTATGTATGGATCACTGACTATTATGTTCTCTGAAGGTATTACTGGAGCAAAACAACAGCACCCATGACTGAAGTTTCTGTTAGTGACCAGTATATTTGAAGTCTGAGAAAGTTTTTTTTTTTTTTTTTTTTACAAGTTGCAAATGGTTTTTTTCCTCTCTCACACAAACACACCAAACGACTGGTTGTGCCTATAGTACAGTGTACTGACAATCTTTTAGCGTTTTTATGGTTGTATTAAATACATTTTTATTGTTACAAAAATCTTAAGTAATTGTCTACACAATGCACATTTGAGTTTTAATGAGAAGGAGAATTACTCAACAGGGCTCAACACTAAGGATTTTTTTACTGGCCTGGTGTAGAATTTAAAATTGAAATTAAGATGGAGAGCAGGAAGTAAAAAAACTGAATAGGAGACATAAAGGAAAGTCAAAGTTAAATTCATACCATATTACAAAGAAGAAATAAATAGAAATATTATGAAGAGGACCGTTTTCTACTGAAATAAAATATATTTTCCTGCCATTGAGGCAGTAAATACTGTAAGCTACTCAAATGAAAAAACAAAACTATAGTAAAAACTATAATGATTTTGAATGAACCATACTATAGTTAATTGCTTAAATTGTTTACACAGTTGGTCAGTTTACTATACTACAGTATGCTGTGGCATTCATTAACAAGAAGTTGTACTATACATTATACACTTCACTATAATGTGGTTCAAAAACATAGTGTTTATTACTATATGTATATACATATATTTATTTATTTATTTTCATGCGAATAATGATATCTTTTAGAGATCCTTATAAAAAAAACAGATGAAAGCATAAAACCATTTATCCTAAATATTGGATAAATATTATTATTGGTTTGTTTGTTTGTTTTTGCTAGTGGAGGGGCAAACACTAGTGCTTCACAATACAATAGTCTAGTTTTGCTCGCAAAGGTAGCCTTTCTTTTTTGTTCTGTTGATGAACCAGCCACAAACATCCAACGCTGCTGCACATCTTATTATTGTTGTTTACTTTATTCTGATGGATAAAATATATGTAATATCTCTTTATTAGCTCTTTAAAAGCTCTCAAACGATCATCATGTGCAACGATCATCTCAAAACGTCATGTGCAAATCTATTATGTTTACTTTTCCGTTTCTAGTTTGCTTTCACAAAAGGACAACATATCTGCGCATGAGGAATCGGTAGCCCACAAACTCTTTTTAAACACATGGCAGTGTGCATCACATCACCTGTGTGTGCAGCATAAAACCCTCATGAGTGGTAATAACCTGTGTCTTATGCGTGTGCGATCATCCTCTCATTCTCCTGCTTTTTCTCATCCGAACACTTATTTTTGTCAGTCATGCTGCTTCTCGATTATATGATCACATTTGCATGCATTTTAAAAAAATGTTCAGAGGCTAATTTTAAACTTAAGTGTCAAACTGTCCTGAGCATCTTTCATGCTGGCCCTGGGCCATTCTGATTACCGAGCCCTGCTCAAGTAAAAAATGCATTTTAAAGACCACAAGTTAATTGTAACATTGAGCTGCAAGGTGATAAATAGTCCTAGATTCACAATTATGAGATATGAGACCTGGTGAAAAAGGCATCATCATTTATATGCATAGTTCACTCAAAGATGAAAAATGTACTCAATACAAATACAAGTTTTCTATATTTTGTGGTCTTTTACCATAGACATGTAAACACAAAATGCAGTTATCTCAAACATAATTGTTATTTACTTTAACATAGTTAATTTTAAAGTTTCTATCAGCATCTTAAATTTTGCATCTTTTAAGCAATGCATTTCCTTGCATGTCTTTATAAATACATTTTTCAATTTTTCTAAAAAGGCAACGCAGTGGCGCAGTAGGTAGTGCTGGGTCGCAGGTTCGAACCTCGGCTGGGCTGGGTCAGTTGGCGTTTCTGTGTGGAGTTTGCATGTTCTCCCTGCGTTCGCGTGGGTTTCCTCCGGGTGCTCCGGTTTCCCCCACAGTCCAAAGACATGCAGTACAGGTGAATTGGGTGAGCTAAATTGTCCGTAGTGTATGAGTGTGAATGTGTGTGTGTGGAAATTCCCAGAGATGGGTTGTGGCTGGAAGGGCATCCAGTGCGTAAAATCGTGCTGGATAAGTTGGTGGTTCATTCCACTGTGGCGACCCCGCAAGGGACAAAGCCGACAAGAAAATGAATGAATTTTTCTAAAAACGTTTACAGTCCTTAAATCATTGTATGGATATACTGACATCTTATCAACATCCACTCAAATAATATAACTAGGTATTAACATGTAAATATTATTAACATTTAGGGATGCATCGATATAATTTTAAAATATTTGACTCGTGATGTTACTTTTTCCATTATAATTGTTTATTCATTTATTTTACTTATGAAGACAGGCAAGAAAATATTTTGCTTAAAAGGTGCTCTAGTTTTAAAAAACGATGTTTGAGATAAATGCATTTTGTGTTTACATATGGTAAAACCAAACCAGAAATGGTTTATCGAGGGTTTTAGTCATTCATTGTGTTTTAAAGTCAAAATGTTTGCTTTTTTTTTTTGCTTGAGTTAGATTTAAGAAAATTTTAGTATAATTAATAGTTTATATGTTTGAAATATTTTAGTATATCATTACACATATATGATTTTTTTGTAATTTAACAAAAATAGCATACTCTAGGGAAAAGTTATTGCAAGAAATATAGTTATCGCATTGTTTAACAACAATATCATATATAGCATGATTCCCAATATTGTGCAGGCCTACTTGTGGCAGTTGACAGGATTGATACAACTTGATACAATCAAGAAGCAGCAGAATTGAGAAAAAAATTGGTCTCACGAGATAAAGAACGCAGCTGAAAACATACAGAGAACAAAAATGAGAGGATGATCACCAGGGCTTGTGATGCACACCTCTAAGTATTTTAAAAGAGTTTGCGGGTTTACATACAAGTCAGAATTATTAGCCCCCCATTGAATTTTCTTTTATTTTTTAAATATTTCCCAAATGATGTTTAACAGAGCAAGGAAAAGGAATCACCATATGTCCAATAATATTTTTTGTTCTGGAGAAAGTCCTATTTGTTTTATTTTAGCTAGAATAAAAGCAGTTTTTAATTTTTCAAGGTCAAAATTATTAGCCCCTTTAAGCTATGTATAATTTTTTGATTGTCTGCAGAACAAACCATCGATAATGATTTGCCTAATTACCCTAACCTGCCTATTTAACCTAATTAACCCAGTAAACCTTTAAATGTCACTTTAAGCTGAATACTAGTATCTTGAAAAATATCTAGTAAAATATTATGTACTGTCATCATGGCAAAGATAAAAGAAATCAGTTATTAGAAATTAGTTATTAAAACTTTTATGTTTAATAATGTGTTGAAAAAAATCTCTCTGTTAAACAGAAAATGGGGAAAAAAATAAAGGGGGTTTATTCAGGGGGCTAATAATTCTGACTTCAACTGTATACATACAGTAGAGTGGGCGAAATTAGCATTGAACATGTCACCATTTTTTTTTTTCAGAAAATATATTTCTAAAGATGCTGTTGACTTGACCTTTCCCCTGGATGTTGGTAACAACCAACCAAAGAAATCCAAATATGCAAAGAAAACAAAACAAAGTAATTTACAAATGAAGTTATGTGTAGGCCCACACAGAATCTGCGCGCGCAGAATTCCGCAGATTTTTAGCCCATCATTAATTCTGTTTATTTACTTGAGTAAATGTGTGTAAATCAGAATTTATTCAGTTTTTAAATTACACATGTTTCAAATATTAAGGTTTTAGTTAGGAGACTCCCAAAATAATTCCGCAGAAATCCGCAGATTTTTACCAAAATTCTCCACAGAAATAGCAAAAAAACTCTGCAGATTCCGTCTGGCCCTAGTTATGTGTAATAAAATGAAATGACACATGAAGGGAGGTGTAGAAAGGTAGTGAAAGTCCAGATAGCAGCTGAAATCTCTCAGTAGTTCTTCAGCAACCCTCTGCCCTTCCTCAGTGTAAATGAAGATCAGATGCTTCAGTCCAACATCTACATTAGCAGGAGGATGAAGATGAAACCAAAGTGGACATTTCAGCAATACAATTATCCAAAACACAGCCAAGGAGACTCTCAAATGCTTTCAGAGAAAGAAAATCAAGCTGTAGAATGGCCCAGCCAATCACCTGACTACAATCCAATAGAAAATACAAAATAAAGCTCAGCTTTGATAGACAAGACCAACAGGACCATCAAGATTTTTACACTCTTTTGAAGTCTGTGAAAAAATATCCCACCTGAGCAATGCATGTGACTTCATTCTCCATATGAGAGGCGTCTTTAAGCTGTCATCACCAAAAAAACTTTGCATGTTCTCCCCGTTTTGGCATGGGTTTTCTTCAGGTGCTCCAGTTTCCTTCACAGTCTGCTATGTAAAACGTGCTGGATAATTTGGTAGTTCATTCTGCTGTGGCTTAGTCCCTTTATTCATCAGGGGTCGCCACAGCGGAATGCACCGCCCACTTATCCAGCATATGTTTTACGCAGCGGATGCCCTTCCAGCCGCAACCCATCACTGGGAAACATCCATACACACTCATTTGCACACATACAATTTAGTTTACCCAATTCACCTATACCGCATGTCTTTGGACTTGTGGGGGAAACCAGAGCACCCAAAGGAATCCCACGCCAACACGGGGAGAACATGCAAACTCCACACAGAAACGCCAACTGACCCAGCCAAGGCTCGAACCAGTGACCTTCGATCGTGCTACTCACAGCGCCACTGTGACGACCTCAATTTTAAACATTCTTTTCCAAAACAGTTAGCATTTTTTGCATTAGTTGCAATTGATAATTTTTGTTATTTATTTGTTTATTCTGTTTCATGACCTTACTCAGTCTTAACATTCATGTTACATTGTATGGGCCAAACACTGTAGATTATTGCACATATTATAGCATATATTGTGTGCAAAATCATACAAAATATGCATACCTAAAATGTCTACAAAATTTTTTTATAAAAAAATAGTCTGTGATTTTTCTAAAATTGTGATTTGTGCAACTCATGGAATGTGACTATTGTGTTTGTGAGAGAGAAAGAATCCAAGTAAAAGTTTACTTCCAAACTTCCAAAACATTTTGTTCATGACTTTACTGAAATATTGTATAGAATTTTCACTGCCATGGTTCTTCAGTTTTGCTACAATAATGCTAAATACAATTTATGTACTTATTTATTGTATTTAACAAAGGATGATTTGTTCATTGGTTAATGATTAGGCTACTCGATAATCGATTGATTGTCGATAACCCTTTCAATCTCCATGACCGATTACTTTTATTTTTGAACATTATTCGAAACTGAATATTTTACTGGCGGTTCATTCCGCTGTGGCGACCCCAAATTAATAAAGGAATTAGCCAGAATAGAAAATGAATGAATGAATATTTAACTTTTATTTTATTTACATAATTTTATTTAACAAAGCAGGGGTGCGTTTCCGAAAACCATCGTTAGCCAACTAAGGTTATGTTCCAATGAACATTCGCAAACTGCATTGCAAACTTGGTCCGTTTACCTGCAGCATGTTGTTGTGTTCTATTCCCAGTTATCCCCACATGCCCTATTCATTTAATGTTCCATCATTTCAATTTGGAATGAATAAAAACATTTAAGTCATCTCTTTTAGGTATGATTTGCTTTCAAACTTTTATTTTTTTTATACAGTTTTTAGCAATCTTCATATTGACAGTTGCATTCCCTTCATAGGGCACTTTGAAAACATTTATGCCATTTTCAACACAGTCATGGTGTCAGGGTTCTGCCACTGGTCTTGCAAATTCTTGTTTGGTGGCAGAGTCCGGACACTAGCTCTGTCTTGTCCATGCCCTGTTGTGCTCGGCTCGAGTTTTACATTGTGTGTGTGTGTGTGTGTGTGTGTGTGTGTGTGTGTGTGTGTGTGTGTGTGTCTCTGGGCGTGTGCTGTCATGAGTGCGTGCGGGCCGTGCGCGCTCCCGCTTTATGCGAGCGTGTACGGTCTCTTGTTTGTTTTGTTCTGTCGGCATCGCGCTTTTTCATTCTCAGCGTCTCAGTCTGGTTGGTTTTGGTTTCGGTTGGCGCTGGGATGAAGCATGCGCGGTGCTTATGTGTGAGCGCACGGTAAGATGTTTACATCTATCGTGTGCTCGTGTCTCGCGTTCAGTCTTCTGTTGGTGTTGTGTTTAGCACGTGACTCATGTTTACATGCGCCGCGTGCTTGTGTGTCTGTGTCATGTGTTCGTCAGTCTAGTGTCTAGCCCTACCCTCCTTGTTAACCCATTATTAGTTTATCATGTTCACCTGTTTGTGTGTTAATTTATGCTTGTTTATAATCTCCTCATGTCTGCTGTCCTGTGCCAGTTCGTCATCGTTCATCCTGCCTTGTCCTGTCCTCCAGTCCAGATCCCTGCCAGCCTGCCCTGTCCAGTTTGTTTTTGATTATTTGTTTTATTAATGTTTTCCCCCTCGGGGTTGTTTATTTTGCTGTTTGTTTTATTTTTATTAAAATAAAGCCATCTTATGTTGCATTTGAGTTCTCGCTCCCTCATCCTTCCTGAACCATGACAGATGGCTTATGATGAAAGCTATAGGTGATCTATTGTTTAAAAGCGGAATTTACATTACATCTCCAAAGCTTGTGAAAACAAAAATATATAGCATAGGTTAATACTTTAAATTTAAAGTTGGTTATTTATTAAGAAATGTATCTATATGACATGGGCCTGTTGGTTTGAACATTTCTGCATGGTTTGAATGTGTCAAATTGTAAGTAGACATTTAAAAAATAAACAATATCCTTATAATAATAATAAATTTATAATTATTGTTATAATAATTATTATTAGCCTATTAAGTATGATTTTCCTTTCTTAATAAATGGCCTACTGTAAATTACAAGCATTAGCCTAACAATTTTTCAGACCTGCACAACCCTAATTTCACATTTTCCACCACGTTGTTTAAATAGAAAATCCATTCGCGCCACTTTGTGGACTCATGGGTGTGCTGGTCTAAAATAGAGGTGTGGCGCATCATTGGCGCGTTGCTATTTTGAGAAACTGAAATAGGCTGCATATTGACCAAGTAAAAACAGGGTTAAAGTCCAGAGCAGAGCGCAGGGACGTGCAGAGACCTTTTAAGGGGCAGGGGCTCAAATGGAAAAAAGGGCACTTTTTATTAAATAATAGTAATAATTGTACTTTAATAAATAAAATATATTATAATGAGATTATTAAGGAGATTTCACCCTAAATTCACCATATACTTACCCTTAAAAGGATAGTTAATTCAAAACTGAAAATTCTGTCACCCTTTACTCACCTTTTACTTGTTCCAAACATGTTTGACTTTTTTTCTTCTTCTGTTGAACACACAAAGTAATATTTTGAAGAAAGCAGGAAATCTGTAACCATTGACTTTCCTGGTATTTGTTTTTCCTACTCTGGAAGTCAATGATTTCAAGTTTATAGCTTTCTTTAAAATGTCTTTTTTAAATCTTTTATTCATTAGTGTTCAACAAAATAAAGAGACAAAGAAATTGAACCACTTGAGGGTGAGTGAATCTAATATTATTCAATCTATTATTTTAGTTTGAGTTTTATTTTTCTGTTGAACAAAATAAAACATTTTGAAGAATGTAGGACACACTGATAGCCACTGACTTCCATAGCTAGCCTATATGTACATGTTTTACAGCTTCAATTGACATTATATATTCTATGTGACTGCAAAAACAAGAGGGTAATATTTTCACTATCCAGCTGTCGTTTCTCTATTACATTAGCCTGTATGCAGGGCCGGATTAACCAATGGGCATTGTGGGCACAGGCCCAGGGGCCCGTGCGCACTTGGAGCCCCTGCGAGGGGGGAAAAAACATGCTGATTTTGGAGTGTCTATTTAGGCTAAGTGCAAATAGCGCACCTCGTTGTAATAAGCTAGTTAAGTGCTTCCCGCCAGCGCCATTTGATCGACAGAGAGAACACAACTAAAGAGCGCAGCAGACCACAGGTGGGAGTGGCGGAGCTCGTAAAGAGAATGGATGTGTGTTTTGAGGCGATAGATCATAAACTCGGTTCGAATTCAGCGACTGATGAACAAGTTCTTTTTTTCCCTCCATTACAGCAGATTGGAAATACATTTATTTTCAATAGAAAGAAAATGTTTTTGTTTAAAAAATTAAATAAAGTATGTAAAATATATAAAATGAGTCACAAGGTATTTAATAAGGATAATAATAATTATAAATATTCTACAAACAGTTATTTTCCACCTGGTGTTAAATGTAAGCGACATCTTAATATAATTAATCTGTATTTACAATGTTAGTCGCCCTGCTTCACCCATATTCTCCGACCTCATGGAGAGAGAGACAGAAAAAGCCCCTGAAGAGGAGAGAGACAGGAGAGAACTGACATAGTGTGTGTGATTTCGGATACTTTCAGCTTTATAACCAAGTGCTTTTTGCCTACTCTTCTTCATCACGAGGGAGACAGTAGGAATCATTAATCAGTGTGTGTATTATGGAAGACTCAGATTCATAGAACTGGATTGGAGAGGTGTTATATCCAAATCATGTGCATTAAAAGTTTGTAGAAGTTATACATAAAAAATACCTATATATATAAATTTTAGTACTGCTTCAGTGAACTTGAACAAGTATATTACAATCCATTAATTTTCACTAGTTATATTACTATTTTTATCAAAGTGTGCTTTAAATGCTTTTAAAATCAGGTAAATCTTTGTAGACTCTAAATATATGTACTATGTCATTTATTTAAAAAATGTGGGCAAAATATTATAGATTAACTTTATTTAAAAAAATATTATATTAATCTTATTTTTTAATTCAACTATAGAGGTGCGGCCTTGTAGGGGGGCCTACAAGACATTGTGCCCAGGGGCCTCTGAATTCTTAATCCGGGCCTGTCTGTATGCCTATGATATTGCCCTGGCTAAACTTTAGCTAACTTATTACATGGTTGTTAATCAAGAGGATGTTAGCGAGACAAAATAGCCTATTTGCTTTTGAACTTTTAGATAAATAGCTGACGTTAAATGTGAGCCTCAGGTAGTCTTTTGTTAGCCGTTACTCACCTCCACACAATATAGATCAATGACGGTTGAATTTACATCGGCTGTTCTGTCGATCATATCGCGCTGCCGTAACAGATGTCAGCTAGTAATGTATGTTTTACACACACTCCGTCTGCAGTGTGTGTATGGGCCGTGATGCAGTTCGTGTGCAATGCGGATGCAGGAGTTGGCATAGGCGCTGATAGACATTACCTTACCGTTGACACCTTACTTTTGAGGACAGGATAACAATGTAAATAGAGTCTTTGTTAGAGCATTCGCCTCGCATGTGGTTTTTCTTTCCAAATCGCAGTTCAAGGCTCGCTTGGAGCGGCTAGACTAAAACCAAGATATACTTTAAATTTTAGTTTTTTTTAATTGTTTGTCAGGGAAAGTGGTCCTTAAATAGAACACGCATTAACTTATACATATATTATATTATTATTAGTATTTAAAAATAATTTATATCCCCAGGAAAAAAGGGCACTTTCTCTCCAGGAGAAAAAAGGGCAGGGGCTCAAGCACCCAAAGCCCCCACCTCTGCACGTGCCTGGCAGAGCACATTAGTCACAGGACCAGACTGAATCTGCCACATTGTTTGCTATTTCTGCAGCGAATTTTGTAAAAAAAAAAAACTGTGGATTTATGCGGAATGATTTTGGGAGTATCATAACTAAAAACTTAATACATGAAATAAAAAGTAATCCCTTTTAAACTTTTATTTAATATTTACAATGCAAATCCAATTAGATGCACTTTATTTGGTTAAAAAAAGTAAGTCTCCTATATAATATATCTATTAAAAAAAGAAAAAAATATATAACTTTACAAACTGTATTGTATATAACTCATATGAATATTTTCATATTAGTCAATAATATTACTGAAATTAATAAAAAAAAACTGAATAAATATAGATTTACACACATTTACACAATTAAATAAACAATAAATGGTTGGCTAGAAATCTGCGGATTTCAGCAGAAATCTGCAGAATTCTGCGCACGCAGATTCCGTGTGGGCCTCATGCGCCTATGTGCCTTCAAACGATTAATACGCACAGGATGGCAATACACAAATCTTTCTCTCTCTCTCTCTCTCTCTCTCTCTCTCTCTCTCTATATATATATATATATATATATATATATATATATATATATATATATATATATATATATATGTGTGTGTGTGTGTGTGTGTGTGTGTGTGTGTAAAAATATTTAGGGATTAAAATGTTACATAAATTATTATTTTCCACATAAATATAAAAACCACTGCCTCCATGCCTCATCTCCACTGAAGAAATCCATTAGCCTACATATTTTAATTTCGTTTGTTAAGCGCAAAGATTTGTTTTAAAACTATTTTTAAATTCAGTTCTAATTTCCATAAAAAGAAATGAACAATAATAACAAAGTGTGGTCAAAAAACTGAGTCATATCCAAACACACTTCCTGTTCTTATGCCCATGGTGATGCAGACGTCTCCAAAACCCCACAGGTGGACAAATCTACACTTGTTTTTATTAAAACAAATATGCATATAATAAATAATAATGCTTATAATAACATTATAAAAATGCAAACTGTCATAAACTGAACAAGCCCCCCGGCATGAAGGTATGGTTTTCATATTTATGTAGTAAAAAAATTTTTTTGTAACATTTTAATCCTTTAATTGTTTTCACATGTAAAGATATTTGTATATTACTGTACATTCTGTGTGTATTCAGCAATGTGTAAGCCTTTGGACCCGCATAGCCATAGGCGCATAACTACCGCATTCTGCTCTGGACTTTGAAGCAGCTTTTACATGCTCAACAATCTATTTCAGTTTCTCAAAATAGCAACGCGCCAATGATGGGCCTTAACACACTTCCTTTATTGACCGGAACACCCATGAGTCCACAAAGTGGCGAAAATAAATTTGCTATTTAAACATATAGTAAAATGTAAAAATTAGGGTTGGGCTGGTCTGAAAATAGCAACAAATCGGCAACATTGCACCTTCAAACGTTGCACCACAATTGTTAAAATAGAGCCCATAATCTTTAATGACATTATCATATATAATATAGACATTAAAATTTGCAAATATGACAGGTTTGTAATGCGGAGCATTTACAAAGCATTCATTATTTCCTTATCATCAACCCGCACAGTTGAGCAGTGGATGAACACAAACAAAAATATAATTCATAATTTTTTTTTTAAAACGAATTTCGTTTAGTATAATTAATTACTAATAAAGATTAAGATAAAAACCTAATTTCAATGTATTTTTGTTGGTCAGTTATCTACAAAATAAACAAGAATAACGTTTAAGGTGAAGTGCTTCAAAACAAGTCCTCTGTATGCCTCAGGGCCTTAACACAACTGGTTTGTTAAATAAATAAATAATATAGCCTAAATAAAACTAAAGTGAAATATTCACCATTTCAGAGAGCAGGAAAATATCAGAAAAGTGCTGAAATGCTGGTTATTTTACAAGAGTGGTTTTACAAATTTCAGAGGAAATATCTAAATATTAGAGGAAAAATAAACCTGACAACAAATCCTGTCAAAGTCATAGCGAATGCTCTTAAATAATGTAGCCCTGTTGCAAGCATCACGTTTTTATTGAGATTGTGTCTGTCCAGGGCCGGAGCAAGCTCAACTGGCGCTCAAGGCAAACGACGAGAATGCCGCTCTCAAATCGAAAGTTGTGCTGTCTTCAATCCGAAAAAGCTGGCGGAGGGTGGGGAGAGAGGCGGCGGAGATGGGTGTTGAGATGATGCGGGGTTTGTTGCGGACAAAAGCGAAGGGGGGAGATGCGCCGTGGACGCTGCCTTGACTGGTCTGCCGTCCTAGGATGCGCCGACCCTGTGTCAGTCATATACAGTGTGTTTTTAACAGAAGCTTTAAAGGGTCACGAAACACCAAAACACATTTTTTGAGCTGTTGACAGTCATATATGTGTCCCACTCTGCTATAAACACTATTAGGACACATATATTGCACTAAAAAGTGAAAATTGGTTGTTTTTGCGTTATTTTGAGCAAATTCGTTCTTCCGGTTTGAAACGAATTTTTGAAGCTGCGTCATGGCCATGAGATACTTGGGTGTAAATCCAGCTGGAGAGTGGCTGTCTGTCTTTTCTAGGACGTTCTTACGTATCTGAGTGTGTAGTATTAATTCATGAGAAAGACGTGCTTCAAACCAATCAGCGCGCTCTATTGTGTATGACGTGAAACTTCATTAATATGCATGATAGCTCCGGAGACTGTTTACCAGTTTACACTGTTCAGACGGCAAAGAGACGCCACGTTGTGTTGCCAAAACAAGTGAAAGTACAAGAATTTCCAGACAAAATTATTCGTAGGTGTTATTAGTGTGTTGCAACGAAGGTTTTGTTTTCATTTTCCCTTTATGAGAGAGCAGCTGGACTCACGTGTGGATTACAGTGCACACGACACGTGACAGAAACGCGTTTGTAAGAAACATTTTGACCCGAGAGCTTTTCGCATCTGGAAATGGTGAAATCCGGATTTGTCGCTCGTCTACTTTTAATAAAAAGACACAGCTCCAGTTTGATTGTCTGTCTACAGATTTGGTAAGTTTTTGCAGTGGACTGCCCTTTGTTTAAATGCTGCTCTCCGAGTGTAAACATGTAAACACAAACTATTCCCGTCGTGCAGGATTTTCGCTGCAATTTGTGACAGGATAGTCTATACACACACGGCTTTCTGACGCTACCTACCGAGTACATACGTTACAGAGAAATGCGGAGGATTTTTTTCTCTTATTCGCCGTATCAAATCAGCCTCTGTGTGTTTGTTTTTCCTGTCAAACTTAGTGCGTGCCCAAATGTTAACTCCCTTCTATGCAAAATCGTATCCTCTTTCCCTCCCCCGACACTCCCACACTCCCAGAGCTGGACACGCCTAACTTTCCTGACTTTTTTCAAAACAGAGGTGTGAAAACACCCTGCTGAGACAGGGGGTTTCGTGGCCCTTTAAAGAGCGCGTGCGGTGACCGCAGTGATGCTCAGCTCTGACGAGACGCAGTTTAAAGTAGTTTTGTTTTTTTTACATATAGATTTTCATTGCTTTAAATTATTTTAATGTTTTTATATTTACAGTTTGTATATAAAACGAACGCTTAGCTTATTGTTCGCAGTGATCGTTATAATAGGATCATGTGCATTGCATATGATTATTCAGTATACGTTAGATTCTTTGGTTGCAGCGCTGTATTTTATTTATTGCATTTAGTCATTAAACAATGATATTTTGAAAAAAAATTATTGTAATTTAAAAACAAGCTTGCAATTCTTACCAGTGGTTGTAATATTTGAAGCTTGTTCTCAGACAAGTGTCTGGGTCACTAATACTTCGTATTTCTGGGAAATCCAGGATGGAATTCTAGTAAATGGTGGCACTGTAGACGAATGGCTTCCCGATAGTTTCACACCACCTAAAATAATTTGTTTTTATTTATTTACCCTGCTAATCCAGCAAGAATATTTTTTCTATGGTTGCATCTATGGTTGCATCTGTGATAGGCATATTGTATCTTTCTCAATTAATTAAATAAATGTTGTTTTTTAAACAGCTTAAACATTGTGATTTAAACCTGTTTTGACCCTAATAGTTAATTTTGTTATTATGCACATCTGAAATAAAATGCATTTTTTACTCTAATGAAAAATACATGTTGAAATAGAACACAAATAGACAAATGTATTTAATATTCTACAGTTTTACTTTTTGAGTAAATGGTTTTGAGTAGTCAGTAATTTAAATGTTCTCTGTTTGTTTAAGTGTAGAAGGTTTGAATGAATGTATGCTCTTAACGGATATTCACAGCTTTGTATTTGTATAAATAAAAAATGATGACAGACTGTGGTGTGTTGTCATATATACAGAATAAATTATGTTATGTATTCTTGTAAAAAAAATGGTGATTAGGTCATATGGATTGGTTTAATGTTGAAAATGTTGTTTAAGCATTCATTTCAACGTTAAATCATTTTGATAGATTTTATGTTGAATATGTGTGGATTCTATGTTGTTCCAATCGACTTAAAATCAACATCATTTCAACATTAGATAGACAAACTAATTAGGTCGATTATATGTTGAAAATATGTGGATTCTACTTTGTTCCAATCGACTATAAATCAACATCATTTCAACGTTATGTGGACAAACCAATTAGGTTGATTACATGTTGAAAATGTGTGGATTTTATAACGTCTTTTCGATCGACTGAATATCAACATCGATTCAACGTTGGGTAAGTAACCAATTGTGTCGATTTCAGGTTAGATTTGAATGGAGTGCCTGACGTCGTTTCAACATTACCCCGATGAGCAAAACGATGTTGAATCGATATCAAAAGAAACGTTGATTTTCGGTTGAAATTATGTCATTTTGCTATCTGGGAATGCTGCTTAACATTATAAAAATGCAAACTGTCTTAAACTGAACAAGCCCCCTGACATGAAGATAGTGGTTTTTATATTTATGTAGTAAATAAATTTTTTTGTAACATTTTAATCCTTTACTTGTTTACACATGTAAAGATATTTGTGTATTGCTGTACATCCTGTGTGTATTCAGCAATGTGTAAGCGTTTGGACCCGCATAGGCGTGTAACTAACGCACTCTGCTCTGGACTTTTACATGGTCAACAATCTATTTCAGTTTCTCAAAATAGCAACGTGCCAATTGTAAGAAATCAATCTACGTTAGAAGATCAATTAGGAATTATTAGCTCATATCAATGACTCGGATCTTGAAGATTCGAATCATTGATTCGACTCAATTGAGTCGTATTGAATCAGATCAAAGATTCAAACTTTATCTGAAGTTTGTCCCGCAAATAGAGACATCACGTTTTACTAATCTTGTCTATATTATTTCCGTGGCCAACGATAATAACATAACACAGAATAGGGTTAACTTTTAGCAAGGTAACACGATCTATAGCTTGAGGCAATGGCTTAGAAGCACATAAACAAGAACACAGTTCTTACAAAGGAGAACAAAGGTATATTGAGCTACACTACGATACATGAGGCTAACTTACGTAGTAAACAAACAACAAACAAACAAACGCACACACACATTCATACACACACACACACACACACACACACACACACACACACACACAGGCAGTTCAGAGGATGCAAAATGAGTTGACAAACGTCCCAAATCATCTAGTATTTCGTACTAGATCTTAGAATCACCTGAGAAACCACAAAAGCAGAGATTTGACTTATCTTTAACTGCTTAAGATCACAGGCACCAAATCAGAAAGAGACAACAGTTGTTGTGTTACTTGCGCGAGTGTGTTGAAGTCTTCTTGATTCGAGTTTTCCCTCGCCGGGCTGGCCTCGTCTGAGGACCACGTGGCGCTAGAGAAAGGTGGCTTCTCTGTGACGTCTCTAAGATTCTCGCTCGTTAGCGGAGGCTCGTTGCCCTGGGTTACAGGGGTGGCCGACTCTGCTGAGAGTCAGTTCGCGGAAGTTTTGGCGGTGCGAAACTCAAGAGGTTTGCATAAAGAGTTTGTGGTGACCCAATCGCGTGGTGGCGACTGGGGGCAGAACAGCAACAGCAGGGGCAAGCCAGCTTGATGCAATAAGGCGCAGATTTTAGGGCTGCAGGGGCTTTTAAGTGACCTGCTCTAGTCCATCCCTCATGACGCTGTCACTCAATGAACGGCTGCCATGAAGGGCGGGGCCACGCCCCGTACCAGTGTAATCAGGTTTAATCATTAGCCGACTGCAAGAGATTGAACGTATTAAAATCTCTGGTAAGATTGTAACTATTCTGACATCAAATGTTACAAGACGAATACAGTTTGTATTAATAAGTTTTCATTTACACCAATGTATTGCGAATAAAAAAAAATTTGGTTCAACACCAAACACGAAGCATTTCATACACATACAGATCATTTTAACCTGTTATCAGGGAAACAACACATTGTTAACCTGGTTGGTTGGAATAAACAGCACATCAGTACCTATGGCTATTATTCAGAATATCACATTTTGCCTTGGTTCTAACATTTATAAGAATTGTCTTTCTTAAGTCTCTCATTCATTTGCAGAGCTCTCTTTTGTCTCTGTGGAACTCTCCATCTGTCAGGATGTGGAATTTCCCGAGGGCGAACACATGGCCACCAAAATCACGAGATTCGGTCGTTCACAAGTCTCGTGATGGAGAGGTCCTGAAAGCTCCCCTGTCTAGATGGTTAACGATTTACGAAATTACTAAAAGCATTTCTGTCCATCCGCAACCAGGGTTTTGGGGGAGACAGTCGAATAACAGTCGTTTACTGTTATATGATAACATAAGCCCTGGGGCTGAGTTAAATGAATTAGGCCATGTGGCTACCCCAAGATTCCAAGCCTGATTCGAACTGGTTTTGGATCAGTGAGTCACTTCATCAGTATACGTTACATTCTTTGGTCGCAGCGCTGTATTTTATTTATTGCATTTAGTCATTAAACAATGATATTTTGAAAAAAATAATTGTAATTTAAAAACAAGCTTGCAATTCTTACCGGTGGTTGTAATAGGCCTATTTCAAGCTTGTTCTCAGACAAGTCTCTGGGTCACTAATACTTCGTATTTCTGTACACTCCGGAATGGAATTCTAGTAAATGGTGGCACTGTAGACGAACTGTAGACACCACCTAAAAAAATAATTTGTTTTTATTTATTTATTTACCCTGCTAATCCAGTGAGAATATTTTTTCTATGGTTGCATCTGTATTTAAGTTTCTGTGATAGGCGTACTGTATCTTTCTCAATTAATTAAATAAATGTTGTTCTTTAAAAAGCTTAAACATTGTGATTTAAACCTGTGTTTTGACCCTAATAGTAAATTTTATTATTATGCACATCTGAAACAAAATGCATTTTTTACTCTAATGAAAAATACATGTTGAATATATGTTGTGTGTGTTTAAGTGTACTGCGTGTATAGAAGGTTTGAATGAATTCATGCTCTTAACGCATATTTACAGCTGTGTATTTGTATAGATAAAAAAATGATGATAGATTGTGGTGTGTTTTGTCATATATACAGAATAAATTATATTATGAATTCTTGTATAAAAAGGGTAATTATGTAATATGGATTGGTTTAATGTTGAAAATTTTGTCTAAGCACTCATTTCAACGTTAAATCATTTAGATAGACTTTATGTTGAATATGTGTGCATTCTACATTGTAGTTCCAATCGACTGTAAATCAACATTATTTCAACATTAGGTGGACAAACCAATTAGGTTGATTACATTTTGAAAGTGTGTGGATTCTATAACGTCGTTTCGATCGACTGAATATCGAATACACAAAGGAAGTACAGATGTCTCTTCAGATTGTCTAAGCTTCCTAGATCAGTACCAACAGCACCACAAGTTGATTCAACAACAAATTCTTTCATTCGCTTTTGTTTGTGTCGAGGAGATGAGGATTGACCATCACTGCCATTTGCCTGACAAATAGCCTTTGCTCTGTTGTACAGGCTCTGTGCCATTTCATCAGTTCGTTTTGCCCTCAGCGTGTCGCAGACAAGCTTCTTTGTACATTACTGCTTCAGCCAAATCCAGACTTACTCTGCAGATATTTGAGCAACCCTTCTGTGATGGACAACAAACACTCAAACATTACCATCATGTAGACCACATAAAACTTGCACAACTTCATCCTGAGGCATATTGCAACAGGTGATCCAATTTCTTCAAGACACGTTAAGACATCACTGTAGTCTTCAAGCATTGCAGTAACAGATGCAAGCTGGCAGGACCAGTGAGTTCTTGAAAGCTGAGCAAGTTTGTGGCCAGGCAGACCAAGCTGTTTTTGTACAGCAATTAGCTTCTCATGGTTTATTAGAGAGGTGTTGAAAAATGTGTAAACACATTCTAGGTAGTCAAAAAAATCAGCTGCTTCTTGAACCGCCCTGCATGTGTAACACAATACGAGGTTTAGTTCATGTGCGTAGCAGTGTATGTAAATTGCTTCTGGGTGATTGGCTCGAAACAAACCCTGTACACCACCAGATGCGCCGCTCATCACAGATGCACTGTCATACGTGTGAGCTACACATGTCAGATTTCCCAACTCATTGGCATCAAGCAGTGCTTCAATTGTGTTAGTGATTGTCTTTGCATCAAAAACTTTTAGTTCTTGAAGGCCCAGGAAGCGTTCTACCACATTACCATCTAAGTTTACATAGCGTACGCAGACAGCTAACTGTTCTATCTTGCCATCTCTGGCCTCATCTGCCATTACAGCATACATGACAGATAATTTAATTTCCTTTCTGATCTCCTTAGTAACGTCTTCAGCAAAGCTCTGAATAAATTCATTTTGAGAGATTGGAGAGAGATATGTTGAATTAGAGGCAGCTGTGTAATTCTGAAGGAATGGATCAAACTGAGACAGTAGTTTAAAGAAATTTCTTTGTTTTTTCATGTTCTCTGAATGAACTGAGAGCTTTCTTACAATTTTTGTAGCCCTGATTCTGCAGTTTGTCACTGTTTATTCGAGTATGTTGTTTTCTAAATAGGCGACAGCAGTAGCAAAATGCTGCATCTTTTTCCACTGAGTACTCAAGCCAGACAAAACTGTCTTACCATTTTGAATTGACTGCTCTCATTCAGGGTTCCCGTGGGTCCTTAAAAAGTCTTAAATTAAAATCCGGGAAATGAAGGCTTAATGACGATAGGGAAGCACAGTGGTCCACCGTAAAACATCTAATAGTTGATCAATTTAGTACAGGAGTGAAATGACAGTCTCCGTGATTTATTATCTTATTACGGTAGGTTGGCTACAGGCGCTGACGTCAGTCTGCAAATGCGTGCTGTCACTACGCGGTTGTCGAGGTGAAATTTCATTTCATTTGCGTAGCAAAGGGGCGTCGCTAGACCCAATTTGAAAATCGCCAGTGCCCCAGTAAATGTTTGAGATATGATTTACTTCATATGCAAAGTGTATTTATTAAGACTGGTAATCCCGGAATAAAGATGTTATTCTCTATGTGCAACTGTGATGAAAACAGTGTAGTTTATATATAAATATATATATATATATATATATATATATATATATATATATATATATATATATATATATATATATATATATATAATAGAGAGCAGATTTTTTCAACACATTTCTAAACATAATAGTTTTAATAACTCATTTCTAATAACAGATTTATTTTATCTTTGCCATGATGACAGTAAATAATATTTGACTGGATATATAAAATGGTTCATAAAAATTTAAAAACTGCTTTTATTCTAGCCGACTTTCTCCAGAAAAAAAAATATCAGACATACTGTGAAAATTGCCTTTCTATATATTTCTAACAGTTATGTAACAGTTATGTCAACATTTTGGCTTGTAAAAGGCTGTTTTAAGGACTTTCATTATTGAGCTTATTTTCAGCATTATAATCTATATGGTTCCTTCATACAAGGCATTGTGTTGTTTAGTGTAATCCAACTTATCTATGTTACGTTGGCTCTGTTCTACATCACAAAGGAACAAAAAAAAGAAAAGAAGAAGGTCTCAAAGAAAAGTATTTTTACTTTTTTTTTACTCACCGAGTTTACATATTGCCCATAATTGATACCAAATGGAAAACTTTCAAGTTTGGATTTCCATTGTAGGAGGCAATAAATTGAGTAACCTATTCCAAAGAAATTATGAATTTGTTAAATTATAACATTAAATTATATTTGTTGTGGTCTTTAAAAGCATAAAATTGTACTTTTAAAATGGTGCAAGAACCCTGTCATTTAAAACTTAAAATAGCTCATTGGATTTTGGGCAAGTTTCACTTGTTTAGGACCTGTTTCAAGGTCACCTAGGTCCTCCTTGTCTGTTCTGGCTCTCCCTATTTCATCTCCTGTTCTTTCTGCAGTCTCATTCTATTCCCTTAACCTCACAAGTTGATCTTCAAAGTACAAATTTGATATGCTAAGCATGTCACATGAATAGCCTTTTTAACATTAGACATATCATTTTCTTAGTGTTCGCTTTTTTTCTTGAAACCACACCAGTAAATATTTGGTGAGGGTTTGGTAATATACTATTATTGGTCATCAATACACATAAATATTAAAATTTTAACTGCAAGTTAAACACTTGGGTGTAAGCTTTAGGCTAATTTTCATTACTTATTATACTGATTTACCATTGGATTGCAAGCGGGGAGTACCTTCTGGATCCTGAGCCTCACTGACCGCATCTTTGATTTTTGATCTCTCTAAAATAGAATTTTAAAATGGGGGACGAGAAATTACAGATAATTCAGCCTGATCTCACGAGGAAACGTAAGTATTTTACGTTTTGTCAGTTTAGTGGCTAATTCGTATGAATTTGTACGAGTTCAGTTGTACGAAAATGTACGATTTTAAAAAGGAGGCGTGGCACCTAACCCCACCTCTAACCCCAACCATCATTGGGTGATAAGCAAATCGTACTAATTTGTACGAAATAGATCGTACAAATTCATACGAATTAGCTACTAAATCAAAAAGTTACGAATTGCTGTGGGATTGCGTTGGATAATTTGGTTACATGACATATCGGTAAATTACCAACTAGAGCATAATTCTGGATAAATTGTGAACCCATTTATTAAACAATTTTTTTTAGTAGTCACTTTTAATAGTAGCATTCTAGTCACTTTAGTGGATCACTTTCAAAAGGTAATCTACTCTAATCCTAATAATAGGATTAGAAAGAATAATAATAAATAAAAAGATTTCTGCGGAATTATTTTGGGAGTCTTATAACTAAAACCTTAAAATGTGAAATATGTGTAATTTAAAAACTGAATAAATTCAGATTTACATACATTTATTAAATAAACAGAATTAATGATGGGCTAAAAATCTGCAGAATTCTACGGAAAATCTGCAGAATTCTGCATGCGCAGATTCCGTGTGGGCCTATATGAGTCATATCATACCTCTTGAGCCTCCTGTCTCCTACTGATTTGCAGTTCTTTTTTTTTATGAAAAATTTTCTGCATGTATTCAAATCTGAAAATATGATTTTATTTTATAATGTGAGTTGTTATCCAATGTGATACAAAGCCACAAACATGTTCATTTGGACAGAGTGATTAACTGAGGTGTAGTGTTGTCAAGATACTGGAATTTCTAAATTCAATACCTTGCAAAATATTGATATTCAATAGGCTGCTATTTTTAAAATAATAAAAATTGTATCAAAAATAAATATTTATATGCTATAAATATGTTTACTTCAAATTTCTTTGGAGGGAGATTTTTTCCCAGTCTTAAAATAGGTTGATGTGGGCAATGTGGCACTTTAAATACACGTAATGCCTGTTTTTTATTCATACTTGAGCAGAAATTCCATATGCCTCACAAAAGTAGTAGGAAATCCCTGATATGGATGAAGGCATCCAGCTATTGCTGTAGTGAATGCATAAAAATAAGATTCATCTTTATTTGTATAGCGCTTATACAATGTAGATTGTGTCAAAGCAGCTTCACATGGAAGATTATAGTGAATTGAAACAAAGTCAGTTCAGTTTTCGGAGATTAAGTTTAGTTCAGTTTAGCTCAGTTTAATGTGGGTTAATAATCACTACTGAGAGTCCAAACACTGAAGAGCAAATCCATCGATGCGCAGCTCTACAGATCCCGAACCATGCAAGCCAGTGGCGACAGCGGCGAGGAAAAAACTTCATAATTGGCGAAAGCGAAGATTTAAAAAACCTCGAGAGAAACCTGGCTCAGTTGGGCACGACCATTTCCCCTATGGCCAAACGTCTTGTGCAGAGCTGCAGTCTAGGCGCAGGAAGCTGGACCTCAGCGAAGACTCGTCTGTCCTTGAAGCATCACAGGAGTCAGTCTCATGTTCTCACTCCACGATGACCACCACAGCAGCTGCTCAGGATACGGCCTGGTCCAGAAAACCTAGGGATCATCTCGTCGCTGGTCTCGGATCGCGTCAGTGGCACTGCGTAGTCTGAGGGCCTCAAGATGAGTACCCCCAGGAGGAAATACAGAATAAGGAGAATAATTAGCGTAGCTGCTGTTGATAGTGTATATAAACGAGAACCAAAATCATGTGTGGGCCACATCATGCGTCATACCGCTATGTAATGCACTGAGTGTATGCTTTGCTAAAAAGATAGGTCTTTAATCTAGTTTTGAAGAGCGAGAGTGTGTCTGAGCCTCGGACATTATCAGGAAGGCTATTCCAGAGTTTAGGGGCCATAAATGAGAAGGCTCGACCTCCTTTACTCGACTTTGATATTCTAGGTACTACCAGAAGCCCTGAGTTTGAGATCGTAAAGAGCGGGTTGGGTTATAGCGAGACAGGAGGTTGGTTAGATAAACAGGAGCTAGATTATTTAAAGCTTTATAGGTAAGGAGTAATATTTTAAATTCAATACGAAACTTAACAGGCAGCCAGTGTAAGGAGGATAAAATTGGGGTGATATGATCATATTTTCTAGATCTGGTAAGAACTCTGGCAGCTGCATTTTGCACTAGCTGGAGTTTGTTAATAGAGGATGCTGGGCAACCAGCAAACAGAGCATTACAGTAGTCCAGCCTAGAAGTCATGAAAGCATGAACTAGCTTTTCTGCATCTGATATGGATAGCATACTTCGCAATTTAGCAATATTTCTCAGATGAAAGAAAGCAGTTTTTGTGACATGGGATATATGATTTTTGAAAGTTAAATTGCTGTCTAATATGACACCCAGATCTTTTATAGTAGAGCTAACGCTAACTTTGTATCCCTCTATTTGCAGGTCCAGTTGTGAGAACTGCTGTGTACAGGATTTAGGCCCGATAAGTAATAACTCTGTTTTGTCTAAGTTTAAGAGAAGAAAATTGTTGGTCATCCAGTCTTTAACATCTTTGATACACTCGGTTAGCTTAGACAGTTCAGACATCTCATTAGGTTTACTTGAAATGTATAATTGAGTATCGTCTGCATAGCAGTGAAAGCTGATCCCATGTTTTCTAATAATGTCCCCCAGGGGAAGCATGTATATTGTAAACAGCAAGGGGCCTAAAACTGATCCTTGAGGGACCCCGTACTTTACTGGCCTTACTTGTGAATGCTGTCCATTAATATTCACAAATTGGTAACGGTTAGCTAAGTATGACCTAAACCATTCAAGAGCCTGTTTTTGGACACCTGTAGAATATAGGCGGTCTATGAGAATATTGTGGTCAATGGTGTCAAATGCGGCGCTAAGGTCGAGTAAGACTAATAGTGAGATGCAGCCTTGGTCAGCAGCTAAGAGTAAATCGTTGGTTATTTTTACTAATGCGGTTTCTGTACTGTGATGAGGCCTGAAGCCTGACTGAAACACTTTAAAAATATTGTTTGTCTGCAGAAAGGAGGATAGTTGGGTAGAAACAATTTTTTCTAGTATTTTAGACATAAACGGAAGATTTGAAATAGGCCTATAATTAGCCAAGTTGCTCGGGTCTAGTTGTGGTTTCTTAATAATAGGTTTAATAACAGCTAGCTTGTAAGGATTTGGAACATGGCCTAAAGATAACGAAGAGTTGATAACATTAAGGAGAGGTTCTCCTATAATAGGTATCAATTATTTCAGTAATTTTGTTGGAATTGGATCTAACATACATGTAGCTGATTTAGAGCTATTTATAACTTTATCTAGCTCTTCCTGTTCTATGGTTTTGAAGTATTGTAGGTTTATTTTGATTCAGTTGAATGTTTCATGAAAATTCATGAAGTCATCACTACTAATTTGCGGTGGGACATTTTGTTCCAAAGATGATCGATTATTAGTTAGTTTAGCAATGGTGTTAAATAAAAATCTCGGATTGTTATGATTATTTTCAATCAGTTTGCGGAGGTGCTCGGCCCTGGCAGATTTAAGAGCCCTCCTATAGCTGGACATACTGTCTTTGTACACAATTCTAAAAACCTCTAAATTAGTTTTTTTCCATTTACGTTCCAGAGCACGGGTTGCTGTTTTGAGAGCGCGAGTATGATTATTGTACCATGGTGCAGTTTTATTCTCTCTAGCCTTTTTAATTTGATGGGTGACACTGTATCAAGTGTGCTAGTAAAGATGGCATCCATACTGCTGGTTACTACGTCAAGGTCATTTGCGTTTGCGGGTGTATTTCGAAATAAAGAGAGATCAGGTAAGTTATTTATGAATTCATCCTTGGTGGACGGAACAATAGTCCTACCAGGGCGGTATATTGGTGCAGATCTGCCAATTTGAGGTAAACGCAGCTTATATAGCAAGAGGTAGTGGTCCGTAACATCATCACTTTGTGGTATAATGTCTACATCAAAGACCTCAATTCCATAAGACAATATTAGATCTAATGTATGCTTTAAGCAATGGGTTGGACCAACAGCGTTTTGTTTTATCCCAAGTGAATGTAATAGATCCATAAAGGCGAGCCCTAGTTTATCATTGGAGTCATCTACGTGGATGTTAAAGTCTCCTACAATTAGTATTTTATCAGTTTTAACTAGTAAGTCAGAAATAAAATCAGCAAACACTTTTAGAAAATTGACATAGGGTCCTGGGGGTCTATATATGGTAATTATAGCGAGAGATGACATAGGTTTTTGCATAATATCCGGTAGCATAACATTAAGAGCTAATACTTCAAAGGAGTTAAACATAATTCCATTTCTCTGTTTAACATTAAGGATATCACTAAAGATTGCTGCAACTCCACCACCACGACCGGTTTGACGAGCCTTATGCTTATATGTAAATCCTGGAGGAGTTGCTTCATTTAAGCTAATATAGTCATTTTGTTTCAGCCAGGTTTCAGTAAGACAGAGTGCATTAAGATTGTTATCTGTTATTATTTCATTTATGATAAGCGTTTTAGGTGCTAGTGACCTGATGTTTAGGAGACCAAGCTTTACGAAGTTTGTATTATCATGTTTTATTGGATTTTCAGCTTTTATTCTTAATAGATTTTTTCTAGAGCACACAGTACGTTTAATTGTTGATCTAATAACACGAGGAACAGACACAGTCTCTATGGTGTAAGTTAGACATGTATTACTGTAATTTAATTGGGACGAACAAGAGTCTATATGGATAAAATGTGAATTTTTACTTACTAGTCAGACAGAACGAAGCATCTTAGAGATGTTGTCCGACAGCAGTTCAGCTCCAACTCGACTAGGGTGCAGGCCATCCGGACGGAAAAGCCTAGGACGCTCCCAGAAAAGATTCCAGTTATTGGCAAAGAGCAGTTTCTGTTCATTACACCATGTTAATAGCCATTCATTTAGAGCAAAAAGTCTACTGAACCTTTCATTTCCTCGGCGGTAGGTAGGAAGCGGTCCAGAAACGATGATCTGCGTGGCGGGCGAGGTGTGTCGAACCGTCTCGATGAGGCTCCTGAAGTCCCTCTTCAGGATCTCTGACTGGCGAAGCCCGGTGTCGTTCGTCCCCACATGGAGGACAACGGCACCGAGGCTCTCGCCAGCGCTCAGGATACTCGGAATCTGTGTAGAAATTTTCTTAACGCGAGCACCAGGAAAGCAAAATGTGCGTACTTTAGACAGAACGAGAGACAGAACGTTTTAAAGTAGATTTATTTGTATAAAGTGTTAAATGTTATATAAAATGTATTTAGGGATCGTTCCCCCTAAGTAGTATTTAGCAAATGTGGAGGTATTTGATAATAAAAATGCAAATTGCGAATCTATGCAACAGAGCGAGCCTGAATGAAAGATCTGAATGAAAATAAAATTGCTTTAACTGACTATTTACACGTCTGCGACAATAAATGGTTTAGATGTGTTCTTCCAGCCATATTAGGTATTTTCATAAGAATAAAGTCAATTTATAATCTGATGCTAACTGACATAGCATGTTACAGTAGCTATAAAATAATAAGCTAGCATAAACTCACTGTGATTTAACTACAGAATGTGAGATGTGACTGGCTATATCATCTAGATAAATATGTTTAGATATCTATATCATATCTAGAAAGCTAGTACAATTTACGTTTTTCTGAATAATTTGCATGTATTTACATTAAAATGACGCACATTTTATTAATTAGTTATTTTATTTCACCAAAACTACACACATTTTATACTGCAAAAACACTTAAGCTTAATCAGTAGTTAGAAATATTCAGTTTTGCTAAACAGTTGTATTATTACCTCATTAGCTTCAGCTCCTCATAATAATGAATGAATGAATGATGGGATTTTTTTAACACTTGCGGTGTGACAACAGTCTCACTCCCACCTGCCGGTAGAAACCGGTACTGCTGAACAGCTGACCATTTAATTACCCGACACAAAAGCTGCGTTAGGTAGAATGCGCGTGAAGTATGTGTTTATTTTAAGTACTTGGATAACAAAATAAATGTTATATGCAAACTATTTTTTAAGTGCAACAAATTCCAAAAAAAAACAGGGGCTTTTGACAGTACATCAGGGGCTTAAGCGCCTGAGTTTAAACATCACTGCGGTCACCGCACGCGTGTCAGTTTACAGCTTCTGTAATCAGACAGCCTATACAGATCACACAATCTCAATAAACACCATGTAAATGTATAAATATTTCGATAAGTATTGTTAATGGAATATTTATAATGATATGATCTTGCTTGTGTTTAAATCGATACCGGCTTTGAGCTGTCACGAGCGATTTCTCTCACCAGCAGCAGTTGACATGCACTGCGGCGCTATACTACACAGCAGCATACACTGGCAAGAGGACAAGTGCTGAACTTTACGAAACCAGTTTTAGGGTGCTTTCACATATGTGGTTCGGTTCATTTGGTCCGGACCAAGGGCAACAAATGATACATTGTAGCATTTTCTGCCGTTTTGGGTCCCTTTCACACCACACTGATTGCTTTGGTCCGAACCAGTTGAAACGAACCAAAATGCAGTCATGTGACAAAATCTACATCACTCATTGGCCAGATGTTATTGAACGTATTTCCTAAACTGCTTTTCAATAGGTCAGAATTCACGTGGAACTCCCGCAAGTAAACAAACCGGCAGACACACATATGTCGCTGCGCTGGCTGACGCAGTATCCCTGGTCATAGTATACTATGTAGTTTGTATACATCACTTTAGACAAACTATACATTTCGAGAATGAAGCGCGGCTGCGGCTGGAAAACAATGTTTTGATGCATTGCAATGGCCAAGGCATTAGGAGAAGGCGTGAATTAATTTAGCTAAACTGCGACATTGTCATCTTCCGGAAATATTACCAATGATCCATCAGGTAATGTTTGTTTGTTTGTTTCTTTTTCTTTCTCTCTCTCTCTCTCTCTCTCTCTGTTTAAAACTGTTGGTAAAGCGCTGTCAACAAATATTTTTCCTCCAAACCCCATAAGATAGACAGCGCATCGGACTACGGCAGCTGGATTAGTCCAAAAGGCGCAGTACTTATTGCGGTTGGGTCTGTTTTAGTTTGGATCACGTTCTCACCACAAACGAACCGCTCCAGGGTTCGTTTGAAAGCGTACCGAGACCACCTCTTCAAGCAGGTCTCGGTACGCTTTTTTGGTCCGCTTTTGGTGCGCACCCGAGTGCGATTGCTACGTTCTCACCTGCCCAAACGAACCGTACCATGAGGGAAAACGAACTCTAGTGCGATTCAACCGAACCAAATAAGGCAGGTGTGAAAGCACCCTTAGTTGTTGCAGATTTAAAATGCCTTTTCTTTTTAAAATCTCTCAAGTTAATATAGACTATCGGGTAACATAATCTCACTCAGAGATATTGGAGTTCAATAACGTGGTGCGCAGTAGGCCTATGATTATTAACGGTACCCTGTAAGTTTACACACTGCATTCACAGGCCTACAGCTCTGGTGTGTTATGAATGGCATGTTTTAAATGACAGCGAGACATGCTACATTTCATTTTTATTGTAAAATATACATTATAACCCAGTACACAGTAAAATAATAATTTTGAATGGCTTGCCTATTGGCAGCGCATATAACCGTTTTAAGCTTAAATAGGCTAAGCATATTTTTATTCATATTAAAACAAATTAATACAAACTAGCCACCCTTTGATTTTTTTTCGTTTCCGTATATTTTTTATCAAACGAAAAATGCAATGAATTGTTGATTTTGGTTTTCATTTTATTAGAATTAATATAATTATTAGGCTACACAAATTCTACATAACATTGGCACTGATTGCGTCAGATATCCTACAGATAGACTTTTTGGCTCAAAGACATTTATGCCTATTATTTCAGTGCTGTATTTTGACAGATTTCGCAAAGGCTTCAGCTATTCTATAAACTGGTACCAGCCTCAGTTTTGCGGCTTGACTTGTGCGGCGTCTCTGTATCAATGTCTGGATGACAGCAAGAGAGATGAGATCAGACCTCAGATTCGATGTGTGGCCGCACGACACAGTTACTTTACTGCAATTTTAAAATATTGGCTCATCTAAATTAACTTTTCATTCGATTAAAAGCCTAAATATTGCCTGACATAAGCAACTTTCGGTTTTGGAAGGGAGCGCTTCAGTGAAGACACACACACACTCAGGATACACTCTTGCAGAAATGCCTGCAGCCTTACGGGTGTACGCACTGTGCGTATACCTACCAAGCGAGGGCGGGAATTAATGCCGCTTTTTTATTTATTTATTTATGACATAATTTAAAATGATTATTAAACAGTATAAACTACTTTAAAGAGACAAACTATATACGAAATTCATTTTAAAAATATATTTTGTCCAAGAAAAATATACAAATTATATTTTAGTTTGAGCCGAACTGTGGATGATTTTCGGTCAGTGGAAAGTAAGGATTTAATTATTGCTTCACTATTGTATCACAATCTTCTGTCATATATTTGCAAATTTGTCTGATTTTTCCTTGGTGCTGATGTGCTTTTATTACATTCAGATTTTAACAAAATATTGAAACTAAAAAGGAAACGAATTATGTCGTAATGAATGCCCTGAATAATGTAGCCTTTGACAGTAAGCATCAGTGTTTCTTGACATGATTGGGGAAGGAGGCGGGCTGTGCTGGATTTGTGCGTACCTTGGAGTTAATTCCTGCAGGCGCCCCTGCACTCTTGTAGGCCTATTCATTATTGATTTTTTAACATTAAACGCATAATAGTCCAGTGCAAAAAAGAACAGCTGAACTTTGGAAAAAGTGCTCACTGCGGTTGCCGCGATGGTTGCTTTGTTTTTCTGCAGTTGGCTTGTCAATGGCTCGGCATTGTTAAATCACTTTTGTTTTAATAAAAAATAAGATTTATTAATAAACATTGTGAGATGATGGTCGCGTGATTTTTAAAATGAGAGTATGCATTTCGTATTTATGGCTATTAATCTTATCTACCCGCAAGCCACCCATAAACATCTAGTACTTTTTGATTACCTGACCGGCGGATCAAAGGCAGGACCCCTGAATATGAAATAATCGCGAATAATGGTTTTATGCAGCCCCAATATGCAACGAGAGTGATCCATAAGGTAACGTACACTGCACACACTTTGTGTAATGTGTGAAGTCATGTACACATGTAAGCGCAAGGATAACTCATCCTTTAAATGTCCATGCTTAATCGTTAATAGATAAGGTCTGGGTTGCAGGGTTATCAACAATGTGTATAATTTTGGCTTGGAACAGCCTCCTGTTAAAGATTTTTGTGTTCATCCTTGCTACAGGCAAAAAAAAAAAAAAAACAACAAATAAACTTAATTGAAACCAAATCTATGAAGTATCGGTATCGGTACTCGTATCATCGAGTACACAAATTAAAATACATGTACTCGTATCGGTTTGTAAAAAAGTGGTATTGGTGCATCCCTAATATATATATATATATATATATATATATATATATATATATATATATATATATATATATATATATATATATATATATATATATAAACACCGGCCACTTTATTAGGTACACCTCACTAGTACCAGGTCGGAGACCCTTTTGCCTTTGAAACTGCCTTAATCATTTCTAGCATAGATTCATTCATTCATTCATTTTCTTTTCGGCTTAGTCCTTTTATTAATCTGGGGTTGCCACAGCGGAATGAACCGCCAACTTATCCATCACATGTCATCTCTGGGAAACATCCATACACACTCATTCACACACACATACACTACAGACAATTTAGCCTACCCAATTCACCTGTACCGCATGTCTTTGGACTGTGGGGGAAAGCGGAGCACCCGGAGGAAACCCACGTGAACGCAGGGAGAACATGCAGACTCCACACAGAAACGCCAACTGACCCAGCCGAGGCTTGAACCAGTGACCTTCTTGCTGTGAGGCGACAGCACTACCTACTGCACCACTGTGTCGCCTAGCATAGTTTCAACAAGGTGGAAATATTCCTCTGAGATTTTGGTCCATATTGACATGATAGCATCATGCAATTTCTGCAGATTTGTCAACTCTACATCCATGATGCAAATCTCTCGTGCCACCACATCCCAAAGGTGCTGTAATGGATTGAAATCTGGTGACTGTGTAGGCCATTTGAGTACAGTTTGAGATGATTTGCCCTTTATGAAATGGTGCGTTATCTTGCTGGAAGTAGCCATCAGAAGATGGGTACATTGTGGTTATAAAGGGATGGACATGGTCAGCAACAATACTCAGGTAAGCTGTGGCATTGACACGATTGGTACTAATGGGCCCAAAGTGTGTCAAGATAATATCCCCCTCACCATTACAACACAACCACCTTTTCTGACCATTCTCTGTAAACCCTAGAGATGGTTGTGCTTGAAAATCCCAGTAAATCAGCAGTTTCTGAAATACTCAGACCAGCCCGTCTGGCACCAACAACAACAATGCCATGATCAAAGTCACTTAAATCACCTTTCTTCCCCATTCTGATGTATGGTTTGAACTGCAGCAGATCGTCTTGTCCATGTCAACATGCCTAAATGATTGAGTTGACAACATGTGATTGGGTGATTAGAAATTTGCATTAACAAGCAGTTGGACAGGTGTACCTAATAGAGTGGCAGTGAGCCTAGTATGAGCTTGATTAGCTAGCCCAGGTGTGGCTGATTGGAGTTGGAACTAAACTTTGAAGGACACTGGCCCCCCAGAACCAAGTTTGAGAACCCCAGGTTTAGGGCCTTCTTTTGCAATAAATACAGCATTAATTTGTCTTGGTTATGACAGATACAAATCCTGCACAGTGGCCAAAGTGATTCTGAGCCATTCTTCTTGCAGAATAGTGGCCATGTCACTATGTGATGCAGGTGAAGGAAAATTTTTCCTGACTCGCTCCTCCAAAACACCCCAAAATGGCTGATGTTATTTAGATCTGGTGAATGTGCAGGCCATGGGAGATGTTCAACTTCACTTTACTATCCCCACCCCCATGCTTCACTCTGACCATTGAACAGTCTGGGTGGCATGCTTCTTTGGGGCTTCTTCACACTGTATCTCTCCTTGGAAAGGCAGTGAAGGTGGACTCATCAGAGAACAACACATGTTACACATTGTCCACAGCCCAAGATATTCGCTGCTGGCAGCATTGAAACTGACGTTTGACATTGGCATGAGTGGCCAAAGGTTTGGCCATAGTAGCTCGGCCAATTATATTGACCTTGTGGAGGGCCAGATGAACAGATTTGGTGGAAGCAGGAGAGTTGAGTTGCACATTTAATTCTGCAGTGAGCTGGGCAGCTGTGGTTTTATGTAATGTATTTGGATATGATCCAGGTTAGCACCCAGACATCTCTTTTCTGACATTCCCTGGATACCGTAGTTATTGATACGTCACAAAGATTTGCCAGCAAGATGCTCACCAACAATTTGTCCTATTTTGAACTCTGATATGTCACCCATACTGTTGTGTCACCACCAGTAAATATGCCATGATTTTTTTTTACCACCAGGCAATCCAATTTTTTGGTAAATGATACTAAAACCCTAATTGTTCCTTTTTTACTACCAGATCAGCTCTAAGGAGCATAATAGTTCTTGCAGCTCCTCAGACACATGGGACAATTTATGTAAGGTGACAAATATTAATTCAAGTTCACAGAGAAATTCTAAACTTTTCAGCCTATCACATAAGCCTTTTTTTCGATTATCATCAGAGGCTATTTAAAAGTATATTGACAAGTGGACTAAAATATATTCTGAAAGCCCAAACAGGCCGGCAACCCATATAACATGCAAGACTGGATTTTTAGAACCTGAGAGCCAACCTTGGCTGCTGATTCTAAAAGTTCTCTCTGGTTTTTGTTTGACTTCCTATAGATGTTGTGTACTTTTTCATCAAGACTGAAGTAATTGATTGCATTAACTTCATCTACAGCGTCAGAAAATAAATAAATAAAATTCTATCCTATGATTCATGCAGTGCCAAGTGAGCAGTTTTGGAAATCTCATTTTCAATTTTGTTGAGACACAGAGTGATTGCCCACCATAACACTAGTATCACCATACCTTGCGTTCTTGCTGTTTCCTCCTGTTTTGTTACAGATTATCTTTATTTACCTGCTTTTATTTGCAGTCACAGGAGCACAGGTGATTTCAGCTAATTCATTCCACCTACCTCTCATTCCTTATTTTCCTATTTATAGCATGTCATTTCTTTTCATGTTTGTCAGTATGTTGTCAATTGAGTGTGTGTAAAGCATTATGTTATTCATCCTGTATTTGTGTCTAGGCCTGCCAGTAAGCGAGTGTCCTGTTGTTTTGGATTTTTTTTCCCCCTCTGCACTTCCTCAACGTTCACCCGACTGGGTTACTTTGAATATTTTTTTTGCTTTTTCTGAGACTCACTCCTTAAATAAAGACTTTGTGTTTTTGCATTTGAGCTCACCTCTTTTTGCCTGTGACAACTAGCACCATCTGAGACAAAGGAGATCCAGTTTTGTTTAAGCTACTTCTCTGTAAATCATGCTATTGTTAGGCTGCTCATTGAAGCATTAAATTCTGTAGATGTCTGGTCTCAAAGTTTCACTAAATCAAGAAAAATGAACTGGTGGTTCATCTAGTACAGAGGCTTTGATGTTAACAAACATCAAAAACCACATGGTGGTTTTCCTACTGTGCACATGGATGCCTCATCTATTGGTACATTTAGTTAACTTGAGAATACAATTTTACAATTGAAACGCATTGTTTGAATAATGTTTGTGGCGCTGAAACGGGAGTGCATAATTCACTTCATTAAGCTGCTGGTGTTCTACAAGTTTTTTGTGATCTGTAAAGAGACAATTGTTTTTGGCAAGGTAATATCTCATATAGTAATGACATGTTCACTTTTTTCCCAGCACATCTATATTTTTTAGGTTCTTTCATTTGAGCATGCTTTTAAATAATTTTTTTATTATTATTATTCTTAAATGAACATAAAATAGTTTCTCTGTTTTCACTGTTGGAACTTTGAATTTGAACATAGAACACTCTGGAAACCTGAACAACTTGTTCTTTAAACAGCATCTTTGATAAGCTGCTTTGACAATCTACATTGTTAAAGTGCTATAGAAATATAATTTGAATTTGAAGGACCCTGTTGAACCTGCACTACAACACACCAGGCATCTTGTAATGAATAGTAAAAACAATGACATTAGTTTCATTCTGTTTTAAGGAACACAACTATTATTTTGGAAATAGGTGTAGGGAGTCAACCGATCCTTCCAGAACAAATCACACACCATATTATCCTTAAAAGATTAAATGGTGCCTACATGTCTGAGCATTGATTTAATTTTCAAAGCAATCCACAGGCACCCAGCAAAAGGTAATCCACAGGACGACTTGCCAGTTGCGATCTCAACTTCACGCTAATTAACTTTACATCTTAAAACAATAAAAGAGGCTACACTCAAAGACCCCCCAAACCGGTTTTTGAGAGAGCTAAACAAACCCCTGTTGATTCAGGCCTGCAAATTGCGTCTGCAAGGGAATACACATTCTCAGGCAGACACAGAAGCGATCAGAAACTTCTAAAGTTTAAATGGACATTCAGTTAAACTGTTTATTTGCGTAATGTATGTTTATTTTATGTTTCTGTAGGTTTTTGTGTGTACATGTTCCATGTGTTTAACAAAACTGAAATGGATAGTTATTGAATTATAGCCGTTGCTGTTGAATGAAATCTACAGAATGTTTGTGAAACATTTCATGTTTGGTATTGATTGAAAGCTAGGAAAGTTTCAAATGCATTGGTTTATATGAAGAAACCATACTATGAAATGTGTCCATGTTATACTACTTTATTTTAATAACTAAGGCAAGTAACACGGCACTCAGACAATGTGTCAACCCGAACTCCTAGAGGAGGGAATGGGGGTATGATCCCAACCCACAGCTTCTCTGATTGGACAATCACTGTGTCGCCCACACCTACACCCAAGGCCTATAAAACTTTGAACAAGAAAATTTCTTTGTCGTCTTTGCTGGTCATCTTTGCCAGTCATCGCTGCCTGGATAATGCTCTTCTCATGCTGGGGTGCGTTTCCCAAACAACGACATAACTCGCGGCTAAACTATCATAGTGCGATGCATCGTTTGGCAAAAGAACTATGTAGTGACGAGTGTTTTCCCAAACCCATAGTTTCTCTGTCGCAGATCCATGCTTGAACCACGTTAGTTATAACGTAAAACGCCCATAATGATGCTCTAAACGGGAGCAACTTCTTTAGAGAACAACCCCATCATTTCTTTGTGCAAATTATATTGTTTTACACAAACACGCATTTAAAATAAAATCCAATATTAGTTTTGGTAAAAACATGCACTTGCTTTCCCTATTAAATAAAATAAATGTAAATGGCACATATAGGGCCAATGTTTGCTTTACTAATATTATTGAAAAGTTGAACATTACAAATTCTATTCTAAAACATTAAATCACTTACAAAAGCTAACAAATATTCTAATATCATATATAAATAAATAAATAAATAATGAGGCGATTTATTATAAATATATTTACTTTAATATAATATTAATATTATTAATAATATTAATGATGATGATGATGATTATTATTATTATTATTATTATTATCATCATTATTATTATTAAAGATATTGTTTATTTATTTAAAAAAAAAAAATACAATTTGACACATGCAAACCACAGCAGAAAGTTCCAACCAACAGGCCCATGTCATATACAGCAGAGAAACTTAATAAATAACCCACTATAAAATAAAATAATTAACGTATGCTATGTTTTTTATTTTCACAACCTTTGGAGACGTACTGTAACAAAATTTCCGCTTTTAAATATACCTATAGCTTTCGCCATGAGGCTGTGTTGAAAATGATATCAATGTTTTCAAAGTGGACTGCGAAGGGAGCACAATTGTAAACATGAAGATCGCTAAAACTGAACTGTAAAAATACTTTGAAAGCAAATTACACCTAAGAGAGATTAACTTAATGCTTTTTTATTTTTAATAATTCCAACTTTGAATGTTAGAATGTTCTAAATGAATAGGGCATAGGGGGGATAAGTGGGAATAGAACACAGCCAGGAACTATGCTTTTAACTACAGCTCCAGAGGTGTCGTTTTAAGTGCTCAAGTTTGCGATGCAGTTTGCGAATGTTAGTTGGAGCGATGGATTTGGGAAACAGCAAATGAAAGAACTATGTTTGTAACGACGGAACTTGCGACTTTAGTTGGCTAACGATGGTTTTGGGAAACGCACCCCTGGTCGTTATATCGCCTCACCGGAAGCCTCGTTACATCACAGAGCAAACGGCGACCTTCTCTATGCTGATTTAGCATAGCTAACTAAATTATTGTTGACCTTGTAATTTACTTAGACTTAGTGAATTATTTAAAACGTGCTCAGAGAGAGCTGCCACGCGTAGTTTATAGGAGAAGTTTTGAAATTGATCAATTGAAATTGTGGTTTGAATCCATGGATGTGTTTGTGGTCTAAACAGACTTAACACAGAGTGCTGAGATGAGATATCTCTGTCATGATTTGTATTAATCTCAGAAATCCTGTTGATTAATTTATCTCACTTTCATGAGTTGAGATTGTTCAGTACTGTTAAGATATAAAATCTAACTAGTGCTTTTTGTTTGAGCAGTGTGAGATGCGCCACCATCTCAAATGATACTGTGAAACTGCTATTTTTCCACTTTGTGGTAGTTGCCATAGCAGCAGCATTGATCGAAGTACAGAAAGACTTACCGGAATTACATTCAATCGCGCATGTGCAGTCCGTCAGCGCCAGCTTGAATTGTAAACAAAGAGCATAGTGTGAAGCTAAGCTAAACTAACGCTAACGTGTTTGCAGTCTATGCATTTCTAGTAGCAGCGAAGGCTAGTAGATAGCACGTAGCATTTAGTGGTCTTAAATGCATAATGTATGGCTGATGTTTGAAGTAACTCTTGCATCTCAGTTGACTCTCTTCAATCATTTGGAAATGTTGACAAATGCAAAGTTAATAAAAGTGAGCACAATCTAACTGCTGAGTTTAATCACTATTATTTTATTCTTTTCCTGCTTGGCCTGTTGAATTTTATCAGTTTGAACTCACATAAGCTGTTGGTTTTATTAGTGATGAATTATAGTTTTGTTTTCATTACTATAAATTAATGCTCTCTGACCTATTCAGGTATAAATACTTTTTCCATTTATCAACATCTAGGAATACCCGTTTCCTATGACTGTTGACTTAAAAGCATAAGACACTGATTAAATTAATTATAGTTGTTTACCTTAATGATAAACTGCATTAAATGTTAGTTTAACCAACTTTATTGTGTTGAAATTTTAATTTCATTAATGGTTCATTGATGTATGGCTTTATTATTTCAGTAACAATTAATAATTAAATTTAGTCATAAGTGTTCTTATCAATTTAATGATTACTTAAAAAGTTATTACCACATTACAGATTTTAAAGTTAAGTTCAATTCAAAATTGAATTTAGTCTTTTCATCTTTATTGAATATCTCTTAAGGTACTCAATAATATTATCCATATTTTGCATTTATTTTAAGCCTGCTAACACAGGGGTTCCCAAACTTTTCAGCCCGCGACCCCCAAAATAACAATGCCAGTGACTCGCAACCCCAAATATCCACTGAGGTTGTTATAAATACAGAAACCTTGCATGCAATGGAGCACACAGACCAATAGACCCAAGTCTATTCTTCGTTTAATTTTTTTAAATGTATGTCAGTGCAGTAAATGTGCCAGAAAGTTTAACTTGGTGTTATAAAAATCAATCTGCTGCATCTGACACTATTGCTGTGTCTTTAATATAATGTAATTACCCCAGGGGTCGCAATCCAATATAACTAGTAAATTTAAACTACTATAGTAACTATATAGTATACAGTAACCATAAACGACTATTTTTTCTCTTCAATAGGTTATGGATAAAATACTGTATGGTAATTTTTATGGTTTAATAAAAATTAATAGATTTTTGGAAATCACCAGGCGACCCCTCTTTATTGTCCCACGACCCCTCGGGGGGTCCCAACCCCCACTTTGAGAACCACTGTGCTAACAGACAGTGCTCCCCCTGCTGCTTAATTGATGCAATTGGACAGTGCAGCCCAGTGAGTTGTGACGGCACCAAACTAAGTCATCATCATTGAGCCTAGTCTTACTGTACGTTCACACCGAAAGCGGCGAGAGCGTCAAAGTAGCCGGAAGTCATTCATTTTCAATGGGAGCAGGCGGCGCTAAGCGGCGAGGAGCAGCGTGGCGTGTCTTCGTTGGTATGAGTGTCGAGGAGAGTTGAAATCAAGTCAACTTTATGGTAATGAGCTATGACGCAGTTCGGCAGCAACCAATCAGAATGTAGAAGTCCACCGCTTGAGAGGAGTCAGAGAACACAGTCACTGTGAACTTTGGTTCCGACCACAGTTGTTCCCAGGGGTTTAATTATTGCGGTCGCTGGATTTCCAATTATTTGCAATGTTTTCTTACTGGAACGTAAATTAAAAAAGTTACTGGCGAGTTACTGATGTGCATCAATGTTATATATATTTTTTTTTTCTTTTAAAAAAATTTCATGCAACAATACAAAACAGTATTGCTGCTTCAGAATATTTCAGGCATATGGACACAGAGTGGAGCAAAGCCACACCACATGCAACTAGATCTTCTGTAGTTAAGTGAATTTGATAATAAGTGTGCAACATCTTCATGCTAGAAAACATGTTTTATGCGGGAGTGTAACTGATATGATATGCAGCAACGGCTCCTTTAAATACGAGATCAATGTGTAGCGAATTTTGACGCTCTCGCCGCCGGAGGTCAAGGCAGACAGCATTGTCGCCAGGGCGGCCAGAGCGACCTTTGATGCTCTCGCTGCTTTCGGTGTGAATGTACAGTTAGAGCAGTAGCCCTCCAATTAGCCAAATTTCAAAAGGAAAATTTAGATTTTTCTACTATGTAGGCTAAGCGGTTACTATATAACACAATAAAACCAACCCTTCTTGAAGTATCAACTCAACAGTGTCATCGCTTGGACATCCTTAAAATTCACCTAATGTTAAGAGAAAACTAACTCCCTTGTTCACTCTTTCTACTAGCTATCTTCTTTCAACTAAACTATTGATGCTGGTTTGAGGATTGTGCTTGTGAGAGTCAAAAAGCAGAGAATTTTAAAAACATTTAATAGATGTGTAGGAACTCAGCCATGTTTCTAAGCGGAGTGACAATCAGCAGAAAAGCCTCATGTTGCACCCCCTCGTCTCCTTCTTAATTAAGTATCGCCCAAAGCTTAATTCCAATACACACTCTTCTTCCCCTTTTTGAAACAAAGACGTGTTGTAACCCCAGTTACAAATTTATGGCCTATCCATGTGCATTTGGGCCATTTGCCATCCACATGACTATGGTAATCAAATTCTACACCCAAGGGAAGAAAGACCCATTTGTCTGTCTCCGGGTGTGCGGCCTCCCCGCCTCTTTTCCTGTCCGGGGAAATAACCCAGTTATTATTCTCTGAACAAAAGGCCTGCACGATTTTCGGACATTTCACGTTTAAAAGTGTGTTTTGATTTAATTTTTTATTGCTAATAGTTTTGTACGTTTTACTATGTATGTAAGCAAGTGTTTTTACCATAGTGTTGCATGTAAATGAAACGTTGCAGCGTGTGTCACGCACGTAATTAACTGTATTTGATAAAAGCCATGATGTTTGATGTCAAAATGGAACCAGAAGGCTTCAGGAAACATTGGTTTGAAATGATAAAACTGTATCTGCAAATAGTAGTTAATTACAGAGCTTCATTGAATTTGTGATAACACTAAGTGAAGTTTTATTTCCAACGCGTGACCACTGATTTCCCTCTCCCTGGGCATAGACAACCAGGGAGAAGAGAGGTGTGGTCTCGCTCAGGAGCCACGGCTATTGAACAATCTCTGAGTAGGCTGGCCTAAGTCCTGCCCATTATAAAACCCCAAAACTTGCAAACTTTAGGGCTTTCGCTTGGTTTCACGAGGGGTTTCTACACACAAACTTTGCGTTGCACACTTCCCGCTTTTACAACTTGCCTGCCGGACAACGCTCTCGGAAGAATCACCCCGTAAGGCCTGCGTCTGTCCGCCGCAACATCACCACGGCAACGAAACCCCGTTCACACGAGCCCACGCTGCTTCTGTGTACATTCGCGACTCGCATGAACTCAGTCTGACCCTGTCCTGCTCGTATAACTGCTTTCCCGTGAACACTCGGACGCCGTCTCATCAAGCAGTACGGTCAGTCATTCAACTTCTCTGAACTCTGACTTCCTAAGTCTCGTAATGATGAGTGGGACTGGTCATCAAAATGCAAGTAAACACAAACCATTTTTTCACTCCATGTTAAAGCTGGTGTTAATTGAGTTTAACAGTAAATCCTAGTCAGATTCTCTGCTTGGTGGTTTTCTCAGGTTGCAATGCTAAGAACCTAGCACGTGCGAGACGTTTTGGACTCTGACGCCCTATTCACACGGGGTGTCAGCTTCAACGGTTCCCATTCACTTTGAATGGGTGACGTCAGGCGTTGCCGAACTGCATTGTGGATCCGTCAGCGCCGCTTCAGAGGCGTTGCTTGCTGTAGAAGTTGGGACTTGCTCAATATGATAGATAACCCTGTCTAAGAAACAGTAAAGGTTGAATTGATTATTTGGTTCGCTTGGTTAGGTTTTACATCTTGAGGTTTTACATCACATCTCTCCTAAACTCTTCTTTCCTTCTATTCCTTGTCTGCAACCAGTATGAATGCGTGTGTGTATGTGTGTTTTGTTAATTTTGTTTGTAGTCAATAAAGTCTTTTGTATTGAAAGGAAAGTGGCCTGTGTATACTTATGAATCTAATGCCTTATACCTAGATCTTGTTACCCTGCTTAAATATTAAAGTGTTTTACTTTAGTTCGAATAGCAATATTCATTTTTGAGTCAACAGCCCTGTCTGTTCAAACGAGCGCTGGACGAGTCGTTTGTTCAGTTCAAGAGAGTTGATTCTTTTGGAGCCGCTTTAAGTTCTGTTATATTCCCTTTGAGCTAATTTAAAGTTAACGCACTACATAATTGTGTATTACGTCTGCGAGGTACACAAAATACTTTTTAAACTAATTGTGATATATTGAGGTTTGCATTTTTGTTATGGAACATTGGGGACTCCGTAGTACGGAAGTTTGTATGTAGAATGTTCATGTAAGTTGACGCAAGCAGAAAGTAAAGCGGTTGCTGAATACTGACGCCCGACTCAAGTGTCTATTTTAGTCCGATACATCACAAAAAAAAGTTGGCGACGAGGATAAAACTGATGCTCGGATAATGGCGCTCATTGGAAGTATAGGTGAATTTGCTCCGAAAGCAGAATCTTGGTCGGCCTACATTGAACGGCTGGAACAATTCTTTGCGGCGAATGAGATTAGCCAGGAGAAGCAGGTTGTAACACTCTTAAACGTAATGGGAGCAACAACCTATGGTTTGCTGAGGAACTTGGTACAACCAGAAAAGCCAAAAGATAAGTCGTACAAAGAAATTGTCGACACTTTAAAGAGTCATTTCAAACCGAAGCCGTTGCTGATTGCCGAAAGATTCCGTTTTAATCATTGCAATCAAAGAGCTGAGGAAACGGTTACGGAATATGCTGCGGAGCTGAAACAGTGTGCTGTGAGTTGTGAGTTCGGGGCAACACTGGATGAAGCACTGCGCGATCGATTTGTGAGTGGAATCCGCAACAAAGCCTGCCAGTGACGACTGTTGTCAGAATCTAATCTGACATTTGCACGTGCGTTTGAAATCGCATTGAGCATGGAGACGGCTGAGAAAGACACGCAGCAGTTAAGAGGGCATGACTCTTATTCGAGAGTGGTACATAAAGTGAAAGTGCGACCTTATAGTCAACGGGGGATGAAGTGCTATAGATGTAATGGGAAAAAATCATAGCGCTCAGGTATGTCACTTCAAAGATGTAAAGTGTCATAACTGCGAAAAAACTGGGCATTTAAAAAGAGCTTGCAGAGGAAAAATTGAAGTTGGAAAAAGGAAATTCTATGCAGAGAAGAATACTAAGTATGTGGAGGCAGAGGAAGCTGGCTTACCCATGTTTTCTCTAAGGGGTGAGGAAAATAGCAAAAAGTCGTTTACAGAGATGTTTAATGTAAATGGCAAGGAATTAATGATGGAAATTGATACAGGTGCGGCCGTGAGTATGATATCTGAGAAACAATTTAAGGAGGTATTCTCAACTGAGCCACTAGAGGTCGCAAGAGTCAAGCTAAAGACTTATACAGGAGAACTTATACCTGTGTTAGGTCAGTTTGAAGCAAAAGTGAGCTATGATGGCCAAAGTGAATTGTTACCCTTAATTGTGGTTAAAGGGGAGGGGCCTTCATTGTGTGGCAGGAACTGGCTGCAAAAACTCATTGAATTGGGGGAAAATCAAGCATGTCAGTCAAGTGCAGCAGGCTACGTCTATTGAAGAGGTGTTGGAGTCCTGCTCTGATGTGTTTAAAGAGGAGTTGGGCACACTCAGAGGGCTTAAGGCAAGAATACGAGTTAATCCAGAAATTCCTCCACGTTTTTGTAAAGCTCGTCCACTGCCTTTTGCAATGAAAGCTCAAGTTGATGCAGAATTAGACCGGTTGGAGAAGGCTGGTATAATCACACCGGTTAAACATAGTGAATGGGCAGAACCCATTGTGCCGGTGGTAAAAAAAGACAATACTCTGAGATTGTGTGGGGATTACAAATTAACTGTGAATCAAGCTGCTACTACAGAAGTTTATCCGTTACCACGGATAGAGGAGTTGATGGCTACACTGAATGGAGGAACTGTGTTTTCCAAGATTGATCTGGCTTCAGCATATCAGCAGGTCCTTATGGAGGATGAGTCCAAAGAGTTGCTAACCATCAACACGCACCGAGGATTATTTGTCTATAATAGACTCCCTTTCAGTGTCAGTTCAGCACCTTCCATTTTTCAAAGAATTATGGAGAATCTCATGAGAGATCTTGATGTTATTGTTTACCTTGATGACCTGCTGGTTACGGGAAGAACCGAGCAGGAACACCTGCAGAAACTACAGGCGGTGTTACAAAGACTCCAAGAGAATGGGTTGAGGGTAAAAAAATCAAAGTGTTAATTCGGAAAAAGCCAAATTGAGTATCTAGGATTTGTACTAAACAGCCAGGGCCTTCATCCATCTCCAGATAAAGTGGCTGCAGTCAAGAATGCCCCAATACCCACATCCGTGAAGGAGCTGAAAGCTTTTTTGGGGTTGGTCAATTATTACGGACGTTTTTTGCCCAATCAGAGTACCATGGCTGCCCCTCTCTATAGACTACTGAGAGATAACGTACAATGGGAATGGAAGCAGGCCGAGCAAAAAGCCTTTGAAAAATGTAAAGACTTGCTGACAAACGAAAAGGTTTTAATACACTATGATCCGAGTTTACCACTCACCTTAGCTTGTGATTCATCTGCCTATGGAATTGGCGCTGTGTTGCAACACACCATGCCCACTGGAGACGAGCGGCCCATTGCTTACGCCTCACGGACACTGGCACCTGCGGAAAAAAAAGTATTCGCAAATTGAAAAGGAGGGTTTGGCGCTTATCTTCGGGGTAAAGAAATTTCACCAATACCTTTGGGGAAGGAAATTCAAAATGGTAACTGACCATAAACCTTTGTTGACCTTGTTCGGAGAACACAAAAGTCTACCCACCATGGCAGCAGCCAGAATTCAAAGATGGGCAATCATTCTGTCCGCTTATGACTATCACATTGAGTACCGTCCCTCAGAGAAAAAACAGTAATGCTGATGGCCTTTTACGTGTTCCCCTTCCTGAGACAACTGATGGGGGCACAGCTGCCTTATCAGAACATATTCATGCACTGATAGCGGAGCACTTCGAACAAGCGCCCGTGAATGCGGAATAGGTGTCTCGTGTAACACGCAGAGACAAGGTGCTATCCAAGGTGCTTAAATATGTCATGGAAGGTTGGCCAATGGATGTGGATGAAAATCTGAAAGCCTACCACTTGCGGAGGTTGGAACTGTCGGCAGAGCGAGGATGTGTACTTTGGGGCACCAGAGTCATAATTCCTGAGAAACTGAGAAAAATGGTGCTAAAAGAGCTGCATGTTGGCCATCAAGGAATGGTAAAAATGAAGGCACTTGCCCGTAAATATGTGTGGTGGCCTAAAATGGATACAGAGCTGGAGCAGGTTAGTAGAACCTGTGAGCCATGTCAGATGGAGCAAAAAGCACCCCGTCATGTTCCTTTACACCCCTGGGAATTCCCTGGTCAGAGCTGGAAGAGACTACACATAGACTTTGCTGGTCCGTTCTTGGGACACACCTTTATGATAATTGTGGATGCCTATTCGAAGTGGCTAGAGGTATTTAGAATGCCTAACCTTACTTCACAATCCACCATTTCAAGGCTGAGGAGGCTGTTTGCGGCATATGGACTTCCCGAACACATCGTCACAGACAATGGAAAACAATTCACGTCGGATGAGTTTAAAAAGTTCATGTAGCAGAATGGCATTCTGCATTCCACAAGTGCACCAGGTCATCCAGCTACCAATGGCTTGGCAGAAAGGTATGTGCAGACATTTTAAGGGGGAATAAAAAAAACTTGCACACATGACAATGGACTTGGAGGATAAGATCTCTTTGTTTCTAATGCAGTATCGCACTACTCCAAACTGCACTACAGGCGAATCACCCGCCGATCTTTTTCTTAACAGACATGTGCGAACTCGACTGGACTTTGTTCACCCAGATGTCACTGTTGCTGTTTGCAGGAAACAGTACCTACAAAAGTTTCATCATGACAAAAAGTCTGTGGAGAGATCCTTCTCTAAGGAGGATGCGGTGTATCTCCGTAATACCACAGGAAAAGGGAGCAAATGGGTTCCTGGAGTGATAATAAAAACAAACAGGTCCACTGTCTTACAACGTTCATGGACAAGACACAGATGTCACTTTCAGGAGACATGGTGATCAATTGAGACCGAGGGTTGTGGTAGATGATTCTGTTGAACAGATGGACTGCTCTGAGGCTGAAACTTCCGTTAGAGCCTGTGCATCAGAAGAGGAGAAACAAGTCAGTTCTGAGACTCCTCAAGAGGACAGTATAGGAGATAAAAGCATGGCACAGGGTCTACGTCGTTCTTCTAGAATTAGGAAGGCACCAAAACGTTATAAACCATAATACTTGAGAATTTCGATTGTGTTAATGCACCCAAGTATAAAATTGCTATGGTCTCATAACACACTAGTTTTTTTTCTTCCGCTGCTGTTGTGTTAAAGCAAGAAGTATTTAACAGTGACTGTACTTTGTTTTAAAAAGGCGGGTAATGTGATATATTGAGGTTTGCATTTTTGTTATGGAACATTGGGGACTCCGTAGTACGGAAGTTTGTATGTAGAATGTTCATGTAAGTTGACGCAAGCAGAATGTAAAGCGGTTGCTGAATACTGACGCCCGACTCAAGTTTCTATTTTAGTCCGATACATCACACTAATGTTTATTATTATTATTATTATTATTTAATGTGAACAACACCTAATAAAAATTAAAATGTATTTATTACATCACCTTATTGGAGAAAACTGTATCAATTACAGTGCTTTCGCAGGTTTGAAGTATACTTGCGGTGGTAGCCGGATTGAAACACACCATTTACCCACATCGCATAAACAGTTAGCTACAGTATATGCAATAAACAAATCATAATTTCATTTTTAATAATAACTGTATTTATTATGACACTTTTCTTTTTAATAGGTTAAAGTAAAGACTGACATGAAAAAGAAATGCTATTCAGGAGCAATGTGCACACACTGACAGGTCTGCTTCTCTCTCTTTTCAAGTTCAAAGCAAATTTGAATGCCAAAGGATTTTAGATATGTATATAACGTAGTCTGTAATATATTAACATCAACAAATTAATAAATTAATTAGCAGATGAGAAGTAAATAATAGAAAAGTTGATAAAAACAGACATTGTCTGAGTAGATTTTTTAAATAAGGCAAATGCGTTGATTAACTACTAACGGTGTATATATTTTGCAGCCAGTTTAGATGTCATTTCGTCCTCTCCGAGTAGGCTATATAGCCAAAGTTTTTCTGAGTCGTTTAGGTTAAAGAATATATTATTTAGCCTACGTTTTCTCTCGGTATCGCGGCTGTGCGTGCGTCAGCTGAATATAGGCCTAAAATAAATCTAAAAAGCAACTAGACTGCGCGCTGATACTTGTTCTTTTTTTCAGATATCGAACAGTTTCAACCACGAGGAGATATCGACAGCTTGATAAAGTTTAGCCTATCATATGAAATGCATGGTGAAATATGAAATGTATGTCTCTTTTGTTGAATATTTATTTTATTAATCTATATCTTTAATATTTTAAAAATTAACCCGCTTTGGCCCTGAGGAAATTTTAATAATTTAGTTTAATTTCATTTTTTTTTTCAAAACATCAATGTTCTCCTTTAAAGTATAATTTGTTGTTTTACTTTCGCAGATATAGTCGGAAAAAAACACAGTCAAACACTTTGTTAAGAGGCAACCTCTCACATGCGCTGATGGTAAACTGAATGATAATCTTTAAAACTATGTAATTTTGGGTATACTGCTGTTTGCTCATGCAAAATTAAACACCAGAAAATATATTGTAGTCTTATTTTAACAGCTAAAGTACTGTTACTATATCAATTTTGTTTTGAAAAACCTCAAAACGTCACGGAACCGGGAACGATTAAGATAACTGCAGACCGTACTTGCATTCAGTGCATTGATTATATTTTTTGACATTGTACTCATGTGCAACATGTCACAATTTCGCTTTTAAACATATAGTAATCTAAAAACTATTGCCAGTCAAACGCAGCACATCAATCACAGCAAAATGGAAAATAATAATAATAACAACACGGAATTGGTTACAGGGGTTGCTACAGAAAATAGCCTGATAATAATAATAATAATACTAATAATAGTAAGATAAAGAAAGAAAGAAAGAAAGAAAGAAAGAAAAACCCTTCTAGGGTTTGTTGCTTATGATCGCCCATATGTTTTTCTTGTAAAGTTAAGGGTGTTGCATAATCATTTAGTTGTAGTAGTTTATAATAATCTTTACACACAGATGCAAGCAGCCTTTTTATTATTTTGGATATTATCATATAAATTCAACATAAAGACATACAACTACACAAATTACGTATCAACTTTTGTAGGCTCATCAGCTATAATAAAATTTCATTTTTGTATATTAAGTAAAGAAAACCTTTAAGTGTTTCAGAGCAAATAGATTAATAAAATATATGCGCTCCCACCACAGTAATGTTTTAAACTGCGTAACAATTAGGGATGCACCGATTATAGATTTTGGTTGTACGATTATAGTCTGAAGAATAATCATGGTTTCACAGTTATTATCACCATTATTATGCATTTATTAAATTCAAAACACTAGTAGTTTAGAAAATAACAATAAAACTGCTTATATTTTAAAGTGTTGTTTATTGCTGCTCATGAGAATGAGAGAAGAGCCTCCTCATTTTTTACTTTCACTTTCACTCTCATGGATAAGCAACGGTGTTATACGCACAGACATCCATTAGCCTATACATAATTATTTTCGTTTGTTAAGCGCAAAGAGTTGTTTCAAAACTATTTCTAAATTTAGTTCTAATTTCCAGCAAACGAATAAATGAACAATAATAATAAAGTGTTGTCCAAAAACTGAGTTATTTCCAAACACACATGCTATACCCCATATTGTCTAAAACCTGACAGGTGGGCAAATATTATTTACAAATAGTAAATAATACTGCTAATAATAATAATAGTAATAATAACAACATTATAAAAACGCAAACTGTCATGAATAAACTGAAAAAGCGTCGAGCTGAAACTAGCAAACAACAAATGCTTCGCGCCTTGCGCAGCATTGCGACGTGTGTAGGGTTGCCGGTTATTCCGCATGCAAGTAATCAAAAAGTAAGCTACATGATGTTAAATTATGGGTTGCAGGTTAATAAGACCAAACATTGGTTGTGCAAACTTGACATACTTTCTCTAAAATTTTAAAGTATTTCGAGCTATATTATCTTTTTATAGACTGGCATAAATACGCATCACTGCAAGACATTTATAGTTTATATAAAAATGAGCCCTTACCAAAACTAATATTGGATTTTATTTTAAATGCGTGTTTGTGTAAAACAATATAATTTGCACAAAGAAATGATGGGGTTGTGAACAGGTAATAATTTTGCTTTTGAACTAGATATCCAGTCAAAGCACAACGCATCCCAGCATTATGGATATATTATTAGCTTAATATTATCATTATTAGACATTCGTGGATATAATGCGCTCTTTTAAACAAGCAGATTTTTTTTTCTTTATGCAGGCTGTTCGCTCTGCATGCGTGTGAAAGAGAAATGAACAGAGAATAAACATTTATTTAATTTCATAACCGCCTAAATAGGCCTAAATAATTATTTACTTAAAGACATTAACAGCGAAACATGGAGAAACGTCCGGCGCATGGTCTAAAGAGCTCTTAAGTTGAATGCTACTTCATAAAAAGCATAAAAATAAACTGACCTACCCTAAGCAGATCACTAAAATTATAATAAAAGTAATTTTGCCGCAGGACATAAATTAGCCTAAATCCCGAAAGTTTATTTTTAATCATTTAGTTTCAGTTCAGTTTTCAAAAAGTCACTGTTCTCCTTCAAATGATAATTGTTTTTTAACTTTTTAAACTGTTAATGGCTCAGTATCTTTTATGTTTTATTTTCAATTTCAGTCACCTTGCATATGCGTGTGAAATATAATGTGGCATGACAGCATGAAAAAGGAAAAGGCAGTCGAAAGTTATAGCTAATTCATCAAAATTATATTAAAATACATCCAGATTATAAAAAAGAAAACACCTCATCAAAACAGTCTGTCTGCTTTTTATATAGGCCTGCTATATTTAAAAGAAAGCTGCAAAATGGGCTAAATTGTTTTAATTAATTTCTGTTTCTGTCACTCGCGGTTCATTGTGCGCGCCCGAGTTGTTTATATTAATTGATATATTATTTACTTTTTCTCTCGGTATCGCGGCTGCTTGCGCTGTCAGCTGAATAAAGGCCTAAATTACATCTAAAAAGCAACTACTGTGAAGTGATATTTGTTCTTTTTTCGGATAACCACCAAATTCAACCATGAGGAGATCCCGACAACTTGAAATGCAATTCTAAAATGTTATTTATCTCGGGATAAAAACAATTCACTAAAATTCATTTAGTGGGATTTTCTATCTTAAAATATTGGATTGGATTAGACTATTTCACAGTGTATAGGCTAAACATTAAAAATAATAATTAGACTGAAATGGATTCCCCCTTCATTCAGAAATAAAAAAATGAAAGCCTCCTTTTCTACCATGGAAACAGAGTTTTGAAAAACGTTTTATTCAGACTTCGTAAGAGAGAACCATGGCTATACATCACATATAGGCTATATAACAAAACGGAGTCTAATAATCAACATTACTGCCTTTTTTCATTTTTATATATATGAAAAATTCTGTGTGGGTTTTGACAATGTGTTTAATGGGGCTATAAAGATTAGCCTATCAGATGAAACGCATGGTGAAATATATGAAATACAAATGTATCTTTTGCTAAATATTTATTTTAATAATCTATATCTTAAAATAATAATAATCAAATGTATCTTTTGCTAAATATTTATTTTAATAATCTATATCTTAAAATAATAATAATCAACAATAAAAATAAAGTATGCTGCAATAAGTATATAGAACAGCTTATAGGAAATAAACTTAAACTTGTCAGTGTAAACAGGATCTAAATAGGCTACAGTTTAAAGCGAAGTTGTTTGTAAGGATGTCGGGAACAGCATGTCTATTGTTTGGTTCGCCTTGCGCATATTTGAAAATAACTGTCGGAAGAAGGCTTTAGGACCATGCGGAATTCTCTGCTGTTGTAGCTCCTGCTCAGCAAGCAGCACTTCAGTTATATTTTGTGTTTTTGACGTAAAAAAAATATTAATTTTGACGAATGCAAATCATATTTCACGACACCAACTTTTCACGACATCACTTTTTTCAAGCTTTTTTCTAATATAGATATTTTAATTAACATAGTTAATTCCAGAAGTTGCTGTGCATAGAAACATAAGTATAGGCCTGCGGCCTGTGTGTAGGTAAAAGATAACCAGGAATTTTGTCTCTCCATCTTTGTAAAAAATACTGGAGACATCCCTCTTCCCCCATCTCAAACCAAATGTTTGGCCATTGTAGTGTTAATATTCACAAGCTTTGGAGACGTATGTTTCAAGTGCACTGCAGCGCACTTGTAAACATGAAGATTGCTAAAACTGAACTGTAAAAATGCTTTGTAAGCAAATTATGCCTAAGAGTGATGACTTTAACGCTTTATTTTAAAAATAATTCCAAGTTTAAATGTTAGAATGTTCTAAACGAATAAGGCATAGGGGGATAAGTGGGAATAGAACACAGCCAGCAACTATTTCCAGAGTTGCAAGCATAGAAGTTTCTGATGCAGTTTGCAAATGTTTGTTGGAACGACAGATTTGAACCAAATCAACTAATTATCTTTGTAGCGTCACAACTTGCGACCTTAGTTTGCTAACAAGGGTTTTCCGAATCGCACCCCAGATAGGCTACACTCTAGAGAAGTGCTTTTGCAGACCAGTGCTGTGTTCTCATTTCACTACAGTTACTGCAAATTTAGCAATCTCCCCATGCTGCATCATTGGTAAAATAATTATCCCAAATGTGTTAAATGTGTGTTCGTAGTTGTGTAAAATGCGTGGTTTCGACATCTAAAGTTATTTATTTTCTAAAGCAGTGTGGCTTTCGATTATCTCAGATTTAGACTAATTTATCTGGATGTGATTCAAATGTCACGGGACAGATCATACAGTATAGTGTCAGGCAACTTTGCCATGCTTAAAGCTTGCTAGAATCTAGCATAATTAAACATAGTCTCTGTGTGCGGGTACACAAACTCCACGGTCCATTTAAGATGATTATGGCCAAGCGAAATTCTCTGCTGTCGCTCCTGCTCAGCAGCAACACACAGTTATATTCTGTGTTTTTAACTTAAAAAAAAAATATTAGTTTTGGCGAATGCTACGAGCCAAGTTGCTGTGCATAGAAACATACATTTCCATAAACTGAGAATGAACTGAGAATGAACATGCTGCTAACTGCGCTTGCGGATATATTTATTTAATTTCATAACCGCCATTAATAGCAAAAGGGAACCTATTTTGAGTGCACGAGAGTGTTTTACATGCAGTGGCAGTTGGTCAAATATTTGTAACCTAGCCTAGAAAAATACTGGAGACATACCCCTTCCCCCATCTCAAACCAAATGCTTGTCTGTCTGAGGTTAATGGCGCAAGGCCTATTGTGCTTTAACCGGAAAAAACAACAACCCGAAAACACTGAAATGAATTACAAGGGTTGCTACAGAAAATAGCCTAACAGCAATAATAATATTATTAATAATAATACTACTACTACTACAAATAATATTTCCCAGTGATGGATTGCAGCTGGAAGGGCATCCACTTGGTAAAACATATGCTGGATAAGTTGGCAGTTCATTCCGCTGTGGCGACCACAAATTAATAAAGGGACTAAGCCGAAAAGAATTTGAATAAATGAATAATAATAGTAATATAAAAATAAAGTAATAATCTTTACACACAGATGCCGTGCAAGCGGCCTTTTTTATTATTATTTTATATTTTAATTGCTGCTGCCCAAATAGCGCACCTCCTTGGAATAAGCTAGTTGAGTACTTCCCGCCAGAAGAGAGTAGGTGGTGTGGCGTAGCTCGTAAAATGCCTGGCAGCATGTTTTGAGGCTATGGATCATGAACCCGGTTCGAATCCAGCGACTGGTGAACACGTTCTTCTTTTTTTCCCCCATTACATATCAGATTGGAAATACATTTATTTTCAATAGAAAGGAAATGTTTTGTTTAAAAATTTTAATAAAGTATATAAAATATATAAAATGAGTCACAAGGAATTTAATAAGGATAATAAGAATAATAAATATTTTATAGGGCCTAAACAGTTATTTTCCACCTGGTGTTAAATGTTAGCGACATCTTAATATGATTAATCTGTATTTACAATTTTAGTTGCCCTGCTTCACCCATATTCTCCGACCTCATGGAGAGAGAGACTGAAAAAGAATGTTAAATCATAATCAAACAGAAGCGCACCTTTCCACCGTCATGAAACTATTAAAATGGTGACAACCGAAGCAAACAAATTACACATTAGCCTACGTGTTTAGCTACATTAAATGTGTATATGCATTAGCCAATGTATTTTCATTCATTATATTCATTTATTCAATCGACAGCAACAGAATTTCTCTGGGAATAACTCTGTAAAACGTATCTAAGCAAGCTATGATGAGACCTGAAACATATATTGAGTAGAGACCTGAAACATATATTTTTTCCTAGGCTATATGAAACTTAATAGATAAGTCCCTTTATTTTAGAAAATAATTTAAGGATGGTGTATATTAAGTAAAGAAAACCTTTAAGTGTTTCAGAGCAAATTGATTAATAAAATATATGCGCTCCCACCAAAGCAATTCGCATCGGCTTTAAGAAAAAAAATCATCATTTGATACAAGTAGCAGTGTTAATTATTTCAGAATGGCATATCTCCACTATCTCATTCTACCCAAAGCAAAATGTAAAATAATAAGTATCCTTCTAATCAAGCTTCATTTAAAATTTCATTTTTACAAAAGAGATAACAGGATAATGTTGGATAATGACTGTAGGGAAAAAGTGTATATCTAAATCTAGTTTTTCAAGATTTATTACTTAAGCTCGAAGTGCAGTGCATTCTTAATCGACGCCCCACTAATGTTTCTGTGGACGTCAGGTGCCATCATTAACCGTTTATCAAGTTTAATTTCAAACTGAACCGATAACTGTTTTTGATGAACTACTTTTTCTAAATATGAAACCGCAGTTACTTGCATTCAGTGCATTTATTATATTTTTCGACATTGTACTCATGTGCAACATGTAACAATTTCGCTTTTAAACATATAGTAATATAAAAACTATTGGCAGTCAAACACAGCACAGCCATCACAGCAAAATGGATAATAATAATAATAACTTTAATAATAATATTTATAATATTATTGATGATGATGATTATTATTATTATGAAGATATTGATTATTTATTTTTTGAAAAGTATACTTTTACAATTTGACACATGCAAACCTACAGAAATGTTCTAACCAACAGGCCCATGTCATGTACAGATACTTAATAAATAATCCATAAATTAAAAGCATTAACGTATGCTTTGTTTTTTTGTTTTCACAAGCTTTGAAGACGTAAGGTAAAGTCCGCTTTTAAATAATACCTAGGCCACCTACAGCTTTGTTCAAATATTTTTATTTTTAATCATTCCAAGTTTAAATGTTAGAATGTTCTAAACATAACGAATAGGGCATACGGGGGTAAGTAGAAATAAAACACAGCCAGGAACTCTGTTTTACAGCTCCGGAGGTGTAGTTTGCGACGCAGTTTGGAAATGTTCGTTTTGGGAAACGCCAAATCAACGAACTGTTTGTAACGACGGAACTTGCAACCTTAGTTGGCTAACGATGGTTTTGGGAAACGCACCTCAGGTTGTGAATTATATTTTTCCACACTATAGGCTAGCCTTTGCCGTCCAACAGGTAACGGTTTTGCTTTTGACCTAGATATCAAGTCAAAGCACCACGCATCCCGCCGTTATGGATATATTAGCTAAATATTATTGTTATTATTATAGATTAGTGGATATAATGCGCTTTTTTAAACAAGCAGATTTTATTTTCTTTCTCAGCATGCGTGTGAAAGAGAAATGAACAGAGAAAATGAACAGACAATAATATGCGGCTCACTTTGCGTGCGCATATGCCCGTTTATTTAATTCATAACTGCCACTAGTTCTGAGTGTATGAGAGTGTTTTACATGTAATGGCAATTGGTCAAATATTTGTAAGCCTGTTATAAATAATAATTAGCCTACTGATAAGATATATAACAAGGTGAAGTGCTCCACCGGCACAATAATCTTAATATTATTTTGTAGTGTGTGCTGTGCTGCGGTTTTTATATGTGCACATGTTTAAGATTTGAGGTAATAACATCGCCGTTATGGTCAAAGAAATCGAAACATTGTTTTCACCCAAACGCAATTTAATAGGGCACTATAAAGGCTAAAGAACTAATTCTTATATTTGCTTTTTGCAGCCTACGGCTATACATCTCACCATGTATCTTTTCTAAAACAGACACTATAGTGTAAAAGCATGTTTATTACTAAGAAAACTAAAACAAAATTATATATCACATCACATAAGGTACACATACAGAACCGTCTATCTAGTATTGTGAAAAGGCAAAGCTGAAAATCTCTGGTTAAAAGCGCCACCCAGCGGTCAATAGCTGCTGGCGCACTAAATACCGCCGCCCCAGCGGTATGAACGGCGGCAAAGGGACCAAATTGAAGTAGTAACATCTGTATATATATATATATATATATATACATATATATGTATATATATACATATATATGTATATATATATATATATATATATATATATATATATATATATATATATATATATATATATACATATATATATATATATATATATATACATATATATATATATAGTAATAAACACTATGTTTTTGAACCACATTATAGTAAAGTGTATAATGTACAACTTCTTGTTAATGAATGCCACAGCATACTGTAGTAATAGTACAGTATAGTAAACTGACTAACTGTGTAAACAATTTAAGCAATTAACTATAGTATGGTTCATTCAAAATCATTATAGTTTTTATTATAGTTTTTTTTATTTGAGTAGCTTACAGTATTTACTGCCTCAATGGCAGGAAAATATATTTTATTTCAGTAGAAAACGGTCCTCTTCATAATATTTCTCTTTATTTCTTCTTAGTAATATGGTATGAATTTAAAAAATACGGACCTGCCTTTATGTGTCCTATTTAGTTTTTTACTTCCTGCTCTCCATCTTAATTTCAATTTTAAATTCCACACCAGGCCAGTAAAAAAAATCCTTAGTGTTGAGCCCTGTTGAGTAATTCTCCTTCTCATTAAAACTCAAATGTGCATTGTGTTGTGACAATTATTTAAGATTTTTTTAACAATAAAAATGTATTTAATACAACCATAAAAACGCTGAAGGATTGTCAGTACACTGTACTATAGGCACAACCAGTCGTTTGGTGTGTTTGTGTGAGAGAGGAAAAAACCATTTGCAATTCGTAAGGACAGTTTTGGGTGCTGTTGTTTTGCTCCAGTAATACCTTCAGAGAACATAATAGTCAGTGATCCATACATAGGCAGTGAGATTAGTGTGGTGTAGGCAGAACTGGAATAGACGTCTGTCCAGGCTGACACAGGTTAAAGATCTTGATTTCTTCAACTGGAGATTCCAGAGAAACTGCCATTTAAAAAAAAATTGTAAGAAAAAAAACATGTTACTCAGTAGGGAAATCTCACCAGGTACAGTATCTACTATTACAAAGTACAATTCCAAGGTAAATTTTAAGTTCAATCTACAGTATCTGTACCATAAAATTGCCACAATTTTTGACTTCTCACACAGAATATTAAGTTAACATGGTATTTTGTGAGAAATTAAATGATCTTGGATTTAATTTTCTTGTGAAATTCTAAAAAGCTTAATGATATAAAGTATTTTTAAAAATAAATGCGTTTACAAACATTTGTTTAGATACTTGTACAAGTAAACAGCAGTAACCTCAAGAGAGAAGCATGTAGACAAAATAAACAGATCGAGTGGGCAACTTACGAAATGGCAAAGCTTTTCCTATTCATTGCTGTGGAGCGTCTCTGGCGAGGAGTTCATAACTAAATGTAGAAAAAAAATAGACCATCAAAACAGTAAACTGACAGCGATTCACTTAGTTAGCGTAATAACGTGTTAAAAAATCTCGTTTAACGTTAGCTCGATGATACGTGATGTTATTTGCGAACCGTTTCTCATAACTAACTTAGCCTATACGTTAGCTGGAGCAACATATTAACTTACATGTTTTTTTATGCTCATTCCAAATCGATTTGACAGATCATCTTATATTTTTACACAGGTTAGAAAGCTTAGAAGTCATAAAGTGAAGTTAATCGTGTTGAAATCACCAATTAAATAACCAAAACAGTGTAGGGCCTCGCACACGTAATACACAATTATGTAGTGCGTTAACTTTAAATTAGCTCAAAGGGAATATAACAGAATTTAAAGCGGCTCCAAAAGAATCGACTCTCTTGAACTGAACAAACGACTCGTCCAGCGCTCGTTTGAACAGACAGGGCTGTTGACTCAAAAATGAATATTACTATTCGAACTAAAGTAAAACACTTTAATATTTAAGCAGGGTAACAAGACCTAGGTATAAGACATTAGCTTAAAAGTATACACCGGTCACTTTCTTTCAATACAAAAGAGACTTTATTGACTACAAACAAACTAACAAAAACACACACACACACGCATTCATACTGGTTGCAGACAAGGAAGAGAAGGAAAGAAGAGTTTAGGAGAGAAGTGATGTAAAACCTCAAGATGTAAAACCTAACCAAGCGAACCAAATAATCAATTCAACCTTTACTGTTTCTTAGACAGGGTTATCTATCATTTAACATGATTAGCAGATCATACACCAGTTCAGCAATGGATCTGGAGATGTACTTGCGTTCCTTAGTGATGTGGGGAAGTCCTTCCGTGGAGCTAGTTTCCCATTTGAGTTCGCTGTTGGTTGGTTTGGTCGTTGAAGTGACGTCTCTGAGGTTGAAGTGAATGAATGAAGTCCAGTGGTTTAAGTTGGAGACGGCCAAACTGTTGTCGTGTTGACGGGTTTCGCGACGCAACTTAACTAGACTCTCGACGGAAAGAAAAGAAAGAAGAGTAAACGGGAGATGGGGAAGTTTGAGGCTGGTCTCAACCCATCTTAATGTCCAAGTCCAGCTGGACTGGACCCGGAGAAGAGTTGGAAGTGGAGCATCTCCACTTCTCAACAGCTGCTGCTGCTTCGCTGCCTTTCGCCGTTCTTTTGCCTTTCGCCTTCCCAGCCTAAAGAATGATTGTGGTGATGGGTTTTATCACCCAATGTTTCCGGCCCCTATAGAGCTGGATAAATGAGGCATTGTCCGTGGACCTGCGTGACAATCCCATGTCGTCACATGCACTTGGCGTGACTCACTCACATGAGCCATGGTGCTCAGACAAATAGCATTAAGCATACAATTTTAATATGAACATGATACATTTTACATATCTATAATTAAAAAGGAATGAAAGGGAAAGGATTTCACTCATTCATCTCAAATAACATACATGTAATGGTACGTTTGTAATAACTCAAAGCATAATGGTTATCCATGAATAATGCATTCTTAACATATACAGGATTCGTGTGTTATACAAGAGCAATAACATTACATTTCATTAAAAGTCCGCTATCATCGTTTGAGGATGATCTGATGAACTTTAATGTTTGATGATAGTTTTAAATTTCAGAGAGGATTTTGATTCTCTGTTTTGGAGCAAAGTCAGTCACTTCTCTGTCTTGCATGGGGGCTGGAAAACCCCATTTCCTGAGGTCAAACACAAGCTCTTTTTTAAAAATATTGTTCTCGTGACCAGTTATCCGTTCGTCTTGAGTTAACTTCATCAGTAAAGTGGGTCCGATGACACTTAACTGATGATGATGAACCATCATGAGGCCGATAGCCTCAAGGCATGCGCTTCCTGCTCTGTACTGCACCAATGTGGCCTGACCTTCTGATTTTGGTCAGAGACCAAAAACGGCTCTCGATCAAGGTGATTCTGATCACTGGTGTCGACTCAGTTATTGGTGTCTGCATCGAGTCCCCACAACAGCTTTTCATTTATGTTAACACTACTTTTCTAGATTAGCTGCAGTCAGTGGCCTGGGTACGTATGGGGCGACATGTAGGCTTACTAAAAAACGTATAGGAAGTGGTAAAGTGTTAATTTACACATCTAAAAAGTTACATTTTAACATAAATTCTTGAGAAAACAACAAATAAAACATGTGAAACGTCGAATATAACATACTTGCCTTCAGATTACAGTTCTTTCCGTTGCCTTCTGTTCGTTAGTTGATTCAAATGATGTGCACGTGCATTTTAAAACTAAGCTGTATTAGTGTAAACGAGGCCTGAGTGTGTATTTTTCACGAGCGGGTTTGCGACGTGGGCGGGGCGGAGGATTGGCAATGCCAGCTCAGCATCGTGATGTCTATCGTCCATCGGCGATGGCATCGTCTATCGGCCCAACCCTAGTTGCAACTCCACAACAAATGCTTTGAATAATATTTGGAAAAGTTCATACTGTAAAAACACAAACGTTACATGAGATCTGTTTTCTTTATGTCTGTCTGTTTTTTGACGCAGCAGAGGGCGGAGATTGAGGCACACTGACAGGCACGTGGGAACAGAGGGTGGGGAGGACTACCATTAAAGGCACAGTCCACAATAACCGCTACAAGATGCTCAGAGCTAAAAATCACAAACTTCTGTAAGGTATAATAAATAATCTGATGGATGTTTTAAGCTAAAACTATACTGACACTTATATTAAACTTATATTAAATCTGGAAAAATTGGTAAACTCTAATGCTGGATTTAACATTGTCCTCCCATTAGCACCTCTTTTCATCATTTTTTTTTCATAAGGAATAACTCACTAGTCAATTGAGACAAGCTTAATTATTCATTCATTCATTTTCTTTTCGGCTTAGTCCCTTTATTAATCTGGGGTCGCCACAGCGGAATGAACCGCCAACTTATCCAGCATGTGTTTTACACAGTGGATGCCCTTCCAGCTGCAACCCATCACTGGGAAACATCCACACACACTCATTCACACTCATACACTACAGACAATTTAGCCTACCCAATTCACCTGTACCGCATGTCTTTGGACTGTGGGGGAAACCAGAGCACCCAGAGGAAACCCACGAAAATGCAGGGAGAACATGCAAACTCCACACAGAAACGCCAACTGACCCAACCGAGGCTCGGACCTGCAACCCAGCGACCTTCTTGCTGTGAGGCGACAGCACTACCTACTGTGCCACTGCGTCGCCCTACAAGCTTAATTAGTAAGACTAAAAAATTATTATATTTCTAGCAGTTAAAAATGACAATCCCCTTATCTAATGTTACTTACTTTATTGATGTTATTCACTGTATTGGTGTCATGGTGATAAAGAGTGTCAAGGTGAAAAATTCCACAATACAACCTGTGATGGGCAATTAGTCACTCATTCATTCAGGTTACAACTACACTTGGAGTAATTACTGCAAGATATTTACTGTGAGACCGCATAATTTGAAACTGCATAAAGAATAACAATTAGATTTTTTTTATTTTTTTATATTTTATTTTTTTTCCTTTTTTCAAAACAGTTCAGAACAAGACTAACAAACAACAATAGAAATAATAAAAATAATAATAAAAAATAATAATAATAAAAAAAAAATTATAAAAAGAAAACATTTTTAAAAGAACATAGAAAGATATACAGTACAAGTGTCAAAGGTCACCGAATACAATCTTATTTAAATTCTTATTTATCGTTGATAAAATGTTGCTATATAAAGTTTTGTTAAGGGTTACATATCAGAGATCAACATGGTTCAGATATATCTATATATACATATAAAGTAGAAGCACCACAATAAGATTAAAACAATACATCTCTTCTCAACCATTTACCCCAGTATGCAGAAACTTTATAGGTTTGATGTCTCAAGGAAAATGTCAGTACTTCCATGTCATACACCTCTTTAACAATATCATACCATTCACCTACAGATGGAGGATCTTCCCTGAGCCATTTCTTTGTAATCGCCTTTTTGCTAGTTATTAGTAGTGTGTTAAGAAGATATGCATCATTTTTTGGTATTTCTGTAGAGTAAATTCCCAGGTACATAGTTTTAAAATTACATTCCAGATTCAATCCCAATATTTCATTTATCGCTTTATTTAGATCTTGCCAATAGGTGTGTATAATATTACAATCCCAAAATATGTGGAAATGATCAGCCAATACATTTCCACATTTTCTCCAGCATTCACCATTTTTTTGATCTTTAGTTTGAAAGCATTTTATTTTAGGTGTTATAAAGTACCTGATTACATTTTTCCAAATAAATTCCCTCCATGAATCTGAATTAATTGTCATCATCTGTGTTTCCCAAATAGTTAACCATTCCTCATTTGTTATAATTATATTGGCTTCCCTTTCCCATTTCTCTTTTATATACATTGTTAAGTGTTTCTTTGTTAATATCAGACAGGAATAAATTCTTGATACTAGTTTTTTATTAACCTTCTTTTTGTAAGCATCTATAAATACCTGTATTACTGTTGTTTTTGTGTCTTCTGAGTCTCTTATGTTTTTATTGAAGTAGTCTCTAACCTGACGGTAACGGAAAAAGTCTTGTTTATCTAAGTTATATGTATTCGAAAGTTGTTGAAAACTTTCTAATTCATTGTCATTAGTGATGAGACAGAAGGATGTTATGCCTTGCAAACTCCATTGTTTAAATCTTAGATCTAGTTTCGCTGGTTTAAATTGAACATCGTGTTCAACCCATCTTAATATCTTAGCTTGTTTTTCTCTTTTAGGATTCTTTAATTCTTTGTACCAAATTTCCAAAGGGGTCTTTGTAAGAGAATTCAATTTATGGAATTCTGTATATTGGAAATTTCTATCTCCTAATAATACTTGGAGGGGTAAGTGGATTTGTAATTGTTCAAATTCTTTACATTTTGCACAGTATTTGTCATTGCACCAACAAACTATTTGTCTAAGTTGTGCTGCTTTATAATAATCATCTAATGATGGTAGACCTCTACCACCCTGATCTTTAGGAAGCTGTAGGGTGTTAAATTGAACTCTTGGATGTTTTCCGTTCCAAATGAAGCGAGATACTAGTTTTTTCCATTCATCAAATTGCCTTTTTGGTATCTCCACTGGTAAAGCTTGAAAGAGAAAAAGTAGGCGAGGTAATATATTCATCTTTATTATCTCTATTCGATTGTATAGATCTAAAGGTAGAAGAAGCCATCTGTTCAAGTCCTTTTTTATGGTTTCTGTAATAGGAGAGTAATTTATTTATAGATGTATGATAGGTCTGCAGGGATTTGAACTCCAAGATATCTGATAGAAGGTGTATTCCATTTAAATGTATATTCCTTGCATATTTTATTATCTGGGTTATAGTTACATAAAAGAGTTTGTGTTTTAAGTATATTTAATCTATATCCTGAATATAATCCAAATTTTTCAAGGGAATACATCACCTTGGGTAAACTAAATTCTGGGTATGTAAGAAACAATAACACATCATCAGCATATAAACAAATTTTATGTTCAATACCTTTAATTTTCACTCCCCTTATTTCTGTATCATCTCTGATTAGTTGTGCTAATGGTTCAATGAATAACGCAAATAAAGAAGGGCTTAATGGGCACCCTTGTCGACATCCTCTTTCTAATATAATTTGTTCCGAAATATCTCCGTTAATTTTAATTCTAGCTGTAGGAGTTAAATATAAAGATTTAAAAATGTTTATAGTGTCATTCTCAAATCCAAATCGTTGGAGAACTAAATATAAAAATGCTAACTCACCGAATCGAATGCTTTTTCTGCGTCTAGACTAATAAGAAGAGTGCTAATCGTGTTATGAGATATATAATCTATTACATGAAGGGCTCGCCATATATTATCATACGTTTGTCTTTGTTTTATAAAACCTGTTTGATCAGTATCTATTAGGTCTGGTAGAATGTCTTCTAATCGTTTAGCTAATATAGATGCATAGAGCCTATAGTCAATATTTAGAACTGAAATAGGTCTATATGAATTACACTCTAGTGGATCTTTTCCTTCTTTTGGTATCACTGATATTACAGCTTCTCTCCAGGATCTAGGAGGGTCGCCCTCATGTAAGGTATGATTAAAGCATTCAAGAAGCATTGACATCAATTGTTCTTTAAATATTTTATACCATTCTGCAGAGAAGCCATCTATGCCTGGTACTTTAGATATTTTAAGTTTTGATATAGCGTTGCTTATTTCTTCTATAGTTATTTTTTGAGTTAAGGTTTTATTTTGTATTGATCCAATTGATGGTAAATCTAATGTGTGCAAAAATGCTTGCATGTTTGCAAGTTCATTATTATCTTTTGAGGTATATAATTCCTTATAGTATTTTTGAAAAGCCTGTTGTATTTCCTCCAATTTATGACATATCTTTTTAGTTTTAGGATCTTTTATTTTAAATATACTCCTCTCTGCTTGTTGTTTCCTTATTCTCCATGCCAAGAGCCTTTTTGCTTTTGGACCACTTTCATAAAATTTCTGTTTTAAAAATGTAAGTTTTAATTGTACTTGCTCATCGAATATTTTATTGAGTTTCGCTTTAACTTCTTTGATCTTATTAAACATATCTGGATCTTTTTTATTACCATATTCAGTCTCTAATTCTTTAAGTTGTATATTCAGATTATTTATGCGATTCAGTTTTTGCTTTTTTTTCCTTGATCCCCACATTATAAGTTTACCTCGCATAACAGCTTTAGCTGCATCCCATAGGATATAGGTGACACCTCACCATTATCATTATGTTTTAAATATTCTGATAGTTCTTTTTTAACATATTCTACACATGTTAAATCATTCAAATGATTAGGGTTGAATCGCCAAAATGTCTTTTTGGGTTTATTGTCCGGGTACACTGTTAAATATACTCCTGCATGGTCTGAGATGTCTCTTGTTCCTATTTTACATTTTATGTTGATCTGACCCAAACATAAAAAAATAATCAATTCTAGAATGAGACATGTGGGCGGAAGAGAAGAAAGTATATTCTTTTTTAGAAGGGTATATGTCTCTCCATACATCTATTAAGCCTAATTCTTTCATCATATATCTTATTTGTCTAGTTTCTTGACTAATTTGCCTATTAGAAGATGAGTCCAATTTAGGCTGAAGTTGTACATTCCAGTCTCCCCCACAGATCAACGTACCTGAGGCCTCCTTGGCTATAATAGTAAATATTTTTTTGATAAATGCTTTATCTTTTTCAGGTGGTCTATATATATTAACTAGCGTGACTTCGTTTTGGTCGATAGTTCCTTTAATAAGGTTATATCGTCCTTCTTTATCAGTAATTTCAGAAATTAATTGGAAGTTGATTTTTTTTTAGATTAATGTCATTACTCCCCGTTTACGACCTTTATTATATAAGGAAAAGAAAACCTGAAATCTCATTTTTTCTAATTTTTTATGTTCTGTATCAGAAAGATGCGTCTCTTGCAAGAATATTATCTGTTGTTTTTCTCTTTTCATTTTAGCCACAAGTTTGCTTCTTTTAATCGGATTTAGTAACCCATTAATATTCAAAGTAATTACTCTATATTCCTGTTTTTGCATATATTATAATCAAGTGTTATTGCGAAGATTACGGTGACTGGAACATGAACATCACAAACATAAATATCTTGAACCACATAAAAAAACACAACGAAACAGGTCTCCAAACCTTGAAGTCTTAAATAACTTCTTAATGTGAGGGGAAAGCCTTCCTTCTCTAAAGGGCCCCTCCTTGCTGTGCCTAGTGCACAAAAAATGTTAACGAATATATTCAGCGCCCATATCTGGCAATACTGCATTCTTGTATTTCTGGCTAGGTTTTCGAATTAAATATTTCTACTAATTATAACTAGGGATTTTAAGTGTATAAATTAGAATCCCTTTATGTCTTCCTACCAGTATGTTACTCAATGACTCGAGTCTTATTCTCTTTAATCGTTCATCTTGTGTCGTTGGTCAGTTCGGTTAAATACCATTCTTCCTTCAAACGATTTAAATGTCTGTCATCGGTGACTCAAGTCAAGAAGTTTTACCAGTCTTTCAGAGTTCTTGGTTAGGATCTGTCAGGTTTTATCCTTCTTTCAAACGGAGCTAGTGTTGTCCCTTTGAAATTCACGTAGTTTTCCCGGATCTTCGCTTGGTGTCTTTCCTTACTTTTCTTCGATGTCACTCCAACCTTTTGCCAAGGTCTTTGTTTCACTTTCCCTGAGATTCCTATAATAGTTTCTTCTTCGCTGTTTATCAGTCCTTTTTCTTTCAGATCTTTTGATGCCTCCGTCATCGTATTGTACGTGACCGGTCCGTTTTCCAGAAAGATTCTAAGTTTCGCCGGAGGTGGTGTTTGGAACTTAATCCCCTTTTCTTTCAGAATTTTTCGTATCGGAGCAAACGCCCGTCTTTTCTGTTGGATCTCAGGTGGGTAGTCTTGGTCAAAGAAAATCCTTTTTTCATTCCAGTGTATTACTTTCTTCCTCCATGCAGAGCAGAGGACCAGGTCCTTCGCTCTGCATTCCAGGAAGAATACCACCACTGATCTAGGGTGTGCTTCAGCGGGTGGTTTTGGTCCGAGTGCCCGGTGACACCGTTGGATTTTAAGGTCCAATTCGTCGAGTGACAGCTCCGTTTTGATAATCGTTTCCACCAAGTCTTGGATATTATTCCCCTCGCTTCCCTCCGGGATTCCAAAAATCCGGATATTATTTCTACGGGAGCGTGTTTCTAGATCTATCAGTTTCTCTTGTAAATTTTCTTGAATTTGGATGGTTTGATCGAGCATTTCTTTCAACTCCGCAAAGTTCTCCTCCAATTCTCCAACTCGCTGCTCCGCTTCGTTGACCTTTTCTGCCGTTGCGTTTAGGTCCGTGATAAGGCCATCCAGTTTTTGATTAACTTCTTGTTTAAAGTTGCTTAGTTCCATTTTCATGTCTTTTGCGAGGGAATCCTGGAAGGCGGTTAAATCGGTTTTAATATCCATCCGGAAAGCTTTGATGTCCGTATGTATTGCTGCAATGCTAGCTGACAGGCTATCAGCTATCCCGTCCGTCTCGGATTTTCCATCTGTTGATTTCTCGTTTTTTTCAGGTTTCAATGGATGTTTTGTCCTAGCCTTTATGTTTTTGTCCCCCTCCATGTTATTTAAGTATGGTTTAGGTTATCATATATGATGTAAATAGGAGGATTAATACCAGTGTGTATGGGAGCGCTCTTTCTATGCTGCTACACGTGTCGACGCCATACCGGAAAACCCCCAATTAGATTTTTAATTGCAAATTTTAATTTCACCAATCCCTTCAGACAGTGCTTCTCTCCATACTGTGGTGTTTTTCAGTTAAGATAAAACTTTTATATATTTTCCATGTATTAGAAGGCTTTAACAATCAAACTATAAAGTATGAATTATTGTGAAACTGTCTAAAGGTTCAGCTAAGATATTATCTGCACAGAATAGAGAAGTGCTAAGTGTTGCAAGTGCAGCACATGCTGTTTTTGGGTGTGGGTGCACAGAAAAAGAAGAAGTTCTTAGAGGTGACAGTATGCATGAACTGTGTACGTGCCCCGATACACGTTTCAGAGATGTCAAGAAGAGATGCGCAAGCAAGGCGAGAAAAGAGGAAGGAGTCAGATATGGTATAAAAGGGAAGTATCTCTGAAAGAAGGCAGAGATGCTGAAAACTCTCCTGGCCAGTAAATGTTATTTTTGGTTTCTCTTTTGTCTTCAATCTAAAATAAAACTTTGAAATTTGACCAGAGTGCCTCCATCCCATTTTTGAGCATGCTAAGGACCCCTTTGAGAGTCCAACAATACTAACAGTCGTGCTTTAAAAATAATAAATTTAAAGCTGCCATGTAAAAGGACAAACTAGATTGTGATGACAAGCCTTTTTTTTTTTTTTTTTTTTTTTTTTTTTTTTTTATTTGTTTTTGTACAGTCTACACAAGAAAATATCACAATATCAATAATTTACACTTTTTTTTTTTTTTTTTACAATAACTAAGGGTAAACAAGAACATTCAAAAACCCTCAGTCCCCCATCCCACCCCCAAGGAGGAGAAAATAAATAAATAAATAAAAACACACAATAACATTAGCACCTACAAGAATTGTCAAAGCAACTAAATAAATATACATAAAATATAAATAACACACGCACACATTCATAAAAAGGGCAGAGATCTTTCTTGAAAGAAAAATAAATAAAAAATTCTTATAAATCAGCAAAGAGGTGTGTTGTATTCCTGACAAAATTAATTACAGGATCCCAGTTTTTATAAAATTTTTCAGTGGAACCTCTTAATGTAAACTTAATTTTTTCAATGTATAGAAAAGACATCAAATCTTCTAACCATGAGACAGTGGGAGGAGGTTTAGAAGACTTCCAGTGTAATAAAATCCGTCTCCGGGCTATCAGTGACGCAAAGGCTAGAACATTAGCATTCTTATTTGAAAGCTTATCCAACAAAGCCGTTACACCAAAAATAGCAATCAAAGGGCATGGTTCGAGAGAAATGTTAAAAATTATAGAAAAAGTATCAAAGAAAGAACTCCAAAAATTTTCCAACTTTGGACAAGAAAAAAACATGTGGGTATGATCGTGATGACAAGCCTTAAACGGAAATATGCTTCAATAATTAATTACACCGTAAAAGAAAAATGTTAAAAATGGTCTCTATGTAAATTGATTTTTTTTTTCATTATCTCCCATTTAGGGCTTCTATAACTACTGTACACCAGTAGTACTTTTTAAATACAGAAGAATTCAGCAAATTGCTAATATGCAGTAAGTTACTGTAAAAGTTTTAAAATGACAAATTAAAGAACAGTAAAGAATATGCAGTATGTATCATAAGAATGTATGTGGTATTTTACCAGTTATGCAGTAAATAACTAAAATTGCGGCAAATTCTAGCAGTGTACCCCTAAACAAAATCCATGTCAGACATTTTGCAACAAAACTGGAGAGATTTCGCATCTGATGTGAAGTGAATTTCACACAAATTAAACGACTAGCATCTCTCAATTTAACCAAATACTGGCTTATTAAAAGTATGCGAGGTTCACTGCACAACTGCTTCAACCCACATGATGTCTGTTAACATGTAGGTGCACTTATGACATAGTTTTTCTTAGATCTTTTTTAGTTAATCTTTTATGGTTTTAAACTGTCAAAATTGAGTATTTACTGTATCTGTACTTCATGGGTCGGAACCTGCATAACTGTGGTGATAAACTTCTGTTTATAGCACAGTCCTACTCGTCATTAAAATCTCTCTAAATCTACGTAATTAAGGTCTTTCAAATGTATGCAAACGCCTCTCCATTACTTAAGAGTCTGACAAGAGAAGAGTTGATTTTAAAAAGAATAATCAAGTCCTAGTTTATCATATCGCTGTACTGCATTTAGCCTGTGGTTGTGTAAAAGGTATAATTACTCCCTTGCAATTAAAACCTGATAGTTTTTCCTCTGCTGTGAATACACCCCTAAATACACACTTTGAAATTATAATGATGGTTCCCATGTGTGAGGAAATATATTACAGCTATTGCAATCATTGTTTGAACCTACATCGATCATTGTTGTTCTTTTGTGTCTTTTGTGAGATTAATCAAATGATAGCCCTCCAATGCATCTCCAAGAGTTATGCTCAACTCAGTATGCATCATTTTTTTGTGTGTAAAACGCACAGCCAACAAATGACTGAATTAAAAAGTAGCAATGTAATTATTGTGAATTAAAAAGTAACAATGTAATCTTGCCTGTTTTCACTTGGCAGAAAACAAAATCTCTGTGTCTATGAATTAGACAATATGTCCTAATGTGGCTCAAATATACCTGAAAGATGTCAACTTTCTGCATGTAATGTCCTCATTTAACTTAGGTATAGCTAACCTCAATATAGAAACATGCGCAGGACAACATGCACAGCCTCAAATGACATCTCCCTCTTAACTACATGACAAATGAGGAAGTGTCCACAATATAAAAAACAGGAACTACAACCATACCTGGGTCACTACATACATACATACATGCAGTAAAGTGATATATAAAATAGTCTCAGCATCAGATGTCATGCCAAGCACCATCCACAAATATTTAGCTAAACATCTGATGCATTTAAAACACTTTTCTGGAAACCCTTTAGCAGATCATCGGTTGTTCTCAGATTGGTTTAAATATAGAGGATTTCTGGGAGTCAAGTGTGCAGCAAACTTAATCAGCTCATCTAAGTTGTATTGCACAAAAATAAGATAAGATTAAGCTGGGATTTTGAGGCTATGCTGGCTGAATCTAGCCTTGACTCAGTTGCATGAAACCAGGCTGAAATTTCACTGCTGAAAGTCCAAACACTAAAGAGCAAATTCATCGATGCACAGCTCCACAAGTCCAAAACCAAGCAAGCCAGTGGTGAGGAAAAAAACTTCACTAATTGGCAAAAGTGAAGGAAAAATACCTAGAGAGAAACCAGGCTCAGTTGGGCATGATCATTTCTCCTTTGGCCAAACTTCTTGTGCAGAGCTGCAATCTAGGCACTAGAGGCTGGACATCCATCATGGAGAAGCTGTAGGTTTAAGTAGTTCACCGGCAGGTGTTTAGGCTGGCACACAGGATCAATGCTAAGACTCGTCTGTCTCTGGGGTCTTTTCATGCTCTCCACTTCTCCATGACCGCCACAGCATCTGCTCGGGATATGGCCTGGTCCAGGATTATGGATACCACTAGAAGTTCTCTCTGGTTGACATCATCTCTTCCCAGATCTTGGATCACATCAATGGAGCTGCAAAATTTCTAGAGGCCTCGGGATGAGTATCCCCAGGTGGAAATAGAGAATAAAGAAAATAATTAGCGTAGCTGCTGTTCATAGTATATTTTAACAAGAGTTCAGTGCAAAATGAAGTACTATAAAGTAGTATTTTTATAAACAAACATGAAAAGCATGTAAGTATTTCTAACAAAATGTCTGGTGCATTAAGACAGGAGAAGTGTGTCTTACAGGTGGTTGTCAAGCTCACTCACTTGCATGGAGCAAACTCGTACATCTTACCATTATGTGATGCATTGTGTGTAAGCTTTACTAAAAAGATAGGTCTTTAATATAGTTTTGAACTGAGAGAACGTGTCTGAGCTTCAGACATTATCAGGAAGGCTATTCCAGAGTTTAGGAGCCATAAATGAGAAGGTTTGACCTCCTTTAGTAGACTTTGCTATTCTGGATACTACCAGATGCTCTAATTTTGAGATCTTAAAGATTAGATTGTAGCGAGACAGAAGATTGGTTAGATAAACAGGAGCTAGATTATTCAAACCTTTATAGGTAAGAAGCAATATTTTATAATCAATAGGGAGCTTAACAGTCAGAAAATGTAAGAAGGATAAAATTGGGGTGATATGACCATATTGTCTAGACCTGGTAAGAACTCAGCTGGCAGCTACATTTGCTCTAACTAAAGTTTATTAATAGAGGATTCTGGGCAACCAGTGAACAGAGGATAATCCAGCCTAAAAGTCATGAACTAACTTTTCTGTATCCAAGATGGATAGCATACTTCATAACTTAATAATTGAGTATTGTCTGCATTGTCCCAGGGGTAGCATTTATATTGCAAACAGCAAAGAGCCTAAGGTCGTACTCACACTATGTACAGTTGCGTTGAACCGGGCCGAAGCACGCTTGTCCCCCCTCCCGTCTCCCCGACGGCCCGCACTCACATTACATTCGGGCCTGGGCACGTTTACGTCATAGATGACGCGCTGTTCAGTTTAGGAAGAGAAGCGCTCTCACTCAGCACAGTGGAGATTTCTTTAGTTATATCGTTTAATTCGTTTGATATGTGGTGACACACAGTCTAATATTTCGCCGAACAGATCAGCCACCTTTGACGCTCACAAAGTCCTCATGCTGCAGGAATTAGGAGGTTTGCTGAAGGTGCAGCTGTCATGTAGTGAGGGGTTTGCGTCTTTCATAAACTATGACAGTTTGCGTTCATTGAACAGTACGAATGATTAATTAATCGATATCAAACAGTCCCTTAAAAGTCACGTCTCGCTTTCAGTTTCGGGCTCGGGCGCGTTTTGCTCTCACACTGCAAGCGTACCGTGCCTGAGCCCAAGTGAACCGCGCTCTGGCACACCTCTTCCAACCGGGCCAGGGCCGGCCAAGTGTACCGTGCCTGAGCCCGATTCAGAGCACTCACACTTCTCAAACGATCCAGGAAACGGGCCTGGGCACGGTACAGATAGCATAGTGTGAGTACGTCCTAAAACTGATCTTTGAGGCACCCCATACTTTACTGGCTTCACTTGTGAAAGCTGGTCATTAATATTTACAAACCGGTAATGGTCAGTTAGTAGAGTAGAGCTATTGTAAACCCTGTCCCTAGACACCTGTAGAGTTTAAGCAATCTATAAGGACATTGTGTTCGATAGGGTCAAATGCAGCACTGAGATCAAGTAAAACTAGTAACAAGACGCCGTCTCTGTCAGCAGCTAAGAGTAAATCATTGGTTATTTTCTCTAACATGGTTTCTGTACTGTGATGAGGCCTGAAACCTGACTGAAACACTTCTAAAACATTGTTAATTTGTTGAAAGGAGCAGAATTGGGCAGAAACTACTTTTTCTAGTATTTTAGAAAAAAATGGAAGATTTGTAATAGGCCTATTATTAGCCAAGTTGCTGGGATCCAGTTGTAGTTTCTTAATAATAGGCTTAATAACAGCTAGTTTGAAAGGGTTTGGAACATGACCTAAAGATAAAAAAGAGTTGATAACGTTAACAAGATGTTCTCCTACTACAGGTAGGAACTCTTTCAGTAATTTTGTTGGAATTGGGTATAACATACATGAAGCAGGTTTATACATATTTATAAGATTATCTAGGATTTTGAAGCATTTTTTGAACATTCAAAACATGTACACTCATGGTTGCTACAGTTTTAATATTTTAAAAACACTAATAATTTGTGTAAGCACATTTCACAATAGTTATAATTCCTAAATAGTGTAAAATAAAATGCATGTTTATTATAATTTTTATAAAGATTATAATTTTGAAATATAAGATAATTCATTAATTTTCTTTTTGGTTTAGTCCCTTTATTAATCTGGGGTCGCCACAGCAGAATAAACCGCCAACTTATCCAGCATATGTTTTACGCAGTGAATGCACTTCCAGCCGCAACCCATCTCTGGGAAAATATAAGATAATACCAAGTTATAATAATAAAACAGTGCATAAACACAAAATAAATACCAGACAAACAATATTTACAGCAGTAAATAAAACAAATTCAAAAATGTTTTGAAAAATGACATGTTTTTCAGATTGAATTCAGAAAGACCTGCTTGTAATCGAAGAGAGTATGTGGAGGAGTGGAAATGGAATGGAAAAGGCATATATGATCGCGAAAAGAATATGCTAAAAAATCTGCTAAAAGGAGCAAAAGGAAATTTGACAAAAAAAAAAATTAGAAACACCACACAACAATCAAGTGATCACGTTCTGGTAAAGAACCTATCACCAAGGGATGGTCCAGAAAAAATGAGCAATTTCTTTGAAGATAGTATCTGAGAAGATAACTGAGTGGTGAGCTTCCAGTTTATGAAGCAAAGACAGAAAAGGGAAAGAGGTGATCCAGAGTCCTCCATCACAACGTATTAATTGCCTTGCGATCACTTACCTCTTGAAACTTATTTGCCTTCAAATTCAGACCAAAACAAGTGAGGAAACAGCCTCAAATCAGTCCTGTCAAATCTGACAGTGAGGAAGTCTATCACCACAAGTACCTATGACAAACTATAATGATGAATTAAAAAGTCTTGAATCACTACCTACAGAGCCTAATGAGCATCAACATGATGTCTCAGAACAAGTCCCTACACCAATATAATGCATGGTAAATGATCAAGAACCAGAGAAGGTTTACCTTCTTCTGCACAACTTCAAATAAAAGATTAACTTACCTGTTGATAAGCAACTTCCTGCTTCCATACCATCTGCTGTAAGTGAACAGGTACCAAGATGAGCTTACCTGCTGTTTAGAACAGAAGACGCCCATCAAGAACGTCTACTTATGATGAGTTGGAAATACTTACTTATACTTATAATGTTGGACAAATAAGTGGAACTTTGCAGACACCACAAAAGAACTTAGCTTATGTTGTTGCTTATGGACTGTCAACATAGTTATCCCCTTTCTAACAATATTGATATCATTTGCCTTTTTTTGTATGGAGGTAACTAGCTGAGCACAATGAACTATTGGATATAAAACAAGACTGTTAACTTCGAATAAAATCAAAGACTTATTTGGATTTTTTTGGACTGACTGATGGACTTTTTTTGTTAGAATATTTTTCTTAATAGCCTTGTCCTGAAATTTTGGGGAAATTATCCATGCCTTTTTGGCTTTGTGGACTGTAGTCATGAGTAGCTTTTGGGACTCGAGTTAATAAATATATATAAATATAAATATATTTTGGACCCCTTACAAACTTCTTTGTGACTGGCATTGAGTAATCTTGGGACAATGAGTGGACAGTTATAAGGATGAGTAGTTACAAAACTTCTAGCATAAAAAACTTTGAGAAAAAGATTGAACAAGTTAAAGAGCATATTTTAGGTTAATAAACAATAGTAAAAAAGGTAGAATTGTTAGTAAAAATTCTACACAATACCATAAAATACCATAATAAAATGTTTTACGACGTGCAAGGGCACAAATTTTGAAGAAAAAGTGTCTGTTTCTTCCCCTCTCTGGAAAATTACTTTTTTTCCTAAACACCACGGTGACACCGCATTGGGGACTCGTCTGACAGGAGTAGCATATAGCCGAATCGGTTTACTTTTGGTGTAATTTATCATCATTGTGGTATATTATTTTGTGTTTATGGGGACTGCACAAACTCAATCCTGTCAGCATATCAAGTCCACAAGTTTTCCATTGCTGTTTTGGTTGATTTTTGTTCACGAAATGGGATGAACACGATATGACTGAAAGCTGGCGCAAACACGGCAAAAAACATGCTCAATGATAGATACAGCTCAATGAAAATGTGAAATTTACATGGTAAGACAAGTTTTTCTTTTATGTTTGCCAACTTCCAAATCAGTAAGCATGATTATTTGAGCAATTAGAAGTAACACGATGTGTTTACATTGGAGTAGCCTATTGTACAGCACTGCAGCTAGCTTGTAACGTTAAGCATTTTAAGTGTACTTTTTATGTGATCTGGACAATGGAATAAAGTAAAGCAGAACCACACAACATACCACTTAACCTTGCCTCTTGACCATTGGCATAGCAGTAATATGACTATCTCAACAGTTTATAAAGTATTTGAAGAGTCTACGTGGAAATGGAATTTTTGTGTAAGGAGCTTAACAGTAACATGGCAATGACTGTTAAGAGTGAATATTAAAAAATGTTTGTCTGAAACAAAAGCAAATGCATACTAAGTACACTTGCATATTATGCATAGTTCCTTTTTTGCCTGATTGACTGATTCCTCAAACAATCTATTATCTTAATTACCCTGTTAATGATACGGTAAGGTCTATTTTAATCAACAACAAATGTTTAAAAATAGGAAGGTTGTCCTATAAGATGTTCTATAAAGAAATTTTGCAAGGCTGAAACTGGCAACAATTTTTACAATATTGGCTGTTGAAGGGACTCACTGATCCAAAACCAGTTCGAATCAGGCTTGGAATCTTGGGGTAGCCACATGGCCTAATTCATTTAACTCAGCTCCAGGGCTTATACTATCATATAACAGTGAACAACTGTTATTCTACTGTCTCCCCCAATACCCTGGGTGTGGATGGACCGAAATGCTTTTAGTAATTTCATAAATCGTTAACCATCTAGACAAGGGAGCTTTCAGGACCTCTCCATCACGAGACTTTTGAATGACCGATCATGTGATCTTGTGGCCATGTGTTCGCCCTCGAGACATTCTAATTGCAACCAGATGGACAGAATTCAGAGACAAAGAGATCTATGGCAATTAATGAAAGACTTAAGAAATACAATTCTCTTAAATGTTATAGCCAAAATTTGATATTTTGAATGACATTATAGGTTTCCTTATGTGCTGTGTTTATTCCAACCAACCAGGTTAATAGTAACAGGATAAAATGATCTGTATGTGTCTGAAATGCTTCGTGTTTGGTGTTACACCAAAGTTTTTTTTATTTGCAATACATTGGTGTAAATGAGAATTTAGTAATACGAACAGTATTCGTCTTTTAACCTTTGATGTCAGATAGTTACAATCTTACCAGAGATTTTAATACGTTCAATCTCTTCCAGTCGGTTAATGATTAAACCTGATTACACTGGTACGGGGCGTGGCCCCGCCCTTCATGGCAGCCGTTCATTGGGTGACAGCGTCATGAGGGATGGACTAGAGCAGGTCACTTAAAAGCCCCTGCAGCCCTAAAATCTGCACCTTATTGCATCAAGCCGGCTTGCGCCCGCTGTTGCTTCTGCCCCAGTCGCCACCACGCGATTGGGTCACCACAAACTCTTTATGCAAACCTCTTAAGTTTCGGACCTCTGAAACTTCCGCTAAACTGGCTCTCAGCAGAGTCGGCTATCCCGGTAACCCAGGACAATGAGCCTCCGCTCACGAGCGGGAATCCCAGCAACGTCACAGAGAAGCCACCCTTGAGCGCCACGTGGTTCCTCACTCCAGCCTGATGAGGCAAAACTCGAATCAAGAAGACTTCAACACACTCGCGCAAGTAACACAACAACTGTTGTCTCTTTCTGATTTGGTGCCTATGATCTTAAGCAGTTAAAGATAAGTAAAATCTCTGCTGTGGTTTCTCAGGTGATTCTAAGATTTAGTACGAAATACTAGATGTTTTGGGACTGTTGTCAACTCATTTTGCATCCTCTGAACTGCCTGTGTGTGTGTGTGTGTGTGTGTGTGTGTGTGTGTGTGTGTGTGTGTGTGTGAACGTGTGTGTGCGTTTTGTTTGATGTTTTGTTTATTACATAGATTAGCCTCATGTATCGTAGTGTAGCTCAATAAATCTTTGTTCTCCTTTGTAAGAACTGTGTTTTTGTTTATGTGCTTCTAAATCATTGCCTCAAGCTATAGATCGTGTTACCTTGCTAAAAGTTAACCCTATTCTGTGTTATGTTATTATTGTTGGTCACGGAAATAATATAGTCAAGATTAGTAAAATGTGTCTCTATTTGCGGGACAAATTTCAGATAATGTGTGAATCTTTTGATCTAATTCAATTTGACTCAATTGAGTCAAATCAATGATTCGGATCTTCAAGATCCGAGTCATTGATATGAGCTAATAATTCCTAATCGATCTTATAACGTAGATTGATTTCTTACACTGTGATCTGCAATATTTTACATTAGTTGCCAAGTAACTAGTTTATGAGGGCTGTTGGTTTGACCATCTGAAGGATTATCAAAGGAATGAAGAAAAATATCAGTTTGAATAAATAGTTAGGGACTGGCTGAAATTTTTAAACTGAAACAAAGAATTATGAATCCTTTTCTGACTGAATGGAGTTTGATAACAGTCAACTAAAGGTCTGCTGTCTCTGAAGGCCCTGTTTGTTTTAGGCTACCTCCCTCCCTATGGCTGTCATTCTGAGATGTAACTTAGGTGGGGAGGATGATGACCTGACCTGGTCAAGCCGAGGCAACCTGGTCTCTCTCTGTGGAGCTAGGCTCCTTTTTGACATTCTTGTGTTTTGAGCTCTGCTGGAGATCAAAGGATTTTGATTGGGGGAAAGATTTGTATTTGCTAAGAATCCTGTTTTAGTGAGGTTCTGACAGTACTTCCAAATGTGCAGGAGTCTTTTGTCCTTTCTGTCCTGTCTAGGTTCAGAAATGTCAATATAATGTTGTCTGTTCTTTCTATCTGCATTTACCTTCCCACTATCCCAAGCTAGTGTTGCAAGTTGCCTCAACTCTCTTGTCAAAGTCTCTTCAATGTTGACAAGTGTGAACTGTTTTCTAACTGGGATAAAGGTTAGCAACAAACAGGTGCTTAAACATAGGATCTTTTTCCGCATCAGGATAATTTTTACCAGCAAAATACATGTCTCTTAAACGCTCATAGTACTCTCTAGGAGACGCATGGCAGTCTTGCTTGATTTTAAAAGCTGACAGACGAGACGTATATAGGTTTAATGCAGAGTAAACTCTCCTGCAAGGGCTTTGCACAATTCATTGTAATTATTAGAAAATGCTGGACTGTCTTTGCTTAAAATGAAGCGTTTATCTGTCATAGTAATGTCAGCTTGATGCTGTTTCCTGGTGTTTCAAAATTAAACACTTCAATGTCACATGCCAATTCTCTAAGTAATGACAAATGATCCCTGGAAAGTGGCATACTTGGAAACTTAGCTTGAGATGGGATAGTATTATGAGAGTTGGATGCAACTTCATAGTTATTAAATGGGTCAGCACTTGAGCTTAGACCACTCAGGGCTGTGACATCATTGCTACCCTGATAACGCTTTCTTTTTTCAAAGCTACACAACAGGGCTTGCCTACCTGCTGAATCGACGGTGCGGGGTTGCTCAATTTGTGATTCAGGGTGCTTGGGGGAAAAAATGCCTGGCTCCCTCAAATTTACTAATCTGTTCACAATCCAATCCATTTTTACTTATCCTATATTCCTTGTACATTTGTTGCTTCTCTCTCAGCTCTGACATGTCAAGCAATACTGATCTGAATTCAGCTTTGGTCCTAGTTTCTCTAGACCTCAGAGAATTTAACTTCTCTGTGGCCCAGTTTCACAAACAGGGTTTAGCTTAAGCCAGGACTAGACCTTAGTTAAATTAGGCTATTTAAGCCACATTTATAAAAACAGCCTTAGAAAAATACATCACTGGTGTGCACCTGTAAACAAAAAATTACACTGACATATTTTAAGACATCTCACTGCAAGTTATTTTCAGTTGAGACAGCTCAAACATGCAATTTAATCCAAGACTAGCCTTAAACCTTGTTTGCGAAACCGGGGGTAAATGTACTAAAAAGTCATTTTGGGTCTGGGCAAGCTCTGTTTGCAGAGCGGCCATGTTAGTTTTCACAACTTCAAGCTTTCCTTCCTGACTCTCAGGCCCCGTTTACACTAATATGTTTTAGTTTTAAAACGCATAAGCTTTGCTATGGTTACGCCATCCGTCCATACTATGCCGAAGCATTTTGGAAACGCTGGAGAGGCCGTTTTCATTCTAAAACGCTGCTGCTCCGGAAAACAAAGACATCTGAAAACGGAGGCGGGCCTGCAGACATTCGCCTATCTGATTGGGGCTTTTTCCTCAATATTAAGTAGCCTTCACACAGTTCAGTCTTACATCCTCTCCGTGTAAGTTCAGACTGTTCAGTGTGTACTTTATAGTCATTCGCATCACCCTGGCTATGCTGTTTCACTATCTTGACAATAAAATGAAAACATGATGTGAGGAAGTGCCTATTTTCATTTTGATATTAACTTAACAGACACTACAAAATGTTGAGGCGTCGTGTAGCTGCATGATATGACCATCATCTTCATGCATATTTATAACAAAACGGAGTCTATAACAGAACTGCCTCCTTTCATATTCAATGAAAATATGAAACATACCCTCTGTCATTGAATATCCGTTTAATGATCAATAATGGCCATTATAAAAGTATAACGCACAATAAGTTTATACAATAGAGAAAATAAAGGCAAACAATCAGTCAGATGTGCAGAATCGGTGTCCGCGGTTATATTAATTAATATTTAACCTAACTTATCTTTGCGCTCAGCCAAAGCACGCTACCTGAGAACAATGTGGGGGAAACTGGAGCACCTGGAGGAAACCCACGCCAACACGGGGAGAACATGCAAACTCCACACAGAAATGCCACCTGACACAGCCGAGGCTCGAACCAGCGACCTTCTTGCTGTGAGGTGACAGCACTACCTACTCCGCCACCGCGTCGCCTATTGTTATACAGTGTCATAAAAAATGCTGCTATATTGATGTGCATAGCACACATCCAGCCGGCCGCGTATCCGATCTAGACTTTACCTCAGTATTTTCAATGGAATTTTTGCGCTAGCCTGTTGCTACTGACGGCGCTAGTGGTTACACCATCTTTCATCTAATTTTAAACTTGAACAACTAAATGAATGCTTAAGTCTATTTAACTGAATGTATTGTAACTACATTACAACATTGATGCTGTAAAAACAACCTTGTGAAAATCAAAATAGTCACATTAAGCTTTCACCGGAAGTTTATCGTTGGCTTTAAAACTCTAACGGTGCGTAGAGACCATTGTGCATAAACAATTTGCTCCAAGTCCCTGTTAATATCTAATCTTTGTGCTAACGAACATTAGCAATGTTATGAACACAGTTGGGTAAGTTACTTCCAAAATGTAATACAATATATATTCAAAGTTACTGTCATTTCTTTTTTGCAATTAGTTACCTTACAATATTAATATTTCAGAAATGTATTACGCTACTTTTGTATTACTTTTAGGTTACTTTAACCAAAATAACCACAGAACTATGACTCTTATGAATTAAAGTATGAATTTTCAATAGTATGTCTATGTTATCAAATACATTTTGCTATTAATTGTAATTATTCTGAGAGATTTTTGTTTGCAAAAGGAGTCTGACAACAGCCAGTGCTCCACACAGAGATCTGATCATTTGACATACTGTATTTTATTTTAAATATATATTCATAGCGCTTCACTTTTTCCACATTTTTTGTTACAGCCCTTATTCCAAAATGGATTAAATTATTTATTTCCTCAAAATTCTACACACAATACCCCATATTGACAATGTGAAAAAAAGAGTTTTTTAAATTGTTGCAAATTTATTAAAAATAAAAAACCTGTAAAATCACATGTACAAGCTACTTGTGAAATCACATACCACAAGCTGGTGTAAAGGAGACAGAGCTAAGTCCATCTGTTGTGAGCACATGCACCATCATTGATGGGATGGCCTTAGTAAGAGCAATAGAAAAACCTGTAAATGCATCAACTTTTGGAAATTATGCTGATATTTTTATGCAGATAGTGACTGGTTATCTACATGGGAACATTACTAGAGTTGATTTAGTGTTTTGTTCAGTACCAACAGAACTCCATAAAAGGTGAAACAAGAGCAAAACGTAGCACTACCTTAAGAAAGATTGGCACCTTTGTCAGTAGGGATATAAAGATACCTGCTGACTGGAAGTATTCACAGCCTTTGGCGTGAAGCTCTAAATTGAGCTCAGGTACATTCTGTTTCCACTGATCATTCTTGAGATGATACAGCAGCTTCATTGGAGTTCACCTGATAATATCCACTGATTTTTATATAGTCGATCAAATGAACTTAAACTATTAAAAATCCAACAAACATTTGTTTTGGCCCAAATTACAAAAACAAGCAAATTTAAAATCGTTTTAGTATTGGTTATGCTTAAGCTGCACACTAGTTTGATCATGTAAACATGTCATTATAACTATATTGTATAAATATTATTACAAAGGCCTACATCATGCTGACAATAAAAACTAAATGGCATGATATAACAGGTGATTGTCCTCTGAGTGCACCTGAAAAGACATAAATGACACTTCTCATAAAGCTTAAGCTGATGCACTCAGTAGGCAAACGCCTGCGAGTTGCTTCTACGCTATGCGCTGCGCACGCGCTGCTTCAGCTTTTTTTCTGCAATGGGAAAAAAAAGTCTCCCCGCACTCACCCCGGTCTGAATCATATTATGTGCGCGCTGCTTTATTTCCGCATAGTAATGATCTTTATATAGCGGATCAAGTGCAGTGAAGTGTAAAATTAATAATGAGTCATATACAGTAGCTTACCTTGTCATTGCTGGAGTTGACAGGCATTATGCTGATAAACCTCCTAAACTCCGGCGATAAATCCAACTCCAGCAAAAGTAAATAGACAAGTTTACCGCTGATTTTTCTCACGCTGCTGCTGCAGTGACGTGGCTTCCGGGCGTGATTTCCTTATTCTTTTTCCGTTGCATTTCTTTATATATTTATTTTTTACTCAGTAACGGATATGATTTAAAATGTAGCGAAGTACAATACTTTAGGCAAATCATACTTAAGTAAAAGTAAAATTACAGATTTTAAACACTACTCTAAAAAGTACAAATTCTCAAAAAAACTACTTAATTACAGTAACATGAGTAAATGTAATTCGTTACTTTCCACCTCTGCAATTTAGTTATAATTTGCAATTACAACACTACACTTTACTAATTTTCAAATCAGAAAAACTTTGCCACAATAAAGTTGCTTCAGGACTTAATGGCAAATTACAAACTCTAATCACTTCACAAACACCTTATTCATAAATAGTACCAAGTATTTAAGCAGGGACAACAATCAAGTCAGGCTTAGAGGGAACCACTTTTGCTTTTGCAACTTGTTACTATATAAATTTCATGACTGAATTAGTTTCCTGCTAAAGTTACCTCCATTGAAGTTTTATTAGTGCGTAAACATTTTGTTGATAAAACAGAAGGCTCAATTTCAATCTAAACAGCCTCACGCGGGGCACCAGTTAATGTAGTAATAATTGGATTTATCACAAATATTAACATCAATATTTTGGTATCGATATAATATTGATATTTTAGCCTCTCTTAAGGCACAAAATAATATAGAAATAACAGATAAATAACTTCTTTTAAACAGGGCACCAGACAGCTTCGACAGCAATTACAATATTGTAATAACAATACAATATTGTTAATTTAATTATACAAATGTAAAGGTTATTATTATCTGGCCAAATCTAAAGGATAATGAGATCATCTGACTTGTAGAGGCTTTTACTGCATTATCAAGGACGACACAATTGTAATAAATGTGTATTTATTAACAAAAAAGTAAACAAGGGTAACTAAAATTACTAAATGTAAATTAAATGAAGTGTATAGGCATGAGTTACGAAGGTAATTAAATTAAAGTTTGTGATTAATTAATCTGTTATCTTTTCTAAAGACAAGTCTGGTAAGGTAAACCTTATTCTAAAATAACAAAGAACTGAGGAAGTTTTTGTTATTAATGAATATCAGTTATAAACATCTAATTTATTAGAATATTTTACACTGAAACACACTATGTTAAGGTCTCTGTTAAAGGGTTGGAAAATTATATAATTTAAGTTTCTGCCGTTGATGCAGTGGTCGGATGAATCTGGATCTTCTTGCAGGTCTTGAGGCATGGAACGAGCAAAGTTGGCTCTCTTGAGCTTTGAGAAGAAGAAATCTGGAGATTCTGAAACATGCAGAACTTGAGATTTCTAGAGGTGGTGGTTCTGATGTTGGGGACACGTCGTAAACACAGCAAAAACAACATTAACATTATAGCAGACACTGTAAAAAGCTCATTCTCAGCCACTAGACTTTTCGAACAGGGTGTTCGAGTGTCATTGAGTGTCAGAATGTTGTGGGACCTCTGTACGGTAGTTATTATTATGGATTATAGATCACGAAATTTAGCGGTTTTTATTTTAGCGTTTTTTTTTTTATAAAAGCAAGACGGTAAAGCAAGAACGCGGTTATGAATATATTAAAACATATGTTTGTTGTAAAAATTTGTAATAATGACAAAAAAATACAAAAATTGTGGCTCTCCTTTCTTCCAGGTGCAACGAAACTGCCGTTGTAGCTGGTGTATCCTGGGAAATTTCTTACCCCTTGGTTTCAAGTGTAGTCCTGAAAAATCTTCCATCAAAGGGGTGTATACCCCTTCCCCTTAGCCCTACGCTTTCAAGCTAAAGAGAATTGGGACACCCCTACCCCTTCACGGGAACGCACAAAATGATGGGGAAGGGGAAGGGCTAAGGGATAGAATTAGGATTGGGCCTAAATCCAATTACCAAATTCTTGCTGGAACACGCAGCAAAGTTCTGAAGTCTTTGAGCAATTCGGATAGCCTTGTGTAGCACTACCACACACCATAAATCACACCACCACTTTTCCTTCTTAATACTCCCTCTCTTCTTTCTTATCCCACTTACCTTCATTCTGATACCACCACTCCCTTCTTTTTTAAGAGAATGTTTTTATCCTCTCTCTGGAAGGCGGGATTGAAAATATACCACCTTTCAAATCCAGCATTGTGATTGGATGATCCTGTGAGTTTGTCACTGAAAGGTGTCATCCATAGTGTGACCAGCACTGTCACTATAGTCATAGTCCACAGTTAAACTGTTATTATATTAAGAGTCTTAAATATTTTCCTATGCATAATTCACTTTCTAAACCACATCTAATTTACCCAAGGCATTCTTTTCAATGCATAGAGTCTAAACATCACAATGTAATGTTGCTCTTTACCTAAGCATTCACATATAAGCATTAATAAGCAAAATTTCATACAGTGGAGTTTTTAAAACAGTGCATATTAAATAAATTCATGATTATTTGAATCTAAAGGTGTATGTGGTAAAGAGATGGAAGATATGAAGTTTTGTGAGATGGAAGAATGTAAACCATGTGTCTCTCTGTGTGAGAGAATGTTGATTAGATCAATAAGCCGTTTTGCAAGTTCTGGGCTCTTAACACCTTTGTCCTTCAGAAGAACAAAGAACAGATGGTTCTCCAACATCTATATTGCCATTGATAAGCTTAACAAAAGGGCCAGAGTCAGGTGTTAACTCTGCAGCATTTGTTTATATTGAAAACTAATTTCCACATATCAATTTCCACAAGTTAATTTCCACAGGTTCCTGGCTTTACTGCTAATCACTACAATGGTTACAGTTTTTCATTCATTCATTCATTTTCTTTTTGGCTTAGTCCATTTATTAATCAGGGGTTGTCACGCAAAACGAACTGCCAACTATCCAGCATATGTTTTACGCAGCAGATGCCCTTCCAGTTGCAACCAGTCACTGGGAAACACCCTTACACTCTCCTTCACACACATACCCTACGGACAATTTAGCTTACCCAATTCACTTATAGTGCATGTCTTTGGACTTGTGGGGGAAAGCGGAGCAACCAGAGGAACATGTAAACTATAAACAGTAATGCCAACTGACCCAGCTGAGGCTCGATCCAGCAGCACCCAAGCGTGCACCGCAATCAGTTCTCTTCATACTGTTTATATGAGCGATCTTCCCATTTCAATGTCACTTCTGGTCTGGCGCTTTTCAGATGCGAATGAACATTTCTGTGACTAAAATTGTCTCCAGATGGCTTAATAATAAACTTTAACGTACGTTTTATAATTAAATTCCTACATCACCTGTACCCATCATAGACACACATGAAGCTCATGCCTTTGTAAAATTTATGCATCATGTTGGTGTCAACAGGTTCTTCTAGCCTCCAAGAAATGACTTCCTCTGGTATCTCTTTGATGATCTGCTGAGCTCATTCAGCCACCACAGCCAGTGACATCAAGCCACATGGAAATCCAGAAGGATGTGTGGAAGCGACTCTCCTAGCCACTATCATAATGTTCTTTTTAGCTTTTCAGAGCACAACCAAATTTCTCCTCCAATTTTAATCTTCGCACTCCCCAGTCTTTAAGATTGAAAATCAGCTGTTCATAAAGAAACACTTCGTAACAGAGAAGTATTACTTATTGGGCCTAAATCCTGTACACAGCAGATCTCACAACTTCACTGGCAATTAGAGGGATACAAAGATAGTATTAGCTCTACTGTAGAAGATCTGGGTGTTATATTAGACAGCAACCTAACGTTTGAAAATCATATCTCCCATGTCACAATAACCACCTTCTTTCATCTGAGAAATTACGCTATAAGTGGCTAAATATCATCAATTCTTTGAAATGGTGCATGTTGATTCAACTGCTTCTTCGATACTTCTGCCAGAGTCCTGAGTAATCTCCCCTATGATGGAACCTCACCTGCCATCACCACGTTTCTCAGGTGATCCCAGTGCTTGTGATGGCTTTCTAACATAATGTTCTCTAACCTTTGAACTGCAGCCCTCATCTTTTTCCTCAGACCATGCCCGAATTGCATGTCATCACCCTGTTATCTGGTAAGGCCCTCTCCTGGGCCACTACAGTCTGGAAGGCGAAATCGTCCTTCTGTTCAAGTTGCACAGCTTTTGAACAAGAATTCAAGCTGTGTTTGATCACCCCATTAGTGGCCGGCAAGCCACAAAAAAACTCCTAACCCTACGACAAGATACTGGCACTGTGGAGGAATGTGCCATAATTTCGAACAATGGCAGCAGGAAGTGGTTGGAACAATAAAGCCCTCGTTGTCTGTTGTCAAACGGGTTATCTGAGACAATCCAGACCTTCCAGTTATCCTTGGACACCCCTGGCTTCTTCAGCATAACCCTTAAATTGATTGGTCCACTAGCACAGTTTTGGGTTGGAGTCTCACGTGCCAAATCACCTGCCTGAGTCAGAAATCCCTTAAACCTTTTCTCGAGTTTCAAGAATCCCTAGATCTGTTCGGAGTCCCAGCCCAGTACCACCACCATCCTTACGACTGTGCCATTGAGCTTCTGCCAGGCTTCTGTCCCCCTAGAGGCAAAATGTTTTCCTTGTCCCTTCCTAAGTGGACTGCCATGGATCTCCTGTGGGCGCTGGGTTTTTCTTTGTGGGGAAGAAGGATGATGGGTTATGCCACTGCATACATTACTGAGGTCTCAATAAAATCGCAATCCGCAATCGTTACCCTTTACCACTGATGTCCACCAACTTTGAAATGCTGCAAGTGGCTTCCATCTTCACCAAACTTGATTTACGTAACTCTTACCACCTAGTGCATATCAAACAAGGGGACGAGTGGAAGAACGCCTTTAACACACCCACAGAGAACTTCATTGAGAACTTCAGCACTGTGGCAGCCCCTTTATTTGCCCTCACCAAGAGGAACATGTCTGGGTTTCAGTGGGGACCCGAGGCTGAAGTGGCATTCAAGATACTCAAGAAGTGGATTACTTCAGCACCTATCCTTATCCCCAATGCCGATGAACCCTTCACTGTGGAGGTTGACGCCTCTGAGGTGGGCATTGGAGCAGTGTTATCCCAGAAGGGTGGAGATAAAAGACTTCATCCCTGTGCTTTTCTCTCTCACCGTCTCACCCCTACTGACAGAAATTACCATGTGGGTGATCGGGAGCTGTTAGCCATGAAACTAGCTCTCGAGGAATGGAGACACTGGCTTGAAGGAGCGAAATACCCATTCCAAGTTCTAACTGACCACAAGAGTTTAGAATATATTCAACAGGCCAAATGACTCAATCCCCGCCAAGCACGTTGGTCTCTAATCTTTAACAGATTTCACTTCACACTCACCTATCGTCCAGGATCCAAGAATCTAAAACCTAACGCACTGTCCCGAGTTTATGTGAAGTCCCCGCAAGAGGACTGTAATAGACCAATTATCCCCAGCTCTAAGATAATAGCCACCATTACCTGCCATCCGGGGTCTGCTCAAATTCTTGAGTTCTTGCAAAGACGGTTTTGGTGGCCAACAATCAAGAAAGATGTGATGGCATTTGTTAAGGCATTTGTTTCCTCAGAGACCATGGTGTCATATATCTATGAACTTTATTATGGGACTTCCCCCATCCCAAGGGAACACCACTATTTTAGTCATTGTGGACCAATTCTTAAAGGCCACCTGTTTCATTCCTGTCTAAACTTCCCATGGCCAAATAGATGGCCGAACTAGTCATTTACTTGTCATAGGCTGGCGCCGACGAAGATGGCCGCCTCCGTGTCATGCTCTGCAGTTGTCTTTGTGTTTTTGTTAGTTCGTTCTGTCTTCAGTCACTTTCCTACAATTAGTTTCACCAGAGACGAATTGTTGGACATTCGGACGCATACACCACCAAATATTTTTCCAGACTTGGACTTATGTGATGTTTTGTTGGACATTGTAGTCGGCGGAGCCACGCTGCTGCTCACACGATCTCAGGCGAGCAGACGAGGAAAGCGTGCAGGCGCGCTTGTGAAACTCAGACAGCGCGGGTTTAGAACTGCGTTGCCTAGCATCCATCTGGCAAATCTCCGCTCTCTACCCAACAAAATAGACAAACTCATTCTACTCTTCCAGACAAACAGGGATTTTTCGCATTCAGCTGCTCTGTGGTTTACGAAAACCTGGCTGAACGACACCATACCGTACAACGCGCTTCACATACCGGGCTATCAGCTTTTCAGAGCGGATCGCGATGAAGAATCGACATGAAAATCGCGTGATGGCGGGACGTGCTTTTACATCAACGAAAGGTGGTGTAGAGATGTAACAGTTTTAAAGAAGGTGTGCTGTCCAGATCTAGAAGCACTGTTTATTAACTGTAAGCCTTTCTACTGCATGCGTGAGTTCTGCTCGTTCATCCTCATCAGTGTTTACATTCCTCCGCACGCGCATGCGTGCCTGGCGATACAGAAACTAGCTGATCAGATCACGGTGATAGAGCAACAACACCCGGACTCTGTTTTAATCGTTCTCTGGGATTTTAACAAAGCAAAACTATCCCGTAAACTGCCAAAATATAGACAGCATGTTACATGTCCCACAAGAGACAGTAACATATTGGATCACTGCTATACCACAATAAAGGATGCATACCGCTCTGTTCAACAAGCAGCTTTGGGGCACTCTGACCACTGTTTGATTCATCTCATACCAACCTACAGGCAGAAACTGAAAACAGTCAAACCTGTATTAAGATCTGTGAAAAGATGGACTAACAAAACAGAACGGGATCTACAAGCCTGTTTCGGTCTAACAGATTGGAGAGTCTTTGAAGCTGCTGCAAATGATTTGGATGAGCTCACAGAGACTGTAACATTTTATATCAGGTTCTATGAAGACATGTGCATTCCTACCAGGACACAACTCACATACAACAATGACAAACCATGGTTCACTCTACCCTCAGACAGCTACGCCAGGCCAAGGAGGTTGCTTACAGGATAGGGAGAGGGCCTTGTATAAGCAGGCCAAATACACACTGGAAAAGGAGATCAGAGTCGCAAAAAGGAACTATTCTGAGAAACCAAGGAATCAGTTCTCTTCCAGCGACTCAGTTTGAAAAGTTTGAAAAACATTACAAACTGCAAAACACCATCCCCCAGCACTGTAGATAACCAACTACTTGCAAACGACCTGAATGAGTTTTACTGCCGGTTTGAGAAAACCCCCCACACCCACTCTGAACTGCTGTTTACATCACCATTAACACCTCCACCACCCCCCGCCTCCCCCATACCTGGACTTCAGTTCAGTGAAGATGATGTGCGCCAGGTCTTCCGGAAACAGAGGAGGAAAAAAGCAGCAGGCCCCGATTTTATAACACCAGCCTGTTTAAAGTCCTGTGCTGACCAACTGGCCCCCATCTTCACCCTGATCTTCAACAGATCACTGGAGCAGTGTGAAGTGCCCTCCTGCTTCAAACGCTCCATCATCATTCCCATACCAAAGAAACCCAAACTCACAGGACTAAATGACTACAGACCGGTGGCGCTGACATCTGTGGTCATGAAGTCTTTTGAAAAACTGTTGCTGGCCCACCTAAAGGACATCACTGAACCCTCACTGGACTCTCTTCAGTTTGCCTACAAAGCAATCAGGTCTGTGGATGATGCAGTCAATATGGGACTGCATTATGTTCTGCAACACCTAGACAGACCAGGGACCTATGTGAGGATCTTGTTTGTTGACTTCAGCTCAGCTTTTTTTACTATCATCCCAAACATCTCCTGCCCAAATTAACTGAGCTCTCCGTGCCCACCTCTGTCTGTCAGTGGATCAACAGCTTCCTAACGGACAGACAGCAGCTGGTGAAGCTGGGAAAATTCTCATCCAGTACCCGCACAATCAGCACTGGCGCCCCAGGGGTGTGTCCTCTTCCCACTGCTCTTCTCCCTGTACACGTATGACTGCACTTCAAAAGACTCCTCTGTCAAGCTCCTAAAGTTTGCAGACGACACCACATTTATCGGCCTCATTTAGGACGGTGACGAGTCTGCTTACAGACAGGAGGTTAAGGAGCTGGGAGTCTGGTGCAGTCACAACAACCTGGAGCTGAACACGCTGTGCACATCAATAACTGTCTGGTTTAGCTCAGCTACCAAATCCGACCTCCGAAGACTACGTCGAATAGTTCGGACTGCTGAGCGAATCATTGGTACAACCCTTCCTACTCTCCAAGAACTGTACTTATCCAGAGCAAGCAGAAGGGCTGCCAAAATCACTCTGGACCGCTTACACCCAGCACACTGCCTCTTTGAATTTTTACCTTCTGGTCGACGCTACAGAGCACTGCGCACCAGAACAGCCCGACACAGAAACAGTTTCTTCCCTCAGGCAATCCATCTCATGAACACTTGATGATAATAATTGTGGAACCAACATCACTACCTGCTATACACTTTTTTATACACACATACACTTATTTAACAATACACTTTACATGCCAATTTGCACATATTATGTTGTATATAGTAATTTAGCTGTACATACACTTGTCAATTTGTATATTGCATTCATTACTTTTTTAAATATATTTATTATCTGTTTTTAGTCCTGTCTGTAATTCTGTTGCACTGTAGAAGCTCTGTCACGAAAACAAATTCCTCGTATGTGTGAACATACCTGGCAATAAAGCTCTTTCTGATTCTGATTTGCCATGTGTTCCAAGTCTTTGGCATTGCCAGGACATTGTCTCAGATCAGGGACCTCAGTTTTCTTCACAATTCTGGCAAGCGTTCTGTCAATCCCTAGGAACCACTACAAGCTTATCCTCAGGTTTCCACCAGAATCAAATGGACAAATGGAAAGACTCAACCAAGACCTCAAAACCATCCTTAGATGCATGACAGCTAACAATATCACCACTTGGTCTCAGTTCATCATGTGGGCTGAATATGCGCATAACACCCTGTGTTTATAGGCTACAGTCATGTCCCCTTTTGAGTGCCAGTTCGGCTATTCCCCCTAACTATTTCCTGAACAGGAGGTGGAAGTGGCAGTTCCCTCGGCCCTCCAAGTTGTTAGACGCTTTGACCGGACTTGGAAAAAGGCATGTCTCAAACTTCTCAATGTATGCCAACAATATCAACACCAGGCTAATCGCAGGCGCAGACCGGCTCCCAAACTGTGTCCGGGTTAAAGAGTCTGACTTTCCACCAGGAACATTCCCCTACGGGAGGACTCCAGGAAACTATCCAAAAAGTTTATTGGTCCATTTAAGATCACCAGAAAAAGTAAACCCAGTCACCTACAAATTATATTTACCAAAATCTTTAAATATAAACCCTACTTTCCATGTGTCTTTGCTAAAACCAGTTTTGTCCTCTCCTTTCTTTGTGGCAGGTAAACCTCCCCATCCTCATTTTGTTGGAGGCCAACCAGTCTATACAGTATGCCGGATACTGAACGTTCGTAAAGTAAAAAAAAACCCGACAGTATCTCATGGACTGGGATGGCTATGGTCCTGAGGAGTGTTCATGGGTTCCTGCCAGAGACATTTTGTATCCGAGTCTCGTGCGAGACTTTCATGCTCTCAAGATGAAATCACTTGGCAAGAACGTCAGAGGCCGTTAATAGAGGAGGGGTCCTGTCAGGGTTTTTGGTTAATTTTTCTCATGTAATGTTTTTTATTCTCCACTAGATGTCATTATTTTGACTTTTCCCTTTTTTTGTTACCTGTAATCACAGAGATTAGTTTCACATGTGCCTTGTTTAGTTGTTTGTATACAAGCCACTCTTCTTTCCTTTGTTATTTGCTCGGTTATTGTTGGTCCAAGCCTGTCACCTACTGTGAGTTTTTCCCTTCTTGTTATTTGAGCTTAGTTCCCCATCGGGTAGGGACTTTCAATGCTGTGCAGAAAACTTCCACTGTGAGGATTTTGTCAGAATCTAATCATCTGAAAGAGTAATAAAACGGGCTAATGAAATGTCAATGAGTTGGCAGCGTCAGCGTGCACAGCTGGCATTAATTACAATCGTTGTATAAAGAGTCTGCTCATGCCACGCAGAGGCATCCTTTTTGCTTTCAGAGCCTTTCACTAATCTTCTGAGAGAGTCTTCGAGGGATTTCTCCAAGTGAATCTTCACAGAGAGAGAGAACGAGAAAGCAGGCTGCTTCTCCCGGCCCAGAGTGTGCGATACACAACAGCAGATGGTCGAACTTGGTTTCTCCCTTGCTTCGGGCTCGCAGACCTCTCGCTCCTCCACACGCTCCATTCAAGCTTCGAGTGAGAGAAGCGATCCACCGGGGATCAGATGTTCATCGCTGCATCAGAGGGTGGGCTGTCATTGTCTAATGAGGATTCAAACCCATCCCTCCCTCCCTCCGGGGTGGTGAGCGCGGCGTCGGATCTAGAAGAAGACATGATGGCCATGCTTTCCCGGGCTGCTTTGGCCGTAGGTCTGGAGATGAGTGTTATGTGGAGGATATAAAAAAGGCAAGACCTTCTAAGTCTCCTGTCCCCTTCTTCCCGGAAGTGCACAGTAAGCTCATGCAATCTTGGAGGGCACCTTTCTCTGACCGATCTGCGGGTGCTTCCGTCCTCACCACCCGTGATGGCGGAGCAGCCAGGGGGTACATGTAATTGTGGTGTATCCAGAGCTGCGCTGTTTTTTACCGGTGCTAGAGGGGAAACACATGCTGGTCAGATTGAGCGTGCCATTGCGGTGTATCTTGCGCTGCACCATTTTTTACCAGTGCTAGAGTGGAAACACGTGCTGGTCCATACGGACAGCATGACGACATGTCATATATCAGTATAGGGGGTATCAGCGGTGGAATTGCTGCATCCCATTCTTCCTCGCTGAGCTCAAATGTGCAGCCTATGTGTTCTCACGGCAGTTTCGCCTTAGAAAATGGAGACTCCACCCCCGGCTGTCCAGCTGTATGGTAACACACAGGCACCATTTGGCACCCGTGCCCAGGTCCATGGAACCTCACGTGTGGTCCATCGATGGAGCGTGGAGGACTTAGATGACCTACTGATTAGTTAGTTAATGCCGTCACTCAGGCTAGAGCACCTTCTACGAGGAATGCCTACGCCCTGAAGTGGAGTCTAATCACTGTGTGGTTTACTTCTCTCTGAGGATCAGATCAGATCAGTGTGATGCTATCCTCCTTCAGCTGGCTGGAGCTAAGGCTGTCCCCTCCGCACTGAGGGGTTGGCGTTACGATCATCCCCGCTCTAAGGACGCAGCGCTGGAAAAGCATCGCCTCATCATCCAGTTCCCAGAGGCACGAGACGTGGATAATTAATTCTATCCTGTTCCCCACTCATATCTCGATCCACTCGACTCAGTATCTTTAAAATTTCTGTCCAGGAATACAGCTCTGATGGTCGTGTTGGCAGATTGGTCGAGTATCAGCAAAATGTGCCAGCTATTTGTTCCGGCCCACTCTCACGCCCACCTAGCTGGCCTAGGTTCCTACAGCATTTGTTTTAGACTACGTATTGAACCCGCAAGCGTTCCCCAAGGAAGAGGCAGACCCAGCCCCTATTTATTGCTGTCATGTTTGAGCTTTTGTGTATTATGTGAACCATAGTCAGAGCTTAGATACTCTGAGCAGCTCTTTATCTGATACAGTGGTCGGCAGAAGGGAAGTGCCGTATCCAAACAAGGTTGGCCTACTGAATAGTGGATTCCATCTTTCTCGCTTATCTGAGCCAGGGTGAGCCATGTCTCCCAGGAGTGAGAGCACGCATCATCTTGGGCGTTAGCATGCGACGCCTCTCTAACAGACATTGTAGAGCTGCGGGCTGGGCAACACATAATACATTTGCAAGGTTTTATAATCTGTGAGTGGAGCCGGTTTCCTCACATGTGCTGTAAAGGCTTGCTGCGCCTCTCTCTCTCCAACACAGAGATACGTGCGCTTTCTCGCTCTGTCAGTTGAGTTCCTCACTTGGCGAACCCTGCAGAGTTCTTCCGAGGCCCCCAGCATCTGACTCAGTGGAGGAGTCAGGTGCTTGGCCCGTTACATTGTTGGCATGCCCGCTGGTCAGCCCATGTTCTGGGTATAGGTGCCTGCTATGTGCGATCCCTGCAGGCGATCCCATATGCTTACTCAGCCACAGTGTAGTCCCCCCTCCTAGACAGGCTCGTGTCTTCCCTCCCCGCTAACAATCTTCTCATATGTGTACTCCCCCTTCTCAGGGCTAGTCCATATGCCTTCTTGCCACCAGGTCTCCCCTACTGGGGAGCAGGTGGCCTCCGCAGCGTCCTCCCTATTGGGACTGCATGCTTTTCCAAGATACTGTCGTATCTTAAATCCCTAGAATTAACTAGGTGTTTTTTGCGGCTCCCCGAAAAATATATCTAAACCAGCAAAGCTTCTCAGCTAAGTCAGGTAAGTTAGGCTGAGGGGGCAGGTTGGAAGGCTATGCCTCTGGTGATGCAGGTGTGCTCACGCTGCAGCCTGGCAAACTTTTTCACCAGCGATGTGGTAAGGTTCAATCGTGCCGTTTTCCATAGATTTCCCCATAGTGTATGTTTTCCACATAGCATTGAAGTTCCCCTCCCGATGGGGAACACAACGGTTACTAAAGTAACCCTGTTTCCCTGAAGGGGGTGAACGGAAATGCTATGTTCCTTCAACACAGTGATTGCCCCTTAGCTTTTAGCTGTAAAAGGCTCTTTCTGCTAGAAAAGGATGCCTCGGCATGGCACAAGTGGCGTCTTTATACAACACTGATTGTAATTGACACCAGCTATGCATGCTGACACTGCCAACTCATTGGCATTTCATCCGCCCATTTTATTACTCTTTCAGATAATTGGATTTTGATGAAATCCCCATAGTGGAAGTTTTCCACATAGCATTTCCATTCTCCCCCTCGGGGAACGAGGGTTACTTTAGTAACTGTTGAGTTCTCTTGTATCAGCTATTCTGGATTTTTTTTTTTTTTGTACTGAAGTTTATTGCCTGTCTGAGTTGATGTATTTTTGGAACCCGAAGTTCCACCCGAAGTCACCCGAAGTCCCTGTTAACTGTTTTTACATCTTCTATTGAAGATTGTTTTTTGTTGTTGATAAAATATTGCTTCTTACCTATAAAGCTTTAAACAATCTAGCTCCTGTTTATCTAACCAACCTTGGATTGTCTCGCTACAATCCAACCCCCTCTTTAAGATCTCAAAACCCAGGACTTCTGGTAGTACCTAGAATTTTTTGGAATTCTTTTTTACATTTTGTTAGAAATACTCATATGCTTTACATGTTTATTTCCATGTTTGTTTATATAACTAATATTTTATTTATAACACTTCATTTTTGCATCTTGTTTAAATACACTATGAACAGCAGCTACGCTAATTATTTTCTATATTCTCTATTTCCACCTGGGGATACTCATCCCGAGGCCCATAGAGGATGCATTGATGGATTTGCTCTTCAGTGTTTGGACTTTCAGCACTGAAATGTTATGCCACACTAAACTGAACTTCAAAATGCAAAATGGCTTTGCAAAATGCCAGTTCAACTTTCCAATGATTGATGACCTGCTGCTTTGCTGACTAAAGTTTGAGAGCCCCTTGATCTTCCTTGTTGATATATAATAATCTTCACTAGGACATTTTGAGGTTTTAAAACTAAACCTTACAAAATGTAGCCTACTGAGGAAAGAGGTTCAATACTTAGGCCATGTGGTGTCATCTGAGTATATACAAACTGATCCTGAGAAGACAAGTAATGTCAGGGACTTGAAGGGGCATACAATTTTTCCAGGGATATTCTACACTGGCAGCTCCCTTGTATGTGCAGACTGGCACTGATGTACTCCCTGCAATGACAAAGTTGGAGATCAGACATTGTCAAAAACAAGACCCCTTTACTGGTCAAGTACTGTACTATAAGACATTAAATTGTAAGCCATGGCGAGGGGAGAAATTGGAGAAACGGAAACAAACTCAGCTTCTTCTAGAGGAGTGGAGGAGGTTGGTTATCAGAGATGGAATTATTTACAGACAAGTTCGAGATTGTCAGAGAAAGTAAATTGCTCAGCTGGTCTTGCCAGAAAAAAAATGCTAGGTTAAGCTAAGACAAGTTTTCACAATGATGCTGGTCACTTAGGTTTTCAGCACACTTTGTGTTTCCTCTGTGAGTGATTTTATTGGCCAAAATGCAATACAACATCTTTCACAATGCTCACACCAGGGGCCTCATGTATCAACGCTGCATACGCACAAAAACTTTGGGTACGCCAGATTTCACACTCACGTTTGGATTTATTAACACTGAAATTAATGTGAGAATGTGCGTCGGTCCACACTAACTTCATGTCTGGCGTACGTGCATTTTTTGTGTGTGTTTGTTTTATTTCCATTGGGGACTCCTAGAGGCAATTGTGTTAAATTGCACACTACAAAGTATCTTTGAGCCGTGCAATGGCAGCTGTATGGGACGGGGTCATCCACGCCAGATTTCACGCTCACGTTTGGATTTATTAACGATGAAATTAATGTGAGAATGTGCGTTGGTCCACGCCAACTTCATGTCTTGCGTACGTGCATTTTTTGTGTGTGTTTGTTTTATTTCCATTGGCGACTCCTAGAGGCAATTGTGTTAAATTGCACACTACAAAGTATCTTTGAGCCGTGCAATGGCAGCTGTATGGGACGGGATCATCCACGCCAGATTTCACGCTCACGTTTGGATTTATTAACGATGAAATTAATGTGAGAATGTGCGTTGGTCCACGCCAACTTCATGTCTGGCGTACGTGCATTTTTTGTGTGTGTTTGTTTTATTTCCATTGGCGACTCCTAGAGGCAATTGTCTTAAATTGCACACTACAAAGTATCTTTGAGCCGTGCAATGGCAGCTGTATGGGACGGGATCATCCACGCCAGATTTCACGCTCACGTTTGGATTTATTAACGATGAAATTAATGTGAGAATGTGCGTTGGTCCACGCCAACTTCATGTCTGGCGTACGTGCATTTTTTGTGTGTGTTTGTTTTATTTCCATTGGCGACTCCTAGAGGCAATTGTGTTAAATTGCACACTACAAAGTGTCTTTGAGCCGTGCAATGGCAGCTGTATAAGACGAGATCATCCGCATGTCTAGCAGGTATAAAAGGTTTCCATACCATGCAGTTGACCAGCATTTTTAAAATAAATGATATAGTAGTGGGGGAAAAAAGAAGAATGAGTTCATCAGACGCTGGATTCAAACCGGGTTTATGAGCTATCGGTTCAAAACATGTTGCCATGCGCTTTACAAGCTACGCCACTCGTGCTGAACTTTGTTGCTCTCTTCAGTTATGTTGTCTCTGTCAATCAAACGGTGATGGGCGGGAATCACTTAACTAGTTCATTCCAACGAGGTGTGCTATTTGCACTTAGCCTAAATAGACACTACAAAATCAGCGTCCCCCCCCCCTCGCAGGGGCCCCAAGTGCGCAAGTTCTCCTCTTAACCTGCACCTTTACATCGGACCATTTATTTTTTAATTCACTCACAGTGCGATGTTCAGACCCCACTGCATTAACCGCATCAGCTAAACTCTCCCACTCTATTTTTTTTTCATTTGCTATTAATTCCGGAGGACAAACTTGCAAATAACACAGTTTTTCTCCAGTCTACCTCCGATAGTAGCACCTGCAATTCACATTCTGTGAAGTTTCTCTTTTTGCTTGCTTTTGCCATTGCTTTTTCATTTGGTAAGAACTCTGGCAGCTGCATTTTGTACGAGCTGATGTTTATTAATAGAGGATGCTGGGCAACCAGCAAACAGAGCATTACAGTAATCCAGCCTACTGTGAAAAAATGGCACAAAGAAATGTCTGCAATTTGCAGATTCTGTCCAGCCCTATGACTCTGTTCGTTCACCTTTACTGAAATGCACTCTGCACTATCAAGTGCTTACTGAAGGTTAATATCGGAGAGGAATCTGAATTTAGTCTAGGGACCCACACATTGGAACCACAAGTCATTGATGATGTTTTTTGCATTTAAATAAACCAATTTTAGTGTTTTATTAAGCCAGTTAACACATCAAGTCAGTGTCATAAATTAACAAACAATGTTAATTAAGATAATGTTGCATTTGAAAAAAATAAATAAATAAAAAAAAATAATGTATATATATATATATATATATATATATATATATATATATATATATATATATATATATATATATTAGGGATGGGAAGATAAACCGATATGTATCGATACGCGGTCATGCGCGTGCACGATGCGAGTGCATCGGTAGAGCAGCAGAGGATGAATAAAATTTTAAAAGCAAATCGAGGTGCATCGGTTTTTTCGAGATGCATCATTTTTTTCCAAGATACAGCTTATCTTTTTAATATAGAATGTATTGTTTATTTATTAATAACTGTTTTGGCCGCATATTTTAATTGAACTACATTATGTAGGCCTTATACGGACTTGCGGATGTGTACACTACAACTCAATGTATTAGGTGCGCGGATAAAGCTAGTGATGAGCACTATCAGTCTATGGCTAGGAAGCGCGAGGAGCAAAACAAACATGTCAGACGCCGAGATAATTCATTCCCCACTAAGTTTTAAATCTAAAGTGTGGCAATACTATAGATTTTACAAGAAAGATGGACGACTTGACAAGACAAATGCGATTTGTAAAATGTGCTGCGCATCTGTAAAATACACGGGCAGTACGACTAATCTGATATTTCACTTGAAGCGGCGCCACGGGGTTAGTGTGGAAGCATCGTCCAGTGTTCCTGCATCCTCTGCTACCTGTTCTGATTCACCTGTAGCTATCAGCTCCAAAAGTGGTGAGAAAAGCATTGAAAGTTTTTTCCATGCCCCGCTTGATAACAGTTCCGCGTGCTCTACAGCAATAACAGATGCTATTGCATTTTTCATCTGCAAAGATATTCAGCCGTATAGTGTCACGGAAAATGAAGGTTTTAAACACCTCCTTTATGTCTTGGAGCCTCGTTATAAGATACCAAACCGAAAGCTATTCTCCGATAAACAGATTCCTGCTCTGTACGACAAAGTCAGAAGAGAGATAGAGGAGTCTCTGCACAAAGCCCAAAGAGTTGCTGTTACGGTGGACGGCTGGACATTGTGCGCTACAGCATCATATGTAACGGTCACAGCACACTACATAGATGAGGGTGGGTTCTCAAAAACCACGTTCTGCAGACCAGAGTGTTTAACGAAGCTCACACAGGGGATAATTTAGCTGGTTTACTTCAGGATGTGTGACGCGAGTGGAAGATCGAAGGGAAGAGCCCCACATTAGTCACCGATAACGCCAGAAACATGATCCTGGCTGGTGCTGGTGCCAAGATGGACCCGCACGTGAGATGCATCGCCCACACATTGAACTTGGCCTCTCAAAAAGCCTTTAAGGTGGACCGTGTCTCTGAGCTGGTGGTGAAAGTTAGGAAGCTTGTCTCCTTTTTCCACAAAAGCCCCAAGGCAACTGAAGCTCTGCGTGAAATACAGACACAGTTACACCTTCCCAACCACAATCTCATCCATGACGTTTCCACCAGATGGAACAGTACCCTTGACATGTTGGAGCGTTTCTGGGAGCAGCAGCCTGCTGTACTGAACACCCTGGTGTCCAGAAAAATAAAGAGGCGTGAGGCTATGGCGAGTTTGACAGAAGATGATATGACACTGATCCCAGAGGTCATCAAACTAATGTAACCTCTGAAAATGGCAACCACACTCCTCAGTGAGGAAAAAAATCCCACAATCCCACATTATTTCTCCAATCCAAGTCAAATTGCAGAGACAATTCCAACCAAATGAGAGTGATTTAGAGGTTATTTCCCACATGAAAGAGAGATTCAGGCAGGACTTTGATGGCCGTTATACATATCTTGAAGGCACTCTCCACTGTGCCTCAGCACTAGACCCACGTTTTAAAAGATCTGGCTTTTCTGGATGACAGTGATGCCAAGGATATTGTATTCATGAAGATAACAACCGAGGTGGTACAGATGAATGGAGAGGTAGGAACATTTTTAATTAAGATCATTATTGCAGTTTAGAACTAATAATATATGAATAGACATTAATTTCCATGTTTATATATTTTTTTAAGGAAGCGGTAACAGGCAAACTGGAAGACCAGGCAACAGGCACATTGGAAGAGGACCAGACAGCTGAAACAGAAAGCGACAAAAACTCTTCCAAAGAAGACAAGACAGGTTAGTTTAAATGGAGAAAATGCCACAAATGTACAGATGTAGTGAAGATGCAATATAGTGAAGTATTTTCAGATTGTAAATTAAAGGATTATTTTTAGCAGTACTGATAAGCCTCTCCTCTGCCCTCTTCTGTAGATGATGCCCCTCCGAAAAGAAAGACTGCCATGGACCAGATGTTTGGAGATTTCCTGAGTGCAAGACCACCAGCAAAAACCATCAGGGAGAAAGCTAAGGATGAAATCTTAAAATATAGAGAGAGGGACACTTTAGGTTTGGATGCTGTTGGACTCTCAAAGGGGTCCACAGCATGCTCAAAAATGGGATGGAGGCACTCTGATCAAATTTCAAAGTTTTATTTTGACAGCGACAAGAAAAACCATAATAATATGCTCTGCGCAGGAGAGTCTTCAGGAACGACTCTGTCTTCTGTTTCCGTAACACAACTCTTTATACCCCAGTTTTGACTCCTTCCTCATTGTCTTTTCTTGATGATTGACCTTTTAAGGCAGATGCTTTTAGAGCACGTAGACAGCTCGTACATCCTGTCACTTTCTTAGAATCTTCTTCATTCAGACACCTACACCCAAAAAACAGGAAGTGCTGCACTTGCAACACTTAGCACTTCTCTATTCTGTGCAGATAATATCTTAGCTGAACCTTTAGACAGTTTCACAATAATTCATACTTTATAGTTTGATTGTTAAAGCCTTCTCATACATGGAAAATATATAAAAGTTTTATCTTAACTGAAAAACACCACAAATCCCTCTCTTGGCCTCTGAAAGAGGCCACACATTATTCTATTCAATAAATCCTTAAACTAACACAATTATGTTTCATGTAGAAAGGGTTTTTTTTTTTTTTTCTCTCAGCCCGATATGTCCAGATGAGCCTGGGTCGAAAACCTCATTGAGGAAAGACACCCAGGCGACCCCCTAGTTGACGTATGGGCAGCCACAACGTGTTCATTCTGGAACGTCATACCGGGCTGTTATTGTACATCAACATTTCACCCTATAACATTCAGAAATAAAATCCCTATAAATGCCCTATTAACCAGTGTGCTCAGATAGGACTGGGTCGAAAACCCCTGTGGGGAAAGGCACCCAGTCGGTCCCTTAATTGGCATCATTATATATTTTCTTAGTTATTTTTTTATTTTATTTTTTTTTCATGATACTACCTTAATAAATTCTGTCTCCTTCATGTTACCCGTCATCATATGGTCTCAGATGGTTCTTGACAGCACCCTGCCTTTTCCTCTTTCCACAAGTTCCTTTCCTGAGTGTTTGATTTCCAGACATAGTTAGCAGTTTGCTGTGGACTGGTTTGGAGGGGCCCACATTTCCGAGGCAGACTGCTGATCTCTCACAGCGTCCCTCCATATTTGGATGCTCTAGGCCTATCAAGCATCACTGCTCCACTCCACAACCATCTCACTTAACACCTGCCCTCCTGTACAGGTGCCTGGCCTCGCGCGACAAATTCCTGCCTTAGGTTGCTCCGCTGGCCAGCAAGAGTCTTACCCGTCTTAGGAAAAATGTCTCATGGAGACCAGTAACTGCTCTTTCCCATTGTGACCTCCCTTTCAGTTTTCTGTCAGAACTTGGTATCTCTGATGTTAGGAAAACATGCACTCAAGAACCACGTGAGCCATTGAGACTACATTTTAGAGTTTAACCAATGAGACAGATTTATTAAGTCTAAAATCAATTTGAACTCCAATTATAATTTTAAGCTAAGTTTGACATCTTCACACCCATCCACTCAGCACTATGGTTAGAGCAACCACAACATGTCAGCTAAGTCAATCACATTGAAAATAACTAAGCTAAACATTTCAATAGACTGCTTTTAGACTACAGATATCTACTTAACATTTCTTATAACACAATATATGATGAATCAGCATCTGCAAGGAAGCACAATTAGTAGAGAGAAACAACATTCATAGGTGACATTCCTCCTCCTCATCATCATCTTCAGGGGTTATCAACAGAGGCATTGTGTAAGGGGGTGGGACTCCATCCTTCTTTTCAATTGCAACTACTATCACCCTGTTACACAATGACCTGATGCAAGGGATGCAGCAGCATCCACAGGTTACTATTATAGCCATAAAAATGGCAATAGAGATTAGGATGGATGTGAACATAGTTTTATATATACCAAACACACTAGTCAGCCAATCATCAAAGGGGTTATCTAATGTTGGCTGTGGGGTCCATACTCCTGTCCATTTTGTAACTGTCTGCCACCCCCCAGTACAGGGCCAGTAAGGTTTAAATTTATTCGGGCTATCCTCTTTTTCTTTGTACTTACTCACTTCTAGATTGGGTGCACAGAGATATACAGTCTAACACTCTACAGTCAAATGCACTACACAAATCAAATGTATATGATGTGGTAGATCCTTTAACATAGTCTAATTGAATTCTTCCTTTGTAATAGCTGAAGCATTTCTCACCATTCCCCGTTGCCCTCTTTGGTCTAGTTATCTTTACTGTGGCATTTTTTTTTTCCTCTGCTGTTTTTCTATCCCCAGGATTATTCCCACTATTATCAGTGCTATTACTCCTATCACTTTCCAATTTTTCCACAATTTTATCCTCATTTTTTGTCTCAGTTGGTGTCTCTGTTTCCCAAGGAATTTTTAATGTCGGCACGTTTTCCCAATCTATCTGTTCTATCCACGACATTTATCTTATACCATAAATATTATAATACTCGACAAAATGAACGAAAAATCAAACAATGATAGGTTTACACGAAGATTTAAACAATAACAAGTTTATACAGTTTTTAGGGTAGGGTATAGATTGAAATTGTTATTTCTTGTCCTTCAAAGGTTTTCTCAACTAGTTCAAGAACGTTTGAGAATTCCAATTTATCCAAGCCACACCCCAGCCGGGGTATTGATAGTCTGGTGATGTTCAATGTGTCACACCACTCTCTCATGCGTCTCAAACTGCTTTCAAAGTCCTCATATGTTGGCTTGTCTCTAGCTGCTATTTTTGTAATCAGATGAAAAACTATTCTGTCTGTCTCGTGTGTTACTGCACAATCCCCTTTAGTTTTCCTCTGAGCTCTCACTTTATCCACCCCGTATCTTTCCCTAAATTGTTTTGCTATGCCTGCTCCGAATGCACAATCTGCACTTACACAATGGGCTACTGCTTCCCCTTCTGGGGTTGTAAATAGATCCCCTTCTTTGTGGATTATCTGTAATGCTTGTGTTGCTATTGTTGGGTGATTTGTGAGATGTTGATCTTCTTGTTGTGTGTCTCCTGAGTGTGATTGTATTGATACTACACCTTCTACGTGTTCTCCCCCAGTCTCCCTCTCTTGGACCTGCGAAGCTAGGTCCACTCTCGTCTCCTCCAGTTAGTTTGGGAGGGTCAGTGGCACAGCACTGGCTCAGGTGGTACCAAGTGTCCCCTTTTTGTGTTGGCCTGTATCTAATATACAGTTGTGCCCATACATTGGTGTTGGTGCGTGTTCAGCTCCTACACAAATGCATGCTTACACACTCCAATTAGTCAGATGTCCCCAATTAATCATCTGTTAATTAATCTCCCCTTTTGGCCTGGACCTATAGCTCCAGGCTGTTTTTACACCCCTATGTTGCCTGTCAGGTTAATCCAGCCAGCTTCACACCTTCAGCAACCTGTTCAGAAAAAATCTTAAATAAAACTGTTAGTTTGTTATAATATAATCTCTACATAAATGATGCACTTCCAGTTCATGTCCAAGCTGCTCCAGGTCTCCTAAGTTGCCATTCTGTAAACAATTCAAAAGTCATTAATTACATTATTTTGTTCCATAATGATCTAATATCCCTTAATGTGAATTTTTTATGAGGCCTCTCATCCAATTCAGTTTGGTCTGTGCACAGATATTTGCCAATTTTGTTTTCAAATTTGTATTCATTATCTCTACCTTTCCCAGTGATTCTTAGTCTTACACCATCTCTAAAATCATGTTTCAGGCCCAGTGCCTGCTCCACTAATTAAAAATATTCATTCTTCCAGTGTTTACTATTATCTAATCTAATTTTCTAAAAAATCCATTTGTTTCTAGATCGTCATAACACTTAATCACTGCCTACCTGTAAATATAATTTTAAGTCTATAATCCTTATTAGTCTTATTAACATGTATTTTACAGTCACCAGTTTATGGTTATTTAAAATGGCTTATTGGTTATTTGGCGATCTCAGACACCACTCATCCCAATATTGTGGCCTGTCATCTACTAACCTATAATTTTATTTACATCCTCTAAATCTAGTTCCAGAAGTATCATAACACCTACTTAATCCCAATCAATTAGGTGTCCACTATTTTTCAGATAGTATAATATCCTAAAAATTAACATTACTCCACTGTTAGCTCAATAAATAAACTCAAAAATTTATCACTTTAAATTTTACATCAGTATGACCATATTTCCGCATACCCTATTAACCTCAGATTTAAATCTCTTCTCATTTATTGCTTCTAAATCATAAACTAAACACTTCTTATGTCTGTTGCTTACTTGTAAAATTTAATTCAAATTAAATCAGTCACATCTACATTGATAAATCAATTCAAATTTACTTAAAATAGAAATGTCTAAAACAGACTGCATACCACCTTGTCTAGGTGTTTCTATTTATTGCTCAAAAATATTTTAATACCTCTTCACTATACTGGCTAATTTTATACCGCTCCATCTTAGTATTTTACTAATAATCATTCAGTTTTTGAATTTGACACTACTTTAGATAATTCATTTTTATTATTTTCCTTCTGGCCAATAATTATTTTCTTTGAAATTCTCAGTCTAGTCTACAGTTTTGATATACTTTTATAAGCTGCCTAAAATCACTTAATATTCTTTTTAGTTTCTTTCAGCTGTATTTTTGACCTCTTCACCATTAGTCATTAATATTTTCCTTTTACTGATTTCTTCACATGATTATCTGTGAAAGAAAATCGGTTTTCTTAAACTCTCTTATTCTTTTGTTTCAATTCTTCTTTTAGTATACTTTAGAACTATTAACTTTTAACTGATGATGTGAGTTCATTTCAATTTTTTATGTTTCAATCTCTTCTATTTAATAATCATATAATAATAAATTATTTTTTATAACCTTATCTCTTTCTCTCTCTCTCTCTCTATAAATATTTTAAACATATTGTAATGTCTTTTAAACTTCTCTTCTATTTTCCTTTTTCTATTATTCCATAATTTAAACTTCTTTAATTCTTAGCTTTTAAGTTTTCCTTATACATTTTTTCTTATTTGGTTTATATTCTTCAGTTAACCAATTTCAAACAGTCAAATTTTCTTCTCTACTTTTTCTCTTCATCAACCGAAGACTCTCAATTTCATCTCTTTGCTGTTTAACAGCTTATTTTTCTCTATCGCTAAGTCATTTCCTCATTTTTCTTCTAATGTATCTATTCTAATGTTTCTTTAGTAGCTGGTCTTTATGTTGTATTTTATTTTCTCTGTATCATTCCCTATAATTATTATTATTTATTTATTCTTTTTCTAATCAACAAACAAACTGATCTAATGTCTTAGTCATACTCATTTATTTAGCAAATTCATTTCTTTATTCATATATTTATTTGTATAGCTTCAAGTTCCATTTCAACACATATAACTATATTAAGCATATCTCTCATTATTTCTTCATTTCACTTGTCTTTTTATACTGTATTGTGATAGATCTGTTTATTTAGTAACTTATACTATATCTTTTATTATTATGTCAAAGTCTATCATTATTTGATCAAATATTTTTTACTATACTCTTTTAATATAATTTACTCTCTTCTGCCTCTACTTCAACTGTTTCTTCCTCATGAAAAAGGCATGGCTCCTTTTTTCTAACTTCCTTTTTGTTTCTGCTAGAGCACTTCCTCTATTTTGCTCCTCATGTGTTTTTCTATAGCTGTTCCAACAAATGCCAAAATCATGCCACAATACAAATTACAACTTCTTTTCCATTTCTTACTACCACAACATCCTTTTGGCCCACTTTTGACATGTGCTTTAACTTGTTTGTAAGACTCAAATTCTCTGTTTCTCAAGATTGTAATCAATTTTACTGTTCAATCATTTCACGTTTATACACTTCCAATTCTTGCATGCGAGTTTTCATATCTTTTGGTTCAGTCTGAATTTTTACTATTTCGATCATTTTGTCGACTTTTACTCTTCACATTCTTTATCAAATTCACCCTCCATGATTTCTTCGCGCGTTAGATGTTTCTAGTTCTGTTTCCTACTCTATTCTAAACCCTGGTTTTCTCTAATAACCTTTTCCTGCTAAACCCTAATCTTATTATTTTATTTTATTTATTTTTTATTTTATTTTTTTTACTTTTTCTCTGGGACCCTATGCAGTGACCCAATTTTCTTCCCTAACCATACCTTCACAGGGAGAAGGATTTCCTCTACAAAGACAATCGCTTATGTCTAAGTCCCTGGTATTAAGAGTCTTCTACCTCCGTCGATAATAGGATTGCTCTTAATCGTTACCTCCTAGGGGAAGAGGATTTCTCGAAGTTCCCTTGCGCGGAAAAATCGCCCCCTATACCATATACCTTATAGGGATAAGGATTTTTCTCTGAATTCTAGCAATTCACACTAAATCTTCACTCTATCGCGCGTCACACTCAACTTCTCAAAACTTCACAAAATTTCAATTTTAACATATTATTTCTGGTTTCTCCTCTGCTTCACATCAGGATTTACTGGATTCAACACTTCATTTATAGTAATCAATCGCAGAATTTATTTAAAAAGGTTTCTGCTCACCTTATTTGATAGGCGCCTTTGTGTTGAATTCAGCTCATCCCTCTATCTACTAAAATTCCTCCTTTTCCCATCACGTCGGCAGGTCACCAAAATTGTTGGACTCTCAAAGGGGTCCACAGCATGCTCAAAAATGGGATGGAGGCACTCTGATCAAATTTCAAAGTTTTATTTTGACAGCGACAAGAAAAACCATAATAATATGCTCTGCGCAGGAGAGTCTTCAGGAACGACTCTGTCTTCTGTTTCCGTAACACAACTCTTTATACCCCAGTTTTGACTCCTTCCTCATTGTCTTTTCTTGATGATTGACCTTTTAAGGCAGATGCTTTTAGAGCACGTAGACAGCTCGTACATCCTGTCACTTTCTTAGAATCTTCTTCATTCAGACACCTACACCCAAAAAACAGGATGTGCTGCACTTGCAACACTTAGCACTTCTCTATTCTGTGCAGATAATATCTTAGCAGAACCTTTAGACAGTTTCACAATAATTCATACTTTATAGTTTGATTGTTAAAGCCTTCTCATACATGGAAAATATATAAAAGTTTTATCTTAACTGAAAAACACCACAATGCGGATGTGTTGCAGTGGTGGAGACTGCAAGTAGATATTCCACTACTATCAGCTTTAGCAAAGAAATATTTGTCCATCCCAGCAACAAGCGTGCCAGCTGAAAGAGTTTTCAGCACAGCTGGAGACATAGTTACAGCTCAGCGTAGCTTGCTTCACCCTGATCATGTTGATCAGTTGATATTTCTGAAGAAAAACCTTTAACTGAAAGTGACTGACCACTGTACACTATTCTAAAAGGCCACAAGGTGTCCTCCTGTTTACTTTAAATAATTTAATTTAATTAAAATTTTTTATAGCCTGTTGTTTACAGTGACAGTGATGTTTCAAAGTAAAAGCAGCATAACACTGCTACGTAGTTCACAATGTTCAGTTTTAAATAATCAGTGGCAAAATATGTCTTTGTAAAACTTATTTTCATAGTTGAAAAGTTAAAACAATTCTTGTTGTGCAATGGCAAACCTTCTTTCTGTTGAAAGAGTGCAAATATATTATTTTAGTATATATTTCACTTGTACATTCTGTTTATCTTGGAAATACTTAAATAATATGTGCCATATGTTCTAAAATGGCCCTCTACTGTAAATCAACACTCAGGCTCTGAGAGAAAAACCAGTTTGTAAAAAAAGGTCTTGGTTTTACTTGGTTAATAAATGTTCAAATTCATTCAATGGCCCTGCATCCTCTTTCACATCATTACATAAACTTGATCTAATTAGTTAGTGCTGAATTATCGTATTGTGTCGTGATATGGGTGTGAATCGTATCGTATTGCATCGCAATGTTTCACAAATATATCGTTTATATATCAGATCGTAGACTTTGTATCGAGATATGTATCGGATCGGCATTATACCTTAGATGCCCATCCCTAATATATATATATATATATATATATATATATATATATATATATATATATATATATATACAGGGCTTTACTATAACCCCGCCAAATGCGGGTAGATTTCAGCTTTGGCGGGTTAGGGAGACAATCCCACTAGCCCCTTTGGCTGGTTGAAAATCATTTTTAAATTGTATTTTTCTTAAAAGCAGGGTTCGACAATATAAGGTTGACCCAATATGCGTGCAAATGTCATCTTAGAATCAAGAAAAAGCACGACTAGCAGAAGAAAGCAAGTGAATACCGAATTAGAGGATGATCACTCGCGCTAACAGCTTATGTGATGCACACGACTGCTTAAAATGCGTGCACTCTACTGTTTCCGTGTCTGGAAACGCAGCTGTGATCGATTCTCTTTCAAATAGACTAGACAAAAAGTGATGAACATGCACCCACAGCCCTGCTGCTTTCAAGAGCTCAAAATTTGTCTTTTTGTAAGCAGCACCGGTTGCTTTCACTTTGAACAGATTATTAAATGGCCTAAAGTTAACTGTGTGCATGTGATAATCCTTTCATTATCACACACGGTATGTTTTTTTCACCTGCTTTCATTTGCTTATGGTTTTATTCGCTTTTATTTTTGTTAATATGGTTTAATTATGTTTTTTTTTTTTTTTACAATATTGCTTTAATGGGAGATTATCTCTCCATTTATGTGTAGTTAACTGGTGATCCGAGAGACCTTTTAGTTAGGACAGATTACTGTGCATAGTTTTAGATACATGACAATAATTATTTTTTAAAAGTCAATTGCTTTTCTTTGTGCTTTAAGAAATGTTTTGTTAAATAAAAAGTATAGTATACAGCTATATTTTGCTTGTTTTGACACATTTAAAATTTGTGGTTAAGAAATAATTATTGTTTGGTGTGGTCAGAGATAAATTTGGTAAATCCTTAATTTCGAGCTCTTACAGTTTTTCTCAGTCGCTTTGGTCCATTTCTCACAACACTATTTACATTTGCACAACAGTTAATGCATTTCTCAAAACAATTAGTGCAAACTGCAAAACCTAGTGGATAACCTGCAAAAGTGCGTCACTTGCTCAAAATAGAAAGCTCATTGCTCAAAAGCAAGTATTCATGTCAATGAAAGTGTCAATGTCATCAAAATGAAAAGTTCTGCCACCATAGTTTATGAACAAGATAGTCAAATGGTTTTGTCATGTTTTCATTAGGACACTTTACTCTGTACATTTTCTCCAATGCAAAAAAGTCAGATTTTGGTGACACTTCCTGAAAATGCTCAAGACAGCACTATATACTATTTGCACAGCCATTTGAAAACTACAGTAAAGTTAGACATCACTGCATTTAGTGAGGTATCAATCAGAGTACAAGACACTGAATATGTTTGTTTCACATTTTTACTGCATTTGCTCTTTGCAATTCTAATTTATTCACAGCATTGTGCAAAAGAATAAATACACACTTATTTACAACAAACATAAACTTCCTTTGGGCAGAGCTGTGCACAACTGTAAACAATATTGCAGTACATATTGGAACTGAACTTACAACATACACAGGTCTGTAAAGCATTCATCAAATTGTTCAATTTAGAAGACATTTTCAGAAAAAAAAAGATTTACATTTTTTAAATAAAATTTGCTTGACAGATTTTGACAACTAGTTCAACATTTTTGTATGTAATGACTCAAGTAATGAAATGAGGACTATTAGTTTTATATGGAATGACTATTCAGCATCCACAAGTTTAGTTAATTTTGACTGACATGACATGAGCAAATGATAATGTTACAAACAGCAGAGAGTAGTATGAAAGCAATTGATGCATGTCCAAAAGCATTTGCAATTTGTTGATAGGAATGAGAAACTGCTACTATGATGTGCACAAATGACTAATTGTTTTGAGAAATGCATGAACTGTTGTGCAAATGTAAATAGTGTTGTGAGAAATGCACCAAAGCGACTGAGAAAAACTGTAAAAGTCATGTGAAATAAAAACTAATTGCAATATAACACTATGAAACCATGACCCATTTGCTCATGCTCATTGAGCAAGCTCATACACGACACACAAAAAGTGAAATGAATGAGGCGGCATGGGGACCTAACACATAATTGAAATAAAGTATTTTAGCATGTCAAAGTCAAATTTATGCATATAAAATCTATTTTCAGCGACGCAGTGGCGCAGTAGGTAGTGCTGTCGCCTCACAGCAAGAAGGTCGCTGGGTTGAGCCTCGGCTGGGTCAGTTGGCGTTTCTGTGTGGAGTTTGCATGTTCTCCCTGCGTTCACGTGGGTTTCCTCCAGGTGCTCTGGTTTCCCCCACATTCCAAAGACATGTGGTACAGGTAAATTGGGTAGGCTAAATTGTCCATAGTGTATGAGTGTGCATGGATGTTTCCCAGAGATGGGTTGCGGCTGGAAGAGCATCCGCTGTGTAAAACATATGCTGGATAAGTTGGCAGTTCATTCTGCTGTGGCGACCCCAGATTAATAAAGGGACTAAGCCGAAAAGAAAATGAATGAATATAGATAGATAGATAGATAGATAGATAGATAGATAGATAGATAGATAGATATATTGTTGCAAATGTAACAGGGTTAAAATAATGTTTAATTGTCTTTCACCAAAAAGTGTTATTTTGTTTATTTTATGGTTGTTGGGAGACCTCTTGTGGTAACAGTGTGTAATTGGTTCTTTCACCTGCAAAGCCCTGCCTACAGCAGAAACGGTTGCTGAATGCAGAGAGGCGGTAGGTAAAATACATAAATGTGACAAATTCTGTGTTGTAACACATTTTAATAACACATACAACCCTAATATGAACATTAAGTGATGTTTTGTATCAAATCTATTGAGTGATTGCCGTGTGTGACCAACTTTGTGTGGTTTAATTTGCTCATGTTATGTGTAGCTGGAATGACAACATTACTGTAATATGAGCAGGGATGAATTCTTACTTTTTGTTTGTTTTTTTATATGCATGTTTAAATGCATACTGTTGCCAGAGGATATATATTTATGTTACAGGTATGTTGAACTTTTGTTTATAATGTTTAGTTAAAATGACTTTATGTGGCAACACAGCAGAAATGGTTGCTGAATGCAGAGGATATATATTTCTGTTACAGAATAAACAACGCAGTTCTCTGTGTCCGGTTGGGTGGTTTGTGTCATCAGGAAGAGAAGCGTTACACAAAGAACAGTAGTATTTCCAGCTTCATTTCAAATCCATACACCCAGCAAGTTAGTTTCCAGTAAACTCTACATTATGTGAAATTTATATATAATTTTTTGATTATTTTTATATATATATATATATATATATATATATATATATATATATATATATATATATATATATATATATATATATATATATATATATATATATATATATATATATAACCCAGTGGCGCAGTAGGTAGTGCTGTTGCCTCACAGCAAGAACGTCGCTGGGTCGAACCTCGGCTGGGCTGGGTCAGTTGGCGTTTCTGTGTGGAGTTTGCATGTTCTCCCTGGGTTTGCGTGGGTTTCCTCCGGGTGCTCCGGTTTCCCCCACAGTCCAAAGACATGCAGTACAGGTGAATTGGGTAAGGTAAATTGTCCATAGTGTATGAGTGTGAATGTGTGTGTGTAAGTTCCCAGAGATGGGTTGCGGCTGGAAGGGCATCCGCTGCGTAAAATCGTGCTGGATAAGTTGGCGGTTCATTCCGCTGTGGCAACCCCGCAAGGGACAAAGCCGACAAGAAAATGAATGAATGAATATATATATATACTTTTAATTAATAATTTTTTGGTTAGTCAACTTTTTCTTATTTTTCCATATTTTGGTTTTATGTTTTTGCTCTGTGCAGAAACAATGGCCTAATATTTCTTAATCTACAGTTACTACTGGAAATGGATATTCGGTGATGCTGGCATTTGTCACATTGGCATGCATCTGTTGATTAATGTGCTGAGGAATTTAATTCAATTTCTGCACTGTTTCAGGTATTTCACTTAACTTCTGTATTTCAGCCTTAGAGTGGTATGTTCAGTGTTTGTGTTTAATTGCACTGATGTCTCTCATTGATAGTTTGTTAATCTGTTGACAGTAGCCACGTTTCCATCCACCTATTTTTAAGCGCACTTTGGATATGCGCATAAAAAAACGGTTGATGGAAACGCCAAGATGCGCATCATAAAAAAACTTATGCGTAAAACTGAGTAGGATAAACTTTTTATTTGATAAGAAAAGATGCGCATAAACTGCGATGGAAACACTTTTACCGCACAAATTCCAGTATGCGCATTAAAAAGGTCATGTGATTTTTTATAAGAGATCATGTGATGATAAAAATGAGTGCGAATGGATAAACCAGCAGGCTGAGCACACTGTAAAACATCTGAAATGTTGTTTTGGTCATTCTAAAACGCTGTAACCGTTTCAGTATTAGTGTTGTATTATTAATGACCTCTAGAATCAAGAGCGTCTGTGCTCTGAGTCTCACACCTTCAAATGCCACCACGCAGTGAACTCGTGTCAGGATTTCCTTCGGAGGCGCAAGTCTTTTATTAAATGAAGAAAACACTCACGGCAGCTTCTACTGCAGCAAATTCCATTTTTACTGTTGATATTGGTGCCAGTTAGTCAGGAAGTGACGATTTTGTTCGCTTTGACTTGTTGGATGGAAATGCTGCTTTATTCGCACGTCTTTTATGCGATATTCCAGTTTGCACATAAAGTTAATTCGCATTTTTGGATGGAAACATAGCTAATGTGACATCAAATATTCCACATGCCAAGAGAAAGCAAGCACATTTTTCACAGAAGTCAAGCCCCACTCTGGGGCAGCCCTCGGCTGACCTCTTTATGCAGCTCAAAGGACAGAGCTGTCCCAGGAGACGCTTGCTAATACCCAGAGTAGTGTTGGGCGATATACGAAATTTTCAGATTGCCATATCGTCCCCCTGTGAGATCGCCGATACACGATACTATCGCATGGGGGCGCAATAGTGTTAGGTTTACTTATTTGTTCATTTATTTAACCATTTCTAAACGTTTTTATCTTTTTTTTTTTTTTTACTTATTTAATAATCTACTTCATTTGTATTACGTTTTATCTTGGAAAATAATTCAAACCAATGCAAATTACTGTGCTCTTACAGCTAAATAAGCTAAATTATTTAAAACAAGACTCCGAGGCAACAGTGTGGCGTGGGACAAGATTTGATGGTGACTTTTTGTCCATGCCATTATCGGCGGGATTGCCGCAAAATGGATATAATATGAATAAATGAAAACAAATGAAATGGTATTTATCTTCACACAGAAGAAACAATGACACATTAAGGTCCTTTCAGGCGGAAGGACTCGCCGACCGCAAGTGACTATTCATCATCACAAAAGTAGTCATCAAACTGTCACATTTGTATTTGTTAAAATGTAACACAATGTTGCGCTTTGGCATATGTGTTTGTTGTTTTCTGATAAGAGAAATTGTTTCATTTTAGACATAGGCTATTTTTTTTGACTGTATAGGCCTACATATGAAACTTTTCACTGAGCTCAGTAAAATGTTTTTTGATAAGTTATTAATTATCTGTTCAATAATTCGTTAAAGCCAAAACAAATAGTAAAATGCAGGTTGTAATTTTATTTAATATATATAGGCTATTTTAAATAAACAAATTAAATAAACATTTATAGCCTTTAAATAAATATAGGCCTAACATTTTTAAATTAAATAAATAGGCTATTTTCTTAACAAATGCACATGTCCGTGTTTATCATTCCATTGAATTGAACACAAATAAGGCACATATATTGTATGTATTTAAAGAAGCAGTCAATACATGCACTGAAAAAATAGGCTACTTTCAACTTAAATAGGCTTTTATAATGGATATAAATGAAAGATAAATAACTTTTTTGTGAAAGCAAGAGAGAATCTTGCAGGAGTGCTATCTCAAATGACCAATGATTGTGTATTACACCTTTTTTTTTTTTTTTTTTAATTATACTTTATTGGATTTTTCAAGAACCACCACAAACAAACACATATATACATATACACACAACACTCACCACTGTCCCAGACAAATGCCATACAATGAGTCAAAGAATAAAACAACAATGACAACATAGTTTAGCGGATGACAACAGAAATAGAATAAAGAAATAAAAACAAATAATTAATTAGGTAAAAAAGTAAATTAAGTCTCAGAAGAATCCATAGAGTTTGAGTGACTGGTTTGTTCATCCAGATAGTTAATAAATAAACCCCAAACACTGAAAAATCTTTCAATAGAATAAATCCTCAGAAATCTCAGTCTTTCAGTCTGTATTACCGAAATCATGTCCGGAATCCACATTTGAAATGTAGGAGGTGAAGATGACTTCCAATGCCGGAGCACAAGCCTTTTAGCCACAATCATACCTAAAGATAAAGACTGCTGGAGTCCATCTGGGAGATGAGGAATGTGCTGTGAATATCCGAAAATAGCAAGTTCTGCATCAGGTGATAAAGATTTACTGTAAGCTTTAGAATACCAATCAAATATGCTTGATCAAAATGTATATAACAAAGGACAAAACCAGAAAGCAAGTGAAGTCGTATCTTCTGTCACTTTGCACCTGTCACATAATGGTGATATGGAGGGAAAAATTTTATGCAACTTGGCTTTAGTAAGATGTAACTGATGGATAACCTTAAATTGGACCAACTGAAGTCTACTGTTGACTGAACAAGACCGTATCATCTCCAGGCATTTGTCCCATGTATCTGCAGAAAGCTCAGCCCCTAAGTCTTTCTCCCAGGCAGCTTTGAACCTTTCAGTGGGAGCTGCACTATAGCTTTCAAATAAACCCACAAATTTAGAGATAAGATGAAATGTTTCTCAAGAGGTTGTTCCAGATTACCAAATTTGGACTGAACATAATGTCTGATTTGAAGGTAACAGAAAAAATGTGTGGGGGCTAAATGAAATTTTTCTTTTAATTGATCAAAGGATGCCAATCTTCCATCCACATACAGGTCTATAATAGAAACTAAACCTTTTTCTCTCCAATCGGAGTAGATTTTGTCTGTCCATGGTGGCAAGAAAGAATGGTTGTGGCAGATTGGTATATGAACAGAGGTCTCTGGTAGAGACAAGACTTTCCTCACCTGATTTAAAATTTTGACTGAGCTTTTCAATACAAAGTTTTATTTCTTCAGCAATGCGGGCTTATCTAGCTTAGAGAATAACATGGCAGCTAATGCTTAGTTCACACTACAGGATTTTAAGCCTGATTTAAGTCCGATTTGGAAGTTAACGAGCTCGCCGACAGATCGGGCTGTGATCGGGGAAAAATCTGCGAGTGCACGGCGATCGGCAGTCTTTATGTGTGAACTACTGAACCATGCATCAAAGAGGCTCGCTGAAGCGTCGCCGACACCTCGCCGACAAAATCCAATATTTAGCATGCTAAATATTCCAGAGCAGTCGGCCGACTCGACCCCACGTGTGGTCAGATGTAGTGACGAGCTGCAGCCAATGAGAGAGCATATCAGCATGAGCTGAATGGCCGTATGTTCAGGAGCTGAACAGAAATGTCTGTGATTAACCAGAATGGACATCCATGCACTTGCTTCATTCTGTGTTAACACGGACATGAGAGTAGGCTATATTAACAGTGGAACTAGAATTCTGAAACTATTAGAATGACCATACTGGTCATTCTGACCTTTCTCACATCATATTTACATTCAAAACTTCTATTGCTATATTAAAATTAAGCTTTGAATGTCTCATCATATTTTATGACAGCATTACCCTAAAAATATTATCTTTTTTGGTAATACAGCCTATAAATATGTAGTTAAGATACTAGAACATGCAAAGGTCTGAGCCTCGCTTTCATTTTCACTTTCAAACAGGAGCTATTTCGCGGCACAGAATATGTTGTTTTGAAATATATATCTTAAGTGAATTTATGTTTTTGCTATCAGAAAGTTTTGTTTGTTTTATCATGAAGTTGTTAGGCAAAAATTGCATGCATATTTAAAGTCACAGCGAAAAGGAGCAGACATGCATGCGGTCATTTTAACCAATATGGTAATTAATGGTAGAAATGCTCAGTTCTTTACTGTTTTGTAATTTAAAAAAATAACAGTGTTAGAAAGAAATACACAGATATTTAGAAACCGTCAGGGTGTTATAGATGTTAGTTTTATTTCAAAGAGTTATAAAATTACAAAAATTAAAAACTCTCTGTGTATCTTTCCACTTGAACTTTGCAGATGAGTGATTGATCCACTGATGCATCGGCTGACTGATGATGTTTTTAAATGCTCCATTGAAAGCTTGAAACACTGTAAGTGATGTAATCAGCACACAAGCAGCCAATAGTGTTCAGCTTTTTCTGACGACTCCTCCCTCAAAATGTCATTGGCTGTGGTTTTGTAGCTTGACTGAGCTGTTGGCGAACGAGTTGTTGTCAGATCATGTAGTGTGTGACCCCCCTCTTGTGGATAATTTACGTAGTGTTGTGTAGTGTGAACACTACAGTGATTAAAAGACACAAAATCAAGTCATGTTGTGTGAACTGCACAGCGATCTGCCGATGTTTAAAATCCTGTAGTGTGAACTAGGCTTAAAGAGGTGCCAACAGCTTGATCAGTCTCTATTTGTACCCAGAGGGGGGTCTCAGGGGTTCAGCAGTGTAATCAGGGAAAATGAAGACCCGTTTGCCCTTAAATTCCAACGACTGCATTCTCCCTCGACGCAAAATCAGCTCCTTCTCTTGAAAATGATGGATGCGTGCCAGAATAGTACGCGGCTTTCCACCGGCAGCTGGCTTGGGTTGAAGAGAGCGATGAGCTCGTTCAACTTTGATTGGGTGAGGAAAAAACTTTTTTCCAGGGAGTTGGGGAATCAACTTAGAATCAAAGTCGGTGGGTTTACCTTCCTCGTCCCCTTCTTGTATGCCCACAATCTTTATGTTATTTCTTCTTGAGCGAGCCTCCAAGTCCGAAACCTTAGCGCGAAGCTGTTTATTTTGTTTACTTAGTTCTGCATAGTTAGCTTCCAGTTCCAAAATGCGCGCTAGAGACGCTTGTTTTCGGCATTTTTGAGTCCCGATGTGCACTCAAGTTAATCGTAATAGGGCTTATTAACTTTTTTTAATAACAAAAAACTCTGTAAAATAGCAACTTTGTAGAGAACTTGGAGAGGAGCTCCAACCAAACACGTCTATACCCTAAGCATGCACGCTAGTGCCCCCACCGCAACACCTTTTATTCCAGAACATTTGAGCGGGTTTCAGCTCTTAGTTCTTTCATTTTCTTTTTCGTTTGTTTCGTTTTTACAAATAGTTTTATTTAACTTGTTTGTTAATTAAATCCTGTTTCGTTATTTAGCCTATTATTTACCCTACAAAGTTGCAAATTAATTTGTTGTGAGATGTGGCTGTGTAGTGCCCTCACGACGTGTAGTGCCCTGCTGCTGAGAAAGAGAGAGAGAGAGAGAGCGCGCAAGAGAGTTGGTCAAGTGATGTTGATGCAAACACCTGAAGCTGTCAAATTATTTGTGGTTCATTTATTATTAATGATGAAGATTAAAAATAATAATACTATTCATTTTATTCAATAATGCAAGTAAAACATGTAATGGGTCTACATTGATGCGAAACGAGCTAAATATTGTCTTTAAAATCGTCTTAAGTCTCAGCTCTCGGGGATATCTTTTCCTATCGGTGATACACGATACTATCGTCTATCGGCACAACCCTAACCCAGAGTTGGACCAAGGGCCTTATGGCCATTCAAATCAGGCGCAGACCTGGACAGTCTCGTCCAGCCTTGCACCTATTTGTGCTGCAAAAGGGATCATTACTGCCGATGGGTTTTTAACCCATGCTGAACCTGGACCCGGGTGTCCCATGAGACACTCTTAACACATGAGATAGGGATCATTTGTCCCAATTGGGATTTAACCAAGGCTGAACCTGGACACGGGTGTTCCACGCGACACTTTTACCACACGAGACAGGGACTATTTGTCCCGATTGAAACCATTTTTATCACACAGATACAGGAATAATAAAGACACTGCATGGCGAACACCATATGACCTTTTATTGTTTTAGAAAATTGTATATTATTTATTCAGGAAGATTCAGAGTCTTCTGTTGGTTCGAGCAGGCATGTCCCCTGGCTTTTCCCCTGCCATGGCAGCGTCCTTCTGCTGGTTCCCTCCTGTAAAGAGACACAGTAAGGCCAGTTAGCCAACACCACATGTCCTGCTGTTCACATCCATGCTTTGACTAGCCAAAGAGGAAATGACTTACCAGGGGTGACCCGGGACTTTCTGCCCTCTTGCGCCCCTTCCTTGGGTGGCTTTCTCTACCCGCCGCCGCCTCCTCCTCCTCCACCAAGGCTCTCTCAAAGAGGGCCGAGGTGAAGTGCGTAGAATTTATCTGAGGTTGACGTGTCATGACACATGAAGTGCGCCACCTTCCGCCGATCCTCTGAAGAATGTGCATTCTTTGCCTGCGTCAGAGACAGACAGACAGGACCTTTTTAGGGTTAAAGCCACTGGCAGTCATGTGGCCATAGGGGCATTATTACATACATACTTGCGTACGTTGCTATGGCTGTCCAGACGTCAGTGAAGGTGGGTTTGCCGGGAAGCGCCATGCTGGTCCACGCAGATTGGAAATATTTGTTTATGGTCCAGCAGGGAGAGTCTCTGGAAGTAAAAAAAATGGGTGGCCTGCCTTCCACCCAGGAGACTAGCTCGCAGCTCCAAGAACCTCCGTAACCAGCTGTATTCTTCCTTGTTGAGAGACAACTGGGCCGCACAGAAGGCTCTGTTTGTATTATGAGTGGTGATCTGGCCATAAAACAAGCAGAGAGAAGGTGAGTGCGTGAGTGAGTGAGTGCATACTACTGGTGGCCCCCACCCGCAGAGTCACACTCACATTAATGACATAGGCAGACTCGTCTGGGCTTCTGAAGGCCTCTTCAACCTCCTGGATTGTCAGATTCTGGAACACGCCACAGCGCTGGCCTGAGATGGAGGTCAGGTAACCCATCAGAAATCCATAGAAGTGCCACTGCTATCTGGTAAAGATAGGCAGGGATTTAGAGCAATTAGACTTTTGCCAACAAACACACCATGAATGATTTAACTTAGCAAGAGCTGTTGGTGCCCCAGAGCTCTGGGGCACCAATGGCTCTTGGTTAAACCAGCCAAGCCAGGGTGCCCGCTTGAGTACTCTATTTGGGGGAAGCGTGCACACTGGCTTGGCCGGTTTAACCAAGAGCCATTGGTGGCCCAGAGCTGAAAGGAGGAAGGTCAGTGTTTTCACCACCTGGAAGCGGGTGGTGAAAACTCTGACCGGCGGGACTGAACACTCACCTAGAAGGGCAGGGATTTTTCTTCCAGCTGTTTGGTGACAGCATACCAGACTGGCTTTGGAGATCAACCTGCCCTTCTTCGCCTGCTTCGTAGCTCTGATCTCTCTGTGTATCAGCACCAGGGCAGTGCTGGAGAGGCGACAGAAGGCCGGCTGGGTTTCCGCGATGTAATCGAGTAATTGCGCCACGTTCTTCAGATAGTGCTGGCTGGTGGGCTCGGCCATGCGCGTTTGCCCCAGAAGAGCAGCCCAAGCTCGGATCCGCGCTGGCTGGTTGAAGAAGAGGGAGTGCTCTGGATCGGCATTGCCTTTCGCCATGTATCCGAGGAACGCCTTGATCCTCGTTACTTTAGGCGTGACATTGCTTCTCAGACGAGCCGTGGGGTCGCAGCCCACGTCTGCAGAGCAGGTCTGCAGAAAGGGAGCCAAAGTTAAAAGTCAGCAGTGATGATGTACCCCAACCAGCCCAACAGAACACTGCCGAAACCTTACTCAACTGAGGGCGGGAACGTGGTCTGGGAACGGATACTTTCAGATGGCCGGGGGGCGCAGGGTCTCCGGCCGTCCCCCGCCTGGGGGCCGGGTCGGGGGATTACGGTGCAGGAGACGACCTTCTCCTCGTCGTCGTCCTCCTCCCCACCCTCCGCAACTCTCGATAACGGCTTGTGAATTCGCCCAGGGTGGTGGACCTGACCTTATCCACCTGCTTGTGGAGGTCTGACAGCTGGGCCTGGATGCGCTCCGTAGTGAGCTTGCAGCGGGGGTCGGCACACGGAGGAGGCATCCACTTCCGCGTCATGCTGCTGGTGATCTTCTTAAAGGGGCAGACACCAGGTGCACCACCCTCTCCCCCTTGAAAGAATTTGAGTTCAAAGATAGCTTGGGGGCACCAGCCTTTCCCAGTTCCACCGCCTGACGCCATGTTAAATTTTCGAGGTGGCTGGGGTGCACCAGCGGCACGTAGTTCTACCAACAGCTAGCTTAAGACTTCTGTGTTTGCCTTGCGTATGGTGGGCGGCGGGTCTCTCCACGCCAGACGCACACCCAACAGCTCGCGGGAAACAGACACTCTTACCCAGGCAGCAGAGCTGGCCAAAGACCCCTTGGCTTAGGTCTCCGCGCCAGACGTGTGCCCAACAGCTCATGGGAAACGGTCGCTCTTACCCGGGCAGTGGAGCTGGCCAAAGACCCCTTGGGGCTTGGGTCTCCGCGTCACACGCGCGCCCAACAGCTAGCGGGAAACAGATGCACTTACCTGGGCAGGTGAGCTGGCCAAAGACCCCTTGGCTTGGGTCTCCCTGTCAGACGCGCACCCAACAGCTCACAGGAAATGGACGCTCAACCGGGCAGCTGAGCTGGCCAAGACCCCTTTGGGGCTTGGGTCTCCGCTCCAGACGCACACCCAACAGCTCGGAGGAAACACTATTACCCAGGTAGCGGAGCTGGCCAAAGACCCCTTGGCTTGGGTCTCCGCGCCAGATGCGCGCCCAACAGTTTGCGGGAAACAGACGCTCTTACCCGGGCAGCGGAGCTGGCCAAAAACCCCTTGGCTTGGGTCTGTCCGTGCCAGACGCGCGCCCAACAGCTCGCGGGAAATAGACGCACTTGCTCGGGGAGCAGAGCTGGTCAAAAGCCCCCTGGTTCGTTAAAACGCAAAGCCGTCAAAAACTAAGTCCACATTTTAATCATCCTGGTTATTTGTCTATGAAGATATTTTTGTCTCTGCTCAGCTCACCTCTTCAAATGTCAGTGGTTCGTTTACATCACACTGACAGTCACATATAATCTTAACCAATGTACACAGTCTGAGCCGAAAGGAACCACAATTAGTTCACCTTTCGAGTCTTCTGGTTCGTTCATAACGTGACAAAATGTAAAGAGACATGACTCAAACCCGAGAACTCAAGAAATGAACGGATCAAATCTATTTCCTGCTCTAAATGCATACAATTGGCTTCTGTCTTTCACATGTTGAATGACTCAGACTGAAGACTCGGGAGATGAACGGATCAAATCCTTTTCCGGCTCAAAATGCATACGATTGGCTAGGCTTTAGTCTTTCACGTGATGAACGATTGACTCAAACGCAACAGAGGACTCGAAAAATGAACTAATCTTCCCCTTCGGGAGGGGAACTTCAATGCTATGTGGAAACTTCCACTATAGGGATTTCGTTCAGAAAGCCAATCATCTAAAAGAGTATGTAACCGGGCAAATGAAATGAAAGAGATGAGTTGGCAGCTTCAGCTTGCGCACCTGATGCTCGTTGCAATTAATTTGGCTATAAGAGCACAGTGCGAGCAAAACCAAACCATCATTTTCCATTCAGAGACTTCAACAGCCTTCTGAGAGAGTCAATGAGGGTTCATCCAGCTGAGTTTCAGACTGAGAGTGAACGAGAGCGATCTCCTGGTCCAGAGTGTGTGACACGCAGCGGCAGACGGTCGAGCTGGGTTTCTCCCTTGCCTGGCGTTCTTTGGGTCCGGTCCTCCAGAGCGGTATGTATTGCTGCGAATTTTCATAAAAGAGCAACACGTTCGTGCAGCGGGTCTTTTTCAGCGTGTCTTTTTTTGCGTTTCTGGATGCGGTGGTTTCCTGTCCTAAGATAATGGGCACGAGCACTGCGTTTCATGTCTGGGGGTCCAGCATGTTAATGCGGTGCTCACGGGCAGTGCATGCCATCACTGCGGTGGCATGTCTGTTGCGCAATTAAGATCGTGGTACGCACTTGCAAAAGAGCCACCCACCCCAGTTGTCCCCCACTCCACGGTGGGCACTCGGGCAGATCTGAGGGTTACAGTGGGAGTAAATCTGCCACCCTCGGGCTTGCAGAACTCTCGCTCCTCCACGCGCTCCATCCAAGCTTCGAGTGAGAGAAGCACTCCATCCTCGGATAGTCGCCCTCTCACTTGATGACACCGAGGCTCATGTCCACCGCTGCATCGGAGGATGGGCTGTCATGGTCTGATGAAGGATTCCCTCCCTCCGCTCCCTCCCCTCGGGAGCGAGCGTGGCGGCGGATCTAGAAACAGACATGATAACCGTGCTTTCCCGGGCTACTTTGGCTGGGGGCCTGGAGATGGTTTATCCCCCAGCCCTGCAGCCAGACCGACTAGATGGGTTTATGTGGAGGACTAAAAAGGCAAGACCTTCTAGCCTCCCATCCCTTTCTTCCTGGAAGTGCACAGTGGGCTCACGCAGTCTTGGAGGGCACCTTTCTCTGCCCGATCTGCATGCGCCTCCACCTCACCACCCCTGATGGTGGAGCGCCACCTCGGACTAAATCTGGCAAAAAATATGCGCCGAGTCGACAAAGTTCACTCGATACGATGGGCCATCCATCAGCGGGGATGTAAGACCGCTACCCCCCGCCGAACCATCCACATCCACTGCTTGTCGCCGAGAGCGCTCGTCAACGAGTGCTACTCCGCCCCCGCCTGCACCTCTGGCCAGCGGCAGCGCCAAGCACCTCGCAGACAACTACCGCTCCACGTACCAGGGTGCTGTTAAGTTCGGTTAACAGACCACGAAGCGCTCCTGAGACGGGCCATCCGGAGAAGAGGAAACTTGCTCTCTCCCCGGTGGGGGGCCGGGCTCCTCAGAGAGAGAGAGCATTTTTCCCTTCCCTGGATGTGACAGCTTGAACACTGCCAGTCTGGGACCCGATGAAAAGCCTTCCAGCTCACAGGATTGGTGCACTTCACCAGTGGCTCACGAGCTCGGGAGGATGGTCTCTTTCTCTCACACCTCCAGCCCTCCCCTCCAGAGTCTGGGTGCAAGGTGAGAGTGAATCTCTCGCCTCCAGCTAGATCTGCACGTTTGAACCGCTGTCTGCACAAGCTGCCTTTCAAAATGCTTATGCAGAAGCGCATCCTTCGGTGCATTCGTCCTCGGGATTGGTCTGCAGCAATAGACCTGAAAGACGCGTACTTCATGTCTCCATACTCCATGCCACCATCAGTTTTCTGCGGTCTGCGTCAAGGTCGAGCCTGGTAGTACAAGTCCTCCCCTTCAGGCTCTCTCTATCTCCACGGGTCTTCACCAAGCTCGCGGAGGGTGCCTTAGCATCCGCTTACTCAATTATCTTGGCGACTGGCCGATTTTAGCCCACTCGCAGGAGCAATTGACTATGCACAGGGACAAGGTGCTCCAGCACCTCCACCTATTGGGGTTTCAGGTCAACCAAGAAAAGAGCAAACTCGCCCCTGTGCAGCTGTCACGCTGCTCGGATTACTCTATATGAGACCACATCAGCACTGGCTTCACGATCAAGTCCATAGACATGCATGGCACGCATTAATGTTTACTTTAGTGCATCGCATCATCAGATGTTAAAAATCAGTCCGCTTGACGCAGAGCCAGAGGAAAATGTGCGGGTTGCTTACAGAGCAGATACACGCGCGCTTGAGAAGCGCTTCTGCAGACCGGTGCTGTTGTTCTGCCGTTTCGGTTACAGCAAACACAGGATTTTCCCCATGCTGTATCACTGGTAAAATAATTATTACAAATGTGTTAAATGTGTGCTCGTAGTTGTGTAAAATAATGCGTGTTTTCGATATATAAAGTTATTTGATTTGTAAAGCAGGGTGCGTGGCTTTCGGTTTAGTTTGTTACCTCAGATTTAATTTGGATGTGATTCAAATGGCGCGAGACACAGAATGTAGACTCAAGTAACTTTGCCATGCAATTAAAGTTATTCTTCCTGAGTCTGCTTGAAAACAGTGGTCGGTGCGTGGTTAACGCGAACTTCACGGTTCACTTACTGTATGTGATCTCATTCGCACCAGATCGCAGAAATACTGCACATATGAATTGGTAAAGCACTGTATGCATTTAATCACTCACTTTTTTGACACATATAGGCCTACTGTAAATGACGAGCAGCAGATCTAATTTCTAATTTAAGTAATTCCAAATCATATATTTAAAATACAAGTTTAGATTTCAAAGAAATACAAATATGTCATATGTATATGCAATGTCAAAACTTTCAAAATGTATAAAATATAAAAATTATATATATATATATATATATATATATATATATATCTATATATATATATATATCTATATATATATCTATATATATGATGTAAGAAATCAATCTACGTTAAAAGATCGATTTAGGAATTATTAGCTCATATCAATGACTCAGATCTTGAAGATTCGAATCATTGATTCGACTCAATTGAGTCGGATTGAATCAGACCAAAGATTCAATCTTTATCTGACGTTTGTCCCGCAAATAGAGACATCACATTTACTAATTCTCGTCTATATTATTTCCGTGGCCACCGGTCATAACATAACACAGAATAGGGTTAACTTTTCAGCAAGGTAACACGATCTACAGCTTGAGGCAGAGACTTAGAAGCACAACAAGAACACAGTTCTTACAAAGGAGAACAAAGGTTTATTGGGCTACGCTACGATACATAATGCTAACTACGTAATAAACAAACGACAAACAAACAAACAAACGCACACACACACGTTCACACACATTTTTAAACGGAGTTTTAAACGGCTTGCTCTGAGCCATCCCTCATGACGCTGTCGTCCAATGAACGGCAAGATGAAGGGCGGGGCCACGCCCCATACCAGTGTAATCAGGTTTAATCATTAACCCACTGCAAGAGACTACGTAGTAAAATCTCTGGTAAGATTGCAACTATCTGACATCAAATGTTACAAGAGGAATATGGTTCGTATTACAAAATTCTCATTTACAGCAATGTATTGCAAATAAAAAAAGGTTTGTTTAATTTGTTTTAATTTTATTTACAGTTTTTCTCAGTCGCTTTGGTGCATTTCTCAAAACACTATTTACATTTGCACAACAGTTAATGCATTTCTCAAAACAATTAGTCATTTGAGCACATCATAGTAGCAGTTTCTCATTCCTTCCAACAAGTTGCAAATGCTTTTGGACATGCATCAATTGCTTTCATACAACTCTCTGCTGTTTGTAACATTATTATTTGCTTATGTCATGTCAGTCAAAATTAACTAAACTTGTGGATGCTAAATAGTCATTCCATATAGAACTAATAGTCCTCATTTCATTACTTGAGTCATTACATACAAAAATGTTGAACTAGTTGTCAAAATCTGTCAAGCAAATGTTATTTAAAAAATTTCAATATTTTTTTTTCCTAAAATGTCTTGTAAATTGAACAGTTTCATGAATGATTTACAGACCTATGTGTTTTGTAGGTTCAGTTCCAATATGTACTGCAATAATGTTTACAGTTGTGCTCAGCTCTACCCAAAGGAAGTTTATGTTTGTTGTAAATAAGGGTGTATTTATTCTTTTGCACAATGCTGTGAATAAATTAGAATTGCAAAGAGCATATTCAATAAAAATGTGAAACATACATATTCAGTGTCTTGTACTGAGATACCTCATTAAATGCAGTGATGTCTAAGTTTACTGTAGTATTGGCTGTCCAAATAGTATATAGTGCTGTCTTGAGCATTTTTAGGAAGTGTCACCAAAATCTGACTTTTTTGCATAGGAAAATATGTACAGAGTAAACTGTAATAATGAAAACATGACAAAGCCATGTGACTATTTTGTTCATAAACAATGGTGTCAGGACTTTTCATTTTGATGACACTGACACTTTCATTGACATGAATACTTGCTTTTGAGGAATGAGCTATCCATTTTGAGCAAGTGACACGCTTTTGCAGGTTATCCACTAGGTTTTGCAGTTTGTACTAATTGTTTTGAGAAATGCATAAACTGTTGTGCAAATGTAAATAGTGTTGTGAGAAATGTACCAAAGCGACTGAGAAAAACTGTATTCTTTTGCACAATGCTGTGAAAAAATTTGAACTGTAAAGAGCAAATGCAGTAAAAATGTGAAACACATATATTCAGTGTCTTGTACTTAGATACCTCACTAAATGCAGTGATGTCTAACTTTACTGTAGTTTTCAAATGGTTGTGCAAATAGTATATAGTGCTGTCTTGAGCATTTTCAGGAAGTGTCATAATGAAAACATGACAAAGCCATTTGACTATCTTGTTCATAAACAATGGTGTCAGGACTTTTCATTTTGATGACACTGACACTTTTATTGACATGAAGACTTGCTTTTGAGGAATGAGCTATCCATTTTGAGCAAGTGACACGCTTTTGCAGGTTATCCACTATAGTTTTGCAGTTTGTACTAATTGATTTGAGAAATGTATTAACTCTTGTGCAAATGTAAATAGTGTTGTGAGAAAAGCACCAAAGCGACTGAGAAAAACTGTAATTAGGCCTACTATGCTACTGTATTTCAATACTGGTCATTATGGTGGTACTTGGAAATACAATTTTTGTCTGAGGTGGTACTTGGTGAAAAAAGTTTGAGAACCACTGGCCTAGAGCTTTTGGCAGTGTTCCTCGCTCTCCGCCGTGTTTCACCGGTGCTGGAGCGACAACACGTGCTGGTCAGGACGGACAGCACGGCAGTGGTAGCGTTTATCAACCATATGGGGGGTATCCGCTCTCGCCGCATGTCTCAGCTCGCTCACCGTCTGCTCCTCTGGAGTCATAAGTGGCTGAAATTGCTGCGCGCCATTCACATTCCAGGCGAGCTCAACATTGCAGCCGACGCGCTCTCACGGCAGCCTTACATTCAGTAGAATAGACTCCACCCCGCGTCCATTCAGCTGATATGGCCGCGATTCAGGGAAGCCCAGGTCAATCTGTTTGCTTCCCCCGAGAATGCTCATTGCCAGTGGCTTTTTTCCCTGACCAAGGGCTCTCTCGGAATGGATGCACTGGCTCACAGCTGGCCTCGGGGCATGCACAAATATGCGTTTCCCCCAGTGAGCCTGCTCACACAGTTACTGTGCAAGGTCAGGGAGAACGAGGAACAGGTCTTGCTAGTTGCGCCTCTCTGGCCCAACCGGACTTGGATGTCAGAACTCTCCCTCCTCGCGACGGCCCTCCCCTGGCGGATCCCTTTGAGAGAGGACCTAATCTCTTAGGGACAGGGCACCATTTGGCACCCTCGCCCAGATCTTTGGAACCCCCATGTGGGGCCCTTAGACGCGAGGAAGACTTAGATAACCTACCGATGGCGGTGGTTAATACCATCACTCAGGCTAGAGCCCCCTCGACGAGGCACGCCTACGCTCAGAAGTGGAGTCTATTCACTGAAGGGTGCGTCTCTCGCAGAGAAGACCCCCGAACTTGCCAGATCAGCGTTGTGCTTTCTTTCTCCAAGAGAAGCTGGAGGTCAGGCTGTCGCCCTCCACGCTCAAGGTTTACGTGGCTGCCATCTCCGCTTACCATGACGCGGTGGCTGGCAGCACCGTGGGAAGGCAAAACCTCCACATCTGGTTCCGCAGAGGTTCTAGGCAAATTAATCCACCCGCCCCCTCTCATGCCCTCTTGGGATCTCACCCTCGTTCTCACGAACATGCGTACAGATTCATTCGAACCACTCGACCCAGTATCTTTAAGATTTCTGTCCCTGAAGACAGCTCTGCTGGTCGCGTTGGCTTCTATCAAGAGGGTCGGGGACTTGGAGGCATTTTCGGTCAGTGACTCGTGCCTGGAATTCGGGCCGACTTATTCTCATGTTGTCCTGAGACCCCGGCCTGGATATGTGCCCAAGGTTCCTACCACAACGTTTAAGGACCAGGTAGTGAGCCTGCAAGCGCTGCCCCCGGAGGAGGCAGACCCAGCCCTTTCATTACTTTGTCCAGTTCGTGCTTTGCAAATCTTTCTGGACCGTCTACCAGAGGATATGGGTGGTCTTGGTCTTCCGGATATTAGAAGATATCAACTGGGTGCCCATTTACGTTACATAAATACTTGGATCTCAGAAGACCCAGCCTCATTGTGGCTGGATATAGCGTCTTCTTAATCACAGGTTCCCCTTCGCAATTTGCTCTTTCTCAAAAGAATGAAGACTGTTAGAGTAGCTTCCACAAACCCTATAACTTTAATTTCTGTGAAGGCTTGGCATTCGGTTAGACGACTTGATGGTAAATCATGTTTAACATCAGTTTATACTCCAATTTGTAATAATCTAGATTTTCCCCCAGGCATTAGTGATTCACGTTTTCAACAGTGGGATCGTAAGAGACTTTCTAAACTAAAAGATTTTTTTGATAATAATGTTCTCATGTCTTTTAGTCAGATTTCACAGAAATATTCTCTTGATGGACGAGACTTTTTCCGCTATTTACAAATAAGAAATTATATTCAAAAGTATACAACACTTCTTACTAACTCAAGTTCTTCAGAAATTGAAAAGCAGCTATTTGAGTTGCACTCGATTAAATCTATAAGTTCATTTTATAGTCTGTTATCGGAGTATGCTAATACAACTACTCATTCTCTTAAAATAATCTGGGAAAGAGAACTTAATATTCAAGTAGCAGATGAAGATTGGAATATGGTTTGGAAAAATGCAAAGAATTTGACCATATGTAATAAGGTAAGAGCTATCCAACTTAAAATTCTTCATAGAGCTCATATTTCTCCTTTCCAGCGTAGTACATTTAGAGCTGATTTCTCTCCACTCTGTCCCAAGTGCAAGACAGAGATAGGTAACCTTACCCACTGTTTCTGGTTTTGTAACAAAATTCAGAGGTTCTGGTTGGGGGTTTCAGAGGAAGTGAGTAAAGTTTTGGGTGTTTCTGTAGTTCCAGATCCAGCATCTTACTTGTTAGGAATGTCCCCTCCTGTAAGTCTTGATAAGTACAAAATGAGGCTTTTCAATTTTCTTCTTTTTAATGCAAGAAAATGTATACTTTTACAATGGATCTCAGATAAGGCTCCCTCTGTTAGGATGTGGCACAGAACTATTCTTGAATACGTGTCGTTAGATTATCTGACCTGTATTGTACATGATAAAAGTGGAGTTTTTCATAAAATCTGGGAACCTTTCCTGGCATATACTGATTTTGATATTGCTTCTATCCTGGCAAGAGGATTTATTTAAGAATGTCATGGTTGGTTTTATTGATTGATTCACACTTACTATTAATACTTTAATATTCTTTTAATTTTCCAGACCTACTGAACTCCCATGTATGTATATGTGCACCTGTAAAGCTCTATTTGTGTATGTGAGCTGAACTGTACCTTCTTGTTTTTTTTTTTTTTTTGTTTTTTTTTTTTGTTATTTGTTTAACCGTTGTTGTCATTGGATCATCAGTATTTTGCAAGGATGTTATTTTATTTTATTTATTTATTATTATTTGTTTATATGTATATAAAAGCAAAAACTTAATAAACATATATATATAAAAAAAAATCTTTCTGGACCGCACTCAGAGCTTCAGATCCTCTGAGCAGCTCTTTGTCTGTTCAGCAGAAGGGAACTGCTGTATCTAAACAGAGGTTGGCCCACTGGATAGTGGATACCATCTCCCTCGCTTACCAAAGCCAGGGTGAGCCGTGTCCCCCAGGAGTTTGAGCGCACTCCTCTTGGGCGTGTGCACGCGGCGCCTCTCTAACAGACATCTATACAGTAGAGCTGCGGGCTGGGCGACACCTAACACATTTGCAAGGTTTATGTAACGTAATGTAATGTAATATGTATTTATATAGCACATTTATTGTGTATGGCCATACACCCAAAGCGCTTCACAATCATGAGGGGAGTCTCTCCACACCACCACCGGTGTGTAGCATCCCCTTGGATGATGCGACGGCAGCCACAGGACAACGGCACCAGTGCGCTCACCACACACCAGCTATTGGTGGAGTGAAGAGACCGTGATAGAGCCAATTCAGTAGATGGGGATTATTAGGAGGCCATGATGGGTAAGTGCCGATTGAGGGACTTTGGCCAGGACACCGAGGTTACACCCCTACTCTTTACGAGAAGTGCCATGGGATTTTTAATGACCACAGAGAGTCAGGACCTCGGTTTAACGTCTCATTCGAAAGACGGCGCCCACTGACAGTGTAGTGTCCCCTTCACTTTTACTGGGGGCATTAGGACTCACGCAGACCACAGGTTGAGCGCCCCCTGCTGGCCTCTCTAACACCACTTCCAATCTGCCACTTCCACATAATCTGCGAGTGGAGCCAGTTTCCTCAAGGGTATTAGGTAACCCTTGGTGACTGAGGAAACAACTCGGTGGTGGTGTTTTAACACGCTTGCTGCACCATTCTCCCTAACATGGAGATACGTGCGTTTATTCACTCTGTCAGTAAGTTCCCCGCTTAGCGAATCCTGCAGAGATTCCTCCAAGGCCCCCAGCATTTGACTCAGCGGAGAAGTCAGACGCTGGCCCGTTATGCTGTAGGTCTGCCCGCTGGTCAGCCCGCGTTCTGGGTATAGGTGCCCGCTATGTGCAATCCCCACTAGGCGATCCCTTATGCTTATACTACCACGGTGCAGTCCCCCCTCACAGGCGGACCCGTGTCTTCTCTCACCGCTAACCATCTTATATTCATGTGTACTCCCCCTTCTCAGGGCTAGTCCATATGCTCTCTTGCCACCAGTCTCCCCACTTAGGTAGCAGGTGGCCTCCGCAGCGTCCTCCCTATTGGGACTGCATGCTTCCCAACGTACTGTCGTATTAATTTCCTAGAAATTATTCTAGACTCATTGCTGCTCCCCAAAAATATTCTAAATCCGTAAATCTTCTGTTGAAGTGGGATAAGTAAGGGCCAGGGAACACGTTGGAAGACCGCGCCTCTGGTGAACGCTCACGCTCTCTTTTGCCTGGCAAACCTCTCATCGGGGGCGAAGGTAAGGTACAATCATTATGGCGTTTTCCATACATTTCCCCATAGTGGAAGTTTCCACATAGCAATGAAGTTCCCCTCCCGAAGGGGAATGCTCTGGGTACTAAGGGGGGGGGGAAATGCTCTGTTCCTTCGCCATAATGTTTGTCCATTAGCTGTTGAGGTGAAAGTCTCTTCAGCTAAAAAAATGATGCTTTGGCTTTGCTCGCACTGTGCTCTTATAGCCAAATTAATTGCAACAAGCATCAGCTGCGCAAGCTGAAGGTACCAACTCATTGGCATTTCATTGGGCCGTTTACATACTCTTTCAGATGATTGGCTTTCTGAACGAAATCCCCATAGTGGAAGTTTCCACATAGCATGTCCATTCCCCCCTTCGGGTGAACGAGGGTTACCTTAGTAACCAGAGCGTTCTACCGCACTACACAATGTGCGCATACGCGAATGATTGAATCACTTAGTTCATTCGAGTCATTCGTTCTTTTGTCACATAACGTGAAAGAAAGCATAAGATATGAGTTATTTAATAAATTAAATTGTCTTTGTGAACCGTTTTGTAACATATAATGCTGCAGGCATTAGAAACATAAACACTGTTTAAATGTTGTTTATTGTTTTATTATTTTTTTACCAGAAAAGCTTTATAACAAAAAATATTACTTTAAAATCACAAAATAAAAACAAACAAAAGAAAACAAAATAGTGCACATCAAGCTAGGCTTTTTAATAAATAAAAACAAGTAAGCTTTAAATTAAATAACACGTTTGTGCCATAAAAGCTTTATATCAATTAGGGCAACTATGCCCAATAGATTTTTTTTTATGAAACTGCAATTTAAGTGAAAAATAAATTCAAATAAAAAAAATACAAAAGCCACAGAGCCCAATGAGCTTAGTAAATTGACTAGAATATTAAAACAGCAGTGCACAACAAGCTTAGCTTTTTTAGCTTTTTTAAAACAACATTGTGTGACTTTACTTGTTGGACTTGAAAAGCACAAGCCGAACCTTTGATAGGCTGAGTCTGTTTCTTCTTTCTGATGATTTGAAGTGCTTCTTTTGTCATTACTTGTTGGTCGCAGGATAAAAGCTTCTGCTAGATGAGTAAATGTAAATGCAATCTTTTTTATACAAATAATAGACCAATACATAAAGTCTGAATAGAAAAACATTATTAAACTAAAAATGAACAAATTGCAAATCACCTGTAATTGTAGAATTTGATTAATTTATCATATAGCCTAGCTTAGTGTTTGTTTTCTGATAGCAAGGCAGTGAATAGACAAACAATATATATATATATATGTATATATATATATATATATATATATATATATATATATATATATATATATATATATATATATATATATATATATGGGGAGTGCAGAATTATTAGGCAAGTTGTATTTTTGAGGATTAATTTTATTATTGAACAACAACCATGTTCTCAAGGAACCCAAAAAACTCATTATATATATATATATATATATATATATATATATATATATATATATATATATATATATATATATATATATATATATATATTTTTTTTTTTTTTTTTTTTTAAGCATGGTTCATTTATTTGTAAAATAACAAAATAAATACAAATAAAACCGCATATTCACCAGAAAAAAAGTAACAACAACTTAGTGACAATAGGATAGACCTTATTTGTATTTCTAAGAAGATGCTTTTTAGGTACACATTGTTTGATGATTTTATGAAAAGTCTAAAATATGATCCATGATGCAACAAAAATTTAGTTTTACATAAATATTACTGACTGAGGTTCTCGTTGCAGTGTACAGTAGGGCTACAGTTTCAGATCAGAAATGCACATAATAATAATAATATAATAATATTAATAGTAATAATAATTATTATTATTTTATAATAATTAATGATTATGATGCACCCGTCTCTAAAGAGGATTTGGAACCACTTACTAATTTCTACACCCAATTCTGCTGTAGTGTCAAGTCAAGTAAGAAAGACGAATGACTCAAACCCGGTAGAGGACTCTAGAGATGAACGGATCAAATGACTCAAACCCGATAGAGGACTCGAGAGATGAATGGATCAAATCTGTTTCTGGCTCTAAACGCATATGATTGGCTTCTGCCTTTCTGTGATGCATGACTCAAAAGACTTGAAAAATGAATGATACCACCTGCAAATGTGCGCACTCGCGGATGAACGAATCACTCCCTGAGAGGACTCGTAGTTCTCGAGTCATATTGAAGATTCGTTCAAAATGAACGAATAGTTCAAGAACGACCCATCACTACTACCAACTGCCTGCAAATCATGAATAACCTGGAAAATTCATCATTCCTTTTCAGAAAAGTGTTGATGAGGTCATTTTGGTCTATAATTCCTAATGCCACCCAAAAACAGTTTGGAACATGCAATCCTTTAGTTTCTTAGTTTTTAGTGGGATGTACACAGACAGCTTACCAAGGGTCCCCTGAATAAGCTACAGATGGGATGTCCGTACAAAGCCTAATAAGCTAAAGGTGGGATGTCCACAGACAGCTTACCAAGAGTCCATTGAATAAGCTACAGATGGGATGTCCATACAAAGCCTAATAAGCTAAAGGTGGGATGTCCACAGACAGCTTACCAAGGGTCTATAGAATAAGCTACAGATGGGATGTCCGTACAAAGCCTAATAAGCTAAAGGTGGGATGTACACAGACAGCTTACCAAGGGTCCACTGAATAAGCTACAGGTGGGGTGTCCTTAGACAGCCGATTTGGGTTCCATTGAATAAGCTACAGGTGGGATGTCCGTACAAAGCCTAATAAGCTAAAGGTGGGATGTACACAGACAGCTTACCAAGGGTCCACTGAATAAGCTACAGGTGGGGTGTCCTTAGACAGCCTATTTGGGTTCCATTGAATAAGCTACAGGTGGGATGTCCGCAGACAGCTTAATAAGCTAAAGGTGGGATGTACACAGACAGCTTACCAAGGGTTCATGAACTAAGCTATTAGGCTTTAGCTTATTAGGCTTTCTGCGGACATCCCACCTTTAGCTTATTTAGTGGACCCTTGGTAAGCTGTGTGCGGACATCCCGCCTTTAGCTTATTAGGCTGTTTGTGGCCTTTGAGGGGACCCATATTTCTAAAAACACGTCTGAAACCCATTTTCCTAGAGGTGGGATGTCCTCAGACAGCTTTTTAAGGTCCACTGAATAAGCTACGAGTGGGATGTCCGCAGACAGCCTACTCAGGGTCCACTGAATAAGCTGCAGGTGGGATGATTGATAGGTGATCGGGGGCACAAATAGGATGCCTGTGGTCAAAAAGGTGGTCAGGGGGCTGATTAGGCTGTTTGTGGCCATTGTGGGAACCCGTATTTCTAAAAGAAATCTTTCGGAAATCCATTTTTCTACAAGTGGGATGTCCTCAGACAGCTTATCTAGGTCCACTGAATAAGCTACGAGTGGGATGTCCACAGACAGCCTACTTAGGGACCACTGAATAAGCTACAGACGTAATGTTTTACATGATCACTGCTGCCATCACATATGCGTCTTCATTTTCTGATTCCAAAGGTGCTATGGTCCTCAGTGAGGTCCCTAGAGGCCACCACTTTGCTATTTAGCCAATATTTCCACTTATGATGAGGTTGGATTTTGCCTAATGTCAGTGTAGATATTGTGTTAAATATTGGTTAAAATGCCCCACTAGTGCTGCACAGCCTTTTTGGGTCCATTTAACCATTGGCATTCATATTTCTGAACAGCTTCTAGTACCATCCCACCTAGGGCATGTCTGTCCAGCAGTTTTGTCCTCGTTAGAGCTCTGCAAAGGGCTTCCATGGCCTAAAAAGGCACTGTCCACCATGAACAGCCTACACGGGGCCCCGTCAAATAAGTTACAAGTGGGATGTTTACCTGCTCCGTCCACCCAAGTGGTCAAACCTCAACGGATCCCCAAACAAACCCATGGAGGGGGATCCTCAGCTTCCCCTGAGTTGCCCCTGGTGTTAAAACCTCGAAATTCCACTGTCCAGCAACAACCTATTTTTATGAATGGAATAGATTGGAGGTGGGATGTCAAGATCTCAGCTTCTACAAGGCCTCTCCAGCTGAAACCTGCCTTCCTGCTCTAATCTGGGCATGCCCTGTCCAGGGGGTGAATTTGGAGAAGTTTGGAGAAACTTGAAAATCTGACCCAAAATACCTCAAAGGGGGTATTAGAGAGTTTTTTAGATTAGATTAGATTCAACTTTATTGTCATTACACATGTACAAGTACAAGGAAACGAAATGCAGTTTAGGTCTAACCAGGAGTGCAATAGCAGCAAGTGCAGGATACAGGTATAAGTTATAAAGTGCAGTTATAGAAAAACTATGGTGATATTTACAAATGGATGTACTATGAACATTATATACAGGTTGTGTTAGCTATGAACAGAGATTTACAATAGATGGATATATGTACAGGTTGCTATTAATAATCAGAAGTGTGCAGATATATAAACAATTACAAATGTATATGTACAGTGTGTGTGTACATAATTACAAATGTACATGGGTATGTACAGTTAGAATAAATGAATCAGTGCAATGAATATGTGCAATTTTTAAATGTGCAAATGTTAAATAGTGCAGTGATTATGAGGAGTCTGAGTTATGAGGATAGTGGGGGTGTATCAGGGGGGCAAAGAGTCAGTGGGGGGCAGAGTTCAAAAGGGATACAGCTCTGGGAAAGAAGCTGTTCCTTAGTCTGCTGGTTTTTGTCCGGGGGAGCCTGAAGCGCCTGCCAGAAGGCAGGAGAGAAAACAGTCTGTGAGCAGGATGAGAGGAATCCTTAAGAATACTGCGTGCTAGGCGCAGACAGTGTTTCCTCTGGATGTCCTCTATGGTTGGCAGTGTGGTCCCTGTGATGCGTTGGGCAGTTTTCACCACCCGCTGCAGTGCCTTACGCTCCGCAACAGAGCAGCTTCCATACCAGACTGTGACACAGTTCGTCAGGATGCTTTCTATTGTGCAGCGGTAGAAGTTCACCAAGACGGCTGATGACAGCTGGTTCTTCTTAAGTTGCCTTAAGAAAAATAGGCGCTGGTGAGCCTTCTTGACCAGGCTGGAGGTGTTGGTGGTCCAGGAAAAGTCCTTTGAGATGTGGGTCCCCAGGAACTTGAAGCATGAGACAGGCTCGACGGCCATCCCATTGATGTGGATGGGATCATGTGAGCCTGTTCGTCCCTTCCTGAAGTCCACAATGAGCTCCTTGGTCTTGTCGGTGTTAAGGAGCAGATTATTGTCGGTGCACCAGGTGGCCAGATGCTGTATCTCCTCCCTGTAGGCAGTCTCATCATTGTTGCTGATTAGACCAATCACTGTGGTGTCATCTGCAAATTTGATGATGGTGTTAGAACTGTTCACAGGCCTACAGTCGATGGTAAAAAGGGAGTAGAGGAAGGGGCTCAGCACACAGCCCTGTGGTACACCAGTGTTGAGTGTGATGGTGGTGGAGCAGATGTGGTCTGATCTCACATTCTGAGGTCTGTTAGTCAGAAAGTCCATAACCATTTTGAGCGAAATTTTCAACTTTCTCCAATCTTTTTCAAACTCACTGCCTGGACAGGGTGTGTCCAGATTAGCGCAGAAACGCAGGTTTGGGCTCGCTGCTGTGTCCAGAAGCCGAGATCTGGACATCCCACGTACAATCTATCCCATTCTATGAAATAGGCTGTTCCAGGACAGTGGAATTTCAACGTTTCGATGGCTGAAGGTGCCTCTGGGGGACTTGCATACCCACCTCCATGGGTTTTTTTCGCACTTTTTGAGGTTGTGCGGCTCGAGCGGATGGATCAAGAAAAAAGATCCCACCTGTGGCTTATTTGACTAGGCCTAAGTAGGCTGTCCGTGGACACCCTGGTAAAGGCTCACCATTTACAGCAGGAACAATTTTGGGGTTCATTCGGGGGAGCAGAGGGGTCAGGAGTCCCCATTCAGCAGTGTCTTCCACATCAGAACTCATCAAATTGCTTCTGTGGCCCAAAAAAGCAATGTCCACAGACAGCCTACGCGGGCCCCATCAAATAAGCTGCACGTGGGACCTTCATGTTTGAGCGGTCAAAGGGACCTTTATTTTGGCGTAAAACCGTGGGGGCTTTGACTGCTGTCTCGTCACAGCCCCGTGCACCCCTTATTCCAATTCCGTACCTCTCGGCACAGGGCAAGCACTTGAAAAAAATTCTGAAAGAAATAATCAGTTAAAATTACCCAATCCACCCCTCCCCCGCTCAGCCAATTAAGCACTTGCAAAGGACCTGCGGGCCCCAAACTTTGCGGATCGTTTGAGGGGGCCCCTACCGGTCAGCCCATTTCAATTCGGAGCCGTTTGGGATCACAGGGGCCATTCCGCGGGGCATCCACGAACCATCTGTTAAAATGAATGGGATAGGTTACACGTGTCAGTGGCCCCCCTTCAGCCACAGAGGGCCCGAGGGACCCCAGATTTGGCATAGAGTTGTGTCACAAAGCCCTCGGCCGCTTACGCTCACATAGAGCTCTATGGGATGAGGCCTAGGAGGGGGGTTGCGTCGGCCAGGCCTGAAAGGCTCAGGAAGCAGCTAGGGCCACAGAACTTGGGGACCCGACTGGGGGGACGGTGGCGGTGCTCTGTGCCAAAGTTAGGGGTCCTGTGACCTTTTGACCCCCCTGGACGGCCTTGTCCCACGTACAATTTATTCAATGGAAACTCCATAGGTGGTTCGCGGTCATGGTTGGCCTCTGCCGCACATAGACTCCAAGACTGTCTTGAAGGACTTTGTGTGTTTAAGGTGATTTTTTTTGGCACGCTATAAACCATACATGGAACCGTCTGGGGCCCTGAAATTTGAGGTGTCACATGAGACCGCAGGCCCCTGCACGACCACCACGCTGAGTTCTGTGGCCCTCTGACCTTTTGACCTCTCGGGAGCCAACATCCCACGTGCAACTTATTCAATGGAAACTCCATAGGTGGGGGGCTTTTTTGAGCTAATTAGCCGGTGCGACCGCAGAACTCAGGGGCTTGCATCGGGGGCCCGTGACGCAACATATATGTCAGTTTGGGGCCGATCGGATCGGCCCCCGGGGGTCTGAGGGGCTCCAAACTTGGCCTGCTGGCAGCCTAGGGGCCCCCGAACACCATACTGAGAGCGGGGTCTCTTTTCCTTGGCTCTTGACGAAGGCGGTCGCACTTTTTCCCTCTTCGTCCCTTATCTTCCCTGGCTGGCTCTTCTTGTCTCGTCTTATTCTATCTCTGAGGCTCTCCGTGCCCTGCTATCCAAACGAATAAGGAATTATGGATCTGATCAACTGGTCTCTGAACGAGATTGACACCATCTTCTCGACGAGAAGTTTGGGCTCGGGAGAGCCCACTTGTCCTGCCGGGACGTTTGCAGCTGGATACGTGATGCACGGGTGGGAGAAGTGGCGCGTCGTGTGCCTGGCTGCTCTGTCCCTGGAGGATATTGAAGATATCTACCTATTCGGAACTTTGATAACAGGGTTTCTGCTGATGGGCTTATGCGGGGCCCTGGGGTATCGACGACTGATGAAAGCGGTCAGTGCAGCTCAGAACCCCACCAAGCTGACCGGCTTGATTGAAACTATAATAGGCAGATATGCTGCTAATCAGACTGCTGTATTAGACCGCAAATTGGAAAACATCGGCGTGAAATTAGCAGCATTGCAACAAGATTTGGCCAGGACTGGAGACCAGTGACGGACACTAAATATCTGTGAAATTGGCAGGTATTGACCAAAATTTGAAATACTCTCTTCTCTTTCGGCCCCAGTGTTTTTCCAGCCAGACGGCCTCGGCTGGAGAAAAAACAACTTCTCCCGGATAGCAAGATAAGGAGACGCTCTGAAATTCCTGCTCCCTGTCAAGGACACCTGTTGGACTCTACAGGCTTACACACACACACATACACAGCTACAGATAGACACTACCTAACCCTTCATCCCACGCCTTCGTGTGCTTTCATCCACTGGAGGGGGTAGGCGGGTCTGTGACCAGCGCCTCCATGGCTGCAGGAATCGATGGCTGCCCGCCCTTGCCGGACTACATCCACATCCCCTTTCCCATCCCCTGTTGCGATGTATGTCAATGTTTATGTGTTTTTATGTGCTTCTGCTGGGGCTTTTTTATCTCCCTGATCTCACACTGCTCTAACTCAAGGCCAAGGTGAGAAGGAGTTTTTTTTCGCCTCTCTTTCCTGTATTATATCTTACTTCCTTTTTCTAAATGCTACCTCCCGTTGACCTGTCTTCTCCTGAAATGTGATGTTTGTGTATGGTCGGGGGGGGGGTCCATTTTCACTATATGTCAGTGTATGTGAATACATGGAGGTATACGTGATGAATAAAGGATTGATTGATTGAAGCGCCTCACTCGAACGCAATTCTTAATTGGCTCCGCAGCCCACGTTTCTCATGCAGACCTCTTGCGCACATAGACTCCAAGACTGTCTTGAAGCACTTTGTGTGTTTGAGGTGAATTTTTTTGCTATGCTATAAACCATAAATGGAACCGTCTGGGGCCCTGAAATTTGAGGTGTCACATCGGTAGCCCCTGCACAACCACCACGCTGAATTCTGGGGCCCTCTGACCTTTTGACCTCTTGGGAGCCAACATCCCATGTGCAACTTATTCAATGGAAACTCCATAGGTGGTTCGTGGTCATGGGGGGCTTTTTTGAGCAAATTAGCCAGTGCGACCGCGGAACTCTGGGGCTTGCTTCAGGGGCCCGTGACGCAACATATATGTCAGTTTGGGGCCGATCGGGCAATGTCAGCAAACCCATTTACATAGAAGCCATCTGTGGCCCGACACTCTAGGTCTCGTGTCAGGGGCCACTGTACGACCCCCATGCTGATTTTCGGGGCCGTCTGACATTTTGACCTCTCGGGAGCCAACTTCCCACCTGCAGCTTATTTCAATGGAAACTCCGTAGGTGGTTCGCGGTCATGGGGGCCTTTTTTGAGCAAATTAGCCAGTGCGACCGCGGAACTCTGGAGGCTGCCCCAGGGGTCCGTGACGCAACACATATGTCAGTTTTGGGCCAATCGGGCCCTGTCCACGAAACACCTGTGAAAATGAATAGGATAAGTTGAACATGGGACGCTCAGCCGTTCGGCCCCTAAGGGACCGTTCGGCCCCGGACTTGAGGTTTCGCTACTCTCTGGGGACCGAAAAGAGTCCTGCGGCCTTTTTAAGCCATTTTGGAAACACTTCTCCCTGTGACCAAAAACGAGTGTTCGGCAGCACGAACGGCACCTGGCAGGCATGTCCTGGTGGTCCCCAGGGCACGACGATCACTTTGTGCACAATGATGAAGAATAGGTGTTTAGGGTGAACAAAGGCACTCTGCGGACAATGAGGAAGACGAGGGTAAAAACAGGCAGTCGGGGGATCAACGGGCACTTTTTGCACAATAGGCAGTCAGGGGGATAAACGGGCACTTTGTGGACAATAGGCAGTCAGGGGGATCAATAGGCACTCAGTGGACAATGAGGAAGAGGAGGGTGATGAATAGGCAGTCAGGGGGATCAAATGGCACTGAGGAAGATGACGAACACAGTTCTTAATTGGCTCCGAGGGTAAAAACAGGCAGTCGGGAGATCAACGGGCACTTTTTCCACAATAGGCAGTCAGGGAGATAAACAGGCACTTTGTGGACAATAGGCAGTCAGGGGGATCAATAGGCACTCAGTGGACAATGAGGAAGAGGAGGGTGATGAATAGGCAGTCAGGGGGATCAATAGGCACTGAGGAAGATGACGAACGCAATTCTTAATTGGCTCAGAGGGTAAAAATAGGCAGTCGGGGGATCAACGGGCACATTTTGCACAATAGGCAGTCAGGGGGATAAACGGGCACTTTGTGGACAATAGGCAGTCAGGGGGATCAATAGGCACTCAGTGGACAATGAGGAAGATGACGACGAAGAATAGACAGTCAGGGGGATAAACAGGCTCTTTGTGGACAACAGGCAGTCAGGGGGATAAACGGGCACTTTGGACAATAGGCAGTCAGGGGGATCAATAGGCACTCAGTGGACAATGAGGAAGAGGAGGGTGATGAATAGGCAGTCAGGGGGATCAATAGCCACTCTGCGGACAATGAGGAAGATGATGATGAAGAATAGGCAGTCAGGGGGATAAACGGGCACTTTGTGGACAATAGGCAGTCAGGGGGATCAATAGGCACTCAGTGGACAATGAGCAAGAGGAGGGTGATGAATAGGCAGTCAGGGGGATCAATAGGCACTCAGTGGACAATGAGCAAGAGGAGGGTGATGAATAGGCAGTCAGGGGGATCAATAGGCACTCAGTGGACAATGAGCAAGAGGAGGGTGATGAATAGGCAGTCAGGGGGATCAATAGGCACCCTGAGGACAATGAGGAAGAAGAGGGGGGATGAATAGGCATTCAGGGGGACATATATTCACTTTGTGGACAATAGGCAGTCAGGGGGATAAACGGGCACTTTGTGGACAATAGGCAGTCAGGGGGATCAATAGGCACTCAGTGGACAATGAGGAAGAGGAGGGTGATGAATAGGCAGTCAGGGGGATCAATAGCCACTCTGCGGACAATGAGGAAGATGATGATGAAGAATAGGCAGTCAGGGGGATAAACGGGCACTTTGTGGACAATATGCAGTCAGGGGGATCAATAGGCACTCAGTGGACAATGAGCAAGAGGAGGGTGATGAATAGGCAGTCAGGGGGATCAATAGGCACCCTGAGGACAATGAGGAAGAGGAGGGGGGATGAATAGGCATTCAGGGGGACATATATTCACTTTGTGGACAAAATGGTAGTCAAGGTGACCAATAGGCACTTGGGGGCACCAAGGAGGACCCGGAAGTGGCCTACGAAGACCTTGGGCACCCCTGAAGGCGTCCGTTCGCAGCCTAGGGCTGATTTCAACGAATTACCAGAGTTTTCGCAAAAGTGACAAGTAGTCATTAGAATAAGGGGTACGTGTCATCCAAATACAGAGTACGATCCCTCGCCCCAACTATGTGTCACCTGGCAACTTATATGAACTAACAAAATCCCACGAACCATCTATGTTCCCTTACCAGGTCTAGAAAAATATAATATCACCTTAATTTTATCCTCCTTACACTGGCTGACTGTTAAGTTTCCGTATTGGTTATAAACTATTGCTTCTAACCTATAAAGCTTTAAATAACCTAGCTCCTGTTTATCTAACCAACTTTCTGTTTCGCTATATTCCAACCCACTCTTTATGATCTCAAAACTCAGGGTTTCTGGTAGTACGTAGAAATAGCAAAGTTAAGTAAAGGAGGTCGAGATGAAAGAATGAATGTGCTCCACGCAGGTGAGCTGGCTTGGCAACCACCTGTAGGACACACTCCTTTTTTCTTAAGGCACCAGACATTTTGTTAGAAACTATCATATGTTTTACAAGTTTGTTTATATAACTATTTACATTATATTGTGTTTATATTATATGTTATATTATACTATTTATATTATATGTTATATTTTCATTCATAACACTCCATTTTTGCATCTTGTTTAAAAACACTTTGAATAGCAGCTATGCTAATTATTTTCTTTATTCTCTATTTCCATCTGTGGATACTCATCCCCAGACTGTGCAGCACCATACTCCTGGACCAGGCCGTATCCTGAGCTGATGCTGTGGAGTCATGGAGGAATCCAGTGCACGAGACCACAGTGACAAAGGAGTCCCCGCATTTATCCTGTGGGCCAGCCTGACCACCTGCCGGTGACCTACTCACATCTGCAGTTCTCCACTATGGACGTCCAGCTTCTTCAGCCTCCGGTTCCTAGACTGCAGCTCCACACAGGAAGTTTGGCCAGAAAAATAAAGGTGACTGAGCCTGGTTTCTCTCTAGGCTTTTTTTCCCCTTCACTTCGTCAATTGTTGATTTGTTTTTCTCGCCACTGTTGCCACTGGCTTGCTCGGACCGGGACTTGTGGAGTGTTTGAACTTTTAGCAATGAAATTTAAACCACACTGAATTAAACTAAACTGAACTTCATCTCTGAATTCTGGACTTTACTAGAACTGCATCCGGAAAATATTCATAGCGATTCACTTTTTCCACTTATTTTATGCTACAGCCTTATTCCAAAATGGATTAAATTCCTTTTTTCCTCAAAATTCTACACACAATACCCCATAATGACAATGTTAAAAAATAAAAAATTTTAAATAGTTGCAAATTGATTACAACTAAAAAACTTGAAAAATCACATGTTCATAAGTATTCACAGCCTTTGCTCAATACTTTGTTGATGCACCTTTGGCAGCAATTACAGCCTTAAGTCTTTTTGAATATGTTACCACAAGCTTGGCACACCTGTCTTTAGGAATTTATACCCATTCCTCTTTGTAGTACCTCTCAAGCTCTATCAGGTTGGATGGGAAGCAACGGTGTACAGCCATTTTCAGATCTCTCCAAAGATGTTCAATAGGATTTAGATCTGGGTTCTGGCTGGGCCACTCAAGGACATTCACAGAGTTGTTGTGAAGCCACTCCATTAATATTTTGGTGGTGTGCTTTGGGTCATTGTCCTGCTGGAATATGAACCGTCGCCCCAGTCTGAAGTCAAGGGCACTCTGAAGCAGGTTTTCATTCAGGATGTCTCTGTTCATTGCTGCATTTATCTTTCCCTCTATCCTGACTAGTCTTCCAGTTCTTGCTGCTGAAAAACATCCCCACAGCATGATACCACTATGCTTTACTGTAGGGATGGTATTAGCCTGGTGATGTGGGTTGCCTGGTTTTCTTCAAACATAACACCTGGCATTCATTTCAAAGAGTTCAATTTTAGTCTCATCAGACCAGAGAGTTTAGTTTCTTATGGTCTGAGAGTCCTTCAGGTGTCTTTTAGCAAATTCCAGGAGGGGAGGGGCTTCCGTCTGGCCACTCTACCATACAGGCCTGATTGGTGGATTGCTGCACAGATGGTTGTCCTTCTGTAAGGTTCTCCTCTCTCCACAGAAGAACCCTGGAGCTCAGACAGAGTGATGATCAGGTTATTGATCACCTTCCTGACTAAGGCCCTTCTCCACTGATCACTCAACTTAGATGGCCGGCCAGCTCTAGGAATAGTCCTGGTGGTTCCAAACATCTTCCCCTTGATGGATGCCACTGATCTCATTGGAACTTTCAGAGCAGCAGAAATTTTTCTATAACCTTCCCCAGTCTTGTGTCTCGAGACAATCCTGTCTCGAAGATCTACAGACAATTCCTGTCTTCATGCTTGGTTTGTGCTTTGACATGCAGACAGGTGTATGCCTTTTCAAATCATATCCAATGAACTGAATTTACCGCAGGTAAGCTGCTGAAACATCTCAAGAATGATCAGTGGAAACAGAATGTACCTGAGCTCAATTTAGAGATTCTCAGCAAAAGGCAGTGAATACTTGTACATGTGATTTTTCAGGTTTTTTATTTTTAATAAATTTGCAACAATATCAAAAAATCTTTTTTCACATTGTCATTATGGGGTATTGAGTGTAGAATATTATTGTGTGTAGATGATATAGTTCATTTTTGAAGAAAATAAATGAATTTAGGGCAACCCAGTGGCGCAGTAGGTAGTGCTGTTGCCTCACAGCAAGAACGTCGCTGGGTCGCAGGTTCGAACCTCGGCTGGGCTGGGTCAGTTGGCGTTTCTGTGTGGAGTTTGCATGTTCTCCCTGGGTTTGCGTGGGTTTCCTCCGGGTGCTCCGGTTTCCCCCACAGTCCAAAGACATGCAGTACAGGTGAATTGGGTAAGCTAAATTGTCCATAGTGGATGAGTGTGAATGTGTGTGTGTGGAAATTCCCAGAGATGGGTTGCGGCTGGAAGGGCATCCGCTGCGTAAAATCGTGCTGGATAAGTTGGTGGTTCATTCCACTGTGGCGACCCCGCAAGGGACAAAGCCGACAAGAAAATGAATGAATGAATAAATGAATTTAATACATTTTGGAATAAGGCTGTAACAAAAAATGTGGAAAAAGTGAAGCGCTATGAATACTTTCCAGATGCACTGTATGCTAAGCTCCTTTGACTCAATCTAAATTGTAAAACTAAGATAGTAAGAAAAGTATAAATAAACATGAATTGAATAGGACACACACGCACAATGTCCGCATTTAACTTTGCACTGTTTTTGCACTGCAAATGTGACAGGAAACACATTAATATACACTGCTCTATGGATATTCATTATGTTAAAGGGCACCTATGATGTTTGGACAGAATTGTGTGTAGGTATAGTGTGTCCACTGTCATACTGGGATGATATAAAGACAATAAGTCTCTTTTTTTAATTTCCTGACATTAAACTAGGATCCAAATGCCTCCTATTTTGAGGCCGACCGCAATGTGACATAAGAGTATGTATAAAAGAAGATGCTTCAATCTTGGTTTGTGGACGATGAATCAACATAACAATTAATATCCAAATTAATAATCTTGTGTTTCTCTGGTCATTGCTATAGCCTATATGGTAAACTCACACTGTATTGTCTTTAAATACATAATTAGAGTTATTCAAATGTATATATGTGTGTGTGTGTGTGTGTGTTTATTTATATATATTTTTATAAACAATCAATCTACAAAATAAAAATCAATCTTTGTGCATGCTGTTGTAAGCAACCCATAAAAGCAACACATATATGAAAAAGCTTAGTTTTATGATTTTAATATAACAAATATTGCACATCTCTATATTTAGGCTAAAACATTTATTTGCTTTTTATTTATTTATGTTTGTTTGTTTGTTTGTACTTTCATTTAAGATGTTTTTTTTTTATTTTATTTATTTATTGCAAATTGAATCCTCATTGCACTTAAGTTTACAACGATAATAAAGCTTAATAAGTTTTTAATGATTTATAAATTATAATGCTTTGTTTTATTATTACATCTTCATTTACAAGTAGCAGGGTATTTACACCTACTGTATATTTCTGTCCGTTCACATCTCATCCCTTTGTGCCCCCTGGTGGTATTGTCACAAACTGCTGTTACACCATGAATTTGAATAGGATATCACTTTAAAGCAGATACTTTTTTGCAATTTGGGTCGCAGTAACTCATTTTGTTGGACAATCAGTATTTTATCAGTATTAACTAGTAACATCAGAAATAAAATCAGAAAAATCTTTCAGAAATTGGCATATGGCCCTTGGGGTCTATACACAGTGATTAAGGAGAGAGAAAACATGGATTTTTCTGAATATGTTCTGAATATTTCTAAATGTGTACCAACATTAAAATTCAATAAAAAAATCCTCTGTGCTCATTAATGGAAGTACACAATAAATCATTCCTCTGTTCAAGTCTTTTTAAACTTACACATGCAATTAAAATATGGCAATAGTGTCTGCAACCATACCAAGATAATTGCAGTCAATTTGCCAATAAACAGATCTGAGGTGAATGGGAGGCAGCATTATCAGCAGTGGAGCAGCCTCTTTTTATAACTATGAGTTGAGGAGTTTAGGGAGACTAATGGAGGAGTGCTGAGACAACAGAAGGATTACTGAGCACTGCTCCGCCAGCACCAAGGACATTTGCCAATAACAACTTTATCAGCCTTCTGCATGTGCTGGCACTCCAGTCCTTACAAATATCAGAAAATAAGTAGGCTAGTTTCTTGCTCCAAATTGAAGGATTCATTTGTTAAAAATAAATAAATATGTCTTAATGCAGACCACAGTGACATTCATTTGGTTGTTGGTCATTCATTCATTTTATTTGTTTGTTTATTTTTCTGTTAATTCTTTTCCGTTAATTTTCCTTTAGCAAAAGTAGAAGGATAAAAAAAAAAATGCAGACTTAAATTATAGCTTTTTCATGATATAAAAAAAATATGTCATTGCTAGAACATTATCAAAAGCAAATGTCTTGTTTTCTAAATCACTTTTTTTAATAATTAATTTTACTCATTTAGCTTAGGTTGATGAGGTGGCTTGCATACTTTAAAATTTTCCTGCTTCGTTTTCCTTTGATCAAGGTTCATAGAGTAAGTCGGTAGGTTCCATAGATTGTTTTTAGAGCAGAGTAAACTCAGCTAAAATGTCACTTTATATGTTTTGTTGCCTTGCTTCCATCCAGTTAGCACTGATTTACAGTCCCTTAAGTCACAAACTGCAATTTAAAGCACTGTAGTTTGGAACATAGTCTTACATTTCCCTGACTGCATAAGATCAAAGCTTAATCTTCAGGCTGAATCAGCACTGCATGCTACCATTTTGCATGTATTTATTCAGTTACTCTCTAAAAAATGCTGGGTTGCTTCTACCAATATATTGGATCAAATGAGGAGAAACCTAATGTTAAGGTTGTTGTTTTTTGCTATTAAATTTAAATGACACTTTTTACCTAATAGTTGGGTTTTTTACCCAAAAGTTGATCATATTTGACCTAAGATTGGGTTTCAAAAATGCATAATTTTTTAGAGTGTAATGGTTGACTTTTAGGGCCCTATCAAACACCTGGGACAATAAGGCACAAGACGTGTTTGGCATGATGTGTTGCTATTTTCAGACCAGCGCAACAGTAATTTTCCTGCTTAAAGCCAAGTTGTTTAAATAGCAAATCCATTTGCTCCACTTTGTGGACTCATGGGTGTGTCGGTCTAGAAAAGAGGTGTGTTAATGAGCATTGTTGGCACGTTGTTATTGTGAGAAACTAAAATAGACTGGAAAGCTGGTCTTAAGTCCAGCGCAGAGTGCATTAGTTGTGCGCCTTAAACTTACACATTGCTGAATATACACAGAATGTACAGCAATATGCAAATATCTTAACATATGAAAGAAATAAAGGATTAAAATATTACAAAAACTTTTATTTTCTACATAAATATAAAAATCTCATCTCGGGGGCTTTTTCAGTTTATGACAATTTGCATTTGTATAGTGTCATTATTATTATTATTAGTAGTATTTTTTATATGCATATCTATATTTGTTTGAATAAAAACAAGTTTAGATTTGTCCACTTGTCAGGTTTTGGACCATATGGGACATAGGACGCCGTGTTTGGAGATAACTGTTTTTTGACCACACTTTGTTATTATTGTTCATTTATTAGTTTGCTGGAAAATAGAACTGAATTTAGAAATAGTTTTGAAACAAATCTTTGAACAACAATAATAATTATCTACGCTAATGGATGTCTTCAGCGGGGTGCGTACAACACGGTTTCCTTATCCACAAAAGAGAAAAAGTGAAAGAGAAAGTAAAGAGGCCGATTGGAGGAGGCTCGTTCTTTATCCTGGTGCTGCAGAATGTCAGTTTAACCATTGTCTTGCTAGTAAAGCGTTCAGTTTTTCCACTTACAAAGTCTGCCATGTAAATAGTAAATGCAACATGGTGCGACGCGACTGACTTCTAAAGAGAATGGGAGATGAGACTCTAATTGGTTTATTCTCAAAACACACCCATGACTCAAAAGAATAAGCACAACCCTGTTAGACCATGCGCTGTGGCGCTAACCCTATTTTTCCATCATTAAAATAGCAAATGTAGATTTGGACATACCCTTAATGCTTTTGCGCCATGTGCTTTAGACTTTGCGCTTAGATAGTTAAATTAGAGCCCTGAAAGTTTAAAGAGATAGTTCACCCAAAATGGTGACGCAGTAGGTAGTACTGTGACCTCCCAGCAAGAAGGTCGCTGATTCGAGCCTCGGCTGGGTCAGTTGCCGTTTCGGTGTGGAGTTTGCATGTTCTCCCTGCATTCACGTGGGTTTCCTCCAGATGCTTCGGTTTCCCCCAGAGTCCAAAAACTTGCGGTACAGGTGAATTGGGTTGGCTAAATTGGCTGTAGTGTATGAGTGTGAATGGATGTTTCCCAGAGATGGGTTGCAGCTAGATGGGCATCTGCTGTGTAATACATGTGCTAGATAAATTGGTGGTTCATTCCGCTGTGGCGACCCCGGATTAATAAAGGGACTAATCCAAAAAGAAAATGAATGAAAGTTCACCCAAAAATTTTAATTTACTCACCCTCAAGTTGTTCTAAACCCTAATGAATTACTTTATTCTGTTGAAAACTAACAAATATATTTTGAAGAAAGCTGAAAACCTGTAACTGTAAGTCAAACAGGTTTGGAACATGTAAACAGCAAGCAAATATTTAATTTAATCAATGAAATTTTTTTTTAATATTGGGTGAGTCATGTTGTGGACCCAACACCCACATTTCAATTAGGAAAATGTGCTCATTGAATGTAATCTTTTCAGATAATTCTTAATTAAATTTACTGATCTAATTGTGAACATTTCATCAATAAACATTTTTTCAAATAATGTTTTTATCTCTTTAATGTCATCAGTACTGCATCAGTGAATGTGAAACTGTGTTTATACAAAAACCAGTCTATCAAATGTTACATTGACTCAAAGTGTCAGGAAAAAAATATTATTTTCCCATAGCCCTTCATTATGCTAATTGCGATTATGCATCATCTGGAAATCTGCCTGTAGCATCAACATACTGACATCACTGGCCTACAGCTTGTTTTACAAACTCAGGAAAAGAGTGCATCTTAAAATTTAGCATTTGTTAAATGGATTAATTTAATTGAATTAATGATTAATTTCTGCATGTTTAAATGAAGGCTTACATGGTTAATTAAAGTATTTTTTTCATAATTCAACTGATTTTTAAATATTGAAAACCCCATTTTACTCCTGTAGTGTGACACATTTAAGACTCTGTGAATAAGGCTCTGGAGAGCCCTAAAACACTAAGATTTTCCCTTTGAGTATGACACTTAAGGGGTAGTTTCTCCTTTACATAAGATTATTATTTACTATTATTTATTATTATTAATGGCAAGCACAGGTTTGAAGTTTCACGTGGTAAGATTGCTACAATGTATGTAATTACCAAATAATGATAATGTTTGCACAATTTGATTAATTATATCATATTAGAAAAATATTAGCTTCTTGTTTATTATTTAGAAAATAAAAAATATTTTTAGATGGGCCACCCTTTGTAAATATGAAAATTCAAAATGGGTTAAAACTGTTTAATTTATTAGTATTGTGTACGTAATTTGTATAGCTTTTTTGTATTGTACTGGTCATTTATTTTTCTATTATATCCAAAATATTTTTTATTATATGCAAATATTTTATCTAGATCTTTATGACACTATGTGTTAGCCTTCCACAGTTGATACTTAAAGTTTTGTCATTCTGTTGTATTCTTATATTGATTTATTATATCCAAATAAATAAATGAATAAATAAGTAAACAAATAAACTTATCCACTTGAGTACCATTTGGAATGCAATCGCTCTTTCACTCTGTCATACACACATGACATGCATTGATCTAGATGTTCACATTTATGCACAAACATGCAACATTTTTGTGTTGTTTAAAACACCTTTTAAATAAGAAAAAAACACTCGACAGCTGAAAGTTACTGGCTATTGTTGTACACATATTCTCGTGCGCAGTTGGAAAACTAGTGAAATGGCCTCAGGTGCAGACACTCTTTACCAGACCCTGGCAAACTTTGCCTTTGCTTTCACGCCACCCCAAAGCCCCAGCTTTGGCACAGGGTATTTCTTCAAAATGAGCCCTTATTTATATTATTATCCATTTCAAATAAGTGCTTCTCTTCAACAATTCGACTTGGTTTAATTAATATTTCTAATAAATCTTTGAATTCCGATAAAATTTTGCTTGTTTTTTGGAAGGCTACTTGAGTTTTCAGAATGCTTATTATTTGCCCATTTAATTAATGATTTTTTTCAGGCCTACTTTTATTTATTGTTCTAGAAAAAAAAATAAATAAATAAATAAATTTTTGTGTGTGTGTGTGTGTGTGTGTCAGTCACCTTTTTAAATATATATTTATTTATTGATTGATTGATTGTGGTGAGAAGAGGACTCAAACACCACAAAGGATGCGGATATTCAAGCAAAAGCCCCGGAGGGTGATTTCTTTACAAAATCCAGAAGATGAGTGCAGTGGAAGGTTAAGTAGTGCTTGGGAGGCTCTGGAAGGTGAGTAGTGGAGTGCTCCGGGGTGTGCAAATAGGTGCAGTTTTGGTGTATGTGAGGATGCTGTCTTACCTGCTGGAATCTGGAAACAGGGAAATAGAGAGAGAGAGAGAGAGAGAGAGAGAGAGAGAGAGAGAGAGAGAGAGATATTAGCGTCTGGGTTAGTTGGGAGTTTGTAGCTCACTTAGTTTCAGGTGACTTTCGCTTATATCCTCTCCCTCCCACTGTTTGCAGGTGCTGGTGGTTGGTGCTGATCAGGTGTGTCCAGATGATATGGCTGTCTGGCAACATCAGAAAGGAGTACTCACCACAATCAGGAGCGGACTAAACCAATAAAGCCGCGGTCACACTGGACTTTACTACCCATAGACTTCCATTCATATGCACGCGAATGCGTCAGACCGGAAACGCAGGGTCATGCGTCGAGTTTCGCAGGTTGCTGCAGTGCAAAGTTCAAGCTTGGTGAACTCTGACCTGCGAAATCACATCACTTAACTGTGTGAGACCAATCCAGGATCAAAACATGACCTCTGAACAGAAATTTAAAACATGGAGCAATTGCTAGCTTTTTTAAATGTCTAATCATCTTGTTTATTCCTGCCCCTTTTCGCAGGGTGTACGACAGAATTTTGCAAGCTCAAACTCTAGTGTGACTTCGGCTTAAGCGAGGTAAGCAAAGAAATTAGGGGCCCCTGACCAATGCCAAGAAGCCTATATTAATCATGTAGCTCCTTTTTACATTTTCTATCATATGCAGTGTTGGGGAGTAACGGAATACATGTACCGGTGGTAAGTATTTAGAATACTATTCATGAGTAACTGTATTCCGTTACAGTTACTATTTTTAAACAGGGTATTTAGAATACAGTTACTTTCCTAATACCATTGGAATACTTTGGGCGATGCGTGTCTGGCCCATAATAATATTACTAAATTGCCGCCGAAACCATAGAAACAGAAGCTACACTCCTGACTGCAATCACCAGCATTAACTCAGTGAGACTCACGCAAATTACCCTGTTCTCACGCTCACACGCCACACCTCCATTTTCTCACTCAGCAAAAAGGACGATCGCAAACACCGAACAACCGGACAACAACCATGATTTTCAAATAAACTGCTTTTTTTGCCGTCATTGATCGTGAATTCGCTGCTTGATGTTTCGTTTGCGCTTTCAGGGGTTTCGTTTACGCTTCTTAAATTTACGTTCGCTTTTCTGACACAAATGTGGGCGGGACTTATGGGCACCTTAGCCAAAGTTGGCAGCCCTGGTTAACTTGAGTGTACAAATATGGAGGATTCAGACCAGGGGCTCGAGGGGTTGGAGCCGCAACCGAAGCAACTAGCAGCAGTAAAAGGAAAAAATGCATTCACGTCTTGGAAGTTCAAGCATTTTTTCTCTTTAAAGAATGAGAGGGATGAGCGAAACCTGACAGTGCAGTGCAATCTTTTTTTCTGTGCAGACTGTGAAATACAAAGGGTAAGCAAAATGCATATATACATATACTGTATATTCCAGACAGTAATGCTGTAAGTGTTCAAGCACTTTTTATCTTTATTATAGAAACAGAAATTAAATTTGTTGACACTTTGATAAATAAACATTATTTAATAAACATAATTATATTGTTTTATTTATTTTTCCCTGTCAGTCAATAATGTTTATCATTAGAGGCCCTCTGTTTTCCTGTAGAAATTGCTACCAACGCATAGTGTGACATTTAATAGACTTGAAGGCTGTTTTTAAGGGAAAGTATTCCAAAAGTATTCGGAATACGTTACAAAATACACGTTACAAAATACATTTTAAAGCAGGTATTCTGTATTCTGTAACTAAATACATTTGCAAAGTATTCTCCCCAACACTGATCATATGTTATAATATCTGTCTATAACTATTAAGATTTTAACGTTATTAATTCTTTCAAAAATCGGGGGGCCCCATAAATAATCGAACGTTCTGTCCGTACTTGTCATGATCACCAGCGATCTAAAACTTTAGGTTACTTGCGTAACCCCGGTTCTCTGATAGCATTAAGTGAGATGTCTCACTATGGGATACGCCCCTTCCGCGTATTCCTCAGAAGCTCAATTTCATTACGCAAGCCCCTATTGGCTGGCAGACGTGACGTTTGCGTCTGGGAGTGACTCCCCCTCCGAGTTTAAGAGGGAGGATGCAACATCATGACGTTTCGAAACAAGCACACCTCTTCCTCGCCTCGCACAGCAAGGAGGGTAACCTGGTGAGACACCTCACTTAATCCTATCAGAGAACCGGGGTTACGCAAGTAACCTAAATTTCCCTTCAGGGAACTCTACGCTGCGTCTTTATTAGGAGACACAATGGGATACCATCCCTCTCTTATAACCTTCTGAAGCACAGGTGAAATCTATCCAATGTAATTGGTGGGACGTAACGTGCGTGTGACGTCAGACCAAGGGTATAAAAGCACCACGCACACAATGAACTTCAGCTTTTTCTCTCTTCACTCCGCGAATGAGTTCGTTGGTTTTGAAGCACTCACAGCACTGATAAGGCATTACGATAAGACATTTAAACTGATACATGCACACACTTTATTTTGTTTTAAAAAAAAAAAAATGGAAAAGAATTTTAGATCATGTGCTCCTCCGTGTCCTCGTTTTATCACAGAACAGGACACACATGATCTGTGTGTGCAGTGCCTTGGTCAGGAACACGCACAGGCAGCCCTTGAGGGGGGTGGCTGTGTGCATTGCGATGCACTTCCTGGCCGAGTGCTGCGAAGTCACCGCGCTCTGTTTGATAAAAGAGCCGGCGGCAGGCGTTTATCGCGGCACTGGTCCCGCTCGCGCTGAGGCCGAGCGGCGATTAATGTCCTGGGGATCGCAGCTCAATCTGGCAGAGAGGATGGAGACAAGCTCGAGAGCTTCTTCTCCTCCTTTTACCATCAGATCGGGGTCCAGTCAGCGCAAGCTGGAAGCCCGTTCATCGGCTTCTTCCTCTCGCGCTGATGGGCGGCTGCTCCGCCTCTCGGCTTCTGAGGGAGTCGAGAGTATGGAAGGCCATACGGGTCATAATGACGTTCCCCATTATGCCCCGAATATGATGAGCTGGTAGAGGTCCTGGCTAATGTAACACTAAATATAATATAAACTGGGAAGTGGAGAGGCAGGAAGTTCGTCAGAAAACTGGCTTGTGTGATGAGCGCATCCTGCCACCACGAGACAGGCCTCTGAGGAGGGGTCTTCCATTTAACAAAGACCTCCAAAAAGAGGTCACCCATACATGAAAAAAACCCATATACCACCCGCGTTATAAGCCAGCAAGGGTCAATATACTCTGCTGTTGCTGGTTTACATGAACACGGGTGTCGCACGATGCCAAAAATGGAGGAGCATTTGGCGCGCCATTTGCTACCTCAGGCATCGTCGGCGAAGACCCCCGCCTTGCCGTCAAAACCAATAAAAGTAACATCAATGTTAGTCAGCAATGCATATGCGGCAGCAGGCCAGTCTGTTGGGTGTCTGCACACTATGTCATTATTGCAGGCATACCAGGCTGACCTGCTGAAGGAAGCCCTCAACAAAGAGGGGGCGGGGCCCGATACAGTCAGAGAAATACTTCGGGCCTCGGACCTGTCTCTCCGTGCCACTAAAGAAGTGGCTAGATCTTTAGGCCGCTCTATGGCAGCCATGGTGGTAACGGAGAGACATTTATGGCTTAATCAAGCGGACATCAAGGAAGAAGACAAACGCATCTTCCTTGATGCTCCCATTTCGCTCGTGGGTTTGTTTGGCGACTCGGTTGATAGAGTCGCCAAATCGTTTCAGCGGGCGAAAAAGAGGTTGGGCTCCTACGGGAGCTTCCTTCGCCCAAAAGGGCATCCTTCTGGGGCTGTGCAGCGGGACCAGCCCCAGCCGTCAACCAGCTCATCTGCTCGATATAGAGCTGAACAAAAAGAGAGTGTGGCTTCCCGTCAGCCCCCAAAAAGAAAATGGGGTGGGAAGCGCTCACAAGAGACAAAGGCCGTAACATACGGTGGTCCGAGGACCATTGTTGTGAGACGGCCCGGGCCTCAGAAGAAGTCCTAGCATTAGGATTTCTTCGGGCAGCCCCCAACGAGGAGCAAAGGCCACCTTCTCGTTGCCCACAGGGGGTCCATCCACCAACCCTCCCACCGTTGGTGCCTCAGGGCGTGGAGACCCCCGGCGTGATCCACAAACGCTTTATCCCAAAAGTGGTGGCGTTTGTGGATTCGCCCCCTCTATGGAGAGTCCAAGAGCAGTTAATTCAGGGGCCTCCTGTGGTGAGTTCACCTCAGTGCCCAGAGCTAGCTACTCAGGGGAACATAGAGGCCAGTCTCGAGAGACTAGTATCCCTGCGGAATTTTATGGCAGGGTGGAAACATCTGCCGAATGTTTCGCAGTGGGTCCTGCTTACCATAGAGAGGGGCTACAGAATTCAATTTGCTTCACGCCCCTCTCGCTTCAACGGGGTGATCCATACTCTAGTGAAGCCAGAGCAGGCTCTAGTGATGGAACAAGAAGTAGACTCTCTTCTGAGGAAGAGAGCCATAGAGCAGATCCCTCCCCTAGACATCGAGTCAGGGTTTTACAGCCGTTATTTCATTGTTCCAAAGAAGGATGGAGGGATGCGTCCAATATTAGATCTAAGACAGCTAAATTGCTCAGTACAAACACTGAAGTTCAAAATGTTGACTATCAGCACCATCGTGTCACAAATACAATCCGAGGACTGGTTTGTCACGATAGACCTGAAGGATGCATACTTCCATATGTCCATCCTTCCAAGTCACAGGAAGTTCCTGAGATTCGCCTTCGGGGGCAAGGCTTATCAGTACAGGGTTCGGCCTAGCACTCTCACCCCGCACGTTTACCAAAGTCGTTGACGCGGCTTTGGCTCCGCTTCGGCTACAAGGAATTCGGATTCTCAATTACCTCTACGATTGGCTCATTCTAGCCCGATCGAGGGAGTTAGCAGTTCAACATCGAGATGTTGTTCTCGCTCACATAGAGAAACATAGACATTGCGGCTAAACCAAAAGAAAAGTGTGCTTGTGCCAGCTCAGACAACCACTTTTTTAGGTGTGCTATGGGACTCCACGACAATGTTTGCGTGTCTGTCCCCTACCCGAATCGAGTCAATTCGGGCAGCCGCAATGAGAATCAGGCTGGGCCAAGCCATCACTGTCAAACAGTTCCAGAAGCTATTGGGTCTGCTAGCGGCAGCCTCCAACATAATTCCATTGGGTCTGCTACACATGAGATCATTACAGTGGTGGCTCAAAACCAGGGGGTTTTCCCCGAGGAGAAATCCGTTCCGCACAATCAAAGCATCACGGCGTTGCCTACAAGCTTTGCCGATATGGAAAAAGCCCTGGTTTCTGTCCCAGGGCCCTACATTGGGAGTAATATCTCGGCGCTTGGCTCTAACTTCAGATGCCTCACGCAAGGGCTGGGGAGCGACCTTGAGGGGCCTTCCCGCATCGGGACAATGGAGGGACCATCATCTCCACATGCATATAAACTGCTTGGAGATGTTAGCAGCGTTTCAGGCTCTGAGACACTTTTTCCCTCAAGTGAGAGGTCACCATGTGTTAGTGAAGACCGACAACACATCGGTGGTCTCTTACATCAACCATCAAGGGGGTCTGAATTCGCGCCCTCTGTGCAGGTTGGCGAAGCAGATCCTTTTGTGGGCTCAGGGGAGGTTGATCTCTTTGAAGGCAGCTTACATCCCAGGCCCGATGAATGTGGGAGCGGACCTCCTGTCGAGACAGGGGTTGGAGCCTGGGGGATGGCGACTACACCCAAAAGTGGTGGCAGAGATTCGGCAAAGCCGACGTCGATCTGCCTCTGAGGAGGCCCACCTTGTAGATCTTGGTTTGTCAACTGAGGTTGTTCAAACCATACTAAACTCCCGAGCTCCCTCCACGAGGAAATTGTATGCCACCAAGTGGAAACTATTTACTTCGTGGTGTACAGACCACCACCTGGATCCAGTCCACTGCCCTGTGGGGTCAGTGCTGGAATTTCTCCAGGAGCGTTTTGAATTCGGTTTGACTCCGTCAACGCTTAAAGTTTACATATCGGCAATGTCCGCATACCGTACTGATGGTCTTGGCAAAGACCCTCTGGTGGTCAGATTCCTCCGTGGATCCAGGAGGTTGAGGCCTGTCTGCGCCAGTAGGGTTCCTACTTGGGATTTGTCAATAGTGCTCGAGGGCCTGTCGACAGCCCCTTTTGAACCAATTGAGGATGTGTCGGAAAGTTTCTGACTCTTAAAACGTTTTTTTTGTTGGCCATTACATCAATCAAAAGAGTAGGAGATTTACAAGCGCTGTCTGTAGCTCCCTCTTGTCTGGAATTCTCACCTGGTATGGTGAGAGTATTCCTGTACCAGAGAGCAGGGTATGTTCCTAAGGTCCCCACTGAGGTGGTGCGACCTACAGTGCTGCAGGCCTTTAATCCTCCACCATTTATGATGCCAGATCAGGAGCGCTTGAATCTGCTTTGCCCAGTGCTGGCGTTAGACACATACGTACATCGTACGTCTGCTTGGCGTTCAACAGAACAGTTGTTTGTTTTGTATGGCCCACCTAAAATGGGCGCGCCAGCGTCTAAGCAGTCTCTGAGCCGGTGGATATTCGAGGCTATTTCACTGGCATATGAAGCCCTGCATCGCCCTGTACCTGAAGCGATCAGGGCCCACTCAACCAGGGGTATGGTGGCTTCAAAAGCCTTTCGTTCTGGCCAGTCCATGACTGGCATCTGTAACGCAGCTGGGTGGTCTACCCCACATACCTTTATAAGGTTTTATCAGTTGGATCTGGACCCTACTCCGGGATCCAGTATCCTAGCATTATAAGGAAAACTCATCCCCAGCATGTACAACTATGGCGTGTTTGGGATAGCGTTCCTTCCTAGCGTTTCTTCCTGCGCAGTACTGCATTTTGTGATCCGTAGTCACGCGGCGTACCGCAGCTGTAAAGGCCACATTTTCATTTTTAAAAAAAAACAATTCTGTGCTTTACACAATAACCACCAGGTGGCGCAAGGAACAACCGCTTTTCCATTGACTTACAGTATTTGTATACAAGAGCGCTCGATTCAGCTCCCTCGATGCCTCCAGCTGGGCTTCTTTATTTATTTATTTTTATTTATTTATTTAACAGGCCCGGTTTGGCTAATTGGGAGGACCGGGAGAATTTCCCGGTGGGCCGGTGCGTTTTTTAGCCGCAAGGGCCTGTGTCCGTAGCTGCTTGCATCCACAGCATTCGCACTTTTTTCATTTATTTGATCATAGCCTCACTTTTATCCATTATTTTATTCATTATTTTGCCGCAACTTCGCATTTTTATTTATTTATTTAGGTAATACTGGTCAAAGGTGTTGCAGAGGACTGTATAATTTCTTGATCCAAACGCACCGGTATGACACTACCATTGTGGTCCAGTGGTCAGCACGTTCGATTATGACGCCGCCAGCCCGAGTTCGAACCTCGTCAGGATTATTTATTTATTTTTTTGTTAAGACATAATTCTGTTTGGGTTACTTACTGTATATTGGTGGACATATTTTATTTTAAGTTACTGACTTAAGGCAGTAATATATGTTTTATTGTGATAATATGTACAGTTTCGCTTTTACAGGTCTTATCAATGAAAGTTATGCAACGATACCGTTTACATAAACAGACGGATCATGGCTTCAGCACAAAACGAGTGCTTTAAATCATATTTTATTCACCGTATTTCTTTCCGTTTTATTTCGAATAATATAAATGTTTAAAGTTTTAGGTAAAGACATCAAACTATGCCCACACATGCAAGTTATACTATTCTATAACTGGTAAATGAGTGAAATCAGCATAACCGTCATCACGCTTCACGTATTGCCTATTATCCAACTAATCATCAGTGTTAGGAAAAAGTGAAATGTTACAATCTAATGTCATTTAAAAAATAGTAGCTAAATGTGTAACTAGTTACATTTTAAGGCATAGGCTAGTGTAGCCAGAAAAATAGGGCCATAAGCTACAAGTCAAAATAAAATCGATATGCTAACTGTATTTTAGCCATTAACATAGGCCTACAGTATATTTTCTGGTGTTTAATTTTTTTTTTTGTATGCTTTTCTCAACACATATTTTATCTACATCTTTATAGCGCGGTTAGCTAAAATTATATAACACAGCAGTTTTATGTTGTTCTGTTGTATTCATATTTTGTATTATCTCCAAATGAATAAATAAATAAATACAGAAACAAGCGTCATTACTCTTTCACTCCATTTCTCACACACGACGTGCATGGACCTTTTTTAACATGACAAAAACTCTGGAAAACCGACACAACATTAACATTCTTGTAATTTATTTATTTATCTCCCCACATTATTAATTATTTATATATGTATTTATGCAGGAAGTTTATTTATTTATTTGCGTATTTATTTTATTTATTTACTCATTTATTTATTTGCATATGTATTTATTTATTTGTGCATTTATTTATTTATTTACTCATTTATTTATTAATTTATTTGCATATTTATTTATTTGTGCATTTATTTTATTTATTTACTCATTTATGTATTTATTTATTTGCGTATGTATTTATTTATTTGTGTATTTATTTATTTACTCATTTAATTACTTATTTGCGTATTTATTTTATTTATTTACTCATTTATTTATTTATTTATTTATTTGTGTATGTATTTATTTATTTGTGTATTTATTTATTTACTCATTTAATTACTTATTTGCGTATTTATTTATTTATTTGCGTATTTACCTATTTTGGAGAACAAACCCGGTTTGGCTAATCGGGAGGACCGAGAGAATTCCCGGAGGGCCTGTGTCCGTAGCTGTTGCAGGTGTGTAAAAAATTAGTTATTCAAAATGCACCATTATCACAGTACTATTGTGGTCTAGTGGTCAGCATGTTGGATTATGACACCGCCAGCCCGAGTTTGAACCTCGTCAGGATAATTTTTTTTTTTGTTAGGCTAAGACATGTAATACTGTTTGGGTTACTTATATAGGTGTACATATTTTATTTTTATTTTTTGTATGACCACCGTTACGAAGGACTGCATATCTATAAAGAAATTTGCACAGAATAAATATAGAGATATTGCCGGAAAGTACATTGTGATGTTTGAAAGAATTGGAGATTTAGCTCCCCTTTAATGTTCTCATATTTATGAAAAACATTTGAAGTTCTAAAGTAGCTGTTTCCTTGAAAAAGACGTGATAGTGTCATTAAAAACTGAATTATTTTAATATAGTCAGTCGTGAACTGAAATGGTGTTTTGATGCATGTGTGTGTGTGTGTGTGTGTGTGTGTGTGTGTGTGTGTGTGTGTGTGTGTGTGTGTGTGTGTGTGTGTGTGAAAGAGCGCTCGCTTCACAGCTCTTGATGCATATTAAATGCATAATAAAACATTTTTGTATGGATTTTTCGATCCTTTGCAAAAAGAAAATTAAAAATGGCTATGACTAATTTTTTTATAGCTTATGTTTGATTTATTTGGTTTATTTATATTTTGTTATATCCAATTTTTGTATGCTTTTCTCAACACATATTTTATCTACATCTTTATGACGCGGTTAGCTAAAATGACATAAAACAACAGTTTTTATGTCGTTCTGTTGTATTCATATTTTGTATTATCTCCAAATTAATAAATGAATAAATACATAAACAAGCGTCATTACTCTCTTTCACTCCGTTTCTCACACACCACATGCATGCACCTTTTTAACATGACAAAAACTCTGAAAAACCGATAGATTTATATACCACCTAATTGCATACTGTATATAAAATTATACTCCGTTAATCGTAACTATCAAAACACTTCGGGAGCCGCGACGTCACTTTCCGCCCCATTATTTCATCTAAATCACACAAAACAGGTGTCATATTTATAGTATCTGAAATCACACACACTATACCAGTTCTCTCCTGTCTTTCTCCTCTTCACGGGCTTTTTCTGTCTCTCTCTCTCTCTGTTTCTCTCTCCATGAGGTCGGAGAATATGGGTGAAGCAGGGCGACTAACATTGTTAATACAGATTAATTATATTAAGATGTCGCTAACATTTAACACCAGGTGGAAAATAACTTTTTATAGAATATTTATTATTCTTATTATCCTGATTAAATACCTTGTGACTCATTTTATATACTTTATTTAAATTTTTAAACAAAAACATTTTCATTTCTACTGAAAATAAATGTATTTTCAATCTGATATGTAATGAGGAAAAAAAGAAGACAAACATAGCGGACAAGCAGACACACACACACACACAGAGAGAGAGAGAGAGAGAGAGAGAGAGAGAGAGAGAGAGAGAGAGAGAGAGAGAGAGAGCCGGCTGGGTAGTTTAAATGGCACCCTGGGCGAACCACCTGCTTTTAGAAATGTACTTAGAAACAAATAAAATTGTTATTATTATTATTATTATTAATATTATACAATTATTATTCTAAATAAATAACAGAAATCAATCCTAAATTTAGCTGGGAAAAATGTAGACATGTAGGGATTACTACTTTAAATTAATACACTTGCATAAAGTAAATCGTAATTCAAAGCTTTTACTGGGGCTCGTTTTTTTTTTTTCGCAGTTTTACCTTGCAAACATACTGACGTCTTTGTTTAGATTTAGCCACAATTCACACAATACTGTCTGACTATAGCGGAGCTTGCTGTGTGCATTAGTTCTTAGATTTTTGAGAGTGAGCGCGTTCAGGCATCCGCAGTCTGCTAAACTGCAGTCTGCCGCAATACTTTTTAAATATAGGTATTACATTTTCCCATTTGTGTTGCTGCTATGTGTGCATATTTCACACGCACATTAAAAAAACCAAAACGAAATTGAAACACATGAAACAAACTGAAACTGGGCAGTTAGCCTAATTTAAACAGTTTCAAAAAAACATAACAGTAATTTGAAGGAGATCACTGACGTTTTGAAAAAGCAAAAAAAAAAAAAAACGAATTTAATTAATATTTTTTTTTAGTGTCTGACACATTAGGTATTGCATTTTAAAATACTGATTTATTTTAACATGCGAACAGCAGCATACAGCACATAATAACAACAGAAACTCTTCAAGTACAAGCTAAAGTTCATTGTGTGCGTGGTGCTTTTATACCCTTGGTCTGACGTCACATGCACAATTACATTGGATTGATTTCATCTGTGCTTCAGAAGGTTATAAGAGAGGGATGGTATCCCATTGTGTCTCCTAATAGAGATGCAGCGTCTCGTTCCCTTTAGGGAACCATGGTTACATTCGTAACCTGAGACGTTCTCTTTCAAGCATACTTTTCTGTGTCTCACTATGGGATATCCTAACTCCCGTATTGCCAGATAGTCTGTCTTGAAGTTCCCCGCCAACCAATAATTTAATATTAGGGGCTAAATTAACGTTTAGGATCCTACACTCAAAACTGCATGAGCTACAGTTTGTAGCTGTAACATCTAATTTATAGAACCTTGTAAAAGTGTGCTGCGAAAACCAGCTCGCCGCATCACATTCAATTCAATTTACCTTTATTTATATAGCGCTTTTACAATGTAGATTGTGTCAAAGCAGCTTCACATAGAAGATTATAGTAAATAGAAACAGTGTCAATTCAGTTTTCAGAGATTAAGTTCAGTTTAGCTCAGTTCAGTGTGGGGTAAAATTCACTACTGAGAGTCCAAACAGTGCAGAGCAATTCCATCGAACAGATCAGATCAGAGCAGATCCCGAACCATGCAAGCCAGTGGCGACAGCGGCGAGGAAAAAACTTCACCAATTGGCGAAAGTGAAGATTTAAAAAACCTCGAGAGAAACCTGGCTCAGTTGGGCACGACCATTTCTCCTATGGCCAAACGTCTTGTGCAGAGCTGCAGTCTAGGTGCAGGAAGCTGGACCTCAGCGAAGACTTGTCTGTCCTTGGAGCATCACAGCAAACAGTCTCATGCTCTCCACTCTTCCATGACCACCACAGCAGCTGCTCAGGATACGGTCTGGTCCAGGATTATGAAAACCTTGGGATCATCTCGTCATTGGTCTTGGATCACATCAGTGGAACTGCATAATCTGAGGGCCTTGGAATGAGTACCCCCAGGTGGAAATAAAGAATAAGGAGAATAATTAGCGTAGCTGCTGTTCATAGTGTGTAAAAACAAGAAGCAAAATCCTGTGTGGGGCACATCATGCATCATACCGCTATGTAATGCACTGAGTGTATGCTTTGCTAAAAATATAGGTCTTTAATTTAGTTTTGAACTGTGAGAAAGTGTCTGAGCCTCGGACATTATCAGGAAGGGTATTCCAGAGTTTAGGGGCCATAAATGAGAAGGCTCAACCTCCTTTACTCGATTTTGCTATAATAGGTACTACTAGAAGCCCTGAGTTTTGAGATCGTAAAGAGCGGGTTGGGTTTGTAGCGAGACAGGAGGTTGGTTAGATAAACAGGAGCTAGATTATTTAAGGCTTTATAGGTAAGAAGCAATATTTTATATTCAATGAGAAACTTAACAGGCAGCCAGTGTAAGGAGGATAAAATTGGGGTGATATGATCATATTTTCTAGACCTGGTAAGAACTCTGGCAGCTGCATTTTGCACTAGCTGGAGTTTGTTAATAGAGGATGCTGGGCAACCAGCAAACAGAGCATTACAGTAGTCCAGCCTAGAAGTCATGAAAGCATGGACTAGCTTTTCTGCATCTGATATGGATAGCATACTTCGCAATTTAGCAATATTTCTCAGATGAAAGAAAGCAGTTTTTGTGACATGGGATATATGATTTTTGAAAGTTAAATTGCTGTCTAATATGACACCCAGATCTTTTATAGTAGAGCTAACGCTAACTTTGTATCCCTCTAATTGCAGGTCAAGTTCTGAGATCTGCTGTGTACAGGATTTAGGCCCGATAATAATTCTGTTTTGTCTGGGTTTAAGAAAAGAAAATTGTTTGTCATCCAGTCTTTAAGATCTTTAATACACTCAGTTAGCTTAGACAGTTCAGACATCTCATCAGGTTTAGTTGAAATGTATAATTGAGTATCATCTGCATAGCAGTGAAAGCTGATCCTGTGTCTTCTAATAATGTCCCCCAGGGGAAGCATGTATATTGTAAAAAGCAAAGGGCCTATAACTGATCCTTGAGGGACCCCGTACTTTACTGGCCTGACTTGTGAAAGCTGTCCATTAATATTCACAAACTGGTAACGATCAGCTAAGTATGACCTAAACCAGGGCTATTCAATTGGAACCCGGCCCCCGAGGCAATTTGTTCCGGCCCTCCAAATACTGTGACCAAGAAATCAAAAATAAATTTAGTTCAGTCAGAAAACGGCCGCTATAGTTATGAAGTGAGGTGCACCTGTTCAATACAGCATGAGCTGCACAGAGCGCGCAGAGCGTGCGTCACCTGACATTCAGGAAGTGGCGCGGGCAGCCAAAAATATTTGGATATGTTTGTAAAAAAGGCCTTTTGTACTATGCACTGATATCATCAATAGGGATGCAACGATTAGCCGATTTCACTATTAACTGCGCTTTAATTAGTCACAATTTATCGTAAAGGCTTCTCTAAGCCGCATTTCTGTTGCATGGAACAAAACGAAACTGCTGCAGTTAAACAAAGTTATGCCAAGTTGCCAACTGTGCCCTAGTTTAAAGTATGTACACTGAGGCTAATACGGCCGCACACCTGATTAACTATAGCAGCGGCCGTTCCCATGTCACGTCTTTTCCGCTTGCAAGATTGTTGTTTCTAATGTAAGAATATATGACAATATGCGGCACAAGCGGAGCAACGAGCTTGTGTCTTTGCGGGCGCACGCAGTAGAAAACATCTCACGGTGAGAGTTCTGCATGCCTTTCAGTGCAGTGTAAACAAAAGATATGTTAGACGAATTAATATTAAGATGATTATGTATGCATAAACGCAAATGGCAACAACAGTTCATCTAAATAGCTCACCTAATATAAAGCTTGAATTTACATTAGACGTGATAACCGTCAACCATGATTATTCTTCAGACTATATAATCGTACAACCAAAATCTATAATTGTTGCATCCCTAATTGTTATGCAGTTCAAAACATAACATATGAATGTGTCTGAATGTAGAAGAAGCCTACTTCAGCAATGCACTGCTTTTGTTGTGCTCTGAAATACAACATTTGAATGTTAGAAAAAAAACAAGTCTATTGTACAATGCACTGATATTATGTAGATTCAAAATACAATATATTAACATTTTAATGTAGAAAAAGCCAACGTGGGGGTCTAAATGAGCAAAAATACAACATATGGGCTCTTATATTGCTGTTGTGTTATCACTCGTATAGCAAGTCATATCTCTCCGGCCCTTCGTTTGGGATGCTTTTCATAAACCGGCCCCCATGACAAACTAATTGAATAGCCCTGACCTAAACCATTGAAGAGCCTGTCCTTGAACACCTGTAGAATATAAGCGGTCTATGAGAATATTGTGGTCGATGGTGTCAAATGCGGCGCTAAGATCGAGTAAAACTAATAGTGAGATGCACCCTTGGTCAGCAGCTAAGAGTAAATCGTTGGTTATTTTTACTAATGCAGTTTCTGTACTGTGATGAGGCCTGAAACCTGACTGAAACAATTCAAAATTATTGTTTGTCTGCAGAAAAGAGCATAATTGGGTAGAAACAACTTTTTCTAGTATTTTAGACATAAACGGAAGATTTGAAATAGGCCTATAATTAGCTAAGTTGCTCGGGTCCAGTTGTGGTTTCTTAATAATAGGTTTAATAACAGCTAGCTTGTAAGGATTTGGAACATGGCCTAAAGATAAAGAAGAGTTGATAATGTTAAGGAGAGGTTCTCCTATAACAGGTAGTAATTCTTTCAGTAATTTTGTTGGAATTGGGTCTAACATACACGTAGCTGGTTTAGAACTATTTATAACTTTATCTAGCTCTTCCTGTTCTATGATTTTGAAGCCTTGTAGGTTATTTTGATTCAGGTGAATGTTTACTGGATCTGGGGTATAAGGTGGTGCAGAAAGTTTAACATAATCTATTTTCTGTCTAAAGCCTTCTATTTTGTCACTGAAAAAATTCATGAAGTCATCACTACTAATTTGCGATGGGACATTTTGTTCTGAAGATGATCGATTATTTGTTAGTTTAGCAATGGTGCTAAATAAAAAATCTCGGATTGTTATGATTATTTTCTATCAGTTTGCAGTGGTGCTTGGCCCTGGCAGATTTAAGAGCCCTCCTATACTTGGACATACTGTCTTTGTATGCGATTCTAAAAACCTCTAAACTATTTTTTTTCCATTTACGTTCCAGGGCACGGGTTGCTGTTTTGAGAGCGCGAGTATGATTATTGTACCATGGTGTAGTTTTATTCTCTCTAGCCTTTTTTAATTTAATGGGTGCCACCGTATTTAGTGTCCTAGTAAAGATGGCATCCATACTGCTGGTTACTACATCAAGGTCATTTGCGTTTGCATTTTGAAATAAAGAAAGATCAGGTAAGTTACTTATGAATTCATCCTTGGTGGACGGAACGATAGTCCTACCAGGGCGGTAAATTGGTGCAGATCTGCTAATTTCAGGTAAACGCAGCTTTTAAGAGGTAGTGGTCCGTAATATCATCACTTTGTGGTATAATGTCTACATCAAAAACCTCAATTCCATAAGACAATCTTAGATCTAACGTATGCTTTAAGCGGTGGGTTGGACCAACAGCATTTTGTTTTATCCCAAGTGAATGAAGTAGATCCATAAAGGCGAGCCCTAGTGTATCATTGGCGTCATCTACGTGGATGTTAAAGTCTCCTACAATTAGTATTTTATCAGTTTTAACTAGTAAGTCAGAAATAAAATCAGAAAACTCTTTTAGAAAATTGACATAGGGTCCTGGGGGTCTATATATGGTGATTATAGCGAGAGATATCATCGTTTTCATAATATCCGGAACCATATTATTAAGAGCTAATACTTCAAAAGAGTTAAACATAAGTCCATTTCTCTGATTAACATTAAGAAAATCACTAAAGATTGATGCAACTCCACCACCACGACCAGTTTGACAAGCCTCATGCTTATATGCGAATCCTGGAGGAGTTGCTTCATTTAAGCTAATATAGTCATTTTGTGGAGTTTGCATGTTCTCCCTGGGTTCGCGTGGGTTTCCTCCGGGTGCTCCGGTTTCCCCCACAGTCCAAAGACATGCAGTACAGGTGAATTGGGTAAGCTAAATTGTCCATAGTGTATGAGTGTGAATGTGTGTGTGGAAGTTCCCAGAGATGGGTTGCGGCTGGAAGGGCATCCGCTGCGTAAAATCGTGCTGGATAAGTTGGCGGTTCATTCCGCTGTGGCGACCCCGCAAGGGACAAAGCCGACAAGAAAATGAATGAATGAATAGTCATTTTGTTTCAGCCAGGTTTCAGTAAGACAGAGTGCATTAAGATTGTATCTGTTATTATTTCATTTATAATAAGTGTTTTAGGTGCTAGTGAACTGATGTTTAGGAGACCAAGCTTTACGAAATTTGTATTATCACTTTTTATTGGATTTTCAGCTTTTATTCTTAATAGATTTTTTCTAGAGCACACAGAACGTTTAATTGTTGATCTAATAACACGAGGAACAGACACAGTCTCTATGTGGTTAGCTAGACATGTATTACTGTAATTTAAGTGGGACGAACAAGAGTCTATATGGATAAAATGTAAATTTTGTGAATTTTTACTTACTAGTCAGACAGAACGAAGCATCCTAGAGATGTTGTCTGACAGCAGTTCAGCTCGAGCTCGACTAGGGTGCAGATATGCACATTTGTCCTGCAACGTTACCCCTTTGAAAAGGGCCCACAAGGTCGACATCCCCCTTGTTGAGTGAGCGCGTAAACCAGAAGGAGGCGTAATTCCCTTAATGGTATACGCCAAAGAAATCCCTGTGACTATCCAGTGAGACAACCGCTGTTTTGTAATCGGCTTTCCCGTACGTGGTTTCGCCCATGACACAAACAGCTGATCACTCTCTCTGAATCCTTTGGTTCTGTCCGCGTAAATGCGTAGCGCACGCACTGGACATAGCGTATTTAACTTTTGCTGTTCTGCTGAATCAAAAGGCGGTGGATAGAATGCTCTTAGCTCTAGCGGAGTAATAGAGTTTAATATTTTGGGAATAAATGCGGGATTTGGTTTCAGAATTACTCCAGCATTTCCAGACATGAATTGCATACACGCTGAATGCACGGAAAATGCGTGTATCTCACTCGCGCGTTTTGCCGAGGCCAAAGCTAACAGAAGTGTTGTCTTAAATGACAATATCTTAAAATCAGCTTTGTCAAGTGGTTCAAATGGTGATGCAGAAAGAGCATCAAGCACTAATACCAGATCCCATGAAGGAGTGATAGGTTTAGAAACTGGTAAAGCGGAATAAAGCGGCATACTAACGTATGCTGTCCCACAGTCTTGTCATCAAAACCTACGTGGCAGGCCGATATAGCAGCCAGGAATAGCTTAATAGTAGAAAAAGCCTTTCCCTGATCTATCAGATCTTGCAGAAATGATAAGATAGCGGCTACAGAATACTGAAAAGGGATTTCATGTTTGACTGCGCACCAGCGTGCAAACACTCCCCATTTACACTCATAAATACTGAAAAGGGATTTCATGTTTGACTGCGCACCAGCGTGCAAACACTCCCCATTTACACTCATAAAGAGACCTAGTAGACACAGCTCTCGCATTTTGTATTGTTCTGATAACACTGTCAGATAAGCCAGTTGAATTCAAATTGAACCACTCACTGGCCAAGCCCACAGTGCCAGACGCTCTGAGGGAGGATGAAAAATCTCCCCTCGTGCCTGTGACAGCAGGTCCCTGCAGAGGGGAAGGGTCCATGGCTCCCTGTATAGCATATGTATGATCTCCGCCAGCCAATATTTCCCTGGCCATCTTGGAGCTATCAATATCATCTTTAGTCCCTCCTCCCTCACCCTGCAAAGGGTTGGGGATATTAACACAATCCAAGGGAACGCATAGAGGAGAACACAGGGCCATTTGTGCACCAGCACGTTTATTCCCAGAGGTGCGCTCTGATCTTTCAGGGAGAAAAACAGTAGGCACTAGGCATTGTCCTGAGACGCGAACAGGTCCACCTTCGCTCTGCCGTACAAGCCCCAAATTTGATCTACCACTTCTGTGTTTAATTTCCATTCCCCGTAGAGGGGATTTCCTCTGGCCAGTAGATCCACTTCCAGATTCATGACGCCCTGTATATGCGTAGCTCTCAGGGAAGAAAGATTGGCATTGCTCCACAAAATCAGTTTGCATGCCAACATGTGCAAGCGGAGTGATCTCAGACCCCCTTGTCGATTTATGTAAGCCACATACGACGCATCTGTTGTTATCATTTTTCTTATCTGAACAACGCCCATCGGTACACCCTGAACCAGAAAGGATGGCTGTACCCATTGGCGCAGAGCCAAGACTGCCTCTGACGTCACTTTCACTCTCCTCCGGGAATGTAGTGACGGGTCCAGTCTCAAAAAGGCTACCCAGCGCTGAAAGTCTCTCATGAACAATCTGCCCAGGGGAATTACTATCAGAGTCCTGAGGCATGTGCGAAAGGAGAGGGGAGAGTTTTTTCCCTCAAAAACTCGACCAGGCATTGAGTACATCTCCGCACTCTCTCTTCTGAAAGTTGCGCTGTGTATGTCACTGAATCCAATGACAGGCCCAGATATATTATAGACTGCTTGGGAATTAACACACTTTTTTCTCGGTGTTTAACATCAGGCCCAGTTAAATGTACTAGAAGCATGAGTGTGTGTTCTCTTACTTTGAGCTCGGACTGAGCCGTTATCAGCCAATTGTCTATGTATGTAGCGAGACGAATACCCTTTTCCCTCAGTGGAGTCAGAGACTGTACATTTCACAAAGACTCTCGGGCTGAGTGACAGGCTGAAAGGGAGAACTAGATTCTCGTATGCCACGCCAAGGAATGCAAATCGCAGGAATTTCCTGTATATTCTTAGGTGAAAATGCATCCTTCAGGTCGATTGACGTAAACCACGTAAGCCTGACCGCACCAACTTCAGCAGTGTAGAATGAGTGAGCATTCTGAACTTGAACTTTCCTAAGTACTTGTTCAGTGTTCGCAGGTCCAAGATAGGACGGAGAGCCCGATTCCCCTTTTTTGGAACTAGGAAGTATTTCGAGTAAAATCCGCTTTGGCTTTCCTCGGGCGGAACTACTCTTATTACCTTTTTGTTCAACAGAGAGGTAACTTCCTCCTGAAGAGCGTGAATTAATTCTCCCCGCACATGAGAGTAAATGACCCCTCTGAACTGTGGTGGGGAAATCGCAAACTGCAGTCTGTAACCGTATTGTATTGTTCTCAATACCCAAGGGGACTCTGTGCACTCTCGCCAGAAGTTTATGTGCAGTGTTCTGGCGCCATCGTGTGGCTGGTTCGAGAACAGACTTGTGGTCTGTAATGTGCATGAGCGAGGACTTCGCGTCTGGACAGAGTTTCCATATCTCACCACCTGTAAGGGAGTGATGACTCCCTTCTGTGGTGTTATGCTGTGTTCTGATATGTTTTGCAACATTTTTTGGGGCATTGTGTTTTGCAACAACATGGGAGGGAAACAGTGACAACTTTATTGAATTTTGAACAAATAAAGTGCTTGTGACAACTGAGTTGGTGGGTATCAGTGCACCGTCTCTGTGTCGTTTCACTGCTCTGCATCCCTTGCGCCAGCGTGGCTCTGTTTTCCCCACTGAACACTTGCAAAAGTCCAAACTCTGTTTGTGAACGCTGAGCAGTTGAGGGTCGGGAGACAGCGAACGGGGGGGCTGTGGCCTCCGTTCCCTCTGAAAGACAGACTCAAACAGTCTTTTTCTTTCTCCTCACCACCATCTGAGTGGGCTGAGGAGGTGGGGGGCCCGTCTGAGCTGCAGAGGGCGGGTACGTCTTCCTTGGCCAAGCAGGTTTCTGCTCCTGAGCCCCGCTTTGACCCGCTGTGTTCATGAGCGGTGTCTGCGGTCTCTGCCGACGAGGAATGCGATAGCTGGCAGGTGGTCGTGCCGCAGCTTGCGTATAGTTTGGACGAGGGGGTGGAGGAGCCACAGTCTGCGTCAACCTGGGCGGGCAGAGGTGTAGCGTTCATCATCCCTCTTTTTTTCCTCGCATGTCTTCTGCATCCGTGCCAGAGCTGCGCCAAAAATGCCCTCTGGGACGACCGGTGCATCCAGAATGGTTTTCTTTTCGGAGTCAGAAAGGTTAGCCAAATTAAGCCGGCGTCCCCTCTCCTGAATCACCATAGTGGCCACAGCTTTGCCTGCAGCCTGGACCGCGCACCTCTGAAGACGAAGAGAGAGAGCTGTGATAACACAGATCTCGTCCCACTGTGCCTGGCCTGGAGTGGCACCTCGTCTTGCAGCTCCGCTTGGTATGCGGTTAGCAACGCTCTGACTAAGCGCGTTCCGTCAAGCTTGATTGGAAGCAGTCCGCTTTTGATAGCAGTGTGGGGTTTGCAGTCACCGTGCGCTTAGGATGTAAGTGTGTGGCGACGAGTGGCTCCAAAGGAGGCATGCAGAAAAGGTCCTGCTTCCTCAAGAAGTTCGGGAAATACTGGAAGTACTTGCCTCGCCGCCCGTTTAGCGCTCGGCAGTCTCTTACCCTCATAGAGAGACTTTACAATCTCTGCTATAACAGTCGGTCACGAAATGTTTAGCTTCTCTGCCGCGCGTTTGCACACGTCTTGCAGATTGACACTTTGAAGTGGCGAAGGTGGTGCCCTGTCCGCTCCTTCCGTGGATCCCGCTGTAACGAGGGGTTGAGCCGCTTGTGCAGGGGGTAAAAACGGGGAGTCTTCGAAGTCTTCCTCTTCAGAGAGAAGGAAGTCTGATTGCCCATCGTCCTCCATGTTGAACGCATCCTCCTCTTCCTCATCCGTGCTGAGCACATTAGGCAAAGGGGCGCATGCATCCAGCTGTTCGCCCCATGACATAGCTGCCGTGGTGGGCATTTCTTTGGGAATGGATACCTGAGGGGTGGCAGCTGGAGCTGGACTAGCAGACATGAGGGGATCTAAGCCCGACAAGCTAGCTTGGCGTGCTAGCCTGCGACGAAGGCTCTTAAGAGTGAATCGTGCGCAGTGCTCGTAGGAACCGGGATTCTCGATTGCATGTTTCAGCCCAAGACAAGCAGACCTGGTGTGTGTCTTTGGATGAAATCTTGTTCCCGCACGAGCAAAGCCGCGGAGGATCTTCCTCGTGAGTCAGCGTACTCTGCATTGCTGCAGCCATGAGGTACTGTTAATCCTTTAATAGCTGGAGTGCCGATTACAGGATTAGGCGAACGCGGCATGATGACCGACAAATCGTAGAATAATACAGTACCAAATAATTACCCAGCAACTAGCGTGGTGACTAGTTGATGGCTTCTCGGAGTTGAGCAGGCTTCTGGTGTGAAGCGAGAAGAGGTTTTTGAATGTCGTCATGACGTTGCATCCACCCTCTTATACTCGGAGGGGGAGCCACTCCCAGACGCAAACGTCACATTTGCCAGCAAATAGGGGCTAGCGTAATGAAATTGGGCTTCTGAGGACTACGCTGAAGGGGCGTATCCCATAGTGAGTCACCGAACCGTATGCTTAAAAGAAAACACCATAGATTTCTGGAATACATTCACAAACACATAGAACTACAAATCCTGCCTCATATGGACTACAAAACCCAGTCATGCCACACACACACACACACACACACTCACCTGCTCCAAGTCACCATTGATTAGACACTCACAGCTGAAGCTGCTTTTGGACTGATTCCTGCACTATAAATACAGCACACTAAAGCCGTAGTCACACTAGAGTTTGAGCTTGCGAAATTCTGTCGTACGGCGCTGCAAAAAGGGGCGGGATTAAACAAGATGATTAGACATTAAAAAAAGCGAGCGATTGCTCCATGTTTTAAATTTCTGTTCAGAGAGGTCATGTTTTGAACCTGGATTGGTCTCACGCAGTCAAGTGATGCAATTTCGCAGGTCAGAGTTCACCAAGCTTGAACTTTGCACTTCAACAACCTGCAAAACTCGACGCATGACCCTGCGTTTCCGGTCTGACGCATTCGTGTGCGTATGAATGGAAGTCTATGGAGGGAAAAGTCCAGTGTGACCGCGACTTAACACTCAGTTGTGAGTCTTGTTATCTGTTATAGTGACATTGGAGAAAATCTTTGAGGCATGCACCCTGAAGTCCTGCCCACTGAACCTCTCTGATGCACGCATTGAAGGCTTACCACATTGTTCACAGCTGGACCTCATCACTCTAATCATTAGCCCCTTTAAATAGTGTAGCTTCAGAGTAGCAGTATGCACTGGTCTTTCACTGCTCTGGACTCCTCATATGGTGTCGTGGCTGCATGCAATTGTGAGTTATGTTTTCTTATGTTTATTTACGAAGTATTGTTTGTATATGCAGTTTTTTTGTGTTTATTTATGAAGCATTGTTTATGCAGTTTATTGATTTTATTTGTTTGGTCTGTCTTTATGTATTTATGATTAGAAACCAGTCTGATACCATGTGAAGAGTTATGTACTAGTTATGTACATTGGTGAATAAAATCCAACAAAATTAATCTTGTTTCAAGTGTTTTGACTGACACTCCATTGTGATACTCCCCCTGCGAGTCAGCATTATCTTCCTAATTTCTTACAGACATTACAATGCGTTTCCTTTGTCTTGTTTTGCCGTGTTTTGACCCACGCTTAGTTTATTCTGTTTTACTCCTGTCTTCTGGCTGTCTTGAGACCATCTGCCTGTTATTTCAACTACGACTCTGGATTGACTTTATGCATCTGTTTGACTTTTCAGTCACCTCTATCGTCAATTTTTCAAAAAAGCAACAAGCGACTGTTTTTAGGTGTTACTGTAGATTTTTAGAGATTCTCATGTGTCCGTGCTGTACCGTTCCTAATGTTACTCTACTCTATGCCGTCTGTCTCTCCCCCGCCTAAGAGCACTTGAAGGCAGCACATTGCCACACAGCCGTCCCTTGCACCTTCAGCCTTGAGAGCAGATCATTCCTCTGCATGTTGATGGCAAATATTTTAGCACCGTGAGCTTGGGAAATTACCCTGGTACAGTCAAACCGATCTGCTTCTCTGTTTTAAATGTAATTTAAATAGACTGTTTATTCTTTTCTTGCTGTTGTTCACAATCACAGAGATTTTAGTGGCACCAGTCTGCCAGCCATCAGAGTAGAGGCAGGTAGTGTGCAAGAGTGAGAATATTGAGAACATTTGAGGAAAATGGTAGAAATAAACATGAAAGCAGCTTCCTCCGCAATCCTGCTGTCTGGCCGAAACACCTGTCTGATGACGAGCGCTGTCAATTCATATGAAAAATGGTGAAAAGATTAGTTTTATGGATTTTGAATTAAATTAGGTTAAATGTTTTTTTTTTTTTTTTTTTATACTACTATTAAAATCTAATCACAAAAAAATGGCTAATTAACTGTACATCAGGGTGCCCAAACTGTTCTGGCCAGTGTCCTGCAAAATTTAGTTTAAGCCCCATTCAGACAGACCTGGGCTAGCTAACCATGCTCTTACTAGCCTTTCTAGAAACATCCTTTTGCAGGTATACATACATACATATATATATATATATATATATATATATATATATATATATATATATATATATATATGTGTTACTACTACAATTTGGTCCTTTTGCCACCGTTCATACCGCTGCCGCGGTGGTATTTGGTGCACCAGAAGCTTTTGACCGCTGGGTGGCGCTTTTAACCACAGATTTTCAGCTTTGCCTTTTCACAATACTAGATAGACGGTTCTGTATGTGTACCTTATGTGATGTGTTCACTTAAAATATAATTTTGTTTTAGTTTTCTTAGTAATAAACATGCTTTTACACTATATTGTTTGTTTTAGAAATAATACATGGTGAGAAGTATAACCCTTGGCTGCAAAAAGCAAATATAAGAATTAGTTCTTTAGCCTTTATAGTGCCCTATTAAATTGCGTTGGGGTGAAAACAATGTTTTGATTTCTTTGACCATAATGGCGATGTTATTACCTCAAATCTTAAACATGTGCACATATAAAAACCACGGCACAGCACACACTACAAAATAATATTAAGATTATTGTGCTGGTGGAGCACTTCACCTTGTTATATATCTTATCAGTAGGCTAATTATTATTTATAACAGGCTTACAAATATTTGACCAATTGGCATTACATGTAAAACACTCTCATGCACTCAGAACTAGTGGCAGTTATGAATTAGATAAACGGGCATATACGCACGCAAAGTGAGCCGCATATCATCTGTTAATTTCTCTTTCACACGCATGCTGAGAAAGAAAAAAATCTGCTTGTTTAAAAAAAGCGCATTATATCCACTAATGTATAATAATAACAATAATATTTAGTTAATAAATCCATAAACGTGCTTTGACTGCATAGGTCAACCTGTTGCATGGCAAAGGCTAGCCAGTGTGGAAACATTTCAAAACCATCATTGGCCAACTAAGGTCGCAAGTTCTGTCGTTACAAATAGTTCATTGATTTGATTTGGCGTTTCCCAAAACCATCGTTTCAACGAACATTTCCAAACTGCGTCGCAACTTGTGCACTTGAAACTACACCTCTGGAGCTGTAAAAACATAGTTCCTGGCTGTGTTATGCTGCGTTCACACCAGACGCGGAACGCGCGGCAAAATCGCGCTATTCGCGAGTAAATAGACGCGTGAACATTTGAGTTTACTCGCTTCATTCGCGCGTCAGACTCCGCTTCATTCGCGCGTCAAACTCCGCTTCATTCGCGCGTCAAATTCACTTCAGAACAGACGCGGATTTGCGTCATGGGCAGGGCTTCTGTCTGCCTGGTGAATGTAGCTTCGTTGCTAAATGGCTAACATGGATTTTATTGATAAAATACCTGTGTTTATGTGCTTTATGAAGGCTGTAAAACAGCGTCGATACGTTTGGAGCAGTGTCTGAGTCCACTAGATACTTTCAGAGGTGCACCCAGCGCTGTGAGCTCATAAACTCCTCCAGAAACTTAACCTGGATGACTGGGGCTTCCAGCGGTGCTTCTGACTGAGCCAAGCCCAGTTTGATGAACTGTTGTCGGTCTCGGCTGGAGGATTTCCCCCGGACACCAACAACAGGGGCTACGTCACAATCATGCTCCCACAAGAGCAAGCTCCTGATTGGTTAACGCGGCGCGAATGTCCGCAGAAGTTCAGATATTTGAACTCGAGCGATTTGCGCGTTAAGCGCGTCAAACGCTCAATTCGCGCGTATCGCGCCATTCGCGCCGCGCAATTCGCGCCGCGCCATTCGCGCAATTTGCGTCATTCGCGCTGCGCCATTCGCGCGTATCGCGCCGCAGGATGCCTATTCGCGCGTTTGCATTGACTTAACATGTAAATCACTCGCGCTTGACGCTTCTTCCGCGTCTGGTGTGAACGCAGCATTATATTCCCACGTACCCCCCTATGCCCTATTCATTTAGAACATTTAAACTTGGAATGATTAAAAATAAAAAAGAATTGAACACAGCCTCGTTCCCAGAGATGGGTTGCGGCTGGAAGGGCATCCGCTGCGTAAAATCGTGCTGGATAAGTTGGCGGTTCATTCCGCTGTGGCGACCCCGCAAGGGACAAAGCCGACAAGAAAATGAATGAATGAATGAACACAGCCTCATGGCGAAAGCTATAGGTGGCCTAGGTATTATATTTACCTTACAGCTTGTGAAATAAAAAAACAAAGCATACGTTAATGCTTTTAATTTATGGGTTATTTATTAAGTATCTGTACTGTATATGACATGGGCCTGTTGGTTAGAGCATTTCTGCAGGTTTGCATGTGTCAAATTGTAAAAGTAGACTTTTCAAAAAATAAATAATCAATATTCTATTTTATAATAACAAAAATCATCATCATCATCAATAATATTATAAATATTATTATTAACGTTATTTTTATTATTACCCATTTTGCTGTGATGGCTGTGCTGTGTTTGACTGCCAATAGTTTTTAGATTACTATATGTTTAAAAGCGAAATTGTTACATGTTGCACATGAGTGCAATGTAGAAAAATATAATGAATGCACTGAATGCAAGTAACTGCGGTCTGCAGTTATCTTACTCGTTCCCGGTTACATGTCGACCAGGGCTATTCAATTGGCTGCCGCTCCAAATAGTGTGACCAAGATATCAAAAATAGTTATGAAGTGACGTGCGTCTGTTCAATACAGCATAAGCTGCACAGAGTGTGAGTCATCTGACATTAAGCGAGTGGCGCGAGCAGCCAAAAACATTTGGATATGTTTGTAGAAAATGCCTTTTGTACAATGCACTGATATCATTAATAGAGATGCAATGATTAGCCGATTTCACTATTAACCCCACTTTTATTCATTAATTGCTTCTCAATGCCACATTTCTGTTGCACGAAAAAAGCCACTGCGAATAAACAAAGTTATGCCAATACGCACGCACATTGGATTAACTAACAGCAAGCCCTTTCAAACTTTTCAATTTATTTTTTAAGTCCAAAGACAGAAATGTACTATTGTTTGTTTTGTTTAATTAATATTTTGTGCTGTATTTGGTTACTGCAATAAACAACACTTTAAAATATAAGCAGTTTTATCGTTATTTTGCTAAAGTAGTAGTGTTTTAAATTTAATAAATGCATAATAATGGTGATAACTGTGAAACCATGATTATTCTTCAGACTATAATTGTACAACCAAAATCTATAATTGTTGCATCCCTAATTGTTACGCAGTTTAAAACATTACATATTTTTAAAAAAGTAGTTCATCAAAAACAGTTATCGGTTCAGTTTGAAATTAAACTTGATAAACGGTTAATGATGGCACCTGATGTCCACAGAAACATTAGTGGGGCGTCGATTAAGAATGCACTGCACATCGAGCTTTAATAATAAATCTTAAAAAAATAGATTTAGATATACACTTTTTCCCTACAGTCATTATCCAACTGTAGGAGCCACTTTTTTATATTGTAATGATTTTGTGGTCCACTAGGGGTCGCTAGACGCTAAGTATAACTAGGGTGCCTGTGTAAGCGAGGAAGAGCGTCAGTAATGGGAAAGCACACGGTTTTTGACCGTGCTAATGGGTATCTTGCTTGCTAACGTGAGAATAATGCTGTGTTTAGATATGTGCTGTGTGTATATGGTGCAAAATTTATATGCACATGATTATGAAGAAAGGAGAAGCAAAGATTGAGGCTTTGTTTTATTCACCTGTACAAAATAAAGACACTCTGCAGTGAATCAACTGTAGCATGCATGGACTCTGATTGCACGCGTGAAATACGTGCTCACCCCGTTACCGGCGACAACAGCAATGGAAGGCTGTTACATTAAGTCAAAAACCTCTGCTTCCAGTGGTCTGTGAGTATAAATTGACTGGACTTCGAGTCAGTGACCGCTATTGAACACACATTTCAGCCCAGGACGGAGAGTGGATGTTGGACTTCGTTTGTTGTTTCTGTTGGAGTTGCTGTGGATCTCGTTAGCTGTTCCTGCTGGTGTCGCGTTGGTCTTCGTTTGCTGTTCCTGTTGGAGTCGCGTTGGACTTCGTTTGCTGTTCCTGTTGGATTCGCATTGGATGGTGATTTAACACAGGATTTAAAGGTACATTGTTGCAACAATAACAGAACGTAATGGCCATTTTTTATGTGTGCACACAAAACAAGCATAAATCCAATGCATTGGTTGCTAAAATGTTGGACAATTCTTTGTACTGTATGGTTGTTGTGATATTGTAAGAATATGGAGGAACAGTGTTTAAATGCGGAGGAATCCGCTGGGACAAAACAACAGCTTTATGATGATACTGAGCCTGAAAGGCAAAAGAGGCCAGTTAAACTTACAGCAAAGGCCTTAGTGGAAAGGCTGCATTCATTACAAGCAATTAGGAAAGCAAAGTTGAACAAAGCAGACAAAATAATTGAAACTATTAAAGGGTTGATGCAAAATAACAGAGAATATGAGAATAAAGTACAAAGTGTATTTGAAAATTTCAAGAAGTTATGTTTGGAGGCTCAAGAAGCACATGAATCTTTGTTGACTTTGTTGCCTGATAATGAAATAGAAAAACATGATATATGGTTCAAGGCAAAAATGATTTCAAAAAATTAGTTTATTGAACATGTCAATTTATGGTTGGCCACATCTGACACATGTCAGGAAATATCTAAAGGGGTTACTAATGTAAATGTCAATGATGAGGTTGTCCCAGAGGACAGTGTTTCAAATGTTTCAAAGGGTACCACTAACTATAGTAAGCACAGTTCCAATAGTAGCAGTTCTTCCACTGCATCTGCTCGTGTACAGGCCGAGGCAGAGAGAGCTGCACTTATGGCTCGTGCCGCTGCATTAAAATCCAAACATGCAATTGAAACAAAGCAAGAGGAATTGAGAAAACAAAAGGAACAACTTGAATTAGATGCTGAAATCGCAGCATCTACTGCAAAGCTTGCTGTTTTGAGTACTGTTGGCAGCCAAAGCAAATGCTCACGTACTGGTAGTTCTCGTTCTAAAGGAAAGGAAGTAACAAAGAATCAAACGTCAAGGGATGTGACTGGAAATGGAATTTTTGATTCAACAAGAAAAAAAATATTAAATCCACAAGCTACTGAATATGTACCAACGAGCAGTGGCGGCTGGTGTTAAAAAATTTTGGGAGGGCGCAAACACCAGAAAAAAAATCTAACTGTTGGTAAAGTAAGAGTGTTAAAGCCATTTTTCAGGTGATGTATCAAAAAACAAAAATATGACTAAAGCATACAATAAATACATCACAAATCAGTTCATTTTAGTTCAATTTGGGTTTATTATCAGTAATGAAGTTATCAAGATAATCAGTAACACACATACACACACACACACACAAACAAATGTTGCCTAATCACTGGCCAGTAGCACTACTTGAAAATAAATTATGCTCTCCTTTTTTTCTTCTGGCTTGCAAATTTCTCAATAACCGTTAAAGTCAGTCATCTCAGTCACCAGTGTCTTCTCTATTGACAGCAATGCATTCAGCCTCTCTTGCGTCATGCTGTTTGAAACAGCAAACACGGAAATAGTAAAAGGTATAACTTACATTTCTCATGACACCGGCCAACTCCGTATGTCATAACAAGTGCTGGAAAAGTCCCGAATATTCGCGCGCTCACCATCACTTGACTACTGGTGAATTTGCAATGACGGTCGATCTGGTCCAAGCTTTTTAATTCTTTTTTTTTTCTTCATCCAAACGCCTTGTGAACGGATATCTTTGCAAAGATACAACGGAATTTTCCTTCATCTCGACAAATTGCATTCTAAGCTCTTTGGTGAGAATGGTCCAATCACATAAGGCCAATCATATAAACACAAATATGATTCGTTCTAAGAACAAAAATAGGAGGGTTCGGGACGCAGAGCGCTGCGCCCCAAAGACAGTTTAAATCAGGCCAATTAGAGCTTATCGTAATATCACGTGCATTGCAAAAGTTTGTGTACCTACATAGACACCCATTAGTCCGGCGCCCCGCACACATATGAAAAAATATTGTTCCTACTTTTTTTTTCAATAAATGTTAGTATGACTACAAGAAATGTTAGAATGTTATAATTAAATACATTTATTTTGTTAATATTTGTGATAATAAACATTAACATATTAAAGGGGTCTAACTTGAAGGGGGGGCGGGGCCCCAGCGCCCTCTATTGACCAGCCGCCACTGCCAACGAGTCAAATATCAGTGGATAAAGTTGGAGCAATTTACAGCAGTCCATCACAACCAACTGGTGCTGCCTCTAATGGCCCATCACAATCAGTTTGTGCTACCTCTAACTTTCCATCACAATCAACAAAAACGCAGCACACAGAAGGATTGAACACTTATGTCACCAGCACTCATCAACATCAGGACTCAAGTCAATTTGTACAACACTCCAGTGGCAGTATGGCAACACAAGCTACAAACCCTCTTCCATCTCAAGATGAACCTCTTTTTGAGATTTTGAAAAAGCAGGAGGAGCTCACTGCATATCTTGTGCATCAAGCCCAACCTCACACACTTCCAAAAAGAGAGATTCCAGTCTTCAATGGTGATGCACTTCAATGTGTACCTTTTATTAGAGCATTTGAACATGGTGTTGAGGAAAGAACTCGTAATAAAAGGGATTGTTTCTATTTTCTGGAACAATTTACCACAGGTCAACCTAAAGAATTGGTTCGGAGTTGTCAACATCTTGATCATGAAATAGGTTATCCATTAGCTAAAAATCTTCTGAAGGAACAATTTGGTAATGATTTTAAAATCGCTGCTGCATATATGGATAAAGCCTTAGGCTGGCCCTCGTTAAAGGCTGAGGACGCACAAGGGTTATATGCATATTCCTTGTTTTTGCGCTCATGTTGTAATCTTATTGATGACATCTCTTTTATGCAAGAGCTCAACATGCCAAGTAATATGAGAACCGTTGTAATGAAGTTACCTTTCAAGTTGAGAGAACGTTGGCAAGAAAAGGCCTGTGAGATAATGGATCTGATCCAAGCCAGACCCAATTTCTCACATGTTGTGGATTTCATTGAACGACATGCAAAGATGGTTTCTGATCCTGTGTTTGGATGTATTCAAGACAAACAACAAGGTGCAAGCAAAGCTATTAAGATATTCAAGGGAAACAGTTTTGCTAATAATGTTGTTCCCTCAGTTCCAGTTAAAAACTTGCAGCAAGGAACTCGTTTTGTGAGTAGGATTGATGAACGCAAGACTTGCTTGTTATGTCAAGGCAATCATGTCTTGGAAAGGTGTCATGCTTTAAAGAAGAAGTCACAACGAGAAAAGATTGACTTTTTGAAAGGAAATGGAATTTGTTTCAGTTGTTTGAAGTCCGGACATGTAAGCAAAAAATGTGATAATTGTCTTGTCTGTGAAGTCTGCAAGCAAATGCATCCTACAGTTTTGCACATATATCGCAAGTTGACAGATGGAATTCCACAGGCAAAGGACAATGAAAAGAGGAGCAGCATAGTCTCTACCCAAACTTGTGGCCATACAGGGGCTGGTAATGAAAAGTGTTTGCTTTCAATCATCCCAGTACAAGTAAAATCAGTTAAAAGTCAGAAAGTAATTCAGACTTATGCCTTTCTGGATCCTGGGAGCTCAGCCTCGTTTTGTTCAGAGCAGCTGATGAATGAACTTACTGTTGGAGAAAAAAGAATTAACATCTATCTTTGTACTATGGGGCAAGAACAACCTGTGTCTTGTAATGTCATTACTGGTTTAGAGGTATGCGATATCAACAGCAATAAGTTCTTCTCTCTTCCTGAAGTGTATACACAAAAGAAAATGCCTGTCAATTCAGACAATATAGTAACACAGGAGGACATTTCCAAATGGCCATATCTGGACAGGGTAACAATTCCTCACATTGAAGCTAATATAGGTTTACTGATTGGAGCTAATGCATCTCAAGTAATGGAACCTTGGGAAATAATAAACAGCTATGGTAATGGGCCATATGCCATTAGAACCCTACTGGGGTGGGTTGTTAATGGACTTTCAGAAGCAAGCAGTAACTGCGAGGATGAAACTGGTACACCCTCTGTTACTGTTAACAGGATTTCAATCAGGAGGCTTGAAGAATTGCTCCAAAGTCAGTATAATCACGACTTCAATGAAAATGTTGAGAAAGAGGAGATGTCAAGGGAGGACTTTCAATTTATGGAAATAATGAAGAACTCTGTCAAAATGCAGGATGGTCATTATAGCCTGAGGGTACCATTTCGAAATGATGATGTTGTACTTCCAAACAACTTAAGTGTTGCCAAACAGAGGTCTAATGGTTTGAGAAAAAGGCTTGAAAGGAATGAACTGTTGCATGAGGAGTATACTCATTTTCTTTCTGATGTTCTGGAGAAGGGATATGCTGAAAGGGTTCCAGAGGATCAATTAGATCGTGATGATGGAAAGGTTTGGTATATTCCTCATCATGGAGTATTGCATGCAAAGAAAGGAACATTGAGGGTTGTGTTTGATTGTGGGGCAACGTTTATAGATACTTCACTCAACAAACAATTGTTGCAAGGTCCCAATCTTACAAATTCACTTTTGGGAGTTTTGTTACGTTTCAGACAGGAAACCATAGCACTGATGGCTGACATACAAGCTATGTTTCATCAGGTCAAGGTAGCAGAAGAAGATGTGGATTTTCTTCGGTTTTTATGGTGGTCTGATGGAAACTTGAAGCAGGAAGTCACTACATATAGGATGATAGTCCATCTGTTTGGAGCCGTGTCTTCTCCAAGTTGTGCATGTTATGCATTAAGACGAACTGCAGAGGACTATCAAGCACTTTTTTCAGCAGAAGTGATCAACACTGTCTTTGATTGTTTTTATGTAGATGACTGCTTGAAAAGTATCTTCTCAGAGGAAGCTGCTATTGCCATGGTGCAGGATCTTGTTGCTCTTTGCAAAAAGGGTGGATTGTGACTGGAAATGGAATTTTTGATTCAACAAGAAAAAAAATATTAAATCCACAAGCTACTGAATATGTACCAACGAGTCAAATATCAGTGGATAAAGTTGGAGCAATTTACAGCAGTCCATCACAACCAACTGGTGCTGCCTCTAATGGCCCATCACAATCAGTTTGTGCTACCTCTAACTTTCCATCACAATCAACAAAAACGCAGCACACAGAAGGATTGAACACTTATGTCACCAGCACTCATCAACATCAGGACTCAAGTCAATTTGTACAACACTCCAGTGGCAGTATGGCAACACAAGCTACAAACCCTCTTCCATCTCAAGATGAACCTCTTTTTGAGATTTTGAAAAAGCAGGAGGAGCTCACTGCATATCTTGTGCATCAAGCCCAACCTCACACACTTCCAAAAAGAGAGATTCCAGTCTTCAATGGTGATGCACTTCAATATGTACCTTTTATTAGAGCATTTGAACATGGTGTTGAGGAAAGAACTCGTAATAAAAGGGATTGTTTGTATTTTCTGGAAATGATGATGTTGTACTTCCAAACAACTTAAGTGTTGCCAAACAGAGGTCTAATGGTTTGAGAAAAAGGCTTGAAAGGAATGAACTGTTGCATGAGGAGTATACTCATTTTCTTTCTGATGTTCTGGAGAAGGGATATGCTGAAAGGGTTCCAGAGGATCAATTAGATCGTGATGATGGAAAGGTTTGGTATATTCCTCATCATGGAGTATTGCATGCAAAGAAAGGAACATTGAGGGTTGTGTTTGATTGTGGGGCAACGTTTATAGATACTTCACTCAACAAACAATTGTTGCAAGGTCCCAATCTTACAAATTCACTTTTGGGAGTTTTGTTACGTTTCAGACAGGAAACCATAGCACTGATGGCTGACATACAAGCTACGTTTCATCAGGTCAAGGTAGCAGAAGAAGATGTGGATTTTCTTCGGTTTTTATGGTGGTCTGATGGAAACTTGAAGCAGGAAGTCACTACATATAGGATGATAGTCCATCTGTTTGGAGCCGTGTCTTCTCCAAGTTGTGCATGTTATGCATTAAGACGAACTGCAGAGGACTATCAAGCACTTTTTTCAGCAGAAGTGATCAACACTGTCTTTGATTGTTTTTATGTAGATGACTGCTTGAAAAGTATCTTCTCAGAGGAAGCTGCTATTGCCATGGTGCAGGATCTTGTTGCTCTTTGCAAAAAGGGTGGATTTTGTTTGACGAAATGGACCAGTAATAGCCGTAAGGTACTGCAATCAGTTCCAGAAGAGCACAGAAGTAAAGACATCCAGTACTTGGATTTAGACCGGGATAAGTTGCCTGTAGAACGAACTTTGGGTCTTCAGTGGTGTGCAGAAGCTGACACGATTCAATTTAAACTGCAGTTGAAACCCCATCAGTGCACAAGAAGGGGGATTTTGTCTACTGTTAGTTCAGTTTATGACTCTATGGGATTTCTTGCTCCTCTTATGTTGCCCGCTAAGTTGCTTCTACAGGAGATGTGTAGACAGAATTTGGGTTGGGATGAGGAGATACCTCCAACTCTCCAAAAACAGTGGACTTGTTGGATTTCTAATTTGGATGAAGTGGCAGAGTTTCACGTTGGCCGATGCTTAAAACCTACAGATTTCGGAGAAATCATGCATGCCTGTTTGCATCATTTTTCAGATGCCTCTGAAAGAGGATATGGTATGGTTACTTATCTTAGGGTGATAAACAGGGATGATAAAGTGCATGTAACATTTCTACTTGGCAAGTCCAGAGTAGCTCCCCTTAAACATCTAACTATTCCTCTAACTATGGAGTTAGCAGCAGCTGTTCTCTCTGTTAAAGTGGACCAGATGTTAAGAAGAGAATTAAGACTTCAATTGGAGATTTCAGTTTTTTGGACTGACAGTCAAACTGTACTCAAGTACATCAAAAATGAAGACAAACGCTTTCAAACCTTTGTTGCAAATAGGGTCTCTTACATTAGAGACAGGACGTCGCTTCAGCAGTGGAGATATGTTGCCACCAAGGAAAATCCTGCAGATTATGCTTCACGTGGAATGCATATCAAGGCATTTATGCACAGTAAAAGATGGATTGCAGGTCCTAGCTTTCTTTGGAGAACAGAAGAGTATCAGTTACACCCCCAAAAGCAAATTGTGGATATGCACCAAGATGATGATGATCCAGAGATCAAGAAAGATCTTAGAGTGAATGCTGTTATCCTGCAAGGTATACAGAATGCCAGTAACTATCTTATCACATATTTTTCAGACTGGAAAAAACTGAAGGTGGCAGTTGCTTGGATGCTCAAGGTAAAAAAGCTACTGAAAAGGATATGTCTCAAAAGAAAGGAGTTACTGGAAAGGAATTGCAATGCTTCGAAATCAATCATAGATGCACAAATTAAGTCATTCAAGGCAACTTTGGGTGGACAGTTTTTGTCGTTGGAAGACCTCTTTGAGGCTGAAATAGCCATTGTTCGCTTCAGTCAGCAGCAAGAGTTTCAAGACGAGATTGAACAACTGAAACATGGTTCCTGTGGGGTCAAGAAGGAGAGCAGCATATACAGATTGGACCCTGTATTGGATGACGAACTCATCAGAGTAGGAGGAAGACTCGGAAAGGCAGCCATGCCTATCGAATCCAAACATCCCATCATTTTGTCCAAAAATCACCATGTTTCAAATCTTCTACTTAGTCACATTCATGATCACTTGGGTCATTGTGGCAGGAACCATATGTTGTCCAAACTGAGACAAACATATTGGATTATAAATGCTAATGCCGCTGCAAGGAAAGTTATTTCAAAATGTATTGTATGTAGACGTTATAGAGGAAAGACAGGAGAACAAAAGATGTCTGATCTACCTCTTGAACGAATTACACCTGATCTTCCACCTTTTACAAATAATGGGGTGGATTACTTTGGCCCTATCGAAGTCAGACGAGGACGTACTACAGTAAAACGATACAGAGTGATTTTTACTTGTATGGCAAGTAGAGCGGTGCACTTGGAAGTAGCCTATTCCTTGGACACAGATGGATGTATAAATGCTCTACGAAGATTTATTTCTCGTAGAGGTCAAGTAGTACACATTAGATCAGATAATGGGACAAACTTCATTGGTGCCAACAGAGAGTTAAAAGAGGCCATTTCTGCATGGAATGACAAGCAAATTGAAAGAGAGTTACTTCAAGTAGGGGTTCAGTGGAGCTTTAATCCACCGGCTGGCTCCCATTATGGAGGTGCATGGGAGCGCATTATTCGTATGGTGAGAAACATCCTTTGCTCTGTACTTCACCAACAAACATTGGATGACGAATCCTTTCATACTATTCTGTGTGAAGTAGAATCAATTCTAAATGATCGTCCTATTACCAAGGTATCCAGTGATCCCAATGACCTTGAAGCTCTTACTCCAAATCATCTGCTTCTCATGAAAGGCAAACCTGCTTTACCACCAGGTCTTTTTGAAAGAACAGATCTCTATGTGAAAAGAAGATGGAAACAAGTGCAGTACCTAGCTGATCTTTTCTGGAAAAGATGGATACGGGAGTATCTTCCTCTACTTCAAAAACGTCAAAAATGGACAAAGGAACGCCGAAGTTTTAGTACTGGGGACATTGTAGTTTTACTGGATCCTACTGCGCCTCGTGGCTCATGGCTACTTGGTCGAGTATTAGAAACTTTTTCAGATGATAAGGGCCTGGTACGAACAGTAAAGGTTAAAACCAAGAGTAGTATTTTGGAACGACCTGTAAGAAAGCTTTGTCTTTTGTTGGAGGTAAATGACTAATGTGGACTGTTACATTCTATGCCATGGGGTTTTTCACTATTTGTTATGGCTCCTTTATGTAATATTTGTAATTGTTATGTTAGTTATCATAATCAATTAAGGGGCCGGTGTGTAGGAGCCACTTTTTTATATTGTAATGATTTTGTGGTCCGCTAGGGGTCGCTAGACGCTAAGTATAACTAGGGTGCCTGTGTAAGCGAGGAAGAGCGTCAGTAATGGGAAAGCACACGGTTTTTGACCGTGCTAATGGGTATCTTGCTTGCTAGCGTGAGAATAATGCTGTGTTTAGATATGTGCTGTGTGTATATGGTGCAAAATTTATATGCACATGATTATGAGGAAAGGAGAAGCAAAGATTGAGGCTTTGTTTTATTCACCTGTACAAAATAAAGACACTCTGCAGTGAATCAACTGTAGCATGCATGGACTCTGATTGCACGCGTGAAATACGTGCTCACCCCCGTTACCGGCGACAACAGCAATGAAAGGCTGTTACACCAACATTATTCTGTTATCTCTTTTGTAAAAATGAAATTTTAAATGAAGCTTGATTAGAAGGATATTTATTATTTTGCATCGTAACATTTGCTTTGGGTAGAATGAGATAGTGGAGATATGCCATTCTGAAATATTTAACAGCAGGGGCGCCTGCAGGATTTTATTCCTTGGTATGCACAAATCCAGCACACGACCCTATGTTACTGTTTTCCATGTTGTGCCGGTCAATTACAATTTAATTCATTAAATCAAATCATTTGATTAAGCAGGACAGGCGTTTACAATATTCTGAGAAAACAGAAACTCGTTGTGAGAATAGAGACGTCTGCTTATTTATGCCAGTCTGTCAGATAAAATTGTTTACAACACCTTGAATGGTTCCGTTCTATGCAAGGAGGCTGCGCAGCAGCTGGATCTGATCTACAGCCAGGTCCAGATGAGACTGCGGTCTCCACACCGTGTGGGGGATCAGTATTTGTCTCATCAGTTTTAGGCCTTTTGGCAAATGTCTCAATTAAGTTTCTGTTTTAAAGAGCGTTTACTCATTTTGAACCCTGTTTTAAACCAATAGCTATCTGAATTGTAATTGTTAGTGTGCAGAAAAACCGGCAGCAAAACTAAAGCCAATAGATTTCTTTACCCATCTCCCACCATGCAAGTACATACACGCTTTAAAACACACAAACACACACCTTTATTTGTTTGTCATTATTTCTTGCTTTGTTAATATATCGTAGTGTATACTGTTTAATAATCAATTTAAATGTAATAAATAAATAAATAAATAAATAAATAAAAAGCGCCATTAATTCCCGCCCTCTCATGGTACGCACAGTGCGTACAGCCTTAGGGCTGCAGGCGCCACTGTTTAACAGTGCTACTTTTATCAAATGATGATTTTTTTTTTCTTAAAACCGATGCGCATATATTTTATTAACCTATTTCCCCTGAAGCACTTAATGATTTTCTTTATTTAATATACACCATCCTTAAATTATTTTCTTAAATAAAAGGGACTTATCTATTAAGTTTCATATAGCCTAGGGAAAAATATAGGTTTCAGGTCTCTCTGGAGCATTTGGGCTGACTGTTTGACGGCGTCAACCGAAATAGGATGTTATTAAATACGTTTTACAGAGTTATTACCGGAGAAATTCTGTTGCTGTCGGTTGAATAAATGAATATAATGAATGAAAATACATTGGCTAGAGGAAATGGGGTGGAGAGTGACGTCACGGCTCCCGAAATATTTTGCTTATATCAAAAAGGAGGAAAACAGATACAGTGTTTGTTGCAAGCATAGAAGTTTCCGACGCACTTTGCAAATGTTTGTTGGAACGACTGATTTGGACCAAATCAACTAATTATCTTTGTAGCGACACAACTTGCGACCTTAGTTGGGGCTAACAAGGGTTTTTGGAATCGCACCGCAGATAGGCTAAATGCTAGAGAAGTGCTTTTGCAGACCAGTGCTGTGTTCTCATTTCACTACAGTTATTGCAAATTCAGCAATCTCCCCATGCTGCATCACTGGTAAAATAATTATGCCAAATGTGTGCTCCTAGTTGTGTAAAATGCGTGTTTTTGACATCTAAAGTTATTTATTTTCTAAAGCTTCTAAAGTCTTTCGATTAATTTGTTACCTCAGATTTAGAATAATTTATCTAGATTTGATTCAAATGTCGCGTGACAGGCTCAAGCAACTTTGCCATGCTTGGAGCTAGAATCTAGCATAATTAAAGATAGTCTCTGTGTGCAGGTACAAACTCCACGGTCCACTTAAGATGATTATGGCCAAGCAAAATTCTCTGCTGCTGTCGCTTATTTAATTTCATAACCGCCATTAATAGCAAAAGGGAACCTATTTTGAGTGCATGAGAGTGTTTTAGATGTAGTGGCAGTTGGTCAAATATTTGTAACCTAGCCTAGAAAAATACTGGAGACATAGCCTACCCCTTCCCCCATCTCAAACCAAATGCTTGTCTGTCTGAGGTGTTAATGGCTCATAGGCCTATTGTGCTTTAACCGGAAAAAACAACAACCCGAAAACACTGAAATGGATTACAAGGGTTGCTACAGAAAATAACCTAACAGCAATAATAATTTTAATACTACTACTACTACTACTACTACTACTAATAATAATAATAATAATATTTGCCAGTGATGGATTGCAGCTGGAAGGGCATCCACTGCGTAAAACATATGCTGGATAAGTTGGCGGTTCATTCCGCTGTGGCGACCACAAATTAATAAAGGGACTAAGCTGAAAAAAAAATGAATGAATGAATAATAATAGTAATATAAAAATAAAGTAATAATCTTTACACACAGATGCCGTGCAAGCAGCCTTTTTTTATTATTTTAATTGCTGCTGCCCCCTTCCCCCACCTCAAACCTGAAAGTTGCAGAGAGAACACCTTGATGCCTTAGGCCCCGTTTACACTAGTACATTTTTAGATTTAAAACGGTGTTTTAGAATGAAAACAATCTGCGTCCACTCAGTGTTTCTGAACAGCTCTCTGTCTACATTAAAATGGTGAAAACGCACATCACGTGACCACACACACTCTCTGGCATGCACTGCAGCGTGCTTTGAGCACACACCCATATGAGAGTTGTGCATGTCGGACTGTTCATCACGGATCTCCCGCTGGATCTAATCTCACTATATTTGTTAAACGTGATATTTAATTCATCTTGTTGCCTCTATCTAACTACATATTCCCCGACTTTGGTGTTTTGAATCTATTACTTGTTCTCAGGTAACGTGTTTTGGCTGAGCGCAAAGATAAGTTAGGTTAATGTAACCGCGGACACCAATTCTGCACATTTGACTGATTGTTTGCCTTTATTTTCTCTATTGTATAAACTTTTTGTGCGTTATACTTTTATAATGGCCACTATTAATTATTAAAACTGATATTCAATGAAAGAGAGGCTATGTTTCGTATTATCAATGAAAGTGAAAGGAGACAGTAATGTTATAGGCTCCATTTTGTTATAAATATGCATGAAGATGACGGTCATATTATGAAGCTACGACGCCTCAACATTTTTGATGTCTGTTAAGTTGCTAATATCAAATGAAAATAGGCAGTTATGTCATGTTTTCATTTTATTGTTAAAAAAGTGAAACAGCATAGCCAGTGTGAACATATCGCACACCACATTATTCTTAAAAGATGGAACGGTGCCTATGTGTCTGAACTACGATTTCAATTTCAAAGCAATCCACATGACCAGCTGCGATCACGAACACGTGCTAATTAACTCTACCTTTTGGTTCACGCCTGCAAACGCCGTCTACCAAGGGAATACACACTTTTAGGCAGACACAGAAGTGGCCAGAAAACTTCCAGTTTAAACTGACTCTCATTTAAACTGTGTTTATTTGAATAATGTATGTTTGTTTTACGTTTCTGTAGGTTTTTGTGTGTTCATGTCCCATGTGTTTAACATAACCATTATGAAGAGGTAATGAGTTAAAGCCGCTGCTTTCGCATGAAATCTACAGAACGTTTGTGAAACAATTCATATTTGGTATCTATTGAAGCGCAAGAAAGTTTCAAATGCATTTGGTTTATAGGAAGAAACCCTACTATAAAAATGTCCATGTTATAAAACTTTATTTTAATAGCTTCTAATCAAAAGCTTGAGTCTCCCACGAGGTGCTAATCCATCCTCCTAGGGGAGGGAATGGGGGTGTGATCCCGCCCCGCAGCTTGTTTTATTGGACAATACCTGTGTAGGCCACACCTATACCCAAGCCTATAAAACGTCGAACAATGAAAGTTACGGTGTCTTTTGCCGGGTCTTCGCCTCTAATTGCCGCTGTCGTTCTTCTCGTGCTGGCCGTACATCGCCTGGCCGGAAGCCTCGCCGCAGCACGGAGCCAACCGCGACGTTCACGCCCGCTGACCCCCGATTTGCTTCAACAACGATCGGGTCAACTTATCAGAACTCTGAAACACTCCCATAACTACGGAATTCTGCAGAGAGCACAAAGGACTTCCCTGAAACTTCCACCGACGAGAGAATTCCAGCACGCCACTGAAGTTGCCACGCTGACCAATCAGCTCCGCCCGGAATCTCCCTTTGGACCATTCAAGGAAACCGAAATTCCATCAGAATCGCAAGTAACACAAACAATGCTTCTATCCATTGCTGAACTGGTGTGAATAATATTCAAGTAGTAAAGAATAGCGAAATTCTCTGCTTTTATGGTTTCTTTCAGGTTGCAATGCTAAGAACTTGCTAAATGCTAGAAGTTGAATCCTTATTCGCTCTCCGTCATAACTCTCCTCAAAACTGCTTGTGTGTGTTTGTATGTATGTGCGTTCTTTGTTTTACGTAGCGTAGTACGTTATGTTGTAGAGTAGCAATAAACTTGTGTTTCGTTTTTAAGATCCGTGTTGGTGTGTTATGTGCTTTTATAAGTCAATGTCTCAGCTATAGATACTGTTACCTTGCTCATTAAATAATTAGATACTGCTTTTATATTGTTAATTGTTGGCCACAAAAATAATATAATACAGGATTGCTTTACACTGACCGTTTTATTTGCTGGACAAATGACTAGGTTAAGTGTAAGCTTTAAATAATTTTATGTAAATCATGTTCGAATCTTTAGATTCAAATCCCCAGAGTTTAAATGTTATTTAAACTAAAGAGCTGATTTCTTACACCAGGGTGATGTGAATGACTTTATACACACTCGGGAGTTTGTTTTCCATATCAAACTTGTTAAGTCTGAACTTACAAGGAGAGGATGCAGGACTGAACTGTGTGAACCCTGGTGAAAAAAAAGTATACTAAATTGTATTGCAAATATATTTTTAATTCCAATAGTACATTGAAAGTATACTAACCAAGAAGTATATTTAATTTAAATATATTAAAAGTGTATTATTACCATACTTTTATATATAACTTTTAACACACTTAAAAATAATTGTAATTTAGTATATTTTCTAAAAATATATTTCAGAAAAATGCACTTTAATTAAATGCTTAGTTTATTTTTTACAAGTGTATTTATTTAGCATTTGATGGTAATATATTTTAGTATTATTTTAACTATGCTTTGAAAATGAACTTTGTAAGAATGTGTAAAGCACATTATTAAATAAACAGAGGTTGTTTACTTTGTTAAATTTTGTAGCAATTTTAGTGTTTGTTTTCATTCATGCATTTAAGTTCATTATACTTTTAGAAAGTAAATAAAATATGTCAAATGCATTGAAAGCCCATTTAAAACTTTTTAAATAACTCATTACTGTATAAGAGAGGTGATGCAGTGGCGCAGTAGGTAGTGCTGTCGCCTCACAGCAAGAAGGTCGCTGGTTCGAGCCTCGGCTGGGTCAGTTGGTGTTTCTGTGTGGAGTTTCCATGTTCTCCCTGCGTTTGCATGGGTTTCCTCCGGGTGCTCCGGTTTCCCCCACAGTCCAAACACATGCAGTACAGGTAAATTGGGTAGGCTAAATTGTCCATAGTGTATGAGTGTGAATGAGTGTGTGTGGAAGTTCCCAGAGATGGGTTGCGGCTGGAAGGGCATCCGCTGCGTAAAAATGTTCTGGATAAGTTGGCGGTTCATTCCACTGTGGCGACCCCGGATTAATAAAGGGACTAAACCGAAAAGAAAATGAATGAATGAATGTAAAAGAGAGACGCTGTTGATGCTGACAATAAAACAAATATCTATTTAAAACATTTGTAAATAGTGTGCAAACATGCACTGTTAAAAAATCCCAGATATTCACAACGTTACTGTAATTTTTCACAGTAAATTACATTAGTATCCCTTTACAGGATTTAACTGTAAAAATTCACAGTATGTTATATTCAAAATGTTATTGAGACATTAAGGATGGCAGCATGATTACAGCAAATTACTGTAAAAAAGGGCTTTATGTTTTGCACATTAGTTATAGGAATTCAAACTTTTTATTTTAGCATAAAAATTAAAACAGTAGTACAGGCACTATATATATATATATATATATATATATATATATATATATATATATATATATATATATATATATATTTTTTTTTTTTTTTTGCAGCCCCAAAAACAATTTGGCTACCAACATCTTCAAAAATAACTTTAAATAAATAAATCATCCAGGTTTGAAACATGAATGTTAAATATTCATTTTTGGGTGCACCTTTATTTAAATCTATAAGATTATCATGTAAATATGACATTTTTAATAAACATAATTTTGTGCTTAGCCAAAACGTGATAAACTGTAACAAAAATAATTGATTCGTGAAACCAAAGACTGTTAAACACACCTAGAGGTTCTAGAGGAATCTGCGCTATCGACTCATTTAAAATGACACAAAATCTTTATAAATAAACCAAAAAAACCACTATCACTTTTGCACTGATTCGATTCAGCACTCGCTTGACATTGAATCAGATTGAACTGCTTGCTCTGGAATTATCACACGTGTTCACAAGCTCATACTTATCAACATAGAATCAGTGTATACAGTGCGTGTGGCCGAGCAGTAATAGTAATGAAATATTAATTATTAATGAATCATATTGTTGTATCACATTATTATCAGTGTTGGGAGTAATGCGTTACAAAAGTAATGTATTACAGTAACATATTACTTTTTCCAGTAACGCAGTAGTGTAAGGCATTACTTTTACATTTTCAGTAATATTTTACTCGGTACATGTTCAGTAACGCGTGCGTTACAACAAACTTTTCGCCCGCAAGACATTAACAAATAAAAAATACCGCAGATCTATTTTCTGTTCGTGGTGAGTGAACATACGTGTGTGTTGTCATTAATCTCCCTCTGGCTATTGGAACTTCTTTCTTTGAACGCGGAATGATTTCAGCCTCTGAGCTTGAGGTCCGGGGCTAGTGGCTCAGCCTGGTTCGCAGTAACATTAAGCCCTAACGCGCAGCGGAAAAGCAGCAATAGATGGAAATGACAGAAGACATTCGCGAGATGGACGTACGTGCATTTGGTGTTATTTCACTGACAAATGTCGTAAGTATTACAAGTCGAGAGCGCATTCATGTAATACGAGCGAGCGAATGCGCCGGTGTGGTGAACAAAACTCCTCTCGTGCACTCAAAACACTGTCTGGGCTGCTCACGTGTGAATGATCTGCTCTCTCCGTCAGATGATGCACACTCACAATTTGTGCCTTGTGTTTCCTCCTCTTTTTGTGCTTTTGCTCTCCAGAGATCCTCCTGTTAAATTGTTATCCCAAGAATGTTGATATGGTTTATACAGGTATATTGCTGCACAATTTACCTACAGGTTAAGGTAAATTCTATAATAAATACAAGTGTTTTTGAGAGTTAGGTATACTACTGTTTTAGGCTAGTAATATTTACAACTTGTTAATGAATGCTTCAGCATACTGTAGTATTAAGAATAGTGAATTCATAAAATGAAATACAAAGTTTACTACAGTAAAGTGTGGTGAATTGTAGTATATTATACCCTATGTTGTAAAAAAAACACTACAGCATTGGGTCATTTATTATACATTACACTTGGGTTACCATAGCAACTATAGTATTACCACAACAGATTAATTGAAGTACTTTACTATAGTACATGCCAGTATGTGTGTTCAGGGGCCCTGTGGAACAGCTTTTCCTCAAAATGAAGAGGATGACAGGGAAAATGTCCTGCACAATCTTATCAACAATGTGGAAAACAGCAGAGACTAGTTCACTTTATTTTAGTTGCCATGATAAAATGGGATTTATAGTGCCATTTATTTGAAGAGTGAATAGTACAGTAGGCTATACAGTAATACCTTATCAAGTTTATCCATATTTTCTATCAGTTACATTTCTGCATGAGTTAGTTATATTTTAGTTTAAATGTTTTTTATTTGATTAGTATGGTGCACCTTTTAGATGTTTAAATGTTTTTAAAATAAAACGTATTCTTTACATCCAACGTCTATTCTCTGTCTTTTAGTGTTTAAAACTGGAAATATCTCATCATATAACATACAGCCAAAAAGGTTATGGTTTATTAGATAAAAAATTTTATATGTAAGTTTATTTTAGTATTTTGGTTATTGTTAATAAATAGTGCACCAATATAAATCATATCAAAAAGCACGAAAAGGGAACACAAGACAAATTGTGAGTCTGCATATAATCTCACTGAGCGAGTGTACTGAGAGCGCGCAAGAAAATTTGTGCGTGAGCAGTGCATATTTGAGAGAGCGTGAGAAAATTTGCACACGAGCAGCGTATATTTGAGAGCTCACAAGCAGTTTTGTCCACAGAGGCAATCGGTGCACGAGCATTATATTGAGAAAGCTGTTCATCATGCTCACTTTGTGCATGACAGTTTTGTGTTGTGAGCCACTTGAATTTAAAGTGAATACAATAATGGCAACAATAAGAAGAGAAAAGAAATCTGCATTTTGTCATGGCATTGGAGTTTACATATAGGCCTGTTGTGTCTAATATGAATATAGTCAAGCTATTCACAGATATGGGTCAGTTGGCGTTTCCCTGTGTTCGCGTGGGTTTTCTCCGGGTGCTCCGGTTTCCCCCACAGTCCAAAGACATGCGGTACAGGTGAATTGGGTAAGCTAAATTGTCTGTAGTCTATGAGTGTGAATGAGTGTGAGGATGTTTCCCAGAGATGGGTTGCGGCTGGAAGGGCTGCGTAAAAGGGCTGCGTAAAATTGTGCTGGATAAGTTGGCGGTTCATTCCGCTGTGGCGACCCCGGATTAATAAAGGGACTAAGCCGAAAAGACAATGAATGAATGAAAGAATATTCACAGATATTGCCAGATAACCACTTTACCTCTACCATACTTTTAACAGATCATTTGTGGATCTGACTGTCATCCTCTCCTGCATTGTCTTGAGCCTTCACGTTGCCAGTTATATACTATATTGTTAGTAGCCTGGATAGGTCACAGTCATTATGCTACATCATATCGCTTTCTACTGGACGTAAAATGCTCTGCAGTACATTTGGTCACTTTAGAAAGTTAAGTTCTAATTCTGTAGTTATTTTGGTGAAAGTAACTAAAAAGTAATATAAGAGTAATGTAACATATTACAATTCTGAGACAGTAATATTGTAATGTAAGGGATTACTTTTAAATAACGATAACAAGTAATCTGTAATGTATTACAGTTTGGAAGTAACTTGCACAACACTGATTATTATACAAAAAGGAATCATTTTCAGGCAGATTCGAATCTTTACTATTCATTTAAGAGAGCCGATTCATAGAACCGAGCCGATTCGACTCGACCGGAAACAAGCACCGTCCGTCACCACAGGCAACGCCTCATTTGAACCATAACCGTCGACGTCTCAGCCAACGGATTCACCCACAGTAAGTGTTGAAAAATGATTGTTATGTGTATATTTCTGTACAGTGCACACCTTTTAACAGAATTAACCAAGTAAGTAAGCTTTAGTTGTAACGTTAGGTTCTTATGCCATGTTGTTCGTTAACAGACGGGTTAATCGCCATTTTTAAAGAAGAAATTTACAGATGGTGCTTGAAAGTTAGTGCTTGTGAATTTGTTTTAGTATAACGTTAGTACCTGAAAAAAGAAAGGTGATTTTGTTAACTTTAAAGGTGCTGTATGTAAGTTTTTTTACTCTTCTAAAGCATAAAATTACCATAATATGTGTGCAGATATTTAAGAAACATCCCAAGTGAACATACTTGTTTAACTGAAAAACAATGCTGAAGTCAGATATTCTGCTTTGAAAATGTTTTTTCCGTGCCGGAACGCTCTCTTTGTTTAGGTAATTTTCACATGCACATGCCAGTTTAGCCAATTATAATTCAGCACCCCGGGTTGCCATGTTGGGAAACAGCATACTTCATACATTCATTCAGAAAGGCTCTGAAAGCATGCGTCCGTGACCGAAAAGGACAGTATGGGAGACAGATTCAGTTCCACATGAGGTTATTAATTAGCAAATGACATAAATATTACGAACGTCAACATTAGGTGAGCAGGTTACATTGTAACCGCGTGTCCTAACAACACGCTGTGACGAGAGAGGCAGTGATGAGCTATTTGGCTGTTTGCACCAGATCAAACACGGCAGAAATTTAAACACAGCCTTTCAGAAGCACAGAATATGCACTCACTCATGAAATGGTAAAGTTTAGAATCTGTTTAATACATGTTAACCCACGTTAACATCATTAAATGTAAAATGGCATTTAAACTCATATTGTTAGCATTTAGCATTGAATAAAGCACACGAGATTTACCTGAGCTGATCACTGTCATAGGTTTCACAAGTTCAGCTGTGAGAAATAGAAGCCGTTTCTAATAAATTCAATTCGAGGTGTTGGTTAGGACAAAAACTCCCTTTAATATGGAGAATATTCCCTCTATCGCGTGTCGTCGCTTTTTTTAGAACAGTTTAAATCACTCGCTTCTCTGGCATCCCACGCATGCTATTGTTTTGATCCAGGAGTGCAACACCAAGTTTAACCACTAGGTGTCAAACTTACATACTGCACCTTTAACTGCTCTCTCTATTTCAGCACAATATTGGAGTGAAGGTGAAGTACTTCACATGACCATGAGGGATAAGTTAAGGTAAGCGTCATTATGAAAAAAAGAAAGGTAATTTATCTTAACTTTAATTAAATTAGTGTTCACTGCATTCTCTATTTCAGCACAACATTGAAGTGACCATGAAGAATAAAGTTAAGGTAAGCTGCCCTTCACATAGTCATTATGACCATCATTATCAGCCAGTAAAATGTTATTGTCATAGATTATGGCAAATGTAAAGTAAATTAACCACATAACAGTGGTCAGTTGTGTTTGTTTTTTAACATAATAGTAGTTTATATACAGTGAATAATTATTTAGCATTTAAACATTTAGAGAGTCTTTTAATATTATTCAGATTTTCATATTGGCAGTGATGCGCTTGGGCTGGCTGACTGAAAATTAAAAGTCTGTGTGCATATACCCCATTCAGTTGTATTTTTAAGCTAACATTAACATAGTCAATGTCATTGTTTATTTCTTAGTGGTAATTGTAATGCATTAATAACATTTACTAATGTGAACTTATTGTATAGAGTCACTGTACATTTTATTTTTTGTGGTGTTTAGGTGTACGTGATTGCTATAGTGCATGGTGAGTGTATATGCTGAGTACACAAATATAACCCAAAGTCATGATCATCATCTAAACCAAAAAATGTATATTGCTTATTCAAAGTGAAATTGATGGGGACAAGGAATGATTTGTGCACAAATTTTAACTCATACAGAGTCAAATCTTGAGTCTTATTCTACTCTTATTATATTTATCAGTTTTTACAGCCTTGTGCCACAGCCATGGATGTTGAAAAAGTGTGATGCTACCAAGCACCCCTCTCTTGATTGTTCAAGGTAATGTTGATGTCTTCCTCATTTTTATTAGATTTTAAAATATTAAGTTGTTCACAGATTTGTTGTGAGCAGTTTCATGTACAAACTCTTTTTCTTCCTCTAATAGTTCCCACATTTAAAAAAAAAAAAAATATGGTGTTAAAAACAACCACAGCTAGGCTATTTGGCTACTCAGTGCTGAGTAAATATTAGACAAAGATTTTTTAAACTATAGTTTTTGTGTTTATTGGCAATTTTACTGGGCATTTTAATAGGCAGTGTATGGAATGTCAAATTTATTTTTACAAACAAATTTAATTATTCACAAATTCAGTCTTTCTTTTCCAGCAATACAACATCAAACAAACAGTCTTATTCATTGGAGGGTCAAGTGGTCATGGGACCTCATCTGAATTTCACAACTGGATATGGTCTGAATTTGAAGTATGCTGAAGATGCCTGAAGAAGGAACTTAAGGTACTAAAGTCTACATTTAGTATTGTACTTGAGGGTTTGTTATGGGGGGTTAAACAAGGAATGTATAGGAGCACAAGTAGCCATCTCTAATACAGTGTGTGTTGCAGACTCAATTTGTGAGACCAGAGAGGATGCTGTCTTTAAAAGGATGGAGCTCTTATTCTGGGTTGATACCAAATGTGAACTTAAGTATTCAAGTGAGTGTAATAGCTACAAGCCATTGCAAATACATAAAAAATGGGGAATTTGTACTGGACAGCACAGATGAAGTGAAATGCAAAACACGTTTGTGAATGTGTGGTATTCACCTCAATCTCTTATTTAAATGTTTGTATATATCGTGTTTAATTTAATTGTATAACATTCATGATCCCAAACAACTGAATGAGTTCTCTTACTATCGTCAAGTAATGTTAATGTAATAACGACTCATTATTTGTTACTTTATATACAGGTTTGTTTGTAATGTGAGGGTGAGTAAATAACAAAATGATAATTTTAAGGTAAATTACCCAATTAATTAGTTAAAAAAAATTAAATATTCATTCAATCCAATCTGACAATTCTTTATCTTTTTTAATTAATGTGTATTTGTAAATACAGATGTGTACAAATATCTGATATTTGTTTTATTCACACTTCATTACAGACCTGTATTAATTTCTTTATTTCACTAGAGATGAATTTAGGAAAAATTTAAGAATTGCTGTATAAAAATACTTTTTAAAAGTTTATTTTTGCTGCCTTTTTGTGTAATCTTGACCACTTATTGAGCTTTAGTTGCATAGTGATTGCTTTTTATGTTGTGTAAAACATTTTATAATAATTTAGCTTATTTTTCATTTGTTCCTGATTTCTCTGGCTGATTCTGATGTTACTGTCCCAAAATGTATAAAAGGGTAAAAAGTCACAAGTTTCTCTTTTTGCCCTAGCAACTCCGGCAAGATGCACACTCACAGAGAAATCTGCCATTGAATCCTCAAAGGACAAGTTGGACTCTCACAGGTAAGGTCAGCAAGCTCATATATTCTGTACATCACCTTTTAAATTAATTTTCTTTATTTTGGATTTCATGTATCTACCTATATGTCAGGGAGTACTGAATAAAAATAATATTAATGCTAAAATAATACAGTTAAATTGTTCTACATTATTATACAGTAATTGTGGTCTTTAATTTTACTGTTTTATTTAAAGATATTTTTTCTCTTTTCTCAGAGACTGTAGTAAATGCTATAAATGTGACGTATGCTATTACTGACATACTGATTGCTGTCAATATCTAATGTATCCAGAGCAGATGCTGTGGTGATCATGGAAGAGGCAAGAGCATGACAGTAACAGACGAGTCTCTGCATTGATGCCATGGGCTATTCTGGACCCCTGCCGTTGACCGACTCAAACCTGCACTTTCTCCATGACGGACACTCATCGTTCTCAAGCCTTCCAGAGTCTTTTAGACCACAGCTCTACCCTTTATGTTTGGCCAGAGGAGAATTGATCCCTGGCTGAGCCTGGTTTCTTTAACGTTTGTTCATTACTTTCATCAACCGGTGGAGTTTTGGTTCTGTCCACTGTCCCTTTGGCTTGCTTGGTCAGAGCTGGCGGAGTTGCTCTTTAGTGGATCTTCCTTCAACAGTGACAGTTGTATTGAACTGAACTGAATCAATTTTGATTAAACTTTTAATTATAAATACACCATTATTTTACCACTACTCTCATCCCTGCCTGACATGGTGGAATGTTACACAATTTTAAATATTATGGCTTTTTTCTTCATCTATGTAAACTATTTTTGGCAAATTATTCCCAAATATCACGGAAATCCAAAATTGATGAGGGTTAGGCCGATCTCAATTCTATTTTATACCACTTTCCCTTTGCCTACCCCCAGCCCATTTATAAATAAATCATATAGAAGTTGAGTGTAAAGCACTGTGTGAGTGTTGAGGCTAATCTTCTGTATGAATGAACTGAAAAACAACAGTAATATTATACCAGATGTGCAGTAAAATGCTATTTCACTCCCAGCAGACATTTCTGACAGACCCAGTAATTGGGTTATCTGAATTAAAAATATGCTGAGTAATATTTTGCAGTGGTTATTAAGGGACTATCCTCAGTGAAATTTTAGCTTTTCTTTTTCAAAATGTTTCTTGGAAGACAACACATTGATGTCGTTATGAATGTAATAAAGCAGCTGCTTTGTAGTAAAATTCTTATTAATCCACATTTATTTTACATTTGTGGGTCTCTTTGCTCGGTTTTTACATCCATGTTGCTGGTGTAGTCAGAGAAAACTATCATACCCCTTCATTTGTAGTGTGGTCTTGAAAAATCTCAATTTGAAGGGTTATGTGGCCCGTCCCTTTACCCACTACACCACCAAGCTAATAAAGAGAATTGGGACACGCGACCTCTTCATTTGAACGCATGAACCGAGGGGGGCTAAGGTGTAGAATTGGGATTAGGCCTTAATCAAAGGCTCCACTATAAGGATATGGTGAAACATATTAGAGATTTGATGTTTGTTATGCACTTGTTTGTTGAAGCGCAGTACATTTTGTACAGTACATGTTCAGACTTTGCACAGTCATGGACTTTCTGGAATATTGCGGCATTTTAAAAGATCTGTTCTTAAATTGTAATGTTTTGTACTGAAGGACATTTTCTGCAGTATTTTGTACTATTTTTAATAGAATAAAAATATATTTTTGAATGATTCTGTAAAACATTTAAACCATTCTGAGGTTTTAATAAAAACAGTTTGAATTGTTTATTGTGTGTATTTGACTTTTATTGAAATTGCATTTAACATATATTTATTAAGAAAACTAATATATTTATGGTATGGTGCGTGTGTATTTTAAATGCACTCGTAATAAACTTCTAATATGCTTGTAATACAGAAAAAGTACACTTTAATGTCACTAAGTGAAGGATTTTATTATGCTTATTGATGTAAAATCTGTTTTTCTTATGATCTATTTTTCTTGTTCTCTCTGCTGTGTTTCTGAAAGGTTGATTTTGGACTGTGAACATTCCTCTTTTTGATACACCAGCCACCCTTCCAAGGACACTCACGTACCACACTAGATAAGCGCACAAACACACACACACACACACACACACACACACACACACACACACACACACACACACATTTTGCCAGATGTAAGCGGTCTTTGTCTCACTGTTTTGTCCCTTTTTATGGTAATACCTTCCTGTGTTAGGGCTCCGCCATAGGCGTGTCCCCAATGTGTATATAATGTTGGTTTTTCCTCCCTTGTGCTAGAATTAAATCATACTGAACCATTCAGCTGATTTTCTTCTCATCTTTCCGAGCGCTCGGACGATTCTGATGCAGACACTCACTGGTGACACAATAACAGATAAAAGGGACCCGAGAAAGAGAATTTTCTTACAGTTTGGGGGCTCGTCCGGGATATATCTGGTCAGGTAAGAGAATTTCTATTCACATTACCTGATTAGATATATCCTGTTTTATCTGTAGAATTTTGTAGACTAGGGGGTTAACCTGCATAGTTGTGCCTAACTCTCAATTAACTTTGGGGTTACACATTATGTGGAAGATCACATCGGCGTATGTGATGTTAGGTTATCCTGCATAGTTGTGCCTAATTCTCAATTAACTTTGGGGTTACACATTATGTGGAAGATCACATCGGCGTATGTGATGTTAGGTTATCCTGCATAGTTGTGCCTAATTCTCAATTAACTTTGGGGTTACACATTATGTGGAAGATCACATCGGCGTATGTGATGTTAGGTTTACCTGCATAGTTGTGCCTAACTCTCAATTCACTTTGGTGTTACACATTATGTGGAAGATCACATCGGCGTATGTGATGTTAGGTTATCCTGCATAGTTGTGCCTAATTCTCAATTAACTTTGGGGTTACACATTATGTGGAAGATCACATCGGCGTATGTGATGAAGCGCTTCAGAAAATAGATTAGGGCATAATAACAAATTGTCATCAGTGAGTTTTCTCATCATGGGTCAAACTTATCCAAAGCCTGAGCCCAGTGATACCCCCGTGGACTGGATGAATAAATGTGGGTGGGGATTTTACACTGAACCATATATCTCAAATTTAGCGGGATGGACTGAGGGTCAATCCCAGTGGCGAGATTACCCACGAGAAGGGACATTCGACTCCAGTTATTTAAAATCTGCCTACAACATGACTTATGGTGATATGGGAGATTCTGAATGGGATATAAAATATATGAAGGAGGCCTATGACACATGGTATAAGATGAGTTCGATTTGGAACGATAAAAAGAATATCTATGTTCCTAAAGCTGTGTTAAAGACGGTTCCAAAACCCCCGAAGGGCCGTGAAAGGGGCGCGGGTAGTAACTGTTACAGTTTTCCGCCCCCCTATGCGGCCCCTACTGCCCCTGCTGAATTGGGCCCCAGCAAGGCACCAGCTAAAAAACAGACATGCGGTTCCCCAGCACCAGTGAGCGCTGTTGCTCCACCTTCTAACATTTATCCCTCAACAAAACAGTGGCACAGAAACGCAATGAATGCAATGATGATAATTATGACAGACCTGAAGATGCAGGTCCGGGTGAAGGGTCTACAATAGACCCCCCAAAGAATGTAGCTGCAGTTTGGGTGGCCAAAGCCAGAGGCATTGACATTGTGCCTCCCTCACCCAGCGCACTGAAAGATCTGATCTCTTTGCTACCTGGTGTTGACAACCCCATGGCTTTTGTCGACATGTTAATTAGGAGTTCGCGTCATTGCCAGTTAATTGGGGCAGATTACAGATTTGTATTACAAGCCAAAATGGGTAAGGATTATGATGATGCTGAAATTTCCGAGAAAATTCCTGCGTTGTGCCATGAGAATGATAAAGTCAGGACATAGGGTTAAAGAATGTAAAAAGAAACAGAATGATCAGAGAAGGAGTCAGCAGTTGGCTAATAACGTGCAGGGTGAATACCAGCAGCCCAATCACTATCAGCAACAACAGCACCAATCACAGCAATATCATCCCTCCTGATTCCTCAGGAATTTTGATAGATGCCAATGGCCGTGTATGCATTCCTTCTGCTTGTGCACCTTTTCTCGTCCGCGAGTTTCACGGTGTTACACATCGTGGCCGAAGAGGGGTACTAGACACAATGATGTCTTTTCTGTGTATACTTAACTTATCACATCATGTTAACAGTACATTAGACAGATGTTTAATTTGTGCTCAAAACCATGTGACCAAACCACAGGCTAAACGCCAACAGCTGAAAATGCCAGAGGGCCCATTCCAGCAATGGCAGGTAGATTTCACTCATCTTCCCAAGAGGGGACCACATAAATATCTTTTGGTGTTTGTAGATAGGTTTTCAAAATGGGTAGAAGCTTTCCCCTGTGCGAAGGAAGATGCAAAAACTGTAATCTTGTATCTAACAAAAGGCATTATTCCTAGATATGGTATACCATGTGGCATTGACTCTGACAAAGGCACTGCCTTCACAGCAAAGGTGATTCAAGGCCTTGCTAAAGAATTAGGCATTACATGGCACATGCACATACCATATCACCCACAGTCATCAGGCGTAGTAGAAAGAACTAACAGAACAATTAAAGACAAATTGAGAAAAGCTATGCAGGACATGGGACGGTCTGACTGGCCTGCATTACTCCCTGTGGTACTGGCGGACATGAGAATGTCCCCCCATAAGGGACTCCAGGGGCTGTCACCCTATGAGATAGTAATGGGTAGACCCTTTCCAGCCCCCTGGAGGAAGGGAGGGTATGCACTAGGTGATGGCTCATGTGATGTTCATATTAGTGAGTACACGCAACAACTGATTGGGGTTTTGAGTCAATATTGGGCTAAATTACATTCCTGCGCAGCACCAATGCCAGAGGATAAAACACACCCCTTTAAGGTTGGGGACAAAGTATTGATTAGGCAATTTGTTAAGATGGGTCAGGGTCTTTCTGATTCCAGATATAGTGCACCCACTGAAGTTGTTGTGGTTACTCGAACTGCTGTCTTAACTTCCTCTTTTCCACAGTGGATTCACGCAACCAGACTGAAGGAAGCTCCACCTGTTGTTTAAATTTGTTTGCATATCTATGTATATACAGTCATAATCTGTCTTGAGATTTCCTTTTCTTTACAGAGGGGCGCCCCCACCCAAATCCAGTGCTGGCCAGCCAACGTCGGATAACACCTGAAGCACAAACTGCATAGTTGCTATCTGATCGGAGGAGCTGAACACGCAGTACCGTTATCAAATAGAAACTGTCAGTTTGCATCATGACCTGGAAAAGTGTGTCTGTTGTAGTAACTGGACTGATCACCTTATGCCTGGTGGTGTGGCTTTCGCTACCTGTCTTACACCACCAGCACAAGAGATGGAGTGAATATGGACATTTTGATTGGGAGGAAGAACCAGGGGATGACCCCATTGGGGTAAACTTGTGGTATAAATATGTGAAGGTTTTGGTAAAATCGTACAATGTGTCGAGTTGTTATGTTTGTTCAGTAATGCCTCACTCAGCCAAACAGAACACCCTATATGGTAAGCCAATGAATAAAACTCAGGCCAAGTGTTATGCAAGTTTTGCTGGATGTGGCTATCAGGACCCCCAAATTACAGTAAACGATTCTGATATTGATAGGATAGGTTTAAAAAATGGTACCTGTGATTCAATGTTTTGGGTAAGATTTAATCATACCTCACAAGGAAAACCAATTGGACACAAGGTTTTCTTTAACCACACCTTGAAACATCCTATGTGCTACAATCAGACCAATGGCACCATCTATATGGGCAGCACTCTGAACTGTGAACAGGTTGCGGTTGGTGGTGAGGGGGCACCCGTGGACGTCTCTGAACGTTCCAATGGCACCTATGTCGTCCAGGGCGGATGGTGGTTATGTGGACGAACAGCCTACATGTCACTACCTGCTAATTGGACTGGACAGTGTGCCCCCATACATGTTACTGACCACACGTTCATTATGACCCCTGTATCACGCACTATATCAAGGAGACGACGAAGTGTGCCCACTTTTGCACCCCATGACCCAATATGGGGTCAGGACGTTCCTGAAGAGTTCAAATTATGGTCCACGAGCAACAAGGTCACATTGACTTTGTTTCCTAGTATGGGTGTGGGAAAGGTTATGCTCAGACTTGAAACCTTGGATTACAGGTTGGGTTTATTTTTTAATGCGTCACAAGTGATAGATAAGGCACAGAATAAAGAGATCTCTAACATTAGGACTATGGTAATGCAAAACAGGATGGCACTTGACCTTCTGACTGCCTCTACTGGAGGTGGTGTGTGTGTATTGCTAAACACAACATGTTGCACTTACATATCAGATGACGTTAACAGTGATGCTATGACCAATGCCTTAGGCACCCTGACTAAGTTGAAGGATGTAATGACAGCTGATTATCGCCCTGATCATATCGGTGGATGGAATATTTTCCACAATCTTTTTGGCTGGGTGACGCCCTTTGTATCAATGATGATCCCTGTTATTATTGTTATGTTGCTGATTTGCCTTTGTGGCCCATGCCTTATACAATGTATAATGAATCGTGTTTATGCCACCATTGAGAGTATGACTGGTCGTGGATATGAGCGTATTCCTATGCGTTAGGCTTTTAGAGCCTAAAAGAGGGGATTGAAGGATTTTATTATGCTTATTGATGTAAAATCTGTTTTTCTTATGATCTATTTTTCTTGTTCTCTCTGCTGTGTTTCTGAAAGGTTGATTTTGGACTGTGAACATTCCTCTTTTTGATACACCAGCCACCCTTCCAAGGACACTCACGTACCACACTAGATAAGCGCACAAACACACACACACACACACACACACACACACACACACACACATTTTGCCAGATGTAAGCGGTCTTTGTCTCACTGTTTTGTCCCTTTTTATGGTAATACCTTCCTGTGTTAGGGCTCCGCCATAGGCGTGTCCCCAATGTGTATATAATGTTGGTTTTTCCTCCCTTGTGTTAGAATTAAATCATACTGAACCATTCAGCTGATTTTCTTCTCATCTTTCCGAGCGCTCGGACGATTCTGATGCAGACACTCACTGGTGACACAATAACAGATAAAAGGGACCCGAGAAAGAGAATTTTCTTACACTAAGCAAGCATGAAATTAGTTTACATACTATGCTTATTTAAAGTGTACTAAATATACTTAAAGTTGTTCCAATTTAGCACACAAAAATACACTAAATACACTTAAAGTTGTACTTAAGTGCAATTTTATTACAACTAAAATATACTTAGCACAAAATTAATATGTCCAAAATGTCACACTTTAAGTAAACTAATCATTAATACACTTAAAATATACTAACAATTAGTCCGGATCCAAGTATACTAAGCATATTTATTTTTCACTAGGGAAGGCTACTTAATATTGAGGAAAAAGTATGGAGCCAGAATTGTTTCATATTTCCAAACAAATATAATACAATCCACAAATAAATGTGAAGCGATTGACAAATACCAAGCATATTCACAAATAAATACAATGTGATCCACAAATAAATCTTAGAGTTCCACAAACATTAATTACATTCACAAATAAGTAAAATTAGACTTGCAAATAAAAAACATACACATATTTTTTTTTATTCTACAAACACAAATTTGCCTGATATTTATATGTGAATTGCGTCCTGTGCATTTGTAGATTAGTGTGCATTTGTGGGTAGCTCTCTGTGCATTTGTAGATCATTGTGGGTATTTGTGGGTAGCTCTCTGTGCATTTGTAGATCAGGCTGTGCCTTCTACTTAAACCAATCAGATACCGGCACTGTGATGCTGAACAATCGCTGCTCGTTCTCGCTCCAACCAATCACACTTTGCTTTACAATTAGAGTGGGACCAGGCCAGCTGTAATGAACCAGTCTCTTCAAAATGGACGGCCAGGGCAGTTTAAGACAGGTCAGTGGTGCTCATTATTACAGCATTGCTCTAATAATGTGGAGCTGTCCTTGCCGTGCTTTTTCTAATTGCCTGCACGATCAGTGTTCCTCTTGACATTAGAAATGTTTCAAAATTCACAAATGCACAGCCCGATCTACAGATGCACAGAGAGCTACCCACAAATACACACTAATCTACAAATGCACAGGACGCAATTCACATATAAATGTCAGGCAAATTTGTGTTTGTAGAATTAAAAAAAAAATATGTGTGAGTATGTTTTTTATTTGCAAGTCTAATTTTACTTATTTGTGAATGTAATTAATGTTTGTGGAACTCTAAGATTTATTTGTGGATCTCATTGTATTTATTTGTGAATATGCTTGGTATTTGTCAATCGCTTCACATTTATTTGTGGATTGTATTATATTTGTTTGGAAATATGAAACAATTCTGGCTCCATAAAAAAGCCCCAATCAGATAGGCAAATGTCTGCAGCCCCGCCTCCGTTTTCAGATGTCTCCATTTTCCTCCATCCACAGATGGAGCAGCAGCGTTTTAGAATGAAAACGGCCTCTCCAGCGTTTCCAAAACGCTCCGTTTTCGAGGCTCGGACACTCCGGCGTAGTGTAGACGGATGGCGTAACTGTAGCAAAACTTATGCGTTTTAAAACGAAAATGTTTTAGTGTAAACGGGGCCTAAATTGCGCCAAACTGGTGTCATTCGTTTGTGCTGGTTTGTGCCGTTAAAATAAACTCTCTGTATCTATGTTTATTGTTTAGATATTGCCTTATCAAAATATTTTGGGAGCCGTGACGTCACTCTCCACCCCAGGTTGTCTAAATCGCACAAAACCAGTGTCATTCTTTGTGCTGGATTTGTGCTGGTTTGTGCTGTTGAAATAATCCCTCTATTTATTTTTATTGTTTAGATATTGCCTAATCAAAACACTTCGGGAGCCGCAACGTCACTCTCCGCCCCATTATTTCCTCTAAAATCGCACAAAACCAGTGTCTTTCTTTGTGCTGGATTTGTGCTGTTGAAATAATCCCTCTATTTATTTTTATTGTTTAAATATTGCCTAATCAAAACACTTTGGGAGCTGCGACGTCACTCTCCGCACTATTATTTCCTCTAAATCGCACAAAACCAGTGTCATTCGTTTGTGCTGGTTTGTGCTGTTAAAATAATCCCTCTATTTATTCTTATTGTTTAGATATTGCCTAATCAAAACGTCACTCTCCGCCCCATTATTTCCTCTAAATCGCACATAACAGGTGTCATGTTCATTTGTGAAGTTAAATCAACACTTTATCCGTTTTTGTTGTTTAGATATAACCAAAATATTTGGTTAGATTTGTGCTGGTTTGTGCAGTGGAAATGAACATCAGATATTTATATTCGTGCACTATGTTATTTTCATTTGCTCACAATTTGTGCTCGTTTATGCTGCAAAAAAATATTATTTGTAGGCCTAAAAATAATATTAGATCATTTAGAGGTCTCTCGACCCTAGTTGCTCCATATTTACTAAAGTAGTCTCGTTTGTGTGCGTTTCATTTGTGCTGGATTGTACCTATGAAAGTTTCGTTAGTTATGCTTCTATTATTTAAATATTGAATATTGAATTAAAGATAATGACATCACCAGCCACTCCACATGTATGTGCTGATAGAATTTTCATTGTGATGCTTTATTTTAAACAACATCTGAGTGAGTGGGTATATATGGCAATATTAAACAACAGAGGCATTTCGCACCTGTAGTAGCCTCTCTGTAAAAATATAGCGAAAAGAATACAATTAAATAGTGTTACATTCCTGAAGAAAAGCATTCAAATAAGTTTTATTTATAATGACATAAATTTGCCCGCCATGTAAGCTTGTAATTTAATTTTTTTAAACTCCAGGAAAATTATCTGTCGAATAAGCTCATATATAAATAATAATAAAATTAATAATAATAATTATAATAATAATAATAATAAGATAACTAAAGATATTTAAAATATGACAAAATAGTACGCTTGTCTTCTATTAAACTAAATCAAAATGGTCAAAATAACATCCTACATCCTGAGCTAAAACGCATAGTGTTTAACAATTAAGTGAATGCAATTATTTTATATGATTATTATTATTATTATTATTATTATCAATTGTAATTAATTCATCAATTATTTATTTTTATTTTATTGCCATTTGGACCTTGTTCATTTACTTCATGACAAATAACACGTGTGTCGGATAGGCCTGTAATCTAACTTTTTCCCCCATAAAAATAAATATTTATTAAATAAGTCCACTAAAGCTGCTTTAGTTAATTGATTTAATCAAAAGTGGTAAGCCTATCTACCACAACAGAAAAGTTTAGGCTGCTAGACCAAATGTGTGTGTGTGTGTGTGTGTGTGTGTGTGTGTATGTATGTATGTATGTATGTATGTATGTATGTATATATATATATATATATATATATATATATATATATATATATATATATATATATATATATATATATATATAATATAGGTGGGCATAGATTATTTTTTTTAATCTAGATTAATTTTGAAATTAATCTAGATTAAAATGGCTCTCTTCGCTGAGTTCTATGCAAATCTGTAGCGAGTTTAAGTCTATGCCAAATTTGATTAACAAAGCATGACAAACAATGCAGACTGCATATGGATACAACTTCTCAGTGAATCAAGTTTCCTTAAGTCAAAAACAAATAATACACAACATACACTACACTAAACAATTTCGATTAGCTAACAAGGTAAGGCTAACAATAAATATAACTGATTCAAAAAACTTGCTATTTGGTCGTCATATAACTAGCAAGCAACTATCTCAGACAACACATATTTATTTATTTATTTTTTTTTACCTTAATTTGGCATTCATTTTTTAAGTATTAAAGTAATTCAGTACCTGGATTTGTTTCTCAACTTCAGCATATCGATGGACTGGACACGGCCAAATGCATTGTTGTCACGTGACGCCAGTTATCAAAGGTTCGGACAAGCTTGAATATTCAAGCTACTGAACAATATACTTTTGAAAATAGTTTACAGTTAAGCTGTTAGTCATTAATATACGCGAGGATATCGGTCAAAAAACACTTTTGGTTTGTTAAAATAGCCTGATTGACGATGGAGTTATTTGTTTGTGTGATGATCTCGCTGCACTAAATAGGTGCGTTCGACTTTGTGCAGCGCTGCGCAGATCGATCGAAATCTGTCTTAAAGCGGTGCATGCTGGTTAGAAATTTTGTCCGGATTGATGCTGCGCCAACGCCATGTGACTGTCACATGTGGCATTAAAGTACCGCGACAGCGCTCCGAGATCAGACGACTGACTTGGCCTGCGCAGCGTCTGAAAAGCATCTGCATGAGCTCTGATGATGACACTGATATTACACGATTGGCCGAGTTCAATGCATGACAACAACCACGTGTGTTTTGGGTTTATTATTGGACAAATTCCATCTCACAAATTTCAAAACAAACAATTAACTTTTCATACCATCTCTATCTTGTACACATCATGCTTATTAAAAGACTACAAATATTTTACTGCAGTATCATCTTTAGTTAAATAATCTGGTTATAAAGGCTAGATTGTTTGCACAGGTTTATTTTCGACCTTTTTTTATACAGTACAGACTATTTACTGTATTCAGCTCCATAAACGATTTAAATGATATATTTTAGTAAATAACCTAAATATTAACTCAAAAGAGTCTTACAGACTTGTATTAAAATAATTATCATCATTGATCCTGACACCCTAAAGGTTTCTTAACAAATAAAGAACTATTTTATCAAATAATTATAAAATAATTTTTAGGATTATAAAATATATATTTTATTTCCTGTCTAGCTGTTTATTCAGTTTTAAAAGTGACACTGATGTACCTGCTCTTTCTTACTTCTACTTAAAGTGTAGCTCACTTATTTTAGGAATGTCCTAAATCATTAATCCATTGTCCTAATCCTAATCATTGTATAAATTAATCAAAACACCTTGTTTTGAGTTTTACACAATTGTCTATTGGAAAGTTTTATATCTATAAATGTAAATAAACGTAAACCCCTTTTTAGCATATTAAACAAGAACTATTGCGTTTGTAATACATTTATGCGTTTGTAATACATTTAATTCTTAAATCACTTATTGTTTAAAAATGAACTATAGTTTGTAGAGACTGTATTGTGTTTTATTTGTAAATATTTTGTTGTTATAAAAAAAAAAAAAAAATGATGATGACGCCATGTGATCGGTTATCATAGGTGCGTTCGACTTCATGCAGCGCTGCGCAGACCGATCGAAATCTGTCTTAAAGCAATGCATGCCGGTTAGAAATTTTGTCCGAGATCAGACGATTGAGTCAGCCCGCGCAGCACCTGAAGAGCGCCTGCTGGAACTGCGATGACGACACTGATGTTACACGATTGGCCAAGTTCACAGCATGACAACAACCACGTGTGTTGCGGGTTTATTACTGGACAAGATCCGATTCACAAATTTCAAAACAAACAATTCACTGTTCATACCCTCTCTATCTTGTAATGCTTGTATGCTTATTAAAAGACTACAAATATTTTACTGCAGTATCATCTTTTGTTAAATAATTTGTTCATGTCTAGATTGTTTGAACTGGTTTATTCTGCCTTTTTTTATACAGACTACTGTATTATACATTTTAGTGAATGACCAAATATTAACGCAAATAAGGCTTACAGACTTGTAATAAAATAATTATCATCATTGATCCTTTAAATGGCTTGCCTATTGGCAGCGCATATATCCATTTTAAGCTTAAATAGGCTAAGCATATTTTTATTCATATTAAAACAAATGAATACAAACTAGCCACCCTTTGTTTCCGTTTATTTTTTATCAAACGAAAAATGCAATGAATTGTTGATTTTGGTTTACATTTTATTAGAATTAATATAATTATTAGGCTACACAATATCTACATACGATTGGCTCTAATTGTGTCAGATATCCTACAGATAGACTTTTTAGCTCAAAGACATTTATCCTATTATTTCAGTGCTGTATTTTGACAGATTTCGCAAAGGCTTCAGCTATTCTGTAAACTGGTAACAGCCTCAGTTTTGCGGCTTGACTTGTGCGGCGTCTCCGTATCAATGTCTGGATGACAGCGAGAGAGAGATGAGATCAGACCTCAGATTCGATGTGTGGCCGCACGACACAGTTACTTTACTGCAATTTTAAAATATTGGCTTATCTAAATTAACTTTTCATTTGATTAAAAGCCGAAATATTGCCTGACATAAGCAACTTTCGGTTTTGGAAGAAAGAGGCTTCAGTAAAGACGCACACACACACACTCAGGCATGGGCGGACTGGCCATAGGAAGCACCGGGACGGTCCGACGGTCAATCTGGCCTGCCACAGTGATTCTGGCCTGCCGCGCACCCATCCCAACCCCCCCGCTCTTCGCTTTCTATATTGCATTGGATGTGGACTGCCACCGATACTCTGGCCTGCCGCGCATCCCTGCACACGCCTCTGCGCCTCCTCCCTGCTCTTCACTGTCTAGATCGCATCAGATGTGGCCTGACTGACAGTTACTTTTGCCCAGTTTAAAATGATTTCCCAGTCCGCCCCTGCACTCAGGATACACTCTTGCTTTTACGCACTGGGCGTATACCTACTATGCGAGGGCGGCGCTTTTTTATTTATTTATTTATGACATAATTTAAAATGATTATTAAACAGTATAAACTACTTTAAAGAGACAAACTATATACGAAATTCGTTTTAAGAATATATTTTGTCAAAGAAAAATATACAAATTATATTTTAGATTGAACCCAACTGTGAGCCCAACTTTGGATGATTTTCGGTCAGTGGAAAGTAAGAATTTAATTAATGCTTCACTATTGTATCACAATCTTCTGTCATATATTTGCAATTTTTTTAATATGTCATCATTTTAAAGATGACGTCTTACGTCTGATTTTTCCTTGGTGCTGATGTCCTTTTATTACATTTTAGATTTCAACATAATATTACAACTAAAAAGGAAACAAATTATGTCGTAAGGAATGCCCTAAATAATGTAGCCTTTGACAGTAAGAATCAGTGTTTCTTGACATGATTGGGGAAGGAGGCCGGCTGTGCTGGATTTGTGCATACCTTGCAGTTAATTCCTGCAGGCGCCCCTGCACTCTTGTATTATATTGTATTGTGTTCTATTGTATTCTATTGTAGCCTATTCATTATTGATTTTTTTACATTAAACGCATAATAATCAAGTGCAAAAAAGAACAGCTGAACTTCGGAAAAAGTGCTCACTGCGGTTGCCGCGATGGTTGCTTTGGTTTTCTGCAGTTGGCTTGTCAATAGCTCAGGATTGCTAAATCTCTTTTTATATAAAAAATAAGATTTATTAATAAACCTTGTGAGATGATGGTCGCGTGATTTTTAAAATGAGAGTATGCGTTTCGTATTTATGGCTATTAATCCTATCTACCCGCAACCCACCCATAAACATCTAGTACTTTTTGATTACCTGACCAGCGGATCAAAGGCAGGACTCCTGAATATGAAAGAATGATGCATAACATGGTTTTATGCGTCCCCAATATGCAACAAGAGTGACTCCATAAGGTAACGTACACTGCACACACTTTGTGTAATGTGTGAAGTCGTGCACACATGTAAGCGCAAGGATAACTCATCCTTTAAATGTCCATGCTTAATTGTTAAGGTCTGGGTTGCAGGGTTATTAACAATGTGTATATTTTTGGCTTGGAACAGCCTCCTGTTAAAGATTTTTGTGTTCATCCTTGCTACAGGCAAAAAAAAAAAAACAACAACAACAAAAAAAAAAAGCGAACAGATAAACTTAATTGAAACCAAATCTATGAAGTATCGGTATCGGTACTCGTATCGGCAAGTACACAAATTAAAATACTCGTACCGTATCGGTTTGTAAAAAAGTGGTATCGGTGCATCCCTAATACTTTGTGCATCTCTTAATCAAAGTCCAGGAGTCATTAAGATATTTTCAGTTTGTTCTTCTTTCATATAAAACCATACAAAGTTATTTTTCTTCTTTACAAAAGCATCTCACGGCTCGTGTTAACTTCCCGTTTTACTGATAATCACACGGCTAACAAGATCTCGTGACAGTAAACTAAAATTACCTCTCTATAACCTGTAGGTGTCACTATTATCCAATTTCAAATCCAATAATTTCCCAACAGCATTAATAACATATGAAATGATTTATAACCAAAATATCTTTCCACAAAAACAACAAAACATTTAAAGGAAAATAAAATCCTTTATGTTGACCTCTACACTTTGTTAACAGTAAGCACTCTGCAGAAGGACTGGGGTTTGTAGTATAAATAATTACACTCACTTTTTCATAACATCGCTGTCTTTTAAATTTATGAGTTACATATTTGAGATGTCATGAAGCGTCAATCACGTGCCACGTCCATAACGATTTAATGAAAATGTTTATATTGTGTAATTCATTGTAAGGATTGCTTTGTGTTGGTGTGTTTTGATTATAGGTAGGGGGCGTGCCTTCGGCGCAGCTGATGTTGGTCAGCGCCCTTATTTAAACCGCGCCAGAGAGTTGGTCGGGGCGGCTGTTCATTGACTTGGCAGTTGGCCAGAGCTGTGCTCCAATTTGGATATTATGTTTTGTTTCGCATCCATACACGATCACTGATAACATTTACCGCATCCATTCTCTTGCTTTTCACACTGATTGAACATACTGATACTGATGTTTTGAATATATTATTTTAAATTGGGTTAAATAAATATTCTTTTGATTATATTTCGCCGTGTCGTCTCCCTCATTATGTTACATCCCTGAGCCAGGTGTAACATATGGGGGCTCGTCCAATTTAAATTGAGTTGATTTGATTTTTTGGCTTGCGTTAAATTGTGTTTGTTTGCATAATAGGTTGGGGGAGAGACCAGGAGGCGAAAATGTTTGTTGGAGCGGCTTTGGGTTTCTAGTCCGAACAGGAAAAGGTAAGTTAAAGCTGTGTATGGTACAGTGAAAAATTTTCCCCGGTTAGGTTGTAGCAACGCGTTGTGTTGGTTTTTTTTTTTTTGTTTTAGTTTGTTATTTTTGTGCAGCTTCTGGGTCGAGTGCACTGCTCACAGCTCGACTCTTGGGAGCGCATGAAGACTAGGAATAGTTATTTAGAAGGTTTTTGATAGGATTAGGTGGGGAGTTAATTAAATTGTACACAGTTTTTGACCGTAAGAATTACTTGTGTAAATTGTAATTGGGAGTAGGTTATTGAATAATTTATTATAATTTTGGTTATTGTTTTGATGATTCGATAATGACATCAGTGGAGGAATTTTGTAGTGCTCCTTCGGATGAGCTGTTGAATTTGTGTTCAAAAAGCAGCTTTTGGAAATTGTAGATCGATACAAATTAATTGGAGTCGATAAGCGAATGCGAAAGGATGAGGTTAGAGAAATGATTCGAGTTAAATTGAGTGAACTTCAGGTTTTGCCAGTTACGTCTAAACGAGTCACAGCTGGGGTTAATTCCGCACCTGAGAAAATGTCATTTGTTGGTTTGTCATTTGAGCAGCAAAAAGGGCTGATTAGGATGCAACAGTCGCATGAAAAGGAGATGCGCATTAGCGAAATGGAAATAGAAAAACTTAGATTGGATGATTTGATGAAACCGCGTGAGATGGAATTTGAAAAAATGAAACATGAGCAAATGTTAGCTGCAGAACAACAAAATAAAGAGTTTCAATTAAAGTTTGAGAATTTGAAACTTCAAAGTGCGAGCGGGTCATCTGTTAATCGCACAGACTGTTCATTTAATCTCATCAATAATTTGAAGTTGTTGCCTGTGTTCAATGAGCGAGATCCAGACGTTTTTTTCTCGTTGTTTGAAAGCATAGCTGACGAACGAAAATGGCCTGAGATCGACCGTACCGTTATGCTTCAGTCGGTATTAGTGGGAAAAGCCCAGGAGGCGTATACTGCTCTTTCTGTCGAGGAAAGGAAAAAATATGATAGCGTAAAATCTGCTGTATTAAAAGCAATTGAGCTGGTTCCAGAGGCATACCGCCAACGTTTTAGAACGTGGAGAAAAAGTGAGAGACAAACACATGTGGAAGTAACTAGAGAGCTAAGTAATCATTTTGATCGCTGGTGTACTACATCTAATGTAAAATCATTTAGTGAATTACGCGAAATGATGATTATTGAGCAACTAAAAAATATCATTCCTGATAAAATTGCTGTGTACATTGAGAATAAACCTCGCACTGCTGCTGAAGCTGCATCATTAGCAGATGATTTTGTTCTGACTCACAAATACCGATTTAGATTTGGGAATCGGGGAAATGGAAATGTTCACTTTAAGCAGTCGCAACAAATTGATCGATATTCACCTTCTCCTAGAACGATATCTGATTCTACGTGTCGTTATTGTCTAGAGTTCGGGCACTGGAAAAACGAATGTCCCGTGCTAAAAAATAAGCAGGTACGTGGCAAGAATAAAAATACTGCACCTGTGCTTTTGACCACTTGCTTGCCGCAGACTCCAGCTATATGTAGGGAAAACGTGTCCGTGATCAAAGGAAATTGTGCCGAAATTAGAGGTAACATTGGGTATGCACCATTTATTTCTCAAGGTTGTGTTTCTCTTTTAGAGGGACATAAAAGAGTACCTGTAAAAGTTATGAGAGATACGGGATCATCCGAATCTTTTATTCTGGATTCCATACTTCCATTTTCATACAATTCATAAGTCGGTAAGAATGTTTTGATTCGAGGAATCGCACTTCAAACATTGTCTGTTCCTTTGCACAAGTTTATTTTACAGTCCCAGCTGGTGAACGGCGAAGTTGTTATGGGAGTGCGCCCTTCTTTGCCGGTGGAGGGAGTGGACATAATTTTGGGAAATAACTTGGCCGGGGAGAGTGTGTGGCCGGTAATGACACCTGCTCCGATTGTTACCACATCATCTGTTCTTGATCAAGAATGTGAGTTGAACGAAGATGTGTCGTGTGTGGTGATGCGATCTAAGTCTAAAATGTTGAAGGAGTCTAACCTGAATAATACCCGTGTTCCGGTTGAGTCTGTCGCTCCTGGATTGTCTCTCTTGTCAAAAATTTCTCGTGCAGAATTCATTGTCGCCCAGAGGGAGGATCCTGGATTAGAAAAAATGATCGCTGCTGATCTCCCACTGGAGGAGGTTGAGAGTGCCGCGACTGGATATTTTATCAATGATGGGGTGCTTCTGCGTAAGTGGCTTGCTTTAAAGGAGGATGGTGGTGGTGAGTCGGTGGTTCAAGTTGTTGTTCCTGAAAAATTCCGAGATGCTGTACTTAAATTGGCTCATGGCGATTTAGCTGGTCACTTGGGTATAAAAAAGATGTATGCTAGAGTTTTGCAACACTTTTATTGGCCGCTGTTGAAAAAAGATATCTCGCGGTTTATTAGAACATGTCATACGTGCCAGGTGACCGGAAAACCTAATCAGCCACTGAAACCAGCCCCACTGTATCCAATTCCTCCTTTAGAGCAGCCCTTTGAATATTTGATAATAGACTGTGTTGGTCCGTTACCTCCCTCTAAATCAGGAAGTAAATTCCTCCTGACTGTAATGTGTCAAAGTACTCGGTAGCCAGCGGCTTACGCATTGCGTAATATCACTACCTGGTTCGTAGTAAAAGCCCTGTCTCAATTTATTTCAATTTTCGGTATCCCAAAGGTCATTCAAAGTGACCAGGGAACAAACTTTACTTCAAAAATGTTCGCAGAGATTTTAAAGCAATTAGGAGTTCAACATCACCATTCCAGCGCGCAGCATCCTCAGAGTCAAAGGGGGTTGGAGAGATTTCACCAAACACTAAAGTGTTTCTTGCGTGCGTATTGTGTTGAATTAAATCACGACTGGGAAGAGGGGCTTCCGTGGCTTTTGTTAGCCTCAAGGGAGGTCACAGTCTAGTTTGGGTTTTAGCCCAAATGATTTGGTCTTCGGACACAAAATTCGAGGGACTCCTGCCGTTCTCAGCGATCAGTTAAAAGTAAAACAGCCACCGAAAAGTGTACTGGAATAAGTGAATGGGTTTAAAAGACGTTTGTTTTTAGCTGGTTAGGCAGCTAAGGAAAATTTGGAGAAGGCGCAAATTAAAATGAAAGAGCTTTTTGATTGTCGATCTGAACAGCGCGTATTCAATCCGGGGGATCAGGTTTTGGCGTTGCTGTCACTAGTGAGCGCTCCGTTCTGCGCAAAGTTTGTGGGGCCGTATACTGTGGTGCGTGCGCTGTCTGATCTCAATTATGAAATTGCAACTCCAGATAGAAAGAAAAAAACCCAAGTTTGTCATGTAAACTTGCTAAAACCCTTTTTCTCCCGAGATCGTCAAGCTGATGTTAAATCATCCGGGGTGGTAAGTCCTGGGACTGAGGCGTTGGGACAGTCCTCCGCGGGAGACAGGGAGGGGGGTAAGTTTTTAGATGATGCTGTAGTGCAACCTCGATTAAAAAATTCTGAGACTCTGAATGAATTGGAGGATTTGTTGTCTCACTTGTCTGTTTTGCAGCGAGTGGAGCTGTCACAGTTGATCCGTGAGTTTCCATCATTATTTGGGGATGTTCCATCACAAACGCATCTAATAGAGCATGACGTGGATGTGGGTGACGCTTCACCCATACGCCAGCGTTTTTATCGCGTTCCTTTTAAAAACGCAGTAAATTAGAGTCGGAGATTCAGTATATGCTGAAGAATAACATTGCAAAACCCTCCTGTTCGAGTTGGGCATCGCCGTGTTTACTGGTAAGAAAACCGGATGGAACAGACAGGTTTTGTACAGACTATCGTAAAATTAGTAAAATCACCAAACCTGACGCGTTTCCTCTCCCAAGAATGGAAGATTGCGTTGATCAAGTGGGCTCGGCAAGATATGTTAGTAAACTTGATTTACTCTTTTGAGCCCTAGGCCACAGAAAATAACTGCTTTTGTAACCTCTTCAGGGCTATATTCTTATTTGGTCATGAACTTCGTTTTACGAAACGCTCCTGCGACATTTCAGAGATTAATGAATGGTGTAGTATCTGGTTTAAAGGGTCGCGCGGTCTATTTGGATGACGTTATAGTTTACAGCGATAACTGGGATCAACATGTGAGACTGGTACGAGAATTTAGCTGAAGCTAATTTGACCGTGAATTTGGCTAAATGTGAATTTGCACGAGCAACGGTTTCTTATTTGGGCAAGGAAGTGGGTCAGGGGATGGTGCGCCCTTTGCGTGCTCAAGTGAGCGCGATTTGAGAATTTCCCTACTCCGGGTACCAAAAAAGAGCTTATGCGGTTTATTGGAATGGCCAGTTATTATCGTGGGTTCTGCCCAAACTTTTCATCTGTCATTTGTCCATTGACTAATCTATAAAAAAATTCTGCAAAGTTGGATTGGACTCTACATTGCCAAAAAGCTTTTGAGAATGTGAAGTTGTTGTTGACTGCTACTCCTGTGTTAGCAGCGCCCCAAAGTGGTCTTCCCTTTGAGATCCAGGTTGACGCAAGTCTCGTGGGAGCCGGAGCGGTCCTTCTCCAGACTGATGGTATTAATCATCCAATAAGTTATTTCTCACGCAAATTTAATTTGTATCAATTGAAGTATTCTGTTATTGAGAAGGAAACACTGGCCCTTATCTGGGCACTTCAACATTTTAATGTGTACGTGGGAGGAGGTTCCCCGGTGGTTATTTTTTCGGATCACAATCCTTTGACATTTCTTCACTCATTGCAGAGTCCGAGTCAACGCTTAATGCGATGGATCCTTTTCCTTCAGCCATACAATTTGTCGATTAAACACATTAAGGGAACTGAGAATGTCTTTGCTGACACTTTGTCACGTGCTCCTGCGGTGGAGTGATGAGGCTGTATTTAGTCTCTAACTGATGTGACTTTTTACCTACTCCTATACATGTATGCATGTTAAATTTATTTAATGAGGGATTTTTTTTAAGGGGGGTGTGTTAGGATTGCTTTCTGTTGGTGTGTTTTGATTATAGGTAGGGGGCGTGCCTTCGGCGCAGCTGATGTTGGTCAGCGCCCTTATTTAAACCCCGCCAGAGAGTTGGTCGGGGCGGCTGTTCATTGACTTGGCAGTTGGCCAGAGCTGTGCTCCAATTTGGATATTATGTTTTGTTTCGCATCCATACACTATCACTGACAACATTTACCGCATCCATTCTCTTGCTTTTCACACTGATTGAACATACTGATACTGATGTTTTGATTATATTATTTTAAATTGGGTTAAATAAATATTCTTTTGATTTATATTTCGCCGTGTCGTCTCCCTCATTATGTTACATTCCTGGGCCAGGTGTAACATAAATATTATCACAAATAAAATGAAACTTTATATATAAAGCCAACATATGTCCATGCTAATTGTGATTGACAATTCATCTCAGGTCTTTGGTCTAAACAACCATAATTTTGCGTTACGGGCATGATCATTTTGAACTCCCTATTAATATAAGCAAACGACTAGCGCATATTTGTTCACTATGATGCTGCGTTACAATTACTGACTTGCATTACATAATATCCATGTCATAGCTATAACTGAACATTTCAGTTAAACATAATCCACTTCAATGAGATTTCAGAAAAAAACTATTTAATAAAGAGAACAATGATTTACATGTCGCCATAATCTTAGTATTACAACAGTAAGGGAGAGTGCGATGAGACGAGAGCAAATATTTGTTTACTCAGCCAATCACCAACATCCTATCCTACCTTCAAGAACACGGCCCTCATGATGATGCGTTTTCCCTCACTTTCTTTCCCGCGAGCACCCTCTGTGGTCAGCAAGAAGTAATTTCTGAGGGGATTGTCTATCGTCCAATTCTGGATAAATTTCTTCTTTATTTGTGGTAATTGGTAAGTAATTTTATATTTACATACATGTACACATTAATTTTGGAGGAGAAAGGTGTATAAATTACAATAATAAATACATAATAATATGGTGAACACGCTGTGGCCATGGGGTTTATATTAAAAGAATTAGTGCAATTTATTTTGTGGTCTGCAAATATTAATGTTGATAAATTTCTTCCTCATATTTGCATATTAATTTGGAAAAGTGTATAAATTGCAATAAAATACTGACCATGGAGTGTTTAATGAAAGAATATTTTTATTTGAACATTTTTAAAACATTATATTAAAACAAATATCAATATTAATAACAGAAATATTATTTAACCAATAAAACTATATACAATCACCAATATAGAAACAATAACAAAATTTATTTACACTACATCTTGTTCTATAGACAAATGGCAAAGACTAATGCTGAATGACAAAGGACATTCAGAGAGAGGAAGATGAATGATGAAACTTATGGAAAATGAGAGGAAAAGAAAAAAAGCACAAAGGCAAAGAAAGATAATCAAAACAAGAGCAAAAGAGAGGCAGGGAGCTGGCTAAAGAAAGAAAAAGAGGAAAAGGCGTTTACTAAAGAAGTCACATGTTCCTGTGCTACTCCAGGAGTCACTACAAATTCACCATTTAAATCAAGATAGTCTTAAGGCAAGGCAGTAAAACGAGCACTCCGAGCAGCCCTCGAAACAAATGTGCAGTTATAAGAAAATATTGCAGCATCACTGTGCATTCTTCCTGAGAAACAAAAAACAATTATGTGACTGCTAAGACTACTACATATGATCATGTCAGGGAGTTCTATGAAAGGGATGACATCTCAAGGCAGGCACCAGGAATGAGAGATGTGGTCACAGTCAGAGAGGGTCAGAAAAAAAAAAATTAACAATGTCTATTTTATAGGCATACCGCTGCTTCAAAAATGAACATCCACAGACTATAATTGGGAAATCTAAATTTGCTGAGCTCCGACCATCTCATGTGGTCCTGTCATTGGAGACTTCAAGAAATGTGTGTCTTTGCAGATATCATGGAAATATCAAATTATCCCTGGAATGTGTGCAACATATTATGCCAAGGCAGGCATTCTAGAGCACACAGAATTTTATTGAAGCTGTGGCCTGTAATCCTGAAAGTCCCCTCTGCATGTTAGGAGAGAGTGCTAAATGCAGGAGCAACAATTTTTTTGGATATAAATACTCTCTGTAACATCCCAGAGGAAGACAAGCAAATGAAAGTATCCTGGTATGCATGGGAAACAACTGGAGGGCTGCCCAAAAAGGTCCAAAAGGATGGTGCACTGAGTGATGTACTCCATTTCCTGAAGACAGTGGCTACAACATTTGTGCATCACTGTTTGTTCAAAAGGCAATAAAGCAAAATTTTCCAGGCCAAAAAACATCAGGCAAAAACTGACCAGAAAACTGTGGTGCTGCAGATAGATTTTGCAGAAAATTACACTGCTGCCTTCCAGGATCAATTTCAGGCAGCACACTGGCATCAGAGGCAGGTCACCATGTTTCCCTCTGTTGTGTGGTCTGATGGAGATTCTGAGTCATATGCAATTGTGAGTGACAGCTTGGAACATGACAAGAGGTCTGTGGCAACCTTTCTTTGCAAGATTGTGGAGGATATCCAATTAATACATCCTGCAATGAAAAAACTTCACATATTTAGTGATGGAGGTGTTTCACAGTTTAAAAATAAATTCATCTGGTGTTTTACCTCCACTACATTCAAGGAGCTGTTTCCAACTTTGAGGGTGCAATGGACGGTGTGGGAGCAACTGTGCAGAGAGCAGTTAATACAGTTGTCTACAGGAGACAGGTAGTCCTCGTGACGGATGCTGCTTCATTTGAAGCTTCTGCAAAACAGAATTGCCCAAATATTACCATCAACCTGATCACATCTACTGAAATCACAGATTTTGTACAGCATCATGAGCTGGATGAGAGGTGGGCTATTACCGCAGCTGTACCTGGCACTCAATCAATCAATCCATCACTTTGAGCCAGTCTCATGGGGGAAAGTGTGTCACAAAATCTACTCTGACGCAGAACAATCTGGTGTCCACACATTTCTGAACTCAAAAATCCTGACTGCAATTCCCGAACAGGTGCAAAAAACATAAAAACTGGAGACTTGGTGTCTTGGTCCAGTTCAAAGCACACAAATCTATCAGGCAGTTTGTTGCACTGGTAAATATCCAGAACCAGGGTGCACTGGAAATACGGTTCCTACTTAAGAACGACAGCGCTGGTTTTGTGTACATCTTACCTGTAAAGTAAGAAAAATCCTTGGTGACACCTGACCAAGTTATTGAGACTTTCAATCTAAAACTTGACAACAGAGGAAGGTATTACTTTGAAGAGGCGGTCTTTGCAGAATAAAACATGGAAAAAAACAAAAGTCATCTGATTTGTACATATTTATTTGTTTATTTAGGCCCTTTTTGGCATGGTTTGCCTTTATTTTATTTATTACATACAAATTTATATTAGATAAATTCGGCATTGTTACAATATTTAAAAACGTGTGCAAAATCTTCATTTACAATCAACTTTTTACAAATTCCCTTTTTATAAATATTTGTTAATGAGATTCGTGTTCACTGCATGATTACCTCTTATAGACATCTGTCAGCTCTTCTTACCACAAAATTCGTAAGGCTAGATGTTGGCCAATGTGAAAAAAGTTTGCATGATTAATTGTTGGTGTTATTTATTATTACATGTTCAATAAACTAACATATTTGATGTACTTTATGCTCACCTGTTTTTTTTGTTTGTTTTTTTGGACATGCAATTGTTTTATCATCATCCAAATATCATCCTTTCTTAAACTTAAATAAATATCATGCTGACTGTAATGTACTGGCTAATATTGCAATTACTTTGACAAACATCATTCCAAACATGTCCCTTGTGCGTGTGTGTCTAACACACACACACACACACACACACAAACACACATACTTGTTTTTGGGCATTGTAGGGTTCACCTGTCACGATGGTTACATAATGGGGACCGCCCTTTTTGATGATGTTAGGAGGCCAAAAAAAAATAGTTTGCCACACAAAAACACGAACTATTCTGTAAAATCACTTCAGATTATGGATATTCCGCAAAAAAAAAAATATAGACATGACACAGTGGTCACTTGTGGGGATATTTCAGGTATTGTCTAGAAGTGGGGTCCGCCACACACACAACCGATTTTAAGACAAAGTGGGGACCAGTTGTACATGCACTTTACTGGTTTTGAGTCAAAGTAAGGACCAGGTCTACACACACATCACCGGTTTTGAGTCAAAGTAGGGACCAGGTCTACACACACATTACCAGTATTGAGTCAAAGTAAGGACCAGGTCTACACACACATTATCAGTATTAAGTCAAAGTAAGGACCAGGTCTACACACACATTACCAGAAATGAGTCGAAGTAAGGACCAGGTCTATACACACATTACCAGTATTGAGTCAAAGTAAGGACCAGGTCTACACACACTTTAGTGGTTTTGAGTCAAAGTAAGGACCAGGTCTCCACACACCTAACCGGTTTTTAGGCAATGTGGGGATCAGATCAGCACCCATTCTAATATTAAATTTTAAACCTCAATCAAGTAATTTGACAGTAAACTGCTTTAGAATTTTCATTTAAAGAGCAGGTCAGTTTATAAAAAAATTAATTTGAATACAGAAAGAACCTCAAGATCAAAACAGAATATAGTCCAGAATGTATAGATTTAATAAATGTTATATTTATTATAAAGAACTTTCACAAAAACTTTGGTAGTAAAAACAAATTCCATAAAAACATTTGTAATAACTCATAACACCTCATGACTCCTGCATAAAATTCTCTTGCACAGTGGTGGTATATATATATGTATTTTTTTTTTTATTTAACATAAGTTACCTGTAACTATTGAAAGAAAAAACAAATACTATGGAAGTTAATGATTACAGGTTTCCAGCTTTCTTCAAAATATCTTCTTTTGTGTTAAACAAAATAAAAAAAAAACGAACTGGTTCGGAACAAGGAAAGGTTGAGTAAAGGATGACAATTTTACTTTTTTTGAATGAACTATCCATTAAAAAAAGAAAAATATTTAAACAAATTTGTTCATTTTAAAGCGAGATGCTAATAGCCTAATCCTATTCAATGATTTATGCTTAGCTAATAGTGCCCCCAGCAGACTCGGAGATTGGCTGAGTATATTAAGCTGTGGTAAAACCTGGGTAAAAGCCAACTGTGAGGACTTGTAAAATGAGCCTATAATTAATATAACAATATATATATATATATATATATATATATATATATATATATATATATATATATATATATATATATATATATATATATATATATATAATTTTTTATTTTTTTAATCACGAAAATAAAAAGTTTTTTTCTTCAAAAACTCAAATACTAGCCTATACTCAAGTATTTTTTCCATGTTTTAAATAAAACTGCCCCTTTTATAATTTTAAATGGCATAAATATAAACATATTAAAACATGTACAGGGTAATTTACATATTTCGCTATCATAATATAAGTCATAATAGGAAATAATTTTTAACAAGATACAACACTCTGATATGCAGTTAAAATGAGTACATTCACTGAGTGGTTCTGTCACTGTGTTTAACCCTGTACATGAATGTATGATATATATAATGCCACATGCACTGTAATGTGTTTTATAATCATAGTTAATTGATAAATGTTCGTTAAGAGTTGCATTTTCGCTGAAGGAAACAGCTGTGATGATGAGGGAAGCGCCAAGGAAACAGTAGATGGAGAAACCCGATTGGTACATGTGATACAAGTGTTTCTATAGCAAAGAACTGCGAATATGCAGATATTATAACAATCTATAGATAAACACACCTTCTGCTCTCACTCTGCAAAGCTGTGGTTTGCTGATTAAACAAAAAACGAGTTGAAAACGGAGGAGCGGAAGTCTGCCGCCGTTTTCATATCAAATTTAAAGGGGACTAAGGTGATCATTTAGTAGTGTACAGTTCATGAGGAAATCGCAAAACATTTCGAGGGACTGAATAGAAATATAGGGGGCTAAAGCGATGCCCATGCTTTTTAAAAATAATTTTACCTAAGTGTTTCAGCGAGACATCATTTAGTTGACTTGTCGTCGTTATCGAAAAACTCCCGAAATTTTCTCACAGCTGCTGCGGTCGTCAGGGGGCGGGGAATGCCGCAAATCAAGCAAAAATCCACAGATTGCAACAAATAAGATGCAAGTAAAAAAAAAAATTTGGTATACAGTTAAAGGGGATGCGAATACACGTAAATTAGGGAAGTCTAATCAGAAAAACAAGTGAGTATACCGAGGGTATACGCAATTATTGATCCTCAGAAGTCGTAATACCCAAACAGCTCATGGAAAAAAGTAAGCATACTGAGTATACGTGCGTATAGCCCCGACTACACCACTGGTTATACTGGATCATCCGTTCTTATATGCTAGTTTCACCACAAATGTAAAAATTCTGTATTGTATTACTTGTTATGCGGTCATCAGAAATATTATACGGAATGTTGTCAATAACTAATAGTATAAACATAGTTTTTTCTTTTTGTTTTTTCTATTGCTTTAAACATTAAATACCCAATGTTGTCATTGCAGCTTGAGAAACTCCATGCCATTGGGTACAAGCCTGTGTTGCTTCTCGGCAAGGAGACTAAGACCAAAGAACAGAAATGTGAGATATTGACCCCTCGGTGCACTTTCCACTTTTGCCCAAGACTATCTTCAGAAGATTGGCTTATTTTATGAATACCTTTGTGAAAGTAAGATGCATGCACTATATTTTTAAAGTTATATAGTTAAAATCTTGTGTTGAATATGCATTTTTTTCAAGGTTTATGCCTAAATCTTAAAGGGATGCTTCCTGACAGACAAGATTAATATTTAAGCAACCCAGTTTAATAAAAAATTACTGAGCCTTTAAATATAAATAAATCTGTAAAGTATTAATTACACACAGCCAACCAGCACACTCAAACTATTTAGAAAGACATTATTAGTAAGAACTGTCTCCAAATATTTTCTATTAGTGTCCACTGTCCCTGTTGTTTTCTGCTTAGTATTTAGTACATAATATTTAGTACAATTGTATAGTAATTGCACAAAATGTGGATTGAGGAACTATGACTGGTAATTTCTTCTTTTTTGGCTGATGACTGTAATTTAGTTTTAGGGTGTATCATTCTCTAAACTTCTTTTTTTATTCACTCCACAAATGAGAGCATGTTTTAGCAGTGATAGGAAGAGCACAGCATATGTATTTCAAATTCCAGTTTACCACATTTATAGTTAGGTACCCACAAATTAGGATTGTATGATTTAGATTAACACTTAAATCATCTAAGTTAACCATGAGTTTGAACTGCACATTGTCTAACTTGCACAGGTTGGAACCAGAATTCCAAAGATGATCAACACATTATGCTGAACCTCACACCCTGTGACCCACTGGAGAATGCAGCCAACCAGGAGAAGGTGATGAGCACAGAGGGTGACCAGGCAACGCCTATGGAGAGCCAGGGTCAGCAGGCGACCATTATGGAGGACCAGGTGGAGGAGGCGACCATGATGGAGAGCCAGGGTCAGCAGGCGACCATTATGGAGGACCAGGTGGAGGAGGCGACCCTGATGGAGAGTCAGGGTCAGAAGGCGACCATTATGGAGGACCAGGTGGAGGAGGCGACCCTGATGGAGAGTCAGGGTCAGCAGGCGACTATTATGGAGGACCAGGTGGAGGAGGTGACCATGATGGAGAGCAAAGTGCAGAAGGCGACCATTATGGAGGACCAGGTGGAGGAGGCGGCCATTATGAAGGAGCAGGTGGAGGAGGCGACCCTGATGGAGAGCAAAGCGCAGAAGGCGACCATTATGAAGGACCAGGTGGAAGAGGAAACCCTGATGGAGGGACAAGGTAGGACAAAGCTAAGGTTTTGTGCAAGTTTTGACATTGCAATCTACACTTGTTAAATAGCCAAGTAGGGGCAATACCTCAAATGCATCATGCTTTATTTTTTGAGGAATGATACTAATGTAATACTTGCTAGGTTTTTAGTTTCTATGGATATTCTGTCCTACAAGCGCGTTTCTTCTACGCGATCTTGACAGATAGCTAACAGTCAGGAATCAAGAAAGAGTCAGACGAAGGAGTAAAGCTGAACTTTTTACTGTTATGTTCTTTCCTCTTCCTTATTCTTTTTTTGTAAAACTGAAACATACAAAGATTACAAAGGTCTCATTACAGAGAGTTCACAAATGAACACAAATCAATTTAAATTATTCATAATGTTTTCTGAACAAATGTCAAAGGCTACATTCAAGTTCCGATTAGCATTATCATCACTTTACAGTGGTTCTTTTTATGCTCTAACTTATCATTTTGGCATTTATGCATGCATATACATTAGTTCAAACAATATTGGAAAATAACAGACTTACAGGCGAAGCCTTTCAGGGGCACAAACACAAAGGAAACAGAAGTTCTTAGTCAGCTTAGGCGACCGCATGGAGAGAATCTGGAACATTGCGATCACTTCCTGATTAACCTCTAACCTAAGAGTCTGATGATCTAAATCGACCAATAAGAAAAAGGCTTGCACTTATCAGTGTCATTACACTGAATTGCCACAAGATGGAGCCAAATGATAATAAATGAATGTGTAACGTGACACTCCCCATCTGGTATTGTTTAAATACCACTATATAACCAGCTAAGATAACATAAATGTCCATGTGAGAAATGCCCATATAGATTTAATCATCCACTGGCAAGAGCAGAACAGTTTCTGAGATGGGTCTTAGGAATGTCTTGGCTGTCCCATTCCTTGCAACTCTTAGTTTAACAGTTCTCACTTTTCCATCGCTGCTGAGGAAAACCTGGGTTACAAGAGCCATTGGCCATTTGTTACGTTTGGCTTGAATGTCTTTAAGAAGGACAACATCACCCACTGTCAAATTTCGATGTTCCTTTTGCCATTTGCTTTGGCTTTGCAAGGTTGTGAGGTACTCTCCCCTCCATCTATTCCAGAAAGTATTGGCAAGATGTTGTACTCGTTTCCATTGCTGTCTGTGGAGATTAGTTTCCTCAAAGTCGCCAGGAGGTGGGAGTATGTGTGTCCCTTCTGAGTTAGAAGCATAGCTGGTGTCAACAAGAAAGGTGATTCTGGGTCTGTAGATATAGGAGTAAGAGGTCTTGAGTTGACAATTCCAGTAACCTCTGCCATCAGAGTAGATAACACATGATGTGTTAGACAGGAAAGATTAATCTGTTGAAACATGGCATCCAGTAAACGCATGGACACTCCTATCATCCGTTCCCAGGCACCTCCCATGTGGGATGCATGAAGAGGGTTGAAGACCCACATGCAACCTTCTCCACCTAGGTATTTCTTTACGTTATGCTCTCCAGTGTCAGATAGAATCATTCCCAGCTCCTTACAAGCCCCTACAAAATTGGTTCCACAGTCAGAACGGAGTTGTTTTGCAGGTCCTCGCAGGGCAAAAAATCTCCTCAAGGCATTTATAAAGGTAGATGAATCCATGCTATCAATCAGCTCGATGTGTATCGCTCGAGTGGCCATACAAGTGAAAAGAACAGCCCATCTTTTGCTTTGAGCTTGTCCTCCTCGTGTTCTCCTTGTAACAACTGTCCATGGCCTAAAGACATCCAGACCGACGTATGTGAATGGTGGTTCAGTGCTCAAGTGATCGATGGAAAGATTTGCCATCTTCTGTTCAGTTATTTTTCCACGAAGCTTGTTGCATATGACACACTTGTGTATGATGCTATTGATAAGTTTCCTGATACCAGGAATCCAATAGCCTGCACTGCGAATGGTGGATTCAGTGAACACACGACCCTGATGCTTGACTCGATCATGGTATTGCTCCACAAGTAATCTTGCAACATGGCAGTGTCCTGGAATAATCAATGGAAATTTCTCATTAAAATCCAGTGTTGCATTTTTAAGCCGGCCTCCTATCCTGAGAAATCCTTCACTATCCAGGTAGGGACTGAGCATTTTCAGGGGACTGTTCCTGGGAATGTTATTTCTCCCATCAATACAAGCAAGTTCTTCCTTGTAGGATTCTCTCTGCACACTCTTTATTACAACTGCTTCTGCTTGTAACATTTCTTCCACTGAGTGAGGCTTAGAGCAGTGATGCCATGACCTGCAAAAATTGTGACGATCATTTGATTTGAAAGCCTGCTCAATATGTATAAGTGATGCTATGGCTCTGACAAGAGACCTCCAAGAAGAAAATCTCCTGAAGCATTTGCTTCCAAGGTAAGAACCATCAGTGGATAAATTGGTGACAAGACAACGGACCTCCATGTCTGAGTCTGGCTTAATGAGATCAAACATCTCCTCTTCTGATGATGGTCTCTGTTCTGTTTGTAACAGGAAAGCAGGTCCTGTAAGCCAAGTAGTGGTGCTCAACAGATTTGCTGGTACAGAGCGTGTGGCATGGTCTGCAGGGTTGTGCTTTGTGGAAACATAATGCCACTGCGTTGGGTTCGACACTTTCCTTATGCGCTGCACTCTATTTGCAACGTACACATAAAAAATGTCTTGTCTGGTTATATATGTAGCCTAGGACAACTCTGCTATCAGTGTAAAACTCCACGGCATCTAGAGAGAAGTCCAATTCTTCCATGATTGTCTCAGCCAACTCTGCAGCTAAAACCGCAGCTCCTAATTCTAGCCTAGGAATCATATGGGCCACTTGTGGTGCCAGCTTAGCCTTCCATAGGACAAGCCCAGTGTGACATGTACCTTCTTGAGTAATGACACGAAGATATGCCACTGCTGCGATTGCTCTGACAGAAGCATCTGAGAAAATGTGTAGTTCCTTTTTCAGAGCCGTAGAGAGGGTACAATTGACAAATGTTCTTGGAATCTCCAGTTCTCTAAGGTCTTGTAAAGATTTTCTCCATGTCTCCCATGCCTCTTCTTTATTCTCAGGGAGAGGGGAATCCCAGTCTTGAGCCTCACTTGACAGTTCTCTTAACATGAATTTTCCTTCGATAATGATAGGAGCAACAAACCCTAATGGGTCAAAGAGACTGTTTACAGTTGCAAGCATTCCTCTGCGTGTGAAGGGTTTCTTGATATCTGCTACCTGAAAGGTAAATACATCTCTCTTCACGTTCCAACTGAGCCCAAGACTACGTAGAATGGGATTAGGATCAATATCCAAATTGAGATCTTTGAGCACTTTTGCATGGTCTTCAGCTGGGAATGCATTTATCACTTCTTTGCTGTTCGAAGCAAACTTCAGATCTGGTTTCTAATGTTTGTCTTTGCTCTATTGCTTCATTATCCTCCTTTTGTTTCTCCGACATCATGTATTGCCAATACTCTCCAAGTATGCAAAATGGGATGCTGAGTGGGGAATAATAAAGGTGAAGCGATCCTTGTACTGGAGTGCCTGTTGCGTTGTGGTCGCCTTTTTACTATTCTGTCCTACAAGCGCGTTTCTTCTACGCGATCTTGACAGATAGCTAACAGTCAGGAATCAAGAAAGAGTCAGACGAAGGAGTAAAGCTGAACTTTTTACTGTTATGTTCTTTCCTCTTCCTTATTCTTTTTTGTAAAACTGAAACATACAAAGATTACAAGGTCTCATTACAGAGAGTTCACAAATGAACACAAATCAATTTAAATTATTCGTAATGTTTTCTGAACAAATGTCAAAGGCTACATTCAAGTTCCGATTAGCATTATCATCACTTTACAGTGGTTCTTTTTATGCTCTAACTTATCATTTTGGCATTTATGTATGCATATACATTAGTTCAAACAATTTGATTAAGTCAGGAATGAAGCAAGAGAATGCGTTTATCAAAGGGTAATTGAAACATTGGTAAAAATGAGTTTGTGATGTCATCCAAGATGTAGGTGCTTTTCCTTCCTCAGTTGAACATTAAAGAAGATTTTTAACTGAATCCGTGGTCCTTAGTGATTTGTGTAATGGCAGTGAGTGGTGACAGTCTTTTGAGATTAAAAAGTAAACGCATTTTGTTAAGGCAGAACATAGTTAGTAGGTTGTAAACTCTCCATAAAGTAATTTGTAGTCGTATTGATTGATGTAGTCCTGTTGATTTAATGACGAATGCACAAGCAAGGATGGGAGCTCACATTTTGATGATAGATTTTGGTGATTGTGTCACGTGATCTCCCGTCTGAGCACATACCATGTCCACAGCCTCATGCTGCGTTCACACCAGACGCGGAGGAAGCGTCAAGCGCGAGTGATTATGCAAACGCGCGAATAGGCATCTTGCGGCGCGATACACGCGAATGGCGCGGCGCAAATGACGCGAATTGCACGTTTGACGCGTTTAACGCGCGAATCGCTCGTTCAAAAATCTGAACTTCTGCGGACATTCGCGCCGCAATAACCAATTAGGAGCTTGCTCTTGTGGGAGCATGATTGTGACGTAGCACCTGTTGTTGGTGTCCGGGGGAAATCCTCCAGCCGACACCGACAACAGTTCATCAAGCCTGGGCTTGGCTCAGTCAGAAGCACCGCTGGAAGCCGCCGACATCCAGGTTAAGTTTCTGGAGGAGTTAATGAGCTCACAGAGCTGGGTGCACCTCTGAAAGTATCTAGTGGACTCAGACACTGCTCCAAACGTATCGACGCTGTTTTACAGCCTTCATAAAGCACATAAACACAGTTATTTTATCAATAAAATCCATGTTAGCCATTTACCAACGAAGCTACATTCACCAGGCAGACAGAAGCCCTGCCCATGACGCAATCATGCGCGAATCAAGCGAGTAAACTCAAATGTTCACACGTCTATTTACTCGCGAATAGCGCGATTTAGCCACGCGTTCCTCGTCTGGTGTGAACGCAGCATCACGCATTCGGCACTAAAACTAACTGACTACATTCACCATGGCTATTGATTTGGACCCATTTGTATGTGTTATTTTTTCATCTTAAAAAGACTGTAACTATTGACTGCTATTATAAGAATCACCAAGGAATATGGATTGAGCTAAAAAATAATTGATGTTCTATCTTTTTTGATGTTCTGCTGAAGAAAGAAAGTAACCTGATACTTGGATGACATTTGGGTGAGTAAATTAACAGGAAATTTTCAGTTTGGGTCATTTTTGGATGAACTATCCCTTTAAATGCACTTCAAATTCATGAATGAATCATCACTGTATTTGCCTTTAGAGCTGAAAAGTGTCTAAGTGGTCACTTCACTTGGAACTATTTTCATTGATAAAAAAACAAAAATGTTACAGTCTGGCAATGCAAGTCATATATCAGTATCACCTTTGCAAACTCCCTTGGCAACCTTTTGACTTGTACTCTAATGGCATGTTAGATGGTAGGACTGATCATTTCCTTTAATTGCCTCCAGCAATGAAAAATTTCAGGAGTAATGTTTTAGGATAACCTTAATATTTATATTTGTCTCTACCACACAACAATTCACCCATGCCTTACATTCCCTGAACAAGTCATCAAAGAGTCTGTCCCTCTTGTACTTACACATGTACTTAACTATTAGTGCATGTTCTGCTATATTTTTTTGATGTTGTGAGCCTGATGTACTGTATTTTAAAGAACATATTGAAGTTGTGCTACCCTATGTACATTAATCTTTTTTTTTTCTCCAAACCCACAGCTGTTATCACAGGGTTAGCAAGGGGTGCAGGTCCTGATCGTGTATGCCAAAATGAAAAGTCAGGTATGCAAATAATGTTTATAAATAATGTAATATAACTGTTGGTCATAACACTTATTTATTGCCATAGCAAGATAATTGAAATTGAAATTGGACCACATGTTCTTACAGTTTTTTTCTGAATGCTTAAGCACATTTTTTGTAACTATTGGCTATTTTTGCAAAACTCTACACACCAATAAGCAAACCCTTCACCAAATCTGCAAAACAGTTTAGTTCTCTTGCAAAAGCTAACAAACCTTGCTTAACTCTTCAAACCCTCGTAAAAATTGTATTTTTGTGTCAAACATTCAACACAAGCCATCACAATAATAAGCACACAATGCTCCAACTACACACTGATGGAATGAATAAAAAATACATCTGGCTTTTGCTTTAAAAACAGCTCCTCAACTGATCTTTAAAAAGGAGTTTGCCGCCAATGTAGAAGCTTTAAAAATAATGAAGAGTGAGAAGACTAAACAATTATATGATTTGTTTCAAGAATATGCCTTTATTTAACCCCTTACAGAGTTTTTATTTGATGTCTGCACGGTATGTTCTTTTTTTGTCAAGTTATTTTATATATATTTTTGTTGTTTGTTGGTTTATTTGTATGTTTGTTTGTTTTGTTTTTGTGTGTGTAATTTTATGGCTTTATATTTGATTCACTGTATGACATGTCTCAGTCAGTGTGTGCAAGATTATGTTTGGATTGAGTTTGGCCTAAATTGTTGTGTTTTTGAAAGGCAAATATAAAAAAATATATAAATAAAATAAAGAAAGAGTCTGGCTTTTGCCTTCTATGAGCACAAGCTAGGCTATGTCAGTTTGAGGTCATACTTTTCTCATAGTTCTGTAAACATACAGGGATGCAAACTTCAAGTACTAGTGTTTATTTACACACATCAAAACAAACACAAGAGTTTTTCCAAATTAAAAACACTAAATAGTTATTTCACTGAGAAAAAAAAAATCTGACTACATCGTGTCGTCTCTCTGGGTCCGGCCACAAAATTTCATCTACATCACATGCAATGTCCTCTAGTTCCGGTAGGCACCGAGGAAAGTATCTGATTGCAAAGTGAACTAATTATCTAAATCAGTTTTCACATGTGACAGTGTGCCAGACAGTTGGCAAAATAGTGTAAATAATAGCCATACATGTGTATAGTTTAGCTATGAGTGTGTTGATCATTTGGAAATTCAGTGTAAAGCAGTGAGTTGTGTTTACAGTTCTGCAAAAAGAGTGCTGTGCAGTGGATTGTACCTACAATTTTGCAAAGTGTGTGTTACAAAATTGCAAACTTAGTGCAAAGCAGTGTTTGTGCTTTTAAATTTGCAAACTCAGTGAGTGGTTTTGCTATAAGAATTAATCGTTTTATAAATTGTGCTATGAGAATCTCGGTTAGGGTTTAAGCATTCAGAAAAAACTGTAATAAAGCAAACCATAGTTAGTAGGTCGTAAGCTTTCATGTAGTAAGTCATGCATAGTTGCACTGAATGATGTAATATCCAATAAGAAGCATTTAAATCGTTAAACTGCTTTATATATATTTATATTATTTATTTATACCATTTATATATATATATATATATATATATATATATATATATATATATATATATATATATATATATATATATATATATATATATAAAACGCATCTATATATAACTGTCCTGTAAAAATTAAACAATGAATTAAATTTTTATAATGCTTTACATTACAGTCGGTCACAAATAACTGATGATGGAGACACCTGCATCGTGAGCCGTGAATGCACACAAAATATTCACATTTAGGGATAATAGCTACAATGCCATGAGTTGTAAAGTTCTTCACAGTCTTTTGCACCATGGACACAGAAACATTAAGATGTCTGGAGATAGACTTTTAGCCTTGAGACTATTCATGCTTTTCCACGACTTCATTGCCAAAATTTTCAGACTGTTTTGTCAGACCACTCTTACTCTTTTCTGTATACTCAGTGTGGTTAAAAAATCCCAAATTTAACTGTTCACAACTGATTTCTGTATTGCCAATTCAAATGCATTGCTCCCATTTTTAATAGAAAAGCATTTCTTTTTTGAAATACAATTATTTTTGCAGGTTCAGAAAAGATGCTTGTTAATTTAATGTTTCATTCATTCATTTTCTTTTCGTCTTAGTCCCATTATTAATCTGGGGTTGCCACAGCGAAATGAACCGCCAACTTATCCAGTTTATGTTTCCAACTTATCCAGCATAGTAATTTTAGCTTACCCAATTCACCTATACCGCATGTCTTTGGACTGTGGGGGAAACCTGAGCACTCGGATAAAACCCACGCCAACACGAGGAGAACATGCAAACTCCACACAGAAATGCCAACTGGAAATGCCCAAGGCTCCCGCCCGGTCAATAAGCATATCAGGGGATCCGAGATCAGGTAGGTCTTGAGAGCTCCCCCTTAGAAAAGGGAGGAAAAGGATGAGATGGGGTGGAAAGGAAGGATTCTTCCAAAACAAAGATAGAGCAGTAGGGAGAAAACGATCCATTTATAGCAAGCTTGGATCACTCTGATTGGACTATTACTGATTACAGATGAGCAGCCAGTCGTGCTCAACCATATCACGTGCCCCTCTCGAAATTAGTTCATGAAACTTCACTTATTTTTGTTTAGAACGATGTCATACATTTTTCTCAGCTTTTTTGTTGTTCCAATGCAAACAAAAAATAAATATGACAATGCCTACATTAAGCATTTGTAATTACAATAATAAAAAAATTTTTGGACAGAAATGTAGGGGTGACAATATTTTTTCTTGATTTTTTTTCTCTCCCCCTGCCCTCCCATTTTACATATGACTTCTACTTCTATCCCACAGTGGCCCCAAGGAATAAGCCAGAGAGGAAAAAGCCACAAAAGAGTAAGTACATGTAAATGCATCGGTCAATGCTTTTCTCAGTGTGTTGACATTTTTTGTGACATAAGTGTTGTTGCTATTTTTACCCAAGGTTATTTCCAATAGTTCCATTGTTTTTATTTTATTGGCTACTTTAAATGATATCTACTCCTAACAGACAACATTCAAAATCCAGCTAGCTTAATTTGTGAAATTGCATGAAGTGACAAGAAGTATAGCACTATAGCTTTCTCAATTATGAGTTGTGAATCAGCAGTAGTAGGTTTTTTAAGTATACCATATTGAAATAGTAGTTAGATTTCAATGATAAGTGGTTCAACTTTTGATTAACAATAAACATCACTCATCATCCTTGCAGATCAGGGGCCTGTTTCAGTAAGGAGGCTCATCCAACTCGAAGTTTAAACTTGAACTCTGAGTTGATTTACCGAGAGATTAAAAACTCAAGAGTTTTTGGTTTCAGAATAGCTGATCTGAGTTGGGTCAATCAACTTTGAGTAGACCAACTCAGAGTTAAGCGCGCACACCGCAACTATAAAAAGGCATTATTAATGGAGTGCAGATATTACGAGTTCTCCAGCTGAACTTGATGTGCTCATGCAAAGTTATAGCAATTATGACCATATATTTAAAAAAGCAACACCACTGCATCAGTGAAACAGAGACAGTTAGCATGGAAAAACATAGCTGTTCAAGTTAATGCGCAAGTTTACATTTAAAGTATTTAAATAAGTATAATAAAATCAGTAATGTAATGTGTGACGTTTATAAAATTTTTACTTGAAAAAGTGGGGAATTGGACGTAATTTTGAAGTTATTTCAGATCAGATGTAATTGCATTAAATTACATAAAATAGGCTAGTGCATTTCTACAACAAATTTGACAAAACAAGAATGCAGATAACCTTAGCTTAATGTTTAGTGGAAATGTTTAATTTAAGGTTCTCATTTTTACACACGTTGATGTTTTAATAGATTTAAAAGCGCACTTGTGTGTCTGCCTTTTTTATTGTTTGAGTGGTAGAGGTTGAGATGACATTTATAATGTAAGCAGAACTAAAAAAAATAGTTTTTAGAAGGAGTAATAATCCCATTAATCTAGTTAGTAATGTTACATGTGCCTGTGGAAGGTCAGTGAAATTAAGCTAATTAATTATTAAAAAAGGACAAGCTATTCTCTTACGTGATTTTGTTCTTTGTGTGACTGAAATGTATTAGCTATGTTTCCATCCAAAAATGCGAATTAAATGTATGTGCAAAACTGGAATATCGCATAAAAGATGTGCGAGTAAAGCAGCGTTTCCATCCAACGAATCAAAGAGAACAAAAATGTCACTTCCTCATTAACTGGCGCCAAATATCAACAGTAAAAACACAATTTACTGCAGTAGAAGAAGCTGCGTGAACTTGTTCTTTATTTAATAAATGACTTGCGCCTCAGAAGACAATGTCGACACACAATGAACGCTTGGTGGCGTTTGAGACGCGGAGAACAGACGCTTTTGACACGCTGCAGACTCTTCTGGAGGTAATTAAAAACAAAAATACTGAAACGGTTAAGGCGTTTTAGAATACCAAAACAACATTTGATGTTTTACAATGTGCTCAGCCGGCTGGTTTATCCATTCACACACATTTTTATAATCGTATGATCTCTTATAACAAATCTTTTTTAATGCGTATACTGGAATTTGTTCAGTAAAAATGTTTCTATCGTAGTTTACGCGCATCTTTTCTTATCGAATAAAAAGTTTATTCTACTCAGTTTTGCGCATATGTTTATTATGTCTATTTTCAAAAGTTATGCGCATCTTGGCGTTTCCATCAACTGATTTTTTTTTTATGCGCATGTCCAAAATGCACATAAAATAGGTGGGTGGAAACGTAAGGCTAAGCCGAGAAATACCGCTTTGTCTTTTAAAAAAGGGGATGAGACTGACAGAAACTTATGAGTTTAGAGAATAAAACCTGTTCCTGACCAGGTTAGGTTCACAGAGTAAGTTACGACGGTAACTGACTCTGAGTTAAAGTTACCACTCTTTCAGAAACAGGCTTGGCTTACCCTGCTTTATCGAGTTTGACAAACCTGCCATTTTGAAACGGAAAACCCGGAGTTTCCCTCATTTCAGGGTTAAAATACTCTTAAGTTTTCACGTAACCTCCTTTCTGAAATAGGCCCCTGGGGGGTATTCCAGAAACCAGGTTATGTGACATACCCGGGTACGTTTGAGTGTAAGTGGATAACCTCAGCTTTCGGTTCCAAAATTGGAGGTAACTGCTTGGGTATGTTAAGTAGCCATAGCAACTTACTCTCTGAAGATAACCTGCTCCGGAGCAGGTTATGTTCCAGAGTTAGTCTGTTTCAGAGAGTTTACTGAGCATTGCGGGCTCTTTATGAGAATTTTGATAGACATAGAAGCACAGATATACGAGTTTTTTCTTTGTGAGAGGATTATTAGTGCATAGGTTTTTTTCATATCCAAATTTATATTTTAATGAACATTGTCGTTTTATTAAAGAGTCATTAATGTATTTAACAAACTTTTTGAAACAAAAATGACAAACCACGGGTCTGCGCTTACAATGGTTAACATAGGCTACAACGCAGTGCATCAGGGTGTTTTACTGTACAATGCGGCAATAGCCTAGTGTGTAGAACTATCTGTACAGTATGCCTGAACTGTTTTATAAACTTTTGTACAGTTCCTCATCCATAAACCACTGCGTATCATTACAGAAAGGTTTCAAAGCGTGGCATTAGCGTAGTGGTCAGTGTCCACACTGCACTACAACAGTGCTCACAGCGGAGCGAGTTCGAATCTCGCGGATAGAATTTTTTCTCTCTTCCTCCCTCTCTCTGCACCCTTTACATTTTTCTGCAGCTTATATATAATATCATAAGAAGTGGCAGCTTTGTCTTTTGTAGGAAAATATATCCATATTTAAAGATGTAGTCGTTCATTTGTATACATCTATTCACACTGCACACACACATACATGGCATACATATTTTTAATATAATTTTTTCAGGGTTTCTAAATGCTATTGAGTGCATTAATTGCTGCCTCTTTTAAAGCTCCATTAGTCAATAAAGGACACTGATAATAGGAGACATTTTTAACATTTTTAATATTAACAACACATTTACTGGCCTTAATCTGTTGTTGTTACAACTATTAAACTCATTACTGCTTCCACTAACTATAGCTCATATGTGATGATCCCACCTCATCACTAGGTTGAGGCTAAATATCCAGGGTCTGTACATGATACCAGAATTTTTAGGGAGTCTTCATTATGACACACATTGCAACAGGATACATTTAATTTACACAATGTATTTTTTAAATTTTTATTACTATATTTGTATTATACAATAATTACTGGGCACTACATTGGTTACTTGCTGGAGGACAGAGGATACCCCTTTTTGTATATGATGACACCCTACCCTGCACTCAGCCTGACCCAGAGGAACCCTCAGTGACCCAAGCAGACCAAGAGTTCAAGAGATGGAAGAGTTCTAAGAGAAATGATTTGTCAAATTAATTAAATAGTTTGGTCTGAAGCACTGTTCATTTCTTTATTTCCTGAAATAAAACGAATGATTTTCTTTACATTGCTTTATACACACACCTTTCAACATGTAACATTTTTTCCTGTACATTTCTCATCTTAAGGTGATGCTCATGTGACTTTATTTATCTTTGAAGATGGATCTTATACAGCTACTTTAGAATTACAATAAATAAATAAAGATTGTTTTGTGATACAATAGAGAAATTCAAATATGGAAAAGTGCAGACAAATTCTTACACTGTTAGTTAGTTGAGGCAGAAGGAACTTCGTCTGCATCCAAAACAAAAAAACATGAAAAGAACCTAAACTTACATGACAACAATCACAACTGTGACAGATTGTGTAGTTTAAAGTCAAATAATTCAACCACTGATTAGCCTTTATTAAGGGGCAGAGCAGCTCCACAGAGTTGTTTGGTGGCTGACAGCAGTTAGACAGACCTCAGACTCCTTTCTATTAGCTACATGACAGAAAGAATATTCTAGAGTGTTTAATACAGCTCCAGTAATCAAATATTACCTCTTAAAAGAATGTGTCTGTGTTTAATTTTGACTTTGGACAGAGTTCTTCTAGCTCCAGAAGGATAACAATTTCTGTAAGCCTTATATGGTCAATACACATTATTATTGTGGCCTTAAGTAATGAATGGCAGGACAATTAAATGCATGAATGGTTACACAACATACTCAAAAAGGATGTTAAAGTTAGCCTATATTTAATTTTTTATTACGATAAAGGGAGGGTGGCGTTTGCATTTATTAAACTAATGAATTTTCTCTTATCATTTTATTAAATCTATTTATTATCTTATATTTATTTCCTTCGTTGATGCAGATGTATATTGCTTTTTCTTTATAATTGGCCTTACGTACGCCAGCATTAAAACCTCCAACTCTGCCTCTGTAAAGTGCGTTGGTCTTTTTTTCTCACCGTGACTTTCTATGGTGACTCGTGAATTTGGCGATCTACTAAAAATGCCTTCAGGTATGCTCCGTGCGCGCGCATTAATCAGCGGTTATCTTCAGGAGGTTGATTTAACTAACTCATCAGCTGTTTTGGAACCGACATACTCACGGTAAGCAGGTTTTGAGTTAATCAACCGAGTTCAGGGTTTAGCAGATGGTAAGTTAACCCAGCTTTCTGGAATAGAATTACCTGGTACCTGGAATTACCGTGGTAACTTACTCTGTGAACCTAACCTGGTCAGGAGCAGGTTTTATTCTCTAAACTCAGAGTTTCTGTCGGTCTCCTGCCCTTTTTTAAAGACGAAGCAGTATTTCTCACCTTAGATTTACGTTTCCACACACCTATTTTAATGTGCATTTTGGATATGCGCATAAAAAATCGATTGATGGAAACGCCAAGATGCACATAACTTTTAAAAATAGACATAATAAACATGCGCATAACTGAGTAGGAGAAACTTTTTTTCGATAAGAAAAGATGTGCATAACTTACGATGGAAACACTTTTACTGAACAAATTCCAGTATATGCATTAAAAAAAGTTTGTTATAAGAGATCATATGATGATGAAAATGTGTGTGACTGGACAAACCAACAGGCTGAGCACGTTGTAAAACATCTGAAATGTTGTTTTGGCCATTCTAAAACGCCTTAACCGTTTCAGTATTATTATATTATTAATTACCTCCAGAGAGTCTGCAGCGTGTCAAGAGCGTCTGTTCTCCGCATCTAAAACGCCACCACGCGTTCATTGTGTGTCCGCATTGTCTTTTCAGGCACAAGTCATTTATTAAATAAAAAACAGTAAATTCTGTTTTTACTGTTGATATTTGGCGACAGTTAATCAGCAAGTGACAATTATGTTCTCTTTAATTCGTTGGATGGAAACGCTGCTTTATTCGCACATCTTTTATGCGATATTCCAGTTTTGCACATAAATTTCATTCGCATTTTTGGATGGAAACATAGCTAATACATTTCAGTCACACAAAGAACAAACTCACGTACGAGAATAGTTTGCCTTTTTTTAATAATTAATTAGCTTAAATTCACTTACCTTCCACTGGCACATGTAACATTACTAACTAGATTAATGGTATTATTACTCCTTCTAAAAACTATTTTTTTTAGTTCTGCTTACATTATAAATGTCATATCGTCCTCTACCTCTCGAACAATAAAAAAGGCAAACACACAAGTGCACTTAAATCTACTAAAACTTATCAACCTGTGTAAAAGTGGGAACCTTAAATGAAACATTTCCACTGAACATTAAGCTAAGGTTATCTGCATTCTTGTTTTGTCAGATTTGTTGTAGAAATGCACTAGCCTATTTTATGTAATTTAATGCAATTACATCTGAAATAACTTCAAAATTATGGCCACTTCCCCACTTTTTCAAGTAAAAATTTTATAAACGTCACACATTACATTACTTTTTTTATTATACTTTATTATTTCAAGAGTTCACACTTCGCTGATGATTAATTATAAAGCTTGTTTGGCGTGCTGTCCCAGGAGAGAGAGCCCTGAGCTCATGAGATCCTCGAGCCCGGGGCTCCCTCCCGTTGCAAGGCGAGAGGGGAGATCGAGCTCAGGTAGATCTCGAGAACTCCCCATCGTAGTGGTTAAAGTGCAGATAGTAGTTCTCTTTAAAGAGATAGGTACTAGATAGTGAGCGAGTCAATAGTGTTGATTAATAATTAACTTAGGTTGCATGTTTTTTAATCGGTGGGAGGAAACCGGAGGACCTGGGGAAAACCCACGTGAGCACGGGGAGAACATGCAAACTCCGCACAGAAAATGCCCGCTGGTTTGGTAAAGCCTAGAACCATTGACATTCTTGCTATGAGGCAACAGCGCTAAGCGCTGGGCCACCGTGTCACCTATCTAGAAGAGAGGAGGAGTAGGGGTGGAAGGGGGGATTCTTCAAAGCGAAGATAGTGGTGATATGAAACCCGGGGTATTTATGGTAGCTTGGGGATCATCTGATTGGTGCGAGTTGATTTGGATAATGTGGGTCCAGCCGCTAGCAATCATAAGCACGTGATCCTCTCGAAATTAGTTTATAAATAAACTTCACTTCAAGAGTTCACACTTCGCTGATGATTAATTATAAAACTTGTTTGGCGTGCTGTCCCGGGAGAGAGCCCTGAGCTCATGAGATCCTCGAGCCCGGGGCTCCCTCCCGTTGCAAGGCGAGAGGGGAGATCGAGCTCAGGTAGATCTCGAGAACTCCCCAAAAATGCTTTATATAGCTCGGGACAGCAGCCGCGTATTGAAGAACCCCCCAAAAATGCAGATGGAACAATGCTATATCCGGCTGCTGGATATAATATTGGTTGCTTAGGAAGAAAGGCTCCGGCGGGAGCAGCTGAAAGTAGACTCTTGCTGGAGTCTAAGCGGGGGCGTGGGAAGGGCGGGATTGACTCCTGCGGGAGTCGAATCTCGGATGTGCTCCTGCGAGAGCTGGGATGGGAAGATTCCTGCAGGAGTCGGGAAAAGTTTTGGACTGTGAAGACTCCTGCGAGAAAGGGTGTGAGGTGGGCTGGGGGGGCATGAATTCATGCGGGAGTTGAAGCTCGTTTTAGTCACTCCTGCGGGAGTTAGAGCTGGAGATTGAGGGCCTAAGCTGAAGAGAAAAAGTGGCAGGCTGACTCGCCGAAATAATATAGAGAAAAAGGGGGGGCGGAGGATCTCGACGCCGGAAGGAAGAAAGAATAAGGGGAATCATTCAACCGCACGCATGCGAGCCTACGCACGTGTAAAGACACGCACGCTAGGGCCCGCGATGCGAGCCTACACGTAATGCATACGCACGCACCTGAACACACATGCTCATACATAATGCGCATACCCTTGTACATGCTTATATACAAGTGTATATGCATTCCTAATGGCCATGGGGGGGGGGGGGGGATGACTCCTGCGGGAGTCGAAGCTCGGGGTGACCCCTGCGGGGGTCAGAGCCATGGTGGGGCATTTCTCCTGCCGGAGTCTGGGAAAGGGAGGGGGCGGTGGAGACTACGGCGGGAGGTGGCCGGGGCGGGACTCCTGTGGGAGTCGAAGCTCGTTTTAGTCACTCCTGCGGGAGCTAGAGCTGAGGATTGAGGGCCTATGGAAAGAGGTGAGAGTGGCGTGAGAACTTGCCGAAATTGAGATAGAGAAAAATGGGGCGGAGAATCTCGACGCCGGAAAGAAAAAAAGGAAGAAGGGGAATCATACATACGCACACATACGAGCCTACGCACGTGCAAAGACACGTGCGCTAGGGCGCGAAATGCGCGCGCGCTCGCGCAAACATACGTACTCATGCATACGTGCGCATATGCGTGCATGTACATATATACACGCACGTGTCTACGCATGGCTAAAGGCTGGGGGGTGCAGAGATGACTCCTGCGGGAGTCGAAGCTCGGAGTGACCCCTGCGGGGGTTAGAGCCATGGGGGGGGCAGGAACTGGTAGGAGTGGGGAGAAGGGAGGGGGCAGTGATGACTCCTACTGAAAGCGTGACTGTGGAGGGGTGGGCTGGGAATGGGCTTGGCGGGACCCCTGCGGGGGTCGAAGCTCTGTGTGACTCCTGTGGGAATCAGAGCTGTGGTGAGCGGGGGTGAAAGAGAAGCAGAGTATAGCTTGCACTTGAAAGGGGAAAGAGAATAAAAGGTAGCTAGGGTACTACGTGGCAGAGTCATGCTCGTGCCCTTGAATGGCAGAGTCATGCTCGTGCCCTTGAATGGCAGAGTCATGCTCGTGCCCTTGAATGGCAGAGTCGTGCTCGTGCCCTTGAATCTTGGGTGCTTCATGGCAGAGTCATGCTCGTGCCCTTGGTCTTCGGATGCTTCGTGGCAGAGTCATGCTCGTGCCCTTGAACTCTGGTAGCTGGTTGTCTGCTAGAGAGGATCAGCTGGGCTTCCTTGAGATGGTAATGGCTGAGGCGAATGTAGGATTTGAAGGCATCGGAAGACCAACGCCCTAGGGTTTGGATCTGTTGTTGGGAGAGCCCGTGGTGGGCTGCTGTGGTGGCTGCCCCTATTCTGAATGAGTGGCTAGAGAATGGTTCGGGGGAAAAGCCAGAAATGCGGAGAATTGCTTTTAAGTGCTTTTGAAACCAAAGCGTGTTACTGGACGGTTAGCGTCGTCAGTAAAAAAGGGGGGCGAGGGGGTTGGGCTCTTCTAAAGTGAAAAAAGCTAGGAGGGTCTGAAGAGGTAAGTGGGGGAGGGGATGTCGAAAATGTAAATGAGGAGCCCTTTCCCTGACTGGTCTGTTTTGCTGTGCTTGATGGAAAAGGCAATGGTTTAATCATTCTGCAGAGTTAGATCAGAAATTGTAGGGTGGGTGGCGGGGTTAAATTTGGATGTAATGGCCATTTAAGAACACCTAATGAAAGCCAAATTTGTAGATACATACATACACATAAATATACATATGCATACGTAATGTACACACACACACACACACACACACACATTTACACATGAGGACAGGGTCGTGCTCGAGCCCTTAGTCTAGAGTATGGCATTAACTGGTTAGATAGAGGAGGGAGGTTAGATGAGAGTCAAAGGGACGGAGTAAAGTGCTAGGAGGAAACAGCGGGAGCACTTAACGCTAGCTGGGGAATCAGAAAGATGAGGTGATAGGTGAGGCTCTTGCGAGAGCCGAAGCTCTTGTTGACTCCTGCTGCAGTCAAAGCTCAGGTTAGACCCCTGCGGGGGTCCGAGCTGTTGGGTGGGATGGTAAGCATAGCAGAGTTTAGAGACAGAAAGGTAGATACATGCATACGCATGCATGCATACATACATACTGTACGTACACACGCACGCACACACGCATGCATGCGTGCGCATAAACACACGCACGCATACATACACACACATACATGCATATACGTATGCACGCGCACACACACACACACACACGTACTCGCATACATACATACTTGCAACAGACAAAGTTCATGTTGACTCCTGAGGGAGTCTAGCAGGAAACAGCGAAAGCACTCAATGCTGTCAGGGGAAACAAAAATGTGAGGGGATAGGTGAGGCTCTTGCGAGAGCCGAAGCTCGTATTGATTCCTGCGGGAACCATGAGTTTGTAATGCTAAGGTGGAGGTGTCATTTCTGGAAACGGAGGGACCGGCGTTGGGTTGGGGTCTGCTTCTGGAGGCAATGACCAGATTTTCTGGAAAGAAAAACACGTCAGTTATTTGCTTTGGACATGGCACATATTCAGCAGACATAATAAGTTGTTTTATGGTTGATGTCCATATGAGGCGTCTTTATATTGGCGTTAAAGGTGGTGAATAGGAATGCCTTTATAATGCATTGTACTGTGGCTTCCTTAATCTGTAATTATTAGATAGAATCCTTTGTTAAATAGTTTGAGATTGTACTGCTTATGGGACTAATACGTGACATCTTGAAGGATGGGGCAAAGAACAGTCCAATCATAAAGGGGGTGTCGATCTCTTTATAAGATGATCATCAGCTGCGGGTTTTGCAGTAGCTTTAGAATGTATGTAGAGTGTAATAGGTTGGATGAGGGTCGGCTTCTGGTGCCGACTGTCAAGACTCTGAATTGAGAAACAAGAAAGAATCAGAAATCAAATACAACAAGATACGTGTATGGCAGACACAATAAATTGTTTTAGCTGATATCCATGCGAGGCGTCTTAATGAGGGCATGGGCAACTGTAAATGGAAGCGCCTTTTGTTAATGCATGGTACGATAGCTGCAATGCGAAGATGGTAGAGGTGGGCATACGTCTCCCCGCAGGATGGCAAATGAATGGAGAGCTGAGGATATGGGGTGTGGCTTATCTGGTGGTCCTGGAAGTACCTCTTTAAGGCAAGGCAAGATTATTTATATAGCACATTTCATACGCAGTGGCAATTAAAGTGCTTTACAGAAACAAAAATAGAAAGACTTGACCTGAGGACAGGTGTGATGTGCTCTGATTTCTTGCTTCTGGTCAGAATCCTAGCCGCAGCGTTCTGGATGAGCTGCAACTGACTGTCTTTTTGGGAAGGCCAGAGAAGAGGCCGTTACAGTAATCTACTCTGCTGCTGATGAAAGAGTGAACTAGTTTCTCTAGGTCTTCACTATAAGACTGAGTAGGTGAAGTTATTGAGCAATGGAGTTTTTTAAAACCCCTTAGTGATATAGAATTGTTTAAGATGTGAATGTATCTAATGCTGAGTCAATGGATGAAATATTATCCATTGTCGGAACTGTCGTCCTCCTATTGATAGCAGTCAAGCGGGTAATTGTTTCTTTGTCGTTTTCACATTCGACAGACTCGCCATTGAAAACTTACATATGTGAAGATATGAGTCACTGGCATGTTACGATTGGACTTCTGTGCTTAATGTTTTTTAAATAGCTGGATAATAATCTTTTCAGAATTAAATGACTATCGAATGTGGCTTTTTTTTTTTTTTTATATATATAATACACATTTATTAATTAATTAATTTATTTATCTATTTGCTAATTATATCAACTGCCAACATCAAGTCCTAAACTTAAACAATGTCACTGTAGGGCAGTGTTTTGTTTTGTCCACAAGATGTCGCTATGACACTGTTGTAACAAGGTATTTTGAAGTTTCTTGTGTTGTTTGAGCCTCTTGGCATACCGTAGTGTTGATAAATGCGTAGTGCACCATATTTCCTCAGTTGTGTTATCAACACTGATAGGCAAGACGTGTTTATGATAGTGGGATTTTTATCTAAAATACATATTTGTTGTTAACACTCAAAGTTCTGTTTACTGAGATATTCTGTGTACTAAACTGTTAAAGATCAAATGCAGAGTTATATGAAGCGTTAAAATGTTGTTTTAGTTTTATTTGTTTTGTAAGTGATTATACAGAGGTACGGCTCATGCGAAGCCATTGTGTTACAATATAAATAGCAGTAGTTACTGATAGTGAATGTATTTGAGATCTCTTTTATTGTATTGAGACTTAAATTAAGTTTGTGTTATCAACACTGATAGGTGCTCTTCTGTCAAATAAATGGTCGAGTCACGATCGCGAACTTCTCTTTGCCTGCATCTCCTGTTTACCATCCCACAAACATATTCAACACAACGCAGAGTAGCAGCGGTGGTGCTAGAGTCAAGCAAGCACGCAGAGAGCGACTGGGTTACATCATCACTTGTGTGAATGTTAGTTGTGGGATTTACATCAATCCATGAATAAATGACATTAGGTTTGGACTCGGAGTCATTATGTGATTGAATCACAAGCGTATCTAGCTCAGTTCATTCACAAATTCAAAGTCCATTCTTAATCTGTCAAGAGAGAGGGCGGGAGCATCTCAAGTTTGAGAGCTCATTGGATGGTGATGCTTCACTTACAGCTATTGGCTCAAAAAAAGTGTCAATCACAAGCCAGCGGCCATTTTGGTTAAAATCAGTTTTGTTATGACTTGAGACGTTACTGAATGCACTTCAGCAAGTGGTTTTGGACGATAACAATGTATTTAATGGATGTTTATCGATGTATGAATATGCTGGGACTAATGTTTGCGGATTGGATTGTTTGACCCCTTGTAGTCGAATTGCTTTATGCCATTAGGATAATATGGATCTGTGGTCGGGCGGGATGTTTGAGAGTTGAGTTCTTTTGTATGACTTATTCTATTCGCGCTAGTCTCATCTTTCAAAGATTATAAAAATGTTTAGTCTTGTTGAAGAGTGGTTATTTTATGACTAGGTTTCCCTTTGTAGCGTGCTATACGTTACCACTGGTGCACAGCTGGGAGAGCGCTGAGGGTTCGGTTTCATTGCAATGGCTTGCCGACGTCTTGAGAGTTTAGACTTTGGTATTGTTGAAGTTGATGATGAAATTGTTGTTAGAGTTATTGTTGGAGCTGGAGATGTAGTAGCAGCTGGTGCGGAGCGGGGCGTTCTTCAAAGCGAAGATAGTGGTGATATGAAACCCGGGGTATTTATGGTAGCTTGGGGATCATCTGATTGGTGCGAGTTGATTTGGATAATGTGGGTCCAGCCGCTAGCAATCATAAGCACGTGATCCTCTCGAAATTAGTTTATAAATAAACTTCACTTAAATACTTTGAATGTAAACTTGCGCGTTAACTTGAGCAGCTATGTTTTCCCACGCTAACTGTCATTGTTTCACTGATGCAGTGGTGTTGCTTTTTTCAATATATGGTCATATTTGCTATAACTTTGCATGAGCACATCAAGTTCAGCTGGAGAACTCGTAATATCTGCGCTCCATTGATAATGCCTTTTTATAGTCACAGTGTGCTCGCTTAACTCTGAGTTGGTCTACTCAAAGTTGATTGATCCAACCCAGATCAGCTATTCTGAAACCAAAAACTTTAAAGTTTTTAATCTCTCGGTAAATCAACTCAGAGTTCAAGTTTAAACTCCGAGTTGGTTGAACCTCCTTACTGAAACAGGCCCCTGATCATATTCATCTTGCTGAGGAAATTCACTCATCTTCAAGAGCAGAGTTCCACATTCATCCAGATTTCAGCATTGCCTTTCAACAGAGGACAACAGATTAACTATGGCCCAATGGTTTGAGTGTTGGACTTGTGATCCAAAGGTTGCTTGTTTAAGTCCCAGTACCAGCAGGGGTTATTTTTGGAAATATCCGCCTTAATAATATGGCTGAGGTTATTCTCTTGAGCAAGGCACCGAACCTCAAACTGCTCCACTGTTGTGTGTGTCAGTCTCTTTGCGTAAATGTAATTATCTCACTTTTCCTTAAATGTTAATTCAAAACAAAATATGACATATAATGGTTAATCAACAACGTATTGACCATATTTATGAGGAATTTGTTTATCTTTACAACTTGGTCACATTCATTTGTTAATTGTTATAAGAAGATTATTTTGAAATGACAGCTTGAGGTGCTTCTGAATTCAATCTGGATCAATGTTGTACCTTGATTGTTTATTGCTGCTAACTATTACAATAAATGTGAATTCTTATGAGAGTCTGACATTACACACAGTTTGTGATCTTTTCACTTTTGGGGTATAGTTTACTTCTAATGTTTACATAATTATATTGCTACCAATCGGGCATTAATTACACATCACAAAACATTGCATAACACATATTTACTTTAGTAAAAGAACTGATATCCGGATGTTATTTTATCCATCCAATACGTTTTGTATTTTATATATTTACAATCCGTTTTAAATTCTCATTCCTACTACGGAAACTGGAAAAAAAAAAAACTACAAATATGCTGTCTGATAACGGGAATTGTAGTTTATGAACACATTGCGACGCCCTGACTTGATATCAGCTAAATATCCCTGTTTAACGGACACATCATCTAGATTTTTTTATATAGCTCATCTACTGTAAATGCAGATGAATGGTTAGTTCAGCATTAAAACATTGTCGATGCATACAGTAAAGATTCACTTCACAACCCTAATCTGGAAACAAAAAGAACTTTAAATATGGACGCTGATCTGCGTGCTTTGTAGTAAGTTCAAGCGTTTATTTGTTGGGAATTGTAGTTTTTTAATATAATGGCTTATATTCCATTTCTTAACGACAATAACATTAAACTATAAATACTCCTGGATGTTTTAATGAGTGGGGAAGACATTGGTGTAATCATATTTTAAATATTTCATTGTTAAATGGGATAAAATTGCTTTTGGATTCTTTTAACAGCGCCCCCAGTTGGTGCCCAAACATTGTTACACTCACATGATAGCTGTGGTCCAGCGCTCTCTGTAACAGTTGGTCCCATGTCTGTAAAACTTGATGTTGTTGGATCATAAACCTTTAAACATGGTCCAAGGTTGAGGTTCAAAGGTCATTTTTTAGAAAGTAAGAGGCATTTACAATTTTCATACAAACATATTTTACTCTACAGGTCAAGACCTTTTCAATGATGTATTGGATTTAGCTGTACCACAAAGTTTTACTTTTTAAATTTCATGTACACAAGCTGTCCCAGGCCTAAAGTCAGAGAGCACTTTGATAGATCAGCTTATAAAATGACACAATTTGTTTGTTTGATTGTCTGTTTGTAAATAGTGACCAAAATTAATCACATGTTTGTATGAAATAATCTGTTTAATTAGGTTTTGTGTTGTATTTGGTTTAGTCCATTAGACTTGTGTTTGGTGTACTATTGTATTTGGTTTAGAGCAGGAGTGTCAAACTCAGTTCCTGGAGGGCCACAACTCTACACAATTTAGTTTCAACTCTAATTAAACACACCTGGGGCCTGTTTCAGAAAGGAGGTTAAGTGAAAACTCAGAGTATTTTAACCCTGAAATGAGAGAAACTCTGGGTTTTCCGTTTCAAAATGGCAGGTTTGTCTAACTCGAGAAAGCAGGGTAAGTCTAGCCTGTTTCTGAAAGAGAGGTAACCTTTACTCAGAGTCAGTTACCATGGTAACTTACTCTGTGAACCTAACCTGGTCGGGAGCAGGTTTTATTCTCTAAACTCTGAGTTTCTGTCGGTCTCCTCCTCTTTTTTAAAGACAACACAGTATTTTTCGCCTTAGATTTAGTCATTCATTTCCTACATTTCAGTCACACAAAGAACAATGGCCTGTCCTTTTTTGGAGGATCCCATAGATGAGGAGGCTGTGTTAATTCGAAGAGAGTTACATTTACGTCGGGCAAGGATTTTGAGACCCAGAGTGGATTTTTTGTCTTTTCCACATACATTTTTGTTTGAGCGGTACGGTTTTTCATTGCAATCGATTACATATATCCATAATCTAATCCGTCCTTACATCAGTAACATCACCCATCGTGGCCGTGCTCTTACATCCGAGCAAATACTATGTGCAGCTTTACGTTTCTTTGCTAATGGAAGCTTTCTGTACAATATCGGGGATGCGGAACATATTAGTAAGGCTACTGTATGCAGAGCTGTACGGAAAGTGTGCCTCGCTCTGAAACGCTTTCTGCACATTTTTGTAGTGTTTCCTGGCCACAAACCCCTGGAAGTCATCAAAGAGGAATTTTACAGAGTTGCTGGTTTGTAGCGTTCAAATGTATTTTATATATATATATATATATATATATATATATATATATATATATATATATATATTCAGTTAATAACATTTTGCTTCAACCTCTGAAAGTATCCTAATATTTAAAATTACCTGCAGGATTTCCCAATGTGGTTGGATGCATTGATGGCTCACGGCTCACATATACCTATCATTGCACCAACTGAAAATGAGCCAGACTATGTTAACAGAAAGTCAATCCACAGTATTAATGTGCAGGTACATTGAGTTACATGCAGTTTACAATGGTGAAACACCACATAGCAATACTATAGCTCATATATCTTATTCTTTCCACTGTGAAGATCATATGTGATGCTGCACATATTATCACCAATGTTGAGGCCAAGTGGCCTGGCTCTGTTCATGACTCACGAATATATCGTGAGTGTACCCTAAGCAACAGACTGCAAAGTGTTAAGTTAATGTATGCACTACAGACTTGGGCACTTCAATGCAGCACTAAACCAATGTGACTTTTTTTTTCTTTCTTACAGGTGAGATTGATGGCTTTCTGCTGGGGGATAGGGGTTACCCATGCCAGCCTACACTGCTAACCCCTTACCCAGAACCTGAGCAAGGGCCACAGCAGCGCTTCAATGTGGCACACTGTAAAACTAGAGGCAGGGTGGAAATGACTATAGGTCTGTTGAAAGCACGTTTCCAGTGCCTACGTCACCTCAGGGTCACCCCTGAGAGGGCCTGCGACATCATTGTGGCATGTGTAGTTCTCCATAATATTGCAATTTTTAGAGGGGAACAACATCCTGCCCTACACATACAAGACCCAGAGGAAGAGCCCATCCACCCTGCAGATTTCCAGAATGGAAGGGTGGTCCGAGACCTTATATGCCAGAATTCATTCTCTGATTGAATCAGTCATCAGAAAAAAAAAAAAAAAAAATTATAAAGAAATGAAATAAAGAAATCAACAAGTCACAACAATTTATTTTGTCTTCTTTATTTCCTACAAATTAAAAAGCAACCGTTAAATTTCTATATTCTTTCCAAACTTTATAATCCACTAAATCACAATATACACCTGTAGCTTGTGTTTCAGGATCTCGATTTCCATATCGGTCTTTAGGATCTGACGATCCAAGTATATCATTTCTTTATTTATTTTTTCAATTTGTTTCAATAGATGGAGTCTATATAACTCTTTTACTGGTAACTGAAAATACAGTAGTTTAGGGTTACATTGTGTTGTACATGACTTTCATTAAATTAAACTCTGGCATTTACTGTACATCACTGAACTGTGTTCATCTGTGCAGAAGAAGTAGATGGACCCTCCTCCTCCTCTTCCTCTTCCTGTTCTTCCACACTCTGGAGGGTGGTAATGGGGAAGACAAGAATATATGTTTATACTTGGATATACTTACATTCTATAGCTTATTGGACACAAAAATGTAATTGTAAAGATTGCTTGATGTCTACAGACATAACATTACCTCTATAGGCCTCTCTGTATCCGCAGAAATTGTCTCATCATCCCCTACATCCTAAGAAAATAAGCATTTGGTTGAGCACACTTTATAAAATAACTTAGCTTACTCAATACACAAGAAATTAGGATACTTACAACTGCCTGGGGTTTTGATAAGACAGGAGTTTCCAAAAGGCAGATATTGCCATCACAATCTATTGAGACCAATGCAAAAATAAAAGTGTATATATTATATATATATATATATATATATATATATATATATGTATATGTATATGTATATGTGTGTGTGTGTGTGTGTGTGTGTGTGTGTGTGTGTGTGTGTGTGTGTGTGTGTGTGTGTGTGTGTGTGTGTGGAGCCCTCTTACATTTTATGTAGGCACTTGTGTCCTGGGGAGTGACTGGCTCTGATGAACACCCTGCAGGAATTCCCTCAGCCACTGGCCTTCCAGTGTTCAGACTCAGGGCCATCTCCTCAGCATTTGTGAGTGGTGGTGGTGCAGGGCCTCCCCCTGTCTTGCGAGCCTCTGCCTTCTTTCTGTTGGCTAAAGACACGTAAAAAAAAAAAAAAACCTACATTCATGCCATGCTGAAACCTTACCTGATTGAATTATGTTTTTATATTTCATTTTCAGCTGCTGCCATGTTCTTTTAATACCTGCAGGATTGCACCTACATGAAAATTACAATTTGATTCAATACCATAGTTTTAGGTTTTACCTTTGATTTTACGGCAAAAAAAAAAAATAAATAAATAATAATAAATTAGTTTCAATTCATTGACCTGCGACAGGGACATGTACTGTATCAATGGGATTATTACTCGTTCTAAAAACAATTTTTTTTAGTACTGCTTACATTCTAAATGTCATATTATGTTCTACAACTTGATCAATTAAAAATAAATGACAAACACACTTTTAAATGTCAATTTTTAAAATGTAATCTTAAACTGATCATTAAGCGAAACATTAAGTGAAGGTTATCTCCATTCTTGTTTTGTCAAATTTGTTGTAGAAACTATGCAGTAGCCTATTTTATGTAATTGTATGCAATTACATCTGAAATAACTTCAAAATTACCCATTTTTCAAGTGAAAAATCAATAAACGTCACACATTACATTACTTATTTGTTATACTTAATATTTAAAAAACTTAAATATTTTACATGTAAACTTACGCCTTAACTTGAGCAGCTATGTTTTCCCACGCTAACTGTCTCTGTTTTGCCGATGCATCTGTGTTGCTTTTTTTTTTTTAAATATATGCTCATATTTGCTATAGGATTGCATGAGTATGTCAAGTTCAGCAGGTGAAAAAAATGCTGATCTCCTTTTTTCAGATCTTTCCATGGTGACTCATAATATCTACGCTCCATTAATAATGCCTTTTTATAGTTGCGGTGTGCGCTACTCAAAGTTGATTGACCCAACTCAGATCAGCTGTTCTGAAACCGAAAACTCTAGTTTTTAATCTCTGGGTTAATCAACTCAGAGTTCAAGTTTAAACTCCGAGTTGATTGAACCTCCTTACTGAAACAGGCCCCTGATCAAACTAACTTGAGTCCTTTAGGCTTGTTTGAAACCTACATGCAAGTGTGTAGAAGCAGGGCTGGAACTAAACTGTATAGGACAGCCGCCTGCTAGGAACTGAGTTTGACCAGTGTCGGCTGGTTAATAGAGGGCGCTGGGGCGCCGCCCCCTTTAAGTTAGACCCCTTTAATATGTTAATGTTTATTATCACAAATATTAACAAAATAAATTGATTTAATTAAAACATTCTAACATTTATTGTAGTCATACTAATATTTATTGAAAAAAAATGTATGAACAATATTTTTTCATATGTGTGCGGGGCGCCGGACTAATGAGTGAATGCATCACCTGAAAAATGGCTTTTACACTCTTACTTCACCAACAGTTAGCTTCCCAGCCCATCACCCCCCCCCCCCCCCCCCCCCCCCCCCCCCCCCAATCACACACACAAACACACACATACACATTTTTTAAACACCAGCCGCCACTGAGTTTGACACCCCTGATTTAGACATACGACAGTTTTCATTTTCATAATTTCATGAACATGACTTTGCCCAACCTAGAGGCATCACTGTGAGGCAGGGGTCACCAACATTGTTCCTAGAGATCTACCTTCCTGCAGAATTCAGCTCCAACCCTGATCAAACACACCTAAACCAATTAATCAGGACCTGAAGCAGCACTTCATAATTACAGACAGTTGGTGACCCCTGCTACCTGCTATGAGGGGTAGGGTTAGGTGTGTGCATTAAAAGCATTGCATGCAGCTCAGCTTACAACAGCTACCATCCAAGGTTTCACCAAGTCAAATGTAAGACTTTTTAAAGACCATTCTGAAATGGTCCAGTTGGGCTAGTAGAAAATAATTTTAAATAAATAAAACAAATAATAATTTTAACTTGTCTCATCAAAACAACTCTACTTAGTTCTTTCTTAAGACACATCATAACTTTTCATAAAACAGTACAAGCTTGAAATCTATAATGAACTAAATGCTGAACAGTCTTTCCAATTTAATGTTTTCACCATATATGGGCTATAAATACATGATCCTTATAGAAAAATTATTGTAATAAAGATATTTAAGCCATATAGGAAAATAGTTAATTATAAATAGTTTTTTTAAAAGTTGGCACGACTGGGCAGTTTCACATAGAAAATTTAAGACCCATTTAACATAATTTAAGACCTACAATATTTCAGTGAATTTAAGACTTTTTAACTCTAAAGTTTAGTTTTTGAAATTTAAGACATGTCAAAAACCCTCGGACACCTCACAGAACAATTACATTTAGTCTTCAACCAGATGCTTTTGTGCAAAGCTATTACAAATGAAGACATTGAAAGCCATAAAAAAGAGCATGGTACGTAAGTGCTAATACAAGTTTCAGCAAGCCTAAGGTTGGTAAGGTATTTCTATATTTAATAATAACTGATCAAACAAACAAAAAGAACATATACAAATTAAAGTGTTATAGGCATTTTACATAATATTATAAACATGTATTATATACATGCATATAAATTTATTTTATTAGGTAACAGCGCAAAAATTAAAAAAAAATATATATAACAATGTATGCAAACATAAAACAGAATGCTTATGTTTTATAAGACTTTATTTCTTGCCATTCACAGCAATGCCAGTAAAATACACATTATTAGCATCCATAATTGTGAAAAACACATTAAACACTGGACGATGTGGTTAAGCTACACAGAAAAATGAAGCTGTCAACTGTACCATCAAGCATACTGCAAAATCATAACATATATGAACTAAAGTGACATTACATTTGTAAAATGACTAAAAAATAGACTTCAATTTCAGCATGTTTAAAACATTTTCAAAATTATAATTTATTACATTAGTTATTACCAAATGTTCATATTTACTCAATGATATAAATACACACCTGTATTCTGTTACTGATCCATTTAAATATTTTTTATTCTTAAAGGGACATTTCAAATGAAAAGATTACATAACGGTCATTATTCTGCCTAATATTATATTTATGTAATTTATTCTTATTTATGTAGTTGCATTGTTTAAATGTAGAGATGCTTAAGACTGTCTTGTACATTTTTACACATATTTGAGGTCTTAAATTTAGCCAAAAACGACAAAAGTGACACTGACTACGTTTACATGGACACCAATAATTCGATTTTAATGCGATTAAGACAATACTCTGATTAAGAGTCTACCATGTAAACAGCGATTTTTGATTGATTTAATCAGATTAAGGTCATAATCGAACTAAAGAGAAATCGAATTAAGACATGTGGAGTATGCCGATTTTAATCGCATTATTGAAGTGCAGTACAGGCATGTAAACACCTTAATCGAACTATTACCTTCATGTAGGACTTTAAGCCGCTTTTTGCGGACACACACACACACACACACACACACAGATACACATACGCACAGCTGATTGACACTCTTTGCACCTACCGAATCAGTGCAGACCACAGACACCTGCAACGTGAAATGCGGAGGGTTTTTTTTCTTCCATTCAGCATGCGGTATGAACTTCAATTAAAACAACTCTTCCAGCAGTTCATAGTTGCATTCAATATCTCGTTTGTCACGGTGGGCATCAATGAAATCTTCTTGAATAAAAGTGAGTGTCAAACTGCAGTTAAAGTCGACAAATTAAAAATGAAACACCCGAAATTACATGAAACTCCAGAGGAAATTATATTAATCAAATTATGAGATGTAACATGTAAAACGGGATCATGAAAGTAACACTCAAAAAGCAACTCATGTAAACACCTTAGTCTTAGTATTCTCTTAATTAGATTAAGGCAAATAATTCGATTACTTATGTCCATGTAAACGTAGTCAATGTCAGATAACTTAACCAAACTTAATCAAATAATCTTATTTAAGAAATAATTTGTTATTATAATAATATTTAATATTCAAGATAGTTAAACCTTATGTTTTACACAAAGGACAGCTCATAGTAACAGCAACTGAGGAGTCTCTCTTAAATAAGTGTGAATACACAACTCTACAATCATGTCATTCCAATAATTACATTCTACACTATAATATGTGCAAAATTGACATTTGACTGTTTGTGTATCTTAAAAGTTTTTGCTAAATTCATTGTCAACCTACAGACACAGGTTTACAGTATAAAACAATGCATTCATATTTTGATCAGGTAAATCAATGACTATACTACAAATAGATACAGACACCAGACAAGTACATTTTCTTAAACACAGTCCTTTGTGGGGGCGGTTCTCCATGTTGGCGTGGGTTTCCTTTGGGTGCTCCGGTTTTGCCCACAGACCAAACACATGCGCTATAGGGGAATTGAATAAGCTAAATTGGCCGTAGTGTATAAGTGTGAATGCAAGAGTGTATGGGTGTTTTCCAGTAGTGGGTTGCGTCTAGAAGGACATCCGCTGTGAAAAACATATGCTGGAATGGTTGGCGGCTCATTACCCTGTGACGACCTATGATTAAAAAAGGGACAAAGCCGAAAAATTAAAAAATTAATGAATAACAGTCCTTTGTGCAGCTTCCATCTGGGGAAATACAGAAAAACAAAAATGCAAGTGGATAAGAAGCTGAAGCTCAGCTGTTTTCAAATTAACAAACTGTACAAAGCACTAAATAAAATATAAAAATTAATGTTTAAAAAACTTTGACAAGCTGACTGGCTGTTTTAACAGGTGGAATGTGTTATGTTCTAAAGCCACCAACTGGCACCAACTAAAGTCAAAACAAGCACTAATCTACTTTTGAGAACAAGCAAACATATATATTAAATGATAAAATATATATAATAAGTGAATTACCTAAGTGTTTTCTTCCTCATCCCCACTGGTGTCTGGACTACTGAGGCCTCTTTCATCTTCTGCTTCTCTTTGTAGAAGTGAAGAGGCCTCTGGGCCTAAAGCAGTCTTGTACTGTTGGAGAACAACTTGTATCTTTTCTGTGACCTCTGACAGTCTTTTTCTTAAAAGACAGCTAAGTCCCTCATTTACCTCTGAAAATACAAAAGATATGACAGTGAAATTAAAATAAATTGGCTTATACTACTATATACAACTTCAAGAGGCCAAAGGAGTTGTTGAGTAAAATAATTTGACTCATTCGAATCTACATAACAGGATGGATTACATTTTCAAGAGTTCACACTTAGCTGATGATTGATTATAAAGCAAGTTTGGCATGCTGTCCCGGGAGAGAGCCCTGAGCTCAAAAGGTCCTTGAGCCCTGGGCTCCCTCCCGTTTGCAGGGCGAGAGGGGAGCTCTGAGCTCAGGTAGATCTCGAGAACTCCCCACTTTTTGATAAGAGTTGATGACGGAAAATAATTGCTATGCAGAGATATGCTAATGGATAAAAGTTTGACTAGTGCTAAATTTAGATTGTTTAATTAACTTGTAGTGCATGTTTTTTGGAACGTGGGAGGAAACCGGATTCCCCGGGGGAAACCCACGCAAGCACGGGAAGAACATGCTAACTTCGCACAGAAACGACAACCAGTCTGAAAAAGGACTAGAACCGGTGACGCTCTTGCTGTGAGACAGCAGTGCTAATCACTGGGCCACCGTGCCGCCCTATGAAAGGAAAAGAGAAGGAGTAGGGGTGGAAGGGGGGATTCTTCAAATCGAAGATGACTGTAGTAAGAAACCCTGGCTCTTTATAGTGGGTTAGGGATTGTCTGATTGGTTGGTCATACATGGTTAATGCATGACCAGCCGTGTTCAATCATAATCACGTGATCCTCTCGAAATTAGTTTATAAATAAACTTCACTTCAAGAGTTCACACAGAGCCCTGGGCTCCCTCCTGTTTGCAGGGCGAGAGGGGAGCTCAGAGCTCCGGTAGATTTTGAGAACTCCCCAAAATGCTTTACTCGGGACAGCAGCCATGTATTTGAAAAACCCATCAAAGACAATATCCGGCTGCTGGGTATAAAGATATCTGGCTACAGGTTATAGAGTGGTAGTACAGTGGTACAAGGTAGTACTAGGTAAGGCGTCACTGCTGCGGCAGTGTTGTAGGGGTGAATGAAGTTCGGTGGAGCGTCTCTGTTTAGCAGAGGTGTGGTGGTAGTCGATAACAAAAGGTAAATTACACTTCTGCAGAAACGTTTAACTGCTTTGGCAGTGCTGGGAAGTGTATCAGTTATGACTAAGTGGAAGTGTATATGAGCTCGGCTGAGCGTCACTGCTGTAGCAGTGGTGTAGAGGGGAAAGAAGCTCGACTGAGCGTCCCTGCTGCTGCAGAGGTGCGTTGGAAGTCAGTAATAGAAGGGAAAATACGCCTCCACAGAGACGTTTAACTGCTTTGGCAGTGCTGGGGAGTGTATCAGTAATGAATAATTAAGTGGAAGTGTCTATGAGCTCGGCTGAGCGTCACTGCTGTGGCAGTGGTGTAGAGGGGAAAGAAGCTCGGCTGAGCGTCTCTGCTGCTGCAGAGGTGTGTTGGAAGTCAGTAATAGAAGGGAAAATACACCACCACAGTGACGTTTAACTGCTTTGGCAGTGCTGGGGAGTGTATCAGTAATGAATGATTAAGTGGAAGTGTCTATGAGCTCGGCTGAGCGTCACTGCTGTGGCAGTGGTGTAGAGGGGAAAGAAGCTCGGCTGAGCGTCTCTGCTGCTGCAGTGGTGCGTTGGAAGTCAGTAATAGAAGGGAAAATACGCCTCCACAGTGACGTTTAACTGCTTTGGCAGTGCTGGGAAGTGTATCAGTAATGAATGACTAAGTGGAAGTGTAAATGAGCTCGGCTGAGCGTCACTGCTGTGGCAGTGGTGTAGAGGGGAAAGAAGCTCGGCTGAGCGTCTCTGCTGCTGCAGAGGTGCGTTGGAGGTCAGTAATAGAAGGAAAAATACGCCTCCACAGAGACGTTTAACTGCTTTGGCAGTGCTGGGGAGTGTATCAGTAATGAATGATTAAGTGGAAGTGTATGTGAGCTCGGCTGAGCGTCACTGCTGTGGCAATGGTGTGGAGGGGAATGAAGCTCGGCTGAGCGTCTCTGCTGCTGCAGAGGTGTGATGGAAGTCAGTATAGGAAGGAAAGTACATCTCTGGAAATATATAATGGCAAATTGGAGAGTTGTGTGAACTCCCGCTGGAAAGTTGGTTCCGGTCCATTGTACTAAGGGTGTGAGCTTAGCTAAGCTAACAGAGTTGATGTGATGGTGTAATGAGTGGGTGGGTAGTATGAAGATAATATGTGTACCAGCTAGCCTTTGCGGCTGTATTATTGCGGGGAGTGTGATGGACAAAATATATAAAAATAAAAATATGGAAATGTGAAGGGGAAGAGAAAAAGAGGAAGATAGTTAGAAGAGTCTTGTGGAAATAGGGCGGAATTTTTGTGGAAAACAGATGGATTTGTGTTGCTTCGAATTTATAAGTGTTGATGTTGGCTACTGAGAGTCAGCTGGGCTTCTCTGAGGTGATATTGGCTGAGGCAAATGTATGATTTGAAGGCGTTGGAGGACCAACGACCGAGAGTTTGTATCTGTTGTTGGGAGAGGCCGTTGTGAGCTGCTGTAGTGGCTGCTCCTATCCTGAATGAGTGTGTAGAGAATGGTTCTGGGGGAAAGCCTGAAATGCGGAGAACTTCTTCTAGGTGGTTTTGGAACCAGAAACGTGTTACTGGACGGTTAGCGTCGTCAGTAAAAAGTGAGGTGATGGGGTTTTGATCTTTGGATCTTCTGTAGTGCAAGAATGCTAAGAGGGTTTGGAATGGGTGTGTAGGTGAGGGGATGTCAAAAATATAAATAGAATGTCCTTTACATAGCTGATCTGTTTTACTTTGCTTAATAAAGAAAGCCAGAGTTTCTTTATCCAGCAAGGTTAGATCGGATATGGTGGGGTGGATTGTGGGGTTGAAATGAGATGTTATGGTAGGTTCGGAACATCTCAGAAATCCAAAAAAGGCTAGTGAGAACATGGCATCGAGTGTGCGGGCTGTAGGAGTGGAAATATATCCTTTGCGTAGGGTGTGAATGCATTTATTGAGGATGTGAAGTGTAATGCAGGTTGACGTGAACCAACGGCCCTGGTAAAATCCCCCAAAACCGACTGAAGGGGCGGCGTCAGTGAATAAATTAATATCTACTGGCGATGCTATAAGATCGCTGTAGAAAAAGGAACAGCCGTTCCATTGCTTAAGGAAAAAAATCCATAAGCTGATTTCTTCACGACTGGGTTTAGAGAGAAGGATTGTATCTTCTAAGCCGGGAACTGTGGTGGAGAGTTGAAGCAGGTGCGAAATAAACGGACGGCCTTGAGGGATAATGCGCATGGCGAAATTTAGGTGACCGAGAATGGAAAGGAGTTCGCGTTTGGTACATGATTGATTTTCAAGAAAGATTTGAAAAAGATATGTAATGCGGTCGATTTTTTCTTTTGGGAGAGATGCTTGGAATTTTTTCGAATCTAAATTGATGCCCAGGAATTCGATGGAAGTGCTGGGACCGGAGTTTTTTTTTTTTTTTTTTTCCTCTGCTAGAGGAATTCCTAGGTCAGCGAAAACTGAAAGTTGACCGGACTGTGAAGTAGAATTTGGAGCGCCAGCGAATGCCAAAAAGGTGCCAGAAGTCTGGGTGGATTGGCATGACTTTAAAGGCGGATGTCAACTTTAGCTAGCCAGGCGTTGCGGCCGGCGGATTTGATTAGGACAGCAGAGGTTTTATGCGGGAGAGGCTGAAACACTTGGGTGGAATCTGTGAGTTAGACCTGAAATGAGAAATTCAGAGTAGTATCAGGGTGATTATTTAGCTCAGGTAATTGGTTGGATGAGGGTTAGCTTCTAGAGCCGGTTGTCATGATGTCATGGAATGAAAGAAACAAGAGAGAATGAGAAATGACATTTTTTACAACATGGCACATACACGGCAGAACATAATAAATTGTTTTAGCTGATATCCATGCGAGGCGACTTAATAAGGGCATGGGCTACTGTGAATGGAAGTGCCTTTGTTAATGCATAGTACGAAAGCTTCATTGACGCAATGTGCAAGGATAGTAGAGGTGGGCATTCATCCCCCCACGTTATGGCAGATAGTTGGAGAGCTGAAGATGAAGACTGAGTAGGTGTAGTGATAATGGATGGAGTTTAAAACCCCTTACTGATATAGAAATTTATGTAAATGAATCTAACGCCTAGTCAATGGTTGAAACATTAGAAATGTAAGAAATGTCTTCCTCCCATTCATATCCGTCAAAGCGGGAAGTTTGATACTTTTTGTTTTTTTGTTACAACTAACTGACTTGCCTATATAAACTTACATATGACACTTATTATATGTGTGGACATATGCGTCACTGTGGCATATTACGATTGGACTTCTATGCTTAAGTGATGGATGTTTTCACTAGCTGGGTAATACTCTTTTCAGAAGTTAAATGGCTGTCGGATAGGGCAGAGTATTTATTTGTTATAAAATATATAGATTTTTTTTTATTTGTTTATTTATTTATTTATTTACGAATATATCAACTGCCAACATCAAAACTTAACAGCAATGTCACCACTTAGTAGAAACTGTGTGAAAGGAATGTTAGTTATGAGCTTTACTTAAATCCATAAATAACTTTGAAATCTTAATGTGATTGAAAATCACAAGCATATCTAGCCCAGTTCATTCACAAATTCAGAGTCCATTCTTAATCTCTCAAGAGAGAGGGCGGGACCATTTCGAGTTTTTAAGAGCTCATTGGATGGTGATGGTTGCATTGGATGGTGTCAATCAAAAGCCGGCAGCCATTTTGGCTAAATTGACTATTGTTATGACTAGAGACGCTACTGAATGCACTCCAGTGAATGGTTTGGATGATAACATTGCATTTAATGGATGTTTATCGACGTATGAATAAGCTGTAGACTAACGTTTGCGGATTGAATTGCCTGGGCTTTTGCAATCGAATGACTTCATGCTATTAGGATGATATGGATCTGTGGAGAGGCAGGATGTTTTGGAGGCGAGTTCTTTTGTATAACTTATCCTATTCGCGCTAGTCTCGTCTTTCAAAGATTTATAAAATGTTTAGTCTTTGTTGGAGAGTGGTTATTTCTTGGCGAGGCTTCCCTTTGGAGTATGCCATGTAGGGATGGCTGACGTGAAACTGACTTTTCGACACAGTGTCGAGATCCCAAAGCGCAAGTGTTTCAAAACACTGCACCGAAGCATGATCCGAAACACCAAGGTCACGTGACTGAAGTGTTTCGAAACACCTGGTCACATGACTAAAGCGATTCAAAGCATTGATCAGTTCAGAAGCGTTTCGAGACCTGGCGAATGTGCATTTGACTGACAGGGTCAGAAAATGATTTCTCTCTCATATGGCCTAGTGGACCGTGCGTGTGCACGTTGTAACTGTGCTTCAATTGACTTTTGGGTTCAAATCCCGACTTGTACAAATACTCCGAAATCATGATTTTATGTATTTTAATCATGTTACTGTTTTATGGTGTAGTCTAGATAGGAAACAACTGCTGATACGCCATTAATTTAGCATCATTTTTGTAACACTGTAAAACAATAATTATTATTTTACAACACTGTGATGGTTGGGTTTAGGTTTTGGGTTGACATTAAAAAAATACAATAAATGTGATATTTAATGAATAATATAAATAATTCTTGTTAATTTCTGTCCACAACCCTGTCTGATCTAGCAACAACCCTGTTTTATGACCAAAATAAGACATATTTATTCTCAAAGTGTTTATTCGGATGTCAGACCAATGTTGAAACAAAACGATACAAGAACAAAGCAATTCAAACTGATATTAAAGCATTGCAAAACAGCTGAATTAGTCTGGATTCAAACCCACAAATCCCGCATGGTAGTCAGGAACCCTAACCACTCCACTAACGCCCTTGAAGATTCAAGCCTATAAAGTTGGTTTTAATACCTCAATTTGCTTAACTGTTCTTTGCTGAAGCTGTTCCACTGCAATACATAAAAAATGACCACTAGGTGTCACCATAGAGTGGGGTTTCAAAACGTTTCGAAGCTTCGACACATTTGCTTCGACTGTTTCAGTGTTTCCTGAAGCCTCGCTTTGCCCACCACTAATGCTATGTACATTACCACTGATGTACAGCTGGGAGAGCGGCTTCTTGAGAGTTTAGGCTTTGTTGTTGTTGTTGTTGTTGTTGAAGCTGTTGAAGTTGTTGTTGGAGATGAAGTAGCAGCTGGTGCCGAGCAGTGTGTTCTTCAAATCGAAGATGACTGTAGTAAGAAACCCTGGCTCTTTATAGTGGGTTAGGGATCGTCTGATTGGTTGGTCATACATGGTTAATGCATGACCAGCCGTGTTCAATCATAATCGCGTGATCCTCTCGAAATTAGTTTATAAATAAACTTCACTTATTGGACTTTTTATTTAGTCTTTTTATGAAACTTACCCTCCTTAGTCATTTTGCTCCTGAGAACAACTGACAGGCTCTGCAACCATGAGCAGTGCTGTGCCATCTCCAAAACCAAAATGCCTTTTTCCTCCTGCAGCCGCATTGTCAGCATCACTTGGTCATGCAGTTTTTTTTTCACTGAAATGTTTACTAAGAACCAACAACACATATACAGTATGTATACATGAGAAAACATTGCAGAATATCATTGCATTGTTTTGTCTTTACAAACACATTCTTAAAAAAATCTAACTAATATATGAAAATATGTCCATAAACTAATAACATTACAACAAAGTCTATGTTAAGTAGAACTGTAAATAAATTATTATGAAAAAAATCTGCAAACTGACATACCACCGCTATGACTCTCCCAGAGCCATATTTGAAACACAGTGCACTCTCCAGTAAGAGAGTGCTCCACCACAGCAACATCAATGTTGCAGGTGTGTACAAGACCATTGTACTTTCCGATTTCCAGAAGAAGGAGCTTTTTGTCTTCTGCCAGCTTCCTTCAAAGTTGCTGCTGAAGCTTGCTGCTATCTAGAAAAAGTACGGGGTAGAGTTGTACACTGTAAAAAATGCAGGGTTCCACATAATTCATTCATGTTGAACCAACACAAATTGATTAAGTTAACTTAACACTTTTAACAACTTTATGTGGATTGAACATAAAAAAAAATTAAGCTGTCCCAATGAAATTTCAAGAATTGTGTTGATTCAGCTCATTTTACTAATGTAGTTTGAACGAGTAAAAAAAAAAAAATTTTGAGTGTATGACAGTACCGTTAAACAAGAAACAAAATATATAGCACCCAAGAAATTAAAGCAAACCCACTACTCTCAAGGTTCTTGAAACTAAGAAATGCTGTTTCAAGAACAGAATTCAATGATTGAACTGCAAATAAATTAGGTTTTTTATGTTTTAGTTAAGTAGTATGCACACAGTAGCTTGAATTTGTCGACCTAATAAAATTCTAGCTATATTATATTATATTAGGGGTTATATCAGTGGGTAGCGCTGTTGCCTCACAGCAACAAGGTCACTGGTCACTTCCTCCGGGTGCTCCGGTTTCCCCCAGTCCAAAGACATGCGGTATAGGGGAATTGGGTAAGTGAAATTGGCTGTAGTGTATGTGTGTGAATGAGTGTGTATGGATGTGTCCCAGTGATGGGTTGCAGCTGGAAGGGCATCCACTGTGTAAAACATATGCTGGATGAGTTGGCAGTTTATTCTGCTGTGGTGAATCCAGTTTAATAAAGGGACTAAGCCAAAAATAAAATGAATGAATGAATATGTTATATTATATTACATACCATTCTGTCGGTAAAGGGTTTGCTTCCGCTGCCTCACACTAAGGAAAAGCCCTCAATCGACTGCTGAAGTCCTCTGTATGTGTTGTCTTCAAAGCCCTGAGATGTATCTGGCGTCTCTGTAGAAGTAAAACAACACAACCAGTTTAGTGTATGAATTTGTATTTGGTTTGTACTCTTTTATAAAATGTACGGTTTTGCTTACCACCAGCTGCCCAATCCTTCACATCAGAAAGCTACTGTGACACCACTTCGTCTGTGCAATTTAACTCTTTTTCTTTTTTAGCTCAGCTAGCCTTGCACTTTCTTCCTGGAGTCTCTGAGAAGTCCGATAAACAGTGTTATACAAAAATCGGGTATTAACTGTATAGTTAACAGCAGGCCAGGTTCATACTACAAAAGAACACAGAACAAGACAACGTACCTTCACAAATCTTGTGGAAAGTGACAGATGTAGTGAGAGACTTTTTTTGTGGTTCCACCCCATTGCATGCAATGTAAGCATGTCCACCCGTGCGGTAACAAACAAATAATAAGTTAAAGACCTAAAACAAAAAAATTCAAGAATACTGCTAACACGTTGATTACCTGCTTTGGACATGTATTTGGTCGTCAGGGCACAGCGTGACAGATAGCTGTTTACTTGCTCCACCTCCTCACCGGCAGTTAAACCTGCTTCTTCCTGGTTCCTACCACTCCATTTAATCTATTAAACGTAAAGGGTTAAAAAATGCAATGTGATAAAATGTACATATTACAGTAACATTGTCACAATTTGCCTTTCATTGTGGTCAGGTCCTGAAGAGCAGGCAGGACACCAGCAGCCTTCTGCAAAGATGGCCAATATTTGCAAGCCACATCCATGGCAAAAAATTGCGCCTTGGTTGGCATGAGTTCCTTCCTAAGATACAGAGGGTAGGCAAATATCTCCCTCCTGTACATATTTAGGGCTTTCAGTAGGAACCCATGGCGACACACTGCAACCTCCATCCCTTCTTCATCCAATTTGGAAGCCCTCCTTGAGGTTTCCCTTGCTGCTGTCCACATGGAGTCCCCACATGTGCCTTTTCCCTGTGTCTATAACACATAATAAACAAAACCATAAAATGAAACTAATGCTGTAAATATATTGCATTTATTCTCTCAAATTGAATAACATCAAGGACATATACTGTATAGTTGTTTTTGTGACAACTTATTGGTCAGGTTATGATTGAAACGTACAGTTCTCGCTGCTTTTTGAATTGTGTCGACAAATCTAGTTACAGCACTGTCTTCAGCCACAAAGAACCCCTCGAAAAAGGCAGGAGCCTCAGAGCTGAGAAAGAAAGAAAAACAAAATATGCAATAAATATGTTTTCACTAAAGTGATTGAGAAAAAAAAAAAAAATCGGCGAAAGCGATATAGTTTTCTGTTTCCATCTGCTGAAACAGCCAACATTTCTGGCATGCAGGCTGAGCAGGTGAAAGGTGCACTACAGCAGAGCTGGTCTTCCTCAAATGAAGCATATGAATATTCCAAGAAGCTGCGCTGAAGTGTATCGCCGTTGATTTGTCTAGTCTGGAAAAGATGTCAAATTAATTAAATACAACATGTGATGTCTGTTTATGTAAATAAATGTTATATTATGCTAAAACAAACCTGTATTTCTTAAAAGTTTCTTTTTTTATCACACTTTACTTAATAGCAAACAATTTTAAAGTGGTCATGCTATAATTCTTCCATTAAAATTACAAGAAAGCTGATATAATGGTTGTCTTGTTGCAGTCTTACTCTTCCTCCAATCTTAGTGCGATGCTTCAGCAGCTTTGCGAAGACTTGCCTGGAGAATCCTGGAGAGATGACTTTGAGTTCCTGAAAGGAGCTCAGGAGGTCCAGAGTATAAAATGTTGAACTGGTCACAGAGGCAGGCCAATATCCACTCCTAAGTAGGTCTTTTAAGTCAGGGGTCCACTGATGCTGGCATGTTTGGCAAATATATATTGGCAAAAGTCAAAACGTCCTAGGAACAATGTAATTTTTTTATATTAATAAATAGACATTTACCACATACTTGTATAATTTTACAACAATTCTGCGCATTGTGAATGGTTGGGAGTAACACAAGTTCGTATAAACCCAGTTTACATTGACATTACACATTGTTTAGGTTTGTCTCACTAAATTACAAACATTCATGCTATATACATACATACATACACACAAACACACACACATATATATATATATATATATATATATATATATATATATATATATATATTGTTGTTGTAGCACAATTGTAATTTAGCGAGACAAACCTAAATGTAAATGTAAACTGGGATTATAGGAACTTGTGTTACGTGTGTGTGTGTGTGTGTGTGTGTGTGTGTGTGCGTTACCATTGATGGTAATTAAAATCACTGCTTTGCCTGGAACCACAGTGAAGTTTGTGCCTTCACAGGAGCATTTTGCCAGCTTCACAGTTGGCAATATGCAAGCTAGTAAAAAGTGAAAAAATATTATTTTAGATAATATATAACTTGCTGCAGATGCACATGGACCGCAAAATAGGGGTGTTTGTGAGAGCATACCTTGCTCATAAGTTGCAATATCCATCTTCCCCTTTGACAACATGTGAGGATGGAGGAATGGCTTCCAAAAATCCATGAACCACACATTCTCTGTTGTGGAGTGGTTGTTTTTTGTGATGCAGTACATCACAGTCACCACAGAACCACTCCACAGGAAGACACTCTTTGCAGCTAATGAAAACAAACAAAAAAAATCTAAGATATTACATTTTTTTAGATGTTAGTTTTGTAGGACTCCATAGTAGCTCAGTGTTTAGCACTTGAATGACAAATCAAGAAATGAACCAAGAAAGTTCATATACACATGGTCCACAATTTATCAATGGTCAAATTATCATGTGGTCGTCCATTTATTCCCAGTTCAACATGAATGAAAACCAACCTAATAACAGCAGGCTTGTGGCAAAGACAACACAAAGGATGACCAACTGTTTCAATAAGGCATTTGAGGTTGTATGGTCTTGCTTCTTTCCAGCGCTCTGATGCTTTCTGTTGCCGAAAAGACCAAGAAGCCGCAGAGCTACTATCAGAAATATCAGAAAGTCTCTCCATATTTTTTTCCGTACACAAAATAGAATAAATTTAATTGAGGATCAATTCAAAGTCAAATGATCAACATTTAGATTACACACTGCATGATTCAACGTCAAATTATCTTAGTTTTTCTCAGTCACTTTGGTGCATTTCTCACAACACTATTTACATTTGCACAATTAGTAAATTTCTCAAAACAAATAGTCATTTGTGCACATCATAGTAGCAGTTTCTCATTCCTTTCAACAGATTGCAAATGCTTTTGGACATGCATCAATTGCTTTCATACAACTCTCTGCTGTTTTCTAACATTATCATTTGCTTATGTCATGTCAGTCAAAATTAACTAAACTTGTAAATGCTGAATAGTAATTCCCTATAAAACCAATAGTCCTCATTTCATTACTTGAGTATTTACATACAAAAATGTAAACTAGTTGTCAAAATCTGTCAAGCAAATTTTATTTAAAAAATTTAAATATTTTTTTTCTGAAAATGTCTTCTAAATTGAACAATTTCATGAATGATTTACACACTGTCAGAGACCGGACAGAATACGGAGTCAAGAGTTGCTCAAACAGAAAGTTTATTAAAGAACAAAGGCAGCTGCCGTTCGTCAGCCGTTGGCGACAACGCAGACTGGGTCTTCGGCCCCAAACGCTCCTCTCTCAAGCCCAGAGCCAAGGTGAGTTCCCGAAGGATTCGGGGAAGGAGAGGTTCCCGGCGGTGATGCGGATGCTAGGGCTGGCGAGCACGGAGATGAGGAGGGAACCCGCACCACGGGGTGGCTGCGCGGATCACAGGTAAGGCAGATGGTTACTTCACTTGAATATTTGCTGGACAAAACTAGACTGGACTGGAATGCGCTGATGAATACTTTTAATGCTATGAAAAACCACACAGAGCGTGAAGAGAATAAATCACACAATAATCTGGCAAAACACTTCACAAAAAGGCGAGTATATGTAGAGGAAGAAATCAGAAGAAAAGAGCTACAGGTGAGAAATGCGTGCGCGCCAGCGCTGATTGTGAGAGGGAACAGCTGAGACAGAGAACAGACAGAATAGAGGAGCCCAGATTAAACCTGCCCCATGACAGTACCCCTCCCCCGAGGAGCGCCTCCTGGTGCTCCTAGAGAGAGGGACCGTCGGGAGCGAGAGAAGTCCTCGTTCAGCGAACGGTCCAAGACGTCCCGGGCCGCCACCCAACTCCTCTCCTCAGGACCGTAACCCTCCCAATCGACTAGATACTGAAAACCCCTGCCACGGGGCCGTACAGCAATTATCTTCTTGACAGTGAAAATCGACGTGTTGTCGACGTGAGCGGGATGGGTGGAGGGGGAATGTCTGGAGGGCGCGCGAATAACGGGTTTAATACAGGAGACGTGAAAGACGGGATGAACGCGTTGCATAGAGCGAGGTAAACGAAGGCGAACTGCCGCAGGACTAAGGATCTTGGCGATAGAAAAAGGACCTATGAATTTCTGAGTGAGCTTATGAGAGGGAGACTGTAATGGAAGGTTACGAGTGGAAAGCCAGACCCTCTGGCCACAGACATAACGGGGGGCTTTGACACGATGGAGATTAGCATTACGCCGTGTACGTTCGCGAGTTCTGAGTAATGATTTCCGCGCCCTCTGCCAAGTGCGACGACAACGTCTTATGAAGGCTTGGACTGAAGGTACCGCGGCTTCAGATTCTTGGGCAGAAAATACGGGAGGTTGATACCCCAAACAGCAATGAAAAGGAGAAATACCGGTAGAGGAGGTGGGTAGTGAGTTATAGGCATATTCAGCCCATCCTAGCTGCTCACACCAAGACGCAGGGTTGTGAGCGACTAACGTGCGGAGCAAGCGTCCCAAAATTTGATTAACGCATTCGGCTTGCCCGTTGGTTTGAGGGTGAAACCCAGACGATAGACTGACCGTCGCTCCTATCTGTCGGCAAAACTCCTTCCAGAATTGAGAAGCAAATTGGGGTCCGCGATCGGAAACTATATCAGTGGGTAAGCCGTGGATCTTAAATACATGATCAAATACGGCTAGAGCCGTCTCCTTAGCAGATGGAAGTTTGGGTAACGGGATAAAGTGCGCAGCCTTAGAGAATCGATCGACTACTGTAAGGATAACAGTATTACCTGATGAAACAGGTAAACCCGTGACGAAGTCCAAGGCGATGTGAGACCACGGACGCGAAGGGATGGGGAGTGGCCGCAGCAGGCCCGCCGGAGGAGAATTATTAGGTTTGGACTGCGCGCAGACAGAACATGACAAGACATATCGACGGATGTCGTGAGCCATGGAAGGCCACCAGAATCGTTGGGAGGCGGTAGCGAGAGTGCCCTTAATGCCGGGATGAGCAACGAGTTTAGACGAGTGGGTCCAGCGTAGGACTGCCGGACGTACGGATCTAGGAACGAATAATTTAACCTCGGGGCAGCCCCTGGGCACAACCGCGCGGGTTAACGCCTTCTTGACCTGATGCTCAATGCCCCAAACGAGAGCTCCAACTACTCGCCCCAGCGGGGATAATGGTCTCGGTGGCCGGTTCGTCCTCGGTAGAAATAAATTGGCGAGAGAGAGCATCCGGTTTTACGTTCTTGCTACCGAGTCGATAGGAAATAGAAAAATCAAAGCGACTAAAGAAGAGAGCCCATCGCGCTTGTCTGGCGTTAAGCCGCTTGGCAGATCGGATATAGGTTAGGTTACGGTGGTCCGTCCAAACCACGAACGGGATGGAGGATCCCTCTAACCATTGCCGCCATTCACCGATGGCTAAGCGAACCGCAAGGAGTTCGCGATCTCCGACATCGTAGTTGCGCTCTGCAGGTGAAAGGCGATGGGAAAAAAAGGCGCATGGGTGGATCAGATCATCTTTAGCGCGTTGCGAGAGAACAGCTCCAACCCCACACTAGACGCATCAACCTCGAGGATAAATTGACGAGACGGATCGGGAGTGATGAGAATAGGGGCGGAAGAAAAAAGTTCTTTAAGACGCGCAAATGCTGCTTGGGCAGCTGGAGTCCATGAAAACTGGATCTTGGTGGATGTTAGAGCGGTAAGCGGAGACGCAACTTGACTGAAGTTTTGAATGAAACGGCGATAGAAATTAGCAAACCCGAGAAATCTCTGGAGAGCAGACCGGGAATCGGGTACAGGCCATTCTAAAACCGCGCATACTTTAGAAGGGTCCATACTAATTCCCTTACCCGAGATAACGGACCCCAAAAAACGTTACAGAGCTAGCGTGAAACTCGCATTTCTCGGCTTTGACGAATAGGCGATTTTCAAGTAAACGCTGGAGGACTCGACGTACGTGTTGGATGTGAACGGACAGAGATGGGGAGAATATTAAAATATCGTCCAGGTAAACGAAAACAAAGATATTAAGCATATCCCGTAGGACATCATTTACCAGAGCTTGGAACACGGACGGAGCGTTGACCAGGCCGAAGGGAAGAACCCGATATTCAAAGTGACCGAGCGGTGTATTAAAAGCAGACTTCCACTCGTGACCAGCCTTAATGCGCACCAAGTGATACGCGTTACGCAAATCTAACTTGGTGAACACCTTAGCTCCCTGCAGGATCTCGAAAGCGGACGACATGAGAGGTAGAGGATAGCGGTTCTTTATCGTTATGCTGTTGAGCCCACGATAATCAATGCAGGGACGTAACGACCCATCTTTCTTTTTGACAAAGAAAAAACCAGCTCCGGCTGGAGAGGTAGACGGAACTATAGTGCCCGCAGAGAGCGATTCCGAAAGGTACTTCTCGAGAGCTAGACGTTCGGGAGCGGATAAGGAATAGAGCTTACCACGGGGAGGAGTACTCCCTGGAATAAGATCGATGGAGCAATCATAGGGACGATGAGGAGGAAGAGAAGCGGCCCGGGAGCGACTAAAAACCTGTCCCAGATCGTGGTACTCCTCGGGAACACTGGATAGGTCTCCAGGCTCATCCTGAAACACAGAAACAACAGAAGTCAAAGTAGACATTGCAGAAACAAGACATTTTACATGGCAAGGTAAGCTCCAAGATAATATTGTCCCCTTTGCCCAGTCTATGTGAGGGTTATGTTGGGTGAGCCACGGATGACCCAGCACTATGGGTGTAAGTGGGGATGGGAACAGATGACAAGAAATTGTCTCCTTGTGATTTCCAGAGACGGTGAGAGTCACAGGAAGTGTGATACGGTTGATCCTAGTGAGAGGTCGTCCGTCGAGAGCAAACATGGTGAAAGGATGTTCGAGTGTTTGGAGCGGTATCTCATGGTCTACTGCCCAAGTCTCATCCATAAAATTTCCCTCTGCACCAGAATCAATAAAGGCTGTAGAGGAGATGGATGAATCTCTGAAGTGTAGAGTGACATCCAGTGAAGTGCAAGACTTCAGTGATTGGGAAGAAGTTGTTGCGCTCGCCAGCTTTCCTCTGTCTACTGGCGCGCTACATCTTTTTACTGGACATCTCAATGCGATGTGCCCAGCGACCCCGCAGTACATGCACAATCTAGCCACCAGTCGTCGCTGTCGTTCCGCTTCAGAAATGTGCAGGGAACCCAGCTTCAATGGGTCCGAGCATGGCTGTGACATCAGAGAGGAAGAACCGGGGAGAGAAGCAGTAAACACAGGAGTGAAACAGCGAGATCGGCGACGGTGGTCGAGACGTTTATCCACTCGATTAGCCAACTCCACCAGAGGATCAAATCGGTCAGGGAGATCGTGGACCAGAAGTTCGTCCCTTACCTCGGCGTTTAGACCCTCCAGAAAACGAGCAGTGAGTGCCGGCTCGTTCCAGTCACATGTGGCCGCCAGAGTGCGGAACTCGATAGCATAATCCGCGGCGGGTCTTTCTCCCTGGCACAGAGTGGCGAGGAGACGTGATGACTCGCACCCATGGACGAAACAATCGAAGACCTTAATCATCTCCTGCTTGAAATCAGGGAAGTGGTTACAACACTCAGAATTAGACTCCCACAAGGCCGCTCCCCAGTCTCTGGCTCGCCCCGTAAGGAGAGATATTACAAACGCCACCCTGGCGCGGTCATCAGCATAGGTGGTGGGTTGGAAAGAGAAAACCACCTCGCACTGTGTGAGAAAGGCACGGCACTCTGTAGACCGGCCTGAATAGCGTGGGGGATTGTTGATCCTAGGTTCCGTGGGGCAATGGCAGTCAGGTGCCAGAGTGAATTTACAACGCAGGACCCGTAGCTGGGCGGTAAGCTCCATTACCTGAGCGGATAAGCTCTGAATGGAGCGTCTAGCAGCTACCAGCTCCTGCTCATGTCGACCCAGCATAATACCATGGAGCTTAACAGCTGACCATATGGAGCCCTCCTGTGTAGGCTCCATATGAGGAAATTGTTTGGCCAGATTATTCTGTCAGAGACCGGACAGAATACGGAGTCAAGAGTTGCTCAAACAGAAAGTTTATTAAAGAACAAAGGCAGCTGCCGTTCGTCAGCCGTTGGCAACAACGCAGACTGGGTCTTCGGCCCCAAACGCTCCTCTCTCAAGCCCAGAGCCAAGGTGAGTTCCCGAAGGATTCGGGGAAGGAGAGGTTCCCGGCGGTGATGCGGATGCTAGGGCTGGCGAGCACGGAGATGAGGAAGGAACCCGCACCACGGGGTGGCTGCGCGGATCACAGGTAAGGCAGATGGTTACTTCACTTGAATATTTGCTGGACAAAACTAGACTGGACTATAATGCGCTGATGAATACTTTTAATGCTATGAAAAACCACACAGAGCGTGAAGAGAATCACACAATAATCAGGCAAAACACTTCACAAAAAGGCGAGTATATGTAGAGGAAGAAATCAGAAGAAAAGAGCTACAGGTGAGAAATGCGTGCGCGCCAGCGCTGATTGTGAGAGGGAACAGCTGAGACAGAGAACAGACAGAATAGAGGAGCCCAGATTAAACCTGCCCCATGACACACACCTGTGTATGTTGTAGGTTCAGTTCCAATATGTACTGCAATATTGTTTACAGTTGTGCACAGCTCTACCCAAAGGGAGTTTATGTTTGTTGTAAATAAGGGTGTATTTATTCTTTTGCACAATGCTGTGAACAAAATAGAATTGCAAAGAGCAAATGCAGTAAACATGTGAAACATACATATTCAGTGTCTTGTACTCAGATACCTCACTAAATGCAGTGATGTCTAACTTTACTGTAGTTTTCAAATGGCTGTGCAAATAGTATATTGCTGTCTTGAGCATTTTCAGGAAGTGTCACCAAAATCTGACTTTTTACATTGGAAAAAAATTGGGAGTAAAGTGTCGTAATGAAAACATGACAAAGCCATTTGAGTATCTTGTTCATAAACAATGGTGTCAGGACTTTTCATCTTGATGACACTGACACTTTCATTGACATCAATACTTGCTTTTGAAGAATGAGCTCTCCATTTTGAGCAAGTGACACGCTTTTTTTGCAGGTTATCAACTAGGTTTTGCAGTTTGTACTAATTGTTTTGAGAAATGCATTAACTGTTGTGCAAATGTAAGTAGTGTTGTGAGAAATGCACCAAAGCCACTGAGAAAAACTGTAAATCACAAAACGGTCTTAAACCATCTAATGCGCTACCAGTTTAGTCTAAGGAGTTTTCCTTTCATTAGAATAGATTACAGATTTAAACCTAAATTCATCTTTTTGATTTACCAAATTGCTCTTGGGGATTTAGTTTTGCTGAGGGTACAGTAAGTGGAATCTCCACACTTGATGATACTGAGCACTCAACAGGGATGGGTGTTGACTGTAAAACAGAAAAATAACATAGAAAAATAACTTGTTATTGTAGGATATCCCTGCATTCATGTGTTGTGTCTTTACTCAATTTATACAATTTATAAAATCATACATTTCAGATACATACTTTGCAATGTATTCTACTTTAGTATAGAAAACACTATTGAAAGGTTTTTCTGCTTTTTAAATTTCTTTTTACAATTGGAATTGAGATATTACCTGTTGTTGTAGCATGGCGCCGTCCTCCTTGACTCCCCCTTGGCTTGCCATGACCTGTGTTCCTTTTAGAGCCCTGTGGAGGGTCTTTTACAGAGCGTGGACATTTCCTCTCCACAGCTGCTGTCTGTGTTGCAGTGAAAATTTCTGATTTAATTTTTCCAAATGAAATTACCTAATTTGCCCATGTCAATAAGCATTATAAGATGTTAATTGTGTCATGCAATGTATATGCATGTAATCTTCTGCATTTTACATTCATATCATCTATTTATTTACCTACCCTGGCTTCAGCTAGAATGTGGTCCAGCTTCAGTTCAAGAGCCATTCGTCTTCCCTCTTGGTAGTGAGGGCCCTGCAAGTCAACCCTATATTTTGTGGACATTGCAACACAAACAGATACAGACAGACAGACAAACAGTCAGATGGACAATTATAACAGACACAAACAGAGGTAGTGAGAGAGATAGATAGGTAGGTAGATAGATAGATAGATAGATAGATAGATAGATAGATAGATAGATAGATAGATAGATAGATAGATAGATAGATAGATAGATAGATAGATAGATGGATGTTGGCTCTTAAAAGTGCCTTTAGGTTCGTTAAATGTGTGTGTTTGTGCGTGTTGTGACAGGAGACTCGTTCGAGAAAATCTGCAGGAAGAGCAGAACATATTAATTACTATTATTATTATTACATGTTAAAAGGTATAAAACATGGGCCTAATGTTCCTGATCTCACATGTAAAGGAAATGGGATCATCTTTAGTTGATAACAAACTAGATTTACCTTTTATTAGGAAGCATAACTGGTAATTTAATTGATTTCATACTTTGAATCTCTGTACCTGTAACGTTTTTATGTCTTAAGCATTACTGACTAATTATGTCTAACGTTACACCTGTTAACGTTACGTATTACAGTTTTTCTCAGTCGCTTTGGTGCATTTCTCACAACACTATTTACATTTGCCCAACAGTTAATGCATTTCTCAAAACAATTAGTCATTTGTGCACATCATAGTAGCAGTTTCTCATTCCTTTCAACAAATTGCAAATGCTTTTGGACATGCATCAATTGCTTTCATACAACTCTCTGCTGTTTGTAACATTATCATTTGCTTATGTCATGTCAGACAAAATTAACTAAACTTGTGAATGCTGAATAGTCATTCCATATAAAATAGTCCTCATTTCATTACTTGAGTCATTACATACACAAATGTTGAACTAGTTGTCAAAATCTGTCAAGCTAATTTTATTTTAAAAATGTTAAATCTTTTTTTTTCTGAAAATGTCTCCTAAATTGAACAATTTCATGAATGAATTACAGACCTGTGTATGTTGTAGGTCCAGTTCTAATATTTACTGCAATATTGTTTACAGTTGTGCACAGCTCTACCCAAAGGAAGTTTATGTTTGTTGTAAATAAGGGTGTGTTTATTCTTTTGCACAATGCTGTGAATAAATTAGAATTGCAAAGAGCAAATGCAGTAAACATACTATAGGAACTCAGCCACGTTTCTAAGCGGAGTTAAAATTCTGCAGTCAAACGAGACTCTTGCTCCCCCTCGTCTCCCTCTTAATTAAGTATCGCCCGAAGCTTAATTCCAATACACACTCGTCTTCCCCTCTCACAACAAGACGTGTTGTAAACCCAGCTAAAAATTAATGGCCTCTCCTGCCCATTCGAGCCATCTGCCTCTCACATGACTATTAAGAACTGAATTCCAAAACCACGGAAAAAAAGGTTTGTCTGTCTCCATAATCGCTGGCCTCCCCCCCTCCTCCAGAGAGGACTGGAGGAAAAGAAACCAGCATTATCCTCTGAACAAAGAGAATGTGATTTTCGGACAATTCACGTTTAAAGTGTGTTTACTTTAATGTCTTATTGCTAATAGTTGTGTATGTTGTACTATGTATGTAAGCAAGGGTTTTTTCACTTAAATATTGCATGTAAATGAAACAATGCAACGTGTGGCACGCTCGTAATTAACTGTATTTGATAAAGTTCCTTAGTGTTTGATGTCGAACTGTACAGCTCGGTATTCAGAAAACATTGATGGAAACGATAAAATGTATCTGCAAATAGTAGTTTAATTACAAAGTTTCATTTAATTTTTGATAACAGTCAAATGAAAGTTTTACTCCAAGCGCGGACAACGCCACCCCTCCCTGGGCGTGAACGACCCTGAAAAAGAGAGGCTTGGCCTCGGCTCAGTAGCCACGGCTATTGGTCAATCATGGAGTAGGGCTGGCTTTAAGTCCTGCCCACTATAAAAAGCCCTAAACTTTCAAAGTTTATTGCTTTCGCTTGGTTTTCACGAGGGGTTTCCACGCACAAACTTTGCGTTGCACGCTTCCCCGCATTTACAACACGGAGCCGGACATTGCTCTCGGAAGAAGCACCCCGTAAGACCTGCGTCTGTTCCACCGTAACCGCACCACGGCAACGATACCGTTCACAGGAGCCCACGCCGCTTCTGTGTACGTCCGCAACTCGCATGAACTCAGTCTGACCCTGTCCTGCTCGTGTAAACCGCTTCCCGGGAACACGCGGACGCCATCTCATCAAGCAGCACTGTCAGTCATTCAACTTCCCTGAACTCTGCTTTCCCAAGTCATTCAAGGATCAGCCGCTGAAGAATTCCCTTTCACCGAACTTCCCGCTTGCTGACGTCAAACTTTTCGTCACCGGGATCACGAGTCCCCACGCTCCAGAAGATGAAGGAAGAGCCCTCTTCAACAAAGACATCCCCACTACGTCAACGCACGGCAACCAATCGGCTGCGCCGGAGTTCCCTTCAACCAAGCTGACGAGCGGAACTGGTCACGCAAGTAAACACAAACCAAACTTTCATTCCGGCTGAAGCTGGTGTTAATTAAGTTTAACAAGTAAATCCTAGTCAGATTCTCTGCTTGGTGGTTCTCTAAGGTTGCAATGCTAAGAACTTATCACGTGCGAGACGTTTGGGGACTCTTAGTTGGTCATTCTCAGTAACTCAACCCATTCCAGAACTGTGTTGTGTGTATCTTTGTGTTTGTTTTTTTTACATTAGAGTAATTCACTGTGTGTGTAGCTTAATAAACTTGTGTTTCATTTTAAGATCCTTGTCGGAGTTTTATGCGTTTTTAAGTTACTGCCTGCAGCTATATGGTCTTGCTACCTTGCTTGTGAAACTGTTTATATTGCTATTTTGGCCAAGTAATAATATAACATAGATTTACTAACGATAAAGTTACGTTGCTTACTTCTATTCGGGTGGACCAATAGATGACGTAAGTGGTAACCTAATTTTGACTGTGAACCAGTCGTTTGAATCTCTTGATTCGATCCCCGAGAATTAACATAAATTAATTCGAGCTTATGAGCTAATTCTTAAAGGACCGGACATATTAGATGGTCCAGGCATTACATACATATTCAGTGTCTTGTACTCAAATAGCTCACTAAATAGAGTGATGTCTAACTTTACTATAGTTTTCAAATGGCTGTGTAAAATATTTATAGTGCTGTCTTGACACTTTCAGGAAGTTTCACCAAAATCTGACTTTTTTTGCATTGGAGAAAATTAACAGAGTAAACTGTCATAATGAAAACATGACAAAGCCATTTGACTATCTTGTTCATAAATAATGGTGGCAGGACTTTTTATTTTGATGACATTGACACTTTCATTGACATGAATACTTGCTTTTGAGGAATGAGCTTTCCATTTTGAGCAAGTGACACGCTTTTGCAGGTTATCCACTAGTATTTGCAGTTTGCACTAATTGTTTTGAGAAATGCATTAACTGTTGTGCAAATGTAAATAGTGTTGTGAGAAATGCACTAAAGTGACTGAGAAAAACTGTAATTATAGCCAACTTCGAAGGCTTAAGGCCAAATGCATCGATGTGCAGTGTTGACATTATTTCAAATTAATAGTAATGATTGCCATGATTGAATAAATGTTTTGATTTTTACCTTTTTGTAGTACGTCTTGGATTTCTTTTTCTTAGTTTAGCATGTTTCACAAGCCTACATTTTATTTAACTTTTGTCTATGATAAGATGTAAACCGTTAATCGGGTTTTGATTTTTGCTCTAAATGTACAACATGTGAGTTTAATGCTTACAAAAAGAAAGGCATAAATATAAACATTTAGACTTATGCGATTATTATATGAGCCATGACTTACCTGAATAGAGCTCTGAGCGCAATGAGATGAATTAACGCGCGGAATGACCCATGAGGTGGAGGAAGATGGGTAATGCTTAGTGATGTGCGGATCGATACTAAAATATCGATATCTCCGATACCAGCTTTGTATGTTCTAGAATCGATTATCTTATCAAAATATCGATATTTCAGTAATTTGATGCAAATATGTATTTTATTGGAAATAGAAATACAGCGGAAAGTAACCATAATTACCCTAGTTTCTCTGAATAATGCCAACTTAGTCAGAACTACTTGTTCTTCCGCCTGTCAAGTCATGCGTGCGTAATATGGCACTTTATAACTGCAGAGCACGCTAGTCTAGCACTCACTCTCAGTCCGCTGCTGGCACATGTTGTTCTGTCACACTCACGCTGTCATTAGATATGGGTGACCATAAGCGAAGTTATGCGTGGAGCTACTTTACTTCTATAAACTCAAACGATGCAGTTTGTGACACGTGCAAAAAAACAGTGAAGTACTGTGGTAATACCACAAACCTAGTCAAACACCTTCAAAAAAATCACAAGACAGAATATGACATCGTCATGAATAGGCGGTCAGAAGAGGAGGAAAGGAGAGGCACAGGTGCTGCTAGGGCGAGACAGACATCGCTTACGGAGTCCTTAGGTGCAGCAGGCAGGCACTATCCAGGTACAGAGGGAGAAAATGTGGCGATGTGACTGTAATTTGGGGGCTTGGTGTTTTTGTTACAATGATGAAACAACAGCATTTCCCTGAATTCTTAAAACAAATTTGTTTTAGAACTTTGGTTAGGAAATAAGTAATGAAATAATTAAATTACCAAAATGTCTGCAATAGTTCAGCTTGGAGTAAAATGTGTCCCTGAGATAATCGCACATCAATTCAGGCCCAGATTTAGTTAGGTAAGTTTATCTGCAGAGTAGATGATTTAAATGAGAAGGCTGCATTGGACTTTACAGTACGTTTGTCAGGTAAAGTATTTGATAGGTAAGAAGACAGATAATATTGTATCAATAGAATAATTCTCGGTTGTATTATTCTCCGTCTCATTTGTTTTGACTGATGGTTAATAGAAATTTCAAAATGTGGGTTTTGACAATTATGAAGTTATTATGGTACTTCTCTAATTGTGTGTTGTACTAGACATTTCAATTGAGTCACAGCATTTTTTCTAAATTTTTTTTTCTTTGTGGAAGCTTTTAAAGTTTGGTTTATAGATCAAGTAAGATCAAGCATTCAATGCAGCTTATCATTTAATTTGCCCTTTGTATTCTATTATTTGTAGATAATTCCCCAAAGCAGCAACTCACAAGATGCTGGGAGAGATGGTAGTAAAAGACCTCCAGCCCCTGTCCATAGTGGAGGACCAGGGTTTCAGGGATTGTGAGAGCTCTTGATCCAAAGTACAAACTCCCAGAAGAAAAAAGCACAGAGACTCATCTTGAAGCATGTATGATGAGTGTAAAGGCAAAGTAAGTCATCTTTGCAAGATGTTATAGTATCGTACTTACCACTGATATGTGGACTTCAGTGTCCAGAGGCATATTTGACTGTAACATGTCATTTCATTGAACTGGCAATGAGGGTTTGTTTTGGAAACCCTGTGTTCCATGGGCAGCATACAGCTGATAATATCAGCATAGAGCTTAGGCGGATCACAGAAGAATGGGGCAACTGAAAAAGTGGTTGCAGTTGTGACAGATAATGGTGGCAAATATGGTTGCAGCAGTACACAAGGCAGGATGGAGGCATCATCCTTGTTTGCACTGTGCTTAATGTGGGAGAATTTCCTTCATAAAGCAAACAATTGACACCTCCCAACCATTTGAAGAAGTAACCCGGACATTTCAGCTGCAAAACATGTTCAGTGTCCAAAGTGATTCCGCTTGTCACTCATTCTCAAGTCAGTGGCAGCTTGTGAACGTCAGGGCAGTCTACTTGCCACACAGCTGGCACAGCAGTGTCAGCGCAGATTTAGGGGTATTGAGAGCATTCACTGTCTAGCTGCCAGTACCTTTCTAGATGTTAGGTTTAAACATCTTGGATTTCGAACAAAGACAATGTTGAGGTAATGAAAAACGCCTCTGCGCAGAAATGCAGGAAGTTTGTCAGACAGGAGAGTCAGCTTTCACTTTAACTCAAGCTCAATGCCTACTGCTAGCTCTACCTCAGTGCCTTCTACCTCAGGGTCTAATCAGGGTCCTGCACCATCTGGTCCAGCTGCGACCAAAGGAGGGATATGGACCGATTTTGACAAACAGGTTTTGTCAAGCCAACATCATCGGTCAGCTTCCACAGATGTACTCATTGAAGTACGCCGGTACTCAGAGGAAAAACTGATCCCCCGAGATAGGATCCACTACTTTGGTGGCAAGAGCATGAACAAACCTTCCCAGCCCTGAGCAACTTGCAGTGAGATACCTGGAATTGTGCGTCTTCTGTACCTGCAGAGAGAATCTTTTCAAAGGCAGGCGAGGTTGTGAGCAAAAAAGGAGCAGACTCAAGGAAAAACTGTTAATATGTTGTTGTTCCTAAACAAAAACCTGTGAATGAGAGAAATATTGAGGGATGTTAAAACTCTTCAAGGGGATTGGATTAAATGCCATTAACCAAAAAGTGTGAATGTTTTTTTTTTAAGTTAAGATGTTCAGGCAGGCATTTTAGGATATGCTCAGATGCTGTCAATAAATATCTAAGTTGGTTCTTTTTTTGTTGTAAATTCTTCATCAATAAACAAGAATAACCCATAATATGTCTCGTATTCAGTATGAAGTGACACTTTTAAGTACACTACTTGTTACTTTAATTTCCCAACAGTAATTTTTGGGCAAAGTATCTGTATCGGATCAGTATCGCCAATACTCGCCTTCATTTTACTTGGTATCGGATCGGATAGGAAACCAGTGGTATCGCACAACACTAGTAATGCTTATAAAAACACAAAATGTAATATTTCCCTCTGATTTTTATCAGAGAATAAGGCAGAATATGTATATATATTTTTTATTGTGTAAAAAATGTGTGTGTCCAAAATTACTGCTGTTTTGTTTTTTACCGGGTGGATCTGAAACAACCCGGATTACAGGAAAAAAAAGCAATAAACAAACTAAAATCACCTGATTTAAATTTATATTATAATAGTGCTTGAAGATAAATAACAATTATTATAATAAATTATGAAAAACACAACACATCTGGGGGCAACCCAGTGGCGCAGTAGGTAGTGCTGTTGCCTCACAGCAAGAACGTCGCTGGGTCGTAGGTTCGAACCTCGCTGGGCTTGGTCAGTTGGCGTTTCTGTGTGGAGTTTGCATGTTCTCCCTGGGTTCGCGTGGGTTTCCTCCGGTGCTCCGGTTTCCCCCACAGTCCAAAGACATGCGGTACAGGTGAATTGGGTAAGCTAAATTGTCCATAGTGTATGAGTGTGAATGTGTGTGTGGAAGTTCCCAGAGATGGGTTGCGGCTGGAAGGGCATCCGCTGCGTAAAATCGTGCTGGATAAGTTGGCGGTTCATTCCGCTGTGGCGACCCCGCAAGGGACAAAGCCGACAAGAAAATGAAATGAATGAATGAACAAACGTCTGGTACGCTGTGGCAATACAATAATAAAATACTGCATACCCTGTGGCAAAAATAAAATAAATAACAATACAGCGTCTGCTATCCTATGGAAAAAAAAAATAAAATAAAAATGAATTAAAAAACACTGCGTCTGGTACCCTGTGGTAATAATAATCAATCAAATACTGCGTCTGTTACCCTGTGGCAATAATATATTTAATAAAATTATTTTTAAAAAGTGCAGCATCGGGTACCCTGTGGCAAAATAAATCGTGCTAGAGACACAAAAATGATTCCTATTGAAATGCATTGGATGGAAATTCGTGCAGGGTGACACAAAAAAAAAGGAAATTCGTGTCCATAAACACGAATCAATAGATTAATTTCGTGACTATTTCACGAACTGCCGTGAGACTGGGTTGGATGTTCATTACATGACCATTCAAGCGGATTCCCCATGGTGTTATTATCAGGCATCTAAAATAATATTAATTTAATCCTCAATTGTAGTTGGCTTTTAACCTTGGATCATGTTGTTTTGTTGGAGACGTTTGTCTTCTTTATGTCATTTATGGTAAATGCACGCTCGAGTAGTCGATTGTGTCTGACAGCGCCGTATAGTGGTTGAAGTAGTCGATCGCTCGACTAGTCTATGCAAGCCCTAATATATATGTATTTACACACACAATTCATATATACTTTTTTTACCCATTTACTATTTTTCCCAGTTACTACTGTAAAAAAAATATCAGCATTCGGTACATACTTTCAGTATCACCTTCTCTAGGAATGACCCAATCTAATCCTGTTTATATGAAATAGCTGCTGCTCCAGACACACTCTCTGTTGAATATGTTAAATATTTACAATTAAATACACTACTACAACTAATAATAATAATAATAATTATTATTATTATTATAAACATACCTCATCAGAGAGTTGTGGGACTCCTACTGGAGCAGAGCAGTTCTGTTTCATTCCTCCTGACCGCCAGAGACGGTGTTTACACAGTGGATAATCGCAGCGCCAGCTGGAGAGGTCGAGGACCAATATACCAACAAAGTCACATGGTGACGCGAGCTGAAGGTATAAAATCCACTACAGCTCAGCGCCCTGCCTCTTTTTGCTTTTCGCCTTTGGATTTGGTTGTTTAATAATTTTTGTCGTCGAGTGCAGTGCTTGGTAGGAGCAGCGAGTTTCTCGTCCTCCTGAGCTGTGACGATTTTTTTGACGTCTTTGGACTACGGTTGGTTTTCCTTTGTGCAATTACTGATCTAGTATCGCTGTTATATCGTGGATTACGGGTAAGTTTTTCTTCATTATCTTACATTGGCTGCATATAGGTTTCAATTGCCTCGCGGTACTATCCAGGGGTTAGACGCTGTATTTTTTGTAAGCATCTGAGTTGGAAGCAGATATCTCACGGTACTATCCGGAGATTGAACACTGTGACGCTGTCACTTATGTTCGAGTTGTAATCACCTCATGGTACTCTCCGGAGGTTTTGCACCGAGCTGCGGCTAGTGTTTGTGTGACAATTACCTCGCGGTGCTATCTGGAGGCTATTTTTCTATTGCTACTAATAAAACTTGGTGTGTTTTTACGTGGCTGTTATTGGGCATATGCTCCGTCGTTCAGCAGTCCTAACCGTGGATGATTATCAATATATTATTTGCTAGTGTTGATTTTTCTTGTTCTCTGTTTCTCTCGGTGCACCCGGAGACCCAGATTTCTATCGACGGTTGGCGTGACTTTTCGCGTGGTTTATCACTAACGTTAACGTTAGCCAACGGTCCTAGACGTGGTATTTGGTTGGTCAGTTCGACGCCTTCTCATGGCTTATCACGCCATTTCCACGGCTTTCCCGATGACTTGCAAGCTCCTAACGAGCTAACGAGCTTCTCCCGGATGACGGACACGATATTTGCCCATCCTGTCTCGGCGATCAACATCTGAAAGACGCGCTAACTGATCCGTGCCCGCATAGTAGTTTACTGCCCTAGTCAGAGAGACAGGTGCGTTTGGCTGGACTGAGCCAAAATCAGGATGCTGTTGCTTACCAGTGGGTCTAGCGTTGTCAAAAGAAGGGAAAAAAACAATGCGCTTCGGCGGCTCTGGAGCTCCTCGTTCTAAGAAATCTAGCCTAAACAGTAAGCACACGGCTGGATATCTGTTGTCAAAGTAGGTGGCCTGTCTGTCTTCAGACATGGCGGAGATGAAACGCCATTTACAAAATCTACAACCAGCAGAGCCAGTATCTGACATCTCTGCTGCTGTGCCCTTTGCTGAGGAAGTTCATTTCATTCCTCTAGCGAGGAACAACCTTTTGCATCTTTAAGCGGCCACAGTCCCCACTTCGACGTTATGTCGACATGTGCTCTGACTTCATTTTCAGGAACAATCTCAGGCTGACCTCTCCAGAGCCTGATGATCAACCAGTAAGACATGCTTGACCATTGGATCTGAGAATGGCTTTCATCATTCTTCTGACAATGCTCCACATAAAGATGATTATGCATTGAAGTCCTTCGGATGGCAGTAGCCCGTCTTGGCCTTGATGACGGCCCTGCTCATCCTGTTCAATCTATGTTTTTTTCCGCAGACTTCCATCTGTGGATACCTTTGTTATGCCAGCATGTAAGGATTTCATTGCAGAATTTTCAAATGCTCTGAAGGGGACAGGCATGGTCAAAAGACACCAAGACTGCTCGCACTCTGGCCTCTTGGCAGAGGCAGAGTCTATTGGTGTGAGGAATGCCCCCAAAGTTGAACAGCCAGTTGCTGCACTTGTGGTGTCACCAGATGAAGCAATGAGGGGAAATGTCCGATGCCCTTCTGAAGAAGGCTTACGAGTCAGCTTCTTACATTACTAGGGCTGAGAATACTGTCTGCCAATTAATTTTGGCTGCCTCTAACTCACTAGGCGCTGAGGTGAACCCCTCAGTTCCACGTTTTTTTACAGACAGCCTTGCTTGCTATGGGGCATGTGACTCGAGAGCTGGGGTCCCTCACAGCAACACTACTAAATGCAAGAAGGCAAGTATTGGTTAGCTCAGGCTAAATTGTCAGAGGACTGTAAAAAGACATTCAGGGACCTTCCTATTGTCCCAGGACATCTTTTTGGGCCAGACGTATCAGAGGTGTTAGAAAAACGTGCAAAACTGTCTACGGCTTCACAGCAGCTAACACAAGCACAGCAACCTCCAAATTTCAGAATGCCCTTGCCGCCGCCTAGGCATTATACCTCTGTACAACCACGTTTCCGACAGGGGGCTGTCAGTCGACCCCAGGGCCAACAGAAGTTCCAGGGTCCGGAGGACGCACAAATGCGTCACCCCCGTGTTAAACCTACTCCCCGTCACTCTCCCTTAGGGGGTACTCGTCAACGCACCCCCACAACTTCAAAAGGCCAGAATTTTAAGGCCTGAGATGATTGGGCCGGCAGTCGGCTGTTTCACAAGCCACCAGTTGAGCTACTGGGAGAACACGGTGTCAGACACGTGGGTTTTGACAACCATGTGCATGGGTTACAGGCTACAGTTCTGCTGCCGGCCCCCCAAGTTTTCGGGTCTAATTCCAACAGTCATGACAGACCCAGCGCGTTCTGCAGCTCTCTCCAGAGAGATTTGTTCCTTGTTGAAAAAGAGAGCAATAGAAGCAGTTCATCCTCTGGTTCAGAAAGAGGGCTTTTACTCGACTTATTTTCTGGTTCAGAAGCGGGATGGAGGTTTTCATCCAATATTGGATTTAAGAAGGTTTAACAGGTTTCTGAAAAAACTTCCCTTTCGCATGTTACGTGTGACCGATGTTCTTCGGTTCATTGCAGAGGGAGATTGGTTCACAACTGTAGATCTGACGGATGCATATTTTCATGTTCCGATTACCAAGCATCACAGAAAGAGTTCTACTATTTGGTCTCGCCCTAGCCCCCCGTGTGTTTACGAGATGCATGAAAGCTGTCCTATCTCCCCTTTGGGCCCAGGGGGTACGAATCTTGCCATATCTGGACGACTGGCTGGTGTGTGCTCAAACGAGGGCTCAATCGGTGCACAATACACAGCTGTTGCTGGATCATGTGACCAAGCTGGGTCTCTCAGTAAAGAGCTGCTTGTCCCCTGTACAGTCAATCACATTCATCGGGATGACTATCGACTATCGATGCAGTCATCTACGGACGACAGACATACTGAACCTGTTGAGCCAGTTTCGTTTGGGTATCTCTACAGTATGGCGTGCTCCTGAGGTTGATCGGGATGCTAACAGCAGCCTCCTGTGTAATCCCCCTGGGATTCTCGTTGCTCAGGGTTGCGTGCATGCTCTTCACAAATGGAAGTCCCAATCCTTTTTGACAGCCGGGGTACTGTTAGGGATTGATCCCTCCCGCCGCGAGGTTATAACAACCGATGCATCTCTTATGGGTTGGGGGGCAGTATGGAACCACAGAGGATCAGTGGCAGATGGTCAAGGGACGAGTCAAGAGACCATATCAATGTATTGGAGATGCGGGCAGTTTTGCTGGCCTTGAGGCTTTTCTTCCTTTTTATTGGGTCGACATGTCCTAATCCGGTCGGACAACACCTCAACGGTGTTCAATTTGAATCACCAAGGAGGTACAAGGTCCAAGAGTTTGTTGCGTCTCACACACTGGATTCTCACTTGGTCTCTTCCTCGGTTTGCATCACTAAGGGCTGTTTATCTACCAGGGGCAGTCAATCAAACTGCAGATGCTCTGTCCAGGAATCGGGTCGATCCAGGGGAGTGGAGACTTCATCCAGATGTAGTCCAGGACATTTGGACCGAGTGGATGGTCATATTTGGCATCCAGATCCAGCACGCCTACAGTTATGGGTGTGGCCTCTGGGACCAACCTTTTATTAGCAGACTGTGAGCCCTCAGTCATCCACACAGTTCTTGATGCAAGGGCAGCTTCTACAAGGAAGCTTTATGCCTACCGATGGAAGTCATTCTGTTCATGGTGTGCGACTCGGAATCTTGATCCTGTGCACTGCAAAGTTTCGGTGGTTTTAACCATCTTACAAGGGCTGTTAGGAGAGTGGCAAGGCTGCATCCACACTAAAGGTCTATGTAGCAGCCATTTCGGTCCATCATGCATCTGTAAATGGTTCCTCTTTGTGGTCTGATAGCCTCGTTTGCAGTTTTTTGAAGGGTGCTAAACGTCTCAACCCAGCTCGTTCTCCGGTGTGGAACTTGCCTCTGGTGCTGGAGTCTCTCTGTCAGTCTCCATTTGAACCCTTGGAAGAAGTAGATCTAAAGTGGAAATCCTTAAAGACTGCTTTTCTCTTGGCTGTTGCTTCAACAAAGAGAGTGAGTGAGCTGCACGCTTTGTCAGTGAGTCAGTTCTGTTTGACATGGAAACCAGACGACTCTGATGTTACCCTCTGGCCTAACCTATCATTCCTACCTAAAGTTTTGTTGCAGCAATTTATTAACCAGTCAATTGAATTGCAGTCTTTTTAACCATCACCTTTTGACAAAGGTTCTCTGTTTTTATGGCCTCTGTTTTTATGAACAGCTGTTTGTCTGTTATGGAGAAGCTAGGAGAGGTGCACCTCTAAGCAAGCAAAGACTGTCACGATGGATTGTTGAGGTCATTGTTTTGGCCTATAAGAGGGCTCAGCAACCTATACCTAGTGCTATCACTTGCCATTCTACTAGAGCCATTTCCTCCTCTTGGGCTGCTTTTAAGGGTGTTTCTCTTGCAGAGATCTGTGCAGTAGCGACATGGTCTTCTCCATGTACGTTTGCAAGATTCTATAATGTTAATGTTGCTGACTTTGGTGATGTGGGCTCAGCTGTCCTCCGCAAGTGACTCCGTATGTCTTCTGGTGAGTTTTTTCTTCCTCGTGACTTTTCTGGTATGGGTCACCCACTGTGTAAACACCGTCTCTGGTGGTCATGAAACAGAACGTTGGTTACATATGTAACCGTGGTTCTGTGAATTCCGGATGACGCCAGAGTCCCGTCACTCGGAAGTGCAAGATGCTTCGAGGCAGGGCGCTGAGCTGTAGTGGATTTTATACCTTCAGCTCAGCTCGCGTCACCATGTGACTTTGTTGGTATATTGTTCCTCGACCTATCCAGCTGGCGCTGCGATTATCCACTGTGTAAACACTGTCTCTGGCGGTCATCCGGAATTCACAGAACCACGGTTACATACGTAACCAATGTTCAGTTTCTTGTTCTGTCATATGGTCATCCTTCAATAAAAGCTGAATATAAAAAACAAAAATATTAGTAAGACAGCAGTACTCAGGGTTCCCGGTCCCCACTATGTCAGACCTTACTGTTTGTATTTAGGACTAAGTATGTTTCACAGCTTCTCTAACATGCCTATGGTCCCCACAATGTTACACTAGAGCATACGTTCATAAATTAGGGGACACACTCTGTTTCATTTCTATATTTTGATTAAGTCATTTAATTAGAATTAAATACACTACTACAACAACTACTACTACTACTAATAATAATATTAATAATAATAATGATAATAACAAACATACTTCATCAGAGAGTTGTGGGAGCAGTTCTCTTCTGCAGTCATATGGTCATCCTTCAATGAAAGTTATTAAAAAAACAGCTTTGTCATACAGGTCATGTCATGACTATAAAGGTTTCATGGCAGTCTTGAACATCCCTTAAAACTAAAGCATTACCGAATTAATTAAACTTTTTTTTACTCATTAGACAGAAGAAGAAGAAATTGATTTCATTATCTCTTATGGATGATGCAAACTATATTTTTTTTAACAGATTTACCCTTAATCTATTCATAACATTACAAACTCTTAGCTTTGCTGAATGTATTAAATATTAATGTATTAAGTGGTCAAAGTGTCAAACCTTTCTCCAAGGCCAATCACATGCGCCATAGTCAAAAGTTATTTCCTCTTCATGGAAAATATTCCTGATTGCAAAAAGGCACAAATGAGGTTTTCCCTGAAATACAGTCTTTTTGACAGTGCAGTTGGGGTGCAGATGGTCATCATTCACCAGCCGGCTGAGGGTCCCGTCCTCATGAGCGGCATCAATGCTGCAAAACTAAGAGAAAAAAGCAAATAACATTTTTAATTATGCTCTCTCATAGCAATAAAAAGCTAAACTATGACATGAATGCAAACACAATGAATATAATATATCACATACATTTGAAGGGGGAAAACACTTAACCACCTATTCTTGGTTTTCCACATGAAGTCAAACATAAAGACGATATTTTGATTAATATCTCATCTATGCTCTGCTTCCACAAGCTCTATCATCTGTACTCAACCACAAAACTTCCTTTAATAAATGTGAACAACGCAAACACATTGATCTAAAAGATATTAATGAAACGTATAGGGTTTAAAAATAACAAAAACCACATTAGCATCCTCTCAGTCATGTGTTAATTTTAAATACAGTAAACCTTTTGAAGTGGATCAGAACCTTTCCTCAAAGTTGTTCTAAAACTATTGAACACCTGTTCTTTTTCTTAGGACATTTTAAGGAACTTTTTTCCACTTCAATCATTTACAGGTCACACTTTACAAAAAGTTTCATTAGTTAATGTATTTATTAACATGACCTAATAATGAACAATGCATGTACAGCATTTATTAATCATAGTTCAACATTTACTAATGCATTATTAAAATCCAAATTCATGCTTGTTAACAGTAGTTAATGCACTGTGCCTGTTCAACTAATAAGAACAACTTTATTTCCATTAACTAAAGTTAACAGACATGAACCAATACTGTAATAAATGAAAACTGTGTATTCATTGCTCATGTTGGTAAATGCATTAACTAGCATTAACTAATACAACCTTATTGTAAAGGGCTACCAGTTGACAGCAAATAAATAAATAAATAAAACATGCACACACAATGTACATTTATTTACTTTTATGTATGTTTTACCTGTAGGAGTTTATTATATTAATTAACCTTAAATAAAACAATTCTAAACGTCATAGAACAATAAATTCAGTAAATTTCTAGGACCAGATGGCCCCAGAATTTAATTATAACCTCTATATTACTACAGTAACGTAATTATAGTATATAATAGTGTTATTTAAGGATTAAATGTTTAAAAAGGCTTGAATTGTTGCAAAGCAATGGTACATTTAACCATTTAAAAAGTATAATACAAGAACTATGAAAACAAAGTACCTTCTACATATTCTGTTTCCAGTGAATGGGTCTTGTCAGTGGATCTGGTGATGTGTTTCTCTGCATCTTTTAATGGTTTAATCCTCTGTCGATCCATTTAGCCGCCCGGAGCATGGTGACCGTCCAGCCGTGGCTCACGCACTCCACTCCGGCTTCTGATTCATGCAGCACCGGGTGTCGGGGAGTTAGCAAGTTAGCACATTAGCGCGAGTAACTTTTACTCGTGTAAACAAGTTAAATTACATACCGAACTGTAGTTTGTGTCTTATCAATGTTTTAGCAATATGTATTTTCAAACAACATTGATTAAAAGACCTAGGAAACTCGTTAAAACATTTAATCAACTTCACCTGATAACTGTCAAAAATATGCAGCAGAAATATCCATCATAAAACTGATTTTATTACATTATGATGATGAAAAACACTAACTTACCAGCAAACCTCGATTAATTTGATGATGGATCTTAATTAAGTTAATTAAAGTCGGATTTATTCAGGAGATCTGCGCATGTGCAATAGCTAGAGTGTGTATATCGCGCCTAGTGTGTGTGAGAGTGCAGTACCACCATCCGACTACAGGAGCGCTATAGAGTAGTAGAGTAGGCACCGACACACACCTATGCCTAGTTCACACTACAGGATTTTAAGCATGATTTGAGCCCGATTTGGAAGTTAACAAGCTCGCCGACAGATCGGGCTGTGATCAGGGAAAAATCTGCGGGTGCACGGTGCTCGGCAGTCTTTATGTGTGAACTGCTGAACAACGCGTCAAAGAGGCTTGCTAAAGCGTCGCCGACACCTCGCAGACGGAAATCCAATATTTAGCATGCTGAATATTCCAGAGCAGTCGGCCGACTCAACCCCACGTGTGGTCACATGTAGTGACGAGAGAGCATATCAGCATGAGCTTGAATGGCTGTGTGCTCAGGAGCTCAACAGAAACGTCTGTGATTGGCCAGAATAGGCATCGATGCACTTGCTTCATTGTGCGTTAACACGGACACGAGTGTAGGCTATATTAACAGTGGAACTAGAATTCTGTAACTATTAGAATTACCATAATGGTCATTCTGACATTTCTCACATCATATTTACATTCAAAACTTCTATTGCGATATTAAAATTAAGCTTTGAATGTCTGTCATCATATTTTATGACAGCATTACCCTAAAAATATTATCTTTTTTGGTAATACAGCCTATAAATATGTAGTTAAGATACTAGAACATGCAAAGGTCTGAGCTATCGCTTTCATTTTCACTTTCAAACAGGAGCTATTTCGTGGCACAGAATATGATTTATAAAATTACAAAAATTAAAAACACTGTATCTTTCCACTTAACCTTTGCAGATGAGTGATTGATCCGCTGATGCATCAGCTGATGATGATGTTTTTAAATGCTCCTTTGAAAGCTTGAAACGCTGTCAGTGATGTAATCAGCACACAAGCAGCCAATAGTGTTCAGCTTTTTCTGACGACTCCTCCCTCAACATTTCATTGGCTGTGGTTTGGTAGCTTGACTGAACTGTTGGCGAGCAAGTTGTTGTCAGATCATGTAGTGTGTGACACCCCTCTTGTGGATCATTTACGTAGTGTCGTGTAGTGTGAACACCACAGTGATTAAAAGACACAAAATCAAGTCATGTAGTGTGAACTGCACATCGATCTGCTGATATTTAAAATCCTGTAGTGCGAACTAGGCTTTACACACTCAAGTCAGGTGAATAGTCAAGGTGGGGATCAATGAAAAAAACTCCAGGCATATCAGCAACGCCCCTGAGTCTATTAAAGACAACCCATAGTGGGGAACGGGCGTTTGGTCCCCACTTTGTGAGTGTGCTAACATGCTTAGGTCCCCAGCATGTAATAACACACACACACACGTTTGTTTTTGTGAAAAGTGGGTACATTACATAGGCTTCCATTCATTTTATACAGATCAAACTATATTATATTGTCCTCACCCCACCCTACCCCTAAACCCAACCATCACAGGAGACAGTGTACAGCTTTACTCCCTGAAAAGAAGGTTACTGGTTCGAGCCTCGGCTGGGTCAGTTAGTGTTTCTGTGTGGAGTTTGCATGTTCTCCCTGCGTTCGCGTGGGTTTCCTCTGGGTGCTCCGGTTTCCCACACAGTCCAAAGACATGCAGTACAGGTGATTTGGGTAGGCTAAATGTCTGTAGTGTATGAGTGTGTATGGATGTTTCCCAGAGATGGGTTGCGGCTGCGTAAAACATGTGCTGGATAAGTTGGTGGTTCATTCCGCTGTGGATTAATAAAGGGACTAAACCGAAAAGAAAATGAATGAATGAATAATATCGAACTATTACCTAATTTTTAATTAAAAAAACTCCATTGGGCGCCAAGTCTCTATCCCTTCCATACCAAGTCACTGAATTATTTGTTCAGATTCGTTCAAAACATATTTTGTGATGAAAGTGATTCACTGTGAATGACTCACTGGAATAGTTTAAACACGCAGATTGGTTAAACATTTGTAAAACTTTGTAATGTTTGCATGGAGGTGCGTAGCTACGTAGCTGTGGTTTTGTTGAAAATTATTTTCATGAGAAACTGCAAAGACAGTCACAGCAGTTATTCTTTTTAAAAGTGTTTCCTCAGCACTGTCTTGATCGTTCAGTGAAGACTACATTGTAGCACGAAATCTTTACAAAGGGGAAATCTGGTGCATAAACAACAAATATCATGGACAAATAACAACAACCTCTATGCATTTGGTCCTCTCCTGCTGCTCAAAATGCGCACAATCCACACATTTAAAAGACCGGTGATTGTGGTGCACGTGCGGGTCTCACTGCAGGCACATGCGCAGACTCCAGCAAAGTTTTCATTCGTTCATTTTCTTTATGGCTTAGTCCCTTATTAATCCAGGGTCACCACAGCGGAATGAACCGCCAACTTATCCAGCATATGTTTTACGCAGCTGCAACCCATCTCTGGGGGACACACATACACTCTCATTCACACACATACACTAAGGACAATTTTAGCTTACCCAGTTCACCTGTACCACATGTCTTTGGACTTGTGGGGGAAACCGGAGCACCCAGAGGAAACCCACGTAAATGCAGGGAGAACATGCAAACTCCACACCGAAACGGCAACTGACCCAGCCGAGGCTCGAACCAGCGACCTTCTTGCTGTGAGGCGACATCACTACCTACTATGCCATCGCATCGCCCCAGGTTTTTTATTTTCAATAAATTTGCAACAATTTTTAAAAATATTTTTTCACATTGTCATTATGGGGTATTGTGTGTAGAATTTTGAGGGAGTAAATAAATTTAATCCATTTTGGAATAAGGCTGTAACATAAAAATGTAGAAAAAGTGAAGTATAATTCTTGTTAACTTCTGTCCACAACCCTGTCTGATCTAGCAACAACCCTGTTTTATGACCAAAATAAGACATATTTATTCTCAGTGTTTATTCGGATGTCAGACCAATGTTGAAACAAAACGATACAAGAACAAAGCAATTCAAACTGATATTAAAGCATTGCAAAAACTGAATTAGTCTGGATTCGAACCCACAAATCCCGCATGGTAGTCAGGAACCCTAACCACTCCACTAACGCCCTTGAAGATTCAAGCCTATAAAGTTGGTTTTAATACCTCAATTTGCTCAACTGTTCTTTGCTGAAGCTGTTCCACTGCAATACATAAAAAATGACCACTAGGTGTCACCATAGAGTGGGGTTTCAAAACGTTTCGAAGCTTCGACACATTCTGCTTTGACTGTTTCAGTGTTTCCTGAAGCCTCGCTTTGCCCACCACTAATGCTATGTACATTACCACTGATGTACAGCTGGGAGAGCGGCTTCTTGAGAGTTTAGGCTTTGTTGTTGTTGTTGTTGTTGAAGCTGTTGAAGTTGTTGTTGGAGATGAAGTAGCAGCTGGTGCCGAGCAGTGTGTTCTTCAAATCGAAGATGACTGTAGTAAGAAACCCTGGCTCTTTATAGTGGGTTAGGGATCGTCTGATTGGTTGGTCATACATGGTTAATGCATGACCAGCCGTGTTCAATCATAATCACATGATCCTCTCGAAATTAGTTTATAAATAAACTTCACTTATTGCACTTTTTATTTATTCTTTTTATGAAACTTACCCTCCTCAGTCATTTTGCTCCTGAGAACAACTGACAGGCTCTGCAACCATGAGCAGTGCTGTGCCATCTCCAAAACCAAAATGCCTTTTTCCTCCTGCAGCCCATTGTCAGCATCACTTGGTCATGCAGTTTTTTTTTTTCACTGAAATGTTTACTAAGAACCAACAACACATATACAGTATGTATACATGAGAAAACATTGCAGAATATCATTGCATTGTTTTGTCTTTACAAACACATTCTTAAAAAAATCTAACTAATATATGAAAATATGTCCATAAACTAATAACATTACAACAAAGTCTATGTTAAGCAGAACTGTAAATAAATTATTATGAAAAAATCTGCAAACTGACATACCACCGCTATGACTCTCCCAGAGCCATATTTGAAACACAGTGCACTCTCCAGTAAGAGAGTGCTCCACCACAGCAACATCAATGTTGCAGGTGTGTACAAGACCATTGTACTTTCCGATTTCCAGAAGAAGGAGCTTTTTGTCTTCTGCCAGCTTTCTTCAAAGTTGCTGCTGAAGCTTGCTGCTATCTAGAAAAAGTACGGGGTAGAGTTGTACACTGAGTTCCACATAATTCATTCATGTTGAACCAACACAAATTGATTAAGTTAACTTAACACTTTTAACAACTTTATGTGGATTGAACATAAAAAAATTAAGCTGTCCAATGAAATTTCAAGAATTGTGTTGATTCAGCTCATTTTACTAATGTAGTTTGAACGAGTAAAAAAAAAAATTTTGAGTGTATGACAGTACCGTTAAACAAGAAACAAAATATAGCACCCAAGAAATTAAAGCAAACCCACTACTCTCAAGGTTCTTGAAACTAAGAAATGCTGTTTCAAGAACAGAATTCAATGATTGAACTGCAAATAAATTAGGTTTTTTATGTTTAGTTAAGTAGTATGCACACAGTAGCTTGAATTTGTCGACCTAATAAAATTCTAGCTATATTATATTATATATATTAGGGGTTATATCAGTGGGTAGCGCTGTTGCCTCACAGCAACAAGGTCACTGGTCACTTCCTCCGGGTGCTCCGGTTTCCCCCAGTCCAAAGACATGCGGTATAGGGGAATTGGGTAAGTGAAATTGGCTGTAGTGTATGTGTGTGAATGAGTGTGTATGGATGTTCCCAGTGATGGGTTGCAGCTGGAAGGGCATCCACTGTGTAAAACATATGCTGGATGAGTTGGCAGTTTATTCTGCTGTGGTGAATCCAGTTTAATAAAAGGACTAAGCCAAAAATAAAATAATGAATGAATATGTTATATTATATTACATACCATTCTGTCGGTAAAGGGTTTGCTTCCGCTGCCTCACACTAAGGAAAAGCCCTCAATCGACTGCTGAAGTCCTCTGTATGTGTTGTCTTCAAAGCCCTGAGATGTATCTGGCGTCTCTGTAGAAGTAAAACAACACAACCAGTTTAGTGTATGAATTTGTATTTGGTTTGTACTCTTTTATAAAATGTACGGTTTTGCTTACCACCAGCTGCCCAATCCTTACATCAGAAGCTACTGTGACACCACTTCGTCTGTGCAATTAACTCTTTTTTTTTTTAGCTCAGCTAGCCTTGCACTTTCTTCCTGGAGTCTCTGAGAAGTCCGATAAACAGTGTTATACAAAAATCGGGTATTAACTGTATAGTTAACAGCAGGCCAGGTTCATACTACAAAAGAACACAGAACAAGACAACGTACCTTCACAAATCTTGTGGAAAGTGACAGATGTAGTGAGAGACTTTTTTTGTGGTTCCACCCCATTGCATGCAATGTAAGCATGTCCACCCGTGCTAACAAACAAATAATAAGTTAAAGACCTAAAACAAAAAAATTCAAGAATACTGCTCACGTTGATTACCTGCTTTGGACATGTATTTGGTCGTCAGGGCACAGCGTGACAGCTGTTTACTTGCTCCACCTCCTCACCGCAGTTAAACCTGCTTCTTCCTGGTTCCTACCACTCCATTTAATCTATTAAACGTAAAGGGTTAAAAATGCAATGTGATAAAATGTACATATTACAGTAACATTGTCACAATTTGCCTTTCATTGTGGTCAGGTCCTGAAAAGCAGGACACCAGCAGCCTTCTGCAAAGATGGCCAATATTTGCAAGCCACATCCATGGCAAAAAATTGCGCCTTGGTTGGCATGAGTTCCTTCCTAAGATACAGAGGATAGGCAAATATCTCCCTCCTGTACATATTTAGGGCTTTCAGTAGGAACCCATGGCGACACACTGCAACCTCCATCCCTTCTTCATCCAATTTGGAAGCCCTCCTTGAGGTTTCCCTTGCTGCTGTCCACATGGAGTCCCCACATGTGCCTTTTCCCTGTGTCTATAACACATAATAAACAAAACCATAAAATGAAACTAATGCTGTAAATATATTGCATTTATTCTCTCAAATTGAATAACATCAAGGACATATACTGTATAGTTGTTTTTGTGACAACTTATTGGTCAGGTTATGATTGAAACGTACAGTTCTCGCTGCTTTTTGAATTGTGTCGACAAATCTAGTTACAGCACTGTCTTCAGCCACAAAGAGCCCCTCGAAAAAGGCAGGAGCCTCAGAGGTGAGAAAGAAAGAAAAACAAAATATGCAATAAATATGTTTTCACTAAAGTGATTGAGAAAAAAAAAACCTTGTCTCTCGGCGAAAGCGATATAGTTTTCTGTTTCCATCTGCTGAAACAGCCAACATTTCTGGCATGCAGGCTGAGCAGGTGAAAGGTGCACTACAGCAGAGCTGGTCTTCCTCAAATGAAGCATATGAATATTCCAAGAAGCTGCGCTGAAGTGTATCGCCGTTGATTTGTCTAGTCTGGAAAAGATGTCAAATTAATTAAATACAACATGTGATGTCTGTTTATGTAAATAAATGTTATATTATGCTAAAACAAACCTGTATTTCTTAAAAGTTTCTTTTTTTATCACACTTTACTTAATAGCAAACAATTTTAAAGTGGTCATGCTATAATTCTTCCATTAAAATTACAAGAAAGCTGATATAATGGTTGTCTTGTTGCAGTCTTACTCTTCCTCCAATCTTAGTGCGATGCTTCAGCAGCTTTGCGAAGACTTGCCTGGAGAATCCTGGAGAGATGACTTTGAGTTCCTGAAAGGAGCTCAGGAGGTCCAGAGTATAAAATGTTGAACTGGTCACAGAGGCAGGCCAATATCCACTCCTAAGTAGGTCTTTTAAGTCAGGGGTCCACTGATGCTGGCATGTTTGGCAAATATATATTGGCAAAAGTCAAAACGTCCTAGGAACAATGTAATTTTTTTATATTAATAAATAGACATTTACCACATACTTGTATAATTTTACAACAATTCTGCGCATTGTGAATGGTTGGGAGTAACACAAGTTCCTATAAACCCAGTTTACATTGACATTACACATTGTTTAGGTTTGTCTCACTAAATTACAAACATTCATGCTATATACATACATACATACACACAAACACACACATATATATATATATATATATATATATATATATATATATATATTGTTGTTGTAGCACAATTGTAATTTAGCGAGACAAACCTAAATGTAATGTAAACTGGGATTATAGGAACTTGTGTTACGTGTGTGTGTGTGTGTGTGTGTGTGTGTGTGTGTGTGTTTTACCATTGATGGTAATTAAAATCACTGCTTTGCCTGGAACCACAGTGAAGTTTGTGCCTTCACAGGAGCATTTTGCCAGCTTCACAGTTGGCAATATGCAAGCTAGTAAAAAGTGAAAAAATAATTTTAGATAATATATAACTTGCTGCAGATGCACATGGACCGCAAAATAGGGGTGTTTGTGAGAGCATACCTTGCTCATAAGTTGCAATATCCATCTTCCCCTTTGACAACATGTGAGGATGGAGGAATGGCTTCCAAAAATCCATGAACCACACATTCTCTGTTGTGGAGTGGTTGTTTTTTGTGATGCAGTACATCACAGTCACCACAGAACCACTCCACAGGAAGACACTCTTTGCAGCTAATGAAAACAAACAAAAAAAATCTAAGATATTACATTTTTTTAGATGTTAGTTTTGTAGGACTCCATAGTAGCTCAGTGTTTAGCACTTGAATGACAAATCAAGAAATGAACCAAGAAAGTTCATATACACATGGTCCACAATTTATCAATGGTCAAATTATCATGTGGTCGTCCATTTATTCCCAGTTCAACATGAATGAAAACCAACCTAATAACAGCAGGCTTGTGGCAAAGACAACACAAAGGATGACCAACTGTTTCAATAAGGCATTTGAGGTTGTATGGTCTTGCTTCTTTCCAGCGCTCTGATGCTTTCTGTTGCCGAAAAGACCAAGAAGCCGCAGAGCTACTATCAGAAATATCAGAAAGTCTCTCCATATTTTTTTCCGTACACAAAATAGAATAAATTTAATTGAGGATCAATTCAAAGTCAAATGATCAACATTTAGATTACACACTGCATGATTCAACGTCAAATTATCTTAGTTTTTCTCAGTCACTTTGGTGCATTTCTCACAACACTATTTACATTTGCACAATTAGTAAATTTCTCAAAACAAATAGTCATTTGTGCACATCATAGTAGCAGTTTCTCATTCCTTTCAACAGATTGCAAATGCTTTTGGACATGCATCAATTGCTTTCATACAACTCTCTGCTGTTTTCTAACATTATCATTTGCTTATGTCATGTCAGTCAAAATTAACTAAACTTGTAAATGCTGAATAGTAATTCCCTATAAAACCAATAGTCCTCATTTCATTACTTGAGTATTTACATACAAAAATGTAAACTAGTTGTCAAAATCTGTCAAGCAAATTTTATTTAAAAAATTTAAATATTTTTTTTCTGAAAATGTCTTCTAAATTGAACAATTTCATGAATGATTTACACACTGTCAAGGACCGGACAGAATACTGAGTCAAGAGTTGCTCAAACAGAAAGTTTATTAAAGAACAAAGGCAGCTGCCGTTGGTCGGCCGTTGGCGACAACGCAGACTGGGTCCTCGGCCCCAAATGCTTCTCTCTCAAGCCCAGAGCCGAGATGGGTTCCCGAAGGATTCAGGGAAGGAGAGGTTCCCGGCGGAGATGCGGATGCTAGGGCTGGCGAGCACGGAGGTGAGGAGGGGACCCGCACCACGGGGTGGCTGCGTGGATCACAGGTAAGGCAGATGGTTACTTCACTTGAATATTGCTGGACAAGACTAGACTGGACTGGAATGGAATGCGCTGATGATTGCTTTTAATGCTATGAGAAACCACACAGAGCGTGAAGAGAATACATCACAATAATCTGGCAAAACACTTCACAAAAAGGCGAGTATATGTAGAGGAAGAAATCAGAAGAAAAGAGCTACAGGTGAGAAATGCATGCGCGCCAGCGCTGATTGTGAGAGGGAACAGCTGAGAAAGAGAACAGACAGAATAGAGGAGCCCAGATCAAACCTGGCCCATGACAGTACCCCTCCCCCGAGGAGCGCCTCCTGGCGCTCCTAGAGAGAGGGACCGTCGGGAGCGAGAGAAGTCCTCGATCAGCGAACGGTCCAAGACGTCCCGGGCCGCCACCCAACTCCTCTCCTCAGGACCGTATCCCTCCCAATCGACTAGATACTGAAAACCCCTGCCACGGGGCCGTACAGCAATTATCTTCTTGACAGTGAAAATTGACGTGTTGTCGACGAGAGCGGGATGGGTGGAGGGGGAAGGTCTGGAGGGCGCGCAAATAACGGGTTTAATACAGGAGACGTGAAAGACGGGATGAACGCGTTGCATAGAGCGAGGTAAACGAAGGCGAACTGCCGCAGGACTAAGGATCTTGGAGATAGAAAAAGGACCTATGAATTTCTGAGTGAGTTAACAAGAGGGAGACTGTAATGGAAGGTTACGAGTGGAAAGCCAGACCTTCTGGCCACAGACATAACGGGGAGCTTTGACACGATGAAGATTAGCATTACGCCGTGTACGTTCGCGAGTTCTGAGTAATGATTTCCGCGCCCTCTGCCAAGTGCGACGACAACGTCTTGTTAAGGCTTGGACTGAAGGTACCGCGGCTTCAGATTCTTGGGCAGAAAATACGGGAGGTTTATACCCCAAACAGCAATGAAAAGGAGAAATACCGGTAGAGGAGGAGGGCAGTGAGTTATAGGCATATTCAGCCCATCCTAGCTGCTCACACCAAGACGCAGGGTTGTGAGCGACTAACGTGCGGAGCAAGCGTCCCAAAATTTGATTAATGCGTTCGGCTTGCGCGTTGGTTTGAGGGTGAAACACAGACAATAGACTGACCGTAGCTCCTATCTTTCGGCAAAATTCTTTCCACAATTGAGAAGCAAATTGGGGTCCGCGATCGGAAACTATATCAGTGGGTAAGCCGTGGATCTTAAATACATGATCAAATATGGCTAGAGCCGTCTCCTTAGCAGATGGAAGTTTGGGTAACGGGATAAAGTGCGCAGCCTTAGAGAATTGATCGAGTACTGTAAGGATAACAGTATTACCTGATGAAACGGGTAAACCCGTGACGAAGTCCAAGGCGATGTGAGACCACGGACGCGAAGGGATGGGGAGTGGCCGCAGCAGACCCACCGGAGAATTATTAGGTTTGGACTGCGCGCAGACAGAACATGACAAGACGTATCGACGGATGTCGTGAGCCATGGAAGGCCACCAGAATCGTTGGGAGGCGGTAGCGAGAGTGCCCTTAATGCCGGGATGAGCAACGAGTTTAGACGAGTGGGTCCAGCGTAGGACTGCCGGACGTACGGATCTAGGAACGAATAATTCACCCTCGGGGCAGCCGCTGGGCACAACCGCGCGGGTTAACGCCTTCTTGACTTGACGCTCAATGCCCCAAATGAGAGCTCCAACTACTCTCCCCGCGGGGATAATGGTCTCGGTAGCTGACTCGTCCTCGGTAGAAATAAATTGGCGAGAGAGAGCATCCGGTTTTACGTTCTTGCTACCGGGTCGATTAGAAATAGAAAAATCAAAGCGACTAAAGAAGAGAGCCCATCGCGCTTGTCTGGCGTTAAGCCGCTTGGCAGATCGGATATAGGTTAGGTTACGGTGGTCCGTCCAAACCACGAAAGAGATGGAGGATCCCTCTAACCATTGCCGCCATTCACCGATGGCTAAGCGAACCGCAAGGAGTTCGCGATCTCCGACATCGTAATTGCGCTCTGCGGGTGAAAGGCGATGGGAAAAAAAGGCGCATGGGTGGATCAGATCATCCTTAGCGCGTTGTGAGAGAACAGCTCAAACGGCCACACTAGACGCATCAACCTCGAGGATAAATTGACGAGACGGATCGGCAGTGATGAGAATAGGGGCGGAAGAAAAAAGTTCTTTAAGACGCGCAAATGCTGCTTGGGCAGCTGGAGTCCATGAAAAATGGATCTTGGTGGATGTTAGAGCGGTAAGCAGAGACGCCACTTGACTGAAGTTTTGAATGAACCGGCGGTAGAAATTAGCAAACCCGAGAAATCTCTGGAGAGCAGACCGGGAATCGGGTACAGGCCATTCTAAAACCGCGCGTACTTTAGAAGGGTCCATACTAATTCCCTCACCAGAGATAACGGACCCCAAAAATGTTACAGAGCTAGCGTGAAACTCGCATTTCTCGGCTTTGACGAATAGGCGATTTTCAAATAAACGCTGGAGGACTCGACGTACGTGTTGGATGTGAACGGACAGAGATGGGGAAAATATTAAAATATCGTCCAGGTAAACGAAAACAAAGATATTAAGCATATCGCGTAGGACATCATTTACCAGAGCTTGGAACACGGACGGATCGTTGACCAGGCCGAAGGGAAGAACCCGATATTCAAAGTGACCGAGCGGTGTATTAAAAGCAGACTTCCACTCGTGACCAGCCTTAATGCGCACTAAGTGATACGCGTTACGCAAATCTAACTTAGTAAACACCTTAGCTCCCTGCAGGATCTCGAAAGCGGACGATATGAGAGGTTGAGGATAGCGGTTCTTTATCGTTATGCTGTTGAGCCCACGATAATCAATGCAGGGGCGTAACAACCCATCTTTCTTTTTGACAAAGAAAAAACCAGCTCCGGCTGGAGAGGTAGACGGAACTATAGTGCCTGCAGCGAGCGATTCCGAAAGGTACTTCTCGAGAGCTAGACATTCGGGAGCGGATAAGGAATAGAGCTTACCACGGGGAGGAGTGCTCCCTGGAATAAGATCGATGGAGCAATCATAGGGACGATGAGGAGGAAGAGAAGCGGCCCGGGAGTGACTAAAAACCTGTCCCAGATCGTGGTACTCCTCAGGAACACTGGATAGGTCTCCAGGCTCATCCTGAAACACAGAAACAGAAGTCAAAGTAGACATTTTACATGGCAATGTAAGCTCCAAGATAATATTGTCCCCTTTGCCCAGTCTATGTGAGGGTTATGTTGGGTGAGCCACGGATGGCCCAGCACTATGGGTGTAAGTGGGGATGGGAACAGATGAAAAGAAATTGTCTCCTTGTGATTTCCAGAGACGGTGAGAGTCACAGGAAGTGTGATACGGTTGATCCTAGTGAGAGGTCGTCCGTCGAGAGCAAACATGGTGAAAGGATGTTCGAGTGTTTGGAACGGTATCTCATGGTCTACTGCCCAAGTCTCATCCATAAAATTTCCCTCTGCACCAGAATCAATAAAGGCTGTAGAGGAGATGGATGAATCTCTGAAGTGTAGAGTGACATCCAGTGAAGTGCAGGACTTCAGTGATGGGGAAGAAGTGGTTGCGCTCACCAGCCTTCCTCTGTCTACTGGCGTGCTACATCTCTTTACTGGGCATCTCAATGCGATGTGCCCAGCGACCCCGCAGTACATGCACAATCTAGCCACCAGTCGTCGCTGTCATTCCGCTTTGGAAATATGCATGGAATCCGGCTTCAATGGGTCCGAGCATGGCTGTGACGTCAGAGAGGAAGAACCGGGGAGAGAAGCAGTAAACACAGGTGTGAAACAGCGAGATCGCCGACGGTGGTCGAGACGTTTATCCACTCGATTAGCCAACTCCACCAGAGGATCAAATCGGTCAGGGAGATCGTGGACCAGAAGTTCATCCCTTACCTCAGCGTTAGACCTCCCTCAGAAAACGAAGCAGTGAGTTGCCGGCTCTGTTCCAGGCACCATGTGGCCGCCAGAGTGCGGAACTCGATAGCATAATCCGCGGCGGGTCTTTCGCCCTGGCACAGAGTGGCGAGGAGACCTGATGACTCGCGCCCATGGACGAAAACAATCGAAGACCTTAATCATCTCCTGCTTGAAATCAGGTAAGAATTAGACTCCCACAAGGCCGCTCCCCAGTCTTTGGCTCGCCCAGTAAGGAGAGATATTCAAACGCCACCCTGGCGCGGTCATCAGCATAGGTGGTGGGTTGGAGAGAGAAAACCACCTCGCACTGTGTGAGAAAGGCACGGCACTCTGTAGACCGGCCTGAGTAGCGTGGGGGATTGTTGATCCTGGGTTCCGTGGGGTGATGGCAGTCAGGTGCCAGAGTGGACTTACATACGCAGACCCCGTAGCTGGGCGGTAAGCTCCATTACCTGAGCGGATAAGCTCTGAATGGAGCGTCTAGCAGCTACCAGCTCCTGCTCATGTCGACCCAGCATAATACCATGGAGCTTAACAGCTGACCATATGGAGCCCTCCTGTGTAGGCTCCATATGAGGAAATTGTTTGGCCAGATTATTCTGTCAGAGACCGGACAGAATACGGAGTCAAGAGTTGCTCAAACAGAAAGTTTATTAAAGAACAAAGGCAGCTGCCGTTCGTCAGCCGTTGGCAACAACGCAGACTGGGTCTTCGGCCCCAAACGCTCCTCTCTCAAGCCCAGAGCCAAGGTGAGTTCCCGAAGGATTCGGGGAAGGAGAGGTTCCCGGCGGTGATGCGGATGCTAGGGCTGGCGAGCACGGAGATGAGGAGGGAACCCGCACCACGGGGTGGCTGCGCGGATCACAGGTAAGGCAGATGGTTACTTCACTTGAATATTTGCTGGACAAAACTAGACTGGACTATAATGCGCTGATGAATACTTTTAATGCTATGAAAAACCACACAGAGCGTGAAGAGAATAAATCACACAATAATCTGGCAAAACACTTCACAAAAAGGCGAGTATATGTAGAGGAAGAAATCAGAAGAAAAGAGCTACAGGTGAGAAATGCGTGCGCGCCAGCGCTGATTGTGAGAGGGAACAGCTGAGACAGAGAACAGACAGAATAGAGGAGCCCAGATTAAACCTGCCCCATGACACACACCTGTGTATGTTGTAGGTTCAGTTCCAATATGTACTGCAATATTGTTTACAGTTGTGCACAGCTCTACCCAAAGGGAGTTTATGTTTGTTGTAAATAAGGGTGTATTTATTCTTTTGCACAATGCTGTGAACAAAATAGAATTGCAAAGAGCAAATGCAGTAAACATGTGAAACATACATATTCAGTGTCTTGTACTCAGATACCTCACTAAATGCAGTGATGTCTAACTTTACTGTAGTTTTCAAATGGCTGTGCAAATAGTATATTGCTGTCTTGAGCATTTTCAGGAAGTGTCACCAAAATCTGACTTTTTACATTGGAAAAAATTGGGAGTAAAGTGTCGTAATGAAAACATGACAAAGCCATTTGAGTATCTTGTTCATAAACAATGGTGTCAGGACTTTTCATCTTGATGACACTGACACTTTCATTGACATCAATACTTGCTTTTGAAGAATGAGCTCTCCATTTTGAGCAAGTGACACGCTTTTTTGCAGGTTACCAACTAGGTTTTGCAGTTCGTACTAATTGTTTTGAGAAATGCATTAACTGTTGTGCAAATGTAAGTAGTGTTGTGAGAAATGCACCAAAGCCACTGAGAAAAACTGTAAATCACAAAACGGTCTTAAACCATCTAATGCGCTACCAGTTTAGTCTAAGGAGTTTTCCTTTCATTAGAATAGATTACAGATTTAAACCTAAATTCATCTTTTTGATTTACCAAATTGCTCTTGGGATTTAGTTTTGCTGAGGGTACAGTAAGTGGAATCTCCACACTTGATGATACTGAGCACTCAACAGGGATGGGTGTTGACTGTAAAACAGAAAAATAACATAGAAAAATAACTTGTTATTGTAGGATATCCCTGCATTCATGTGTTGTGTCTTTACTCAATTTATACAATTTATAAAATCATACATTCAGATACATACTTTGCAATGTATTCTACTTTAGTATAGAAAACACTATTGAAAGGTTTTTCTGCTTTTTAAATTTCTTTTTACAATTGGAATTGAGATATTACCTGTTGTTGTAGCATGGCGCCGTCCTCCTTGACTCCCCCTTGGCTTGCCATGACCTGTGTTCCTTTTAGAGCCCTGTGGAGGGCTTTTACAGAGCGTGGACATTTCCTCTCCACAGCTGCTGTCTGTGTTGCAGTGAAAATTTCTGATTTAATTTTTCCAAATGAAATTACCTAATTTGCCCATGTCAATAAGCATTATAAGATGTTAATTGTGTCATGCAATGTATATGCATGTAATCTTCTGCATTTTACATTCATATCATCTATTTATTTACCTACCCTGGCTTCAGCTAGAATGTGGTCCAGCTTCAGTTCAAGAGCCATTCGTCTTCCCTCTTGGTAGTGAGGGCCCTGCAAGTCAACCCTATATTTTGTGGACATTGCAACACAAACAGATACAGACAGACAGACAAACAGTCAGATGGACAATTATAACAGACACAAACAGAGGTAGTGAGAGAGATAGATAGGTAGATAGATAGATAGATAGATAGATAGATAGATAGAGATAGATAGATAGATAGATAGATAGATAGATGGATGTTGGCTCTTAAAAGTGCCTTTAGGTTCGTTAAATGTGTGTGTTTGTGCGTGTTGTGACAGGAGACTCGTTCGAGAAAATCTGCAGGAAGAGCAGAACATATTAATTACTATTATTATTATTACATGTTAAAAGGTATAAAACATGGGCCTAATGTTCCTGATCTCACATGTAAAGGAAATGGGATCATCTTTAGTTGATAACAAACTAGATTTACCTTTTATTAGGAAGCATAACTGGTAATTTATTGATTTCATACTTTGAATCTCTGTACCTGTACGTTTTTATGTCTTTAAGCATTACTGACTAATTATGTCTAACGTTACACCTGTTAACGTTACGTATTACAGTTTTTCTCAGTCGCTTTGGTGCATTTCTCACAACACTATTTACATTTGCCCAACAGTTAATGCATTTCTCAAAACAATTAGTCATTTGTGCACATCATAGTAGCAGTTTCTCATTCCTTTCAACAAATTGCAAATGCTTTTGGACATGCATCAATTGCTTTCATACAACTCTCTGCTGTTTGTAACATTATCATTTGCTTATGTCATGTCAGACAAAATTAACTAAACTTGTGAATGCTGAATAGTCATTCCATATAAAATAGTCCTCATTTCATTACTTGAGTCATTACATACACAAATGTTGAACTAGTTGTCAAAATCTGTCAAGCTAATTTTATTTTAAAAATGTTAAATCTTTTTTTTCTGAAAATGTCTCCTAAATTGAACAATTTCATGAATGATTTACAGACCTGTGTATGTTGTAGGTCCAGTTCTAATATTTACTGCAATATTGTTTACAGTTGTGCACAGCTCTACCCAAAGGAAGTTTATGTTTGTTGTAAATAAGGGTGTGTTTATTCTTTTGCACAATGCTGTGAATAAATTAGAATTGCAAAGAGCAAATGCAGTAAACATACTATAGGAACTCAGCCACGTTTCTAAGCGGAGTTAAAATTCTGCAGTCAAACGAGACTCTTGCTCCCCCTCGTCTCCCTCTTAATTAAGTATCGCCCGAAGCTTAATTCCAATACACACTCGTCTTCCCCTCTCACAACAAAGACGTGTTGTAAACCCAGCTAAAAATTAATGGCCTCTCCTGCCCATTCGAGCCATCTGCCTCTCACATGACTATTAAGAACTGAATTCCAAAACCAACGGAAAAAAGGTTTGTCTGTCTCCATAATCGCTGGCCTCCCCCCCTCCTCCAGAGAGACTGGAGGAAAAGAAACCAGCATTATCCTCTGAACAAAGAGAAATGTGATTTTCGGACAATTCACGTTTAAAAGTGTGTTTTACTTTAATGTCTTATTGCTAATAGTTGTGTATGTTGTACTATGTATGTAAGCAAGGGTTTTTCACTTAAATATTGCATGTAAATGAAACAATGCAACGTGTGGCACGCTCGTAATTAACTGTATTTGATAAAGTTCCTTAGTGTTTGATGTCGAACTGTACAGCTCGGTATTCAGAAAACATTGATGGAAACGATAAAATTGTATCTGCAAATAGTAGTTAATTACAAAGTTTCATTTAATTTTTGATAACAGTAAAATAAGGTTTTACTCCAAGCGCGTGACAACGCCACCCCTCCCTGGGCGTGAACGACCCTGAAAAAGAGAGGCTTGGCCTCGCTCAGTAGCCACGGCTATTGGTCAATCATGGAGTAGGCTGGCTTAAGTCCTGCCCACTATAAAAGCCCTAAACTTTCAAAGTTTATTGCTTTCGCTTGGTTTTCACGAGGGGTTTCCACGCACAAACTTTGCGTTGCACGCTTCCCGCCTTTACAACACGGAGCCGGACATTGCTCTCGGAAGAAGCACCCCGTAAGACCTGCGTCTGTCCACCGTAACCGCACCACGGCAACGAGACCGTTCACAGGAGCCCACGCCGCTTCTGTGTACGTCGCAACTCGCATGAACTCAGTCTGACCCTGTCCTGCTCGTGTAACCGCTTCCCGGGAACACGCGGACGCCATCTCATCAAGCAGCACGGTCAGTCATTCAACTTCCCTGAACTCTGCTTTCCCAAGTCATTCAAGGATCAAGCCGCTGGAAGAATTCCCTTTCACCGAACTTCCCGCTTGCTGACGTCAAACTTTTGTCACCGGGATCACGAGTCCCACGCTCCAGAAGATGAAGGAAGAGCCCTCTTCAACAAAGACATCCCCACTACGTCAACGCACGGCAACCAATCGGCTGCGCCGGAGTTCCCTTCAACCAGCTGACGAGCGGAACTGGTCACGCAAGTAAACACAAACCAAACTTTCATTCCGGGCTGAAGCTGGTGTTAATTAAGTTTAACAAGTAAATCCTAGTCAGATTCTCTGCTTGGTGGTTCTCTAAGGTTGCAATGCTAAGAACTTATCACGTGCGAGACGTTTGGGACTCTTAGTTGGTCATTCTCAGTAACTCAACCCATTCCAGAACTGTGTGTGTGTGTATCTTTGTGTTTGTTTTTTTTACATTAGAGTAATTCACTGTGTGTGTAGCTTAATAAACTTGTGTTTCATTTTAAGATCCTTGTCGGAGTTTTATGCGTTTTTAAGTTACTGCCTCAGCTATATGGTCTTGCTACCTTGCTTGTGAAACTGTTTATATTGCTATTTTGGCCAAGTAATAATATAACATAGATTTACTAACGATAAAGTTACGTTGCTTACTTCTATTCGGGTGGACCAATAGATGACGTAAGCATGGTAACCTAATTTTGACTGTGAACCAGTCGTTTGAATCTCTTGATTCGATCCCCGAGAATTAACATAAATTAATTCGAGCTTATGAGCTAATTCTTAAAGGACCGGACATATTAGATGGTCCAGGCATTACATACATATTCAGTGTCTTGTACTCAAATAGCTCACTAAATAGAGTGATGTCTAACTTTACTATAGTTTTCAAATGGCTGTGTAAAATATTTATAGTGCTGTCTTGACACTTTCAGGAAGTTTCACCAAAATCTGACTTTTTTGCATTGGAGAAAATTAACAGAGTAAACTGTCATAATGAAAACATGACAAAGCCATTTGACTATCTTGTTCATAAATAATGGTGGCAGGACTTTTATTTTGATGACATTGACACTTTCATTGACATGAATACTTGCTTTTGAGGAATGAGCTTTCCATTTTGAGCAAGTGACACGCTTTTGCAGGTTATCCACTAGTATTTGCAGTTTGCACTAATTGTTTTGAGAAATGCATTAACTGTTTGCAAATGTAAATAGTGTTGTGAGAAATGCACTAAAGTGACTGAGAAAAACTGTAATTATAGCCAACTTCGAAGGCTTAAGGCCAAATGCATCGATGTGCAGTGTTGACATTATTTCAAATTAATAGTAATGATTGCCATGATTGAATAAATGTTTTGATTTTTACCTTTTTGTAGTACGTCTTGGATTTCTTTTTCTTAGTTTAGCATGTTTCACAAGCCTACATTTTATTTAACTTTTGTCTATGATAAGATGTAAACCGTTAATCGGGTTTTGATTTTTGCTCTAAAATGTACAACATGTGAGTTTAATGCTTACAAAAAGAAAGGCATAAATATAAACATTTAGACATTATGCGATTATTATATGAGCCATGACTTACCTGAATAGAGCTCTGAGCGCAATGAGATGAATTAACGCGCGGAATGACCCATGAGGTGGAGGAAGATGGGTAATGCTTAGTGATGTGCGGATCGATACTAAAATATCGATATCTCCGATACCAGCTTTGTATGTTCTAGAATCGATTATCTTATCAAAATATCGATATTTCAGTAATTTGATGCAAATATGTATTTTATTGGAAATAGACATACAGCGGAAAGTAACCATAATTACCCTAGTTTCTCTGAATAATGCCAACTTAGTCAGAACTACTTGTTCTTCCGCCTGTCAAGTCATGCGCGCGTAATATGGCACTTTATAACTGCAGAGCACGCTAGTCTAGCACTCACTCTCAGTCCGCTGCTGGCACATGTTGTTCTGTCACACTCACGCTGTCATTAGATATGGGTGACCATAAGCGAAGTTATGCGTGGAGCTACTTTACTTCTATAAACTCAAACTATGCAGTTTGTGACACGTGCAAAAAAACAGTGAAGTACTGTGGTAATACCACAAACCTAGTCAAACACCTTCAAAAAAATCACAAGACAGAATTATGACATCGTTATGAATAGGCGGTCAGAAGAGGAGGAAAGGAGAGGCACAGGTGCTGCTAGGGTGAGACAGACATCGCTTACAGAGTCCTTAGGTGCAGCAGGCAGGCACTATCCAGGTACAGAGGGAGAAAATGTGGCGATGTGACTGTAATTTGGGGGCTTGTGTTTTTGTTACAATGATGAAACAACAGCATTTCCCTGAATTCTTAAAACAAATTTGTTTTAGAACTTTGGTTAGGAAATAAGTAATGAAATAATTAAATTACCAAAATCTCTGCAATAGTTCAGCTTGGAGTAAAATGTGTCCCTGAGATAATCGCACATCAATTCAGCCGGCCCAGATTTAGTTAGGTAAGTTTATCTGCAGAGTAGATTATTTAAATGAGAAGGCTGCATTGGACTTTACAGTATGTTTGTCAGGTAAAGTATTTGATAGGTAAGAAGACAGATAATATTGTATCAATAGAATAATTCTCGGTTGTATTATTCTCCGTCTCATTTGTTTTGACTGATGGTTAAATAGAAATTTCAAAATGTGGGTTTTGACAATTATGAAGTTATTATGGTACTTCTCTAATTGTGTGTTGTACTAGACATTTCAATTTGAGTCACAGCATTTTATTCTATAAAATACTAACATTTTTTTCTATTTTGTGGAAGCTATTTTAAAAGTTTGGTTTCATAGATCAAGTAAGATCAAGCATTCAATGCAGCTTATCATTTAATTTGCCCTTTGTATTCTATATTATTTGTAGATAATTCCCCAAAAGCAGCAGAACTCACAAGATGCCTGGGAGAGATGGTAGTAAAAGACCTCCAGCCCCTGTCCATAGTGGAGGACCAAGGGTTTCAGGGATTTGTGAGAGCTCTTGATCCAAAGTACAAACTCCCAGGAAGAAAAAAGCTCACAGAGACTCATCTTGTAAGCATGTATGATGAGTGTAAAGGCAAAGTAAAGTCATCTTTGCAAGATGTTAATAGTATCGTACTTACCACTGATATGTGGACTTCAGTGTCCAGAGGCATATTTGACTGTAACATGTCATTTCATTGAAAACTGGCAAATGAGGGAATTTGTTTTGGAAACCCATGTGTTCCATGGGCAGCATACAGCTGATAATATCAGCATAGAGCTTAGGCGGATCACAGAAGAATGGGGCATAACTGAAAAAGTGGTTGCAGTTGTGACAGATAATGGTGCAAATATGGTTGCAGCAGTACACAAGGCAGGATGGAGGCATCATCCTTGTTTTGCACTGTGCTTAAATGTGGGAGAATTATCCTTCATAAAGCAAACAATTGACACACTCCAACCATTTGAAGAAGTAACCCGGGACATTTCAGCTGCAAAACATGTTTCAGTGTCCAAAGTGATTCCGCTTGTGTCACTCATTCTCAAGTCAGTGGCAGCTTGTGAACGTCAGGGCAGTCTACTTGCCACACAGCTGGCACAGCAGTGTCAGCGCAGATTTAGGGGTATTGAGAGCATTCACTGTCTAGCTGCCAGTACCTTTCTAGATGTTAGGTTTAAACATCTTGGATTTCGAAACAAAGACAATGTTGAGGTAATGAAAAAACGCCTCTGCGCAGAAATGCAGGAAGTTTGTCAGACAGGAGAGTCAGCTTTCACTTTAACTTCAAGCTCAATGCCTACTGCTAGCTCTACCTCAGTGCCTTCTACCTCAGGGTCTAATCAGGGTCCTGCACCATCTGGTCCAGCTGCGACCAAAGGAGGGATATGGACCGATTTTGACAAACAGGTTTTGTCAAGCCAACATCATCGGTCAGCTTCCACAGATGTACTCATTGAAGTACGCCGGTACTCAGAGGAAAAACTGATCCCCCGAGATAAGGATCCACTACTTTGGTGGCAAGAGCATGAACAAACCTTCCCAGCCCTGAGCAAACTTGCAGTGAGATACCTGGGAATTGTTGCGTCTTCTGTACCTGCAGAGAGAATCTTTTCAAAGGCAGGCGAGGTTGTGAGCAAAAAAAGGAGCAGACTCAAAGGAAAAACTGTTAATATGTTGTTGTTCCTAAACAAAAACCTGTGAATGAGAGAAATATTGAGGGATGGTTAAAACTCTTCAAGGGGATTGGATTACCATGCCATTAAACCAAAAAGTGTGAATGTTTATTGTTTTAAGTTAAGATGTTCAGGCAGGCATTTTAGGATATGCTCAGATGCTGTCAATAAATATCTAAGTTGGTTCTTTTTTTGTTGGATAATTCTTCATCAATAAACAAGAATAACCCATAATATGTCTCGTATTCAGTATGAAGTGACACTTTTAAGTACACTACTTGTTACTTTAATTTCCCAAACAGTAATTTTTGGGCAAAGTATCTGTATCGGATCAGTATCGCCAATACTCGCCTTCATTTTACTTGGTATCGGATCGGATAGGAAACCAGTGGTATCGCACAACACTAGTAATGCTTATAAAAACACAAAATGTAATATTTCCCTCTGATTTTTATCAGAGAATAAGGCAGAATATGTATATATATTTTTTATTGTGTAAAAAATGTGTGTGTCCAAAATTACTGCTGTTTTGTTTTTTACCGGGTGGATCTGAAACAACCCGGATTACAGGAAAAAAAAAAGCAATAAAACAAACTAAAATCACCTGCTTTAAATTTATATTATAATAGTGCTTGAAGATAAATAACAATTATTATAATAAATTATGAAAAAACACAACACGTCTGGGGGCAACCCAGTGGCGCAGTAGGTAGTGCTGTTGCCTCACAGCAAGAACGTTGCTGGGTCGTAGGTTCGAACCTCAGCTGGGCTTGGTCAGTTGGCGTTTCTGTGTGGAGTTTGCATGTTCTCCCTGGGTTCGCGGGGTTTCCTCCGGGTGCTCCGGTTTCCCCCAGTCCAAAGACATGCGGTACAGGTGAATTGGGTAAGCTAAATTGTCCATAGTGTATGAGTGTGAATGTGTGTGTGGAAGTTCCCAGAGATGGGTTGCGGCTGGAAGGGCATCCGCTGCGTAAAATCGTGCTGGATAAGTTGGCGGTTCATTCCGCTGTGGCGACCCCGCAAGGGACAAAGCCGACAAGAAAATGAATGAATGAATGAACAACACGTCTGGTACTCTGTGGCAATACAATAAATAAAATACTGCATACCCTGTGGCAAAAATAAAATAAATAAACAATACAGCGTCTGCTATCCTATGGAAAAAATAAAATAAAATAAAAATGAATTAAAAAAGCACTGCGTCTGGTACCCTGTGGCAATAATAAATCAAATACTGCGTCTGTTACCCTGTGGCAATAATAATATTTAATAAAAATTATTTTTAAAAAGTGCAGCATCGGGTACCCTGTGGCAAAATAAATCGTGCTAGAGACACAAAATGATTTCCTATTGAAATGCATTGGATGGAAATTCGTGCAGGGTGACACGAAAAAAAAAGGAAATTCGTGTCCATAAACACGAATCAATAGATTAAATTTCGTGACTATTTCACGAACTGCCGTGAGACTGGGTTGGATGTTCATTACATGACCATTCAAGCGGATTCCCCATGGTGTTATTATCAGGCATCTAAAATAATATTAATTTAATCCTCAATTGTAGTTGGCTTTTAACCTTGGATCATGTTGTTTGTTGGAGACGTTTGTCTTCTTTATGTCATTTATGGTAAATGCACGCTCGAGTAGTCGATTGTGTCTGACAGCGCCGTATAGTGGTTGAAGTAGTCGATCGCTCGACTAGTCTATGCAAGCCCTAATATATATGTATTTACACACACACAATTCATATATACTTTTTTTTACCCATTTACTATTTTCCCAGTTACTACTGTAAAAAAAATATCAGCATTCGGTACATACTTTCAGTATCACCTTCTCTAGGAATGACCCAATCTAATCCTGTTTATATGAAATAAGCTGCTGCTCCAGACACACTCTCTGTTGAATATGTTAAATATTTACAATTAAATACACTACTACAACTAATAATAATAATAATAATTATTATTATTATTATAAACATACCTCATCAGAGAGTTGTGGGACTCCTACTGGAGCAGAGCAGTTCTGTTTCATTCCTCCTGACCGCCAGAGACGGTGTTTACACAGTGGATAATCGCAGCGCCAGCTGGAGAGGTCGAGGACCAATATACCAACAAAGTCACATGGTGACGCGAGGCTGAAGGTATAAAATCCACTACAGCTCAGCGCCCTGCCTCTTTTTGCTTTTCGCCTTTGGATTTGGTTGTTTAATAATTTTTGTCGTCGAGTGCAGTGCTTGGTAGGAGCAGCGAGTTTCTCGTCCTCCTGAGCTGTGACGATTTTTTTGACGTCTTTGGACTACGGTTGGTTTTCCTTTGTGCAATTACTGATCTAGTATCGCTGTTATACGTGGATTACGGGTAAGTTTTCTTCATTATCTTACATTGGCTGCATATAGGTTTCAATTGCCTCGCGGTACTATCCAGGGGTTAGACGCTGTATTTTTTGTAAGCATCTGAGTTGGAAGCAGATATCTCACGGTACTATCCGGAGATTGAACACTGTGACGCTGTCACTTATGTTCGAGTTGTAATCACCTCATGGTACTCTCCGGAGGTTTTGCACCGAGCTGCGGCTAGTGTTTGTGTGACAATTACCTCGCGGTGCTATCTGGAGGCTATTTTTCTATTGCTACTAATAAAACTTGGTGTGTTTTTACGTAGCTGTTATTGGGCATATGTCCGTCGTTCAGCAGTCCTAACCGTGGATGATTATCAATATATTATTTGCTAGTGTTGATTTTTCTTGTTCTCTGTTTCTCTCGGTGCACCCGGAGACCCAGATTTCTATCGACGGTTGGCGTGACTTTTCGCGTGGTTTATCACTAACGTTAACGTTAGCCAACGGTCCTAGACGTGGTATTTGGTTGGTCAGTTCGACGCCTTCTCATGGCTTATCACGCCATTTCCACGGCTTTCCCGATGACTTGCAAGCTCCTAACGAGCTAACGAGCTTCTCCCGGATGACGGACACGATATTTGCCCATCCTGTCTCGGCGATCAACATCTGAAAGACGCGCTAACTGATCCGTGCCCGCATAGTAGTTTACTGCCCTAGTCAGAGAGACAGGTGCGTTTGGCTGGACTGAGCCAAAATCAGGATGCTGTTGCTTTACCAGTGGTCTAGCGTTGTCAAAAGAAGGGAAAAAAACAATGCGCTTCGGCGGCTCCTGGAGCTCCTCGTTCTAAGAAATCTAGCCTAAACAGTAAGCACACGGCTGGATATCTGTTGTCAAAGTAGGTGGCCTGTCTGTCTTCAGACATGGCGGAGATGAAACGCCATTTACAAAATCTACAACCAGCAGAGCCAGTATCTGACATCTCTGCTGCTGTGCCCTTTGCTGAGGAAGTTCATTATCATTCCTCTAGCGAGGAACAACCTTTTGCATCTTTAAGCGGCCACAGTCCCCACTTCGACGTTATGTCGACATGTGCTTCTGACTTTCATTTTCAGGAACAATCTCAGGCTGACTCTCCAGAGCCTGATGATCAACCAGTAAGACATGCTTTGACCATTGGATCTGAGAATGGCTTTCATCATTCTTCTGACAATGCTCCACATAAAGATGATTATGCATTGGAAGTCCTTCGGATGGCAGTAGCCCGTCTTGGCCTTGATGACGGCCCTGCTCATCCTGTTCATCTAATGTGTTTTTTCCGCAGACTTCCATCTGTGGATACCTTTGTTATGCCAGCATGTAAGGATTTCATTGCAGAATTTTCAAATCCTCTGAAGGGGACAGGCTATGGTCAAAAGACGACCCAAGACTGCTCGCACTCTGGCCTCTATGGCAGAGGGCAGAGTCTATTGGTGTGCGGAATGCCCCCAAAGTTGAACAGCCAGTTGCTGCACTTGTGGTGTCACCAGATTGAAGCAATGAGGGGAAATGTCCGATGCCCTTCTGAAGAAGGCTTACGAGTCAGCTTCTTACATTACTAGGGCTGAGCATACTGTCTGCCAATTAATTTTGGCTGCTCTAACTCACTAGGCGCTGAGGTTAACCCCTCAGTTCCACGTTTTTTTACAGACAGCCTTGCTTGCTATGGGGCATGTGACTCGAGAGCTGGGGGGTCCCCTCACAGCAACACTACTAAATGCAAGAAGGCAAGTATTGGTTAGCTCAGGCTAATTGTCAGAGGACTGTAAAAGACATTCAGGGACCTTCCCTATTGTCCCAGGACATCTTTTGGGCCAGACGTATCAGAGGTGTTAGAAAAACGTGCAAACTGTCTACGGGCTTCACAGCAGCTAACACAAGCACAGCAACCTCCAAATTTCAGAATGCCCTTGCCGCCGCCTAGGGCATTATACCTCTGTACAACCACGTTTCCGACAGGGGGCTGTCAGTCGACCCCAGGGCCAACAGAAGTTCCAGGGTCCGGAGGACGCACAAATGCGTCACCCCCGTGTTAAACTACTCCCCGTCACTCTCCCTTAGGGGGTACTCGTCAACGCACCCCCACAACTTCAAAAGGCCAGAATTTTAGGCCCTGAGGATGATTGGGCCGGCAGTCGGCTTTTTACAAGCCAACAGTTGAGCTACTGGGAGTGAGGAACCACCGGTGTCAGACACGGGGTTTTGACAACCATGTGCAGGGTTACAGGCTACCAGTTCTGCTGCCGGCCCCCCAAGTTTTCGGGTCTAATTCCAACAGTCATGACAGACCCCAGCGCGTTCTTGCAGCTCTCTCCAGAGAGATTTGTTCCTTGTTGAAAAAGGAGAGCAATAGAAGCAGTTCATCCTCTGGTCAGAAGAGGGCTTTTACTCGATTATTTTCTGGTCAGAAGCGGGATGGAGGTTTTCATCCAATATTGGATTTAAGAAGGTTTAACAGGTTTCTGAAAAACTTCCCTTTCGCTGTTACGTGTGACCGATGTTCTTCGGTTCATTGCAGAGGGAGATTGGTTTCACAACTGTAGACTCTGACGGATGCATATTTTCATGTTCCGGATTACCAAGCATCACAGAAAGAGTTCTATATTTGGTCTCGCCCTAGCCCCCCCGTGTGTTACGAGATGCATGAGAAGCTGTGTCATATCTCCCCTTTGGCCCAGGGGGTACGAATCTTGCCATATCTGGACGACTGGCTGGTGTGTGCTCAAACGAGGGCTCAATCGGTGCACAATACACAGCTGTTGCTGGATCATGTGACCAAGCTGGGTCTCTCAGTGTACCGAGTAAAGAGCTGCTTGTCCCCTGTACAGTCAATCACATTCATCGGGATGACTATCGATTCAGTCATACGGACGACAGACATACTGAACCTGTTGAGCCAGTTTCGTTTAAGGGTATCTCTACAGTATGGCGTGCTCCTGAGGTTGATCGGGATGCTAACAGCAGCCTCCTGTGTAATCCCCCTGGGATTCTCGTTGCTCAGGGTTGCGTGCATGCTCTTCACAAATGGAAGTCCCAATCCTTTTTGACAGCCGGGGTACTGTTAGGGATTGATCCCTCCCGCCGCGAGGTTATAACAACCGATGCATCTCTTATGGGTTGGGGGGCAGTATGGAACCACAGAGGAATCAGTGGCAGATGGTCAAGGGACGAGTCAAGAGACCATATCAATGTATTGGAGATGCGGGCAGTTTTGCTGGCCTTGAGGCATTTTCTTCCTGTTTTATTGGGTCGACATGTCCTAATCCGGTCGGACAACACCTCAACGGTGTTCAATTTGAATCACCAAGGAGGTACAAGGTCCAAGAGTTTGTTGCGTCTCACACACTGGATTCTCACTTGGTCTCTTCCTCGGTTTGCATCACTAAGGGCTGTTTATCTACCAGGGGCAGTCAATCAAACTGCAGATGCTCTGTCCAGGAATCGGGTCGATCCAGGGGAGTGGAGACTTCATCCAGATGTAGTCCAGGACATTTGGACCGAGTGGATGGTCATATTTGGCATCCAGATCCAGCACGCCTACAGTTATGGGTGTGGCCTCTGGGACCAACCTTTTATTAGCAGACTGTGAGCCCTCAGTCATCCACACAGTTCTTGATGCAAGGGCAGCTTCTACAAGGAAGCTTTATGCCTACCGATGAAGTCATTCTGTTCATGGTGTGCGACTCGGAATCTTGATCCTGTGCACTGCAAAGTTTCGGTGGTTTTAACCATCTTACAAGGGCTGTTAGGAGAGTGGCAAGGCTGCATCCACACTAAAGGTCTATGTAGCAGCCATTTCGGTCCATCATGCATCTGTAAATGGTTCCTCTTTGTGGTCTGATAGCCTCGTTTGCAGTTTTTTGAAGGGTGCTAAACGTCTCAACCCAGCTCGTTCTCCGGTGTGGAACTTGCCTCTGGTGCTGGAGTCTCTCTGTCAGTCTCCCATTTGAACCCTTGGAAGAAGTAGATCTAAAGTGGAAATCCTTAAAGACTGCTTTTCTCTTGGCTGTTGCTTCAACAAAGAGAGTGAGTGAGCTGCACGCTTTGTCAGTGAGTCAGTTTCTGTTTGACATGGAAACCAGACGACTCTGATGTTACCCTCTGGCCTAACCTATCATTCCTACCTAAAGTTTTGTGCAGCAATTTATTAACCAGTCAATTGAATTGCAGTCTTTTTAACCATCACCTTTTGACAAAGGTTCTCTGTTTTTATGGCCTCTGTTTTTATGAACAGCTGTTTGTCTGTTATGGAGAAGCTAGGAGAGGTGCACCTCTAAGCAAGCAAAGACTGTCACGATGGATTGTTGAGGTCATTGTTTTGGCCTATAAGAGGGCTCAGCAACCTATACCTAGTGCTATCACTTGCCATTCTACTAGAGCCATTTCCTCCTCTTGGGCTGCTTTTAAGGGTGTTTCTCTTGCAGAGATCTGTGCAGTAGCGACATGGTCTTCTCCATGTACGTTTGCAAGATTCTATAATGTTAATGTTGCTGACTTTGGTGATGTGGGCTCAGCTGTCCTCCGCAAGTGACTCCGTATGTCTTCTGGTGAGTTTTTTCTTCCTCGTGACTTTTCTGGTATGGGTCACCCACTGTGTAAACACCGTCTCTGGTGGTCATGAAACAGAACGTTGGTTACATATGTAACCGTGGTTCTGTGAATTCCGGATGACCGCCAGAGTCCCGTCACTCAGAAGTGCAAGATGCTTCGAGGCAGGGCGCTGAGCTGTAGTGGATTTTATACCTTCAGCTCAGCTCGCGTCACCATGTGACTTTGTTGGTATATTGTTCCTCGACCTATCCAGCTGGCGCTGCGATTATCCACTGTGTAAACACTGTCTCTGGCGGTCATCCGGAATTCACAGAACCACGGTTACATACGTAACCAATGTTCAGTTCTCTTGTTCTGTCATATGGTCATCCTTCAATAAAAGCTGAATATAAAAAACAAAAATATTAGTAAGACAGCAGTACTCAGGGTTCCCGGTCCCCACTATGTCAGACCTTACTGTGTTTGTATTTAGGACTAAGTATGTTTCACAGCTTTTCTAACATGCCTATGGTCCCCACAATGTTACACTAGAGCATACGTTCATAAATTAGGGGACACACTCTGTTTCATTTCTATATTTTGATTAAGTCATTTAATTAGAATTAAATACACTACTACAACAACTACTACTACTACTACTAATAATAATATTAATAATAATAATGATAATAACAAACATACTTCATCAGAGAGTTGTGGGAGCAGTTCTCTTCTGCAGTCATATGGTCATCCTTCAATGAAAGTTATTAAAAAAACAGCTTTGTCATACAGGTCATGTCATGACTATAAAGGTTTCATGGCAGTCTTGAACATCCCTTAAAACTAAAGCATTACCGAATTAATTAAACTTTTTTTTTACTCATTAAGACAAGAAGAAGAAGAAATTGATTTCATTATCTCTTATGGATGATGCAAACTATATTTTTTTTAACAGATTTACCCTTAATCTATATCAACATTACAAAACTCTTAGCTTTGCTGAATGTATTAAATATTAATGTATTAAGTGGTCAAAGTGTCAAACCTTTCTCCAAGGCCAATCACATGCGCCATAGTCAAAAGTTATTTCCTCTTCATGGAAAATATTCCTGATTGCAAAAAGGCACAAATGAGGTTTTCCCTGAAATACAGTCTTTTTGACAGTGCAGTTGGGGTGCAGATGGTCATCATTCACCAGCCGGCTGAGGGTCCCGTCCTCATGAGCGGCATCAATGCTGCAAAACTAAGAGAAAAAAGCAAATAACATTTTTAATTATGCTCTCTCATAGCAATAAAAAAGCTAAACTATGACATGAATGCAAACACAATGAATATAATATATACACATACATTTGAAGGGGGAAAACACTTAACCACCTATTCTTGGTTTTCCACATGAAGTCAAACATAAAGACGATATTTTGATTAATATCTCATCTATGCTCTGCTTCCACAAGCTCTATCATCTGTACTCAACCACAAAACTTCCTTTAATAAATGTGAACAACGCAAACACATTGATCTAAAAGATATTAATGAAACGTATAGGGTTTAAAAATAACAAAAACCACACATTAGCATCCTCTCTCAGTGTGTTAATTTTAAATACAGTAAACCTTTTGAAGTGGATCAGAACCTTTCCTCAAAGTTGTTCTAAAACTATTGAACACCTGTTCGCTTTTCTTAGGACAGTTTTAATTAACTTTTTTCCACTTCAATCATTTACAGGTCACACTTTACAAAAAAGTTTCATTAGTTAATGTATTTATTAACATGACCTAATAATGAACAATGCATGTACAGCATTTATTAATCATAGTTCAACATTTACTAATGCATTATTAAAATCCAAATTCATGCTTGTTAACAGTAGTTAATGCACTGTGCCTGTTCAACTAATAAAGAACAACTTTATTTCCATTAACTAAAGTTAACAGACATGAACCAATACTGTAATAAATGAAAACTGTGTATTCATTGCTCATGTTGGTAAATGCATTAACTAGCATTAACTAATACAACCTTATTGTAAAGGGCTACCAGTTGACAGCAAATAAATAAATAAATAAAACATGCACACACAATGTACATTTATTTACTTTTATGTATGTTTTACCTGTAGGAGTTTATTATATTAATTAACCTTAAATAAAACAATTCTAAACGTCATAGAACAATAAATTCCAGTAAATTTCTAGGACCAGATGGCCCCAGAATTTAATTATAACCTCTATATTACTACAGTAACGTAATTATAGTATATAATAGTGTTATTTAAGGATTAAATGTTTAAAAAGGCTTGAATTGTTGCAAAGCAATGGTACATTTAACCATTTAAAAAGTATAATACAAGAACTATGAAAACAAAGTACCTTCTACATATTCTGTTTCCAGTGAATGGGTCTTGTCAGTGGATCTGGTGATGTGTTCTCTGCATCTTTTAATGGTTTTAATCCTCTGTCGATCCATTTAGCCGCCCGGAGCATGGTGACCGTCCAGCCGTGGCTCACGCACTCCACTCCGGCTTCTGATTCATGCAGCACCGGGTGTCGGGGAGTTAGCAAGTTAGCACATTAGCGCGAGTAACTTTTACTCGTGTAAACAAGTTAAATTACATACCGAACTGTAGTTTGTGTCTTATCAATGTTTTAGCAATATGTATTTTCAAACAACATTGATTAAAAGACCTAGGAAACTCGTTAAAACATTTAATCAACTTCACCTGATAACTGTCAAAAATATGCAGCAGAAAATATCCATCATAAAACTGATTTTATTACATTATGATGATGAAAAACACTAACTTACCAGCAAACCTCGATTAATTTGATGATGGATCTTAATTAAGTTAATTAAAGTCGGATTTATTCAGGAGATCTGCGCATGTGCAATAGCTAGAGTGTGTATATCGCGCCTAGTGTGTGTGAGAGTGCAGTACCACCATCCGACTACAGGAGCGCTATAGAGTAGTAGAGTAGGCACCGACACACACCTATGCCTAGTTCACACTACAGGATTTTAAGCATGATTTGAGCCCGATTTGGAAGTTAACAAGCTCGCCGACAGATCGGGCTGTGATCAGGGAAAAATCTGCGGGTGCACGGTGCTCGGCAGTCTTTATGTGTGAACTGCTGAACAACGCGTCAAGAGGCTTGCTAAAAGCGTCGCCGACACCCTCGCAGACGGAAATCCAATATTTAGGCATGCTGAATATTCCAGAGCAGTCGGCCGACTCAACCCCACGTGTGGTTCACATGTAGTGACGAGAGAGCATATCAGCATGAGCTTGAATGGCTGTGTGCTCAGGAGCTCAACAGAAAACGTCTGTGATTGGCCAGAATAGGCATCGATGCACTTGCTTCATTGTGCGTTAACACGGACACGAGTGTAGGCTATATTAACAGTGGAACTAGAATTCTGTAACTATTAGAATTACCATAATGGTCATTCTGACATTTCTCACATCATATTTACATTCAAAACTTCTATTGCGATATTAAAAATTAAGCTTTGAATGTCTGTCATCATATTTTATGACAGCATTACCCTAAAAATATTATCTTTTTTGGTAATACAGCCTATAAATATGTAGTTACGATACTAGAACATGCAAAGGTCTGAGCTATCGCTTTCATTTTCACTTTCAACAGGAGCTATTTCGTGGCACAGAATATGATTTATAAAATTACAAAAATTAAAAACACTGTATCTTTCCACTTAACCTTTGCAGATGAGTGATTGATCCGCTGATGCATCAGCTGATGATGATGTTTTTAAATGCTCCTTTGAAAGCTTGAAAACGCTGTCAGTGATGTAATCAGCACACAAGCAGCCAATAGTGTTCAGCTTTTTCTGACGACTCCTCCCTCAACATTTCATTGGCTGTGGTTTGGTAGCTTGACTGAACTGTTGGCGAGCAAGTTGTTGTCAGATCATGTAGTGTGTGACACCCCTCTTGTGGATCATTTACGTAGTGTCGTGTAGTGTGAACACCACAGTGATTAAAGACACAAAATCAAGTCATGTAGTGTGAACTGCACATCGATCTGCTGATATTTAAAATCCTGTAGTGCGAACTAGGCTTTACACACTCAAGTCAGGTGAATAGTCAAGGTGGGGATCAATGAAAAAAACTCCAGGCATATCAGCAACGCCCCCTGAGTCTATTAAAGACAACCCATAGTGGGGAACGGGCGTTTGGTCCCCACTTTGTGAGTGTGCTAACATGCTTAGGTCCCCAGCATGTAATAACACACACACACACGTTTGTTTTTGTGAAAAGTGGGTACATTACATAGGCTTCCATTCATTTTATACAGATCAAACTATATTATATTGTCCTCACCCCACCCTACCCCTAAACCCAACCATCACAGGAGACAGTGTACAGCTTTACTCCCTGAAAAGAAGGTTACTGGTTCGAGCCTCGGCTGGGTCAGTTAGTGTTTCTGTGTGGAGTTTGCATGTTCTCCCTGCGTTCGCGTGGGTTTCCTCTGGGTGCTCCGGTTTCCCACACAGTCCAAAGACATGCAGTACAGGTGATTTGGGTAGGCTAATGTCTGTAGTGTATGAGTGTGTATGGATGTTTCCCAGAGATGGGTTGCGGCTGCGTAAAACATGTGCTGGATAAGTTGGTGGTTCATTCCGCTGTGGATTAATAAAGGGACTAAACCGAAAAGAAAATGAATGAATGAATAATATCGAACTATTACCTAATTTTTAATTAAAAAAAACTCCATTGGGCGCCAAGTCTCTATCCCTTCCATACCAAGTCACTGAATTATTTGTTCAGATTCGTTCAAAACATATTTTGTGATGAAAGTGATTCACTGTGAATGACTCACTGGAATAGTTTAAACACGCAGATTGGTTAAACATTTGTAAAACTTTGTAATGTTTGCATGGAGGTGCGTAGCTACGTAGCTGTGGTTTTGTTGAAAATTATTTTCATGAGAAACTGCAAAGACAGTCACAGCAGTTATTCTTTTTAAAAGTGTTTCCTCAGCACTGTCTTGATCGTTCAGTGAAGACTACATTGTAGCACGAAATCTTTACAAAGGGGAAATCTGGTGCATAAACAACAAATATCATGGACAAATAACAACAACCTCTATGCATTTGGTCCTCTCCTGCTGCTCAAAATGCGCACAATCCACACATTTAAAAGACCGGTGATTGTGGTGCACGTGCGGGTCTCACTGCAGGCACATGCGCAGACTCCAGCAAAGTTTTCATTCGTTCATTTTCTTTATGGCTTAGTCCCTTTATTAATCCAGGGTCACCACAGCGGAATGAACCGCCAACTTATCCAGCATATGTTTTACGCAGCTGCAACCCATCTCTGGGGGACACACATACACTCTCATTCACACACATACACTAAGGACAATTTTAGCTTACCCAGTTCACCTGTACCACATGTCTTTGGACTTGTGGGGGAAACCGGAGCACCCAGAGGAAACCCACGTAAATGCAGGGAGAACATGCAAACTCCACACCGAAACGGCAACTGACCCAGCCGAGGCTCGAACCAGCGACCTTCTTGCTGTGAGGCGACATCACTACCTACTATGCCATCGCATCGCCCCAGGTTTTTTATTTTCAATAAATTTGCAACAATTTTTAAAAATATTTTTTCACATTGTCATTATGGGGTATTGTGTGTAGAATTTTGAGGGAGTAAATAAATTTAATCCATTTTGGAATAAGGCTGTAACATAAAAAATGTAGAAAAAGTGAAGTGCTCTGAATACTTTCCAGACACACTGTATATCAATGTCACCTTTAACAATTCTGCATAAATGGCTTGATGGAAAAAATATAATCATATAAATAATTTTATATTTACTTAAATAAATATTTAACTTCATTTGTTAAAAAACTTTTATAGGGGTGGCATGACTAATGATGATAATTATTGTATCACAAGTGTAAGACTTATTTGAGTTGATATTTGGGTTTAATAGTTTTAATTTAAATAGTTTTCAGAGCTGAATACAGTAATTAGTCTGTATAAAAAAGGTCAAAAATAAACCTATGTAAACAATCATTTATAAACAAATTATTTAACAAAAAGTTAGCAGAAAAATATGTGTAGTCTTTTAATAAGCATGATATGTACAAGATGGAGATGGCAAAAAAAGAAAATCTTTGTTTGGAAATTTGTGAGATAAATAGTTGTTGCGGTACTTTTATGCCACATGTGACAGTGAAGTCTGGTATAGCATCAAGTCAGACAAAATTTCTATGCACCGCTTTTAAGCAACATATCTAATTTAAGGCTTAAATACTTAAATCAAGCTTAGATTAAGCAAAACCAAATACAAATCCAATAAATAAACTAATTTTGAAATGAACAACAAAAATAAACCTTCAGCTCTCCCTCCAGGCCATCTGATGAATGGTACAGCTAGGATGAGCATTCTTGGCACATCTGTCTTTTAGACAGTAGAACCTCACACACAGAACCCCCTCTGCAGTACGGTAACTTAAACTCAAAGAAAACTAAATTAACAAAAATATAGAGCAAAGTGAACTAAATTGTGTCCACCCAAATAGTTTCAAATGTACTTTGTTTAAATAAAGTAATTTGAGTGAAACAGAAACCATGTTTGTGTATTATTTGAAACAAATGTAAGAAATTATTATAAAATAAATGCAATCAATAAATCAGTTTAACTATTATCATTTTTATAGTGACATTTCTTTTTCTTATTATTCTAATTGTTTTGCTTGCAGCACTTTATTTTTTACTTTTCTTTTCTTCGACTCTCCCCGTCCTTTATGATTTTTTTGTTTTGTTTTTTTTCCTCCTATTTCCTTCTCTTCTACTTATTATTATTATTATTGTTATTATTATTATACATTTTTGTCCTCTTCCTGATTTCCCAACCTCCCCTCACCTCCTCACTATTATCATTATTAGTTTTACTTTTACTTTTGTTACCATTATTATCATTACTATTCTGACTTGTTCCCCCTTTATCTCCTCATTATTATTATTACAAACCATTGTCATTATTCAGGTTGCTGTAGTTGTTATTAAAGTAGTAGTAGTAGTAGTAGAAGTGGTAGTAGTATAAGCAGTAGTCATTGTAGTAGTAACAATTGTATTTGTAGTTGGGATTGTTGAAGTAGTAGTTGTAGTAGTTATTTCATTTATTTTATTTATTTATTTTTTGTAGTAGTAGATGTCATTGGTATAGTGGTACCAGAAGTAGTAAAGGTGTTGGTGTAGTAGTAGTAGTAGTAGTAGTAGTAGTAGTAGTAGTAGTCTGTGTAGTAGTATCAGAAGTAGAGGATGTTGTTGATGTAGATGTTGTAGTAGTAGTGATTTTTGTAGTAGTATCAGTAGTAGTAGGAGACGTTGTAGTAGTATCAGTTGTAATAGATGTTGTAGTAGGTTCAGTAGTAGTAGACGTAGTAGTAGTTGTTGTTATGGCTTTATTAGCAACAGCAATAGTAGTTGTGATATTAGTAACTTTCTGTAGTAGCAGTTGGTGTAGTACTTGTGATTTATTATTATTGTTGTTGTCGGTTATTACTGTTGTCCTTTCTCTTTACTGTCATCATTACTATCATACATAATTAGCATTGTCACTCTCTACCACTGACTGGTTTCTTTCTATTTGTTTATTTATATCTATGTCACTTGCTTCATTTATTGACTGTTATTGTCCCTTATGCATGTACTCAAACCTGACCAAGTGACCTTTACATGCACACACACACACACACACACACACATATACACGCACCTGCCAGTACCTGACTGTATTGTTGTTGTTTTTGTTTTTCGTTGTTGTTTTTATGTTTTATTTTCTCTGTTTTTGTATGATCCCAATTTGTGTATCTTCTTGCATATTCTAATAAAAAATAATAATAATAATAAAAAAAATCAGTTTAACTGAACCCATGAGAAAAAAAAATATATGATTATGTGTGTGTGTGTGTGTCCATGCCTGACTCTCACTGATGTGTGGCCACTACATGGGCCATCACATAAAGATTGTGTTGCTCATTATAGCTTATGTTTAAAGTGTCATTAACAATGAAGCCACCAGAAATGTTTGAACTGTCATTTTGCTATTACCTATTGACAGAGCTCTAATGCTAGTATTATGGTGCTCAGAAGCTTCACTTCAAAAATGAGCTGCTGTGCAGCCTTCATATGTAACACAAAGTTTGCCAAGGATGTGGTAAATATGCTCATAGTTTCACAATTTACTACAATTTACTGTGTCCAATATGCAAGTGTCCAAAATGTAACAATTCATTTACTGTTTATTTTGTTAACCAGTAGGCCTTAGTAATGTAAATTGTGTAATGTAAATTGTGTACTTGTTAACTTTTCTGCTGGCTAAACCAAGATAAATCAAAATTTAAACATTCCACAATAAACCAGAATCAAAAAGCTATTTTAAGTACAAATACACAAATAATTTATCCCTCTATGGTGCCATGTTGCCTCCAGGCACCAATCACTCACTTGCTCATATTACTTCAGCTTTTCCCTGCATTATGAAGGGTTGCCATAGTGGAATGAACCGCCAATTTCTCTTGCATATGTTTTACCATCTGGTGCTTTTCTTGCTTTTCAACCCTCAGTGCTGGAAATCACTCGTCAGGCAACGTAACCTATTTAAGTTTTGTTTTGTTTTTCATTGAGAGGCTTATTAATTGGTTGATGCTTTTTTAGGGAATAGAACACAACAGTGTTTTACAACTTAGCAACTGCCTGAAATCATGTTTATTCAAGTGGCAATAACTAATTAATTATAAAAGATGCAATCTGAGAGAATCACAGATGCATCACCAATGACCTTGAAATATATGGCATGCAAAATTTCTCTTCTTGTACGCAATTCAAAAATCTGCAGGAAAATATAAAGATTTAAGTGGGACCGTTTCCTCTGGGTAAACCCCCAGAGATCCTCCATTCCACTAAAATGATCCCCTTGATTAAGAACACAATGGAGCCTGTCCCTGCAGACAACGCAAGCAGGGATTTTTATAGCAAGAGTGTCAGCAGTGCGTTGGGTCCAGATTAAACACTGCATACATTTTAAAATCCTGCTGATTACTTACTTACCTTAATAGTTTAACTACCCAGTATTTGAGTGGAGCCCTGTCAAATTAAAGCTCTTCATATACATTACATTCTGAAAATTCCCCAATACCTTATTGACAGACATGTTTCTGTTCCCTCAATTAAGAAACAATGATCATGATCTACTTTTGAACAAATTACCAAACAAGCAAATTAGTAAATAGACTGTACATTTGTTTATTCATGCAGAAAAAAAAACTTGAGATGCCCTAAAGAGAATTCTTCCATATGTCTGAAATTAATTACCATCTAAGAAAGTGAAGCATATTTTTTATTGGATTGTTTTAACATTTGCAGTGAGATGAAGAGAAGTGCTAGTCCCTCTAACATGCCAGAGGGAATTTCTAACATTACAATAATTCAGATTTTCACAGGTTCATGTTTAATATGAGGAGAGGCCTTTCACTTAAATAAAGGTCTTCTCTCTAAATCCACTTACTTTTCATATTATTATGTGAAGATATCTGCTACATTTTAGTCGATCCCACACATGCATGTATATGCTCCACATATTAAAATCCCCTCTGACTGTTGAGTTGATCATTTGAATATATCGCATACAAAAGACACGGCTCTCTTAACCCCCTGTCCAGATAAGAATCCTTTTTTTGTGTCCTTTATGTTTTTCTTCTCATAAAGCCGCGGAATAATTGCGTGGTGCTTTGCTTTTTTTTGTGCTGAGATACCAATGAGTAATTTACTGAACGTGCTTGCAATTCTTAACCCATTTTCAGTTGCCATAGAAACCATAGGAAAGGTCAAGCACTGCTGCTCTTTTTTGCTAATATGGATAGAAACACTGATGAGTAGGCCTATGTAAAAACAATATACATGATTAAAAGCATGTATGTGTTTGTCTTTTGTTTGTTTACTGCCAAATGGTTTAGTTACTAAAAAAAAACAGTGGCAGTGGGATGTGATTCATCTGTTTTTGTGATATTTCATGTGCATCACATTTACAGTATGAGGTATGTATTCGTCTGGAAAATGTAAATTCACTTTTGCCTAAGAACATTTTTACAGCAGACTTCAGTGTTTAGAGCATGAAGAATATACACACAGCTGATGGTAAAACTTAAAACAGCAGCCAGTGTACCAAAAGCAAAAAAACTATGAAAAATAGTTTGAATCCAATGATGGGCTTTGATGTTACCATAGTCATGGTGAAAGCTGCCAGAGAGATTAAATTAGATCCCTATTTATTTCCCATGAAAAGCTCTGTGCTGGGCTGGAAAATTGCAGTTATGTCTACCTGGAGTCACTGTTATTTTATTATTTTCCAGGGCTGCTCTCATCTTTAGTGCTGAGTACCTTCCATTGATCTGAGTGTTCTTTTATGCCAAAGAAGACAAGCAGAGACTACCAAACTGGCATCTGCACATTCCAGACTCATTTTTTTATTATAGCACATGATTTGTGCAGCGCAGGAGAGCTCTCTGTGAGAGAGCTGAAAAGGATGTTGATGAACCACTTAATTTCTGCTGACATCATTTGATTATTCTGATAGTGACTGTTAATCAGTAGGGGAATAGTGCTACAGGATGAGACTGGAAATCTTGGCTTCATGGTTATTTCTGTGTGTGCTACCAATGAAAGTTAGTCTTCGCAACATGCCACAGGACATTATTTCATGCATCGCTGCAGTCCCTTGAAACCAATTTAGAGCCATAATTCTGTTGCAGAGGCAGGCTTACATCAAAAGACTTTGCTCTCGCTCTCTTGATATTTTATTCACGGTTTTCAGAGTCCCACTTAAAGTCGTTATTCCACTTTCTGCAATGTCATGGAACTCATTGCTTCTTGCATCACAACATTGCTTTAACAAACATTTGAAAAAAGATGTTTCAGTAAAACCAATAACTGCAATTTTACAAGGCATGTCTAACAAGAGACTAAAATGAATTAAGTTGAAATGCTAAATTGCTAAACTGAAAGATGATGTACAAATATTTACAAATCCTTTAAACTTCAAATAACTTCTGATTTAGTTTATTATTAGTTATTATTAAGGTCTATTTACAGTATATTTAATGCTGTTACACTCATTTCATTACTAATTTGTCTGGGCTTCTCTCTAATTTGCATTGCAAAAATAAAATTAAATAAAGGTGTCTGTAAAAGCATATCTGTAAATATATTTTGTGAAATGTCTTGAGAGTGGGTGGAACGATGGTTCAGTGGTTAGCACTGTCACCTCACATCAAGAAGGTTTCTGGTTTGAGTCCCGGCTGGTATCTGCTGCATAAAACATATGCCAGAGTAATTGGTGCTGTGGCTACCACTCATAGATTTAAGCCGAAAGATAGTGAGTAAATGATGTTTTGAGAGTATAAATTAAACACATTCATTTTTATTTGAAACAGATAAATGTGAATTGTTTGCATTTCAGTTGTGTGCATGTGTTTATCTGTGTCAAAATTGCCTATGCCACATACCTACTATGTAGATATCAGAGAACAATCTAACTTAATGAATTAATGCACTCTGTGGCATCTTTGACATATATGAAAACACAGGTAGAAATGTATATGAACCTCTGCATAAACAGATGAGTTTCACAAAGTATATTTGCATCTTTTTTAAAAAGTCACAGTAAGAGCTGAGTGATATGATATGATGCATAATCATAAGCAGTGTACATGTGTTTGTTGACTAATTGTACACAATAAACTAATAAAAAATACATTTAAACAGACCTTATGTCTGTGATGTTTTTTGTAGCAGACACACTCTGTCAGTTTGAAATTAGCCTAAAGACAAATTTACTTGCATTAGCATACACATAAAACACAAATGCATCACTTTGGAAATCCAAACGCTGTCGGCGCCAATAGCCTAGTGGTTAGTGCATCGACACAGCACCAAGGTGCTCATGGCGACCCGAGTTCAATTCCTGGCTTGAGGTCCTTTGCCAATCCTTCCCCTATCTCTGCTCCCCATACTTTCCTGTCTGTAAAATCACCACTGTCCTATCCCAATAAAGGTAAAAACCCCTAAAAGATAGTTATAAAAAAAAAAGATTCCAAATCCTTTAAAGTAGGGATGTCAAAGTTAAAGTATCACAGAGGGCTAAAAAACTAATTTGCTAGAAGTGGAAGGCCTGACTGGTTCAATGTTTATTAAAACATATTAAAAATGATTGCACATAGCCTGTTGAAACAAAACCTAACACAGTGTATATTATTTAATGATTCAATGAATAAAACAATATTTTTCTAAGGCTCCATTATTTGTTTCAAGTTAAAACATTTATCTACAGGCACACGGACAAAAACTAACTTCCTTAAAAAAAATCACGTCTTGCAAATTAAATGAATAAACCTATTTTTTTCTTATGGCTCTGTCAGTAATTTCAAGGGAAAACATTTTCAACAGGCAAAAAAGTAAATGTCCTTCAAAAACAAAATATGTTTCTTAATATCAAGATAAATGCATGAAATTGTATGCATTATAAACTGAAAATGCATTATTGTGCTGCTCTATGATCCTACCAGTCACTGCTTTTAAATAGTAAAATAAGAAAAATAAAATCAGTAGTATTATTTCCCATGGCTCTTATCTGCATCTGAGTCCATTCAACTGAAAAATAAATATAAATAAATAAAGCACAATACAATAAAAGAAAACAGAAAAATCTATGGCACTCAGACAAAACAAAACAATACTTCCTTCAAAAAAAGTCACAAGAAAGCGTCTTGTAGAAACAAATGTAAAAATTTAACTTAATTAAAAGCTGAAAATATGTTAATGGTTTGTGATTAGATTTGATTCAACTTTATTGTCATTACACATGTACAAGTACAAGGCAACAAAATGCAGTATATGTCTAACCAGGAGTGCAATAGCAGCAAGTGCAGGATACAGGTATAAGTTATAAAGTACAGTTATAGAAAAACTATGGGGATATTTACAAATGAATGTACTATGAACATTATATACAGGTTGTATTAGCTATGAATAGAGATTTACAATAGATGGATATATGTACAGGTTGCTATTAATAATCAGAAGTGTGTAGAGATAAGAATAATAACAAATGTATATGTACAGTGGGTGTGTACATAATTACAAATGTACATGTGCAGTGGGTATGTACAGTTCAAATAAATGAATCAGTGCAATGTAGTGCAATGAATATGTGCAATTTTAAAAATTTTAAATGTGCAAATGCTAAATAGTGCAGTGATTATGAGGAGTATAAGTTATGAGGAGAGTGGGGGTGTATTAGGGGGCAAAAGAGTCAGTGGGGTGCAGAGTTCAAAAGGAAGACAGCTCTGGTGAAAAAGCTGTTCCTTAGTCTGCTTGTTTTTGTCTGGGGGAGCCTAAAGCGGAAGGCAGAAGAGAAAACAGTCTGTGAGCAGGGTGAGAGGAATCCTTAAGAAAACTGCATGCTCGGCGCAGACAGTGTTTCTTCTGGATGTCCTGTATGGCTGGCAGTGTGGTCCTTGTGATGCGTTGGGCAGTTTTCACCACCAGCTGCAGTACCTTACGCTCAGCAACAGAGCAGCCTCCATACCAGACTGTGACGCAGTTGGTCAGGATGCTTTTTATTGTGCAGCGGTAGAAGTTCACCAAGACAGCTGATGACAGCTGGTTCTTCTTAAGTTGCCTTAAGAAAAATAGGTGCTAGTGAGCCTTCTTTACCAGGCTGAAGGTATTGGTGGTCCAGGAAAGGTCCTTTGAGATGTAGGTGCCCAGGAGCTTGAAGGATGAGACAGGCTCAATGGCCATCCTATTGATGTGGATGAGATCATGTGAGCCTGTTCGTCCCTTCCTGAAGTCCACAATGAGCTCCTTGGTCTTGTTGGTGTTAAGGAGCAGATTATTGCCGTTGCACCAAGTGGCCAGATGCTATATCTCCTCCCTGTAGGCAGTCTCATCATTGTTGCTGATTAGACCAATAAATGTGGTGTCATCTGCAAATTTAATGATGGTGTTGGATCTGTTCACAGGCCTACAGTCGATGGTAAAAAGGGAGTAGAGGAAGGGGCCCAGCACGCAGCCATGTGGTACACCAGTGTTGAGTGTCTAACATTCAGGTCTGTTAGTCAGAAAAGTCCATAACCCAGTTGCAGAGAGACGTGTCGATATCCAGGTCTCTAAATTTGATTATTAACTTAGAGGGTATGACAGTGTTGATTGCTGAGCTGAATTCAACAAACAGCATAAGTGTTTTTATCGTCCAGGTGTGCAAGTACAGAGTGCAGTGCTATGGAGACTGCATCTTCTGTGCTCCTGTTGCCACGGTAGGCAAACTGATGTGGGTCCAGTGTGGATGGCAGAGAGTCTTTCAGATGTGCCAGAACCAACCGCTCGAAGCACTTCATGTTGATGGGTGTGTGCTACAGGGTGGTGGACATTCATGCATGTTGGGCTGGAGTGTTTTGGCACTGGCACAATAGAGGTGGTTTTAAAGCATGTTGGCACAGCTGTTAGGTTAAGGGACAGGTTGAAAATGTCTGTGAATACCCCAGCGAGCTGTTGTTCACATGCTTTGAGGACGCGCCCAGGAAAACCGTCTGGTCCAGCAGCCTTACGCACATTGATCCGACTCAGTGTGGTGTACACTTCTGAGGAGGTCAGTGTGATAGGTGAGTGGTCGGTTGAGGAAGTGATCCTGGTGTTGGGTTCTTTATTGTCTCTTTCAAAGCAGGCATAAAAGTAATTTAGCTTGTCCAGGAAGGAGACATTTGTGGATGTGGAATGGCTGGGTTTGTAGTTGCTGATGGCCTGGATGCCCTGCCACATGCACCGAGGATCAGAGTTGGAAAAATGCTCCTCTAATTTAGCTTGTAACAGTGCTTGGCCTTTTGATGCCCCTCTTCAGATTAGCCCTGGAAGTGCTGTAGGCCTGTGCATCCCCTGATCTGAAGGCAGTGTTGTGTGCCTTCAGCAGGAGGCGCACCTCCTTGATCATTCATGGCTTTTGATTTGGGTATGTGGTGATCTGCTTCTGGGATGTAACACGGTCTATGGTGGTGGTGATGTATTCCAGAACAGAGGAAGTGTAACTGTCAATGTCTGTGTGAGAGCCACAGGTGGCCTGGTAAGCAAACATACTCCAGTCTGTGTTTTGAAACCTGTCCTGGAGTGTGGAGTCTACCCCCGCTGGCCACACTTTGATGGTCCTTACTTATGGCTTCGCATGGTTGATGAGGGGTGAGTACTTGGGGGTAAGGAACAAAGAAAGGTGATCTAATTGACCCAAGTGGGGGAGGGGGGTCACAGCGTAGGCTTCAGCCATGTTTGTGTATATATGGTCCAAAGTTTTGTTTCCCCGTGTGTGACAGAAAAATGTTTTGATGGAATTTGGGAAGCATTTTCTTTAAGGTTGAGTGATTAAAATCCCCCGCAACGATAAAAGCAGCCTCCGGGTGAGCAGTCTGTTGTTTGCTGATGGCTGCATGAGGTTCATTCATAGCAAGCTTGGCATCAGCATCGGGAGGAATATAAGTGGCAGTTGAAATGGTGGAGGTGAACTCCCGTGGCAGATAAAATGGTCTAAATTTAACCATTAGAAATGACAGGTTAACAGATGTCTCCCAACGATGACAGTTTGTGCACCAATCTTTTTTAATATAAATGCATAATCCTCCGCCTCTGGTCTTACCAGAGTCATCCGCCATTCTGTCTGCTCGGAATGTGTGATGCTCAGTTAAAGATACAGCGTTGTCTGGTATCCCGCTGTTTAGCATCCCGCTGAAAATCATGACATTACAGTTCCATAATCTTTTGCTGTGGTTGATCGACAGTTGAATCTCATCCATTTTTGTTCACCAGTGACCATACATTGGCGAGAAAGATGCTGGGTAAAGAGAGCCGGTGTGGTGTTAGCTTTACTTTAGCTCTTAGCTCGCCGCGCTTTCCCCGTCATTGTTTACGGTCTCGCCGCCGCCTTCAAGCACTTCCGCCCAGCTGTGCAGGGTGCTTAGTCTCTGGTGTTTTGGTGATCTCAGTGATCATTCCCTCTGTCGGGTGTACGATGTAACGGCACTACTGTTCTGCACAAACAGACCCGAAATGAGCAGGAATAATACTGTAAAACTGGAGAGACGCCGAGCATCGCGATGTGTACTCGCCGCAATCTTGTCATCTTGTCTGATGCTCACTTGTCTGAGGCTGAGGCTGATAAATGGTAGTGTCTCATCTTTTGTACAAGTTCATCAATGTTTGGGGTCAAATTCTGAGCTGAGGAAATCCTCAGGATTGAGCGAAGGTGTTCATCAGTAAGATGGCTCCTTTGTGATGTTTTGTTCACTGAAGGAATTATGATGTTTTCTAAACTTGTTTAATACATTAATTATTTAATCCTGTTATAATGAAATATATGAACTTATGTTTGTGTGCTTAACCTCATATAACCTTGCTCCATAACAGCTGTGGCTTCATGTGACTGATAACTAAGAAGTTATATTTTGAGATCTTGTTATCAGCAAAATGTTACAACTCTTTACTTCAGGCTGTGCTGCTTTCGCCATCTAGCAGGAATGTGGGAGTCGAGGCATGGATGGGAGAGTGCAGGCACACTTTCCTGTGTGTTTTGTTATGTGTGTGTGTGTAACTTTTTCTGTGCAGAGTAGCTGTTCTACCTGATATCTGGTGATAGGTGGCCTACCATTGGTTAAGAAAACAGATGAAGTTCGCCAATGTATTAGACGACTCTAATACATAAAAAAAGTTAGTTCTTACGGGGAGAAGACTCTATTGAAGACAATGAATAGTGCAGTTCCTCAGCACTGATGCTAACTCGTCGGTCTTCAAGTAACTAAACGGTTACTACGTAACCCTCGTTCCCCGAGAAGGGAACGGAAATGCTATGTGGAAACTTCCACTATGGGGATTTCGTCAGAAGCAATCATCTGAAAGAGTAATAAAATGGGCCAATGAAATGCCAATGAGTTGGTGGTGTCAGCGTGCACAGCTGACAGCAATGACAATCAATGTGTGATGCTCAGTTAAAGATACAGCGTTGTCTGGTATCCCGCTGTTTAGCATCCCGCTGAAAATCATGACATTACAGTTCCATAATCTTTTGCTGTGGTTGATCGACAGTTGAATCTCATCCATTTTTGTTCACCAGTGACCATACATTGGCGAGAAAGATGCTGGGTAAAGAGAGCCGGTGTGGTGTTAGCTTTACTTTAGCTCTTAGCTCGCCGCGCTTTCCCCGTCATTGTTTACGGTCTCGCCGCCGCCTTCAAGCACTTCCGCCCAGCTGTGCAGGGTGCTTAGTCTCTGGTGTTTTGGTGATCTCAGTGATCATTCCCTCTGTCGGGTGTACGATGTAACGGCACTACTGTTCTGCACAAACAGACCCGAAATGAGCAGGAATAATACTGTAAAACTGGAGAGACGCCGAGCATCGCGATGTGTACTCGCCGCAATCTTGTCATCTTGTCTGATGCTCACTTGTCTGAGGCTGAGGCTGATAAATGGTAGTGTCTCATCTTTTGTACAAGTTCATCAATGTTTGGGGTCAAATTCTGAGCTGAGGAAATCCTCAGGATTGAGCGAAGGTGTTCATCAGTAAGATGGCTCCTTTGTGATGTTTTGTTCACTGAAGGAATTATGATGTTTTCTAAACTTGTTTAATACATTAATTATTTAATCCTGTTATAATGAAATATATGAACTTATGTTTGTGTGCTTAACCTCATATAACCTTGCTCCATAACAGCTGTGGCTTCATGTGACTGATAACTAAGAAGTTATATTTTGAGATCTTGTTATCAGCAAAATGTTACAACTCTTTACTTCAGGCTGTGCTGCTTTCGCCATCTAGCAGGAATGTGGGAGTCGAGGCATGGATGGGAGAGTGCAGGCACACTTTCCTGTGTGTTTTGTTATGTGTGTGTGTGTAACTTTTTCTGTGCAGAGTAGCTGTTCTACCTGATATCTGGTGATAGGTGGCCTACCATTGGTTAAGAAAACAGATGAAGTTCGCCAATGTATTAGACGACTCTAATACATAAAAAAAGTTAGTTCTTACGGGGAGAAGACTCTATTGAAGACAATGAATAGTGCAGTTCCTCAGCACTGATGCTAACTCGTCGGTCTTCAAGTAACTAAACGGTTACTACGTAACCCTCGTTCCCCGAGAAGGGAACGGAAATGCTATGTGGAAACTTCCACTATGGGGATTTCGTCAGAAGCAATCATCTGAAAGAGTAATAAAATGGGCCAATGAAATGCCAATGAGTTGGTGGTGTCAGCGTGCACAGCTGACAGCAATGACAATCAATGTTGTATAAAGATGCCAGCTGTGCATCACTGATTCACCTTTTCTAGCTAAAGAGCCTTTTACAGCTAACAGCTAAGGGGCAATCGCTGTGGCAAAGGAACATAGCATTTTTGTTCCCCGCCCCCCTACTTGTAACGAGAGTTACGTAGTAATTGTTTTGTTCCCCAGCGGGAGGAGAACTTCAATGCTGTAAGAACTCACTGGTGATCAAAGCCAGTTCGAATCAGGCTTGGAAATCGGGCGCCAAATTGTCTCAGTCATTGAACTGGCTCGAGGGCTTACACCCTCACGATAACAGGGGGCCAATTTACTTGACTCTCTTCCCCAATACTTTGGCCGCAGATGTTAGGGGACCCTTCAGCCAAGTTCGTAAATAATTAATCATCTAGACAATGGGGTTTAATAGAGTTTCCGCGGGAATTCCCTCACGAGACTTTTGAATGACTCCCAGTCATGTGCTCGCCTTGGGGACATCCTATTGGGTCACCACAAACTCTCCATGCAAACCCCTTAAGTTTCGGGACCGCCGAAGCTACAAGAACTTCCGCAAACTGACTCTCAGCACTCCGTTACCTCGGCAACCCAGGACAACGCCAAAGACATTACGAAAGCGAGTCACTACCCAACTTACCTCACTTACCTGAAAAGCTTTACAGACTTACTGTACCTTCACACCGAAAGCGGCGAGAGCATCAAAGTAGCTGGAAGTCATTAATTTTCAATGGGAGCCAGCGGCTATAAGTGGCGAGGAGCATCGTGGCGCGTCTTTGCCGGTGTGAGCGTCGAGCAGAGTTGAAATCAAGTCAACTTTATGGTAATGAGCTATGACGCGGTTCGGTCCACGCTTGAGGGGAGTCAGAGAAAACAGTCACTGTGAACTTTGGTTCCGACCACAGTTGTTCCCAAGAGTTTAATTGCGGTCGCTGGATTTCCAATTATTTGCAATGTTTTCTTACTGCAACGTAGATTTAAAAAGTTACTGGTGAGTTACTGATGTGCATCAATGTTATATATATTTTTTTTTCTTTAAAAAAGCAGGAATTTCATGCGACAATACAAAACAGTATTGCTGCTTCAGAATATTTCAGGCATATGGACACATAGTGGAGCAAAGCCACACCACATGCAACTAGATCTTCCGTTGTTAAGTGAATTTGATAAGTGTGCAACACCTTCACGCTAGAAAGCATGTTTTATGCGGGAGTGTAACTGATATGACATGCAGCAACGGCTCCTTTAAATACGAGATCAATGTGTAGCGAATTTTGACGCTCTCGCCGCCAGAGCTCAAGGCAGACAGCGTTGTCACCAGGGCAGCCAGAGTGACCTTTGACACTCTCGCTGCTTTCGGTGTGAACGTACAGTTAGATATATTTTCCGGGAGTCGAAAAAATGCACGTAGTTAATTCTAGGAACTTAAGATGTGACAGTACCTTGGGAAAGCGTGCAGTTTTGATTGGGAGGATGCTGCAGAGGCCACCTGCTGCCCAGAAGGGGAGACCGGTGACAAGAAGACATATGGACTAACCCTGTGAAGGGGGAGTACACATATGAAGGATGGTTAGCAGGGATGGAAGACACGAGCCCGCCTAAGAGGGGGAACAAAACCGTGGCTGAGTGAAGCATATTGGATCTCCAGCGGGGATCTTATAGCATAGCAGGCACCTCTACCCAGAACGCGGTCCGACCAGCGGGCATGCCAACAACCTAAGGGGCCAAGCACCTGACTCCTCCGCTGGGTTCGCCAAGTGGGGAACTCAGCTTGCAGAGCGAGAAAGCGCACGTATCTCTGTGTTAGAGAGAAAGGCGCAGCAAGCAAGCAACTCCAAACTGAATTTCCTCATTCCCCGGGGTTTCTTAGCACACTTGAAGAAACCGGCTCCATACGAAGATTGAAAAATTTCGCAAATAGTATTTGCCGCACAGCCCACAGCTCTACAATGTCTGTTAGAGTTGTAACGCCCAAGAGGATGCGTGCTCTGAGTGGGGTGAGAGACAGGGAGAGCCCGGAAGGGAGGACTTTGTACTGCCATGCTCGATCCTCGAACGCAACCGCAAAACTGCCGGTGGCGTGGGAAAATGGAGACATGAACATAAAAGTCCTTCAGGTCTATCGCTGCAGAACAATACTCATGACAAACGCACCGGGGGATGTTCTTCTGCATGAGCATTCTGAGAGGCTGCTTGCAAGGCAGCGGGTCAAAATGCGCAGAACTAGTATTGGTCATAATGCACTGCTCTTTTAGGATGCAATGAAGTACAGACTGACAAACCCATACCTCATCTCGGCTGGAGGGAACAGCTCGATTGCGTCCTTCACCAGGAGGACAACAATCTCCATGCACAAGACGGGCGGATACAGGACTGACCCTTGTGTAATACACGCCTGTGAACTTGGGGGACCATTTGGCGAACTGAATTGCAAAGCCGAGTCTGATTGTCCCAATAAACCTAACCAGGGTGGCAGAGCCCATGTGAGGGACATCATTGGTACAATCACTGACACACCAACAATGGGGCAGCACGGGATGGGAGAGCTCACCCCAGGAGGCACGCGTCCCGAGGAAAGAGTGGACGATAAGAGGTTAATCTTAACTTTGTCCCAAGAGCCCGTAGGGTGGCTAGGAGTGCTTTAGAAGGGAGCCCATCCTCTGGCACTCTCGGAGCCTGTGGCGAAAAGCACCCATCCTGCGAGCAGGAAGGCATAGCATCCCATGCTGGTAGTGTTCAGGCTGTCACACACGGAGAAAGGAGAGATTGCTCTTATAAATTTTTTGTAGCCATACGGCCATAAGTTAATGATATGGGTGTCCGTGGCCCTGGGTCGGAACCTACCTCATGTCGCTGGGCCAATGGCTGCACTGGCCATAGCAAGCAAAACGGAAGCAGCCTAGCCCGCAGCAGTGTAGGCTCTGGCCCCGAAGGATGCAGATAACCTACACGCTACACCTGGCTAACCACGCCAGGAAGGGGCATCACATGGGCAATATTGATTGCGCTAGCATGCTCGACCTGGGGATTAGAGCGTTTCCCCTTCTTATCCTCCATGTCACCCCTAATCGGTCTACCGGCGAAGCTGGGGGACAAGCCATCTCCAGCCTCGCCAAAAGCAGCCCGGGAAAGCACAGCTATCATATCAGATTCCATATCCATAGCCTCGCTTACTACCCCTGTGGGGTCGAATTGTCATCGGAAATTGACAGCCCACCCTCCGATGCAGCGATGGACATCTGGTCCTCTGTGTCATCGAGTGAGAGGGCAATCATCCCAGAGGATGCTCGCTTCTCTCAGTCAAAGCTTGGATGGAGTGTGCTTAAGGAATGGGAGGTCCGCAAGCCCGAGGGTGGCGGATTGACCCTCATTGTAAACCTCAGTTCAGCCCGAGTGCCAACCACTATTGCGGAGCACAACAGGGATGGTTCGTCCTTTTGCAAGAGCAAGCCGCGATCTTAGCTGCGTAACAGACATGCCATCGCAGTGATGACATGCACATAGTCCACTCTCTGAGTAAGTCATCACGACACTTCCTCAGTCCCAGCCTTTTGTCCAAATATGCATTCAAATTTTCCAACATCTGGTCAATGGTAACAAATGGAGGTTCTGTTCCATGCTTTTATGATGTTAGTCTTAGGGCAGCTTCATTAGCATAGTTCCTTGCAGACTCAGCCATGGGAAGTACAGGACAGTGCCTTCAGAGGTGTGAAAACAGAACAAAAAGTGTTAGAGCTTTCAAAGGTGCTTATTCCAATTTAAATTCACAGCAGTCTGTTATACTGACGACCATTTCATATACGCAGACAAATCCAACTATTGTTTCAAAGCTAAAATAGTGGCCACTTAATTAGCACTTCATTCTTTCAGTCCAAATTCTTATTTGGCTCCTAAAAATCTTTAAACAAATGTACTAAACTGTAATTTTTACAATCTCAACACAGAATGTACCAAGCTCTGCTTTTACATTATTTTAGTGATTGGGCCAGAACGATTCTTTAACAGTTTCTACAATCTCCAGAGAAAGAATCAAGCTTAAAATTGTCTGAAAGCTTCTGACTAATAACAATTCTTTCTGAGCATTATCGGAGAAGGCTAAGTAACTTCCGATTTGTCCATGAGACAGTGTACTTAAAACAAAAGGCAAACATCTTCCAGTTTTAACACAGTTAGAACATTAATTTTCAAACTTAAAATAATCGCTACTGAATTAGCAACACAGTGGCGCAGTAAGTAGTGCTGTCACCTCACAGCAAGAAGGTCGCTGGTTCGAGCCTCGGCTGGGTCAGTTGGCAATTCTATGTGGAGTTTGCATGTTCTCCCCGTGTTCACGTGGGTTTCCTCCAGGTGCTCCTGTTTCCCCCACAAGTCCAAAGACATGTGGTTTAGGTGAACTGGGTAAGCTAGAATTGTCCATAGTGAATGAGTGTGTATGGATGTTTTCCAGTGATGGGTTGCAGCTGGAAGGGCATCCGCTGCATAAAACATATGCTGGATAAGTTGGCGGTTCATTCCGCTGTGGTGACCCTGGATTAATAAAGTGTCACAGTTGCAGGTTTGTGCGTCATCTGGAGTGTCTGTTTTGTCACGTGAGTTTGTTTTGTTTTGCGAAATTGCATCTCATGATTGCGTGAGACCAATCGAAGGTCAAAACATGACCTCTCTGGACAGAGTTTTAGAACATGGAGCAATCGCTTGTTTTATTAAATGTCTAATCATCTTGTTTAATCCCGCCCCGTTTCGCAACGCAATATGACAGATTTTCGCAAGCACAAACTCTATTGTGACCACAGCTTAAGACAATGGGACAATAAATACAGATGCAGCTTGTCTAATTAGCCAAGTATATAGCCAGCACCTGGAGAAGAGCAAGCCAGACTTTTTGCTTCAGAAGCCTCACACGGCTGAAGAGACATCTTCTGAGCTGAATCCAGAATAGGGATGCACCGATACCATTTTTTTCGAACCGATCCGATCTCGATACCAAAAGTCTGAATATCGATCGATACCGATCCGATACTGTGCCGTTTATTTTTTTTGTCCCCAACGCTTTTTGCGTTTTGAGACTGATAGGTGCATCTTTTGCATGGTTAACTAATGTTTTGCCGTTGCGCGCTATGTGCTCTCGAGCGGAAAAAATGGTGTTACGTCAGTCTCATCTTTTTCATTCTTTAATCAAATGAAAGCAGAGGCGGGGTTTCCTTTGAGATGACAGTAGTGTTTGTGTTGTCAAGACGACTTCGGCAAGCTTTTAATGATGGAGGAGAGACTTGTGGTCGCTGTTTCAAGTCATTCAAAGTTGTATGACTTTACAAATCTTAAATATCATAATGCAATTAAAAATTACAATTACTGACAGGAACACTCGCGCACAATACGGCTCAGCTGATTCAGTCGTTTCCTAGTGACATAAAAAGAGCACCGCGCTCCTTTTTATCTTGTCATCAATAAAGGCAGTGCAGTGTGCCTCGCGTTTTTGGAATGGAAAAGCGTGTGCAGTAACAGTAACGTGCAACCACACGTGCCTACATATTTTGTCAAAGAAGCAAAATGAAAGAAGGATATTTCTGCTCACAGTTTGACACAGAATTGTTGACAAACCAGCCAGCGCAGATGCGGATCGCCTCTGTGCTGCCAGAGCCGTGTCATAAACTCAATAAATAGGCTATTGGTGATTTAGTGTTCAACTAAAAAACCAAACTTTTTTGCATTTGGAAAATTACAGTAATTAATAGTTCTTATATAATATATATATATATATATTTTTAATAGCCTACATAGCCTAATCTACCAATCAAACAAATCTAAAGTTTTTTTTTTTTTTTTGCATAATGAACCTCGCACCAAACTGAGGCTTTCATTTTACAGCTTAAAAAAACATGTATGCAAATAATGCAATATCATGTAAACAACAAAATTGTTATATGCTATGTAGTAGCCAATACTTTACAAAAAGTCAACAGGTTTATTGTCTTTCATTACACGCAGCGCGCGCACATGAACCGCGAATGAGACAGAGGAAGTAAGTCATAATCGTAATTAAAGACATAATCTTTAAACTAATGAATTATATTAAACATGTTGACAGGGGATTTGTAATATTTAACATTAATTAATTAACATTAATTAAATGCATATTATCCGTGGAGCGATCTATTTGAGGTAGCCTGATACTTTTATTTGATGGAAGAAAAAAAACATGATTGGACAAACAGCCTGCCGGTTCTTAAAAAGTCAGTGTTTTCGTTTTGTAATTTAAATTTGTCATTCAAGGGAAAGATCTAGAGCAGGATTTATTTTTATTCTTTTTGTTAATTTTATTTAGTTTTTCTATGCTGTTAAAAACACAGCAGGTGAAGATGCTCTATTATGTTCTGTATGCTGTTTGCATGTTAAATAAATAAGTATTTTAAAATGCAACATTTAAAGGTGCTGTATGTAAGTTTTTGATTCTTCTAAAGCATAAAAATACCATATGTTTGCAGATATTTAAGAAACATCCCAAGTGAACATACTTGTTTAACTGAAAAACAATGCTGAAGTCAGATATTCTGCTTTGAAAATGGTTTTTCCGTGCCGGAACGCTGTCTTTGTTTAGGTAAAGTTAACCTGCAGAATGCCAGTTTAGCCAATTATAATTCAGCACGCCGGGTTGCCTTGTTGGAAAACAGCGTATTTCATTCATTCATTCAGAAAGGCTCTGAAAGCATGCGCCCGTGACCGAAATAGACAGTATCAGACGTCGAAATGAGACAGATTCAGTTCCACATGAGGTTATTACTTAGCAAATGATATAAATATTACGGACGTAAACATTAGGTGAGCAGGTTACATTGTAATCTCGTGTCCTAACAACACGCAAACAGCAGTTTGACTCTTTGCACCAGACAAAACACGACAAAAATGTAAATACAGCCTTTCAGAAGCACAGAATAAGCACTCACTCACGAAACGGTAAGGTTTAGAATCCATTCAAACTCACATTGTTAGCATTTAGCACTGAATAAAACACACGAGGCTTACCTGAGGTGCACTGTCATAGGTTTCACATGTTGAGCTGTGAGAAATAGAAGCCGTTTCTAATATCTCAATTCGAGGTGTTGGTTAGAACTAAAACTCCTTTTAATATGGAACATAATTCCTTCTATCGCGTGTTGTTGATTTTATTTAGAACACGGTTTAAATCACTCGCTCCTGTACTCAATCTCTGGCATCCTACGCGTGTGTTTATTTTGATCTAGGAGTGCAATACCCAGTTCAACCACTGGGTGTCAAACTTACATACTGCACCTTTAATGTGTCACACAAAATATAGGCACGTCAATTATTTTTTTTAATATTTTAATATTAATCTGTTATCGGTTAATGAGCCAAAATTAACCGAAATGAGCAGTTTCTATAGCTCTGGTGCTAAACTAAGATTATATATCTTCTTAAGTAAAAAATAACAGACCTATAGGTATACATGACAGACGGCACAAAGTACAACATGCTTGCTGTGAACTAGGCTACATTATTTGAGCATTCGTTGTGATATTGTCCTTTCCTTTTTAATTTTAAGATTTTTCTTTGAAATCAGCAATAGACTATTGACATCGTTGGTAAAATAATCAGCCTTTTATTAAATGTATTAATTATATTAAATGAAAGCCTGATATTTTCCTGCAGGTTTGATGCAGATTAAACTAAAAGGTCTGTGTGGTAAAGCTAGTTCGTATGAGGGGAAGAAGAAGACAGGGTCGGCAATATTAGGTAAGTAAACTCTTCTTTTTATTTCTCAAGTGTAAACACCACAACACTGTAGCTCTGTGTGTGTGTGTGCTCTCTCTCGGCTGCTCCTTCTCCTCTCCTTAAGAAGGGTGTCTCTCCCGTCCAATCATTAGAATAAACCGGTGTTATTTATTATTTCTGATTGGCCTGCTGATTAGCCGCCGGGCTCCGAGCATGCTCTCCCCCCTCATTGGGTGTTCGATCATGCTTACCCCCACCGCCCGCCTCAGGCCCCCCGCAAAGTATAGATTTTACCTTTGAGAAGGCCTGTTGGCATTGCTCCGACCATCGGACGGTATCTGGTTCCTCCTTTTTAGTGAGGTCAGTCAATGAGCTGACGAGGGCCGAATAATTAGGGACAAAACGCCTATAATATCCTGCCAGTCCCAAAAACTGTCTCACCTCCTTTTGGTCTTAGGTCTCGGACAGGTTACAATAGCTGCAGTCTTATCAATTTGGGGCTGCACCTGCCCGTGATCTAAGTGGAAGCCCATATACCTTACCTCCACTCGCCCAACTGCGCACTTCTTCGGGTTGGCCGTGAGCCCGGCCTGTCTCAGCGCTAACAATACCGCCCTCAGATGTTGCATATGCCGCTGCCAATCACTACTGAAAATGATTATGTCATCTAAATAAGCAGCAGCATATGCGGAGTGAGGGCCGAGTATTTTGTCCATCAGACGCTGAAACGTAGCCGGTGCCTCGAACAGCCCGAACGGAAGTGTCACAAATTGGTGTAATCCAAACAGCGTTGTGAAGGCTGTTTTTTTGCGGGATATTGGAGTTAAGGGGATCTGCCAATAACCTTTTGTCAAATCCAACGTCGAGTAATATCGAGCAGCACCTAACCGGTCGAGCAACTCGTCAATACGCAGCATTGGATATGCGTCGAATTTCGACACTGCATTGACTTTTCGGTAATCCACACAGAACCGGACTGAGCCGTCAGTCTTGGGTACCAAGACAATCGGGCTGGCCCAGTCGCTGTGGGATTCTTCTACTACACCCAATTTCAGCATATTACCCAATTCTTCCTGAATCACTTTTTTCTTGTGTTCAGGTAGGCGATACGGCCGGGTCCTAACAACCACGCCCGGTTCGGTCTCAATATGGTGCTGAATTAAGTTAGTACGACCGGGCAGGGGTGAAAACACGTCAGAAAATTCACGCTGAAGGTGCCGGACATCGATGAGCTGGCTCGCTGAGAGATGGTCACCCCCCGTGACCAGAGTGCCCGGCCGCTGTCGGCCAGTGCTCTCTGGCCCCAGGTCATCCTCATTGGTAACGAGCGTAGCCAGCATCACCTCCTCCGGCTCCCTCCACTGCTTTAGCAGATTAATGTGATATATCTGACGTGAATCAGCCCTGTCCGAACGTACCACCTCATAATCGAGATCGCTGACTCGTCGGGTGACCACAAACGGCCCTTGCCACTTGGCGAGTAATTTAGAGCTGGAAGTGGGTAGCAGTACAAGGACTTTATCTCCCTGTGAAAATTTGCGTAGTTTAGTGCCCCTGTCATAACGCCGGCGTTGATCATCCTGGGCCTTAAGCAAATGCTCCGTAGAGAGCCGCCCCAGTGTGTGGAGTTTTGCTCTAAGGTCCAGAATATACTGAAATTCATTCTTACTGTTTGAAGGCTCGTCCTCCCAAGCCTCTCTAACAACATCCAAAACCCCACGGGGCTGTCTGCCGTAGAGAAGCTCGAAGGGGGAAAACCCCGTGGAGGCTTGGGGAACCTCCCGCACAGCGAATAACAAGGGCTCTAACCACTTATCCCAGTTTTTCGCATCCTTGTGAACGAATTTACGGATCATAGATTTAAGCGTGCGATTAAACCTTTCCACCAGTCCGTCTGTTTGTGGGTGATAGACGCTGGTGCGAATTGATTTAACGCCCAATAATCCGTAAAGCTCGCGCATGGTGCGTGACATGAACGCGGTGCCTTGATCGGTGAGAATCTCCTTGGGGATTCCCACTCGGGAGATTATGCGAAACAGAGCCACCGCAACGCTCTTTGCCGAGATGTTACGGAGCGCTACTGCTTCCGGGTATCATGTTGCATAATCCACTAGGACTAATGCAAACCGGTGCCCGCGTGCGGATCGCTCTAATGGCCCGATGAGATCCATACCAATTCTCTCCAAGGGGATCTCCATAACTGGTAATGGGCGCAATGGCGCTTTTGGGGTGTCCGGTGGATTTACCAGCTGACATTCACGACACGCAGCGCACCATCTGCTGACGTCACCGTGAATGCCTGGCCAAAAGAATCGGGCCATGAGACGATTTAGTGTGGCCGCCTGACCTAAATGTCCGGCCATAGGATTAGAATGAGCCGCCTAGAAAAGCATTTCCCGACGGCTCTTTGGTACTAATAATTGGGTTGTATCTTCTTTTGTCTGAGCGTCTTGGGTCACTCGATACACCCTGTCCTTAATGATCGCAAAATAGGGATAGGAGAGGGCCCGATCAGGCTGGAGGTTTTGCCCATCTATGACCTGCACTCTTTCGAGTGCAAGTCTCAGCGTGTCGTCACGCGACTGCTCCAGGGGAAAGTCTTTACACTGGGAAATTCCCAGCCCTTCCCCTGAGTCAGCGCGTGACATCACTGCTTGGGACTCCCCCAGCTGAGCGACCCGCCCCCTCTCTGGCGATTTCTTTTTCCAAGAAACACCCGCACATAAGACCCCTAATAATCTATTAAATCCAGGCCAATTGGTTCCCAGAATTAGCGGGTGTTTGAGGTGCGGGTTAACCGCTAACTCTACGCTATGCATTTTACCCCTGAATTGAATATTTATAGCCGTTAGCGGGTAGTGAATTACATCCCCGTGCACACACCTTACCCTTACCGTGCGGCTGGTATCCAATGCCGGGTCTTGAAGCAGGCTTTGGTGGATGGAGGTCTGGTTACACCCCGAATCCACCAAAGCTTGATATGTACCCCCTTTTATACTCACAGGTATCCGGTATAGCCCGTCGCGACCGGGGGCGACGACTGGCGTGGCTGGGACGCGAATCAACGCACTCACCTCCTTCTCGGAGCAGATTTTTGGTGCGCTATTCTCGTCCCGCGACGCCAATGCATCGACCCAGACCTTCTCACTATACCCCCGGGGCCAGCAAGACCAACCGATTGAACCGGAGAGAGACCTGGCGCTGTCTGGGAAACCGCCAGGGGTGGAAACTCCGCCCCTCCGTCCTGATAGGCTTCCGCTTCCAGTGGGACCGGCTGCAGGTCCGCCTCAGTGCCCCGCCGTCTGGGTGCTGGCGTGGGCGGCCTCCGCATTCTGGGCCTGGGAACAGGACGAGAGAGAGAGAGAGAAAGAGGGGGAGAAGAGAGAGAGGTTATTTCGACGACCCTGAACTTCGCCACCAGGTGATCCTCCGCCAACTGGATGGCCGTCTCCAGATCCTTGGGCCGGTGGCACTGGACCCACTCCGATGTTCGGGAGGGGAGGCGGGTGATGAACTGCTCCAGCACCACGGCATCCATTATCTGGGCGACGGTCCGGCCATCCTGTAGTAGCCATCTGCGGCAGGCATCACTGAGCTGCTGAGCGATCGCAAAGGGCCCACTGGAGAATAGCTCGCTTCAGGTGAGGGTACTCCAGGAGATTCTGGGCTGGTAGCTGCTGTGCTGCGATCTGGGCTTCGCCCGAGAGCAGCGGGATGACTCGTACCGGCCACTCGGCCCGCGGCCAGCCACACGCCTCCGCCATCTTCTCAAAGAGATCGAGGAACACTTCCGGGTCGTCCTCCGACGCCATTTTCTGTAAGGCGAGGGGAGGGTGGGCGGCAGATGTCGGAGCGGGCCGGATCTCCTGGGACAGCAGACTCCGGATTTGCTCGCGGTCCTCCCGCTGGACCTCCATGAGGACTTGGAACCGTTGTTCCTGTGTGTTCTTCAGTTCCACCAGCGCATCATGTTGTTGTTGGTGGAGGGCCGCGAGGGCCTGGATGGCTTCCGCAAATGGCAGTCTTGACGGAGTGGTCATTCTGGCAGCAAAGTTTCTACTTCTTCCCGGGTTTCGGCACCACTGTGGTAAAGCTAGTTCGTATGAGGGGAAGAAGAAGACAGGGTCGGCAATATTAGGTAAGTAAACTCTTCTTTTTATTTCTCAAGTGTAAACACCACAACACTGTAGCTCTGTGTGTGTGTGTGTGCTCTCCTCTCTCTCGGCTGCTCCTTCTCTCCTTAAGAAGGGTGTCTCTCCGGTCCAATCACTAGAATAAACAGGTGTTTATTATTTCTGATTGGCCTGCTGATTAGCCGCCGGGCTCCGAGCATGCTCTCCCCCCTCATTGGGTGTTCGATCATGCTTACCTCTCCACAGTCTGATGCCAGTTTTACTTAATTGCTCTCCAAATCTCGCCGTGAGTGAGACGGAAAAAGTTTAAAACAAGGTCCGCTTATATGCTTCAGTGCCAAAACACAAACTGGTCAAATATTAATATATAAAATTACAGTGAAATATTCACCGTTCCAGAGTAGCCTATATTAGGCTAAATCATTTTCTTTTAAAGACAGTCCATATTGCGCTCGTCAGTTTCACCTTTAATTTATTTAATAAACTACTTTGACCACAATAGGCCAGGCTTTAAAACTATTCGCAGCACTTAAATTCACCTTCGAAAAATAAAATCAATCTGATGGATGGGAGAACAAACTCATTGTAAGATTAATCTTACAGAGCGTCGCACTTCGTCTCTGCGCATGCAGCCGGCACGTGAATGAAATCGATTGATGCATCCGAGACAAAGTGCGCAGCGGTCCGGTATCTGCAGACATTTGCAAAACAGCAGCTCAAATGGAAGAAATAAGTGCGTTGAAGATCTGTCCAATGCATTATTGAGGCTTTTCTAATTAAACATTTCAGGTAGGCCTACTTTGTGTGTGAAGAGCTAATAACCGTCTCCACTCCAGTATTGCGAATGCAATCTGATTTAACACACACAGCAGCGCAAACATGATGAAATGAACTCCTGCTGCAGGTCAAAATGAACACATTTAATGCAAAACTAAATGCATTTCTCCACTAATTATTTACACTAACAGGAACAAATTGTCTTAGAGAAAGTTTTTCCTGTTGTCAAATGCGACAAGCAGACTGAATTGTGAATAAATGGAGAATGATTGACAGGCGCAGCCGCACAGCGGCGGGAAGCTCTGAACTGAACATGAATTTTAAATTAAATATTCATCTGTACTTCACATTAAACTGTAGAATGGGTTCAGAACATTTCGGATATAGTGGGCCTTCATGACAATGTTCTAGTGCCTTAAAATAGGCTTCATGGATTAGTTGGTTTATCAACACAGAATATAACGCGCAAGATCGGATTTGGATCGGTACCAACTGGCCGATACCCGATCCAGCAAAAATATGCGATATCGAACCGATATCCGATCCAAGTATCGGCATCGGTGCATCCCTAATACAGAATGATCAAGCTTTGTGTATTAATTGCGGGTTATGATGCTGAGAGCTGCAGTCAAGCTGGGTGATACTCCTGTCCCTGCACATTTCCCTGGGTACTTCTAAAAGAGCAGTCCAAACAAAAAGTTCTATAAGCTCTTGAAAAGCTTGTAGAATTGACACAGGACCACCTCTCAAGACACATTTACAATATCAAGCACCAATCTGAAAGACTGAGGAAATTGAGAGAGAATCTTACTCAGGATGAAGTAATAGTTCATGTTGACTAAAGTGAGAACTACACTAGTAAATATACTAGAGAAATAAAAGAATCTAATTTTGGAGGTGGCAACCAGCAAGTAACTCTTCATACTAGAGTTATTTATTTACTTCAGCACAATTCAATAGCCACATGGGCTCACCTTGACCCAGTCCCGATGAGCATCCGAGTCGAACATCCCAATGCAATCAACATCCACTTTATTTCAGATGAGATCCACATCTCAGTATTGCAATAAAACAATCTAGCCTCAACATTCCCATTAATGTGAGGATTTAATCATGTCATGTGGAATATCGCAGAGGCAACCCATGCAAAGAGTACTCTAGATGGAGTGGTGCCTTGAATTGTTTACTTGCATAATAGATCCTCATCCTTGCTTTTTTTAATCAGCTATATCTAAGCTCATTGTTAAGCCTCTTTTAAATTTTAGAAAAAGAGGTCAAAACAACTGCAAAATTAGTACCATCCGACCTTAAAAGAGTAACTGGGACCATGAGAACTCATCAGGTGATTAAATATGATAAAGAGCATTTTCAGGTTTCACATTTTTAAGTGAGGTTTAAGAACAGTACAAGTTACATTATTTAACTAGTATTTGATTTTAGCATGTCTGTACTTAAACCATTTTATAAAAAAAAAAAAAAAAAAATATATATATATATATATATATATATATATATATATATATATATATATATTTAATATAACATTTTCTCCCTTTAAGTTTATAACAACAAAACCAGCCCTAAAATACACCAAAGAAGGCCCCTGCTTTTGTGAGTCTTTTAGTGAATGTTTCAGTCAAAAAAGATTTCAACTTCAGACAATGTTGCTTTAGAATAGGAGAATGTGGAGTCGGTTTTGAAAATAGGAAAATGTAATTATTTTTACTTTAAAGATTGCCACCATTGTATAAATCATATTCCTAAGTGGTGAACTGGCAACCCTTGATAAATCAGGGACTACGAAGGTTAGTATAAATTTACTGTACTGGATTGTACTGGATCAAAAAAAAAAAGTACCTTCCATCCATTAGATACAAGGGGAAAAAGTTTAGTATTACTTTGAAGACATCAAAGCTGTTATTGTAGAGCCACAACCTGCAAAATTGTCAGCACAACAGATTTGTGTGCTGCCTGTGATTTGGCCAAAATACACAACAAAATAAAATGTGTGTAAAATACTGAAGCTAAAAATGTAGCACAAAAGTAACAGACAATTACTGAAAAATCTGAATGTTGTATTTGCCTGTGATTTGGGCAAAGTACATACACACAAAGAGTAAAATACTGAAACTAAAAACATGATTTTATGAAATGATAACACAAGGGCATAGAATTAGCATGGACAAAGGGGATGTGTCTCCACCAATAGCTATGGGTTATTGAAATGTCCCCACCAATCATTTAATTGCCTACAAAATAAAATAATGCTCTGTCAACTCTCATTAATGCTTTCATTCTCACAAATGTACAGATAGGATTACATCATGTTCTCAACTTGAGTTCCAAAGACATATGGACATTATGATTGGCTGCTACAGTATGCTTAAGTAATTACAGTTAAACTAAAACTGCAAGGAACTTTTCAAGTCAGGCTTACTGTGTAAGGGTGCTTTCACACCTACACTTTTGTTCCGGAACCTGGTGCGTTTGCCCAGTTAGCGCGGTTCGTTTGGCATATGTGAACAGGGCAATCGCGCTCGGATCCGCGCCAAAGCAATCGCTCCGAGACCGCCTGAATGAGGTGGTCTCGGCTCGATTGAAACGAACTCTGGAGCGGTTCAATTGCAGTGAGAAAGCAATCCGCTCCAACGGACCAACGAAGAAGCCTATCGCAATGTGTGATGGGTAATTACGTAAATACATACGATCTGTGAAAGCAGTAAGTTAGCTTGTTTTGCTAATAGCCTACTTAAAATGAACCGAGGATTAACCTGGAGCACAACGGAGGTCAAATGCCTCATCGACATTTGGTCAGATGAACATATAGCAGAACAACTATGCAAAACCCACAAAAACACAGAAATTTACAAAGTGTTCAGTGATCGTCTGATAGACATGGGCTTCAATCGCTCCATAGAACAGTGCCACGCAAAAGCCAAAAAACTGCGTCAACAGTACATAAAAGTACGCGACTCACTTCGCAAAACAGGGAGTTCTGGAGACGAGAAAGATAAGTTTACCTGGTTCGACGAACTGCACAAAATACTTGGTACCAATCCAGTAGTTGATCCTGTGGATGTGGTGGAGTCTAATAATGAGCCTGACAACTGTGATCCAGCGTTATCAGCCAATACCCCTAGCCACGCTGATAGATCAAATCACGGTGAGTGGCAAGCTTTCATCCCCTAGTTCAAATGCTTAAACGTACATGCTGTAATGTACGCGTTGTTGTTTGTTTGTGAATATTTATGATCCACAAATATTTGTATACTGTTTAAAATGAAGGCTATACCTTGGATAGATGGATATTAATTTCTATATCAATGCTTTTTATTAATTTAAACAGAAATTACCATGCATGTTTTGTTAGTACACATGTACCATTTAATTTAACTCTTAGACTAGCAGTTTAAGTAAAATATTAATTTAAAACATTTAAAAATAATTAATAACTTGATTACAATTTAAGTAAATGACTTTAACTGATTTAATAGGTGATGATGGTGCTGTACTTCTGGATGAGGAGATGTCTGATGCTGCTCAGAGCACAGACAGCAGCTTCGAAGAACCAAAACAACGACTGCCTATTCCTGGAGCTCAGTCGCGCAAAAGAAAACACAAATCATCTTACCTTGATCAGAAGTTTTTGAGTTACATGGCTGAGAACAGAAGGAAGCTAGAGGCCTTGAATAAGGCTGAAGAAAAACATCTGGCTCAAGAGACTGCTATTTTTGAAAAGATGCTGAAAGCACAACAAGAAGCTGAAGAAAGTAGGTTTAGGAGAATGCAGGAGCAGCAACAGGCCAACTACCAAATGTTGCTTCAGGTAATGGGCAGTTTCGTAAATGCTCTGCATCAGGAACAACCAAGCTCCACACTGTCACATCCAACGATTCCTCCACTCATTCCTCCAACAACATCTGGTTCATGGCCAATTTCTGTACCAACCACCAAGCCGATTTCATCTGTTCCGTGCCCAGTGATGTCTATGCCTCAGCATGAACGCATGTCACAACCGTCATTAATTGAAAATGCACAGCCATGTGTATCATCCACACTGCATTGTGTGAACAGTGCTCAAAATTATTACAACCTGTAATACAAGTTCCTATACCTTTAAAAAGGTTTGTTCGTTTATTCTGTAAGTGCATGTTGCACGATGTTTTGAAAATGTGTATTCAGGCAGAAACCATAATAGAAAGAAGAGTTGTGGTCAAAAAGTTAATAATTCAGAGGCATTTAATTCATAACAGTTTTTCCAATCACATGGTCCTATAGTTTTGTTTATCAATGACCATCCTTGTATTAACATAACTTGCCACTGACAAGAAGTTTATTTTGAATTACCAGTTTTGTAAAGAGAGAGAATGTAGAGTTTAGTACAGAAACAATTTATGTACAAGTAAAAAGACTTTGTGATTAAGTGTTGCTTAATCACCTTATAACACTTCTGATTCTTTATAATCTAGAAACATAAAAACAAACTTTTAAAGTTGCATGTAAAGTGATACAGCATATGTATTTCATCCAATTTGGGGATTGTCAATCTTTAAAGGGCTGTTTCGCCCAAACAGAAAATTGGCATAATTTACTTATGATTCACTTTTTCCAAACCGGTTTAATTTTCTTTTAATTATCTGTTGAACACTAAATAATATACTTTGAAGAGTGCTGAAAACCTTTAACCATTAACTTCCATAGTATAATTTTTTCCTAAGTCAGTGATTAGTTTTTCAGCATTTTTCAAATCATCTTCTTTTTGGAACCACTTATGGTGAGCTACTATATTTAAATTTATAGCATTTCTATATTTATCTGACATTGTTTATTTGATTTTAGAAATGCTGTACACATTCATATTCTTGAAAAATATCTGCAAAGAGCATCTCTGACGTTATTGCCTTGAACATTCTCCTGTTCCTGAGGTCTTGCATCCTGTGGTTGTTCTTCCTCCTCTTCTCTTACATCATCTCTCCCATAGAATTCTTCATTGTGTACTTCACAGTAGTTGTGTAGCACGCAACAAGCAGAGACTATACGACTAACAAGAGTAATGTGGGCCTCACATTGCTTTAGTAGACAACGCCAGCGTCCTTTCAGGCGCCCAAAAGCACGCTCTACAGTCATTCGAGCTTGACTTAAGCGGTGGTTAAATTTGATCTGTTCAGGTGTTACTCCTCTTCCCTCAGAATAAGGCTTCATCAGCCAGTGTGACAAAGGATAGGCAGAATCCCCTAAAAGAAAAAGTGGCACATCAATTTTCTCAAATGTTTCAGTCCAGGTCGGCAGAAGGGTGCCACTACTACCACGATCAAAGAGTGAAGAGAGGCAAAAAACACGGGCATCATGAACTTTTCCTGGTTGCCCAACGTTAATGTCCCAAAATTTCATCTTGTTGTCAACCACAGCTTGCAAGACAATGGAGTAGTTTCCCTTTCGGTTATAATAATCTGCAGGTGTGTTGGATGGAGCTTTAATGTTTATATGTGTTCCATCAATAGCTCCTGCTACTTGAGGGAATCCCCACCTGTCACGAAAGCCCTGCACAATCATTCTGAACTCTGCTGCAGAGGGTTTCTTGATGTATTGTGGCTTCATTATCACATTTATTGCAGTCACAACTTCTTGAGTGATAATGCAGCACGTGGACAACCCAACACCAAATAAATGTGAGATGGACCTATATTCAAGATTAGTTGCCAGTCTCCAAATACATATTGCTACACGAATTTCGACAGGAACTGGTTTTCTGTATCTAGTATTTTGGCGAGTTAGCCAGGGCCGGAGTGTGTCACACAGCAGAATGAAGGTGCTTCTTTGCATTCTGAGATTTTGCAGCCATTCGTGGTCCGTCCATGTAGTTTTGATGTATTTCCACCAGTCACAACTACGTGGGAACACCCACATTGTCCTGCAGTAATAAACAACGAGAGAGAGAGAGAAAAAAAACATTTTATGTAGACATTCTTGAAATATATATTTTTTGAATAGCAAAATTAAATTGATGACAGTAAAGGCATGTATTAATAGTACCCTTCCCATAATATATTTTACTACAAAAACACACACATAGAACATTATGCAGTTTTATATTTTCAAAATATTTATTTCTAGATTATTTGTTGGTTTAAGTCAACACTTAGCGAGAAATAAAAAGACCATCGGGCGCGCTTTTTCTCTCACTCTCTTATTCATACATACATATATGCATACGTACGTATGTATGTATGTATGTATGTATGGGGGGATTACACATACCTGATGGATCTTTGGCGACGATGTCTGTGGGTAAGCAGCACGTAATCGCCATTCAAAATCACAGCCCGCCTTTTCAGTGTGTAATGCTGCCTTATGGCTCTTCGTCGTAGAAGAAGAATTTTAAAAATGTTTGCTCGCCGAACCCTGGACTCCTGCTCAAATTGATGAATTAATATAACGACAGCTACAAAAAAACAACAAAAAGCCCGCAGATGTGTTGTCTTTCCATCGGGACGGATCGCAGATGAGGGCGCATTTCCGGTAAACAAACCATGAGACTTTGACCAATGAGAGGACAGTTTACTCGCACGTGACTTGCATTAGAAAATTTGGTCCGTTTAGAAACTTTGCAGTGTGAAAGCGAACCGCTCCAATGAATAATTGCAACATTGTATCAATTTTAATCCCTGTTTCGGAACAACTGAATCGATTCACAGGTGTGAAAGCACCCTAAGACTCAGGTGAGACATTGGCATAAGGAGCTACTTTTCCTAGAAAGTTGTAAATTACTTGAATTACTTGCAGCATAAGACATGCTTGCTTTAATGTTATTTTTATATTATTAATTGTATATTTGTTTGTTCATGTTATTAAAAGCATGAAATAGAACCTGTGCTGTTCTATTTACACAATCAGAGACAGAGACAGAACAGATATATAAAGTCATCTTTTAGCTTTTAGCATGTGTTAGCCTTCACTCAATTTTGGGGATTTACACCTACCTAACTAACCTAACAGTTCCTGACTCCAGTAAGCTACAAACACAAACTGGGTATCATTGGAAAGAAGACACTTTGAGCTTTACTGTGGTAAAAAATATAAAAAGTTATACATTATGAAGTTATAAGAAAAAAAAATTATATTGTGTTCAATATTTGTTTTTCCATATACAAACACAGGAAAACATTAATGTAATGTCCTAGAAAAAAGATGACTTGAAAGCCAAGTGTCTCATGAGTTTATATTTCAAATTTTATGAAGATAGCATGCAAAATGAGATTTCTGTAAAAAGTTTTCTGAGACTATATCAGTGTCCTCCTTTCACTCACCGTCAAGAGGCACTTTCTCAAAAACAATCATCCCTGAAACCTTTACAGTTGCTGAATAATTTGGTCTACATTTACAGTTTATGTATCTTTGGAAAGAAGACACTCTGGGCTTTATTATCCATCATCTAGAGTTTATAATGCTAAAAATAAAAAAAGTTAGAGATGCTTAAGTAATGTTAAAAAAAATGCACAGCACTAAACATTTTATTATTTCATAAACAAATGTGTGAAATTAGTCCTGGAACAACACATAAAAGTAATAGGTCAAAAGCTACATATCTCCTGAGTATATGTTTTGAATTTGATGTCAAAATCATGCAAAATGATATTTCTGGAATTATTTTTCTGAGACAATGTCTTGTGATTTTCTCCCTCTCCTTGTTTGTGGAGAGGTCTGATGACCACACATGTACTGGGGTTTCTAACACAACTCTTTTAGTCTTTTCACATACCACAAATGTTTAATTGTAAAACAATAGACAGAAACGTATATTATGAATGATTTATTTGAGCACAAGAAGTACATTGTTTGAAATAAGTCCAGTGCATATGCAACAAAAAGTCTTAGAAGAGTTGTTGTTATGCTCTCTCACTTTGTCATTGGCTGCTGCTTGAAATCCACTCCAGCAGATTCAGCTACGTGACAAAAAAACAGAATTAGGATTCTATTGTAAACCATTTCCCCCCTTGAGTAGCAAACACGATTTACTCTGATGCCCTTTTATTGATAGGATAATTATTACAGATAGCTTAGCTATCAGCAGCCATTCGATAAATGGCAAACATATGATTATGCAAAACATTACTGAAAGATTATCGCTACCGGAGAGACATTCACACTTATACAAGCAAGCTTCACAGAAGAACTGAGACGTAAACAATGTAATACAACTCACCGTTAGAAAATACTCTCTTCATCCAGGTCATGTAAGTATCAGTTCTCCTCTTCACTTCAAACAGTCTCTCAAAACTCTCTTTAGCAGAACAAAACTTTTGACGATCTATTTTCATTGTTTACCAGCCGCTCTGCCATAGCTCAAACTGTTAGCAGCTGTGCAGCAGGGGGCAGGTGTGTCGCGGGATGATTGACAGATCGCTGAGCCAGTGACAGCAAAAAGACTGCAATAACACCACAGCCGACCAATAGATGTTTATATATTGAATATATCATGCAGCCATTGGCTAAATTCTCCGTCAGTCAAACTAAGAAGGAAGTAGGAAGTTACTGATCGGATGGCAGCCTATGCAGAGTCAAAACACGAGGCTTTGTTTAGATTATAACTTTGACTTTTTATTCAGTTTGTGGTCTCATTTTATCTGTAACACTGTAAACTATGACATCGAGTTGCCTTTTACTACAAAGATGCCGTTTTCGCGTGTAAGTAACATGGTAAAGCATGGTGAAACAGGTCTCCGGTAGAAATGATGACATAAACAAAAGAATAAACCATCCATAATTCAACACTATTGTGTCGGTGGACTAAATGTGCTTGATGGGATGTTTTTCTATGGACTCTTACCTTTCAAAATAAATCGTGATGTACAGCAATGAATGCGTGTGTTTGTTGTTATTACTATGATATGTACTCCATGTCTAATAAGCATTTTAAGTTTAACTTACACAAAATTTAGCAAATACGTTCTTTATACGCTTCCCATTGAAAAACAACTAGCTGCAATGGCTGCTCGAGGGTTGTAGCTTTAAACTGATGTACAATTTGTCAAGATTACTCAAGTCCATCTTGATGTAATCTATTGATAAACATTGACATGTGGAAAAACAGCGCCCCAGGACGCCCGCGTCGGGGTCGATGGGTAAAGGGTAAGAGGGGCAGAGGTAAATTAGGTCCCCAGCAATATCAAAAGCAAATCTATGACCTTGTGAACAAAAACATGTGACAATTACTGAAAAATTTTCAATTTTTTTTTTGCTTGCGTTTTTGGTAAAGTACACAAAAAATTGTAAAATACTAAAACAAAACAAAAAATAGAAACATTTCACAAAATAATAAACATGAAAATTACTGAAAAATCTGAATGCATACCTGTCAACATTGGGATGTGAAAATAAGGGATATGCCCACCATAATAAGGGATTCCCCCGACACCCCCGCCCCACCCCCCCTAAAAAATCCCCAAATTACTAAATATGTTTATTTAGAGCTGTTTCATTGTAAATAAACAGCTAAATTGTCAGTAATACGTTTTATTATTATAAATAATATATTTATAAAAATAAATAATATACATTACCAGCAAATACCCCAGCCAACATGTCCACGTGGGCCCCACATGGGATTTTCCTGGGCTTTGTGGGTGTCAACTGGGCATGGGCTCAGAGTGGGCATTTTGTTGGGCTGAATATGGGCCCCAGCTTGAATAAGGTTGTGGGTCCCAGTTAGGCAGCCCACATACTATATTTGTGGGTCCTAAATGGGCCACATATGGGCAAAATTAGACAGTATTTAAATTAATTTTATTATTTTTGCAGTGTGTTTGCTTTTGTACAATTATAATAACAGCTCAACCATTTTTTAAATAAAATGTTAAGTATTTCATATCACATTTATGTAATTTTTGCAGTGTGTTTGCTTTTGTACAATTATAATAACAGCTCAACCATTTTTTAAATAAAATGTTAAGTATTTCATATCACATTTATGTACATAAGATGGTGATATTGGATATTTTGTATATGCTAAATATGAGTCATTTCTCAATAATGATATTACTACTACTACTAATAATAATAATAATAATAATAATAATAATAATAATAATAGTTATTAATTATATATGTAATGTACGCTAATCCTAGATCATTCTAAAATATATGGGAGATTATATACGTATTTAATTAAACCGATTAATTAAATATTACATTATTTCTAATAATATAAAAACACTTCCGTTGTGCATCATCCAATCACTTGGCGTCGTGCCTTCACATTTGAAAAAAGAAGAAACGGTTGCCACTCTCCTCACGGACTGACTCACGGAGTTACGACGGACTGACTGCTTGACTGAAAAAGAAACGCTCAAGTAAACTTTTAAGGTAAGTTGTGCATTTCGTTTTGTTTTCAGTTAGTGAAATTATGTTGTTAAATTATATGTTAACTTTCAAGTTTTCTATATCGGGATAATGTCTTTCATTAGTTTAATCTCGTCACGCGCCCTCTGAACAATGGTAAAAGGCCTGATGAAGGAAGATTATAAGCTATTTTAAATTGGTCAAATTTAGCAGTCTAATGTTATTCTCAAATTTCCGATGTTATAGACTTAATTTTTTTAATCCATGTCCTTATCCCTGTTCGGTCTTGTTTCTTGAGGGGGCGTACGTTAAAGAAACAGTCCACTTTTATAATTTCTAATAAGCTCTTTTACAACTCTCCTAGAGTTAAACTGTTTAGCTTAACGTTATTTGTAACGTTAAAGTTTCCATTTCTTCAGTCTATTCCATGTCTATTCCGTTAGCTTAATTTTGCATAAATCAGGTAATGGACCGGCTTACATGCGGTGCGTCACTGGAAGAGAGGCACTCGTTCTGGCCGCGCCCCCGGTTCTGAGGGGCTTTCCGGCTACCCCGGGCCTATCGGAGATCCGACGACGCTGTGGTATCGTTGCCTTTTAGGCGGGATTCTGACTTCGAGGTGTTCAGTCATAATCCCGCAGATGGTGGCTTCGCGCCAGTGGCTTCTCAGCCAAGCGCACGAACCAAATGTCTGAACCCGCGGTTCCTCTCGTATTGAGCGGGATTACTAGCGCAACAACGGCCCACATCAGTAGGGTAAAACTAACCTGTCTCACGACCGTCTAATATGTGGCGATATGTTTTTGGCTGACTGATATGGCTCATTCTGGTATAATAATGAGGTCACCAGGCTTTTTTCAGTAAAAAGATTTGGGTTGAATCTTCAATTTCTTTAAAGATTTAAGCTTCATTCTCTCGTAAAGATATGTCTTTGTTGTATAAAAACAAGAGTTTGAACCAAAAACAATATTATATATATTATTTATATAATATTAATTTAATAATTATTTAAAGGAAGGTAATACCATATAAGATCTACAAATAAGGTCGGTAACACTATAATAACTACCCACAATGAACTATCTATTAAGCATTAGTATCTAGTGAATTCATTATCTGTAAAACATTAACTCTACATTAATAAACGTTAGTAAGCAGTTCATAACTGCAGCTACAAATGCTGTATTCTTCACTTAAAACCACATTTATAATGTGCTTAATAATTGTACTTTCATACTTTGCTAATGATTTTTTTTATTACTAAATGAAGTTTTGCATTATTTACAAACCAGTTATTTAAGCATAGTTGGTTGTTTTTAAGATAATTCAGAATGTGAAAGTAAATTATTAATAAACTATTCAAATTAACATTTATAATTCTTATTATTCAGGGATATACTAATAGTTAATTTGTATGTTAATAAATGCTTTATTAACTCAACTTCATCCAGTTTTGTGACCTAATCTAAAGTGAGGACTATTTTTGCTTTATTAATCCCTTATAAATGACTACTAAAGTACTCAGTTCTAAACAGAAAATAAGAATATAAACAACATTATTCATTCCTATTCATTTGAAGATACACAAATGAAACTGTATCAAATAAAAAATAAATCTTTGCAACCTTATGTAAAATAAAATTACTGTGCAGTTTAAACATTGCATCCTATTATATTGTTAAATTATTATATTGTTGTTTTATCCAATTTTATATTATATTTTGACACTCGTTATTCAGCAAAGTTTAAAATTTACAGTAATTTTACTTTTTAGATAAGATTTGGTCTTTAGATTAGGTCACCAAACTGCATGAAGTTAAGTTAACAAAGCATTTATTAACATGTATAGTAACCATTACTATAATGCCTGAATAATAAGATATATAAATGTTAATTTCAATAGTTTATTAATCATTTACTAACTCATTGTGATTGATCTTAAAAGTCACCAACTACTCTTAAATACAAATGGTTTGTAAATAATGCAATACTTAATTTAGTAATGAAAAATCAACCAGTCACAAGTTATGAAAGTACAATTATTAAGCACATTATAAATGTGGTTATTATTAGTCAAGAATAGAGCATTTGTAGCTGCAGTTGTAAACTGCTTACTAACATTTAATAATGTAGAGGTAATGCTTAACAAATAATGAATTCACTAGATGCTAATGCTTAATGAGTGATTCATAGTGTGTAGTTAATATAAAGTGTTACCATAAGGTGTAATAATAACCAACCTAACATTGCATTATTTAAAATTGTGCATTACATTGACGTCTTTTATTATTATTTTTACTATTAGTGTAATTATTTACAAATAATTTCTTTGTATAAAGTTTAAAAAAAAAATTGCACTGCAGTTCAGGATACTCGCATTGCTAGCATTAAGAGACACAGGCCTCAAATAATTAAAATAAAAACGAATCAATTGAAACAATAACACATTTTTCACAATTGTTTTGAAGAGTGAAGTTTTTTTTTCATTCCTCTGATAATTTGTTGTTCTTTTGTCTTTCTTTTAAAAAAATATTTCAGTGGAAAACAGCGAGCTGCCTTGACAGCCCAGCAGGATCTTGAATGGAGGTCAGTGCATTCAGATATGCAAGCTGCATAAAAGATTGGTGTTGAAAATATTGATTGATTTAGTAATTTTCTTAAGTGTTAATAAATATATATGTAAAGTATCTATCATTAAAACTAGTGTTGAATTTGATTATTTTAACTTGAATATTGAACATTTGAAATTTAAGGTAATTTTATTTTTAAGGTAGATTATTTTAGACATAAATCCCTAGACTCCAGATATCTATTTACTTTAAATATGAGATTAAAAAAAAGTCTTAATCAAATTCAGTATTATAAAATTCAAAATGCAGATAGCAGTTCAGAGGTCAGGAGAGTATTTTAGAAAATACATTATGCAAATCTGCCTTAGAAAATCAATTGTCTTAAATGTTTAGTTTTGTTAAGTAACACTTGTCAATAATCCAATTTAACACAATTCTCATTTGAATAGTTTTGTAATTTGAAACAATGAAAAAGGCATTAGATTGACAAAACAATGAATAAAATATATATTTTAAATGCTTACCTTTGACTTTGCACCTGTCTGTCAGGCATACCTGCCAACATTTGGTTCCGGGAAATTTCGTGAGTTTTCCGGGAGACAGAACAATACGGGAGACGGGTGTGAAATACGGGAGACTCCCGGGAAAAACGGGAGTGTTGGCAGGTATGCTGTCAGGTGAGCATATACAAATGCTTTATAGTTTGAGTTTGGAAGTAGCTGTCACTCTGTGAAAACCATTGTAGGTTCTTTAAAGTATCCTTAACATACAACCTGTATGTATAAAAAAAAATGATGGTAATATCTTCAATTTTTGATAATATATAAAATTATCACCTTTGTAGTTGCCTGTCACTGTCACCAGCGAGCTGCAATCAGGGATTGCTGGTATACACACTCACATTCACTTAAACTACATATCCGGACTCAAATGGACTACAAATCCAGTCATGCCACACACACACACACACACACTCACCTACTCCAGCTGACCATCATCAAGACACTCTCACACACACACACATTCACGGCTGCGGATCATTTCACACTCATTAAAAGGACTATATATTTCAGGTTGTGTACCCCTCTTGTTGTCTGTCGTATTTTGAGTTACTCCTATGATGTCCGTGTGTTCCTGGTTTGTTTTGCCTTGTTTTAGTTTTCCTGTTTTGTTATAGTTTTTCATTAAATCATCTTAAATGCTGCGTTTGGATCCGCTCTTTGTTTTTCCCTCTCTGAACCCTGCAACGGACCGTAACATTGCCTAAACAAGTGGTTTCCAACTTTATTGTATGTGACCGTTTTTCTCCAAATTATTTTTATAGCCTACTTAACACTTAATCATATTATCACTCCAGTAAGCTTGTGGCAAGTAAAGGGACTCGCGGATCAAAACCAGTTCGAATCAGGCTTGGAATTTTGAGCGCAAATTGCTTCATTCGCTCCAGTGCTTCTAACAGTAGGATAACAGGGGAGCAAGTCATTAACTCTCTTTCCCCCAATACTCTGGCCCGAATGGACAGCGATGCGGCCGCAATTTTGGTTAATCGTTAACCCACTAGACAAAGGAGGCTTTTAAAAGACCTCCATCACGAGACTTTTGGATGACCGATCATGTGTTCGCCCACGAGACATTCTTATTTCAGCCAGATGGACAGAATTTACTGACAAAGAGATCTCTAGAAATTAATGAATGAGACTTCTTATAAATGTTATAACCAAGGCAAAATTTGATATTTTGAATGACATTTATAGGTACTGATGTGCTGTGTTTATTCCAACCAACCAGGTTCATAATGTGAGGTTTTTACCCCTAAAACAGGCTAAAATGATCTGTATGTGTCTGAAATGCTTTATGTTTGGATTTAAACAAAACCTCTTTTTATTTGCAATACATTGCTGTAAATGAGAATTTTGTAATACGAACTGTATTCGTCTTGTAACATTTGATGTCAGATAGTTACAATCTTACCAGAGATTTTACCACGTGAAGTCTCTTGCAGTTGGTTAATGATTAAACCTGATCACACTGGTATGGGGCGTGGCCCCGCCCATCATGGCAGTCGGTCATTGGGTGACAGTCTTAGAGGGATGGATCAATACGGGTCCCTTAAAACGTCCTTGACGCCCTAAATCTGCGCCTTTAGCATCAAGACGGTTTACGCCCGCTCTGCATTCGCCCCCGGTTGCCTGCCACGCGATCGGGTCACCACAAACTTTTCATGCAAACCTCTTAAGTTTCGGACCACTGAAACTTCCGCGAACTGACTCTCTACGGAGTCCGTTACCCCGGTAACCCAGGACGACGAGCTCCACTCACGCCCAAGGGAATCCCAGCAACGTCACAGAGAAGCCACACTTGAGCACCACGTGTTTCCTCAGGCCATCTCAGCGAGGGAAAATCCAGTCAAGAAGACTTTAACAAACTCGCAAGTACATGACAATTGTTGTCTCTGTCTGATCTGGTGCATATGATTTTAAGCAGTTAAAGATGAGTCAATTCTCTGCTTTTGTGGTTTCTCAAGTTTCTAAGATCTAGTACGAAATACTAGATGGTCTGGGACTGTTTGTCAACTCATTTTGCATCCTCTGAACTGCCTGTGTGTGTGTGTGTCTGTGTGCGCGTTTGTTTGATGTTGTTTCGTTTATTACGTAGTTAGCCTCATGTATCGTAGTGTAGCCCAATAAACCTTTGTTCTCCTTTGTAAGAACTGTGTTCTTGTTTATGTGCTTCTAAGTCTTTGCCTCAAGCTGTAGATCGTGTTACCTTGCTAAAAAGTTAACCCTATTCTGTGTTATGTTATGACCGGTGGCCACGGAAATAATATAGACGAGATTAGTAAATGTGATGTCTCTATTTGCGGGACACACTTCAGATAAAGTTTGAATCTTTGGTCTGATTCAATCCGACTCAATTGAGTCGAATCAATGATTCGAATCTTCAAGATCCGAGTCATTGATATGAGCTAATATTTCCAAATCGATCTTTTAACGTAGATTTCTTACACAAGGATGACAAATCCAAATGTTTATTACTGTAACCACATACCTTTTAGCAGAATTATTGGCCTATGTTATTTTAAATAAAGTAACAAAAAGTTGGCCATTTGTTATTAAATCATACCCCTGCTGAAAAATCCAGCTTAAACCAGCCTAAGCTGGTTGGCTGGTTTTAGCTGGTCGACCAGCCTGGTTTTAGAGGGGTTTTGGCCATTTCCAGGCTGGTTTCCAGCCATTTCCAGCCTGGTCTTAGCTGGTCAGGCTGGGAGTTGACCAGCTAAAACCAGCTTGACCAGCCAAAACCAGCTATGTCCAGCTTAAACCAGGCTGGTCAAGCTGGTTTTAGCTGGTTTAAGCTGGTCATTTTCCAGCCTGACCAGCTAAGACCAGGCTGGAAATGGCTGGAAACCAGCCTGGAAATGGCCAAAACCCCTCTAAAACCAGGCTGGTCGACCAGCTAAAACCAGCCAACCAGCTTAGGCTGGTTTAAGCTGGATTTTTCAGCAGGGACATTGCCAATATACTGACCCTATTTTAAATTAAAAAAAAATGTTTGTATTCTGATATGTAGGCAAACATAATAATGAAACCGGGACCCCCATTTTTGTAACTTATGGCCTACATCATTATGATTATGTTACTGTTAATCCCCTTTTCTGTGATCGCACATTAAAATAGATCAAATTCAATCTGGTTATTTACTGAAGAACAGTTTACTAATGTTGCAAATTATTATAATTTTTTTTGGGGCCACTGAGTGTAACAACAGAATATTAGGGATTACAGTCTATAATGTGTAATATAAATGTTTCTTTTCTGTGTTTTTTTCAGTTTAGTTAAAGTATGACATTATAATTTGAACAGCATTATGATAGTCTGTTTCTCTTTATCTCGAGGTCTCCATAATCCAGGACCAGGCTATATCCTGAGCAGATGCTGTGGTGGTCATTAGGGGTGTCAAAATGAATCGTTTCTTCGGTGCACCGCGATGCAGATGGGGACAATTCGATATCGGTTCAGTAATAGAACATAACCAGTTATTACGCACTGACGTCATTTATCCCCTATGCTTGATGTCGCGGTAGAATACTATGTCGAAGGAGGCGAGGGTGAGTAAATAAAACACTCCTACTACTTAAAAAGCTGATCTTTCACTGACACTGAGGTATGGTAAAGCACGAGCCGATATTTCACTACTAGGGAGAAATGCTGTAAAACTCTAACTCTCTCTCTCTCTCCCACACACACACACACTTTGGCATTCGACCCGATGGCATGTTCGTGAAGTAAATTTCCCTCCTCTCGGCTGTTTGTGGATCGAGACACAAGCGTGCCTGTGGTGCGAGTTTATTGTATTGTATTTATTCTATTACGGATTACCTGATAACCACGTATTATGCACATATAGACTGACCTGCCGCTGTTTTTCCCACGTTAAGCCTGGTTTATACTCGACGCGTCTGCTAGTTTGCTTGAGTGTGTGCGGCGAATGTGACGTCATCGCGGTGTTAGCGAAAGTTCGCTTTGTGTGCGCGCGACATGATTTCGGCTGGCGGTGTGCACGGCATTTTTTGAGACCCGAGCAAACAGTGCGCGCAGCGCCGCATTTGATTTGAGTTGAGTATGAACCACTTTGAAGAGGTTTTGTCTAAAACAGTACGACTGTACAGACATCTTTATGATCCGTGATCATACAGAGAACCTGACGATCAATAATTCTTGGCTAGAAATAGCAACAGCCGTGGGAAAGGAGGAAAGTTTATGTTAAAAGGTTTAGAAAAACCTGAGGGATTGTTAAAGCCAAAAGAGGCCATGGCAAAGTGGAGACCCATGTACACTATTACAGAAATATGTTTGTCCACCAGTCATAGGTTTTACACTGATGTAAATGTTACAATTTTGAAGTTAAAACAATTTAATAGTTACAAAACTAAAATGAACAAATTATTGCTTTGAAAACTGGAAAGGAATATTTGAACCTTTCGGTTTACACTGATGCCCTGTTTTTCTAGGGTTTATTGGTGATAATGGTCAGTAATGTTGGACCATTATTACCCTTTTAGCATAAGTAGAGGACAGAAACTAGCCAGACAGTAATGTGTGAATTGTGGAGCGGGCTAAATCTAAAAATCTAAATCTATTTTTTAGTAAGTGTGCTTTTTTTTTTGCTTTTATTCTTGCCATAATAAAGAATATATTTGTAGAGCAACCCATGTTCAGTTGTCATTAATATTTTAATAAACTTTATTAGGTAAAGCTGTTCGAGAAAAAAAATCTTGAATTGTTATAAAGATCCTTATAATTGTAGGGCAGTGTTTTGTTTTGTCCACAAGATGTCGCTCTGACACTGTTGTATCAAAGTATTTTGAAGTTTCTTGTGTTGTTTGAGCCTCTTGGCATACCGTAGTGTTGATAAATGCGTAGTGCACCATATTTTCCTCAGTTTGTGTTATCAACACTGATAGGTAAGACGTGTTCATGATAGTGGGATCCTTATCTAAAATATATCTTTGTTGTTAACACTCAAAAGTGCTGTTTACTGAGATATTCTGTGTACTAAACTGTTGAAGATCAAATGCAGAGTTATATGAAGAGTTAAAAGGTTGTTGTATTTTGGTATAAAGTGATTAAGGAGATGTACGGCTCTTGAAAAGCCATTGTGTTACAATATAAGTAGCAGTAGTCAATAACAGTGAATATTTTTGAGATTTATTTTATTGTATTGAGACTTAACTAAGTTTGTGTTATCAACACTGATAGGTGCCCTTCTGTCAAATAAATGGCCGAGTCATGATCGCGAACTTCTCTTTGCCTGCATCTCCTGTTTACCATCCCACGAACACATAAAACACAACGCAGAGTAGCAGCGGTGGTGCTGGAGACAACCAAGCACGCAGAGAGCGACTGGGTTACATCTTTGGTGCTGTGACCCAGATGGGAGTGAGGTTTAGGGGGGTGAGTGTAACGGAGGCCAGCTAGTAAGTGCTGTGCAAGTAAACCTCACTCCTCTGACCTCTAAAGGTGCTCTAGCAATAGACGCTAGAGGCCATGGTCTTTAGCCTCCTTGGTAGAGCAACCGACTCCCATGCGGAAGGTCGCCGGTTCGATACCAGCTAGGAGCTGGTTGGGTGGCGTAGGACCGGCGGGGTTACATAATCATTAAAACAATTGATAAAAACAATACAAATCGTGAATGATATTAATGCCATGACGTAGTTCCGGAAACTTCCTACTTCTCCGTTTATCGGTCTGACTTTACAGTCAGTTTCTTTTGACCGCCCCCTGTCATTTTAAAGAATATCACAACGGCGAACGTGGCAAGTATCTGCGCAGTGACCGCGCAGTCAGCGGAGGCGCGCGATGCGGCGCCAGACAAAAGTATAAATCCAGCTTTACTCATGGGTGAACAGCGCTTTCGTTTCTAAAGCCAAGCGCAGCCCTTTCTGTTGAGCGGGTGAAGTCAATGACCAATCATAGGGGTTGAAGAACTTGCCAGCGCTTAAAAAGCAAGCGGGATAATATTTACATTAGTTTATTTGTTATGAAACTTTTATGAATTGCTCGTGCTGTCTTCTGAGCATGTATTGGAGTTTTCATTCACAAAGAGTGTTTTTTTGAGCAGGTAAAATTAAAGGTACAGTTCATATACTGCTTGTATTAAAGGACAAATTTGTATTACAAGTAATATATAAATATAAACATATTTATAGATTTTAATACAATTTTTTTTCTTGTGAAAAAAATCTAATTATGTATGGAAAGCATCATCAATGCACCGTGATGCACCGAGATATCGAATTGAACCGAATTGATGGCATGATAATCGTAACCGGACCGTGAGACCAGTGTAGTTTCACACCCCTAGTGGTCATGGAGGAGTGGAGGGCGTGGGACTGATTCCCAGTGATAGACCCCAGTGATAGACGAGTCTCCGTATTGATCCCATGGGCTTCCTTGGACACCCGCCAGGGACCTCCTCACACCTCCAGCTTCTCCACGAAGGACGCACAGCATTCTCCAGCCTCCTGTGCCTAGACTGCAGCTCTATATAATAAGTTTGGCCAAAGGAGAAATGGTCATGCCCAACTGTGCCTTGTTTCTCTTGAGGATTTTTTTCCATCACTTTGGTCAATTGGTGAAGTTTGTTCCTCGCCGTTGTCGCCACTGGCTTGCTTGGTTTGGGATTTGTGGAGCTGGGCATCGATAGATTTGCTCCAGTGTTTGAACTTTCAGCAGTGACATTTACATTACATTGAACTGAACTAAACTGAACTCTGAAAACTGAACTGACAGTTTACGTTTACAAGAACTTCTGTGTGAAGCTGCTTTGACACAATCTACATAAAAATGAAATCGAATTAAAGCTGAGGGGTTGGCACATGCCCACGAGTAATCCTCATCCCTGTTTAGTCATTTAAAAAAATGTTTTTATAAAATAATAACTTGCATGATCAATAAAATATGAGTTCCACATTCTGAGTTGAAAGTCATTTTTTTCACTGTAGAAATAGTATGTAAATGTATCATGTATTATGACAGGTACAGCTTTACTAGAACATTGTTCGTTAAAGGTGACAAGGTTAGAAATTGTATTTTGCATAGTACAGTACAGTAATGAATATAGAAATATAAACAGGGCCCAGTTCTGACCCACTGGGGACCCACAGTAAGCCCATATAGGGGCTATAAGTGGGTTGTATGTAATTACCCATCTGGGCCCCATAAGTGGCCTTAAGTTTGTCTGTGGCCCATCCTGGCCCCAGTTATTAGAGCCCATTTGGGACCCAAGTGAGCCCCTTTAATGAAAACCTATATGGGGCCCAGTGGGCTTTAGCCCACTATGAACCCATCCTGGGCCCATATGGTTATACACACATGGGGCCCAAGTGGAGCCAGAGGACAAAAATGTACGGGTCCCATCTAGGTTGCCCATGCAGGGCCCAAGTGACAGCCCACAAAAATCCTACTTGAAAATGTTGGCTGGGACATTAGCAAACAGTTCAGCTTATTAAAATTAATAGCTATTATAATGAAATAAAATCAAGCTATCAAATCTCATTAGCCGTTTCTTCACTGTATAACTTACACATTCTGATTAAAAGGGCAGCGAATGAATCTCCTATTTATTTAGATTTTTTTCGTATGATTACATTAATTAACAGGTGTCACTTTAAAAATGAAACCATCTAACGTTATAAAGAAAGCATTCGATTGCTCTCCTAACTTTTTATGCTCATTTAGGACAAAATTAGTTGTGTTTGAAAAAAAACCCCACCAAGATCGACATCTTTAGATGTTATTATTAATTACGTGTATATGTCTATTTAAACATGCACCCAAAACCCAGACTTTCGCTCCGTTTCAAATCGCGTGTACAGAATCTGTTTGGCAAACAGCCTCCATTCATCACTATGGGGCGCGTCAGCTGACAGTCATGCACCACTATATGACTGTTTTGAGGATTGCATATGAAGGGGAGACGGCACTAGGGTTACCACTTTTAATTTAAAAAATATAAGGGACGCATACTGCAGTGGCGGCCACATCCCCAATCACAGGCCCAATAGCATGCCAGTGGTGGTATATCGCAACTTAAAATATGTTTTCAGGAAAGTATGAACACTTGGACATTAAAATAAACTGGCTTTTATTGAAATCTGTGTAAACAGATCAGATGCAGTCAGTCTTTCTCTTTTACAACTGCACTGTTATAGCTGATGTTATGTTTAAGAGTGTGGTACACCTGTGTTAACTCAGCTGCTGTAACATAGAGGACAGGAGAAAATACTAATGAACCTAATTTTAAAGGGTGGTATTGATAACAGATTTTGGCTAAAATATTTGTCATTATTTGCAGTAACACCTGTCCAAACATGGAAACAGCACATACGTAAACTAGCTACAAACATTAGCTAGTAAAGTTTTCAAATAGCCTATTTCTAATTTAAAAATATGGAAAGTTGCAATTTACTCATTTATTTTCTTTACATGAGCATTATGTTGTTATGTTAATGTAATAAATAATGTTTCATGTAATAAATTAATGCTTACGTGCCTGACTTAATCTTAACAAGCAAATCATAACATTACATTGGAACGTGATCCATTTACATTGTATTTACAGAATTTTTACAAATTACAATTTGTGACCCAGTGTGTGAAAACCAGGCCAAATCAAATTTTGAGAGAAAGTTTGATTGTTGTTATTGATTTCACTGTGATTTCAGTTGTTGATATGGTTTTACTCAGGTAATATTAAATACATATATTTTTATTATTTTCAGACTGTTTTTTATTTTATGTAGAAAACAGTAAATAAAAAATAAAAAAATGACTCCAGCTAGATTTTCACAGACTGGGTCACTGTCATTACCATGTCTGCTTTGGGAGAGACTTGGGGTACGAAGAACTGTCTGTGTCTGACTGTGCATTGATTTTTGTAAGCTCTGTCACAGAGCCACAGAGAACGCTCTCCGACAAATCGTGCAGTTGGCTTGAAAACAATTTCTACCACTCTGCAGCCAGGTATTTGTTTACTCCCACTCTCTGCGGTATTTTGCAGCCGCCTGCATTTAAACTCTGAAACTTTACACAGGGGTTACCAGGAGAAGCATCTGCCATTAGGCTACTCTCTGTCAAGACTAGACAGACTCTGCTTAAAAGAAACCCCCTCCTCACTGGACAAAGACCAATCAAACTAACGATAACATCAAGTATTACCCAATCAAAAGTAGGAAATGAGGCATCTTCATAAAATGAGGTGGAATGATTTGCATGAAAAGCTACTTAAAAAAAAAAGATAAAAATACGGGACAAAACTAGTCTCGTATTGATTCAAAACGGGACGTGCAATTTCATTCTCAAATACAGGACGATTACATATTTTAAAGGACGGGTGGCAACCCATATATATATATATATATATATATATATATATATATATATATATATATATATATATATATATATATATATATATATATATATACATATATACACTGTATATTATATATGTATTCAGTGTCGAAAATGCACCTTGAAAGTTAGAGAAATGTATAAGAACACTGTGTCTGTTGAAATAACCCTTCTGAGGTTACTGTATAGGTCAAAATCAGCTCAAAACACTTATAACTATAACTATAAACTATAATAAGTTTGATTAATCAATGAGATGTAATTGAATTAAATATGTGATTTTGGTTCACTGTAGCATGCATGATTCAGGAGAGAGAGGTCTTATGATGTCTTTAAGTCTTTTGTGTACTCCCTATGAAGGCTTATTACTGCTAAAGTATGAGTTTATTTGAACATTTATTATTGTCAGTTCAAACAGATTTAGTGATCATTATTCCAAATTGCTAGATGGGTTATGACAGGTTATGCACTACCAAGCATGAAGTTATTGTTACAGAACCGCAGCCATAACAGCTTTTTGACAGAGCGGTGATTGTAAAAAATAGATAAATAAATACAGAACTGAATAATGTAGTAAGCTGTTATTGACATAGCAAAAAATATGTTTTGCTCTGTGGTAATGCTGCCGTATTTTATCATCTCCAATGCAAAAGCATCTGCAGTGTTAATTAAATCACTGTAAAACACATCCAAAGGTCAGAACTGCCATTGGTGTGGAGTTAATTGGTTCAGTGTGCTGCAGACCCTTCTTTGTTTCCTTGTGTGAGCTGGATCTGCTGTCCTATTTCTGATTAGTCACCCACACTGCAGTGTGTAGGAACATACCACAGGGTGAAGCACACATTATACTGTATAGGCTAGCAATAAAGCAACTGCTGTTTACAAGAAGAAGCCTGAACAGTGTGCAATGCATCTGTGGGAGAAAAATAAGACACCTTTTAATATCTCCGTGGTTTAGAGTTTGAGCAATAGAGAGAGCAAGGGCCTCAATTACCACAAAATAGAAAAGCATAATTCACCAAAAATATATATTTAAAACTCGGCGAATTTAACATGACTGATGCTGCCCTGTTTACACGGTAAAAAGATGCCCTTTGCTCGTTCAGATTACAGGTAAACAGAGACACATTCCAGTTTAAAAACATGCCGTTTTAATGCTTAAGCCTTTTGTCCAATTATGATCAAACTTCATGGGATTTCTCTGGTCTTTCAATAGTGCTTTTGTAAAGATTTGTACATTTTAGTACTAAAACTATCAATTACTTGTTACTTACTAATAACTAATGCCTGAAAAATAGTTTGCAGTCAAAAATAAGTATTTTTTTTTTAGCAAAAGAAAAAAAAATCTATATATTTTGAACAGAATTCAGTGTAAAATATAAGTATTACTTTTAAAGATAGACAGGCCTATAGAATTATGATAAAAGTGCATCAACATAAATAGCAGCCGTTGTTTTTGATCTAACAGCTGCAAATCTTCATGCTTAACACTGTGAGTTTGCGTCAAGATGATGAAACATGGGCTGACATTTTAAGCAATGTTGTTAGGCAATATTACAGGGTGTGATGCTGCTTGGCTACTTTCATAAAATTGGCGACAAACATTTTACATAAAAATTTAAAATGTAAGTTAGTTTATACGGTGACGCATTGCTGCCAAACGCATAATTTTTTTCCGACTCAGCTATGTCGTTATAACGACATCTCTTCTTGTTATAACGAGATCTTTTCTTGTAAAAATGATATAATTAAGTCGTTATTTCCACATAATTGTGCTATATTTCTATATGAGCCACAAGATGGCAGAATAAGACAGGTCAATGTGCATGTTTTAAGAATAACCTTTAAGATTCCGAAATTATAGAGCATTAACCCTCAGGGGTCTCAGGTGATTTTGGGGCCCCTGAGATGTTTTGACATGCCCTGACATTTGTGCTAATTTCAGCTACTTATTACATGGTATTGGCCAACATATATTTTATTTGTATTCAGCACAAGCTATGCTACAACAATATGTGACAATTATTGATGTAAATGCTTTTGTTTTTTAGAAAAAAAATATTATGCGTGGTTAGTATGATTTGGAGAAAAAAATGTAGCTGAAATAAGGTACAAAAACACACTAAATGTGCTTGAGCAAGACTTTTGAGTAACCAGTCTGGTAGGCTAGAATATTTACTTCACAATTATGTAAAAATTATTTTATTCTCTTATTCAAAAGGAAACATTACAAAGATTTACATTTTGTTAAGTTTGTTTGGCTCATCTCAGGTCTGTGCGTGAGTGACAATGGTCATGAATAATTCACACCTGGAGAGACAAAAGACACTCCCCCACTCACCCATCAAGGACATAGTAAAGCAATGTCCATCTGCAAAAGCTAGCCCAAACTAAATGCTTGTTACATTTAATTAAAATTTTGTAGGTTGTAATTTTTTTCTATATTTTGCTTGAATTTTATTGTATTATCTTTCAATTTCTGAATATATTTGGTGACTAAAATATTATTTTAGTAAATATATCTGTTTCATAAATCTGTTTTGTTTAAATGCATCAAAATACATTGCCTATATTCACTGAGAAATGGAGGGAAATATTTGAAATGGTATAAAACGTGTTTGCAAAAATGTTGTAATAAAAACTTTCTTGTGCATTAATCCAGCATTTAATAATAATTTCTGAATGACTCTGGTATAATGACAAAACACAAGAATAATCAAAATAATATTTTAAGAAATTTTATATATATTTTGCCCAAATAGTTGCAGCCTTAGTTAACTTTTTCCAAACTTTAACAGGTTCAACTACGGTAAAATAAATAAAAATTAAAGTAATAACATGTATAACATGCGTCACGTTCTAGCCAGGGCGTGTGGGCAGCCTACGTCATTGTTTGTATTAATGGCGGAAGTGGGAAGAGCCGGCGTGATGCGCGCTCTGCCGGGAGAATTGTATGGATTACCTAGCAAGACAACATTTGCTTTCAAAATGAGTTGGAAAGTTCACCCTCCAAGCTTTATGCAGGTATGTCTGTCATGTGTATGTCTCATGTATTCGTGAAGATTGCGCTGTTTTTTTCTGACCTCAGTTTACATGTTGCGCGAGTCTCACGTGGACTATTGTAATAACAAAGCCTCGTGGGCGTGGTCGCATTAAAAATAATGAGCTCCAATAGAGAAGCTAGACATATCGTTGGTTTCATACTGATTACTTTATCAAGCAATAATTGTTTTCAACATGCACCGCTGCATTTAAAAGTAGACACTTCAAGCTTTCTATAGATATATGTCTCATGTCTGTGTGTTTCGTTTTCGCGGAGTTTCAGTGCATATTACTGATGTGTTTGTAAAAACAGTTCACGGAGAGAGAAAAGAGAAAGTGCCTTCACTGTTTATTTTCCTTATTTTGCAAAAGCAAACACTTTTGTTGTTATTGTGAGTGTACACAAAAAAACTAGACACCTAACAGATTCGATTGATGTATTGCTCATATCTGTATCATGTGAAAACACGTCAAAACGCGTATATACGCGCGCTTCGACCCCTGGGGGTTAATATGGGAATTTTAAATGTAACCCATGAATAGCTGTAAAAGGTTGTGAAACACTGTAGGCATTTAATAGCCTTTTTGCAAGACATGATGTTCTATAATTAATTTATTTAGCAATACATATTTTTGTAACGTTGTAACTGCCTATACTGCATCTTTATTTATCACATTTGGTTCATAGGTTAGTATTTTTTTGTTGGTGGTAAGACTGTATAGAACATACCGTTTCTAAATCTATCTGCCTCCAAAACTGATTCCATCTTTCCAACGCTCTATCATGCCCGACACCAACTTTTAAGGGTGGGTCAAGCGACATTATGTCACCGAAGTGTTACATTAAATTAGTTATTTTCCAATTAAAAGTAAGACGTTTAATAACTAAAGGTTGGCTAGAATGCATTTAAACATTAGGCTTTGGAGAGCGTTAACAGATGAACCAAGACTTTATCTATAGGCAGATAAACGTTTGTTTTTTTATTCGAAGTGTCAGTGCAAAAAACAAGAAAATACAATAAGACTAAAATATGGAAAAACTGTCAGATCGTACAGCACTTTGCCCACGATTATGATTATTAAGTTGGAATTGGTTTAAATTAGAATGCATGTGTGTTGATTCAATAATAATATTAACTGACTATAAGAAACTTTGCAATTACATGTCAACTTACACTAACCCTAACCCCAACCCCAACCCTAACCCCAACCTAACAGTCTACTTATAATCTAATGATAATTAGTTGCAATGTAACTTAAATTCAACAAACGGACCGTCAAAATAAAGTGTGACCATTTGTTTTTGTTGTTGTAAATATTTTAGGTGTTTAATTGTCTATGTGTAGATTGCAGCAACACAACAGAACAACATTGCTTCAAGTGTTTAACGTTTATTAGCCCAATAAGAAACTCCTGTTAGCTTGGCTTTCACCCGCTGCGCCTATTTTGTTATTTCTTCACTAGGCTATTTGTGTTGTTGTCGCTTGGTCCACTCTTCTTGATATGAGGACTAGTGCCTACTGCAGAATTAGTTAGACCAGGGGTACGTTTACGAAAACCATCGTTAACTACAGTCACAAATTCCTTTCAAGCATAATTCGTTGATTTGGCATTGATATTATATCCTACTTAATAATAATAATAATTGTATTATTATTATTAATATTATTAGTATATTTATATTATTATTAAAGTATGATTTTTTCATTTCCTAATGAATAATAAATATTAAAATTCATTTCTTTATAAATAGCCTCATTGTTTATTTATATGATTTATATATGATATTTGAATATGTGTTATGCTTTTGTAAGTGATTTTATGTTAATTTAGAATAGATTATGGAATATTTTTAATACTATTTGTAAAGTAAACATAGGCCCTATATGTACCATTTACATACAGTATATTTCAATTAATATAGAATATGTTTTTACCAAAACTAATATTGGATTTTTTTTATTGCATGTGTGTGTAAAACAATAATTTGCACAAAGAAATTATGTGGTTCTTCTCTAAAGAAGTTGTTACTCTTCCCATTTTAGAGCAACATTATGGGCGATTTATGTTATAACTAACATGGTTCAAACGATGGATCTGCACAGGGAAACTACATCGTTCATTTCCCAAATGATGCATCGTACTATGATATAGTTCAGCCACGAGTTTTTGTTTGGGAAAGTAGAAAAACTGAACTCTAGTGAGAAAACGGTTAAACAGGGGTGCGTTTCCCAAACAATGACGTAACCTGCCAGAAATCAAACGTAAAATTGCAGATTTTTTTTTATATATTAAATTTTGTTTGTTAAGTGCAAAGATTTGTTTCAAAACTATTTCTAAATTCAGTTCCAATTTCCCATAAACAAATAAATGAATAATAATGAAGTGTGGTCAGAAAACTGAGTTATATCCAAATACAAGTCCTATTCTTATGCCCCATATGCTGATACATACATCTCCAAAACCCAACAGGTGGACAAATCTAAACTTGTTTTTATTAAAACAAATATAAATATGCATATAATAAATAATGCTGCTAATAATAATAACACTATACAAATGCAGATTGTCATGAATGAACTGAAAAAAGCCCCCTGGACATGAAGGTGTTTTTTATATTAAATAATATTTTTTGTAACATTTTAATCCTTTTTTTATATGTAAAGATATTTGTGTATTGCTGTACATGCTGTGTTTATTAGGCACTTGAGGCATATAAAGCGCTCTGCGCTGGACTTTAGACCAGCTTTTTACTTAGAATCCATGGCTGCGTTTACCAAACACTGACATAACTAGTGGCTGTACTATCATAGTACGATGCATCATTTGGGAAATGAACGATGTAGTGACCAGTGTTTCCCCAAAACCGTAGTTTCTCTGTCGCAGATCTATCTAAACGGGGTGGAGTAACAACTTCTTTAGAGAAAATGACCATCAATTTTGTATAAAATTATAATGTTTTACACTCACTTAAAAAATCCAGTATTAGTTTTGGAAAAAAACATGCACTAGTTTTCGATATTAGTTGAAATGTATGTAAATGGCACATATAGGGACAATGTTAGGTGAGATGGTTTCTCGCCGTCGCCGAGATCACCATTGAGTGCGTTCAACGACTCGCGGCTGAACTATCATAGTAGGATGCATCGTTTGGGAAAAGAACAATGTAGTGGCGAGTGTCTCTCAAAACCGTAGTTACTTTGTTGCAGATCCATTGTTTGAACCATGTTATCATAGAGGGTCCATAAAGACGCTCTAAACGAGTAACTTCTTTGGAGAAAAACCCTGTAACTTTTGTTCACGCACACACATTAAAAAAATTCAATATTAGTTTTGGTAAAAACATGCACTTGTTTTCCATATTAGTTTAAATGTATGTAAATGGCACATATAGGGCCAATGTTTCCTCTAAATATATTATTGAGAATATTGCATATTCTATTACAAAACATAAAACCACTTAGCTAACATGAACTCTCATATATAAATTATATAAATCATTAATAGTTGCAATTTACAGTAGAGTATTTATTAAGAAATAAAAAAAACAACAATAATAATACTAATAATGTTAATATTAATAATACAATTATTATTATTATTATTATTAAGTAGGATATAATGTTGGAACTCAATGCAAAGGATGTTGCAGAACTCAAAACCAGTTCGAATCAGGCTTGGTGCCAAATTGTCTCAGTCATTGAACTGGCTCGAGGGCTTATACATCACGATAACAGTAGACCAATTGATTGGCTATTTTGACCAATACTTTGGCGCAGATGTTCGAAAGACCCTTCAGCCAACTTCGTAAATGATTAAATAATCTAAACAATGGGGTTTTACAGGATTTTCAGCAGGAATTGCCTCACAAGACTCTTTTGAATGACTCCCCTACATCAGTCATGTGCTCACCCTGGGGACATCCCGCTTGCAGCCAGATGTACAAATTTCGTAGAGACAAAGATATATATATATATATATATATATATTACATGAATGAAATGTTACAACTAAGGCAGATGTATCTTTGAATAATATGCCATAGTTTTTCTCATACGCTGTGTTTATTCCAACCAACCAGGTTAATGAATGTGTTGTCTTATAGCAGATTAAAATGATCTGTATGTGTCTGAAATGTATGAAGTTTGGTACTGAACAAATGGTAGTGACATTTGCAATACATTGGTGTAAATGAAAAACTAGTGCATTTAGTACAATTAACGCATACGAATGAAAGACAGTGTCTTAAAATGTTAGAACTAAGGCAGATACATCTTTGAATAATATGCTATAGGTTTCCTCATGTGCTGTGTTTATTCCAACCAACCAGGTTGATGAATGCCCAGATAGCAAAATGACATAATTTCAACCGAAAATCAACGTTTCTTTTGATATCGAGGACCCAAAGGAAACCCACGCCAAAACAGGGAGAACATGCAAAGTCCACACAGAAACACCAATGGACCCAGCCGGGACTCGAACCAGGGACCTACTTGCTGTGAGGCGACAGTGCTAACCACTGAGCCACCGTGTCACCTTCACATATTTCTTTATTTTATTTTGAAAGGAATGCCATGAAATAAGGAATACTGGCAGTAAAAATACAACTAATTCATTATATTACAAAATGGAGGAAATAAGTATTGAACACATTGCCATGTTTTTTCCTGGGAATAATATGTATAAAGGAGCTGTTGACATGGAATTGAACCAATTTTTGGCAAAATCCCAAACAATACAAACATACAAAATAAAAAAATATATTATAGGGCTAAATAAAACTATAAAAGTTATTTGTAATAATAATGGAATGACACAAGAAGAAAGTGCTGAACTACTGAAATGTATTTATTAATTTATATAAAATGCTTTTTTGGTGATGACAGCTTAAAGACACCTCTCATTTGGAGAATGAAGTCACATGCATTGCTCAGGTGGGATATTTTTTCACAGACTTCAAAAGAGTGTAAAAATCTTGATGGTCCTGTTGGTCTTGTCTATCAAATCTGAGCTTTATTTTGTATTTTCTATTGGATTGTAGTCAGGTGATTGGCTGGGCCATTCTACAGCTTGATTTTCTTTCTCTGAAAGCATTTGAGAGTCTCCTTGGCTGCGTTTTGGATAATTGTCTTGCTGAAATGTCCACTTTGGTTTCATCTTCATCCTCCTGCTAATGTAGATGTTGGACTGAAGCATTTGATCTTCATTTACACTGAGGAAGGGCAGAGGGTTGCTGAAGAACTACTAAGAGATTTCAGCTGCTATCTGGACTTTCACTACCTTTCTACACCTTCCTTCATGTGTCATTTCATTTTATTACACATAACTTCATTTGTAAACTAATTTGTTTTGTTTTCTTTGCATATTTGAATTTCTTTAGTTGGCTGTTACCAACATCCAGGGGAAATGTCAAGTCAACAGCATCTTTAGAAATATATTTTCTGAAAAATAAAATGGTGACATGTTCAATGCTAATTTTGCCCACTCTATGTATACAGTTGAAGTCAGAATTATTAGCCCCCTGAATTATCCCCCCCCCCATTTTGTTTAACAGATTTTTTTTCAACACATTTTTAAACATAATAGTTTTAATAATTAATTTCTAATAACTGATTTATTTTATCTTTGCCATGATGACAGTACATAATATTTTACTAGATATTCTTCAGATACTAGTATTCAGCTTAAAGTGACATTTAAAGGTTTAACTGGGTTAATTAACTAGGCAGGTTTGGGTAATTAGGCAAATCATTATCCATGGTTTGTTCTGCAGACAATCGAAAAAAAAAAAAAAAAAAAATATATATATATATATATATATATATATATATATATATATATATATATATATATATATATATATATATAGCTTAAAGGGGCTTATAAGTTTGACCTTGAAAAATTAAAAACTGCTTTTATTCTAGCTAAAATAAAACAAATAGGACTTTCTCCAGAAGAAAAAATATTATCGGACATACGGTTATTCCTTTTCCTTGCTCTGTTAAACATAATTTGGGAAATATATATATATATATATATATATATATATATATATATATATATATATAAAAGAAAATTCAATGGGGGGCTAATAATTCTGACTTGTATGTAAACCCGCAAAATCTATTTAAATACTCAGAGGTGTGCATCACAAGCCCTGGTGATCATCCTCTCATTTTTGTGCTCTGTATGTTTTCAGCTGCATCTTTTGTCTTGTGAGACCACTTTTTTTCTCAATTCTGCTGCTTCTCGATTGTATCAAGTTGTATCAATCCTGTCTACTGCCACAAGTAGGCCTGCACAATATTGGGAATTATGCTATATGTGATATTGTTGTTAAACAATGCGATAACTATATTTCTTGCAATAACTTTTCCCTAGAGTATGCTATTTTTGTTAGATTACAAAAAAAAAAAATAATATACAGTTGCAATCAGAATTATTCAACCCCCTGATTTATTAGCCCCCCTGTTTATTTTTTTCCCCAATTTCTGTTTAACGAAGAGAAAATAATTTTCAACACATTTCTAAACATAATAGTTTTAATAACTCATTTCTAATAACTGATTTATTTTATCTTTGCCATGATGACAGTAAATAATATTTTACTAGATATTTTTCAAGTCACTTCTATACAGCTTAAAGTGACATTTAAAGGCTTAACTATGTTAATTAGGTTAACTAGGCAGGTTAGGGTAATTAGGCAAGTTATTGTATAATGATGGTTTGTTCTGTATACTATTGAAAAAATATATAGCTTAAAGGGGCTAATAATTTTGACCTTAAAATGTGTTTAAAAAAATTAAAAACTGCTTTTATTCTGGCCAAAATAAAACAAATAAGGTTTTCTCCAGAAGAAAAAATATTATCAGACATACTGTGAAAATTTCCTTGTTCTGTAAAACATCATTTGGGAAATATTTAAAAAATAAAAATAAATTCTGATTGCAACTGTATGTGTAATGATATACTAAAATATTTCAAACATATAAACTATTAATTATACTAAAATTTTCTTAAATCTAATTCAGCTAAATAAAAAAAAAGCTGTCAAGGAAGGTGCAAACATTTTGACTTTAAAACACAATAAATGACTAAAACCCTCGATAAACCATTTCTGGTTTGGTTTTACCATATGTAAACACAAAATGCATTTATCTCAAACATTGTTTTTAATTCATATGGAACCACCCAGCATCCTAAGACTAGAGCTCCTTTTAAGCAAAATATTTTCTTGCCTGTCTTCATAAATAAAATAAATGAATAAACAATTATAATGGAAAAAGTAACATCATGAGTCAAATAATTAAAAATTATATCGATGCATCCCTAAATGTTAATAATCTTTACATGTTAATACCCCCGGGGCACTGAGTCCCCTCCCGCGTTCGAGATCTCCACGGAGAACCGATTCGCCCCTCTCCGCGAGACGGGTCACGATGTGGCTATCATGGGTGACTCCATCGTCCGCCACGTCCGTCCTGCTTCCACTTCAGGTAATAAAGTATGCATTCTGCTTTCCTGGTGCTTGCGTTAAGAATATTTCTACACAGAGTCCGAGTATCCTGAGCGCTGGCGAGAGCCTCGGTGCCGTTGTCCTCCATGTGGGGACGAACGACACCGGGCTCCGCCAGTCGGAGATCCTGAAGAGGGACTTCAGGAGCCTCATCGAGACGGTTCGACACACCTCGCCCGCCACGCAGATCATCGTTTCTGGACCGCTTCCTACCTACCGCTGAGGAAATGAAAGGTTCAGTAGACTTTTTGCTCTAAATGAATGGCTATTAACATGGTGTAATGAACAGAAACTGCTCTTTGCCAATAACTGGAATCTTTTCTGGGAGCGTCCTAGGCTTTTCCCTCCGGACGGCCTGCACCCTAGTCGAGTTGGAGCTGAACTGCTGTCGGACAACATCTCTAAGATGCTTCGTTCTGTCTGACTAGTAAGTAAAATTTCACATTTTATCCATATAGACTCTTGTTCGTCCCACTTAAATTACAGTAATACATGTCTAGCTTACCCCATAGAGACTGTGTCTGTTCCTCGTGTTATTAGATCAACAATTAAACGAACTGTGTGCTCTAGAAAAAATCTATTAAGAATAAAAGTTGAAAATCCAATAAAACATGATAATACAAACTTCGTAAAGCTTGGTCTCCTAAACATAAGGTCACTAGCACCTAAAACGCTTATCATAAATGAAATAATTAGCTCTTAATGTTATGCTACCGGATATTATGCAAAAACCTATGTTATTTCTCGCTATAATCACCATATATAGACCCCCAGGACCCTATGTCAATTTTCTAAAAGAGTTTTCTGATTTTATTTCTGACTTACTAGTTAAAACTGATAAAATACTAATTGTAGGAGACTTTAACATCCACGTAGATGACTCAAATGATACACTAGGGCTCGCCTTTATGGATCTACTACATTCACTTGGGATAAAACAAAATGCTGTTGGTCCAACCCATCGCTTAAAACATACATTAGATCTAATATTGTCTTATGGAAATGAGGTCTTTGATGTAGACATTATACCACAATGTGATGATGTTACGGACCACTACCTCTTGCTATATAAGCTGCGTTTACCTGAAATTAGCAGATCTGCACCAATATACCGCCCTGGTAGGACTATCGTTCCGTCCACCAAGGATGAATTCATAAATAACTTACCTGATCTTTCTTTATTTCGAAATACACCTGCAAACGCAAATGACCTTGACGTAGTAACCAGCAGTATGGATGCCATCTTTACTAGCACACTTAATACAGTGGCACCCATCAAATTAAAAAAGGCTAGAGAGAATAAAACTACACCATGGTACAATAATCATACTCACGCTCTCAAAACAGCAACCCGTGCTCTGGAACGTAAATGGAAAAAAACTAATTTAGAGGTTTTTAGAATTGCGTACAAAGACAGTATGTCCAGCTATAGGAGGGCTCTTAAATCTGCCAGGGCCGAGCACCTCCGCAAACTGATTGAAAATAATCATAACAATCCGAGATTTTTATTTAACACCATTGCTAAACTAACAAATAATCCATCATCTTTGGAACAAAATGTCCCACCGCAAATTAGTAGTGATGACTTTATGATTTTTTTCAGTGATAAAATAGAACGCTTTAGACAGAAAATAGAAGATGTTAAACTTTCTACACCACCTTATACTCCAGATCCAGTAAACATTCAACTGAATCAAAATAACCTACAATGCTTCAAAATCATAGAACAGGAAGAGCTAGATAAAGTTATAAATAGTTCTAAATCAGCTACATGTATGTTAGATCCAATTCCAACAAAATTACTGAAAGAATTGATACCTATTATAGGAGAACCTCTCCTTAATGTTATCAACTCTTCTTTATCTTTAGGCCATGTTCCAAATCCTTACAAGCTAGCTGTTATTAAACCTATTATTAAGAAACCACAACTGGACCCGAGCAACTTAGCTAATTATAGGCCTGTTTTAAATCGTCCGTTTATGTCTAAAATACTAGAAAAAGTTGTTTCTACCCAATTATGCTCCTTTCTGCAGACACAACATTTTTGAAATGTTTCAGTCAGGTTTCAGGCCTCATCATAGTACAGAAACCGCATTAGTAAAAATAACCAACGATTTACTCTTAGCTGCTGACCAAGGGTGCATCTCACTATTAGTTCTACTTGATCTTAGCGCCGCATTTGACACCATTGACCAAAATATTCTCATAGACCGCTTAAATTCTACAGGTGTCCAAAAACAGGCTCTTGAATGGTTTAGGTCATACTTAGCAAACCGTTACCAATTTGTGAATATTATTGGACAGCTTTCACAAGTCAGGCCCGTAAAGTATGGGGTCCCTCAGGGATCAGTTTTAGGTCCCTTGCTGTTTACAATATACATGCTTCCCCTGGGGGACATTATTAGAAAACACGAGATCAGCTTTCATTGCTATGCAGACGATACTCAATTATACATTTCAACTAAACCTGATGAGATGTCTGAACTGTCTAAGCTAACCGAGTGTATCAAAGATGTTAAAGACTGGATGACCAACAATTTTCTTCTCTTAAATTCAGACAAAACAGAATTATTACTTATTGGGCCTAAATCCTGTACACAGCAGTTCTCACAACTGGACCTGCAACTAGAGGGATACAAAGTTAGCGTTAGCTCTACTATAAAAGATCTGGGTGTCATTTTAGACAGCAATTTAACTTTCAAAAATCATATATCCCATGTCACAAAAACTGCTTTCTTTCATCTGAGAAATATTGCTAAATTGCGAAGTATGCTATCCATATCAGATGCAGAAAAGCTAGTTCATGCTTTCATGACTTTTAGGCTGGACTACTGTAATGCTCTGTTTGCTGGTTGCCCAGCATCCTCTATTAACAAACTCCAGCTAGTGCAAAATGCAGCTGCCAGAGTTCTTACCAGATCTAAAAAATATGATCATATCACCCCAATTTTATCCTCCTTACACTGGCTGCCTGTTAAGTTTCGTATTGAATTTAAAATATTACTCCTTACCTATAAAGCTTTAAATAATCTAGCTACTGTTTATCTAACCAACCTCCAGTCTCGCTACAACCCAACCCGCTCTTTACAATCTCAAAACTCAGGGCTTCTGGTAGTACCTAGAATATCAAAGTCGAGTAAATGAGGCCGAGCCTTCTCATTTATGGCCCCTAAACTCTGGAATAGCCTTCCTGATAATGTCCGAGGCTCAGACACGCTCTCGCTCTTCAAAACTAGATTAAAGACCTATCTTTTTAGCAAAGCATACACTCAGTGCAGTACATAGCGGTATGACGCATGATGTGCCCCACACATGATTTTGGTTCTCGTTTATATACACTATGAACAGCAGCTACGCTAATTATTCTCCTTATTCTGTATTTCCACCTGGGGGTACTCATCTCGAGACCCTCAGACTATGCAGTGCCACTGACGCGATCCGAGACCAGCGACGAGATGATGCTCCTGTGATGCTCCAAGGACAGACGAGTCTTTGCTGAGGTCCAGCTTCCTGCGCCTAGACTGCAGCTCTGCACAAGACGTTTGGCCATAGGGGAAATGGTCGTGCCCAACTGAGCCAGGTTTCTCTCGAGGTTTTTTAAAATCTTCACTTTCGCCAATTGGTGAAGTTTTTTCCTCGCCGCTGTCGCCACTGGCTTGCATGGTTCGGGATCTGTAGAGCTGCGCATCGATGGATTTGCTTTTCAGTGTTTGGACTCTCAGTAGTGATTATTAACCCACACTGAACTGATCTAAACTGAACTGAACTTAATCTCTGAAAACTGAACTGACACTGTTTCAATTCACTATAATCTTCCATGTGAAGCTGCTTTGACACAATCTACATTGTATAAGCGCTATACAAATAAAGATGAATTGAAAATTTAATTGAATTGTGGACGGATGGCATAACCGTAGCAAAACGTATGCGTTTTCAAACTAAAACGTATTAGTATAAACGGGGCCTTAATGGTAAGACGAGGCGTGACACATTTCCATTGCCCAAGATTGATGAGAGCTTCGATGCCCTCAGGGGGGCCAAGTTTTTCTCAATAGTAGATTTGGCCTCTGGATATGATCAGATTGCAGTTAGTGACAGAGATAGGGCTAAGACAGCATTCACGACACCTTTTGGTTTATTTGAGTACCGGAGCATGTCGTTTGGGCTCTGCAATGGACCATCACTGTTTCAGCAGCTCATGCAGGCTGTCATAAGTGATCTGATCTTACAGGTGTTGAGAGTTTTAGATGACATCTTGCTGTATTCACAGATGAAAAACACCTAGAAAGATTGGAGATAGTACTGAAGCGATTGGTAGATACTGGCTTGAAGGTGAAGCTAGAGAAATGTCGTTTCCTCCAAGATACAGTGCGCTCAAGTGTCAGCACAGGGGATTTCTCCAGATCCAGTGAAAGATCTGAGGTCATTTTTGAGGTTTTGCAGCTACTATAGGAAGTTTATCATGGGCTTCTCAAAGATAGCTGGACCTTTACATGATTTGGTGAATGTGTGTTTGAGTGAAGGCAGGTATACAAAGAGTGCATGACACTTTAGTGGTCTGTGGTCTAATGAATGTGATGGTGCCTTCAACAAGTTAAAAGAGAAACTGACAACAGCACCTGTACTTGGGTTTGCAGATTTTAGTTATCCTTTCATACTTGAGACATATGCAAGACAGAAAGGTTTAGGTGCCATCTTGTATCAGAAACAGAGTGACGAGAAGAGTGTTCTTATGTATGCAAGTAGAAGGTTGTGTAATGCTGAGATAAATGATTGCAATTACAGCAGCATGAAGCTTGAGCTACTGGCCCTCATGTAGTAGAGTAGTCGAGAAGTTTCTGAGCTACTTGCTAGGATTATGGTTTGAGGTGATCACAGACAATAACCCACTCTTTTAGAGAGTGAAACGATAGCTGAGATGTGCAGACTTTATGGGGTGAAAAATACATATACGACACCTTATCGGCCCCAAGGTAATGCCCAATGTGAACAGTATAATTTAACACTTTATAACTTACTGTGCACACTACCGTTGGCCTGAGTACCTGCCCGAGTTAGTTCATGCATACAATGTGACACCACATGCCACTACCGTTTTTTTCTCCTTATTACCTTCTGTTTGTGGTGCAGCCACATCTGCCCATTGATGCGTTGTTGGGTGGTGGGGAAACTGCTGACAGGAAAGATTGGACATCCATACACCAAGAAAGGCTTAGGTACGCTCATGAGCAGGCTAGAGAGTTCTCAGAGGAAAAAGCATATTTTCCTGCTCTCTGAAACGGTGAATATTTTACTTTAGTTTTATTTAGGCTATATTATTTATTTAACAAACCAGTTGTGTTAAGGCCCTGAGGCATACAGAGGACTTGTTTTGAAGCACTTCACCTTAAACTTATTCGTTATTCTTGTTTATTTTGTACATAACTGACAAACAAAAATACTTTGAAATTAGGTTTTTATCTTAATCTTTATTAGTAATTAATTATACTAAACGAAATTCGTTTTTAAAAAGATATTTTTCCCAAGAAAAATATATGAATTATATTTTTGTTTGTGTTCATCCACTGCTCAACTGTGCGGGTTAATAAGGAAATAATGAATGCTCCGTAAATGCTTCGCATTACAAACCTGTCAAATTTGCAAATTTTAATGTCTATATTATATATGATAATGTCATTATTTTAAAGATTATGGGCTCTATTTTAACAATTGTGGCGCAACGTTTGAAGGCGCAATGTTGCCGATTTGTTGCCATTTTCAGACCAGCCCAACCCTAATTTTTCATTTTACTATATGTTTAAATAGCAAATTTATTTGCGCCACTTTGTGGACTCATGGGTGTTCTGGTCAATAAAGGAGGTGTTTTAAGGCCCACCATTGGCGCGTTGGTATTTTGAGAAACTGAAATAGATTGTTGAGCATGTAAAAGCTGCTTCAAAGTCCAGCGCAGAGTGCGGTAGTTATGCGCCTATGCGGGTCCAAAGGCTTACACATTGCTGAATACACACAGGATGTCCAGTAATATACAAATATCTTTACAAGTGAAAACAATTAAAGGATTAAAATGTTACAAAAACAGTTTGCATTTTTATAATTTTATTATAAGCATTATTATTTATTATATGCATATTTATATTTGTTTTAATAAAAACAAGTGTAGATTTGTCCACCTGTGGGGTTTTGGAGACGTCTGCATCACCATGGGCATAAGAACAGGAAGTGTGTTTGGATATGACTCAGTTTTTTTGACCACACTTTGTTATTATTGTTCATTTCTTTTTCTGGAAATTAGAACTGAGTTTAGAAATAGTTTTAAAACAAATCTTTGCGCTTAACAAACGAAATTAAAATATGTAGGCTAATGGATTTCTTCAGTGGAGATGAGGCATGGAGGCAGTGGTTTTTATATTTATGTGGAAAATAATAATTTATGTAACATTTTAATCCCTAAATATTTTTACACACACACACACACACACACACACACACACATATATATATATATATATATATATATATATATATATATATATATAGAGAGAGAGAGAGAGAGAGAGAGAGAGAGAGAGAGAGAGAGAGAGAGAGATTTGTGTATTGCCATCCTGTGCGTATTAAGCGTTTGAAGGCACATAGGCGCATGAGGCCCACACAGAATCTGCGTGCGCAGAATTCTGCAGATTTCTGCTGAAATCCGCAGATTTCTAGCCAACCATTGATTGTTTATTTAATTGTGTAAATGTGTGTAAATCTATATTTATTCAGTTTTCTTTTTATTAATTTCAGTAATATTATTGACTAATATGAAAATATTCATATGAGTTATATACATTACAGTTTGTAAAGTTATATTTTCTTTCTTTTTTTAATAGATATATTATATGGGAGACTTACTTTTTTTAAACAAATAAAGTGCATCTAATTGGATTTGCATTGTAAATATTAAATAAAAGTTTAAAAGGGATTACTTTTTATTTCATGTATTAAGTTTTTAGTTATGATACTCCCAAAATCATTCCGCATAAATCCACAGATTTTTTTTTTACAAAATTCTCTGCAGAAATAGCAAACAATGTGGCAGATTCAGTCTGGCCCTGTGACTAATGCGCTCTGCTCTGGACTTTAACCCTGTTTTTACTTGGTCAATATGCGGTCTATTTCAGTTTCTCAAAATAGCAACGCGCCAATGATGCGCCACACCTCTATTTTAGACCAGCACACCCATGAGTCCACAAAGTGGCACGAATGGATTTTCTATTTAAACAACGTAGTGGAAAATGTGAAATTAGGATTGTGCAGGTTTGAAAAATTGTTAGGCTAATGCTTGTAATTTACAGTAGGCCATTTATTAAGAAAAGAAAATCATACTTAATAGACTAATAATAATTATTATAACAATAATTATAAATTTATTATTATTATTGTTTTTATTATTATTATTAGGATATTGTTTATTTTTTAAATGTCTACTTAAAATTTGACACATTCAAACCATGCATAAATTAAAAGCATTAACCTATGCTATATATTTTTGTTTTCACAAGCTTTGGAGATGTAATGTAAATTCCGCTTTTAAATAATAGATCACCTATAGCTTTCATCATAAGCCATGACTGTGTTCAAAATGGCATAAATGTTTTCAAAGTGCACTATGAAGGGAACGCAACTGTCAATATGAAGATTGCTAAAAACTGTAAAAAAAAAAAAAAAGTTTGAAAGCAAATCACACCTAAAAGAGATGACTTAAATGTTTTTAATCATTCCAAATTTAAATGATGGAACATTAAATGAATAGGGCATGTGGGGATAACTGGGAATAGAACACAACAACATGCTGCAGGTAAACGGACCAAGTTTGCAATGCAGTTTGCGAATGTTCATTGGAACATAACCTTAGTTGACTAACGATGGTTTTCGGAAACGCACCCCTGCTTTGTTAAATAAAATTATGTAAATAAAATAAAAGTTAAATATTCATTCATTCATTTTCTATTCTGCCTAATTCCTTTATTAATTTGGGGTCGCCAGAGCGGAATGAACCGCCAGTAAAATATTCAGTTTCGAATAATGTTCAAAAATAAAAGTAATCGGTCATGGAGATTGAAAGGGTTATCGACAATCAATCGATTATCGAGTAGCCTAATCATTAACCAATGAACAAATCATCCTTTGTTAAATACAATAAATAAGTACATAAATTGTATTTAGCATTATTGTAGCAAAACTGAAGAACCATGGCAGTGAAAATTCTATACAATATTTCAGTAACGTCATGAACAAAATGTTTTGGAAGTTTGGAAGTAAACTTTTACTTGGATTCTTTCTCTCTCACAAACACAACAGTCACATTCCATGAGTTGCACAAATCACAATTTTAGAAACATCACAGACTATTTTAGGTATGCATATTTTGTATGATTTTGCACACAATATATGCTATAATATGTGCAACAATCTACAGTGTTTGGCCCATACACTGTAACATGAATGTTAAGACTGATTAAGGTCATGAAACAGAATAAACAAATAAATAACAAAAATTATCAATTGCAACTAATGCAAAAATGCTAACTGTTTTGGAAAAGAATGTTCAAAAATGAGGGCGTCACAGTGGCGCAGTGAGTAGCATGATCGTCTCACAGCAAGAAGGTCACTGGTTCGAGCCTTGGCTGGGTCAGTTGGCGTTTCTGTGTGGAGTTTGCATGTTCTCCCCGTGTTGGCGTGGGATTCCTTTGGGTGCTCTGGTTTCCCCCACAAGTCCAAGGACATGCGGTATAGGTGAATTGGGTAAACTAAATTGTATGTGTGCGAATGAGTGTGTATGGATGTTTCCCAGTGATGGGTTGCGGCTGGAAGGGCATCCGCTGCGTAAAACATATACTGGATAAGTGGGCGGTGCATTCCGCTGTGGCGACCCCTGATGAATAGAGGGACTAAGCCACAGCGGAATGAACCGCCAAATTATCCAGCACGTTTTACATAGCGGACTGTGAAGGAAACTGGAGCACCTGAAGAAAACCCATGCCAAAACGGGGAGAACATGCAAAGTCCACACAGAAACACCAACTGACCCAGCCGGGACTCGAACCAGGGACCTTCTTGCTGTGAGGCGACAGTGCTAATCACTGAGCCACCGTGTCACCTTCACATATTTATTTATTTATTTTATTTTGAAAGGAATGCCATGAAATAAGGAATACTGGCAGTAAAAATACAACTAATTCATTATAATACAAAATGGAGGAAATAAGTATTGAACACATTGCCATGTTTTTTCCTGGGAATAATGTTTATAAAGGAGCTGTTGACATGGAATTGAACCATTTTTTGGCAAAATCCCAAACAATACAAACATACAAAATAAAAAGAAATATATATTATAAGGCTAAATAAAACTACAAAAGTTATTTGTAATAATAATGGAATGACACAAGAAGAAAGTGCTGAACTACTGAAATGTATTTATTAATTTATATAAAAGGCTTTTTTGGTGATGACAGCTTAAAGACGCCTCTCATATGGAGAATGAAGTCACATGCATTGCTCAGGTGGGATATTTTTTCACAGACTTCAAAAGAGTGTAAAAATCTAGATGGTCCTGTTGGTCTTGTCTATCAAAGCTGAGCTTTATTTTGTATTTTCTGTTGGATTGTAGTCAGGTGATTGGCTGGGCCATTCTACAGCTTGATTTTCTTTCTCTGAAAGCATTTGAGAGTCTCCTTGGCTGTGTTTTGGATAATTGTATTGCTGAAATGTCCACTTTGGTTTTATCTTCATCCTCCTGCTAATGTAGATGTTGGACTGAAGCATCTGATCTTCATTTACACTGAGGAAGGGCAGAGGGTTGCTGAAGAACTACTGAGAGATTTCAGCTGCTATCTGGACTTTCACTACCTTTCTACACCTCCCTTCATGTGTCATTTCATTTTATTACACATAACTAGGTCCAGACGGAATCTGCAGATTTATTTGCTATTTCTGCAGAGAATTTTGGTAAAAATGTGCGGATTTCTGCGAAATTATTTTGGGAGTCTCCTAACTAAAACCTTAATATTTGAAACATATGTAATTTAAAAACTGAATAAATTCAGATTTACACACATTTACTCAAGTAAATAAACAGAATTAATAATGGGCTAAAAATCTGCGGAATTCTGCGCGCGCAGATTCCGTGTGGGCCTACACATAACTTCATTTGTAAATTAATTTGTTTTGTTTTCTTTGCATATTTGGATTTCTTTGGTTGGTTGTTACCAACATCCAGGGGAAATGTCAAGTCAACAGCATCTTTAGAAATATATTTTATGAAAAAAAAAAATGGTGACATGTTCAATGCCAATTTCGCCCACTCTACTGTATGTATACAGTTGAAGTCAGAATTATTAGCCCGCTGAATTAACCCCCGTTTATTTTTTTCCCCCATTTTCTGTTTAACAGAGAGATTTTTTTTCAACACATTTCTAAACATAAAAGTAATTTCTAATAACTGATTTCTTTTATCTTTGCCATGATGACAGTACATAATATTTTACTAGATATTTTTCAAGATACTAGTATTCAGCTTAAAGTGACATTTAAACGTTTAACTGGGTTAATTAGGTTAACTAGGCAGGTTAGGGTAATTAGGCAAATCATTATCGATGGTTTGTTCTGCAGACAATCGAAAAATTATATATAGCTTAAAGGGGCTAATAATTTTGACCTTGAAAAATTAAAAACTGCTTTTATTCTAGCTAAAATAAAACAAATAGGACTTTCTCCAGAACAAAAAATATTATTGGACATATGGTGATTCCTTTTCCTTGCTCTGTTAAACATCATTTGGGAAATATTTAAAAAATAAAAGAAAATTCAATGGGGGGCTAATAATTCTGACTTGTATATGTAAACCCGCAAACTCTTTTAAAATACTTAGAGGTGTGCATCACAAGCCCTGGTGATCATCCTCTCATTTTTGTTCTCTGTATGTTTTCAGCTGCATTCTTTATCTCGTGAGACCACTTTTTTTCTTAATTCTGCTGCTTCTTGATTGTATCAAGTTGTATTAATCCTGTCTACTGCCACAAGTAGGCCTGCACAATATTGGGAATTATGCTATATGTGATATTGTTGTTAAACAATGCGATAACTATATTTCTTGCAATAACTTTTCCCTAGAGTATGCTATTTTTGTTAAATTACAAAAAAATCATATATGTGTAATGATATACTAAAATATTTCAAACATATAAACTATTAATTATACTACAATTTTCTTAAATCTAACTCAAGCTAAAAAAAAAAAAAAAAAAGCTGTCAAGGAAGGTGCAAACATTTTGACTTTAAAACACAATGAATGACTAAAACCCTCGATAAACCATTTCTGGTTTGGTTTTACCATATGTAAACACAAAATGCATTTATCTCAAACATTGTTTTTTATTCATATGGAACCACCTAGCATCTTAAAACTAGAGCACCTTTTAAGCAAAATATTTTCTTGCCTGTCTTCATAAGTAAAATAAATGAATAAACAAATATAATGGAAAAAGTAACATCACGAGTGAAAATACTTAAAAATTATATCGATGCATCCCTAAATGTTAATAATATTTACATGTTAATACCTAATTATATTATTTAAGTGGATGTTGATAAGATGTCAGTATATCCATACAAAGATTTAAGGACTGTAAACTTTTTTAGAAAAATTGAAAAATGTTTTTATAAAGACATGCAAGGAAATACATTGCTTAAAAGATGCAAAATTTAAGATGCTGATAAAAACTTTAAAATTAACTATGTTAAAGTAAATAACAATTATGTTTGAGATAAATGCATTTTGTGTTTACATGTCTATGGTAAAAGACCACAAAATATAGAAAACTTCTAATTTACTGATATGTTTGTATTGAGTACATTTTTCATCTTTGAGTGAACTATGCATATAATGATGATGCCTTTTTCACCAGGTCTCATATCTCATAATTGTGAATCTAGGACTATTTATCACCTTGCAGCTCAATGTTCCAATTAACTTGTGGTCTTTAAAATGCATTTTTAACTTGAGCAGGGCTCGGTAATCAGAATGGCCCAGGGCCAGCATGAAAGATGCTCAGGACAGTTTGACACTTAAGTTTAAAATTAGCCTCTGAACATTTTTCAAAATGCATGCAAATGTGATCATATAATCGAGAAGCAGCATGACTGACAAAAATAAGTGTTCGGATGAGAAAAAGCAGGAGAATGAGAGGATGATCGCACACGCATAAGACACAGGTTATTACCACTCACGAGGGTTTTGTGCTGCACACACAGGTGATGTAATGCACACTGCCATGTGTTTAAAAAGAGTTTGTGGGCTACCGATTCCTCATGCGCAGATATGTTGTCCTCTTGTGAAAGCAAACTAGAAAAGGAAAAGTAAACATAATAGATTTGCACATGATGTTATTAATGACGTGGAAAATTCAGATGGAGGGCAGGAAGTGATTTTTCTACTTAGTAATCGCTATCAGAAGATTAATCAGCCAAAATGAGAAATGCGAAACAGTTTTTGTAGAGTTCCAAAAATTTTTGAACGCAATAATTTGTTTGAGAGCTTTTAAAGAGCTAATAAAGAGATATTACATATATTTATTCCATCAGAATAAAGTAAACAACCATAATGAGATGTGCGGCAGCGTTGGATGTTCATCAACAGAACAAAAAAGAAAGGCTACCCTTGCGAGCAAAAATAGACTATTGTATTGTGGAGCACTAGTGTCTGCCCCTCCACTAGCAAAAAAAAACAAACAAACCAATAATACCGATGATAATAATAAAATTAATAATTTAGGATAAATGGTTTTATGCTTTCAGCTGTTTTTTTTATAAGGATCTCTGAAAGATAACATTATTCGCATGAAAATAAATAAATAAATATATAGTGTATATTCACACGATATAACTATATATAACTATAAATATGACAACTCATGTAAACACTGAAAAATATACATCCAGACATTACATTTAACAAGGATATTAACAGAAAATATTATATTTACCATTGGATGGTCTCAAATATGCCACTATTTCCTATTTCACAGAGCACGCAGCTACTTCTGCTCACTGCACGTCACACAAAATGTCTGAAAACAAATTCACATTACACATACATATGAAACACTACCTTGTGGTAACTTACAGAAATTTTACTTTATATATCATTAACATTAAATAACAGTGAATTAGAAATTTTCACAATGCAAAGGGAAAACAATTAATTTTCTAATTTACCACCCGATTACTTCCTCCCCTGCAATAAGTCAACTCTCTCGATGACTCACTCAGTGTTCATAACACCCTGTAGTGTTTTCTCAAACAATGCAGTGCCAATGCTGGTTAACACCTGAGACACTATATCAGTACTAACAGTCACTGCATGACAACCAGACCTGGGTGCATGAAAGGGATTTGTGTAAACACCCGCAGTTGTTTGCTTGCTCCTGCGCACAGCTAGAATTGGTATTCTTCCAGTTCCGAATTACCTGGTGCTTCTGCATTAATTGGAGTTTCGGTGGCTCCACCCACAGTTGATTGTGCTACTGTCAAACCTAACCAAGCGAACCAAATAATTAATTCAACCTTTACTGTGTCTTAGACAGGGTTATCTATCATTTAACATGACTAGCAGATCATACACCAGTTCAGCAATGGATCTGGAGATGTACTTGCGTTCCTTAGTGATGTGGGGAAGTCCTTCTGTGGAGCTAAATTCCCATTTGAGATCGCTGGTGTTTGGTTTGGTCGTTGAAGTGACGTCTCTGAGGCTGACGTGAAGTGAAGTCCAGTAGTTTAAGTTGGAGACGGCCAAACTGTTGTCGTGCTGACGGGTTTCGCGACGCAACTTAACTAGACTCTCGACGGAAAGAAAAGAAAGAAGAGTAAACGGAAGATGGGGAAGTTTGAGGCTGGTCTCAACCCATCTTAATGTCCAAGTCCAGCTGGCCTGGACCCGGAGAAGAGTTGTCCTGGACAGCTGCTGCTGCTTCGCTGCCTTTCGCCCCTCGCCTTTCGCCGTTCTGCCCTCGCCTAGAGAATGTCTTGGGAGATGGGTTTTATCACCCAATGTTTCCGGCCCCTAATAGAGCTGGATGAATGAGGCATTGTCCGTAGCACAAGGAGCTTTGGCGTGAATCACTCACATGAGCTGTGGTGCTCAGACATATAGCATTAAGCATACATTTATAATATGAACGATACATTTTACATATCTATAATTAAAAAGGAATGAAAGAAAGGGAAAGGATTTCACTCATTCATCTCAAATAACATACACGTAATGGTACGTTTGTAATAACTCAAAGCATAATGGGTTATCCATGATTAATGCATTCTTAACATATACAGGATTCGTGTGTTATACAAGAGCAATAACATTACATTTCATTAAAAGTCCGCTATCATCGTTTTGAGGATGATCTGATGAACTTTAATGTTTGATGATAGTTTTAAATTTCAGAGAGGATTTTGATTCTCTGTTTTGGACCAAAGTCAGTCAATTTTCTGTCTTGCATGTGGGCTGGAAAACCCCATTTCCTGAGGTCAAACACGAGCTCTTTGTTAAGAAAATTGTGTTCTCGTGATCAGTTACCCGTTCATCTTGAGTTAACTTACTTGGTCAGGATAGTGGGTCCGATGACACTTCACGAGTCCGATAGCCTCAAGGCATCCGCTTCCAGCTCTACTGCAAAAATGTGGCCTGACCTTCTGATTTTGGTCAGAGACCAAAATATATCTCGATCAAGGTGATTCTGATCACAGGTGTCGACTCAGTTATTGGTGTCTGCATCGAGTCCCCACAATATATATATATATATATATATATATATATATATATATATATATATATATATATATATATATATATATATATATATATATATATATAATTTTATCCTTAAAATGGTGTTTAAAAAAATTAAAAACTGCTTTTATTCTAGTCGAAATAAAACAAATAAGACTTTCTCTAGAAAAAAAATAGTATCATATATACTGTGAAAATTTCTTTGCTCTTTTAAACATCATTTGGGAAATATTTAAAAAAGAGAAAAAAATTCAAATGGGGGCTAATAATTCTGACTTCAACTGTATATATACCTCTTTTTTTGTAAATTAACATATTCTATCAGGCTCCTCTGATTCGGTTCAAAAGTTTCATTTTATAGATAATGACAAGGTTATTAGCTAGCTTTTTTCAAAAATGTCACTTTAGACAATTCTTTGGTTTTTAACAAGCTAGATTTTCTTTTGCGTCAAAACCATCTAAATTCATTTGTGCTTTTTTGCAAAACCTCTAAATCCACCTATTGGATACTGTACAGTATATTGGGACATTGTAATTAGCTGAAAAATCTCTAAATATGCAAATAGAAATTATTTTACCAAACATAAAAGACATTACACAAACCACCTAAAATTAAAAATACATAAATCTGTCAAGTAAGTGGCAGTTCATTCTGCTGTGGTAACCCCTGATAAACCAGGGACAAAGCAGAAAGAAATTTAATTAATGAAATGCTTTTTAATATATTTTTTTTTAATATTAATATTAATGACCTGCTTTTTAATATGATTTGGAGAACAGTGCTTGAAGAAATTCTTCTACAAATGACTGAATAAACTACAAAATAAGTGAAACCCCTCCATGTGTTCCTGATGGTAATTCAAAAGCCCCGGTTACAAATGCTAACATTTTTTCTTGTATAGAGCTGTGAAAATTTAAGTTGTGTCATCAGCTCTGTGCATTTTGTCTTCCTAAGATCTGTTTATTTGCTGAATATTTTATACATCTGAGGCTGTTGGGACATTGTAATTAGCTGAAAAATCTCTAAATATGCAAATAGAAATTATTTTACCAAACATAAAAGACATTACACAAATCACCTAAAATTAAAAATACATAAATCTGTCAAGTAAGTGGCAGTTCATTCTGCTGTGGTAACCCCTGATAAACCAGGGACAAAGCAGAAAGAAATTTAATTAATGAAATCTGTCATTAATCTGTGCATTAATCAATAACATTACAATTGACATTAATTAAATCTTAACAATCTGTTGTCATTTCTGATATTAAGGATTTAGATTCAATGGAAGTAGAGCAATGTAAACATTGTAAACTAAGCTTGTTAGATTTAAATAATGTAGTGTAAAAACATTGTGAAACATCAATATTTGTGCATTGTCCATTAATAAAAAAGTAATATAATTATTAAGGTAATATAAATAATGTATAGTTTTATTCATTATATTTATCTTTTAAAACATAGCTCACATTAGCAAATAAAACACAAGGTAAGGCCTACTGTGCAAAAAAGGGGATGTCTCTCAGAAGCTGTCATTTATTCATTCCCAACATACTCAAGGTCTTGGTCTCTTTTTCATTTCTTGTTTACCCTCATAGCATCCATGCGGGATAAAAGAACGGCATCTTAACTTGGTCTTTCGTGAAATGGAGTTGCCGTTTAATATATAGTAAATCGGAGTCATTCAAAGTAGCGTCGCTGCGCAAAAAAACATTATGAATGCATGCTACACTGTACAGAGTGTGTTCTTTTTCTTATAATGCACAGAGTTGTGAGGTAAGGGAGGTTTTCATTGGCCATTTGCTGACAGTCAGACAGGCTCATCCTGTTCATCAAAGTCCATATTTCAAAATCTTAATCGGAAGCGGAATAAACAATGTCTGATGTAAAAAAATAAACAAAGATACACAGAATTGGATGGACTCTCTAGCCAAATCAAGTGTAAGAGCACTATTACGCATCAAGACTTGTGAAATGCTCATAATGGTTACATGTTCCCTGCAGAGAGAGATAAATATACATAGTTTGTATAGAGCTGTGAAAATTTAAGTTGTGTCATCAGCTCTGTGCATTTTGTCTTCCTAAGATCTGTTTATTTGATTAATATTTTATAATTGTTTTTCTTTTTTTCATTGGGACCTTTTTCAGTTAAATTTGTAAATCTGACCTGCTTTTTAATATGATTTGGAGAACAGTGCTTGAAGAAATTCTTCTACAAATGACTGAATAAACTACAAAATAAGTGAAACCCCTCCATGTGTTCCTGATGGTAATTCAAAAGCCCCGGTTACAAATGCTAACATTTTTTCTTGTATAGAGCTGTGAAAATTTAAGTTGTGTCATCAGCTCTGTGCATTTTGTCTTCCTAAGATCTGTTTATTTGCTGAATATTTTATACATTTTTTTCTTTTATTTATTGGGACCTTTTTCAGTTAAATTTGTAAATCTGAACTGCTTTTTAATATGATTTGGAGAACAGTGCTTGAACAAATTCTTCTACAAATGACTGAATAAACTACAAAATAAGTGAAACCCCTCCCTGTGTTCCTGGTAGTAATTCAAAAGCCCGTTACAAATGCTAACATTTTTTTCTTCATAAATAAACAATTACATACATATTATTAAATACTCAAATATAAAACTGTTATTTACATTTAATTTTTTTATGTAAAATAATTAATCAATGAGTAAATATATAAAATGTGCCATCAACCAGTTCACAAACTGCTGCTGACTATTATGTGACACCAGCATCTTGGGAGTTTTTTCCAACACAATATAGTGTAAATGTATTTTTATATTGTGTATAGTTTAATGTTTGTGGGGTTAAAGTACAACCCTCATGGCCACAAGTTTTGATGCTGCTTTTTTTGTGTCTCAACTCTTCCTGATACCTCTATTATCATTTCTAAAACTCTGACCTTTAGCTCCCTTCAAAATAGAGAGAATGGATAATTTCCAACTCTGCTGTCCTCCCAAGGATGATTAGCAATGCACCATGGGACATAAGTGGTGATAGTGGCTGTTTAATGGCTGTATGATAGCAATGTTGCATAGCAATGAGAGAGCAGACAGGCTGAGTCTGAGCACATGTGTGAATGTAGGTCAGTGCAGGCCCTTAGGCTGCTGTTCCCATCTGGGTTTGCCTCTTCAAGACTTGTAAGCTTGTGTATACTATATGCAGTGTCTACAACAAAATAAAACATTGCCAGACTTGGCATACTACAAGGTGAAGTCTCTGAACTATTCATGCTTGTACAGTTTTGAGGGCAAGAATTTCTGCATCTGAGAGAAATAACATGTTTCTTAGCTTATCAATATTTCTTAGATGAAAGTCTACAGGGATTTTGACCCAATAAGTATTAATTATGTCTTCTTTGAATTTAGTAGAACAAATGTTAATAGAACATTTAATATGTGACCCTCACTTTGAAAATCCAGCTAAAGTCACATAACCTTTGAGGCTTAGGTTTGCTACGTAAACATTGATTTCAGTCATCTCTGCGTTTACTTTTGGTAGAGAAAGACCTCCTGATTTTCATAGCATTCTGTTAATACATTTCTTTTGTTTGATTTGAGACTGCAAACAGAATAATTTACAATTTAATCCCTCTTCACAAGCACAAACATTAGGTCAGTTCCTGCAATGACAGGTGAGCTGCGACTTTAGCCTTTAGCCTGTATCTACAGTCATATCACCCTGCAGCCCAAGACCGGTTACTCACTGAAGCTAAGCAGGGCTGAGCCTGGTCAGTACCTGGATGGGAGACCACATGGGGAAACTAGGTTGCTGTTGGAAGTGGTGTTAGAGAGGCCAGCAGGGGCCGCTCAACCTGTGGTCTGTATGAGTGCTATTGCCCCAGTAAAAGTGAAGGGGACACTACACTGTCAGTGGGCGCCGTCTTTCGGATGAAAAGTTAAACCGAGATCCTGACTCTCTGTGGTCATTATCCGGGCAGCTTCTGATGACAACATCGAAGTGTACTCAGACACCGTTACATGCTTCATCAGAAAGTGCATAGAAGACGTGGTCCCAACAAAAACTGTCCGTATCTACCCCAACCAAAAACCATGGATCAATTGCGAAGTTCGAACAGCCCTATCAGTGCGAACTGCCGCCTATAAATCCAAAAATGCTAAGGAACTAAAACAAGCAAACTACAACCTCAGGAAAATGATCAAAGCAGCAAAACGTCAATACAAAGACAAGGTAGAGGGTCAATTTAACACCAATAACAAAGGAGCATGTGGCAGGGACTTAATTACATCACGGACTTTAAGCGACAGGTCCCAAAAAACACCTCATCTTCAGCTGGTGAACTTAAAAGCTGCCATTGATGTGTCCCGGGTGCCTGCTTAGATAACAGTGTCTTTATCACAGGGTTCGTACGGGTGCTAAAAATCCTGGAAAATGCTTGATTTTTAATATAGTGTTTTTAAGGTTAGAAAAGTGCTTGGATTTTGGACAAAGTGCTTGAACCTGCTTGAATTTGAAATTGCAGGACTAGAAATTACGACCGCTTTGGTCGCATATGCGGCCGGAATTTTATCTACGCAAGCTTCACGCAGAATGCACTTAACGCCAAACGCAGCGCTCAGGTATAGTTTAAAACAGTCGTCATGTCAACATGCTACAGTAAACAATGCCTGCCCCGCCTTAAGCTCTTCTGATTGGCCCACTGCTCTTGAACTGAACGCGAATGGATTGGTTAATATCAGCTGTCAATCACTCAGTTCAGATGACAGAGAGCTACAGCCGCGAACCGCGAATGTAAAGGTCTGGATACGAGAGAATGAAAATAACACTGTCAGATAACACTGTCAGATTTTGTTTTAGAGTTACAAATAATGGCACATCTGATCAGTGATCATGTGGTGAAGGTTAATCCAGCATTTTCACTTTTCGAAGAGTGGATAAAAGACTTCCGGTGGGTTAAAGTCCGCTATGAAAGTGACTAAAGCCATTCACTGTAAAGCATGAGGGACGGAGTTTGCAGGTAACTTAACAGCATGTCCCACACATTTAAAGCACGAGATGTTTTGTTTAATCCTTCATTTATTCGTCACGATGTTGTCAGTCATTAAACTGCAGCGTGTACACCATCACAAAAGGACCTGCATTCACTAGGATTAAACTAATATTGCAACTCATGAAAAGACCGTTATTGCTGTTAAGATGACATATGCAAATAATAAGTTATATGTCAATATCTACCTACCTACCCTGTTTGGCCTACTCCTGGATAACCTAGTTATTATTTTTGCACTATATTTTGTTCAGTGCAGTTTCATTTTTGCACTATTTTCATTGCAGATTTTTTCCTAAACTCAACAGTCTAAAGGGCACTCCCTTGCCAATTTAAATTATTGATCGTGTTATTCACGCCATGCTATGTGGGGGCTGCTCAAGATAAGCAGAAGGCTAAAATATTTAAATCTTACACAATTAACGGTAAAGTGTTTATTAAAATTGTATTTATCTCTCTTATCCTTATCTCACTCTCCAGAGAGGTGATACATTTTGAACCATTAAACTTGGTTTCCTTTAACCCATTAACTGTCACCATTTGACAGGTGGGCATACCTGTCAACATTAAATATATACATAAATACATAAATATGTTCATCTGGAGCTGTTTCATTGTAAATGAACTTCTGAAATGATCATTTTTGTATAACATGTCTTTATTGAGGTTTTTTCAAGGTTTTACAAAAATTCAAACACTAATACCCAAAACTTACCCCAGACAGGTTTAGGGAAGAAAAAAATTATAATAATAATAAATAATAATCCTTATTAAAAAGAATAGTTTAAAATAAAAGTAATATAAAAAATAAATAAAAAAAAAAAAAAAAAAAAAAAAAATTCTAATCAAGCACCAATATACATTCCACAACTTCAGACTTCCAAAGCTTCTTCAATATCTCCATTTTTCACAAAGTTCAAAAACACCTCCCAGATGTCACAAAATTCAGTGGCTTTTTTCCTTATTATATAAGTGAGCTTTTCAAGAGCCAAACATGTTATTAGGTTTCTCAACCAAAGTCCAATAGAGGGGCGAATAACATTTTTCCAACATAAAGCAATACAACGCCTTGCTTGTATTAAACATAAGTCGATCAATTTTCTTTCTTTAGTAGACAAAGCACAACTGTCCTCATACATATTCAATATACATAATCCAGGACATAAAGGAATTGGAATGGATATAAATTGTGAAATATACTGAGTCACCTCCACCCAAAATTTTTGTACCTCCTCACACTCCCACACACAATGAAAAAATGTACCTTGTATCTTATTGCATTTAAAACAAAGATCAGGGATATTGGGGTTGAATTTATTTAATCTTACAGGAGTAATATAAGTTCTCATTATCCAATTATATTGTAGCAATCTCAAACGGGAGTTTAATGTTTTTGTTTGTGCATTCAAACAAATTATATTCCAGTCCTCTACTGGGATATCCATTTTTGTATCTTGGATCCATGCTAGTCTTTTATTTTCAGAGTTTTCTTTATGATTTTCTCTTAATATGTTATATAATTGTGTAATTCGTCCTTTGATGGAACAATCTTGTTCTGTAAGAGTTTCCAATAATGACCTTGGGGGGGAGCTGTGTTGAATTTTTTAAATGTGTAAAAATAAAACTTCTTAGTTGTAAATATTTAAAAAAGTGTTTTTGAGGTATATTAAATTTCGCTACAAGATTTTTAAATGACATTAATATGTTGTCTTCGTACAAATCTTTTAATCTTATTATGCCCTTATTCATCCATAGTTTAAACCCCATATTGTTTTTAGCAGGACTGAAATGATTATTGCCCCAAATAGGGGAAAAGCAAGAAAGCACTGGGAGATCTTTAAGATATCTATGGGCTTCGTACCAAATTACATTAGTGTTTTTAACAAATGGATTATCTGTCTTTTGTTTTAGTTCTTTAAGGGTTGCTGAATATAAAAAGCTGTCAAGAGTCAGGCCTTTTGCAGCCAACTGTACAAATACCATAAATAGTTGGGTGTGATCTTATTGCAATTGCCAGAGGTTCCATAGCTAATACAAAAAGCAGAGGTGAAATTGGTGAGCCCTGTCTAGTGCCACGACTAAGATTAAATGAAGACGATATTAGATTGTTAGTAAGTATTTTTGCAGAAGAGTCAACTAAAAGAATTTCCATCCATCTCCGAAAGTATTCACCAAATCCAAATCTTACTAAAACCTCCATTAAGTATGGCCATTCAAGTCTGTCGAATGCCTTTTCGGCATCGAGTGACAGAATGGCCGTGTCAGGGGCTTCATTTCCTGCATGCACTAGATTAAGTACTCTCCTTACATTATGGAACCCTTGACGATATTTAATAAAGCCATTCTGGTCTATATGTATTAATTGAGGTAAAACCTTCTCAAGCCTCATTGCCAATGTTTTAGCTATTATTTTGGCATCTGCATTTAAAAGTGAGATTGGCCTGAATGAACCACATTCCACAGGTGATTTCCCCGGCTTTAAAATAAGAGTGATAAGAGCATTTCTCAATGAGGTAGGTAGAGAACCTTGCTGAAAAGCTTCCATGTACATATCTAGTAAAGGAGGTAGTAATTTCCCTTTAAATTCCTTGTAAATCTCAATTGGAAGTCCATCAGGACCCACTGCTTTACCACTCCTCATACCAAGAATAGCTGTAGAAAGCTCTTCTAGTTCTAGTTTCCTATCAAGCTCAGATCTAGTTTCTTCGGTGAGTGAGGGAATATCCAATCCATCCAAAAAGTTCTGATTAGCGGAACTAGTAGGAAATTCAGATTGATATAGAGATTTATAAAATGTAACAAAAGTGTTATTAATCTCAGCAGGATCTGTTGTGATTACCCCTTTATCATTCCTAATTTCATTAATAGATCTCTCTGATATTAATTTCTTAATCTGCCAGGCTAACAATTTGGTGGGTTTTTCACCCTGATCATAAAAATTTTGCTTTAATCTTAAATTACTATTTTCAGCTTTTAATGTGGATAGTTCTTCATACTCTGCTTTTAGAGCTAATAATTTCTGTTTAGTATGTTTGGATTTATCTATATTTATTAGTTGCTCTAAATCTCTGATTTCATAATCCAAATTAATCATCTTTTGTTTAAATTTATTAAATTTAGAGCTTGTATAACCAATAATTTGGCCTCTAATATATGCCTTAAAAGCTTCCCATCTAATAATTGCCGAAGTCTGGTTTGTATTTGTAGAAAAGTACAAGTCTATTTGTTCACCAACAAATTTAATGAAATCAGGGTTCTGTAGCCACTTAGAGTGCAGGCGACAGCTATGAGAACCTTTTTTTAATTTTGTGTCTAAGTAAACTAATGAAGTTTGAGAGTGATCTGACAGAACAGCACTCTCATATGAACAGCTGTCTATATCAGAAAGTAAAGAAGTTGAAATTAAGAAATAATCTATTCGTGAAGAAGTTTTAGATAGTGATGAAAAACATGAAAATTCCTTTTTTGATGTGTGGCGAGTCATCCAATTCCCCGTCGCCATGGTCCGTAATGTACACCAGCTGCACAATCCTCAAGCCCAATCAGCCACACCGGTTGCTCATGAAGACCCCTATATAGACCGCACGAGAGGACAAGCGAGAGAGTGCATTCTGACAAGAAACCTCCATGCTAACTATTCTCTGTTCTACCTCGCAGAATCGAGTGGCTGATTGGAGCTCACCCCCACGCTGCTACCCCTTCACGGACCCGAGGACCACTACCACAACAACATCATCATCACCACCATCCCCACCGAAGCACGGCACTTTCTGGGATTGAAGGAAGCACTACGGAGACCGCACTTTCTCACATACACACCGGATTTCACTGTAAATAAACACCCCTCCGGGGCTTTCACCTGTTACATCCGTGTGTGTGTATATTTCCCCTCTTTATCCCGCTACAACTGGTGGAGAATGCGGTGTTTATAAAGAGTGGGAATGTATATATAACACGTACCTGTGAGAAATTAATCGGCCATCTCGTTTGTTTTTCGCAGGCGGGCTTGTTGCTCTCTCTCGCTCTCTCTGCTCCACGTACTTCCGGGTTGCCGGCGACGCCGTAAAGGGAATTCCCACGAAGGAGTGACGTCATGGAGGAGGTAATACGCCACCTGGCGGAGCTTTCCACTCGTCAGCAGCTGTTTACAGAGCAATTAGCCAGCAGACAGGAGAAAATGGAACAGAAAATCTTCCAGCTCGCTGAACGCGTTCCACTTCCGGAATCGCGGGCAGCCGCTCAACCGATGCTAACAAAACTCAGCGACCTGGACGATATTGATGCTTATTTGCATACTTTTGAAATAATAGCGTTAAGAGAGGAATGGCCAAAAGAGGAGTGGGCCCGCATATTAGCTCCATATTTAACTGGGGAGCCACAGCGGGCATATTATTCTCTAGAATCGCCCAAAAACGAAGATTATGAGGCACTTAAGAGTGAAATATTAGGCCGGGTAGGGCTGTCATCAGTGTGTGCAGCACAACAATTTACAGGGTGGACATATGATGACAACATTCCCATCCGTACTCAAGCAGCCCACCTTACACGCCTCGCCCGCTTGTGGCTCCTAGGGGGAAACCCCACAGGTGTCCAGGTCGCTGAGAAGGTGGCTATAGAGCGGCTGCTCCGCGCACTCCCCAGACGTCTGAGAGTCCCGGTTAGTATGAGGAATCCAGCATCTCTGGCACAGCTGGTAGAAGCAGTGGAGCTGGCAGATGTCACCATGACCCGCGACAATACAGAGAGAGCAACAGCCCAGCCCCGGAGGGCAACCTGGCGACCGGCGGAGGGCACCTCCAGACCAGGCAGCAGACCCATGGTCCCGAGCCCGGAGGATGAACCGATGCCCACCGAGCCACCTTCCCCTTCGGCGCGAGCATGGCTGACCGGCTGCATTGTCCACCGAACGATGCCAAGAGGAGCCCCGATATGCAAAGTGAGAGTGGAGGGCAGAACGGTTAACGCTGTATTAGATACAGGAAGTGCCATAACACTCATACAACCAGGAATCGTGTCCACTCGATGCAGTCAGAAAGCCACCATCCCTATCACATGTGTACATGGAGACACCAGACGAGTACCAACACAATTGGTGACCATTGCAGCCGGTCCAGGCTCATGGCCATTGGAGGTTGGGGTTGTCCCGGATCTCCCCGTTCCCCTCCTACTCGGGAGGGATTGGCCAGGATTGGAGGAGCTCCTCACAGAACGGCCGAGAACCAACACACGACGACGGGCTCGGGCACCAAAAGGCCAAAAAAAGGCGATGATGGCTACAGAAAGCGACAGAGGGGGTGAGTGTACAAATATTCCACCTAATGTATTTTTCGATGTGTTCCAACAGATGACAACAGGAGGATCGTTTGGGAAAGCCCAAAGAGAGGACGAGACTCTGCGGAACTGTTGGGCTCAAGTAAGAGTGGTGGAAGATCAAGAAAGACTGCCTGCTCCTCACCCCCTCCCTCACTTCATTATACAACACGGGCTGCTGTACTGTGTCGCAGAGCGGCGGGGGGAGAAAAAGAAGCTATTAGTCGTGCCCAGAAGCAAGACTGAGACGGTCCTGGAGCTGGCCCATACCCACCCAATGGCGGGACATCTGGGAGTGGCGAACACCGTCCAGAGAATCAGGGACCGGTTTCACTGGCCGGGGCTGGAAGCGGCAGTACGACGGTTCTGCCAGGCTTGCCCCACCTGTCAAAAGACAAACCCAAAGCGTCCTCCCCCCAGCCCGCTGATCCCATTGCCCATCATAGAGGTGCCCTTCTCCCGTATTGGGATGGATCTGATAGGGCCGCTACCAAAATCAGCCCGGGGCCATGAACACATCCTGGTGATCCTGGACTATGCCACCAGATACCCTGAGGCTATTCCCCTACGCAAAGCCACCGCGCCGGCCATCGCTAAGGAACTCTTCCTGCTCTGCAGTCGGGTGGGGATACCCTCGGAGATCCTGACTGACCAGGGAACCCCCTTCATGTCTCGGCTGATGGCAGACCTCTGCCGACTGCTCAAAACAAAACAACTGCGGACGTCCGTTTATCACCCCCAAACAGATGGCTTAGTGGAGCGGTTCAACCAGACGCTGAAACGGATGCTCCGCCGAGTGGTCGCAGAGGATGGGCGCGACTGGGACCTTATGATCCCGTACGTGTTGTTCGGCATTCGGGAAGTTCCCCAGGCCTCCACAGGTTTCACACCCTTTGAATTACTTTTCGGACGACAGCCCCGCGGACTCCTGGATGTCGCCCGACAGGCCTGGGAACAGGATCCAGCCCCCCAAAGAACAGTCATTGAGCACGTACGGGACATGAGAGCACGGATAGATTGAGTGATGCCCCTTGTCCGAGAGCACCTCAGTGAAGCCCAGCGCGCCCAACAGCGCCTCTATGACCGGCCGGCCCAAGCCAGGGAATTCCAACCAGGGGATAAGGTGATGCTACTCCTACCAACCACGAACTGCAAGTTTCTGGCATCTTGGAAAGGTCCGTATGAGGTGGTGGAACGGGTCGGTCCGGTCAATTACCGCGTCCGTCAGCCGGGACGCCGCCGGGAGGAGCAACTATACCACATTAACCTGCTGAAGCGTTGGATCCCTCCTCCCGGTGAGCTGGTGGCCTTCACAAAGAAGCAACAACCCATTGTTCATCTGGGAGAGCAATTGTCGGCCACCCAGAAGACTGAACTACAAGCCCTGGTCAGTCAGTTCCAGGATGTGTTCTGTGAAACGCCCGGGCGCACCACCATTACCCAACACGACATCAGAACCCCCCCAGGGGTAGTCGTGCGGCAGCGGCCCTACCGGATCCCGGAGGCTCGCCGGCTGGCTATTGCCGAAGAAATTAAGAAGATGTTGAAATTGGGGGTCATCGAACCATCACGTAGTCCGTGGTCCAGCCCGATCGTGATGGTCCCAAAATCGGACGGCACCCTCCGCTTCTGTAATGATTTTCGGAGGCTCAATGAAACATCCAGCTTTGACGGGTACCCAATGCCTCGGGTGGATGAACTGCTCGATCGGCTCGGTGGAGCCCGATTCATTAGCACTCTCGACCTTACGAAAGGATACTGGCAGGTACCCCTGACACCAGCGGCCAAAGAAAAAACTGCCTTTTCGACCCCGGGTGGCCACTGGCAGTACCGGGTCCTTCCCTTCGGGCTCCACGGGGCCCCGGCGACGTTCCAGCGTATGATGGATATCTTGCTCCGTCCCCATCAGAACTACGCAGCAGCATACCTGGACGACGTCGTCATCCACTCGAGCACTTGGGAAGACCATCTTACCCGTCTGCGGAGGGTGCTGCTGGAGCTACGTCGGGCAGGACTCACAGCTAACCCCCAAAAATGCCATCTAGGACTCGCGGAGGCCAAGTACCTGGGTTATACCATTGGAAGGGGACTAATACAACCGCAGTCAACGAAGGTAGATGCCGTGAAGAAGGCAGCTACACCGTCTACAAAAACCCAGGTACGAGCTTTCTTGGGGTTAGCGGGCTACTATCGGTGTTTTATCCCCAATTTTTCATCCATAGCCAGCCCACTGACAGACCTCACAAAAAAGGGGCAGCCAGAGAAAGTCCGCTGGACCCCAACGGCGGAAAAGGCATTTCAGGAGTTGAAGCAGATTCTTTCCTCCTCCCCAGTACTTCATGCCCCTGACTTCAGCTGCCCCTTTGTCCTCCAGACCGACGCTTCCGACTCAGGCCTGGGAGCGGTCCTCTCCCAGGTCCATGATGGAGAGGAACATCCGGTGGTTTATGTGAGTCGGAAGCTTAACCCTGCGGAACAGAAGTACGCGGCCGTCGAAAAGGAGGCCCTAGCCATTAGGTGGGCAGTCCTGGAGCTCCGCTACTTCCTGCTAGGACGGTCATTTACACTGGTAACAGATCATGCCCCGCTTCAGTGGATGGCCAAAGCAAAAGATACCAATGCTCGGGTCACTAGATGGTTTCTGGCGCTCCAGGACTTCCACTTCGTAGTGAAACATCGGGCTGGGGCCTCCCATGGCAACGCAGACGGCCTTTCGAGGATGTGGTCTGGATGGACAGGTCTGTCAAAACACCCCACCCCCCCCAACCCTAACTTCTCCTCTTGTCATCAACAGGAAGAGTCCCCGGACCAGGACGACGCTTTGGGGGGGGGAGTGTGGCGAGTCATCCAATTCCCCATCGCCATGGTCCGTAATGTACACCAGCTGCACAATCCTCAAGCCCAATCAGCCACACCGGTTGCTCATGAAGACCCCTATATAGACCGCACGAGAGGACAAGCGAGAGAGTGCATTCTGACAAGAAACCTCCATGCTAACTATTCTCTGTTCTACCTCGCAGAATCGAGTGGCTGATTGGAGCTCACCCCCACGCTGCTACCCCTTCACGGACCCGAGGACCACTACCACAACAACATCATCATCACCACCATCCCCACCGAAGCACGGCACTTTCTGGGATTGAAGGAAGCACTACGGAGACCGCACTTTCTCACATACACACCGGATTTCACTGTAAATAAACACCCCTCCGGGGCTTTCACCTGTTACATCCGTGTGTGTGTATATTTCCCCTCTTTATCCCGCTACAGATGGATTTAATGTTCTCCATGGGTCACATAAATTTAAATCTTTCATAAATTGCTTGATTTTTTTCCTGCTTTTAGAGTGAGAGCTATCTAGTCCTGAAGATCGGTCAAGCAGCGGGTCCAAAGTGCAGTTAAAGTCCCCTGCTAGTATAGCTATACCTGGAAGAGAGGCTAACAATATAAAAAGATTTTCAAAAAATGTTGGATTATCCTCATTTGGGCCATAAATATTAACCAAATTAATAACTTTACTCATATAGGTTCCTTGTACTATCAAATATCTTCCGGCTTTGTCTAAAATAGTGTTATTTACTATAAAAGGTATAGACTTATGGATCAACAACATAACCCCTCTAGAATGAGAAGAATAACATGAAGCAAAGACCTGGCCTGGCCATCTTCTCTGCACCTTTAAAAGCTCCTCTTTTAGTAGATGAGTCTCCTGCAGAAAAACTATAGAAGATTCCAATTGTTTAATCCTTGTTAAAACTTGTTTAAGCTTGGTCATATTTATCATCCCCCTAACATTCCAAGAGGTGAATTTAAGTTTAGCTTGTGAGATTTTCTTTAAGTTAGGACGCATTGCATATCTTTATCTAAATGCATGTTTAACAAATAATATCTAATTGTGGAAGTTAAGTAAGATATTTGCCTGAGTGTGGTGCAGTTATTAAAATAACAAATCCGGCACAAAAATTCAAAAACCTGCCTTGAACAAACTACCCTGGCTGTCCACCCGAACAAGACAGCCTGTTCCCCCTGCCCTCCCTACATAAACATCTCGGGGTACAGTTATGTACCAACACTGATCCAATATCCAAAAGGGAGCAGTTAAATAAAACTAAGCAATTAGCTAGAAAGAAAAAAAAACACAAACAATTAAATATCTGTGTATATCTCCTGACATCATACTATATTTTTTATAAATATTCACCCCAGAATGGTCTTTCACATTGTTTATTAACTCTTTAAAGAAATCCTTTAGTGAGAATAATTCTCTAATTTAGTGCCACATGGACTAAGGAAAAAAAAAGTATAAAGGAAGAAGTGACAAATCTGCGAGAGCATGCTATTCATCAAAGAACAGACTGCATTTGAAATCGCATTGGCTGATCCTATTATATTCGAAAATCTGAACTACGAACTTCCCTTCAAGTCTTTTATGCATCCGTTGCTTTCTGTAATCCCTGGATGTATTTCTCGGCATCCGTCGGGTCATTGAACTCCCGGGTTTGTCCATCAACCGTCAGACGTAGTTTTGCAGGATAAACTAGTCCATAGTTAATGTTCAAGGATCGCAGCAGCTGTTTAATACCGTCAAAACGCCTCCTTTGGCGAAGCAACTCCGCGGACAGATCAGGAAAGAACTTGACCTCTTGTTCATCATTTTGCCTTTAACCCTGGCGGCGCGCATCACCCGGACTTTATCCTGAAAGTTCAGAAATTTCATGATCAGCACTCTCCGAGATCCTCGCTCGGATTGTGGCCTACCAGGTAACCTGTGCGCTCTCTCTATAATGGGAGGAGAGGGAAAAGTATCTAGACCAAGCGATTCAGGCAGCCATTTTTCCAGGAAGGCAACTGCATTCGGATTTTCTACCTTTTCAGGAAGATTAACCAACCGGATGTTCGATCTCCGTGAGCGATTTTCAAGGTCGTCAAGTTTGCGTGTGAGGAAGGTAATGTGTTTTGTTGCTTCTTCCAACTTGCTCTTTTCTGAGTTAACCACATCTTCAACGTTGCTTATGCGCTCTTCCGCCATATCCATGCGCCCAGAAAAATCTTTCACGTCCTTTTTAACATCATGAATTGCGCTTAGCACTCCATCAAGCTTTGTGATAAAGTCACTTCTCATTAGATCCAGTTTTTGAATCACATCTAATTCTTGGCAATCGATGTCACAGGTTGTCTTTTCCTGAGGTGAACTGCGCACGGTATCAGATGTAGCAAAATTTGCTCAGTTTATAAATATTACTGATCAATAATAACGAGTTATTATTAATTATTAATATTCTGCATTAACTTACAGTCAATTTGGCTAAATAAATGTAACAATAACTTCGCCAGCTCGTCTGAGCGGACTCAGTAATTATTCACTTATTTAGAAAGGGAATTATAACTACCTCTTGTGAAGTCGATTAATCGTTTACAAAGTTTTGGTAAACTTAAATCAGCATGTAGCGAAATCTATCATTTAAGTGACTTTTTCTGTGAGGCAAAATAAAGACAATCCATAGTGGTTATAGCGTGATTTATTTGACTAGTCTAACATATAACAAACAAACGTACAAAACATAACAACAAAAACATAGAAAAGAAAGCTAGCGAGGAAGTAAAAGAGTTTAGATAAAAGAATGGCAATTCTCGCTCAGTTCCACACAACTATTAAGGACCACCAAGATTATAAACACCTTTTAACAAAGGGGCACAGCTTTAACGCATAACTAAATACCTGGATTTAGTGGGTCTCTTTCTCTCGTTGTTTCTCTGATGCGTGGAAGATGGAGTCCTTTGTTGATGCGTGGAGTTTTGCGACGCAGATCGGAGGATACGCGAGGCGCAATCTTTAAACTGAGTTTAATTTGCCGGAAAATAAGAAAACGTAGACTCAGGCGAGTCACGTGGGTACAGAACTGAGGTTTGCCCCCTTAGGAGCACTCCTGTGGAGACTCTTTTCGGAACCTTTCTGCCCTGATTCTGGGGAGAGAATGGGTTTTAACTATGGGTCAAGTCACACCCATTTTCTACTGACTGACCAATGGTTTCATGGCAAAGTTTTGAGCGGGAGATTCTCTTTGTCTCTGGACCGCTGATATGCATAATGAGGATCCTCCCGTAACATTCAAATGGACTTTAACTCTGAGCATTAAAGAATGCAAACCGTATAACCTATTATCATGTATTCAGTATCATGGGTTGGAAAATAGCAGGAGAAACATAATGATACTAAACATGACATTCTAAACACACATTAGATAGCATCTAGGCATTTCTATACTATATAAGGTGACAAAAGACTTAATTAACGCATGCATTTACTCTTTTGACTACTTTTGCAATAGGGCAGAGCATCTAGATTACAAACACACATTACATATCATTTGGAGTGAGTTTTTGAGTCCTGAAAGTTCTCTTCAATAGTGTGTGTCTTTAGGTGTGTGTGTGTGTGTGTGTTGGTGCCAAGAAGGTGGGGGTTTTCCTGTGGAATGTCATGGGTGGCAAATGGTGTCCACAAAGGAGGTTTTTCTCCCTTCTCGTCCCATCTGTAATACAGATTATAGACTAAAGAATGGATCCCCAGGGCCCACCAAGCAACCTGGGCAAACACGAAATGTCAGCACAGGGTCTCTACCACTAGACACCCTGGCACCTACTTGTTCATAAATGTCACACCAATAAGAAATATGGTATTTTTTTAGGGAATCAATTCCTTCAGCTGCGACCCATATGTTACACAGATGAGCTAATGCTGTTAGCATCGTCCTCCTCGCCATGTTCCGTAGCTCGAGAAAAGTTCAATTTTGACCTGACTTTACTTTTTCTCGATGGCATCTTGACTGTTGAATTACCACGAAGGGTTAATAATTCAAGTCGAAGTCGTGTCGGTGAATAAAAAGGCTGATATTCAGGATTTTAAACGAAAGATGTCAGGAGCTCACAAAAACGCGTGTGCCTAGCTCGGAGTCATAACCACGCCCCCTCAGTAATACGTTTTTATTATTATTTACAAAGGATATAATAACATATACATTAGAAAAGCTGCAAATAAATTAGCAAACAGTTCAGCTCATTAAAACTATTAGCTATTATAAAGAAATAGAATCAAGTTATCAAATCTTTTCTTCACTTTATAATTTAAACCATCTGATTAAAGAGCAGTGGATGAATCTCTCATTTAGATTTTTTTGGTTTGATTACATTAAATAACAGAGCTGTCACTTTAAAACTGCACAGATCTATAATGAAAGCATTTGACTGTTTTCCTAACTGTTTATGCTTATTTAAGACAAAATTTGTTGTGTTTAACAGAAAACACAACAAGATCGACATGTCTAAATGTTGTTATTATTATTATTATTATTCATTCATTCATTTATTTTCTTTTCGGCTTAGTCCCTTTATTAATCTGGGGTTGCCATTGCGGAATGAACCGCAATTATTATTATTATTATTATTATTATTATTATTATTATTATTATTATTATTATTATGATGATGATGATGATGTGTATATGTCTGTTTAAACACGCACCCAAAACCCAGTGTCCACTTGAGCTCAGCATCAAATCGCGTACGTACAGAATCCACTTGGGAAACAGCGTCTATTGTCACTATGGAGAGCATCAGCTGACAGTCATGCATCTTTATATGAACTGACTGTTTTGAGGATTGCATAGGGGCAATGGCGCCTGTAATGAAAAGGAAATGAATTGCGCCGTTTTTATGTTTATTTCATAGTGTTTCCATGATTAAATAAAATGAAAGCACAGAACCGAATCACATTTAAGAGCAAGGGCGGCCCCTGGTGGTTCGGCGGTAAGGGTTGCAAATAGGGAGGATTGGCTCTTCTCAGAAAGATAAAAAATACGGGAGAAATACGGGAAACTACCTTTACGGGATGACAGCGGGATAGAACTGTAAAATACGGGAGAATCCCGGGAAAAACGGGAGGGTTGACAGGTATGCAGGTGGGACATTTGTATAATAGTACAACAGTACCGTAGTCCTTACCTGAAGTAAAATTGACAATAATAAAAAGTAAAATTGATGAAAGCTCGGCGTCACGGTGGCGCAGCGGGTAGCACGATCGCCTCACAGCAAAAAGGTCGCGGGTTCGAGTCTCGGCTGGGTCAATTGGCATTTCTGTGTGGAGTTTACATGTTCTCCCCGTGTTTGCGTGGGTTTCCTCTGGGTGCTCTGGTTTTCCCCACAGTCCAAAGACATTGCAGCTGGAAGGCCATCCGCTGCGTAAAACATATGCTGGATAAGTTGGCGGTTCATTCCTCTGTGGCTACCCCTGATTAACAAAGGGACTAAGCCGTAAAGAAAATGAATGAATTAATTGATGAAAGCTTACATACTATGGTTTCCATATTTGGTGACTGATTTATTTTCAAAACAGTTGACATAGGAACAGTTCATTAATTTGCAGTAAGATTATTCTCAGACTCATAAGGATTTAATTTGTTACATGAATATTGAATAGCAATGCACATGAAATATTATGAACGACTGGTCTTGAAAGTTTGCTACTACACCCAAACAAAATCTGACTGTAAGCTCATTTTTGAGATATCAACTTTAGAAAGAAAGAGATCAAACTTAAAAAAAAAATGCTTCATCCAATAACTGAACTTTTTTCTATCTATGCTCTATTCTCCAAAGTATTCAACAATTTAAGTTGAAACAATTTAAGTTATTAAAATAGCACAATGGATTTAAATGTGGAAAAAGTACATACAGCATATATAAATACCGCGGTTGTTAGGTGCTGGAAAAGCACCTTGAAAGTGCTTGAAAAGTGCTGGAATTTGAAGTTGGAAAAGGTGTAAGAACCCTGTATCAGATGTTTACAGAACAAGCAGGAACCCACTCTGCCTGTAGCTTTCTCTTCACAGATATGTGTTGTTTTATGTAAAAGAAAACCGAAGACTTCTTCAGGCCGTATAACAAATCATTCAAATTTGGTGTCTATTAAAAGTAATTCTGAGACTACTGTAGGGAAAACAGCTAAAACTGTTAAGTTAGCAATTTTAAACATCCGATCACTTAACAATAAGTCACTTTTAGTCAATGATTTTATCAACACAAATTGCCTTGATTTTATGCTTTTAAATGAAACTTGGCTAGATGACAGTTGTAGCGCAGCAGTTCTGAATGAAACAGCTGCTTTAAACTTTGATTATTTGAGTGTTTGCAGAGTTAATAGGAGAGGTGGAGGCATCACTGCCCTGTTTAAAGATGTCTACGAATGTAAACAAGTGTCATTTGGTGACTAAGTGTCCTTTGAATATCTGAGTATAGCACTAAAGGCTGCTCCACGCATTTTACTGATCATTATCTACAGACCTCCAAATATTCTCCAACTTTTATTGATGATTTTACAGAGTTGTTATCAATAGTAACCTCTGAGTTTGACTATTTTACTATTGCTGGGGATTTTAACATTCACATTGATAATCCAGAAATCAATGCTGTAAAATAACTCATGACTGTTTTTAACACTTTTGATCTGACTCAGCATGTTCAAGGACCCACTAGTGATGGGTCGTTCTTGAACGATTCGTTCATTTTGAACGAATCTTCCAATATGACTCGGGAACTACGAGTCCTCTCAGGGAGTGATTCGTTCATCCGCGCGTGCGCACATTTGTGCAGGTATCGTTCATTTTTTAAGTCTTTTGAGTCGTTCATCACGGAAAGGCATAAGCCAATCATTTGCGTTTAGAGCCGGAAAGAGATTTGATCCGTTCATGACTCGAGTCCTCTATCGAGTTTGAGTCATTCGTTCATCACTGAAAGGCAAGCCAATCATATGCGTTTAGAGCCGGAAACAGATTTGATCCGTTCATGACTCGAGTCCTCTATCGGGTTTGAGTCATTAGTCTTTCTTACTTGACTTGACACTACAGCAGAATTGTGTGTAGACATTAGTAAATGGTTTCAAATCCTCTTTACAGACAGGTCCATCCTAATTATATTATATTATATATTATTATAACTATTAATATTATTATTATTATGTGCGTTTCTGATCTTAAACTGTAGCTCCACTGTACACTGCAACGAGAACCTCAGTTAGTAATACTTATGTAAAACTACATTTTTGTTGCATCATGGATCATATTTTAGACTTTTCATAAAATCATCAAACAATGTGTACCTAAAAAGCATTTTCTTAGGAATAAAAAAAGGTCTGTCCTATTGTCACTAAGTTGTTGTTACTTTTTCTGGTGAATATGTGGTTTTATTTTTTGTTATTTTACAAATAAATGGACCCATGCTTTTAAAATGTTTATTCACTGCCTTGCTATCAGAAATCAAACACTAAGCTAGGCTATATGATAAATTAATCAAATTCTACAATTACAAGTTATTTGTAATTTGTTCATTTGTACCCCCTTTTTTAGTTTAATAATGTTTTTCTATTCAGACTTTATGTATTGGTCTAATATTTGTAAAAAAGATTGCATTTACATTTACTCATTTAGCAGAAGCTTTTATACTGAGATCAACAAGTAATGACAAAAGAAGCACTTCAAATCATCTGAAAGAAGAAACAGACTCAGCCTATCGAAAGTTTGGGTTGTGTTTTTGAATACTAACATGCCTTAAGCCAAGTCCAACAAGTAAAGCCACAGAGTGTTCAAAGCTTATTTAATTCTAATTACTCAAAAAAGCCAAGCATGTTGTGCACTGTTGTTTTAATATTCTAGTCAATTAGTTAAGCTCATTAGGGACTCTGGCTTTTGTATTTTTTATTTGAATTTATTTTTCACTTAAATTGCTGTTTCATAAAAAAAATCTATTGGGCATAGTTGCCCTATTTGATATAAAGCTTTTATGGCACAAACGTGTTATTTAAAGCTTAGTTGTTTTTATTTATTAAAAGGGCCTAGCTTGATGTGCACTATTTTGTTTTTCTTTTGTTTGTTTTTATTATTGTGATTTTAAAGTAATCTTTTTTGTTATAAAGCTTTTCTGGTAAAAAATAGTAATAAAACAATAAACAACATTTAAACAGTGTTTATGTTTCTAATGCCTGCAGCATCATATGTTACAAAACGCTTCACAAAGACAATTTGATTTATTTAATAACTCATCTCTTATGCTTTCTTTCACGTTATGTGACTAAAGAACGAATGACTCATTCTTGAAGTGATTCATTCATTTCGCACATGCGCACGTTTTGTAGCGTGGGAGAAGATTCGTTCATTTTTCGAGTCCTCTATCAGGTTTGAGTCATTCGTTCATCAAGCCTAGTAGCCATACAAGCCAATCGTATGCATTTAGAGCCGGAAAAGGAACTGATCCGTTCATCTCCCGAGTCATTCAACACGTGAAAGATAGAAGCCAATCATATGCATTTAGAGCCGGAAAAGGAATTGATTCGTTCATCTCCCGAGTCTTCGGGTCTGAGTCATGTCTCTTTACAATCGGTCACGTGATGAACGAACCAGAAGACCCAAAAGGTGAGCTAATCATGGCTCCTTGCAGTTCAGCAGGTAAACAATAAATTATTATTTTCTCCCTCTTATAGCATTCTATTGATGACTTGTTTGTAGTGTGATCAACCTTGGGCTAGTTGTAGATGTGTTTGCAAGCAATTTGTAACATTTTAATAATATTTTGGCAAATTGAACTAAATGAACGAAATGACCCGAAAAAAGATTCGTTCATCTCGATGAACGAGACTCAAAGAACCGAGTCAGTAAAATGATCCAAACTTCCCATCACTAGGACCCACACACAATCGTGGACACACTCTTGATCTACTTATAACTAAGGGTCTACACATTTCATCGACTGTTGTTAAGGATGTTGCACTATCTGATCATTTCTGTATTTTCTTTGATATATTGATCACTCCAGCCATTAAAGACAGATCTGTCTCTGTCAGAAAGAGATACATAAATGAGAACACTAGTGAGCCGTTTATGAAGACCATATCACTCGCACCAAGTATATCTGCAGACTCTGTTGACTCTCTCCTTGATTTGTTTAACTCTAAAGTTAAGAATTGATGACATTCCTCCTGTTAAAGTCAGGAAGAAAACACGGATGAAAAACGGGCCTTGGAGAAAATCAACAGCAGTTCAAATGATGAAAAGACAGTGCAGAAAAGCTGAGCGTATGTGGAGGAAGACGAATCTAGTAGTCCACTATAATATCTATAAAGACAGTCTTCATGCTTTTAATGTGAAACTAAAAACCGCTAGGCAGACTTTCTTTTTAACCCTTATAAACAACAACTTAAATAATGCTCGTACACTTTTTGCAACGGTAGAGAGACTCACAAACCCCCCCAGTAGGATTCCCAGTGAACTACTCTCTGAAAGCAAATGTAATGAGTTCGCTCATTTCTTTACTGATAAGATCAATAATATCAGAAAGGCAATCAGCTCATCCAATTAGCCAAGTTGTGTTGACAAGCTCAACCACAACTTAAGAAATCAGATATTATGTCTGATTTCATGCCAATTAATGGTAAAATCTTATAAGAGATTGTGCAAATTATGAAAACATCAACCTGCAGTCTTGACATGCTCCCCACATCATTCTACAAAACGGTGTTTAACTGTTTAGAAAAGGATCTCCTAAAAGTGGTAAATGCTTCACTCCTCTCAGGGATTTTTCCAAACTCACTTAAAACTGCAGTTGTTAAACCCCTCTTGAAAAAGAGCAATCTGGATAACACACTATTGAGCAGTTACAGACCTATCTCAAATCTCCCTTTCATTGGAAAAATCATTGAAAAAGTTGTTTTCAACCAGGTTAACACGTTCTTAAACTCCAAGGGGTGTTTAGACAATTTTCAATCTGGTTTCAGAGCACATCACAGTACAGAGAGCGCTCTTATAAAGATAATCAATGATATCCGCCTAAATACAGATTCAGGCAAACTAAAAGTGCTGGTATTGCTCAATCTTAGTGCTGCATTTGACACTATCGATCACAGCATACTTCTGGATAGGCTGGAAAATTGGGTTGGGCTATCCGGGACGGTCCTCAAATGGTTCAGATCTTATCTTGAAGGGAGAGGTTACTATGTCAGTATAGGTGACCATAGGTCAAGGTGGACACCCATGACATGTGGAGTCCCACAAGGCTCGATTCTGGCACCTCTCCTGTTCAACTTTTATATGCTCCCTCTGAGCCAAATAATGAGAAAGAACCAAATTTCCTACCACAGCTATGCTGATGACACTTAGCCTTATTGCCAAATGACTACAGCCCTATTGAAAACCCTCTGCCAATGCATTGATGAAATGAACAGTTGGATGTGCCAAAACTTTCTTCAGTTAAACAAAGAGAAAACTGAAGTCATTGTGTTTGGGAACAGAGATGAGGTTCTCAAGGTGAATGTGTACCTTGGCTCTAAAGGTCAAACAACAAAAAATAAGGTCAAGAATCTTTGTGTGACTCTGGAGTCAGATCTGAGTTTCAATAGTCATGTCAAAGCAGTTAGTAAATCAGCATACTATCATCTCAGAAACATTGCAAGAATCAGATGCTCTGTTTCCAGTGAAGACTTAGAGAAACGTGTTCATGCTTTTATCAGCAGCAGGGTGGATTACTGTAACGGCCTCCTCACGGGCCTTCCCAAAAAGACAGTCAGACAGTTGCAGCTCATCCAGGATTCTGACCAGAACCAGGAAATCAGAGCACATCACACCTGTCCTCAAGTCTTTACACTGGCTCCCAGTTACATTCAGAATAGAGTTTAAAGTATTATTACTTGTCTATAAATCACTAAATGGCCTAGGACCTCAATACATTACAGATATGCTCACTGAATACAAACCTAGGAGAACACTCAGATCTCTAGGATCATATAAACTAGAAATTCCAAGAGTTCAGTCAAAGCAGGGTGAATCGGCTTTCAGCTACTACGCCCCTCGCTGCTGGAATCAACTCCCAGAAATGATCAGATGTGCTCCAACATTAGGCACATTCAAATCCAGACTGAAAACACATCTGTTTAGATGTGCCTTTACTGAATGAGCATTGTGCTACGTCCGACAAATCGCACTATTATTTTTTTCTTTTCTTTTTCATTCTTTTACAACCTGTTTTAACATATTTTTATCTGTTTTTATCTGTTTTTTTATTATCTGTTTTTATTTTTACTTACACTTATCTTTTTTATTCCTGTTTATGTAAAGCACTTTGAATTGCCACTGTGTATGAAATGTGCTATATAAATAAACTTGCCTTGCCTTGCCTAAAAGTAACAAATCCGCCACTTTGAACATTGCTGCGTCTCTCCCGGACGAGCTCAACTCGTTCTACGCCCGCTTTGAAGCCCAGGACAGTGCACACACACAGCGCGCTCCCGCGGCCAATACAGAAACCGCCAGCACACTCTCTGTTTCTGTAGTAGATGTAACGAGATCTTTCTATCACGTGAACATCCGAAAAGCTACGGGCCCTGATGGCATCCCTGGACGTGTACTTAAAACATGCGCACACCAGCTAGCGGGGGTTTTCAGACATCTTTAACCTCTCACTCTCTCGGTCTGTGGTTCCTACATGCTTTAAGACAGCTACTATTGTGGCAATACCGAAATCAGCTAAAACCACATGCTTGAATGACTGGCGTCCGGTTGCACTGACACCCATCTTCAGCAAGTGCTTTGAGAAGCTGATTCAAAACCACATCTGCTCTGTACTGCCAGCTAACACTGACCCTCTGCAATTTGCATACAGAAACAACCGCTCCACTGATGATGCAATTGCTTTCACCTTGCACACTGCTCTGTCTCACCTGGAAAACAAAAACACATATGTGAGATTGCTGTTTGTGGACTACAGCTCAGCATTCAACACCATAGTGCCTGCCAAGCTGGTGTTGAAGCTCCAGGCTCTGGGCCTACACAGCTCTCTGTGCAACTGGATCCTGGACTTCCTGTCAAGCAGACGCCAGGTGGTCTGAATGAACAACATCACCTCATCCACACTGATCCTCAACACTGGTGCTCCACAGGGCTGTGTTCTCAGCCCACTCCCGTACTCCCTGTACACACATGACTGTACGTCCAAACACAGCTCCAATGTCATTGTTAAATTTGCTGATGACACAACGGTGGTGGGCCTAATCACCGATAATGATGAGACGGCCTACAGAGAGGAGGTGCACGCTCTGACGCAGTGGTGTCAGGAAAACCACCTCTCACTCAACATCAGCAAAACCAAGGAGCTGGTGGTGGATTTCAGGAGAGAGAGAGGAAAGAACACACTCCCATCACCATCAACAGGACACCAGTGGAGAGAGTCATCACTTTCAAGTTTCTTGGAGTACACATCGCTGAGGAGCCAAGAGAATCATCAGCGACTCCAGCCACCCAAGCCATAGACTTTCCTCTCTGCTACCCTCAGGCAGACAGTTCCGCAGCATCCGGTCACGCAGCAGCCGACTGAAGGAAAGTTTCTTCCCTCAGACTATCAGGCTGATGAACACTTAACACACCCCACACAAACTCTTCCATACCCCGCACTGCACACCATCAAGAGGTAGCATGCACTGCACTTTAACAAATCCATACTTAAAACAATACTGCCCACAACTATGTGTACACCTATCCATCGTACGTATCGCTGTCAACATTGTCAATTTACATTGTCTTGTTTTTTTGTGAGTATGTTGTTGTATATTGCACTGTCTATATTTTGCACTGTCGTTGTATTTGCACTATCTGTATTTTGCACTGTCTGGAGCCAGCACCTTAGCTTTTCACTCATCATAGCACACGTGCTGTTGATGATGTGACAATAAAAGTTATTTGATTTGATTAAAAATCCCATGGCACTTCTCGTAAAGAGTAGCGGGGTCCCTCAATCAGCACTTTCCCATCATGGCCTCCTAATCATCCTCATCCACCAAATTGGCTCTATCACTGTCTCTTCACTCCACCTATACCTGGTGTGTAGTGAGCACACTGGCGCCGTTGTCCTGTGGCTGCCGTCGCATCATCCAAGTGGATGCTACACACCGTAAAGAGACTCTCCTCATGATTGTGAAGCGCTTTGGGTGTATGGCCATACACAATAAATGCGCTATATAAATACACATTACATTACATTAGGCCTATTACTCTTTGTGGAGATTTTTCTGCTAAATCTGTAAATGTAATGCTAGCACATGAAAAATACTATAGCAATTAATATTTAATATTTATATTTTATATATTTATAAATTTTACATTTAAATTATATTTATAATATTTATGAACATGGCGATTTGGTGGGGCAAAGGGTAGCGCTGTCGATTCACATCAAGAAGGTCACTGGTTCGAGCTTCGGCTGGGTTGGCATTTCTGTGTGGAGTTTGCATGTTCTCCCTGTGTTCGCGTGGGTTTCCTCCGGGTGCTCCGGTTTCCCCCACAAGTCCAAAGACATGCACTATAGGTGAATTGGTTAAGCTAAATTGTCCGTAGTGTATATGTATGGGTGTTTCCCAGTGATGGGTTGCAGCTGGAGCGGCATTCGCTGCGTAAAAACATATGCTGGCATTCCGCTGTGGCGACCCCAGATTAATAAAGAGACTAAGCTGAAAAGAAAATGAATGAATGAACATTTTCTCCTGATATTTCATTTTACAAATAAAGCTGCTGTTCACGCCCATTAGTTGATTTTTTTAAATGCTTTTTGTTCATTACATCATAACAATTTAGACGTTTAACAAAACTTTAAGAATTTGTATATGATTTATATATCACTGAAAATGGGAGAATATCAGCTTTAATTATATTAATAATTTTAGTTTTGTATATAGTTGGGATAATTATAGTTAAATAATTACATATAATACTAATTAATAAGTTAATATAAGTTACAGATGTGTTGCACTTTTAAATATGAACTTATCTTTAAATAGGATTTTCTCAAAAGAACATTTTTGATTATAAAGATCTTAAGAGAGTTATTTTTTTTTACCCATCATGGTTGCCTGTGTTCATGACAGAACCTTGCTTTTGGACTTGTTGCTGGTAACAGTCTGGATGATCTTTTTCTTTTTTGGTCTGGAGCACGTCCATTTCTCTATTTCTATTTTTTTAAAAATACTCGAAATACTGATTAATTTGACCACAGTAGATCACCGTTGAAATTCCAAAACTATGTTATGCACCGTTGAAGGTGTAATATTCAAATGTCCTATCTTTCTTTGAGGAACATTGTTTTTAAACATTTCAATCATTTTCTCACATATTTTTTGGCAAACTGGTGATCCTCGGCCCATCTTTGCTTCTAAAGTACTAGACCTTTCTTGGATGCTGCTTTTGTACCAAATCATAATAACAACCACTTATTGACATCGCCTGTTTCATCATTATTTAATCAATTTACCTGATAACTAGCCCTAACTAGCTCCTGTCCCGCCTTTTTGGAATGTGTTGCGGGTCTAAATCACAGGAAAGGGATGTATATAACAGGGTTTGGGTTAGGGAAGGACAAGGACTCAATTGCCGAGACTAAAACCTGGGTTTTAACAAACTTGACTGGGAGGAAAGAGCAGGGCTGGACAGGACTGGACACGACTAAACAAGACTCGATACTGGAAATAAGACAACAAACTTCCACAGGACAGCAGACAAGAGGGGGCTATAAGGTGAAATAATTGGCAACAAACAGTTAAACATAATAAGCTAATAATGGGTTAACAAGGGTGGGACTACACAATAGACAGGAGAGCACATGATATAAAGACACAACACAAGCCATGTGCTTAGATAAAACAGGACTAGAACTCACTGTCAATGACAGAACTGCGTGTTCACATGAAACAAAACAAGACAGCATGCAGCCCCAATGTAAACATGAAGCCACGTGCCTAAAACAACACCAACATAAGCAGAATGCAAGAAACAAGCACATGATAAATGAAAACACCTAAGGCTGATTTATATTTCTGCATCAAACGCATGCGTATGCTCCGGTGCAGCATGCGCGTGGTTGCATAGCCCTTGCCGTGGCCGTCGCGCACCTCTCCAAAAATGTAACTACACGTCGTTACGAGGCATAGGGCAAGCTCTGTCATGGGTCAGCTTGATATCGCTGATGAGTGTGGGTGGGACCGAGAGCCATGCAAACCCATTGGAGCGAGTGTTTACAAGTGTTGAGTCCTGTAAGGAGGTCAAGATTGGAAGTTTTGCTTTGTGTTTACTTTATGATTAAAGTTGTTGCACGTCTGCCGGTTCCCACCTCAAAAGGAGCGAGTTTGAGCTACTTCTACATGTAGGGGATCAACCTACGTAATAAGATCAATCAGGGATTTATTAGCTCATTTCAATGAATCGGATCTTGAAGATTTGAATCATTGATTCAACTCAATTGAGTCAGATTTAATCAGATTAAAAGATTCACACTTTATATACCATTTTTCCCGCATATAGAAGACATCGTATTTTACCAATTTTGTTTATATTATTTCCGTGGCCAACGATAATAACATAACACAGTATTGGGTTAACTTTTAGCAAGGTAACAAAATCTACAGCTCAAGGCAATGACTTAGAAGCACATAAACAAGAATACATAAAGGAGAACAAAGATTTATTGAGCTACACTAAGATACATGAAATCAACTACGTAATAAGCAAACAACAAACAAACGCACACACACATACACAGACAGAGGCAGTTCAGAGGATGCATAATGAGTAGACAACTGTCCCAAATTAAATCTAGTACTTACTAGATCTTAGAATCACACCTGAGAAACCACAAAAGCAGAGATTTGGCTTATCTTTCATGGCTTAAAATCAATCTGCAGCAGATCAGCAAGAGACAACATTTGTTTGTTACTTTCCTATTTGCTGAAGTCTTGAGTTTACTCGCCGGGATGGCCTGGGGAAACACAGCGATCCTGATTGGGTGTGTAAGAAATCAATCTACGTTATAAGATCGTTATAATCAGGGATTTATTAGCTCATATCAATGACTTGGATCTTGAAGATTCAAATCATTGATTCAACTCAATTGAGTCAGATTGAATCAGATTAAAAGATCCACACTTTATCTGAAATGTGTCCTGCAAATAGAGACATCGCATTTTACTAATCTTGTCTATATTATTTCCGTGGCCAACTATAATAACATAACACAGAATAGGGTTAACTTTTAGCAAGGTAACTCGATCTACAGCTTGAGGCAATGACTTAGAAGCACATAAAACAAGAAAACAGTTCTTACAAAGGAGAACAAAGATTTATTGAGCTACACTACGATACCTGAGGCTAACTACGTAATAAGCAAACAACAAGCAAGCAGGTGGTTACTCCCTTCTGGTGTCGTCATTGGTGTTGTCCTGGTTTGCCAGGGCAACGGACTGCTAAAGTCAGTTTGCGGAAGTTCTTGTGGTTTCGGCGGTGCCGAAACTTAAGAGGTTGCTTGGAAATTTTGTGGAGACCCAATCGTGTGACACCGTGATGTCCGGGCAGGCGAGAGGGGGCAGAGAGCAACAGTGAGCGCAAGCCAGCTAATGCAAAAAGCAACGTTTTATGGCTGCAGTGAGTTTTTAAGTGACCTGATCTGGTCCACCCACCCTCTTCAATGAACAGTTGCCATGAAGGGCGGGGCCACGCCCCATACCATCGTAGTAAAGCCGCGGTCACACTGGACTTTACTCCCCATAGACTTCCATTCATACGCAAGCGTATGCGTCAGACCGGAAACGCAGGGTCATGCGTCGAGTTTTGCAGGTTGCTGCAGTGCAAAATTCAAGCTTGGTGAACTCTGACCTGCGAAATCGCATCACTTGACTGCCTGAGACCAATCCAAGATCAAAACATGACCTCTCTGGACAGAAATTTAAAACATGGAGCAATTGCTCGCTTTTTTTATGTCTAATCATCTTGTTTAATCCCGCCCCTTTTCGCAGCGCCGTACGACAGAATTTCGCAAGCTCAAACTCTAGTGTGACTTCGGCTTAAGGGTCAATCATTAATAGACTGCATGTTGATTTCAAGTGGTAAAATCTCTTGTAAGTTTGTAGCTATTTTACATCAAATGTTACATGACGAATACTGTTTGTACTACTAGTTTTACATCTACACCAATGTATTGCAAATGTCACTAGCTTTTGTTCAGTACCAGACATCAAACATTTCAGATACATACAGATCGTTTTAATCTGCTATAAGTGTTAAGACAACACATTCATTAACCTGGTTGGTTGGAATAAGCACAGCACGTGAGGAAAACTATTGCATACTATTCAAAGATACATCTGCCTTGGTTGTAACATTTCAAGAGATTCTTTCATTCGTATGCATTAATTTAAAGAGATCTCTTTGTCTCTATGAAATTGTGCATCTAGCTGCAAGCAGGATGTGCCCAAGGCGAGCACATGATTAATGTAGGGGAGTCATTCATAAGAGTCTCGTGAGGCAATTCCCGCTGAAAATCCTGTAAAACCCCATTGTTTAGATTAATTCATTTACTAAGTTGGCTGAAGGGTACCCGAACATCTGCGGCCAAAGTATTAGTCAAACAGTCAAAATCAATTGGCGCTTCAATGACCAGACGATTTGACGACCAATTTCTAAGCCTGTTTCGAACTGGTTTTGATCATCAGGGAGTCCTTTCAAGAGAAAACCATGTTTGCCACTCAAGGGGGCAAATACAATTGTTTGAAAAAGAATCCTAATTCTGTATTTTTGTTGTGTGGCTGAATCTCTGCTGTGGAGTAGATTTCAAGCAGCAGCCAGCAGCAAACTCCTATGAAAAGATGTTCAAGCACTTTCTGCCAGTGAGTGAGAGAGCAAAACAACAACAACAACTCTTGCAAGACTTTTTCTGTTGCATTTGCATTGGACTTATTTCACACAATGTACTTCTTGTGCTCAAATAAATCATTCATACTATATTTCTGCCTATTATTTTACAATTAAAAAATTGTGGTATGTGAAAAGACTAAAATATAGTAGTTGTTAGAAACCTTCAGTATACGTATGGTCATCAGACTGCTTCTCCACAAAAAATGAGAGGTAGAAAAATTCTCAGTCTCAGAAATTTTTTTTCAGAAATTTCACTTTTGACCTATTACTTTTTTGTGTTGCTCCAGGACTAATTTCACAAATTTGTCTATAAAATAATAAAATGCTTAGTGCTGTGCATATACTTAAGCATCTATAACTTTTTTCATTTTGAGCATTAGGGATGCACCGATCCCGATACTTGGATCGGATATCGGTTCGATATCGCATATTTTTGCTGGATCGGGTATCGGCCTGCTGGTACCGATCCAAATCCGATCTTGCGCGTGCGCTGTATTTTGTGTAATTTATAAGCCAACAAAAGCCACGAAGGAAGCCTATTATAAAGCACTAGAAAGTTGACAAGCAGACCTACTATATCATAAATGTTTTGAAGCCATTCTATAGTTTAATGTAAAGCACAGATGAATATTCACGTGGTTAAATTCATGTTCACTTCAGCGCTTCCCGCCGCTGCGCCTGTCAATCATTCTCCATTCATTCACAATTCAAACTGCGTGTCGCGTTCATGATAGCACGAAAAGCTTTCTCCAAGACTATTTGTTCTTGTTAGTTTAAATAATCAGTGTGAAAATGCATTTAGTTTTGCATTAAATGGGTTCATTTTGACCTGAAACATAGAGATCATTGCTGTTTCTAAATCACGCGCAGTGTCTGTTAGATCAGCAGATCGCATTCACAACACTGGAGTATGGTTAGCCAGCCTATTATCTCCGCTTCACACACAAAGTAGGCCTACCTGAAACTTTAAATTAGAAAAGGCTCAATAATCATTGGACATCCTCAACGCACTGATTTCTCCCCTTTGTGCTGCTGTTTTGGAAGTGTCCGTATACCGGAGGGCTGCGCGCTGTGTCTCAGTGATGCAAGCGCTTCATTCAGGCACCGGCTGCGCAGACGCGACATGCGCCGCTCCGTAAGATTATTCTTATAATAGGCTAAGTTTATGTTATTATGTTCCTTCCGCGAATGTTTGTTCCTTCTTATGTTTGTGCCGCGAAAAGTTTGTAAAGCCTGGCTCATTGTGGTTTAGTTGATTAAATTATTAAAAGTGAAAATGACGGCCCGGGGGGCATATGAATTGTCATTAACCGAAAATTATTTAGCCTAATATAGGCTACTCTGAAACTGAATATTTCGCTGTAATTATATATATATATATATTAACATTATATATTACATTTATATATATATATATATATTAACATTTTATTTTACAGACCAGTTTGTCAGATTGTGCGCTAAAGCATATAAGTGGACCTTGTTTTGAACTTCACATCAAATATTCTTGTTTATTTTGTAGATAATTGACCAACAAAAATACATTAAACAAAACCAACAAATTATACCAAACGAAATTCGTTTAAAAAAGATAATTTTTCAGACAAAAAATTATTTTACAGACATGCTTTCAGTTTGTCCATCTCACGCGGCTATAGGCGAGGGAATGTTTATTAAGTACAACTGGCCTCAGACGGTTTAGTTTAGTCTGCTTCAAACCTGCAGGAAAATATCATGCTTTGCTAAAAGGCCGATTGTTTTACCAATGATTAGGGTCAATAGTGGTAGCCTATTACAGATTTCAAAGAAAAATCTGAATATTAAAAAGGAAACATAAGCTGGACCACATCAGATCAATGTCATAATGAATGCTCAAATAATGTAGTCCATAGTTTATAGCAAGCATCATATTTAGTTAAATTGTGCCATCTGTCATCTACAGTAGCCCTATAGGTCTGTTATTTTTACTGAAGAAGACATATTATTTGAGTTAATCAGCAGAACTATAGAAACCATATTATGTTAATAAAAAAATAATAAAAAACAGCACAATATCGGGATCGGATCGGTATCGGTCGATACTCAGAATTTTAGTATCGAGATCGGATCGGTTTCAAAAAAATGGTATCGGTGCATCCCTATTGAGCATTATAAACTCTAGATCAGGGGTGCTCAATCCTGTTCCTGGAGATCTACCTTCCTGCAGATTTCTGTTGCAACCCATATCAAACACACCTGCCTGTAATTATCAAGTGCTGTTCAGGTCCTAATTAATTGCTTCAGGTGTGTTTGATCAGGGTTGGAGCTGAACTATGCAGGAAGGTAGATCTCCAGGAACAGGATTGAGCACCCCTGCTCTAGATGATGGATAATAAAGCCCAGAGTGTCTTCTTTTCAAAGATGCATGAACTGTGAATGTAGACCAAATCATTCAGCAACTGTTAATGTTTTAGTTTGGGAAGGTCATTTTTGAGAAAATGCCTCTGAATGTGAGGGAAAGAAGGACACCGATATAGTCTCAGAAAACTTTTTATAGAAATGTCATTTTTCATGCTATCTTAATCAAATTTGAAAAACTCATTAGACACTTAGCTTTCAAGTCATATTTTTTCTAGGTCACTAAACTAATGTTTTCATGTGTTTATATATGGAAAAACAAATATTGAACACTATACAATTTAGTTTTTCCATGACTTCATAATGTATAACTTTTTATATTTTTTAACATGTAACTTCCCCTTTTACCACAATGAAGCTCAAAGTGTCTTCTTTCTAATGATACCTAATTTGCTTACTGGAGTCAGGAACTGTTACTATTTCAAGAGTTCCCACTTAGATATGCTTAGCTTTTATAGCAGGTTTAGCATGCTGTCCCAAGAGAGAACCCTGAGCTCGGAGATACTTGAGCCCAAGGCTCCCACCTGGTCAATAATCATATAAGAGGATCCGAGATCAGGTAGGTCTCGAGAGCTCCCCCTTAGAAAAGGGAGGAAAAGGAGGAGATGGGGTGGAAGGGGGGACTCTTCCAAAACGAAAGAGACACCTAAATTGACAAAACATTTGCTCATTCTTGCGGATGATTAGTTAATCAAAGGCATTTGAATGTTAGAAGTGCCTGACTTCAACTTTCACTATTTTGTTATCAGTGTTATATTCCCATGCCATTTTCCTTAAATATTTTGATGGTTTTCTCAAATCTCTTTAAAAGTATTGTGTTATGGCTGTATCACTGGGACATATTCTAAAATGCATTACATGGCTTAATGTAAAACAATGCTAAACATGTCTGCATCAGCATGTCTATGCATAATGTGCTTATATTAACAAAGTGAAGGCTACATTAAATCTTAATATCATTTTAAAAAATTTATATCATTGTCTAGCTGCATTAAGCCAAATTAAGTATGTGTTAAGCATGACAGGTTCTAATTAGACCTGATCTGCTTGTCTATATTGTTTTATTCACAATAACTAAAGAATAATACAGAGCAAAATATTATTTCAGCAAAACTTAGGAATTAAATGATTAGTTCACTTTGAAATTAAAATTACACCAAACTTTGTTTGATGTTTTGTCTTGATGTTACAAGACATCTTAGGTGAAACTGAACTAAGAGTTTACCTAAACCAACATATTAGTTAGATTGTCACCTCTTTTTTGTTAAAAAGTGAAATACTCAGCGAAATGCTGTCCCTGTTGGACTGTAGGCCTACATGTCAACATGCTTGCAGTGATGTGAAACATTCTTAAGATCACTTAATGTGAAAACATGCATAAAGTACTAAGACCCAAATTCAGCATACACCAAATTACTTTATGTATTCACGATGCAACTTCATAAACAGAGAAGCCAACAAAACCATTGATAAGACTAATGCAATGCCAAGTTTCAGTTTTGAAATGGTCATGTATTATCTTGGGTTCAGAGTAAAGGCTCTCAAAGGTGTGGGAGAAACCTATAAAAGTAAACTTTTAAATCGACATTTTTTTGTGTATCTCTGTTTATTTATAATTTTGGTTTATGTATCAGTAAATAAAAAAGTCTATATTTAAATATAGCCTAAAAAAAAGTTGTATATAAAATAATTATTTATATAAAATTCGACTTGCGGTGCATGCCGGTTAGAAATTTTGGCCGGATTGATGCTGCGCTGACCCCATGTGACTGTCACATGTGGCATCAAAGTACCGCGACAGCGCTCCGAGATTAGACGATTGAGTCAGTCGGCGCAGCACCTGAAGTGCGACTGCTGGAACTGCGATGACGACACTGATGTTACCGATTGGCCAAATTCACAGCATGACAACAACCACGTGTGTTTCGGGTTTATTACTGGACAAATTCCGATTCCCAAATTTTAAAAACAAACAATTAACTGTTTATACCATCTCTATCTTGTACACATCATGCTTATTAAAAGACTACTATTTTACTGCAGTATCATCTTTTGTTAAATAACTTGTTCATAATGTCTAGATTGTTTGAACAGGTTTATTCGTATTTTTTACAGACTACTGTATTATACATTTTAGTGAATGACCAAATATTAACTCAAATAAGTCTTACAGACTTATAATAAAATAATTATCATCATTGATCCAGACACCCCAATGAAGATTTCTTAACAAATTAAGTAAAAAATATTTTATTAAATATAAAAATATATGATTATAAAATATTTTATTTCCTGTTAAGCCATTTATGCAGAAATGTTAAAAATGACATTGATGTACCTGCTCTTTCTGGGTATTTTCAATTTAGTTATTGTGGTCCTTTTTTCAATCTCTATGGATTAATATGCTTTTTAAAAATGTTTTTATTATCCAAAATAATCAATGTTTAAGACTTAATCAAAACACCTTGTTTTGGGTTTTACACTAATATACTGTATATTGGAAAGTTATATATTTATAAATGTAAATAAATGTAAACCCTTTTTTAGCATGTTCAAACAAGCACTGGAACAGTATTGACATACCGTTCAACATCTAGCAGCCCAAAGACTAATGCTTAAACTTCAAGAATTTGTGCTTATTGTTTTGTTTATTAGGCCTATTTATGAATATTTATTTACTTTTTATGTGCTCTCTCGTTTTCCCCTTATTTCTCATGTGTTTGTTATATAGGCTACTTAAATTTAATTCATAATTCCCTTGTTTAAAAATGAACTATAGTTTGTAGAGACTGTATTCTGTTTTATTTGTACTGTAACTCTTTTGTTGTTATTGCAATAAATATACAAATAAATAAATGATCCCGCCATGTGATCGGTCATCATGACAGCAGCAACTTCGAGCCAGCAACTTTTGGTGTCCGGCTTGACGGCTCCGTTTTCAACTCCGCCCTCGCCTGCGCACGGCTAATCTCGTTGATTACCGGCTGCAGCTGTGCTTCATGTCGAATGCACCTAGTGTGTTGACCTGATTTAATAAGTAAATCTTTTTGACCTGATTTAATAAGTAGCACGTGATATAATTGACCGCAGCTGGTCTCTCATCTACAATCATTAGTTAGCCAATCAGATTACTCCAAACTCACTATAAGTAGCCTAGCAAATATTACTCCCTTATCTTCGTTTTCCGAAGAAGCTAACGACAGGTCCGCTTCCAAGCCGCTGCAGTAAATCCGAACCATCGAAGACTTGAGATCCACCGTTCCGCCAACTCCGCCCTCCATGACAGAACAACCACACGCTCCTGCCACGCCCCTCTATCCTCAACGCACTACAAGCATCGCAACACTCCGACACCCCGGGCTATCATAGAAAGCAATAAAGCAATCTTGGAATCAGATACATTGCAGCTATCATTCATTCTAAAAAATGGACAGGACTAATCTCCCAGACAATAACCCAACTCTTGATCTTCCACCTCCCTTCCTCTAGCCTTCGGCTCCCCAATCCAGTACAAAATCCAGTCCTTCTCTTCCAGCTATCCTTACCACTCTAAACACTGTTCATCCTCTCTCTCTTTAATAACTCGGCTCATAATAATTATCCATCCCAAGATCCACCAGCTACGAAGGCTACCAGCCCCTCTACCTCCGCTATCCCCGCTCTTCCTCCTATTCACACTTCTAACTACCACGGCGACGCGCATACGCACGTCATCAGCCAAGTGCAAAATTTAATGAAACCAAAGAAATTACTTGTCAACTTCTGTCAATATCTCTAATCTTTTTACTGAATTATATTTGCACCCTGATTCTAACTTTTCTGAATTTCTCATTTCAGGGCTGTCTAGAGGATCCCACCCCGGAAACGATCCTATCTTTCTCCAACCTCACCTGCGCTAAATCCGACATTACTGAAACAGAAATCGTAGAGCAATAAATCGAGAAGAGATTGACAATAAATTCATGATCGGTCCCCCTTTTTTCCTGCTCCCCCGTTTAGCATTCACATCAGCTCTATATAGTGGGCTTAGAAAGCTTCTGGTAAAAACGACCAATAATGGATCCTCCATCTTCTCATAATTCCGCCTTTTCCAGCATTAACAGCATCATTTCGCCCGACGAAGATGCTTATATTATCACGTCATAGACCAAGTAAATCTCTTTAATTAAACTAGTCAGCCGCCATGCTTGGCTCGCCACAGTTTAGCCTACATTACCTCCGCTTTTTCATTCCATTAAACCCCGACTTCTGGCATCTCCCGTGATCCTGGCATTAATCGTAGATCACAATTACACTTCGCAGTCCATTTACCATTCGGAAGCAGAAGTAGTCCACTTTTTATGCTTCAAAAGCTATTTACCGGATTCTCGCAATAAAGCATGTAGTTATGCATATAGAGCATTATCCCGCAGGGACGCCCTTTCATCACTCACCTCCTATAACTCGCAGCATCAGCCTCTGGATTAGATGAGATATCTTTATCCGACCTTGGCATTAACAAACTCGGCCTGAGGGGTCGCCGCGCACCAGACGCGCCGCCACACGGCGCATACATGACAATCGATAATATTGCACACGCTCTTTCACATGTTATTTAAAGTAAAACTTTTCAAATTGCGCTCTGCAGTGCAGCAGAGTGCGGGCGGCGTCCTGGGTCGTGGCTGGGCGCCGCAGCCAGCCGCCGACTTACGGCACAGGTGCGTGTACCAAGATGGAAACATTCGTGTGGAATTCTAAATTTATAGCGCGACGCTGCGCGTCGCCGAGCGTCGCTTCTGGTATGCGACCTGCTTTAGGCTCTCCTTCCTTAAGCGCTGGAACGGCTGCTCATTCTTTTATAGCAATTTAATTTCATCCTCAGTAGATATACATCTTTACACAAATGCCACACCCACCGTAGGCTCGAGGGATATCACCAGGGCAGCCGGCTCGCTACCGCCGGTCCATATAGCAGAGAGATTAATGGTCCGCCTCCAAGATCGTTCACTGTTACATTAAGCTGTTGTTCACTGCATTTTAAAAAGGCCGTTATCATTCTCCCGCTGTACTGCTGCTTCTCCATCTCTTTATTTGGACTTCAGCTAAAAAAAAAAAATCCATATAACTGTTGTACATATTACTAATTTCATAACTAAATTGCTAACTCTCTCTCTCTCTCGCTTTTTATTTCCAGAAACTGGTACCAGAAGCAGAGTGGTATCCGACCCCTATCCCTCCTTCTGAGATGATATCCCCATAATCTCCGCATACACAATTCGCATCAACATCCTTATATAGATATTTATACTTTAAGAAGTGACTCCCAGAACAGTACAATAATTCCTCGCTGCACAGAAACATCCAAACATTTCCATTCCCCATACAACACTTCATTCCCTAATTTCCCCGCTTACAATCAGTTTATTTTTCACATGTATCTTCTTCATAAATGCATCCAAGCCAGCTCTATGCTATTCAAGCAAAAATTCTAAATATTTCCACAAGTTAACTTTGGTTCCACATTTGATCCCCCACACACACACACACACATACACTCTCACACACACACACACGCACGCACGCACGCACGCGCACGCACAAACTCTCGCACACACACACACACACACACACACAAACAAACAAACGCACACAAACAAACAAACGCACGCACGCACGCTACAGACTGCCTATTACACATAACACACTTTATTACAGTAACAAGCTAAGTCCCCTCTCCCCCCTTTCATAGACGACACAAACCACCCAGTACACGTTTTTGGTCCCAAAACACCTCAAAGCAGTCCTCTACATTCAGGCTTCCTACCAGAACCATACTCTAGTCACTCATTCAGAATCGGAGCCACCACAGCAGCACACAAGGGCCACCACAACAGCACATACAACACTGGGAAGGTGGTCTTCCGATGCCTTCAATCCTACATTTGCATAGCAAAGCCATCTCAAGAAGCCCAGAAGACCCTCACCAGCAGACACCCTGATTCCAGCGCCCAAGGCGCGGGCTCAACCCAACCACACAAACCTATCAAGGGCGAGGGCATGACCCAGCCATGCCAGCTTCCCAAGGGCGAGGGCACGACCCAGCCACTTCAACATCCCAAGGGCGCGGGCATGACCCAGCCATTTAACCGCTTCTTTCAAGCTCTGAGTCTCACTCAGCTTTCTCTCCCTTTTCACTCACTTAACTCCCGCAGGAGTTCTTCCCGCCCAGGCCCCCCCGTCACCCCCGTCCCCCCCTTGCCGCTGCCGCTGGAGTCTCCACTACCCCCTCCTTTATCCCTGACTCCAGCAGGACCCCCCCCCCCCCCCCCCCTATGGCTCTGACTCCCACAGGAGTGTTTAGTGCTTTTGATATTATATATCATTTTTAATAATGCTATATAATACAGCTTATTTATTTTTCGTTTGGTTTATTTATATAAATTTATATCTATATGCACCCACGTATATAAATATAGATTTATATATAGTGCTGCCACCTTCACGCTCTAGTTCCCGCAGGAACATCCCCAGAGCACCAATTTGCCCGTCACCCTCCAGAAGGAGTCTCCACCGCCCCCTCACTTTCCCTGACTCCTACTGGAGCTGGCCAATATAGCTCCACCACCCGAGCTGTGACACGAGCACGAGTCACGTCACCGTCCCCCCCGTATTTTTACGCATTTATTTTCTATTTTTTTATTTTTATTTTTTAATTCATTTATATATATATGTATATCTATATGCACCCACGCATATAAATATGTATTTATATATAGTGCTGTCACCCTCAAGCTCAGCTCCCGCAGGAGCAATCCCGAGCACCTGACCCCCGCAGGGGTCATCGCCCAACTGCCACTCACCCTTCAGCTGGGGCACTAACCTGCCCTTCCTCATTCCCGACCCCAGCTGGAGACGGCACATACAGCTCTATCTCCCGCAGGAGTACCCACGAGCTACGACTCCCGCAGGAGTCAAGAAAATTGCCCCCCCCCCCCCCCCCCCCCAGGCCCTAGATTACCCCATTATATATATATATATATATATTTATATACCTATATACATATATATTTATATATAGTGCTGCCACCTCCCAGCTCTATCTCCGTTAGGAGTGTTCCTCGAGCAATTTACTCTCTTGGAGTCCATGCCCCCCCACCCCCACCCGCCCCCTTCACCCCCCTTTCCAGCTGGAGTCACCCCCCCCCCCCTTTTTATCCAGCAGGATCCCCTCCCCATGGCTCTGACCCCGCAGGGGTCTCCCCGAGTCTCTACTCCCACAGGAGTAATTATTACCCACTCCAACCCTGATCGGGCTCCCGCATGAGCCTGTGTCACCCTTTGCTCCCACAGGAGCCCTCTTTTACTTTCCCTTTCCAATATATCCAGCAGCCGGATAAAGCATTTATAGCCTTTTGGGGAGTTTCTTCGAATACACGGCTGCTGTCCCGAGTCATCATGCATTTTGGGGAGCTCTCGAGAACTACCTGATCTCGTTCTCCCTGTACATGCTCAATTGACCAGGCGGGAGCCCTGGGCTCAATCATCTCCGAGCTCAGGGTTCTCTCCCGGGACAGCATGCCAAACCTGCTAATAGTGCAAGCAATATCTAAGTGTGAACTCTTGAAGTGAAGTTTCACAAACTAATTTCGAGAGGAGCACGTGATATAATTGACCGCAGCTGGTCTCTCATCTACAATCATTAGTTAGCCAATCAGATTACTCCAAACTCACTATAAGTAGCCTAGCAAATATTACTCCCTTATCTTCGTTTTCTGAAGAAACCCCCCATCCACCCCTTCTCCACCTTTCTTTCTTTACCACAGGGAGCTCTCGAGAACTACCTGATCTCGTTCTCCCTGTACATGCTCAATTGACCAGGCGGGAGCCCTGGGCTCAATCATCTCCGAGCTCATGGTTCTCTCCCGGGACAGCATGCCAAACCTGCTAATAGCGTCAAGCAATATCTAAGTGTGAACTCTTGAAAAACTAATGTGCTTTAAGATTTACCAATGTCTCATATTCATAGTTGAAAAGTTTAAACTTAGAGGTTGCGTTAGTAATGCTGACCCCAAGTTCCCCTTCGGAAGGGGAACTTCAATGCTATGTGGAAACTTCCACTATGGGGATTTCGTTCAGAAAGCCAATCATCTGAAAGAGTATGTAAACGGGCCAATGAAATGCCAATGAGTTGGCAGCTTCAGCTTGCGCACCTGATGCTCGTTGCAATTAATCTTGCTATAAGAGCACAGAGCTAGCAAGCCAAAGCATCCTTTTCGCTTCAGACGACTTCACAGCCTTCTGAGAGAGTCGATGAGGGTTCCTCCAGCCGATTTCCTGATAAATCTGCGAGAGAGAGTGAACGAGAGCGGTCTCCCGGTCCAGAGAGTGGTACACGCGGTGGCAGACGGTCGAGCTGGGTTTCTCCCTTGCCTGGCGTCCTTTGGGTCTGGTCCTCCCCAAGCGGTTTGTATTGCACTTACACCTAAAAGAGCAATACGGTCGTGCAGCGCGTCTTTTTCAAGATGTCGCTCCGACCGTGCGTTTCTGGATGCGGTGGTTTCCTGTCCCCGGATGATGGGCACGAGCACTGCGTGGCATGTCTGGGGGTCCAGCATGTTAATGCGGTGCTCGCGGGCAGCTCATGCCGTCACTGCGATGGCATGACTGTTGCGCAGTTGAGATCGCGGTTAGCTCTTGCAAAAGGGCTAACCACCCCAGCTGTCCCCTGCACTGCAGTGGGCACTCGGGCAGGTCTGACGGTTCAAGTGGGAGATGATCCGCCGCCCCCGGGCTCGCGGACCTCCCGCTCCTCCAAGCGCTCCATCCAAGCTTCGAGCGGAGGAAGCGATCCGTCTAACCAGATGGTAGCCCTCTCGCTCGATGACACCGGGGACCAGACGTCCACTGCTGCATCGGAGGGTGGGCTGTCAATGTTCGATGAAGATCCAGACCCGCTCCCTCCCTCTGGGCAGGGGAGCGCTGTCAAAGATCTTGAGTCGGATATGATGGCCGTGCTTTCCCGGGCTGCTTCGGCCGTGGGGTTGGAGATGGTTTATCCCCCAGCTCCGCGGCCGGACCGACTAGATGGGTGCTACGTTGAGGATAAGAAGGCCAGTCCTTCGAAGCCTCTCGTCCCCTTCTTCCCGGAGGTGCACAGTAGGCTCACGCAGTCCTAGAGGGCACCTTTTTCTGCCCGATCTGCGTGCGTCTCCGCCCTCACCACTCTCGATGGTGGAGCAGCCAAGGGTTTATGAGACAATCCCGAAGGTCGAGCGCGCTATCGCGGTCAATCTTGTCCGCGTGGCGTCTCCTCCTGGAGGGGTCTGCCTTGTCTCCCGTCTAAAGCCTGTAGGTTTATCTGCCTCCTCGGAGCCAGAGCCTACAAAGCTGCGGGCCAGGCTGCCTCCGCCTTGCACGCTATGGCCACCTACCAGCGCTACCAAGCGCAGGCGCTGGCCCAGCTGCACGAGGGTGGTTCCGACCCAGGCTTGTTGCACGAGCTCCGCACCGCAACCGACTATGCTCTTCGGACCACTAAGTCCGCTGCGTGTGCGCTGGGAAGGTCGATGGCCACATTAGTGGTCCAGGAGCGCCACCTCTGGCTAAACCTGGCAGATATGCGCGAGGTCGACAAAGTTAGCTTTCTTGACCCCCCCATATCCCAGGCTGGCCTGTTCGGCGACACCGTCGGTGAATTCACCCAGGAATTCAAGGCGGTGAAAGAGCAGTCTGATGCGATGGGTAATGTCATCTATCGGCGGGATCGTAACACCGCTCCGCCCGCCGAGCCATCCACATCTGCTGCTCCTCGCCGAGGGCGTCCACCTGCGAGAGCTGCCCCGCCTGCGCCTCCGGCGAAGCGGCTGCGTCGAGCACCTCGTAAGCCGCCCCCCCCCCCCCCCCCCTCCTGCCCAGGGCGCCGCTAAGTCCGGTAAACGGACCGCGAAGCGTCCCTGAGACAGGCCATCCGGAGAAGAGGGAATGTGCTTTTTCCCCGGTGGAGGGCCGGGGCTCCATTTCTAACGGCACTTTTCAGTGCCACGAAAATCTTAATGAAAGAGCACTTTTCCAATTCGGATGTGACAGCCCGAACTCTGCCAGTCCGGGACGCTATGCCTTCTGGCTCGCAGGTTCGGTGCATTTCGCCAATGGCTCACAGGACCTGGGAGGACGGTCTCCTTTCTCCCACTCCTCAAGCCCCCCTCTCCGGAGTTCGGGAGCGAGGGTGAGTGTGACTCTCTTATCTCCAGCTCATCCGCGGGACCCCAGCGCTTCCCCGATCAGCCCTCCCACTCCGCGCTGCCCCACTGCAGGTACGTCATCGATTGTAGCAATGAGTCCATTAGCGAGGGCTCTGCCTGCCTGGTTAGCGCGGGCCAGCCCCTCGCGGTGGCTCATACGCACAATCAGACTCGGCTACACAATTCAGTTTGCGAAACGGCCCCCGAGGTTCACGGGCGTGTACTTTACCAGGGTCAGCCCCAGGTCCGCCCCTGTCTTGCGAGAGGAGATTGCTGTCCTCCTGGCGAAGGTTGCAATCGAGACGGTCCCTCCAGCCGAGATGAGGAGCGGGTTTTACAGCCCGTACTTCATCGTACCCAAAAAGAGCGGTGGGTCACGGCCAATCCTAGATCTGCGCGTTTTGAACCGCTGTCTGCACAGGCTCCCGTTCAGAATGCCCACGCAGAAGCACATCCTCCGGTGCGTTCGTCCTCAGGATTGGTTTGCAGCGATAGACCTGAAGGACGCATACTTTCATGTCTCCATCCTTCCCCGCCACCGTCAGTTTCTGAGGTTTGCATTCCAAGGCCGAGCTTGGCAGTACAAAGTCCTCCCCTTCGGGCTCTCTCTGTCTCAGCGGGTCTTCACCAAGCTCGCGGAGGGTGCCCTAGCGCCCCTTCGGCTCGCGGGCATCCGCATACTCAACTATCTCGACGACTGGCTGATTTTAGCTCACTCTCAGGAACAGTTGACTGTGCACAGAGACAAGGTGCTCCAGCACCTCCATCTGTTTGGGTTTCAGGTCAACCGAGAAAAGAGCAAACTCGCCCCCGCGCAGAGGATCTCTTTTCTCGGGTTGGAACTGGACTCGGTCACAATGACAGCGCGCCTCTCCGGAGAGCGCGCTCAGCTAATGCTGAACTGTCTGAGAGAGTTCGACAGAAAAAAAGTGGTCCCACTGAAATTCTTTTAGAGGCTCCTGGGGCATATGGCATCCGCGGCCGCTGTCACGCCGCTCGGATTACTCCATATGAGACCACTACAGCACTGGCTTCACGATCGAGTCCCCAGACGCGCATGGCACGCGGGCACACACCAGGTCTTTGTTACTGCGCTGTGTCGCCGCGCCCTCATCCCCTGGAACGACCCCTCGTTCCTACAGGCCGGAGTGCCTCTAGAACAGGCGTCCAGTTATGTTGTTGTCTCAACAGATGCTTCCAGCACGGGCTGGGGGGCCGTGTGTTGCGGGCATGCAGCCGCGGGCCTGTGGAAGGATACCCAGCTGCATTGGCATATCAATCGCCTAGAGCTGTTGGCAGTGTTCCTCGCTCTCCGCCGTTTTTTACCGGCGCTGGAGCGACAACACGTGCTGGTCAGGACGGACAGCACGACGACGGTGGCATATATCAACCGTATGGGGGGTATCCGCTCTCGCCGTATGTCTCAGCTCGCCCACCGTCTGCTCCTCTGGAGTCATACGCGGCTGAAATCGCTGCGCGCCATTGACATTCCAGGCGAGCGCAACCGTGCAGCCGACGCGCTCTCACGGCAGCTCTTACATCCAGGAGAATGGAGACTCCACCCCGAGTCGATTCAGCTGATATGGGCGCGATTCGGGGAAGCCCAGGTCGATCTGTTTGCTTCCCCCGAGAACGCTCATTGCCAGTGGTTTTTTTCCCTGACCGAGGGCTCTCTCGGCACGGATGCACTGGCTCACAGCTGGCCTCGGGGCATGCGCAAATATGCGTTTCCCCCAGTGAGCCTGCTCGCGCAGCTCTTGTGCAAGGTCAGGGAGGACGAGGAACAGTTCTTGCTAGTTGCGCCTCTCTGGCCCAACCGGACTTGGATGTCAGAACTCTGACTCCTCGCGACGGCCCCCCCCCTGGCAGATCCCTTTGAGAGAGGACCTACTCTCTCAGGGACAGGGCACCATCTGGCACCCTCGCCCGGATCTTTGGAACCTCCACGTGTGGTCCTTAGACGCGAGGAAGACTTAGGTAACCTACCTATGGCGGTGGTTGATACCATCACTCAGGCGAGAGCCCCCTCAACGAGGCGCGCATATGCCCTGAAGTGGAGTCTATTCACTGACTGGTGCGTCTCTTGCAGAGAAGACCCCCGAACTTGCCAGATCAGCGTTGTGCTTTCTTTTCTCCAAGAGAAGCTGGAGAGCAGGCTGTCGCCCTCCACACTCAAGGTTTACGTGGCTGCCATCTCCGCTCGCCATGACGCGGTGGCTGGCAGCACCGTGGGAAGGCATAACCTCATCATCCGGTTCCTCAGAGGCGATAGGCGAATTAATCCACCCCGCCCCCCACTCATGCCCTCTTAGGATCTCGCCCTCGTTCTCACGAGCTTGCGCACAGATCCATTCGAACCACTCGACTCAGTATCTTTAAGATTTCTGTCCCTGAAGACAGCTCTGCTGGTCGCGTTGGCTTCTATCAAGAGGGTTGGGGACCTGGAGGCATTTTCGGTCAGTGACTCGTGCCTAGAATTCGGGCCGGCTAACTCTCACGTTGTCCTGAGACCCCGGCCTGGATATGTGCCCAAGGTTCCTACCACACCCATTTAAAGACCAGGTAGTGAGCCTGCAAGCGCTGCCCCCGGAGGAGGCAGACCCAGCCCTTTCATTACTTTGTCCAGTTCGCGCTTTGCGAATCTATCTGGACCGCACTCAGAGCGTCAGATCCTCTGAGCAGCTCTTCGTCTGTTACGGTGGTCGGCAGAAGGGAAGTGCCGTATCTAAACAGAGGTTGGCCCACTGGATAGTGGATGCCATCTCCCTCGCTTACCAGAGCCAGGGCGAGCCGTGTCCCCCAGGGGTTCGAGCACACTCCACTCGGAGCATAGCATCCTCTTGGGCGCGTGCACGCGGCGCCTCTCTAACAGACATCTGCAGAGCTGTGGGCTGGGCGACACCTAACACATTTGCAAGATTTTACAATCTGCGAGTGGAGCCGGTTTCCTCAAGGGTATTAGGTAACCCTTGGTGATTGAGGAAACAACTCGGTGAAGGTGTTCAAATACGCTTGCTGCGCCATTCTTTCTAACATGGAGATACGTGCGCTTATTCACTCTGTCAGTTAAGTTCCCCACTGGCGAACCCTGCAGAGATTCCTCCGCGGCCCCCAGCATCTGGCTCTACGGAGGAGTCAGACGCTGGCCCATTATGTTGTAGGTCTGCCAGCTGGTCAGCCCGTGTTCTGGGTATAGGTGCCTGCTATGAGCGATCCCCACTAGGTGATCCCATACGCTTATACTGCCACGGTGCAGTCCCCCCTCACAGGCGGACCCGTGTCTTCCCTAACCGCTAACCATCTTATTTTCATATGCTTACTCCCCCTTCTCAGGGTTAGTTCATATGCTATTGCCCCAGTCTCCCCACTTGGGTAGCAGGTGACATCCGCAGCGTCCTCCCTATCGGGACTGCACGCTTCCCAACGTACTGTTGTATTAATTCCTAGATATTCTAGACGCACTTGCGGCTCCCGAAAAATATATCTAAATCTGTAAATCTTCTGTTGAAGTGGGATAAGTAAGGGCCAGGGAACACGTCGGAAGACCGCGCCTCTGGTTATGACGGTGCGCTCACGATCTCTTTGCCTGGCAAACCTCTCATCGGGGGCGAAGGTAAGGTTCAATCATTATGGCGTTTTCCATACATTTCCCCATAGTGGAAGTTTCCACATAGCATTGAAGTTCCCCTTCCGAAGGGGAACGCTCTGGTTACTAAGGTAACCCTCGTTCCCCGAGGGGGGGAACGGAAATGCTATGTCCCTTCGCCATAATGATTGCCCCTTGGCTGTTGAGACGAAGTCGCTTCAGCTACAAAAAGGATGCTTTGGCTTGCTAGCTCTGTGCTCTTATAGCAAGATTAATTGCAACGAGCATCAGGTGCGCAAGCTGAAGCTGCCAACCCATTGGCATTTCATTGGCCCGTTTACATACTCTTTCAGATGATTGGCTTTCTGAACGAAATCCCCATAGTGGAAGTTTCCACATAGCATTTCCGTTCCCCCCCTCGGGGAACGAGGGTTACCTTAGTAAGCGTTCACCCCTGCGTTTGAATCGAATTTCTTCAGTGGGATTCGTGCTCCAAAAGACAGTATAAGCATGTTTTGTTAACGTAAGAGTAAGATACTTAATTGAATACTAGCTGCTTCTAGTTGTATATCACACGTGACCTAATGCTGACTTCAGTATGTGTACATTTATTGATATTTTACTTTGCTTCCATACAGATTAAGCGAAAAGAGACAGTCAACTGTACAAAAGGTGATTCTTATTTGTTTATAGTGTTTTTGTTATTAATTTCATGTATTTATTTCATCATCTTAATTAAACACATTAGTTTGTATAATACTGTAACTTGTTCATTTTATTACAAGTTTTACATGTCATATTTTCATGTCAAATATTAATTTTATTATTATTATTAATATTACATTATGGATGTGACATTTGCAGTAAAAAACAAAAAATATATATATATATATATATATATATATATATATATATATATATATATATATATATATATGTATGTATATATATATATATATATATATATATATATATATATATATATATATATATATATATATATATATATATATATATATATTTCTTTTTTTACTGCAAATGTTGACATACTTTGTGTTGTGGATATATAATATATAGGAAAAACTTATTACGGACGTGACTGCTATTCGTTATGGACGTGACTGCTCTGAAATTGACAGTTGACACATTCTGAAAATCAGATAAGTGCTTTCAAAACTTTAACAAAAACCTATTTGTGGATATCTTTAGGGTATGTAAACCAACAAATTTGGGATATGATTGTAGTCTGAGAAATAACTCACTGAGAAATAACAACTTTGCTGCGCTGTGTTTCACAGAAATTTGGCTGAACGAAGCTATTCCGGACAGCGCATTACACCTACCGGACTTTCAGCTGTACAGAGCAGATCGCGATACAGAGTTAACGGGCAAAACGCGCAGTGGTGGGACATGCTTTTACATCAACAGGAGGTGGTGTACGGATGTAACTGTGTTAAAGAAGATGTGCTGTCCTGATATGGAAGTACTTTTCATTAACTGCAAGCCGTTTTACGCAACAAGGGAGTTTTCCTCGTTCATTCTCATCAGTGTTTACATTCCACTACAAGCACACGTGAGTACTGCGTTACAACAGCTGTCTGATCTGATCACAGAGACTGAACAATGACACCCGGACCTGTTTTTATCATTCTCAGTGACTTTAATCAGGCAAAACTCACACATGAGCTGCCTAAATTCAAACAGCACATTACATGCCCCACCAGACACAATAACATTTTGGACCATCGCTCCGTCGCCAGAGCAGCTCTAGGACACTCTGACCACTACCTGGTTCATCTTATACCAACTTGCAGACAAAAAATTAAAACTACTAAGCCAGTATTAAGGACTGTTAAAAGATGGACCAACGACACAGAGCAGGTCTTACAAGCCTGTTTTGAATGCACGGACTGGAGTGTTTTTGAAGCTGCAGCCACCGACCTGGACGAGCTCACAGACACTGTAACATCATACATCAGTTTCTGTGAGGAGTTATGCATCCCTACCAGGACCTACTTATCATTTAACAATGATAAACCATGGTTCACACCAAAACTTAGACAGCTTCATCACGCAAAAGAGGATGCCTACAAGAGTGGGGACAGTTTTTGTACAATCAAGCCAGGAACACACTGACAAAGGAGATTGGTGTGGCTAAGAAGAGCTATGCCAAAAAGCTGCAAAACCAGTTTTCTGCCAACGACGCTGCATCAGTGTGGAAAGGCCTGAAAGACCTTACCAACTTCAAAACACCACCCCCCAGCATCGACAGCAACAAACATCTTGCAAACGAGCTGAATATGTTCTACTGTAGATTTCACACCTCTGACCAGACACCCCACACCCGCCCGGACCATCTCCCTACACAGCCATCAACACCTCCAGCCATCTCCCTCTCCCCCCCTGCACTTCAGATCAGTGAGGATAATGTGCATCAGATCTTCAGTAAACAGAAGAGAGGAAAAGCTCCAGGTCCAGACGGTGTTTCACCAGCCTGTCTGAGAACCTGCACTGACCAGCTGGCTCCTATTTTCACACAGATCTTCAACAGATCACTGAAACAGCGCAGAGTTCCATCATGCTTCAAATGCTTCACCATCATCCTAATACCAAAGAAACCAAAGATCACAGGACTCAATGACTACAGACCTGTTGCCCTAACATCTGTGGCCATGAAGTCATTCGAAAGACTGGTGCTATCTGAAGGACATCACTGGACCTTTGCTGGACCCCCTGCAGTTTGCCTATAGAGCAAACCGGTCTGTGGATGATGCAGTCAACATGGGACTGCATTATACCCTACAACAGGGGTGCTCAATCCTGTTCCTGGAGATCTACCTTCCTCCATAGTTCAGCTCCAACCCTGATCAAGCACACCTGAACCAATTCAGGCAGGTGTGTTTGATATGGGTTGCAAAAGAAATCTGCAGGAAGGTAGATCTCCAGGAACAGGATTGAGCACCTCTGCCCTACAACATCTGGACAAACCAGGGAACTATGCAAGGATACTGTTCGTGGACTTCAGTTCTGCCTTTAACACCATCGTCCCATCACTGCTCGAGAACAAACTGACCCAGCTGTCTGTCCCTAGCTCTGTCTGTCAATGGATCACCAGCTTTCTGACAGATAGACAACAGCTAGTCAGAATGGGCAAAATCACATCCGACAGCCGCACCATCAGCACTGGTGCACCCCAGGGATGCATTCTCTCCCCACTGCTCTTCTCCCTGTACACCAACAACTGCACCGCAAAAGACCCCTCCATCAAGCTCTTAAAGTTTGCGGATGACACTACTGTTATCGGCCCCATCCGTAACGGTGACGAGTCTGCATACAGACAGGAGGTGGAGCGGCTGACTTTATGGTGCAGATACAACAACCTGGAGTTGAATACGCTCAAAACAGTGGAGATGATAGTGGACTTTAGGAGAAACCCCCCTGCACTCCCCCCACTCACCATCATGAACAGCACTGTAGCGGCAGTAGAGTCATTCAGGTTCCTGGGCACCACCATCTCTCAGGATCTGAAGTGGGACATTCACATAGACTCTATTGTGAAGAAAGCCCAGCAGAGACTGTACTTCCTTCGTCAGCTGAGGAAGTTCAGCGTGCCACAGGAGCTGCTCGTACAGTTCTAATCAGTTGTCATCCAATCCATCCTCTGCACTTCAATCACCGTCTGGTTCAGCTCAGCTGCCAAAACTGACCTCCGTAGACTACAGCGAATAGTCCGGACTGCTGAACGAATCACTGGCACTACCCTTCCTACACTTCAAGAACTGTATTCTTCCAGAGTGAGTAAAAGGGTCCGCAAAATCACTCTGGATGCCTCGCACCCAGCACATTACCTGTTCGAACTGTTACCGTCTGGTCGGCGCTACAGAGCACCAAGCACAAAAACAGCCAGACACAGGAAAAGCTTCTTTCCTCAGGCCATCTACCTCATGAACAGTTAAATTTTCCCCTACTGAGCAATAAACATGCAAAACTTTCTCATACACACTTGTACACAGCACCTTAAAACAATATACAATGCAATACTTTCTCCATTCGCATTGGTACACAGCACCTTATAACCTGCATATTTACAACATATCTGTACATACAATTCAACATCCAGATATTTTTTGTACTTACTGCATCTCTGTTTGATGTCTAATGTTTATCGCCTTTTTCTTTTCTCATATTTAACTTTGTGTTGTCACTCGTCACTTTATGTACACTGTAAGCTTCTGTTTCCAAAGCAAATTCCTTGTGTGTGTGAAGCACACTTGGCAATAAAACAGATTCTGATTGTGAAATATTCTTGCCGTTTAAACATAAATAATAATTTTACACTGAAATCAAGGACAGAACAATTATTACATAAATAAAAACAAGAATAAATAAATTTTTTTTAAAATTGTCTAGTGATGTTTTATAAACAAATTTCGGGAGGAGCACGCGCAGACGTTTCAGAATTTCATTACATCATTGACAATCATTCTATTATCCAATTAGTATTTGACCAAACCCCTTTAAATACCAAAATGGTCCTACCTGGATTACCTCACGACTTTAGCATCAAGCCATAGCCGCTGAATCATGTCAGAGATTAATCTCTTCGCAGAAGATGACGCCTTCCTTGCCGAGGTTCCTCCTAGATCTCCTGCCGGCACCCAGAGCATCCCAGCCCCGCAGGGTACACCAATTCAGCCCGCGGCTCCACCTCGAGGCCGACGTTAAGCTCGAACTACGGCTGCTCGATCAAGACGGGGCTCACCATCTCCATCTCCTAGACGGCAGTCCTCTCCAGCCTCTTCATTTGCCTCAGCCCTGTCCTCCGTCCCGGTCACGGGGAAAAGCACCGTCTACGACCTCCGCCAAGCATTGGCCAGAGCAGGCGTCAGCGTTCCATGCCGAACCACCAAGGCGGATCTCCTGCTGATGCTTAACTCCCTGCAATCCGGAGCACCCATTCCTTCCATCACTCCACCATCCAAAGCTCCGAGGAAATCCAGCCAGGTCCGAAGCACGCCTTACCAAATTCCTGATCCAAACGCAGCAGCAGGCCTTCAGCAAGTCTGGGACGAGCCACGGGTCCTGATGACGTCACTCAATCCCCGGAAGTCGGCTCTAGCCTCCAACTTCTCACAGTCTTCCTCTCACACTAAATATTTTTCTCTGTCCACAGCCACATCTCTACCCGTCCCACCCAATGCCCTCGCAATGGATCCTCCACCCGTCTCTAATAGCATCAGGAGTCAAATTCTATCAGGTTCGAATGTTGATCTTTTTTCACTCCTTTCACCCATTTCACCCGGATCGGCAGACCGCCAGATAGATTGCGGTGAGTTTTCCGTAACTCTAAAAAACTCCACTAACATTCAGTCCCGCATTCTTTCTTCTCTGAATTCACCATAGCTTTTTCACGATACAGCGATATCATATGTTCAGTTTTCCCACACAGGAGGCGCGAGCTCAATGATTATCTCGCGGTAATCGCTGAGCTCGCGCTCTCATACGGAGGCTCCCATTTTTATACCTATCATCGCCTTTTTTCCCGCTAAATGCGCCATACGCATTTCTCAGTGGAATCAGACCCCTTATTGGGGAGCCATAGACACTGATCTCCACAATAAAGTTTTTCTTGGTTGCCGCAATATATCTTGTGCGGTCTGCCGATCCATCACCCACCCCACCGAATCATGCCCATTCATAAATCCACTCACTCCTCCTCTCCCTGCTCCATCCCAGCCTAAATCTACTAGTTACGTCCCTTCAAACCCAAACATATCACCCCTTTTTCCCGGTCGCCGCCCTCCTGTCCCAGCCCCTGTCACTCCCTGTGCTATTTTTAACACAGGCAGGTGCTGGAGACGGAAATGGCGTTTCTTGCATGTATGTAATTTTTGCGGCGGTGCCCATGCCCGCACCGTATGTCCAGTGCAAAAATCTGTTAATAAAAATGCTAGAAAGTACCTATCGACTCCTGTCAAAGTTTCTCACCTAAAATCAGAATTGTTCCATCATCCTGATCGTAAATTTACCGAATTTCTATTAACGGGTCTGTCCTCAGGTTTCCATCCAGGCGTTCTTAGTCTCCCCTCCAGTAGTCTCATTTGTCCAAACCTTTCGCTGAACCCGATGTCGTCGACCTCTTAATCAAAAAGGAAGTAGATGAAAATTTCATGATTGGCCCGTTCTCTGCTTCTCCGTTCAGCGCTTTCCGCATCAGTCCTATCTAAGTAGCCACTAGAAAGTTCTCAGATAAAAAACGCTTAATAATCGACCTTTCCTCTCCGCATAACTCTCCGTTTCCTAGCATCAATAGCCTCATCCCTCTCGAAGAATTCTCTATCAACTATCACGACATCGACCAAGCTATTTCACTAATCAAAATCGCGCGTCGTGGCGCATGGATGGCTAAAGTCGATATAACTTCCGCCTTCAAAGTCATGCCCATCCATCCTGACTTTTGGCATCTGTTTGGCATTCTTTGGCGAGAAAAATATTATTTTTCCGTCCGCTTAGCTTTCAGTTGCAAAAGTAGCCCAAAGATTTTCGACTTGCTATCATAAGCAATCTGCTGGATCCTTTCCAATAACTACGAAATCCCGCCCGACGCTATCCCAGCCGCGCACCTCTTGACAGTTCAAAAGGTTTTCGCTGAACTCGGGATTCCCTTAGCTGAGGAAAAAAACGCTGGTCCATGCACTTCAATCGAATTCTTGGCCATTATTTTAGACTCCAACAAATTCCAAGCGTCCCTTCCAAAAGAAAAAATTGATCGTACGATCCTGGTAGCCTCCACCCTACTAGACAACCCCACTTGTTCCAAGCGCAAGCTTTTATCTATCCTCGGCCATTTGAATTTTGCAATGGGCATAATTCCCCAAGGCCGTTCATTTATTTCTCACCTGTTATTTTTCGCGTCCACCGCTCACGGCTTAGATGATCAAATAACCTTCAACGATGACAGCCTAAACGAACTCCGTTTATGGATATTATTTCTCCAACAATGGAACGGTCTCTCTTTCTTTTACAGCGACCTAATATCCTCCCCATCAGATATTAAATTATTCACCGACGCTGCCCCTTCAGTCGGATTCGGAGGCTATTATCAGGGACGCTGGTTCACGTCCACCTGGCCGCCCCAGCTGTTAGATCTGCCGCAACAACTAAAATCCTTGGCGCTATTCGAGCTTTTCACTGTGACAATGAAGCAACCGTTCACTGTATAAATAAAGGCCGTTCAAATTCTCCCGCTTTAGTACCGCTGCTAAAACGTCTTACTTGGATCTCAGCATGTGACCAGTTTATATTAAATGCAAAGCACATTCCTGGGTCCAAAAATCAAATTGCTGACTCTCTCTCTCGTTTTGCCTTACAGAAATTCAGAAAATTGGCACCAGAGGCGGAACAGTTCCCAATCAAAGTCCCTCCTTATTCAGAGCTGATATTCCCATAGATCATCCTTTAAAAAATCTGCTTGGAGCCTCCCTCGACTTCATCCTCCAAGCCGTGGTGCCTAGAACCCTTCAGTCTTATTTAACAGCATGGAAAAGCTTTAAAGCATTCCATGTTTGTCATAACATACCATTTCCCGATTTTTCCCTACTCACCATCTCTTCTTACATATCTTACCTCACTATCATCAAAAAATTACAAAGTTAATTCCATCAAAGGCTATTTGAGTGGAATTCAATTTTTCCACAAACTCATATACGGCTCCCCTGCACCTCACATAGCTAACTCACAGACAGCTCTTTTCATCAAAGGCATTCAGAGAACCCACCCCACACGTCAAGACACCCGACAACCTATAACACTGAAAACACTCACAAAATGCATATCTACTCTTCGCAAAGGATACGAATCAATTCACACAGCACGTACACTCGACGCTATGTTTATTCTAGCTTTTTTCAGGTTTTTAAGGTGTTCCGAATTCACCATTACAACCGGGTTTAACCCAAACATTCATCCCACCGTTTCTGATCTAGCAATATTGGATAACGAAACCATTTCATTTTTCATTAAACAAAGCAAAACAGACAAGGCAAAAAGAGGCCATCACATTTATGTTTTCAACCTCCCATCCCCCATATGTCCTTACCAAACTCTGCTAGCTTTCTCACAAATCAGGAAATTACAAACCACCTCCCCATCAGACCTTTTTTTTTTTTTTACAGACGATAGCAATCGCCCAGTCACTCGTTTTTGGTTTCAGAAACATCTAAAATCTGTCCTAATTAAGTCTGGTTTTCCAGCCGACAATTTCTCCAGCCATTCCTTAAGGATAGGCACAGCCACCACCGCAGCACACAACGGTCTCTCCGAGCAGCAGATCCAAACACTCGGACGCTGGTCCTCAGAGGCCTTTAAGTGCTACATACGATCCGACCGCTCCCACATTAGAAAAGCTCAACAAACCCTCATTAACCAACGTTAGCTCATCTCGTTATTGACAAGTTATAAGGCACATCCGTCGAAACATATTTACACACTACATATTTACAGGGCTGCTAGTACAGTAACTGCTCCTATTGGAGATTCACTCCCTATAATACACCACTGCAAGTACAGTGATCGCTCCCACGTGAGATGCACACCTTATTATTATGCACCACTGCAAGTGCAGTGACCACTCCTACGGGAGACGCACACCTTATTATTATGCACCACTGCAAGTGCAGTGACTGCTCACACGGGAGATGCACACCTTATTATTATGCACCACTGCAAGTGCAGTGACCACTCCTACGGGAGATGCACATCTTATTATTATGCACCACTGCAAGTGCAGTGACCGCTCCCACGGGAGACGCACACCTTATTATTATGCACCACTGCAAGTGCAGTGACCGCTCCTACAGGAGACGCACACCTTATTATTATACACCACTGCAAGTGCAGTGACCGCTCCCACGGGAGACGCACACCTCATCATTATGCACCACTGCAAGTGCAGTGACCGCTCCCACGGGAGACGCACACCTTATTTTTCACTGCAAGTGCAGTGACAGCTCCCACGGGAAACGCACACCTTATTATTGTGCACCACTGCAAGTGCAGTGACTGCTCCCACGAGAGACACACACCTTATCATTATGCACCACTGCAAGTGCAGTGACCGCTCCCACGGGAGACACACACCTTTTATGCACCACTGCAAGTGCAGTGACCGCTCCCACGGGAGACGCACACCTCATCTTTATGCACCACTGAAAGCTCAGTGACCATTCACACGGGAGACACACTTTCATTATGCACCACTGCTAGCGCAGTGACCGCTCCTATGGGAGACACACACCTCATCAGGCACCACCGCAAGGGCAGTGACTGCTCCCAAGGGAGACGCACATTCATTATGCACCACTGCTAGCGCAGTGACCGCTCCTTCGGGAGACGCACACCTTATCATGCACCACTGCAAGCGCAGTGACGGCTTCCACGGGAAACGCATTTTTCATCATGCACCACTGCAAATGCAGCGACCTCTCTTACGGGAGATGCTTACCTGATAACGTACCACTGCAAGCGCAGTGACTGCTACCACAGGAGACGCACACTTATCTTGGACCACTGCAAGCGCAGTGACCACTCCTACGGGAGACACGCATCTTATCAAGCACCATTGCAAACGCAGTGACTGCTCCTACGGGAGACGCACACGTTATCATGCACCACGGTCAACACAAACCTTTCAGCACACTACCGCTAAATCAACAGCACCCCTCCAAATTTTAAAGTCTAGCAAATTTTGGGGGTTTGCATACTTGTCTGGCTGCTGTCCTATAATCAAATTGCAAATTGGGGAGCGTTCTGGGGCCAGGCTAGACACTTCGCTCGTACCCCAACTCCTCTCTGTTCCTGTTGTGGGTGTCTTCCCCGAGCTCAGAGCCCTCTTCCTGGACAGCACGCCAAATATGCTTTAATTCTTAAACTTCTGTAAGTGCGAACTCGTGAAGTGATGTTTTATAAACAAATTTCGGGAGGAGCACGCACAGACGTTTTAGAATTTCATTTTGTCAATGACAATCATTCTATTATCCAATTAGTATTTGACCAAACCCCTAAAAATATCAAAATTGTCCTACCTGCATTATCTCACGACTTTAGCATCCCTCCACCACCCCAACACCTCACTTCTTAAACATTATCTACTCAGGGGGAGCGTTCTGGGGCCGGGCTAGACACTTCGCTCGAACCCCAACTCCTCTCTGTTCCCCGATACGGGGAATAACACGAGTTGGGGGTGTCTTCCCCGAGCTCAGAACCCTCTCCCTGGACAGCACGCCAAATATGCTTTAATTCTTAAACTTCTGTAAGTGCGAACTCGTGAAATGCAGGGCTTGAAACAACCCTCAGCACCGGTGGTTCCAACTTTAAAAATTTAGGAGCACCGTAAAAAAATTGAGAGCACTCAACATATGAATGAGTACCACTGCAAATTGTATATTACATGTATTTGAAAACAACATCAATCAGGACAACCAGAAACACCTAACTGTTATGACTTATTGATATTTGCAATAATCCCAAAATGTCTAATAATTATAAAATATTAATAATGACGATGATGACAATGATACTAACAATGAATTGCATTTCTCATTATCATGGTGCCTTAAATGTGCTTGAATGCAAGTTATCTGCTATATAAAGTCCTACTGTTACATGGTGAAAAATAAATCTATGGTTTACATCAAACAAAAATGATGCATTGCAGTAAGAAATATTTATTTTGCACTATTGTTTTTGCATGTCAACTGAATAAACAAAAAGAACAGACAAAAGAAAGGAAGAAAAGAATTACTACTACCACTCTTTAAAAGTTTTAGTTTGGGTTTGTGTCATTTTAAGTGCTCAGTCTTGTTATGCTCGGATTTTCATTTTTCTGTGTTTGTGGATAAAAGCAGGTGAGTCAGCCGACCCAATATATGAGTGGGGCAAAGTAAGATTCTCGAGATGACCACTAGCGCAATACCGTTCTATGTATCATGTCATAATGAGCCGCAGTTTCTGTTTAAACTTAGTAAAGGCGAGCTTCTTAGGTGATGTATACAGTGTTAGATTTTACATTTAGCGGCCATTTGTGCTGAACACGCAGTGAATGCAACGCAGATTCAGGCAATTAAACCGCTGATCCACTCTGAGTCTTTCAGCACTCTCTCCGAAAACACTCGATTGATCTCGGCTGGTGGATCAACATTTACCTCATGATCGCTCTCATCGGCGCATTTTTTGTAACTTTAGGTGGTTTTGCAAACCTGTGTACTTTTCACTGCGTCTTCCTCAAACTTTAGCCGTTTGCATTTCCCGCGCTCACAAAAGCTCTGTCATCTCAACTAGGCTAAATGTGAGCATGTTGCATCGCGTGTGCGTCCCTCCACTGGAAACAACAAACTTGCACGAACTTGCCTTAGTTGATAGCCTCAGGCCATAGTCAATCCAGTTGTTTATTAGGTTATTAGTCTCGATGTACAAACTAGCACACACATGGCAAAAATTAGTTTAGTTGCTGCAATTTTGTTCTGTGCAGAAACGCGATGTTGAGAAGCATTTACGATTAATTAACCGTGATGGATTAAAGCGCGGTTAATAGTGAAACCGGTTAATTGCTGCATCCCTACTCCTGATGTTAGTGTTTTCAGACGAACTTGAATTGAATCATTGCCCGACTGTTAGTGCACAAGACCGTGTCTGCATGGAGAATAGTATTAAAATGTAGTTGTGTTACAGTTTTGCCAATATTATATTTGATTACAAAGTTAATTTTAGTTTATTCTAGTTAATGTGTTAGTCTATTGAATAAATAGTTTAATTTGTCCACTCTATGCGCTTGCTTTCGTTTTCTCGTCGACAGTCACGTCAGGTTGCAAAAAGTCCTTACAGAAGACCGGGGTAGAGGGGTAAGCTATTATTATGAGAAGTTGTGTAGGATATGTTAAACAAGCATAGAAAAAATAGCCATTGGTTATAGGCGTGCATGGAGGTTGTTGCTTCGTGAGGAAAGGACTGAGGAAATATTAAGCGGTATCTAATTTGATATCTCAAAGAGCCTCGTGCAAGTAAGCAGAAATAATTAGCAGATTTACCATTATGGGAGATTGCGTTGGAGATGCTCACGGGTTGCTTCTGCGTGACGTGTTGAGGTACGAAATCTCTTATTCAATGTTATCTTATCCGCGACATGCTTTTTGTTGATCACGCTGTTTATTTATTTGTTAGTTATGCACCACATTTCCTTTGTAAAGATTTCGTACAATGCATCCTACACAGAGCAATTATGACAGTGCTGAGGAAACACTTTTTAAGAAGATAAATGCTGTCTCTTTTTTCAGTTTCTCATGAAAATGATGTCCAACAAAATCACAGTTACATACATATAAAATAACCAGCCTTTGTATTTAATGTATTTAAAAGATATATTTCCCTGCCAGGCAAACTAAATTGTGGCTAGTTTTACTTAGACTCGCCTAAACTCGAGTGAGATGAAAGCCACGTGGAAGAAAAAAAGCACATCCTCACAGAGGAAAAATCAGATGCTCAAGACATTCATTCATTCATTTTCTTGTCGGCTTTGTCCCTTGCGGGGTCGCCACAGCGGAATGAACCGCCAACTTATCCAGCACGATTTTTAAGCAGCGGATGCCCTTCCAGCCGCAACCCATCTCTGGGAACTTCCACACACACATTCACACTCATACACTATGGACAATTTAGCTTACCCAATTCACCTGTACTGCATGTCTTTGGACTGTGGGGGAAACCGGAGCACCCGGAGGAAACCCACGCGAACCCAGGGAGAACATGCAAACTCCACACAGAAACGCCAACTGACCCAGCCCAGCCGAGGTTCGAACCTGCGACCCAGCGACGTTCTTGCTGTGAGGCAACAGCACTACCTACTGCGCCACTGGGTTGCCCTGCTCAAGACATAATTTTAAAAATAAAAATGTAGCAAAAATATGACAAATATTAGTACTAGAACAATTACAGTGGAGCAGTAATTAAATCCTTACTTTACACGGAATGGAACAAATCATCCGCCCGCACATGTTGTAACTGCAGTTGTGTAACAAAAATATACATTTCATATATTTCTCTTGGAAAAAATATCTTCTTGAAATTTCGTTTGGTATAAATTGTATCTTAATTATTTGATGTATTATTTGATGGTCAGTTATCTACAAAACAAACAAGAAGTTCTTCAACACGAGGGGCTGCATTGCCAAAACACCAAGATTATGGCAATATGTAAGTTATGTACATTCATTTCTGAAATGTTACTAAAGTGGTTTGTTTAACTGAAATGTTCAGTTCTTGATATAACATATGGATATTATGTAATGTAAGTCAGTAATTGTAATGCAGCATCATAATGAACAAATATGCGCTAGTCATTTGCTTATATTAATAGGGAGTTCAAAATTATCACGTCCGTAATGCAAAATTATGGTTGTTTAGAGCAAAGACCTAAGATGAGTTGGCAATCATAATTAGCATGGACATATTTTGGCTTTGTATGGAAAGTTTCTTTTAAATTTGTGATTTTAATATTTATTACACAATATAAAAGTTTTCATTAAATTGTAACGGATGTGACACGTGATCAAAGCTGCGTGATGTCTTAAATATGTAGCTCATAAATTAAAAAGGCAGTGATGTTATGAAAAAGTGAGTGTAATTATTTATACTACAGACCACAATCCTTCTGCATAATGCTTATTGTTAACATAAAGTATGCAAAAGGTGAGTCTTTAACCCCTTTTAATGAAAGCATGAAATGTGGTTGGATGAAAATGAAGTTTACCATTGGCACAATCCTCATATTTCATCGATAAAGCAATTTCCTTAAATTCGACAAGTGCACATCATAACAATAAAATATAGACCTTAATGAGCAAGTTTAAATTGGTTTTGTTATTTTGGTAAAACGTTTATTTTTTTCATGATGAGGTTGACATTTTCATGGAATTGCTCATATACAAAAACTTCATGCAAATTCAAATATCGCATGCACTTTACAAGTCTTAAAGCATGTAAAACCGCACAGTATAATGAAGTAAAAGAAAGTATTTGTAACTTGTTTCAGGTAAATGAAACATCAAGTGTTGGTATGGGCAGTATCGTGAAAAAAAAACTGACATATTTATCTTTTTGTCCAGGACATGGATAGTGACGCAGACACTGTAATAGAATTACCCAGTTCTTCGTCACCAACAGCCTGTGATGTTCCAGAGCTGAGGAGGACTGGGAGTTTATTTGTAAGTTTTTCACTCGTGTGTGTGTGTGTGTGTGTGTGTGTGTGTGTGTGTGTGTGTGTGTGTGTGTGTGTGTGTGTGTGTGTGTGTGTGTGTGTGAGAGTGTGTGCTGATCATTTTGTCTAAAGACTACATTTTAGTTTACAGTTCCAGTTGTATCGCTGAGATTGTTTGTTAACTGTCTCATTTGTTATCCATGCTATAAGCATTTTAACACATCCTTTTATCAAAGCTTAGACATTAGAGAGAGCTCACCAAAACCTAAAACATTCTTCCAATTATTTACCCTTCCCTCACTTGTTTTAAATCTGTTTGTCTTTTTCTTCTGTTGAACACAAAAGAAGATATGTTGAAGAAAATTGGAAACCTATAACCATTGACTCCCATTGTATTTGTTTTTGACTATGGAATAGTATTTGTCTGTGGAAGTCAATGGTTACAGATTTCCAGCTTTCTTTAAAATATCATCATCTGTGTTGAACTTCAAAAAATTTGAACCACTTGAGGTAGAGTAAAAAGTAAAGTTTTTTTTTTTTTGGTGAACCAATTTTTAGATATGTGGCCATGACAGTGTAAGCTTAAGGAACTTATCTAAGCGCATGGAGCAAGTGCACATAAGGCATGTCCAAATGCACTTCTGCTCATTTAAAGGTGCCGTATGTAAGTTTGACACCCAGTGGTTGAACTAGGTATTGCAGTCCTGAATCATAATAAAGGTACGCCGGGTTGCCAGTTTGAGGGATTTTAAACTGTGTTCTAAATAAAAGCAACGACACGCGATTGAGGGAATATTCTCCATATTAAAAGGAGTTTTGGTTCTAACCAACACCTCGAATTGATTTATTAGAAGCGGCTTCTATTTCTCACAGCTGAACAACAGAAACCTATGACAGATCACCTCAGGTAAGCCTCGTGTGCTTTATTCAGTGCTAAATGCTAACAATGCGAGTTGCCATATACTGAAAGCAGAAAGTTCACTTCACCTTTAATGATGTTAAAGAGGGTTAACATGTATTAAATAGATTCTAAACCTTACCGTTTTGTGAGTGAGTGCATATTCTGTGCTTCTGAAAGGCTGTATTTAAATTTCTGCCGTGTTTTGTGGTGCAAACAGCCAAATGGCTCATCACTCATAACAATCTCGTCACAGCGTGTTGTTAGGACACGCGATGTAACCTGCTCACGTTCCTAATATTTATGTCATTTGCTAATTAACATCATGTGGAACTGAATCTGTCTCATTTTGACATCTGATACTTTCCACTACACTGTAGCATTTCGCTCATGGACGCATGCTTTCAGAGTCTTTCTGAATGAATGAATGAAATATGCTGTTTTCCAACAAGGCAACCCGGGGTGCTGAATTATAATTGGTTAAACTGGCATGTGCATGTGAAAATTACCTAAACAAAGACAGCGTTCCGGCACGGAAAAAAACATTTTCAAAGCAGAATATCTGACTTCAGCCTTGTTTGTCAGTTAAACAAGTATGTTCACTTGGGATGTTTCTTAAATATCTGCACACATATTATTGTATATTTATGCTTTAGAAGAGTCAAAAACTTACATACAGCACCTTTAATGACATAAAATCACTTTTATTTTATATGTATTATTATTTTATTTAACAAACCAGTTTGTGTTCTGGCTGCGGAATCATAGCAGATTTTGTATTGACGCACTTCACCTCAGATGTTATTCATTTTTCTTGTTTATTTTGTAGATAACTGATCAACAAAAATACATTAAATTTAAGATTACAAATTATACCAAACAAAATCTGTTCCAAAAAGAGATTTTTTTCCAACAAAAATTGCCTATAGTCAGGGCTTAATTTGTGTCGGAACACGCCGGATCCGGCACCTCTGAAATCTGATCCAGCACTTCATTTTACCAAACGTCTGGATATTTTATCGGTGATGAAGGACATGTATTACAGATTTTAAATGAAGCATCTCATTAAAGAGGAAGGAACTTGACAAAAACAGATTATATCAATGTCGTAATGAATGCTCTTAAATAATGTAGCGGGGGAGTAAACATGAAGTGTTTATTAAAATTCTGTCATTTGACAATTCTGTTCTTTACAGAAGCTTTAAACAGATGCACGTGCGCTGATTCAGCTATGTTCAGCTATGACGAGGCGCATTTGAGCATAGGCTACTACATAAGAGTTTATTTTTTTAATATAGTGTTCCATTACTTAAAATAACTTGCATTCTTATATTTGCAGTCTATATACAGTATAAAATGAATGCTTAGCTTAGATAGCAGTGATCATTATGCAAGAATCATTATGCATTGCATCAGCTTATTCTTCAGGTCACATTCTTTGATTAAAGCGTTGTATTTTAGTCATTGCATTTAGTCATTGAACGATGATATTAAATAAGCAATTGTTGCTTTTTATGATCTTACTAGACTTATTTAAATAAAAACATTTTCTTTTGGTGGGGATGCTTACGTATTGAATCTAAATTACACATCATGAAACATCTTGCATTATATACAGAGATGCGCGGATCAGCTCAAATGTCATCCGAATCCGCTCCTTCATTCTAATCATCCACCCGCCACCTGCCCGCACATATTATTTTATCTGATATATATATGTATATATCCGCACCCGACCCGCACCCGATCGCCACTTTAATAATTCTAATTCCTTGTTTTAAGCATGATGATAGGTGTAACTTTCTCCGCAATGTCCGGCGGCAGAGTAACAGCTCGTTAATTCATGCTCGAGCAAATGATGAGATGGACAAAAGTACTCGATGCATGCCCTTCTTTTACTTATTTCAGAGTTTTCAGGTTCACAGTGCAAAACAGCTCCCGGGTGGAATTACTGAAGTAAACATAAAACAAAACCGGATAAAACTTTCTCCCTCTAATTCACCGCACGCACAGCACACAGCGAGAGCTCACATCACACAGCATGCGTGTCGAACTACACTACCCACAATGCCCCTCGCTATGGACTACAACTCCCGTAAAAGCAGGCAAGCGGCCACAACCCCTCTCTTGCAACTTAGGTCACAGTGGATCGTTCGTTATTAACAGCAGATTCAGCTTTTACATATACAAGAAAAAGAGAACAAAAACGGCGTCCCTTCAGCCTAAACAGCAGCTATGTTGTGTGTACTTGGCGCTTTTCTTAACGCTTTTCTTAACACTGTGCAAAAACAGAATAGCATCTACTGTGCCTGGATTCGGGCGATTCCGCCTCGCCTCCAAAGCACTAAATGAGCGTTCGCGCGAACCGCTTGTTGCAGGAATGCACAAGCTTCTCCTTGCAAGGTGCTGCAGTCATGTAAATGGTAAATAAGCGATCTTGTTTCTCCCAGCACGATAGCAGATTTTCCTCTGATGACTCCTCTAACTGAAGTTAGCACAGTACTCTTGCACTTCATCCATTATTTTGGGCGTCTCTCATCTTCACATTCTGCGAAGTCCACTCTCTGCTTTTTTGCTGGTCAACTGCTATGACCCGCTACATCTACCCACCCGCAATTAATCATAATGTATTTTTTTATTACCCGACCCGCCCGACCCGCGGATTATCCGCAGCGCCCGCGGATTTACCCGCCATCCGCGCATCACTAATATACAGGGTTCATGCAGTCATGGAAAAACTGGAAAAGTCATGGAAATTTGACATAGGATTTTCCAGGCCTGCAAAAGTTTTGGAAAAACAGAAAAACCCACAAGGTTTTGGAAAAGTCATGGAAATTACATTTATATTTAGCAGACATTTTTGTCCAAAGCAACTTTAGCTGTGGTCAAGCTTGTGCTTGCAAAATTCTGTCGTACGGCTCTGCGAAAAGGGGCAGGATTAAACAGTATGATTAGACAATAATAAAAGTGAGCGATTGCTCTATATTTTAAATTATCCTCTAATGGTCTCACGCAATCACCTGATGCGATTTTGCAGGTAAGAATTCACCAAGCTTGAACTTTCGAATGCAGTGAAATGCGAAACTTGTTGCATGTGCTAGTGTTTCTGGTCTTCCCCATTTCCATGCCTATGAATGGAAGTCTATGGAGCAAAAAGTGCAGTGTGAGGCTTTATAATAGAAGTAGTTTTACCTACCATTGCTAGTTTAACAAACTATTAAGATTATCCAAAATTAGTTTTACAATTATCTATATATTGGAATGGAGGTTAGTTGTTTTTAATAATCTTTTCTTGGCCAAAACATGCTCTCACATTTTTAGTGCTGTGTAAGCATCATGTATTTTACATACATAGATATGAGGGGTGTGAACCTACACTGGTCTCACAGTTCAGTCACGATTATTATGCCATCGATTCAGTTCAATTTGATATCTCAGTGCATTGACGATGCTTTCCATTAGGGATGTTAACGATTACTCGATCATCAATTAATTGTCGATAAGCCTTTAATCGATAGGCCTTATCGGTGACCGATTAGGCATGGACATTTAAAGGATAAGATATGCTTTGTGCTGTGAAACTCTTATTCACGACTTTACACATTACATAATCAAGTGTGTGCAGTTTAGATGACCTTTTGGAGTCACACTCTTGACACTGCATATTGGGCGATGCATAAAACCCTAATGCGGGGATCTCGGTTATATCCACATGTGCTGTCATTAATCTGCGGGTCAGGGAATCAAAAAATAGGTTGCATGACATTTAAGTATGGGTGGGTCACACGTGGATGAGATCAATCATTGCTGATGCAAACTTTAACTATTTACTCTAAAATATTAAGGTTTTTTAAGCAATCTTGACAGACTGATATAAAAATATGCTTTCAGTTTAAAAATCGCTGGTCACGGCCAGACATGCGGTAAACATCTCTCATCATCGATCACTCTCAGTCTGGCAACATGTTCAGTGCTGCGAATTTTGTTAAGCCTGTCCTGCCTCGTTGTGGTCAAATTACTTGATTTAACGGAGGATATAGGCAAAGATATCGCAGAGAGCTGAGACCTATGACAACTTTAAAGATTAGGGGTGTAACGATACACCAAAGGCACGGTTCGGTTCGGTTCACGGTTTTGGAGCCACGGTTCGGTTCGGTTCGGTTCGGTTTCTGTTTGCTGTGGGGTTAGGGTTGATGTCATCTTAACAGCAATGCTAAGGAATAGATTCACTCAATAACAAGAACAACTAAACTTTTTCTTTATTAATTTTGCCATCACATTTTTAGTACAGTCAGGATACCAGAGTAAACAACAAAAATGAAATAAATACCTCCAATATAGACAAGTCAGAAAAAACAATTCTCTTTAGTGCAGCCATCTTAAGAAAGTAAACTCAAATTAAATAAATAACTGCAGTGTTGACTATAGTGAAAGATAAACAGGCTTGTCCTTTCTAAGGACATTTGGAATATTCAATTAAGTTTTAAGTTCTTCTTTAAAAGCACCATAATGTCCACATTCTCAGGTGAGGGGCTTGACTTCTGTGCAGACACAGACAAAGTGATGCTCAATTTAGTTATCATTTAGATAGGTTTCTGTTTAAATTAATGAAAAAATAATATACATGTAATGTGCTTGTAAAGTGTTTTTTACATGACCTATTCACCAGTAAAATACATTGCAGTTTTGTCTGAAACTAATGTTAGGGTTGTAGCCGTATATTAGATGTCTTTTTGCCTCTCTCTCTCTCTCTCTCTCTCTCTCTCTCTCTCTCTCTCTCGCTCTCCATGCCTGTCATTTCTGTATATCCGCCTTCACGACAGCTGATTGGTCAGGAGACCGATCTATCATTACTGGGCGACTTGGCGCGGGAATATAAAAATGACGTCAGGAAAAGCGGAGGAAAGCGCATCTTCCTTTGATCTCGTTTTTCGTGTATTTTGCTAACATGATTATGAATTTCGTTTGTTTTTGCTTAACTTTCGTTTGGGCAAAATTATTTTGCATTAGTTTTGCCCACTTTGAGAAATTTTGTGAATTTTGTACACTTTTATTTCGACTGATTTGTTTGTTGCTTTTTTGTTCAGCTCTTTCCCGTCATATTGAGCTTTACCTCGTCAAGTTCACCCTTTCTCAGAGTAAGGTGGATAGGGAAGATGTCTTACGACATCCATTTTGCAAACACGTAGAAAATGTATTGTTAAAGACATCAGGTAAGAGGTGAACGTCATCTGTGTATTTATTTTATTCTACAGTTCAGTATAGGGAAGAATAATCAGTGTTTCCTCTAGGATTTTTTCCAGCAGTGGGCAGGACTTTTTTTTTTTACACAGATCTGCCAACTATTTTAAAGACAAATATTACACGCAGTATAACAAGTCGAGATGGCATTCATGTAATACGAGCATGCGAATCTCTTTGCTTGCGCGCCGATTTCCTCTGTTCGAGCACAGAACTTCTTGCACGCACTCAAATTTACACGTTCAAGTGCAGATCTTCTCGTGCGCTCTCCAGTAAGCACTGCTGAAGCGCGATTTAGTGTGTTTTGTGCGTTTTCCGACATCAACGCGTCCTGAAGTAAAATGAAACAGCTATAAACTCCAACAAGATAAAGTCATTGTATGCAAAGCCATTGACCTTTATCAATAAAGTATACTTATGGAAACTGTGTTCATCTTAACTGAAAGCTACGCGGTGTTTGCTAGACTCACGCACCTGTCAGTCAGTCTGTCAGAGAGTCAGTCAGCATGTCACCTTGAACAAATAGCGCACAGCACTACGGTTACAGAAAAGTTTGCGCGGTTTACCTCTTATATGTTTTGGTGCGATTATAATCCGCTATAAAAAACACGACTAAATGTTTTAAATAAGAAGCTGTAATGTAGCCGTGGCGGGATGAATTTTGGCGTGGCGACCCGCCACGGATGAATGAATGTAGCGGAAACCTTGAATAAGGCGCACGGCGCTGAAAACCTTTTTTTCTTTTCATCAGTTTCTAGCGAGGTAAGGGGTTAAATCCCTTTTGTTGGCAGTTCTGTTGATAGTGTCTTTTGCGTACACCCTCACATTGTGAAATTTACCACATTTTTTAAAGGTTATTCCTTATTAAGTTTCGTGAGGCAGTTAGTTACGACGTGCGCTTTGTCTACGACACGAATTCCATTCCTGTACTCCACTGGAAAACCAAAATGTTCCCAAACAGGAGACTTAAATGTGTTTGGGGGATCTGCAATCTCAATATATGTGAAGCAGCCGTCCTGCATATACAGTATTAAAGGAGTGTGATCGCTCACTCAAGTCACATGACATGACCTGCACTTGGAAAATACTATTCTAAATTCTAAAACATTAGAATATAATATTTAGAACGAAAGCTCATCATTACTAATACAATTTAATCAAATGTGATAAAATAAAGATGTTTTGGTTCAATTAGAGACAAGTGACGTCAACCTTAACTGTGGGCAGCAGGGGGCGTGACAGTATCGCGGTCCGCCACGAGAGTTTCGCGATACGTATCGTGGTTGGTGTATCGCGATATTTCGGTTCGGTTTGGAGTATCGTTACACCCCTATTAAAGATGATATTTAGCTTGTTTCGCATTAATGTAGATATATTACATGTTTAATTACATTATTGAATAAAACGAATAGTATTGTTATTTTTAATCATCATCATTAATAATAAATAAACTAAAAATAATTTGACAGCTTTAGCTCTTCACATCAACATGACCGGCACTTTCGGACTTCAGCACCACGCGTCTTTAGCATGAATTGAAATAGACTTTCCTTCCTAAAGGAAAAAATATAATAATTTTTTAAATTGCAAGGCGATTATAGTCATGTATTCGCAATTGCACATAAATCAGTATGCAAAAAATTAATTATTTTCATTGCGCGCTCTCTCTCAGCAGCAGTAGTTGTTGCGCGCTGCACGTGAGGGCACTACCATACACTGTCACGCCTGGGGATCTGTCTGTTCCTCTTATGTGTGTGTGTGTGTGTGTGTGCGTATGTATGTGTGTGTTTGTGGGTGTGTTTGTTTGGGTATCTTTCACCGCGAGGCTGTCTGTGTATTCATGTCATCAGCTGGGCAGTCACATGCTCAGCTGTCAATCAGCACACCACAGGTGCAGCGCATTACGGCACCTTTATCTGTTCAGCGTTTGCGTCTCTTGTTGTCAGTTCGTTGTTGTTTCATGTTTGTGTCTGTTCCTGTTGGGCTCTTCCCGCTGTATCCGCTGGTGGTGAGTTGATCTTAGAGACTGTTGCTTTTGGAATTGTCAGCATCGCTTGAATTCGCCGAAGTACTGCTACTGCTGTTCAGCATTGTTGACACTCACTGGATATTCACTTTGCATTGCACCACTGAAGAACTGTTACCGCTGTTTGGCGTTGTGGAATTCTATGAGAGATCTCCCTGGATCTGTCTTATTGAGAAACTGTTACCGCTGTTAAGCGTTGTCGAATTCCTTGAGAGATGCATCATTGCTCTACCCTAACCCTCGATATCTGGTGAGATCTATACCAGCTGTTATTTCCTGTTATCCCTGTTTAATAAATCTTTTTATCACACTGCTCTGCCCGTCTAGATCAACAAGACAAGCAAATGATGGTCACCGGTCAGGCCATTCAGGCTTTGATCACACAAGTGTCCGAGCTCACCGCCCAGGTACAAAGACTAAGTTCGGGACTAAGCTCCGCGGCTGTTTTACAAGCTCCTCCCACCATACCACTCGTAAATCCTGCACCAAAGGAGAGCTCACGGACCACTGAACCGCGACTTCCACCACCAGCGTGTTATTCAGGTGACTCTCAGTCATGTCGATCATTTTTATCAAAATTTTCACTTTATATCACTTTACAGTCCTCGTCATTTCCCACCAAGGAGAGTAAGGTGGCGTTTGTCATCAACCTACTGTCTGGCAAAGCGGCACTATTGGGTACCACTGTCTGGGAGCGAAAACTTCTCTGCTGCGCCTCTTTTAAGTCGTTCTCTGATGAACTTAAAACAGTTTTTGATCGAGCAGTGTCCGGAAGAGAGGCAGCTCAGAAACTCACTGAACTAAGACAAAACGATCTGAGTGTTGCTGAATTCTCCATCAATTTCCGCACTCTAGCAGCAGAGTGTTAATGGAACGTTAAAGAACAGTGGGATATGTTTTTTCATGGACTAGCAGATTACATAAAGGATGAGATTTACGCAATGGATTTACCGAAGACCTTAGATGACCTCATTGAGTTAGCCATCAGAGTAGACACCCCACTGCAACAGAAAGGAGTTCACAAGGAACAATACACGCCACATCTGACCACACAGACTCTTTTTTTCATCAACAGCTCCTAAGATCACCTCACTCGACCGCGAGCCTGAACCCATGCAGATGGGCAGATTTTGTCCTTCGGAAGAGGAGAGACGTTGACGTCGATCAGAGGGTCTGTGTATGTACTGTGGGGGCGCTGAGCATTTTGTGGCTTCATGTCGAGTCAAATGGAAGAATCCGGTCATGGGTAAAAGGTTACAGGCTGGTGGGGCCATTATGAACGAACCTTCTTCCAACAGTACTACTTTGTCTGTGAAATTGTGTGTTAATTCTGACGTACATGAGTGTCATGCTCTCGTTGACTCCGGAGCAGAAGGGAATTTAATTGACTCTAAACTGGCTTACAGACTGAAAATTCCTGTGGTTCCACTTTCCTCACCTATTGCTGTGCACTCTCTTAGTGGTATTTCTCTTCCCACAATCACTCACTCCACTAGTCCTATAAGACTTATTACATCTGGTAACCATTCGGAGGACATTTCATTTTTTTTAACAAAGACTGTCGCCACGCCTGTGATTCTCGCTCATCCCTGGTTGATGTTACACAAACCCCACATTAATTGGGGACATAATTTAGTGTTTTCGTGGAGTGAAAGCTGTCATGAGTCTTGTCTGTTGTCTGCTTGTTCTGCTGTGTCTCATTCTGTGTTTCAGGAGGAGCGGATGGATCTTTCAAACGTGCCTCAGGAGTACCTTGACCTGAAGAAAGTGTTCAGTAAGTCTCGGGCTGCTTCTCTGCCTCCGCATCGTCCCTATGACTGTGCTATAGATCTATTGCCAGGTACGTCTCCGCCTAAAGGCAAATTATACTCGCTTTCTGCCCCAGAGAGCGAGGCCATGGAGAAATATATTTCTGATTCTCTGGCAGCCAAAATCATCCGTCCCTGTTTTTCACCGGCGGGGGCGGGATTTTTTTTGTGAAGAAAAGGATGGTTCCCTTCGTCCCTGCATTGACTATCGAGGGCTGAACAACATCACGGTTAAGAATACTTATCCTTTGCCGCTGATGTCGTCAGCCTTTGAACGTCTGCAGGGGGCAAATTTTTTCACAAAACTAGATCTCCGCAATGCTCATCATTTGGTTTGCATTAAGCAGGGACAGGAGTGGAAAACGGCGTTTAACACCCGCAGAGGGCATTTTGAGTATTGCGTTCTTCTCTTCAGTCTTTCCAACGCTCCAGCTGTTTTCCAGGCACTCGTCAATGACGTGCTGAGAGATATGATAGATCAGTTTATCTATGTTTACCTGGATGACATACGGATATTATCTCATTCTCTCCAGGAACATGTTCAGCACGTCAGACGAGTGCTTCAGAGGTTGTTAGAGAATGGTCTTTATGTCACGGTGGAGAAATGTGTTTTTCATGTACAGTCTGTTCCTTTTTTAGGGCATATCGTGTCAGTCGAGGGGATGCGCATGGATCCAGAGAAGATTCAGGCTGTGGTAAATTGGCCAACTCCGGATTCCCGTAAGGCCCTGCAGAGGTTTCTGGGCTTTGCCAATTTCTACCCGCGATTTATTCGCAATTTCGGCCAGCTCGCTGCACCTCTGACCGCCTTGACCTTTCCAAAATGCCGTTCAGGTGGTCTAGCGCGGCTGAAAGGTTGCTTCGTTTCAGCCCCTATCTTTATAGCCCCTGATCCCTCCCGGCAGTTTGTGGTGGAGGTTGACGCGTCAGAGGTTGGGGTCGGAGCCATCCTGTCCCAGCGCTCCTCCTCGGATGGCAAGATCCACCCTTGTGCATTTTATTCTCATCGATTATCAACTGCGGAAAGAAATTATGACATTGGTAATCGAGAGTTGCTGGCCGTCAAGCTTGCTTTGGAGGAGTGGCGTCATTGGTTAGAAGGGTCCGGTGTCCCTTTTATCGTTTGGACCGATCACAAGAATCTTGAGTACATCAAATCCGCCAAAAGATTAAACTTTAGGCAGGCTCGGTGGGCATTATTTTTCGGACGGTTCAATTTTACCATTTCCTATCGACCAGGGTCTAAGAACATCAAGCCCGACGCGTTATCCGTCTTTTTGATTTTTTGGAGCGCGCATCGTGACTCGAACCCATTGTACCACCGAAGATTTTTGTTTCCAACATTACATGGGAGATCAAGTTGAGGGTTCGCGCAGCCTTGGAAGGGGTAACACCCCCAATCGGATGCCCACTGGGTCGGTTATTCATGCCAGAGGAACTTCGGTTTGACGTTATCCGGTGGGGACATTCCTCCAAAGTAGCATGTCATCCTGGGGTTAGTTGCATTTTATTTGTTATTAAAGAACAATTCTGGTGGCCAGCTATGGCTCGTGATGTGTGTGATTTTTACTTGGCTTGTTCTGTTTGTGCAGTTTCTAAGACTTCCAATCGCCCTCCTGCTGGGCTTCTTCAGCCGCTCTCAGTGCCTTCGAGACCCTGGTCCCACATTTCACTAGATTTTGTTACAGGCCTCCCATCCTCTAACAGCAACTCGGTGGTGTTAACCGTGGTGGACCGGTTCTCGAAGGCGGCTCATTTTATCCCTCTGCCCAAATTACCTTCAGCCAGAGAGACAGCGGTTGCGGTCATTAATCACGTCTTTCGCATTCATGGCCTCCCGATGGACGTGGTTTCTGACAGGGGGCCTCAGTTTGTTTTTAAATTTTGGAGAGAGTTTTGTCGTTTATTGGGGGCCACTGTTAGCCTTTCGTCTGGGTTTTATCCCTGGGTTTTATCTTGAACGCACATTGCGATGTTTGGTTGTTCAGAATCCTTATCCTATTTTTCCCAATCTGGAAACTGAAGTCGTGGTTCCCTCCGATCACGCCTTTGTTCAGAGGTGCCGCCGCACATGGAGCAGGGCCAGACAGACCCTCCTCCAGGTGGGTGCGCGCACCAAGGCTAACGCCGATCGCCACTGGTCTAAGCCTCCTGTTTATGTTGTCGGTCAAAAAGTGTGGCTTTCTTCAAAGAACATTCCTCTTTGCACCGTTTGTAATAAGTTGGCTCCTAAATTCATTGGCCCATTTATTGTCACTAAGATCATTAGTCCTGTGGGAATCTGCCTTAAATTACCTCCAGCGTACCTCCAGCGTTGCCAACTTAGCGACTTTGACGATATATTTAGCGACTTTTCAGACCTTCCTAGCGACAAAATTTTTAAAAAGCGACTAGCGACAAATCTAGCGACTTTTTTGGTGTTACTGGAGATGTTTTTTTATGGATTTTCATCTGTCCGTACTGTACAGCTCATACTCTTCTCAGCGAGCTGCGGGTGATGCCGTCGGCCCCTCCCCCGCCTCAGAGCATTCACAGGCGGCCCATTTCTCGCACGGCAGTCCGTCTCACCCTCCCTCCCAGTTGCAGCATGTTCACCCCTCCGAGTTCTGACTGCAAATGTATCGCGCATGCGCGAAGCCGCTGCTGGCTGATCCCGCCCTGGCATAAAAACGTAAGGCGGGATGTGTAAAATTAGTAAAATGTTATTGAGTAAAACAAAAAAAACAAAACAAAAAATAAATAAATAAAATAAGTATAATAGTAAAATAAATTACTGTGCACAATTTGCACAAAATAAATCACGGCATTTGACTCAAACAGCCTTAGTCATTCACTGACCTCTTCCACGCTGTTTGTACCTCTCTAACCTAAGAGAGCATAGTTAGTCCACCATGTCTAAGCTGTACTCTCAAAAATACAGAAAGGAATGGGAATCAAACCCAGAATTTAAAAATTGGTTAAAGCAATTTATTCGTGACGATACACATGCATACTGTCTTTATTGTAAGGCTGATTTCTATGCCAAGCTAAGTGATATAAAAAAACACATGACAACTCAAAAACATACACAGAAGGCAAAGCCTTATAATAGTTCCACCCAGAATAAATTACCATTCATGGTTAAAAAAACTGACTCTTCAAAAAAGGCTGAGGCTACCATGGCATTAGCCATCGCTGAACACTGTTCCATGCTGGCATGTGACCACATTGGAGAAGCATGTAAAGCTGCTTTCTCCGATTCCACTGCTGCTACTCATTTTAAAATGCACAGGACAAAATGCTCAGAAATGATTAATGGTGTTCTTGCACCTTACTTTCTGAAAATGTTGGTTGCGGATGTTGGTGATCAGTTTCAGCTTCCTCCTCGATGAGTCCACTGATGTAAGTGTTTCAAAGTACCTGGGGATTGTGATAAGGTACTTTAGTGACAGCAAGCAAACAATTGTGTCAACATTTCTAGGGCTTGTTGAGTTGGAGGGAGGAGATGCCAAATCTATAGCTCATGCAGTTGTGGCTTTCCTTGACAAGTGCTGTCTTAAAAAAGAAAAACTCCTCGGGATAGGGACTGACAATGCTTCCGTTATGACTGGGATTAGTAATGGGGTCCATAAAGTGCTGAAGGAGGAATATGGCCTTAAAGATCTCGTCCTTGTGCGCTGTGTTTGCCATTCTCTGCAGCTTGCTGTAAGTCATGCTTCCAATGACACTCTCCCCCGTAGTGTACAGTATTTGGTACGAGAGACTTATAACTTGTTTTCAGTGTCTCCAAACCGGAGGGAGGCCTACAAGGGCATATACGAGACCATCAACTGTGGGGAAAAACCGTTACAGATAACAAAGGTTTGTGCCACACGTTGGCTGTCCATTGAACCAGCGGTTTCACGTATTTTGGACCAGTGGGATGAGCTCAGGCTGCATTTCGATGTCACCAAATCCAGTGAACACTGCTACATGGCTGAGGTCTTACACTTCATGTACAGTGATCCTCAAAACATACTGTATCTGACTTTTTTTAAAGTCAGTGCTGGGTGAAGTACAGTTGGCCATGAAGGCTTTTGAGGGAGAGCAAGTAGATCCACTCAAGCTTCTTGACAGTTTGGTTAGCCTGATTAAATCTGTGAGCAGCAGGGTGCTGAATCCTCTGGCAAAAGTTGATGTACTCAAAAGGCTCATAGATGGTTACATCAGTCCCAAACCATACCTTGGTTACCTTTTTGAGTCAAGGGCAACCGAGCTCCACCTTGTACCTGAGGATGAAACAAGTGTCAGAAAACGGTGTGTAGCCTTCACCATTTCCCTCACTAATGAGCTGAGGGTAAGACTGCCAGACAACATCGAAGCATTGCAGAACATGTCTGTTTTCAGTGTGGAGGAAACTCTAAAGCACAATAGGAGCCCTGGAGAAATAGAAAAAATAGCTAAGCTTCTTAGCTTCTCCCCTTCAGAAATAGACAAGATTGTCCAGCAATGGCGTATCATTCATCTTACGAGACAAAAAACACACTGGGCTTCTGGAGTGAGGTTAGGAAATATAGGGATGCAGCAGATATAAATCCGTTTCAAGAACTTGCTGTGGCTGCTGTGGCTGTGTTGTCTTTGCCACACTCAAATGCTGAAGTCGAGAGACTATTCAGCCAGATGAGTGTGGTAAAAGCAAACTTAGAAATCGGATGTCCCTGCATACTCTTAACTCCATCCTGTACATCCAATATGGACTGAAGCTGTCTGGTGAGGCTTGCTATGAGCACCAACTGCCTCATAATGTTTTGGAACTTTTTGGCACATCAGCTGCTTACTTATTTAAGTCAGCTCCCTCAGGTGCTGAACCTGCCATTGACAGCCTTGACCAAAATAATGAAGACCCACTGTTTTTGTGATGTATATCCTGTGTGTGTTTGTGTGTCTGGAGAGGGAAAAAAAATAAAAATAATTAACCCAAATTTACTGTAAATGTAGATAGTATTCAAAATTCCTAAAAATGTTATAGTTAAAATGCTCATGTTTATAACAAAAGTTACCTTTAAGGTTACAAAAATTTTTTAAAAATTTAAAAAAATAAATAAAAACTAACTCCGCCAAAGTGTTCCTTTTGGGTAACGTTTGCCGGTCCCAAGCCCGGATAAAGGAGAAGGGTATTGTCAGTTGCAGCTTGCAGGTTTAGTATTTTGTTGACCCTAAGTAAGTCTAGCCATGGAGCCCAACAGTTGTTATATGCACTTAGTGTGCAGGCAGTAGTAGCATACATTACAGTATTTTCATCAACAATAACAAACAACAACCATCTACTTGTTCTAAGCCCATAAAAACAGATAATGCAGTTTTCATATTCCTGTTGTAATTGCAGATTGTTACCAGCAGATGTCCTCAACATTCTAAATTTCCAGAGCATCTAAAACAGTGAATCTAGCTAACTTTGTGGTTAACAGTTGCTTTTGTCCCACACAAACAAAAATACTTATTTATAGAAAAAAAACATTTTGTCTCTAGCATCCGAAGATAGAAGCAGTAACCGTAGCTAAAAACATTGTTTTTGTTTTGTTTACACACTTGACTAAATTACAAAGAGATTTCTGTCGATGGACTAGTGTTGTGAACAACTTTGATGAAAAGTATGAAGGAACACGTTCACATGTCGAGATACATTGAGTGTGCTAGAACTTGTGAGATACTCAAAAAATGGTAGATGATTTATAGAAGCTTCTAGGCATTATTTATATTTTATGCAGCCGCGTGCGTGCTTACCTAATGTTAGTTTATTGGTTAAGTCCGCTAGGTATTGTGACATAAAAAGGAAATAATTCTATAGAACAACGTTTATTCGAAGTTGTAAACATAGTAAGTCTGTTGTTACTCACTTTTTTATTTCTCCCACGTATTAATCCTGGTTGCCAACCGGTAAATATAAATGATATACCCGTATTGTCCTGTCACATGCACACTGACTTTTATGCAAATTAGGCGATGACGTCATCTAGCGACTTTTAGGACAGCCAATAGCGACTTTCCTTGCTGAGGACTTGGCAACAGTGCGTACAGGAGAATTCATCCCGTATTTCATGTATCTAAAGTTAAGCTCGTTTTTCATACGCCCATTAATCCGCATACTCCGGCCCCCGCGTCTCGTAGATGGGGAGACCACTTATTCGGTTAACCGCATTCTGGACTCAAGACTGAGGGGACGAGGATTCCTGTATTTAGTGGACTGGGAAGGTTACGGTCCTGAGGAGAGAAGTTGGGTTCCTGCTAGGGACATATTAGATCACTCTCTTATCGATGATTACAATCGCCAGGTAGGCTCTTCAGGGAGCGCCAGGAGACGCTCCTAGGAGAGGGGGTACTGTCACGGTTGGGGATCTGTCTGTTCCTCTTGTGTGTGTGTGTGTGTGTGTGTGTGTGTGTGTGTGTGTGTGTGTGTGTGTGTGTGTGCGTATGTATGTGTGTGTTTGTGGGTGTGTTTGTTTGGGTATCTTTCACCGCGTGGCTGTCTGTGTTTTCATGTCGTCAGCTGGGCAGTCACATTATGGCACCTTTATCTGTTCAGCGTTCGCATTTCTTGTCAGTTCGTTGTTGTTTCACGTCTGTGTCTGTTCCTGTTGGGCTCTTCCCGCTGTATCCGCTGGTGGTGAGTTGATCTTAGACACTGTTGCTTTTGGAATTGTCAGCACCGCTTGAAATCACTGAAGTACTGTTACCGCTGTTTAGCGTTGTGGAATTCTATGAGAGATCTCCCTGGATCTGTCTCATTGAGAAACTGTTACCGCTGTTAAGCGTTGTCGAATTCCTTGAGAGATGCATCATTGCTCTACCCTAACCCTCGATATCTGGTGAGATCTATACCAGCTGTTATTTCCTGTTATCCCTGTTTAATAAATCAACTTGCATCCACTTGCATTTGGCTCTCATGCGAGTTTGTGACTTACACAGCCATATCTCATAGGACATTAATTTGCAACTTTGTTGCATAAAAAATAATAAAATAACAAAATTTAATTAACAAACATATTAAATAAAATGATTTGTTAAAATGAAACTACAAAAAAAAAGAAAATGAAAACAACTGAAACCAGCTCAAAGTAATGTTTTATAAACACATTTTGGGAGGTGCACTCGCAGATGTTTCAGCAATTCTTTACATCATTGATAATCATTCTATTATCCAATCAGCATTAGATCAAACCCCTATAAATTCCAAAGTTGTCCTACCTGCATCATCTCACGACTTTAGCATTCGACGCTGAACCATGTCCGAGATTAACTTATTCGCAGAAGACGGCGCCTTCATTGACGAGGCTCCTTCTAGATCCCCTGCCAGCACCCAGAGCACCGCAGCCCCGTATGGCACACCAGCCCAGCCCGCGACTCCACCTTGAGGCCGCCGTTTAGCCCAAACTACGGCGGCTCGTTCAAGACGGGGCTCACCCTCTCCATCTCCTAGATGGCAGTATTCTCCAGCATCTTCACTTGCCTCAGCCCTGTCCTCCATCCCAGTCACGGGAAAAAACACTGTCTCCGACCTCCGACAAGCATTGGCCAGAGCAGGAGTCAGTGTGCCGTGCAGAACCACCACTCCATATCAAATTCCAGATCGAAACCAGCCCTCCAGATCCAAACGCAGCAGCAGACCTTCAACGAGTCTGGGACGAGCCCCGGTTTCCGACGACGTCGGATCTCAATCCCCGGAAGTTGGACTCAACGCAGTCCCCTCACACGCATCCACAAGCCGCCAGTTTAGCGTGAGCTTGCCTCCGCTAGCGGCACCAGAATCCATTTCCCAATTCCATCCTTGGCCCTCCGCCCCTCCATCCAATTCAAGCGAAAGGTGGCTTCAGGGAGTACAGGCTCAAACTCCTAACCCGCTTTCCCTCCCCTTTCAAGTTCCCATGACCAGTGCGAGCGTGAGCCCGCCTCCGCTAGCAGCACAAACCCCAGCTCCACTAATTCCTCCCCTTCTTCCCCAGGTTTTCTCAGGCCCCGGCGTCAACTCCAGCGTGAGGCCGCCTCCGCTGATGTCACTAATGCCGGCAGCTCCTCCTCTCTTTTCTCTCCCTTCCACCTGTGATCCAGGGGCCGTTAGTAGCGCGAGCATGCCTCCGCAAACTGCTCCAGCCTCCAGTTTTCCACAGTCTTTTTCTCACACTAAACCTTTTTCTCTTTCCACAGCCACGTCTCTACCCGTCCCACCCAACGCCCTCACATCGGATCCTCCACCTGTCTCTAACAGCATCAGGAGTCAAATCCTATCAGGTGCGGATGTTGATCTATTTTTACTCCTCTCACCCATCTCACCCGCTTTGGCAGACCGTCAGAAAGGTTTCGGCGAATTCTCAGTAACCCTAAAAAACTCTGCCAACATTCAGTCCCGTATTCTATCATTTTCAGAATTTACAATAGCCTTTTCACGATACACCGATATCATTTGTTCAGTTTTTCCACACAGGAGGCGCGAGCTCAATGATTATCTCGCTATAGTCGCTGAGCTCGCGCTCTCATACAGAGGCTCCCATTTCTACACATACCATCCGCTAATTGTGCCATTCGCATTACACAATGGAACCAGACCCCTTATTGGGGCGCCTTAGACACTGACCTACACAATAAAGTTTTCCTAGGTTGCCGCAATATATCTTGCGCGGTCTGCCGATCCATCACCCACTCCACCGAATCATGCCCATTCATAAATCCACTCACTACTCCCCTCCCCGAACCAGTCCAGCCCAAATCTACTTGTTACGTCCCTTCAAACCCAAGCATATCACCCCTTTTCCCCGGTCGCCGCCCCTCTGTCCCAGCCCCAGCAAATCCCTGTGCTAGTTCTAACACAGGCAGGTGCTGGAGACAGAAATGCCGTTTCCTGCATGTTTGTAATTTTTGCGGTGGTGCCCATGCCCATGCCCGCACCTTATGTCCAGTGCAAAAATCTGTGAATAAAAATGCTAGAAAGTACCTATCGACTTCCGTGAATGTTTCTCACCTAAGGTCAGAATTATCCCTGCATCCTGATCAAAAATTCACTGAATTTCTATTAACGGGCCTGTCCTCAGGTTTCCATCCAGGCGTTCTTAGTCTCCCCTCTAGTAGTCTCATTTGTCCAAACCTTCAGTCCGCTTTCGCTGAACCCGATGCCGTCGACCTTTTAATCAAAAAGGAAGTAGATAAAAATTTCATGATCTGCCCTTTCTCCGCACCTCCTTTCAGCGTTTTCCGCGTCAGTACTATCGGAGTAGCCACCAGAAAGTTCTCAGATAAAAAACGCTTAATAATCGACCTTTCCTCTCCACATAACTCTCCGTTTCCTAGCATCAATAGCCTCATCTCTCTCGAAGAATTCTCTATTAACTATCACGACATCGATCAAGCTATTTCCTTAATCAAAATTGCGGGTCGCGGCGCATGGATGGCTAAAGTTGACATAACATCCGCCTTCAAAGTCATGCCCATCCACCCTGACTTTTGGCATCTTTTTGGTATTCTTTGGCGAGAAAAATATTATTTTTCAGTTCGCCTAGCTTTCGGTTGCAGAAGTAGCCCAAAAATTTTTTGACATGCTGTCAGAAGCAATCTGCAGGATCCTTTCCAATAACTACGGAATCCCGAACTTGATCCACTTACTAGAGGATTTTCTAATAGTATCACCGCCAGATGCTATCCCAGCCGCGCACCTCTTGATAGTTCAAAAGGTTTTTGCCGAACTCGGGATTCCCTTAGCCGAGGAAAAAAACGCTGGCCCAAGCATTTCAATCGAATTTTTAGGCATTAATTTAGACTCCAAGAATTTCCAAGCGTCCCTTCCAAAAGAGAAAATTGATCGAACGATCCTGGTAGCCTCCACTCTATTAGACAACCCCACGTGTTCCAAGCCCGAGCTATTATCAATCCTCGGCCATTTGAATTTCGCAATGCGCATAATTCCCCAGGGCCGCTCGTTGATTTCTCACCTTTTATTTCTCACGTCCTCCGCTCACGGCTTAGATGATCAAATATCCATTAACGATGACAGCCTAAACGAACTCCGTTTATGAATATTATTCCTTAAACAATGGAACTGCCTCTCTTTCTTTTACAGCGACCTAATATCCTCCCCATCAGATATTAAATTATTCACTGCCGCTGCCCCTTCAGTCGGATTCGGAGGTTAATACCAGGGACGCTGGTTCGCGTCCACCTGGCCGCCCCAGCTTTTAGACTTGCCGCAACCACTAAAATCGTTGGCGATATTCGAGCTTTACCCACTAGTTGTCGCCGCATCCCTATGGGGTAAAGAATGGTCTGCTTCCTGCATTTTAATTCACTGTGACAATGAAGCAACCGTTCACTCTATAAATAAAGGCCGTTCAAATTCTCCTGCACTAATTCCGCTGTTAAGATGTCTAACTTGGATCTCAGCATGTGACCAGTTTATTTTAAATGCAAAGCACATCCCTGGGTCCAAAAATCAAATTGCTGACTCTCTCTCTCGTTTTGCCTTACAGAAGTTCAGAAAATTGGCACCAGAGGCGGAACAGTTCCCAATCCAAGTCCCTCCTTATTCAGAGCTGATATTCCCATAGATCATCCGTTAAAAAATCTGCTCTGAGCCTCCCTCGATTTTATCCTCCAAGCTGTGGCACCTCGAACCCTTCAGTCATACTTAACAGCATGGAAAAGCTTTAAAGTATTCCACTCCTGCCACAACATACTATTTCCCGATTTTTCCTTACTCACTGTCTCCTCTTACATATCTTACCTCGCAATCATCAAAAAATTTCAAGTTAATTCAATCAAAGGCTATTTGAGTGGAATTCAATTTTTTCACAAACTCATTTACGGCTCCCCTGCACCTCACATAGCTAATTCACAAACAGCCCTTCTTATCAAAGACATCCAGAGAACCCACCCAACACGTCAAGACACCCGACAACCCATAACACTGAAAACACTCACAAAATGCATTTCCACTCTACGTAAAGGATACGAATCAATACACACAGCACGTACACCGATCTAGCAACATTGGATAATGACACCATTTCATTTTTCATCAAACAAAGTAAAACAGACCAGGCAAAAAGAGGTCATTATACCTATATATTCAACCTCCAATCACCCATTTGTCCTTTCCAAACACTGCTAGCCTTCTCACAAATCAGAAAACTACAAACCACCTCCCCCTCAGACCCTCTCTTTACAGACGATAGCAATCGCCCAGTCAATCGTTTCTGGTTTCAGAAACATCTCAAAACCGTCCTAATTAAGTCAGGCTTCCCAGCCGACAAATTCTCCAGCCATTCCTTTAGGATAGGTGCAGCCACCACCGCAGCACACAATGGTCTTTCCGAGCAGCAGATCCAAACACTCGGACGCTGGTCCTCAGAAGCCTTTAAGTGCTACATTCGATCCGACCGTTCTCACATTAGAAAAGCTCATCAAACCTACATTAACCACACCCTCTAAGATCAGGAGACGCACACCTTAGTAAATACGCACCACTGCTAGCGCAGTTGATCGCTCCTATGGGAGACACACACCTCATTATTTTGCACCACTGCTAGCGCAGTGACTGCTCCTACAGGAGAGGCACACCTTATTATTATGCACCACTGCTATTGCAGTGACTGCTCCTACGGGAGACACACACCTTATTATTTTTATTATGCACCACTGCTAACACAGTGACTGCTCCTACAGGAGACGCACACCTCATTATTCTGCACCACTGCTAGCGCAGTGACCGCTTCTACGGGAGACGCACACCTCATTATAATGCACCACTGCAAGAGCAGTGACTGCTCCTACGGGAGACGCACACCTTACTATTATGCAACACTGCTAGCGCAGTGACTGCTCCTACGGGAGACGCACACCTCATTATTATGCACCACTATAATGCATCTCAAACAGCATCCCTCCAAAATTTTTTAAGATTAGCAATTTTTGGGGGGATCGCACACTTGTCTGGCTGCTGTCCCTTAATCAAATAGCTTTTTTTGAGGAGCGTTCTGAGGCCGGGCTAGACTCTTCGCTGGAACCCCAACTCCTCTCTGTTCCCCGATACGGAGAATAACGCGAGTTGGGGGGGGGGGGGGGGGGGGGTGGGGTATTTCCCGAGCTCAGAGCCCTCTCCCTGGACAGCACGCCAAATACGCTTTATTCTTAAACTTCTGTAAGTGCGAACTCGTGAAGTGATGTTTTATAAACAAATTTCGGGAGGAGCACGCGCAGATGTTTCAGCAATTCTTTACGTCATTGATAATCATTCTATTATCCAATCAGCATTAGACCAAAACCCTATAAATTCCAAAGTTGTCCTACCTGCATCATCTCACGACTTTAGCATCCCTCCACCACCCCAACACCGCACTTCCTAAACATTATCTACTCAGGGGGAGTGTTCTGAGGCCGGGCTAGACTCTTTGCTCGAACTGCAACTCCTCTCTGTTCCCCGATACGGGGAATAACGCGAGTTGGGGGGGGTCTTCCCCGAGCTCAGAGCCCTCTCCCTGGACAGCACGCCAAATACGCTTTATTCTTAAACTTCTGTAAGTGCGAACTCGTGAATGTTCTGTTCTGAATGACAGGTGTTCAAATTAATTTGATGGAATGATAAACACAGACAGGCGCATTTTACAGAAAATAGCCTATTTTATTTCATTTAAAAGTATGTTAGGCCTATATTTATATAGGCTATATTTTTTTTTAAACAGCCTATATTAAATTATTATTAATTATGGCTTTAACAAATTATAGAACAGATTATTAATAACTTATCAAAGAACATTTTATTGAGCTCAGTGAAAAGATTTGTATGTAGGCTAGAGTCATTATTAGAGTCATGGCTGCGGCGCGTCGGCAATAGCCTCTAAAATGAAACTGTTTCTATTATAAGACAAACAATAAACACATATCCCAAAGCGCAACATTGAGTTAGATTTAAGCAAATACAGAGGTGACACTTTTTTTGATGATGATCAGACCTGAAGCCACGGCGTGCTCAACTGAAAAACCAGACATGGATAAACGCCTTCACTGCATACAAACAGTCACGCGCGGGCGGTGAGTGCTCAGTCCGCCTCCCGTCTGAAAGGACCATAATACATTGTTTCTTCTGTGTGACGATAAATATAATTTAATTTGCTTTTATCCATTTATATTATCTGCACTTTGCAGCAGTCCTGCTGATAACGGCATGGAACTATCGAAGCACCTGAAGTCACCATGTTGAAGTCTTGTTTGAAACAATTTCGGTCTCAGTGCCTATTTAGCTGTAAGAGCGCGGTGATTTGCATTGCTTTTAATTATTTTCTAAGATAAAACATAATGCAAATGAAGTAGGTTATTAAATAAGTTTTAAAAAAATCAGCTGGAAGTTAAGGCCTATTAAATACGTTTAAAAATAGTTAAATAAATGAGCAAAAAAAAAAAAGTAACACTGCCGCGCCCCCTTATCGTGTCGGCGATCGTTAATTTAAATGATCATCGGTCACAGGATTTTTTTAGAAACTGACATCCCTACTTTCCATACATAATTAGATTTTTTTTCTTCACAACACAACATTTTTTTTAATTAAAATCTATAAATATATTTATGTTTATATATTATTTGTAATACAATTTTGTCCTTTAATACAAGCAGTCAGATATATGAACTGTACCTTTTAATTTTACCTGCTCAAAAAAAAAAACACTCTTTGTGAATGTTTTAGACAAAACTCCAATACATGTGCAGAAGACAGCACGAGCATTTATAACAAATAAACTAATGTAAATATTATCCAGCTTTTTTTTTGAGCGCTGGAAAGTTCTTACACTCCTATGATTGGACATTGTCTTCACCTGCTCAACAGAAAGGGCTGCGATTTGGCTTTAGAAACGAAAGCGCAGTTCACATATGAGTGACGCGGGAAAAAATTAGCATAATACACGGTTATCACAGGTAATCCATAATAGACGCAATGAAGAAAACTCGCACCACAAGCACGCTTCTGTCTGGATCCACAAGTATCGCTTTAACAGCCAAGAGGAGAGGAAAATTTACCTCACGAACATGCCAACGGGTCAAATGTCCAAAGTGTGTGTGTGTGTGTGGGAGAGAGAGAGGGGCAGAGATGGATTTTCACAGCATTTCTCCCTAGTAGTGAAATAGCGGCTCCTGACACATACCTCTCAGTGTCAGTGAAAGACTGTCCAGCACAATCACACATGTGCACAATTATCTGCTTTTTAAGTAGTAGGAGTGTTTTATTTACTCAACCTCGCCTCCTTTGCCATAGTATTCTACTGCGACATCACGCATAGGAGATAAATGACGTCAGTACGTAATAACTGGTTATGATCTATTACTGAACCGATCGAATTGTCCCCATCTGCATCGTGGTGCAACGAAGAAACAATTCATTTTGACACCCCTAATAGATATAAAAATAAATTGAACCTATTGCGTGTTTTATGATATGCTGTAATAAATTTTAATGTCTCTTATGATACTACCACGTATATGTAGACATTACATGAAACATTAGGTCATGAAAATTGACTTGAAAGTCCTGGAAAAGTCCTGGATTGAATATATATGTATATATGACACTATATATATGTATATATACAATATGACAAAATATATGTATATAAGACACATCTCGCATTATTGATGATAATGATTAATCTGTTAATTTAAATGATGATTGATCACAGGATTTTACAGAAATTGACATCCCTAAACTAGACTTTTTAAAGAAAAAAAATACATTGTGTTTGGATGGGAATGCTTGTGTTTTTAGTGTAATTTTCATGTCATAAAGCAGACATATCTCACATTATTAAAGTTAACAATTAATTGCTCTTTAATTTAAGTGATGATTGATCACTCGATTTTGTGGAAATTGACATTCCTAATCCACATCAAAAGATACTGGTCAGCAAATGATTCAGGAAACATCTAATTTAATCTCAAATCTCTTATAAACGAAGATCCAAGCATACAACAGACCTGAACAGTGCAGTGTTAGTTGCACTTGGAGGACTAAGAAAAAAATAAGGTAAAAAAGGTCACAGTCACAGACATTGTTGACAAGAACCGTCACTAAGTGAAGTTTCACAAACTAATTTCAAGTGGAGCACGTGATCTGATTGAGCTCGACTGGCTTCTCATCTGTAATGAGTAATAATCCAACCAGAGTGATCCAAGCTTACTATAAATGGCTCGTTTTCTCCCTACTGCTCGATCTTCATTTTGGAAGAATTCCCCTTCCACCCCCTCTCCTCCTTTTCCTCCCTTTTCTAAAGTGGAGCTCTTGAGACCTACCTGATCTCGGATTCCCTGATATGCTTGTTGACCGGGCGGGAGCCTTGGGCTCAAGTATCTCCGACCTCAGGGTTCTCTCCCGGAACAGCATGCCAAACCTGCTATAAACGCTAAGCATATCTAAGTGGGAACTCTAGTAGTCTGGAGCTACTTAGTTTTTTTCAATTCGACACAAAACAGAGCAACGTGCACTGCAAATTGCACAGACGACTCGTGCGCAGACGACTCTGCAAACTCAAAAGCAGACAACACCACAAACCTGTTTCATCATTTAAAACAAAGCCACCCTTATGAAGTTAAGAAATTACAGACCCGACCAAGTGTTGGTAAACAAGCACAACTACCCAGCTGAGTTTCATGTCATAAGTTTTGAAAGCCGTGCCTTACTAGAAAAGACAGACGAAGGGTATGACAGACAACACAATCTCAATGAACACTTGATGCTTGCTGTAAACTACATGCTGCATTAACCCTCCTGTCGTGTTCACATCCTGCCCCTTACTTTAGTGTTCCCGGTCAATATTGACTGGTCTGTTTTAACTGCTCTTATATTAGCACAAAAAAAAATTCTCCACCAAATTTTTATTCAACATTCTTTAGCTGTGAACAATGTCTCTAAAGTAGTGTTCAAAGTGAATTTACAGAATTAGACAAAATAACTGCAATGAAAATAAAAATAGGCGCTGAAAATGTATTATAAATTGAACAATAGATTACAGAAATCAAAATACTTTGTTTCATTACTAATAGACAGCTAACTAAAATAACTATCACAGGGTTTGACCAAAGAAATTGAAATTGAAATCCATCTGAATGATTTATCAAGCACAAACAAAATGATATCCTTTCCTGTGTTCTGAGTGATCGAATTTTCAGTCCTTCAAGTGTACTAATATAGGGAATAGTGACTGAGGGTATATACGGTGAGCATAGACACAGAACTAGCAATAGTTATACTTTGGTACTTTTTGAGCGAGATAATAATGGTCTAATATAATAAACTAATTGTTGCTAAGCTAAGCTAAAAGTGCTCCTGCTAGACGCAGAGATTGGCTAAACGAAATTGGCAGAAAGAAAGAAAGAAAGAAGGAAAGAAAGAAAGATTCACATAAAAGACACCTAGTCTGTGTGAAGATATGATACACTGTTTTATCAGGAAGTTGATTCATGTTGGAGGATCCAACACTTTCATGGCAATTCATAACTTATTGGTTTAGTAGCTAATCCATATGAATTTGTACGATCTCATTCATACAGTTTTGTACATTGCTTATCCCCAATGACGATTGGGTTTAGGGGTGGGGTTGGATGCCACGCCTCCTTTTAAAAATCGTACAATTTTGTACGAATGAACTCGTGTGAATTAGCCACTAAACTGACAAAACTTAAAATAGTTATGCTTCCTTATGAGATCAGGCTGGAGGATCAGCACATAAGCGCATAAAAGAGATGTGTACATGCAAAAGACATTGTTCTGTCTGAAATGAGTCAGTGAGTGAGTAAGTTGGGGTGGTATGGTGATGAATGAATATAGCCTGGATACCCATTCATTTCCTATGGCGGTCACCTTTGACCGGGAACACCACAGGTGTAACAAGATTGATTAAAACACTCAAAATTCAATGAAAGAGGTGATCATCACTTTTGTATGTTCAAATGCATAGTGTGGAGGATATCATAAGGCCTTGAGGCAATCAGATGTAAAACACAATATTTATGAGTGTTTTAAGTTGTAAATCGGTCAGATTTGACCCGAACACGACAGGAAGGTTAAGGGCATTTGTTACAACATTGATAGTATCTTTTGTTGTCAAGCTTATGTTTCCTTTTTAATATGAATATATTTTCTTTGAAATCTGTAAAACCCCTATTGTCCCTCATCAACGGTAAAATAACCTACCTTTATAAAGGACATAATCACAGAGGAGAAATCAGATGCTCAATATGTAATCTTTAAAATAATGACACATTAAAAATGCAGCTAATATATAACAAACGTTCACAACAGCAGTGCATCATTAATTAAATCCTTATTTTCCACAGAGTGAAGCATCATCCACCCGCAGTTGTTTAAGATGGGCACGAACAAAAAATATATAAACACTTTATATATTTTTCTTTGAAAATGTAATTTTGTTTTGTTTAATGTGTAACTTAGTTTTAATGTATTTTTTGTTGGTCAGTTATCTACAACATAAACAAGAAGAACGAATAACATCTGAGGTGAAGTGCTTCAAAACAAGTCCACTATAGTATATGCTTTAGCGGCACTGTTTTCCCAGTTTCAGTTTAATTTGTTTAATCAAGCAGTTTGAACTAGCAGGACTTTATAAACTAATCGCAGCCCTGATAGTATTCTTAGATTACCTCGGAAGAATGAACTCCGTCTGAAGGATAAGTTGACTCAGAAACTCGTTGTGTGAATGGAGATTCTCCCTGCATGTCGGCCGTGATGCGTGATTTTTAAAATGAGAGTCTGCATGGGCCTATTCGTTCCAGTCTGATTATTCGGATTAATCTGGATCTTTAAAAAAAAAAATATGGGAAACCATGCTCATAACACAAATGTCATCAAATCTGGCAAAGGAATGTTGGTGCCACATCAACAAATCACTGCTAAACATGTGAACTTTAAGGATTACATGCACTGTCTGAACTGTCAAGGGCTGTTTCGTCAAAAAGCACTTTGGAGGCATATGTCATGGTGCAACCTGGCTAAGAAGTGCCAGGTCACAAAACCTGGTAGAACCAGGGTGCAAGCACTTTGTTCTTATGCAGAGTCCATTCCTGAAGGAGTAACAAAAAAATTATAGAAACTGATTAGTTCTATAGGATGCTTCATATGCGGTTAAAAGGGATGCTTGCATAATTAAATTTGGAGAACACTTGTGCAACAAAGTGTGGTTTGTTTACAAACTAATTTCGAGAGGATCACGTGCTTATGATTGAACACAGCTGGTATCGCTTAACTCTGCATATTGCGCCAATCAGATGAACACAGACACACTATAAATTACCAGAGCGCTTTGCTCCAGTCATCTTCGTTTGAAGAATCCCCCCTTCCACCCCTACTCCGATAGGGCGGCACGGTGGCCAGTGGGTAGCACTGTGGCCTCTCAGCAAGAACGCCGCTGGTCCGTTCCCTCCGGGCCGGTTGGCGTTTCTGTGCGGAGTTTGCATGTTCTCCCCGTGTTCGCGTGGGTTTTCCCCGGGTTCTCCGCTTTCCTCCCACCGTTCAAAGACAGGCACCATAGAAAAAATTGACTAACCAAAATAGCATCCTAAGGCAACTCTTAGCCAAATATATACAGTAGTTCACAGCAGGGGAGTTCTCGAGACCACCTGAGCTCAGACTCTCCTGTCGCCCTACAAGCCCCGGGCTCAAGGATATTCTGAGCTCAGGGCTCTCTCCCGGGACTGCATGCCAAACACGCTTTATTACCAATCATCAGCTAAGTGTGAACTCTTGAAATGAGTAATGACAAAACCAAACATGAATACATCAGAGCTAAAATGCGTGAGGCTGGAAAGCTGTTGTTGTGTGCTAGAAAAGTGGGAAAGCTGCAGAGCATCAAAGACTTTTTCATACCTGCAAACTTCTATCACGTTATCAAGGCTGTTAAAGATACCTCAGGATTCCGAGAGGAAGATGAAGTCTTCAGAATTCCCTCTTTGGCATTAAAACTGGGGGACAACCTTAAAAAAAGTGGATGATATTGCAGAATGTGAAGCAATGATTGCAGGAGACAAAGGTGATGTCCAAAATATGAAAATGTTTAAGCAAATGTATACCACAAAATAGAATGAACGTGTGTCTTCCTCAGCATTGAAGACGCTTAATGAAGCAAAATGGAACTCCCCAGAACTTCTGCCTTTTACTGAAGATGTTAAGAAAATGCACATGCATCTCGGCACTCAAACTAATCTATACCAAGAAAAGCTGAAACTTGAGAAAAGTCAGAAGAACTGGTCAAGTCTTGCTCAAATAACTCTGTGTGATGTAATTGTGTTTAATCGCAGGAGAGCAGGAGAAGTTTCAAAAATTAGGTTGAATTCATATCTTCTCCTAAACACCTCTGATCTACATTCTGATGTCACTGATGCTTTGTCTGAAGTTGAGCAGAAGCTCTGTCAGCATTTACAACGTGTCGAAATTAGAGGCAAGCGTGACAGAAAGGTGGTTCTGACACCAAGTATGCTGGAATCCATGGAGCTACTTGTGAAGAATCGTCAGTCATGTGGCATACTGGATGAAAATACATATTTTTTTGCAAGACCAATGACGGAGACATCATACTAAGAAAGGTTGCCCAGCAGTGTGGAGCTACACATCCAAATACTTTGTCATCTACAAAGCTCCGTAAACATATTGCACCACTATCTAAAGTGCTGAATCTGACAGATATAGAGTAAGAACAATTGGCAGATTTCATGGGACATGATATAAGAGTCCACAGAAAGTTTTTTTTCGTTTGCCTGAAGGAACGCTACAACTAGTGAAGATCAGCAAGGTGCTAATGGCCCTTGAACAGGGAAGAGTATCAGAATTAAAGGGGACAAACCTGGACGAAATTAACCTTGATTCTAATGGTAAGAATACATGACACAATTTGTGCTCTTATACATATTAAATACTGCCACTGTTTAGTTCAGTTCCAAGAAACACTTTTGTTCACCTTTATCTGGTTCATGGAAACTAGAAAAATGCTTTTCTACAGTTTTTCTGCAGAGTAAGTGAATGTAGAGACCGATGTTTCTGAAAGTGAGGATGAAGAAAGTGAAAATGAGATGACACAGCCAAAAAAACGATGTCATTACTCTTCTACATCTATAGGTATGGTCATTTCTCATTCGATGTAATTTCTTCTATTTACAAGTGTGTGTTTTGGTTGTAATGAATTAAAAAGATTAGATTTTTCTATCTGTATTAATACAATCTCTGTGCCTGTCTCTGATATGCTCATATGACCTAAAACAGGTCTACAGCCATCTAACTTTCAAAGCAGGTAAGGAACTTGATCTCATTCTCACCCAAGCTCTTACCCAGAATACCTCTGAACCTCTGAACATCGTATTGTTCAGTTCACTGTGTGCCTGCATGATCCTCCATTTCACCACTACTGGTTATTTCTACTGCAACCCGTCTCCCACCAACTTTTCACTGATCTACTTTGCTCTACATCTTGACACGTTTATCCTCACTTAAGGCCAGCGATGTCACAGTCTCTGCTGTACTCTAAGCTCATGTCTAGACTGGCTGTGTCCTTTCTTGACTAAACCTGCTCACTTAAACCAGCCTTACCTACAGATGATTGATACTATGTGAAATGTCCTTCAGTATAGTCTTCCATCTCATCCAGCATTAGTTAAAAAATGGCTTTCTACAATGATGTACAAAAGTCACAAACCTCTCAGATCCATTTGCTTTTTTTTCGTGAATAAAAAAGGGGCAGCCATTAGTAACTAGATCTCTGAGCTACTCTGAGACAACCTGTCCTCCCCATCAACTGTGCTATACTTGTCATTTGCTTACTGCCTTGTACCTATCTTACTGAATGTCCACTGGACCCCACCCCTATTAATCCTCACATAAGCCATATCTTTTATCATAGTGTCAGCATTCATAGGTGATTGTTTCAATGGCTTTTGGAACATTTCCTACTGCATTCAAACAGGCTTGGCAACCGCCCTGCTGAAGTCAAGAAGTACCAGCTTTTTATGCTTCTTCCATTCTTATCTGAGGCTATTAACAAACATTTTTCAAACAAGTCTCTGAAAGAGAAATGGCCGAAAGTCACTAATTCTTGTCCTAGGTCTTGCCTAGTACAATTTGTATTTCTGTTTGTAATTGCTTACATGGTATACAGTTAAACCGTTTTATTTTCTGTCATTTAGAGGAATCTTCTGTTACCAGCAAGTCTTTGAGTCATCAGACGCCTTCAACAGGTAAAAACAAACCTGTGCTCTGGAAATAAACTTGCCTGACATCATACTTTTGCTGCACTATAACCAAAAGCTTCAATAGTTCGATGATTATTTGTTTTATCTTTCAGAGGAGCATTCAATTGGGCACAAGTCGACAAAGGGAAGAAACACTCCCTCAATCTCAGGTAAAGAGTAAGGACTTCACTGCTAATAACTTGTGTAGTTACAGTTATTGCAAATTCAATTAAAGTGCACCTATTGTGGTAATTTAATATTTGATGGATCAGTCTCTAAACCCCTCCTGTCTAACAAGCCTACTTTGTTCTGATTGGACAAATAGATCATTTTGTTTTGATTTTGTTCTCCACACAAACACAAAGCTGCAGTGTTTGGAGGTTTAAGTTTTAAGGGAAATGTACATGCAGAATGTAGGTGGGTAGTATGCAAAGGTGTTAACTTGTGGTGTGTGAACATAATGAAATGGGATAAAACTAAAACTGACTTCAACTAGAAGCACTGTATGAAGAGTAAATTTAAAATAAAATACATGATGGTGGCACTTTAAAGTTGTCTCTGTTAATCCAGTTAATGTAATGTACAATGCTTCTGCTATTACAGTTTTTCTCAAATGCTAAAACACAAAAGCCAATCCTCTAAACCAAATGACCAGTTGTCTAAACACATTTACTAAATCTAGCCATCATTTCCCAATATCATAAACACATTTCACATGAAGACACAATTCACAAAACACAATCCTCCATTCTCATAAATCTAAACACATTTTTCCTTGCTAAAACATAAGTTGCAAAAGAACTCTGCTCATATTCTCAAATGAAAGCTCATGTGATGCAAAATGCTTGCCACAGTCAGCAATATTTGAACACAATGAACACACTTGGCATCATTCATTACACACAATGCCTCAAAATTGAAGACACTTGTTGCTAATGCTGTGACCACATGTATAAAAGCTAGTTCAGAGTGCACAGTTTGCTGAAGATTCCAAACAAACACAATGGATAAAGGCAGAGTCAGGGGAATTTGAGTCAGAGGAGGGAGAAGAGCTGGCCATGAAAGAAGAGGAGCAGGCCAACGAGGAAGAGGCCAACAAGGGAGAGGAGAAGGTCCAGGAGGGAGAGAAGAAGGTCCCCCCCAAGACAATATTGCATCATCATTACAGACGAGATGCGAGCAACAGTCATTGACCATGTCAATATTACTCTTTGTGCGGCCATGCGTTCGGAGGGGCTTGTCCACCAGCATGCTGTCTTTGGATCTTACAACACCCAACATCTCCTCACCTTCCTAGAGGAGCTAAGAGACATCCTCCTGGACTGGCAACAACACCATCCTGGGCCCGCACATCACATTTATGTGATAATTTGGGACAATGTCCGCATCCACAGAACAAACCAAATCAGTGAGTGGTTCACCACCAACAGTAACCACTTTTTACAGTAAACGTCTGTCTGCCACCCTACTTCCCTTTCCTGAACCCTATAGAGAAGTTCTTCTCATCGTGGAGATAGAAGGTTTATGCCATTCCAGGGCATTTTTCCTGTGCTGCCTGGCAAGAGACAATATAGCCTGCGACGTGGATGAGGGGATGTGGCCCGATGCAGCTCAGCGACATGATGGCGCACAGTGATTGTGGTGTGTGTGTGTGTGTGAATAAAGTAAATAAAAAAACTTTACATCCTGATCATGTTTTCAAGAGTACTGTTGTGTGCAATAGATTCTGTTTTTGCATAGAGTTGTGTTACAGTAGTGTACATGCAGTATTTTCTATAGATTTATACTCTTTATATGAAACTCACAAATCTAAATGCCTAATCCTCTGCAGAGATCTAAGAAGATCCGTTACTGTAAAGTTTCTAAAAGTACGCATTGGCAGTTATGAAATAAAGAACCTTCTCACAAATTGAACATTGTGTTTTCAATTGTTTTGCTGTAGTGTGTAAGGATGTGTATAGTGTTTACATTATTAAAGCTTCGAGCTGCTCTTTTGGTGTGAAAGTTTGAGTTTGGATGTGAGAAGGTGTGGTTGTGTTTATGTACAGATATGGCTACTAAGAACGCGCGTTTCTTCCTGCGCAGTACTGCAGTTTGTGATTCGTAGTCACGCGGCGTACCGCAGCTGTAAAGGCCACATTTTCATTTTCAAAAAAAAAACATTTCTGTGCTTTACGCAATAGCCACCAGGTGGCGCAAGGAACAACCGCTTTTCCATTGACTTACAGTAGTTGTCATGGGTGCATGGGCACTATTTGTATACAAGAACGCTCGATTCAGCTCCCTCAATGCCTCCAGCGGCTGGGATTCTTTATTTATTTATTTTGGAGAACAAACCCGGTTTGGCTAATCGGGAGGACCGGGAGAATTCCCGGAGGGCCTGTGTCCGTAGCTGTTGCAGGTGTGTAAAACATTAGTCATTCAAACTGCACCATTATCACAGTACTGTTGTGGTCTAGTGGTCAGCACGTTGCATTATTACACCGCCAGCCCGAGTTCGATCCTCAACAGGATAATTATTTTTTTTGTTAGGCTAAGACATGTAATACTGTTTGGGTTACTTATATAGGTGTACATATTTTATTTTTATTTTTTGTATGACCACCGTTACGAAGGACTGCATATCTATAAAGAAATTTGCACAGAATAAATATAGAGATATTGCCGGAAAGTACATTGTGATGTTTTAAAGAATAGTGTTGGAGATTTAGCTCCCCTTTAATGTTCTCATATTTATGAAAAACATTTGAAGTTCTAAAGTAGCTGTTTCCTTGAAAAAGACGTGAAAGTGTCATTAAAAACTGAATTATTTTAATATAGTCAGTCGTGAACTGAAATGGTGTTTTGATGCATGTGTGTGTGTGTGTGTGTGACCGGGAGAAAGAGCGCTCGCTTCACAGCTCTTGATGCATATTAAATGCATAATAAAACATTTTTGTATGGATTTTTCGATCCTTTGCAAAAAGAAAATTAAAAATGGCTATGACTAATTTTTTTATAGCTTATGTTTGTTTTATTTGGTTTATTTATATTTTGTTATATCCGATTTTTGTATGCTTTTCCTAACACATATTTTATCTACATCTTTATGACGCTGTTAGCTAAAATGACATAAAACAACAGTTTTTATGTCGTTCTGTTGTATTCATATTTTGTATTATCTCCAAATTAATAAATGAATAAATACATAAACAAGCGTCATTACTCTTAAACAGACACTCCAAAATCAGCATTTTTCCCCCTCGCAGGGGCCCCAAGTGCGCACGGGCCCCTGGGTCTGAAATATATATATATAATTAAATTCGGGTTTTTGTTGGAAGGTCCGCATGGAAGGTCCGTATATCAAGGCAGCACCTTGCTGTCCTTTTTGCTGTCCTTACGAAGAACTTAAAGTGCCTGTCTGGCTTTGACTTGACCGGCCTTTCGCGCACACATGATGTTTCATATTTTAGGTATCGGTCTTGTGGCTTTCATATAAGGCGCTTTACAGCCGTTGCATAGCCTATTACATATACCCAGTAGTGATGCGCGGATGGCGGTTATATTCGTGCGCGCTGCGTATAATCCGCGGGTCGGTCGGGTCGGGTAATAAAATGTACATTATGATTAATTGCAGGTGGATGAGTTTAATTATTAATAATTTTTGCTTTGTATTTTTTATTTGTTAAAGCAGAACTGGAAGTGAAACCACTCCGAGAGAAACTTAAAAAGGGAGAAATAAAAACAAAAGGAAGGAAAGAAAAGTGCCGTACATATATAATTTTATTTAGTGTCTGACACATTAGGTATTGCATTTTAAAATACTGACCTAATCCTTTTTTAAGGACCGGCATGCTTTCCCCATCATATGTTTTTTCCAAATAAAAAAAGCCAATATTTTTAATATAAGTCATTATTTTAAACAGTATGATTTGAGCAACTTATTTTACCATAACTTCTGTGCAATCAGTCAATGGTTACAGGTTTCCTGCTTTCTTCAAAATACTATTTTGTGTGTTCGACAAAAGAAGAAAAAAAGTCAAATAGGTTTGAAACAAACCGAATTTATTTAATATTTTTTTTAGTGTCTGACACATTAGGTATTGCATTTTAAAATACTGATTTATTTTAACATGCGAACAGCAGCATACAGCACATAATAACAACAGAAACTCTTCAAGTACCAGCGTTTCCAACAGCATAAAAAAATATAAATAAAAAGAATTAAATAAATAGGGCTGCCCAGATGTTTCACCTAAACTACAAATTTAGATTACAAAGAAGATACTAACCGAATCCTTTTTAAGGACCGGCATATGCTTTCCCGCCCATCATATGTTTTTTTTTTTCAGCCAAATAAAAAAAGCCAATATTTTTAATATAAGTCATTATTTTAAAGAGTATGACTTGAGCATCTTATTTTACCATAACTTCTGTCCTTTCTTTTTCTGTCTCGCTCGCGGTTCATGAACCGGATGATATGTTGATCTTCTTATTAGGCTACTAATAATTTTATTTATTACATATATTATTGCATTAAATTGCATAGATATTTTATAGTTTATATAGCTATAAACTGAACGCCTCAGATTGGTGCGGAGTTATCATTATGCAAAAATCAAGCTCCTCTGCGCTTCACGCCAGTGTGCATTCCATGACGAATCCTTCACCTGCCTTACACACGCTCTGCTTGTCTGTTAGGCTACGGACTAAGACATACAGTACAGACAAAATGACGAGCACGAACTTAGAATTGTTCTCTGCAAGCTACATTATGAATTAGAATAAAAAAATCATTTTAGAATCTATTCGATTCTATTCGATCTGTATGTGTTCTTTTGTTCAGGCTTAAATACCATGAATTAATTTGTAAGTTAATTCTTTCGTTTAATAGTTTTAGTAGGGCTAATCCAGGAAGGAATCATTCGATTTCATAATTAATTATTAAAATATAATCTTAATTAAAACAAGGATACGCATTAATAAGACGGTCGTGGAAGGAATTCGAATTATATTCAGAGCTTCGTAGTTTAAAATAGGCTAACAGTCAGTTAGTATAAGATAACACACACAGCTGCCTAAATAAATAGGCTATAAAATACACAGTTGATCATTTAGGTCTATTAAAATATTATTAAAAAAACTGTACTGAAAGAAAAAAAAGTACAAGAAAGAATGCCGCTTTGAAACAGAAACTTAGTTTGTCAACATTCTTTAATTTTAGACAGTTATTTTAGATTTTTTGTTACAAAAAAAAAAAAAATAGAGTTAGACTAGAGAAATTTCATGTTCGAGCGGGATCTGAGCGGTATTGGTCAACCCAGGCTCATTCTGAGAACGTAGTCCCGTGGTTGGCGAGCGTGAGCGGAATGTTATCGGAGCTTGCTTTGGTCAGTGACTGAGTGAAGCGCCGACCATGGAGCGGAATGCTTAGCGGAGCTCACATGCTCTGCTGGATACCAAGGAGTGGGGCTGTGTAGCGCCTTTGAGCAGCGTGCCATCCAACTGCTGGTGAGGAAGAGCACGCATAAGTGCGCAAAGCTGGTACAGATATAACCAAAAGCAAGATCATATTATAAATGTTTCTTAAACGATACTTACCGAAATTTAATCAGTTTACCCCTCGAATAGTAGCTAATTTTTAATTGCACCGTTAAGAAATCAGGGCACTCTAGAGCCCTGCAATACTTTGTAATAAAATAACGCTCTAACCTCTTTTTTTCTAGAAAACCGTTTTCGGATTTTTTGTTTAATAAGGAACGCAAAAACAGAAACGAAAAAAATATCAATTCTGCTTGGAGTGAACTGATTGATTTTTTTTTCGTTTTTAAGCCCTGGTTATAAGACAGTGGGCAACTTTTTTTTCTGAACTGAAATATTTGCCTGCTATCCAGCTTTTTTAAATACAAACATGTTGTTGAAATGTATATAAAAAATATTAACTAATCACGTTCCAAAAAGTTTGTAGAAAAAAATCTACAGCCACAGTGAAGTTTATTCTTAGCCGCAATTTCTTTCATTTTCAGTGCGTTTCTTGAACTCTGTCCTTTTTTCAAAAGCAAAACTTTCGAAGGCCTTTAGTTTTGCACAGCCAGACAGCAGCAATTCCCCCTACCCCCATTCCGCTTTTCGTATGCTAATGTTCCCCGCCAAACCTGTTTGAGTTCGAAAGTTTTTTTACTCACAAGCAGGGACATGCAGTGACATTTTAAAGAGCAGGGGCTCAAGTGGAAAAAGGGCACTTTTTATTAAATAATAATAATAATTGTACTTTAATAAATAAAATATAATAAAGGAGATTTCATCCTAAATTCACCATATGCTCACCCTTAAAAGGATAGTTCATTCAAAACTGAAAATTCTGTCACCATTCACTCACCTTTTACTTGTTCCAAACCTATTTGACTTTTTTTTCTTTTGTCGAACACACAAAATAGTATTATGAAGAAAGGAGGAAACCTGTAACCAGTGACTTTCATTGTACTTGTTTTTAAAACCAAGATGTACATGAATTTTTTTTTTTTTATTGTCTGACAGGGAAAGCTGTCCTTAAAAGAACACGCAATAACTTATACATATATTATATTATTATTAGTATTAAAAAATAATTATTATCCCCAGGAAAAAGGGCACTTTCTCTCCAGGAGAAAAAAAGGCAGGGGTAAGCACCCAAAGCCCCCACCTCTGCACACGACTGCAAGTGATGTTAGAAATGGGAAACTAGAGGGAAAAAATAAAAAATAAATTATTAGGTGCGCTATTTGCACTTAGCCTAAACAGACATTCCAAAATCGGCCTGTGCCCATAATGCTAATTGGTTAATCCGGCCCTGCTTATGAATTGTATTAAGGCATATTCGTATATCTCTATTAAAGAGAGAGAGAGAGAGAGAGAGAGAGAGAGAGAGAGAGAGAGAGAGAGAGAGAGAGAGAAAGAACAGCACCATTTAAACACATTAAAATGATCCGCTGCAATACTTTGAATATAGTCTATTGTTGCTGCTATGTGTGCATATTTCACACGCATGTTAAAAAAATTAAAAATAAGAAAACGAAAGGAAATTAAATTAAAACACATGAATCAAACTGAAACTGGGCAGTTCGCATTATTTCATACCTCTATGTGTTCTGTTGTCCATGCAGCCTTAAATCCCTTAAATGCCATTAAAGAAATACTAAAGAAATAACTTACAAAATAATTAATGGCATTTGATTATATTAGGATGTCCCTAACATTTAACACCAGGTGGAAAATAACTGTTTATAGAATATTTATTATTCCTATTATCCTTATTAAATACCCATGAGTCGCCTTGTGACTTTATATCTCATTTTATATATTTCATATACTTTATTTTAGTTACAAAAAATATTTCCTTTCTATTTAAGATAAATGTATTTTCAATCTGATATGTAGTGGGGGAAAAAAGAAAAACGTGTTCATCCAACGCGCTGGATTCGAACCGGGATCATGATTGTTGGCATCAGAACATGTTACCACTCTCCTTACGAGCCACACCACAGACCACCTACCCTTAGATGTGCTCTCTGCTTTTTTTTTGTCTCTGTCATCAAACGATGTTGCCGCCATGTGTACAGTACATATTTCACATGCACATTAAAAAAAAAAAATGAAACTAAATTAAAAATACTATTTTAAGGTCAATATTATTAGCCTCCTTAAGAAATATTTACTGTATATTTTTGATTGTCTACACAACAAACCAGTTATACTATAACTTCACTAATTATTCTAGCTGTCCTAGTTAACACAACCTAGTGAAGTCTTTCAATTACGCTTTAATCTGAATACAACTATCTTGCAGAATAACTAGTTAAATATTTTGCACTGACTGTCACCATGGGAAAGATAAAAAAAGTAGTTATTAGAAATTAGTTAGTTAAACTATTATGTTAAAAAAAAACGTGTTGTAAAAAAAATCATGTGTTGAAGACTCGTATGTCAGTACTGACATCTAGAATGAATGAAGGCAAAACTAAACGAGTAGAATATTACTTTCAACGTGACTGAAAACTAAATTTGATCAATGTGTTACATCTGTTCAAAGGTACTTGCCGACTGTTTGTAAATTCAAGATTTAACATAAAACTATATATACTTAGCTTCTGATTAATAATACGCAGAGCCGAGAACTTCCTCTATTAAAAGGTTAAAAAAGTCTGATATAATCAACAGTGGACATTTTGATAGTGTTTCACAACATGAACATGACTGAAGTTGAATCTTTTTATTACCCGTGTTAATTTGGGGGTTAACTTCTGAATGGGAACACAGAGGGAGTGCACGTGAGAGCGAATGCGCGCGACACCTAGAGCGCGCGAAAGAAGCTCCAGTCATTTCTCCGCAGTTTGCCGCCAATGGCTGATATCACTTCTCCGTGACGTTTTGACACAAAAATATCTCGCCCCCCACTTTGCGTGCCCTGCGGGCCCGTCCGCTACGCCACTGCATATGCATGCTCACCCTTAAAAGGATAGGCTAGTTCATTCAAAACTGAAAATTCTGTCACCATTTACTCACCTTTTACTTGTTTCAAACCTATTTGACTTTTTTTTCTTTTGTCGAACACACAAAATAGTATTTTGAAGAAAGCAGGAAACCTGTAACCATTGACTTTCATGGTATTTGTTTTTAAGACCAAGATGTACATAAAATGTGTTTTTTTTTATTGTCTGACAGGGAAAGCTATCCTTAAAAGAACACGCAATAACCTATACATATCAGGGCTTAAAAAACTGAAAAAAAAAGGTTAGAACGTTATTTTATTAAGTATTGCAGGGCTCTAGAGTGCCCTGATTTCTTAACGGTGCAATTAAAAATTACTATTCGAGGGGTAAACTGATGAATTTTCGATAAGTATCGTTAAAGAAACATTTATAATATGATCTTGCTTTTGGTTATATCTATAGCTACCAGCTTTGCGCACTTATGCGTGCTCTTCCTCACCAGCAGCAGTTATGACTGGCTACTTAAAGGCGCAGCCCCACTCCTTGGTATCCAGCAGAGCATGTGAGCATGTGAGCTCCGATAACATTCCGCTCACGCTCGCCGGTAAACTAATACGGCTCAGATCCTGCTCCAACATGAAATTTCTCTAGTAGGCTAACTCTAATTTTTTTTTGTTACAAAAAAAAATCTAAAATAACTGTCTAAAATTAAAGAATGTTGACAAACTAAGTTTCTGTTTCAAAGCGGCATTCTTTCTTGTGCTTTTTTTCTTTCAGTACAGTTTTTAATAATATTTTAATAGACCTAAATGATCAACTGTGTATTTTATAGCCCATTTATTTAGGCAGCTGTGTGTGTTATCTTATACTATAGTTTAACTGGCTGTTAGCCTATTTTAAACTACAAAGCTCTGAATATAATTCGAATTCGCTTCCACGACCATGTCTTATTAATGCGTATCCTTGTTTTAATTAAGATTACATTTTAATAATTAATGATGAAATCGAATGATTCCTTCCTGGATTAGTCCTACTAAAACTATTAAAGGAAATAATTAACTTACAAATTAATTCATGGTATTTAAGCCTGCACAAAAGAACACATACCCAACAGAATTCAAATCGAATAGATTCTAAAAGGATTTGTTTAATTCTAAGTCATAATGTAGCTTAAAGAGAACAATTCTAAGTTCGTGCTCGTCATTTTGTCTGTACTGTATGTCTTAGTCCGTAGCCTAACAGACAGAGCTTGTGTAAGGCAGGTGAAGGATTCGTCATGGAATGCGCACGGGCGTGAAGCGCAGAGGAGCTTGACTTTTGCATAATGATAACTCCGCACCAATCTGAGGCGTTCAGTTTATAGCTATATAAACTATAAAATATCTATGCAATTTAATGCAATAATATATGTAATAAATAAAATTATTAGTAGCCTAATAAGAAGATCAACATATCATCCGGTTCATGAACCGCGAGCGAGACAGAAAAAGAAAGCACAGAAGTTATGGTAAAATAAATTGCTCAAGTCATACTCTTTAAAATAATGACTTATATTAAAAATATTGGCTTTTTTTATTTGGAAAAAACATATGATGGGGGGGAAAGCATATGCTTGTCCTTAAAAAAGGATTAGGTCAGTATTTTCTTTTTAATCTAAATTTTTAATTTAGGTGAAACACCTGGGCAGGCCTATTTATTTTATGCTTTTTATTTATATATGTTTTTTATGCTGTTGGAAACGCTGGTACTTAAAGAGTTTCTGTTGTTATTATGTGCTGTATGCTGCTGTTCGCATGTTAAAATAAATCAGTATTTTAAAATGCAATACCTAATGTGTCAGACACTAAAAAAAATTATATATGTACGGCACTTTTCTTTCCTTCCTTTTGTTTTTATTTCTCCCTTTTAAGTTTCTCTCGGATCGGTTTCACTTCCAGTTCTGCTTTAACAAATAAAAAATACAAAGCAAAAATTATTAATAATTAAACTCATCCACCCGCAATTAATCATAATGTACATTTTATTACCCGACCCGCGGATTATACGCAGCGCGCACGAATATAACCGCCATCCGCGCATCACTACTGGGTATATGTAATAGGCTATGCAACGGCTGTAAAGCGCCTTATATGAAAGCCACAAGACCGATACCTAAAATATGAAACATCATGTGTGCGCGAAAGGCCGGTCAAGTCAAAGCCAGACAGGCACTTTAAGTTCTTCGTAAGGACAGCAAAAAGGACAGCAAGGTGCTGCCTTGATATACGGACCTTCCATGGGGACCTTCCAACAAAAACCCGAATTTAATTATATATATATATATATATATATATATATATATATATATATTAGTGCTGGGCCGTTAACGGCGTTAACGTGCTGCGTTAACGCGAGACTCTTATCGCGCGATAAAAAAAATATCGCCGTTAATCTATTCTCTGAGTTGGGTTGGGAGCTGGGTCTATTCTACGCAAGCTATGATGGCTTTCACCTTGATATATTACCGCGGATGTATACCTGACCGGTGAGCCGTCTGCTCTATTGAATCAAATCAGCAGGATGCCTGACTCTAACTGCAGTTTCACTTTTCATTTATTCCTTCGTGACAAACTGGGGTAATATAGACGCAAATACGGAGTAAGGACAGGTGAGAGAGTTATGGAGTTTATTAACGCATGCCAAATGGTAAGAAAAAAAAACTTCCGCATTTCGCGATGTGTGTGTGTGTGTTTGTGTATGTGTGTGTGCAGTCCTTTCTGACAGCCGCGTGTGGACCTTGTCGGAAAATATGGCGAAAGGTCCTAAAGACCGCGGTGTTTACTTCAATAATGCCACTAATATCTGCATACTTCACATCTTAATTCCATTTCTGTTTAGTTCAGTGCTGACTTTAGTCTAATTAAGCTCATCAGAATTTGCTGTTTGGAGCTTATGTAGGCCTACAGTTCAACATTCATGTTTAACTGAATAAACAATTAGTAAACACAAGTAAGTAAACACATCTTATTGAACATCATTTATTTTCATCACCAATTATCATAGTAGAACAGTTTCTCAAGCAGTTTGTGATGCATTTTGGAAACATTTTGGAGATGAGACACTGGTCTAATGCGACACCCGGCTTGAGAAACCTGTTCTCAAAGACTTATTATTTGGGTAGCACACATATTCTGAATACCTTCGGCAGAATTCAAATGAGCCATTTTAATCTAGATTAATCTAGATTAATTTTGAAATTAATCTAGATTAATCTAGATTAAAAAAATTAATCTATGCCCACCTATAATATATATATATATATTTCATACCTGTATGTGTTCTGTTGTCCATGCAGCCTTAAATCCCTTAAATGCCATTAAAGAAATACTAAAGAAATATCTTACAAAATAATTAATGGCATTTGATTATATTAGGATGTCTCTAACATTTAACACTAGGTGGAAAATAACTGTTTATAGAATATTTATTATTCCTATTATCCTTATTAAATACCTATGAGTCAGCTTGTGACTTTATATCTCATTTTATATATTTTATATACTTTATTTTAATTACAAAAAAAGATTTCCTTTCTATTTAAGATAAATGTATTTTCGATGTGATATGTAGTGGGGGGAAAAAAGAAAATTGTGTTTACCAACGCGCTGGATTCGAACCGGGATCTTGATCATGATTGATCGCCTCAGATCATGTTGTCATACGCCTTACAACCACGCCACAGACCACCTACTGATACATAGAATCTCTGCTATTTTTGTCGGTGTTGCTGCCATAGGCCTATGTGCTGCCATGTGTACAGTACATATTTCACACGCACATTTAAAAAAAACGAAACTAAATTAAAAACATGAAACACACTGAAACTGGGCAATTAATTTAAACCGTTTCAAAAAACATAACAGTAATTTAATGTCTGTTGTTATGGAGCCCTTTAGCTCACGTGCTCTGGCTGCTACAGTATATCCGTTCAGTGTGCTCACTATGTTACATAACTGCCCCCTGCTGGCCATGTACTGCTTGTGTTAGACTATGTTGCGTATTGCCGCGCATTACTGCGGACATGCACGAGATTTGTTTAAATCACTCGCGCATTCTCAGTAGCCATATCTGTAGCCTTAGAAAAGCATGTTGTGTTTAGACATTGGGGAACATGGAGGAAACATTTGTGAAATGTGTTTTAGCATTTGAAAAAAACTGTAACAAGATTAAACAACTATGTCTTTCTGTATGCTTTTCTACAGTTAACATATCTCTTCAATTCTTCAATTAATATCTTCTTCAAATACAATATTTACTTTCTTCTACAATTAATAAATAGAGTGATTTGCTACAACTGCCACATACCCTTTAATAACTTAAACACACAGCCTTGATGCGACATATGCACAGGCCCTGTAATTTGCATATACAATTAGGAATGTCAAAATGAATTGTTTCTTCGATGCACCACGATGCAGACTCAAACAATTTGGTATCGGTTCAGTAATAATAAGAACCGGTCATTATGCACTGACTTAATTTATCTCATATGGCGGTAGCTTACTATGGCGGGGAGTAGACCACGAGTACTTAAAACTAACTGCTTGTTAATTTGCTGGACAGTCTTTCACTGACAGGGATTTACATCAGAACCCAGCTAGGAAAAAATTAAAGTTGAAACTCTCTCACTCTGAGTCCCCTTTGACCTGCTGGCGTGTTCGTGAAATAATGTTTTATCTCCTCTCTCGGCTGTTACAACAATAACATTACTTGTGTATCAAGACACAAGCGCGCTGACCATTAGAGCCAATCACAGCCTTTTCTGTCAGGATTTCCTCTAGGATTTTTTCTGCCTGTGGTGGGAGGCCATTTACACAGATCTATTAACTACCTATGGTGTTATTTCAATGACAAATATGGTGAGCGCAGTATTACAAGTCGAGATCGCATTTATGTAATACGAGCATGTGAATCTCTTTGCTTGTGTGCCGATTTCCTCTGTTTATGCACAACTTCTTGCACAACCCTCAAATATACAATATAATATCAGTCAGTCAGTCAGTCAGTCAGTCAGTCAGTCAGTCAGCATGTCACCTTAAAGGGTTAAACAAATAACACACAGCACTACTATAAATACAGAAATGTTCGCTCTGTTATAATTCACTTACCTTTTAATACATTTGGAGCGATTTTATAACCCACTATTAAAAAAAAAACATAAACAATTGAATGTTTTGAATGAGAAGCTGTAACGTAGCCATGAGGGATGAATTTTGGTGTGGCGCCCAGCCATGGAAGAATGAATGTAGCGGAAACCATGTCTGTTAAGCGCGTGATCAATCATAGGCGTTTAAGAACTCGTTCAACAACGCTTAAAAAGCAAGCGAGATAACATTTACATTAGTTTATTTGCTTTAAATGCTCATGTTGTTCTGTGCATGTTGTTGAGTTTAATATGTTCAAAAAGAGTGTTTTCTTTGAGCAGGTAAAATTAAAGCTACAGTACATATATCTGACTGCTTGTATTAAAGGACAAAAATTGTATTACAATAATATACAGTATAAATATATATATATATATGAATTATAAATTTTAATACAAATTATTATGTTACTAAGTAAAATATCAAATTGTTTATGAAAGGCATCGTCAATGCACCAAGATTTTGAATTGAACTGAATCGATGGCATAATCGTAACCGAACAGTGAGACTACTGTAGGTTCACATCCCTATATACAATCACAGGTTTTGGTGACCAGGCCTGCAGCTACACTGAATGCAGTCTGTTTAGATGCAGATTTGTAATGGGTTTTAAAACGTTGTAGGTCTCAATAGTAATGGTCTGGTACTCTTCTATGCCTTACATTGAATACAGAAATTCTGATGTACATTAAAAAGCTGTGTGTCTAAAGATTGTTTGTCTGAAAGAGCATAGTGTAGGTTAGACACCCCAGTGAGTCAATGTGTGTAAGAGTAAAGTAGGAACTAGATTTTCTTTAAAATATACGTTAACGTTTATTATTAAGCCATCTGGAGTCATTTTTAGTCACAGAAATGTACTTCCGCATCTGAAAAATCGCCAGACTGGAAGTGACGTCGGAAGAGAGGGATCGCGCATATAAACAGTATGAAGACAACTGATCTCGGTGCGTGTTTTGATGCCGAGATAAGATATTCTGAGATAATCACACAAACGACGGACCACAGCCATACTATTATGAGCCTGTGGACAGACCAGTAGACAGAACATCAGTCAAAGAAGAGTAATTGAGCTGTATTGTGAGGAGAACAGAGCAGGTTGTCAGTGAGAGACCAGTTTTGGCTTACAGACAGATATGTAAGATAACGAAATCTTATCTGGCAATAGCAAAGCTAGTATTGATCATCTATAAGTATTAATACTTACCAGTAACAGAAACTAATGAGCATTTAACAGAGTTATGCCACATTGAACCTATGTTTAAATTGTAGATATGTGAATACAAAACTCAAATAACACAGAACGTCTGGAATAATGCAGGAACATGTTTTTATAATACAAAAAGTTTTTAGAGCTTTTGTATTGAAATAAAAACAACATCAAATATTAAAACAATTAAAATAAGTTTTAAAATATGAGCCTTTTTGTCAGTTTTTTTTTGCATTGGGTATAAGATGATCCGTATTGGATCCCATTTAGGCAACAATTTATAAAAAATACAATCACAAGTTGTGTTACTGTAGAATTACAAAAATGTGATCAACAGATCTGATCTGATTTTATGGTTAAATAAACCCTAATTCAAATTCCACTCAAATTCCAGTTTTTCTTAATATAGCACAAAATCATAAGCACTTTTAATACCCAACATTTTTACTCTTTATATATGTATAAGTATCTGTGAGTGTGTGTATAAGTATGTAACAAACATATAATCCTGAAAGATTTAAAAGTAAACCTTATTTAAATGATTTTTCAGTAAGTTGGCCAACATTTACGTGGGTGCAACACTATCATGTCTTTATTGTGTGCTAAATTGTGAATGCTGTGTAAAAAGATGCTGACAGCCTCATCCTTGTAAACCCACTAGAAGGATCTAGAAAAGAGAGCAAATGTAGTGGACAGTTCGGCATTCTCGTCGAGCCTGTGATGACCTCCAGTATTCCAACGTCAGAGACGCCGTAAGGGCTGATCCATATATGCTGGGGAAATAATGCAAATGTTTAAATCATCTTCATCAATCATGTATATTTCAGAATTTGCCATATGATTTTAATATAACATTATACAAAATACCCAGCCACATTTGCAGAGCCCTGGATAGTAAACTGCACACCATCTCACAAATATAAATTGTACCCATGATAAGTTGAGCATGTGACAACAAACTTAAATTTTTCAAATGTTATTTGTTTTTCTTCTACAAGATGAATATTCCTCATATGTGAATATAAAGTGCCTTTCCTCATTGACAGGACAGAATACTTTTTTATTCTCCCTCAAGTGGTTCCAAACCTTATTGACTTTCTTTCTTCTGTTGATCACAAAAGAAGATATTTTAAAGAAAGCTGAAAATCTGTAACCACTGACTTCTATAGTAGGAAAAACAGATACTATAGAAGTCAATGGTTACACAATTCCAATATAATAAAAAGGAAGTCAAAGATAGTGTTTGAGTTTACCTGCCTGCATTATATAGAAATATTCTAGTAATTATTAGCCCTTCTAGTTTTTGTAAGCAGATAATACCATGTATAATTAATATAGGGGAAATAATAATCTACCTGATGAACGAGATAGAGGTCTGAGGTTACTCTGTGAGCCAAAGTGAAGCACAGTTGAGCGAGAGGCCCGTGGAGAGAAAGCCTTCAGCTCCGGGTCAGCATCACTGCTGCAGATGCGTCTCCCAAAGCCTTATAAACACACTACACATGACAATAAATAATTAATTAGCTGAGTAAACAAAGTCACTATGCTGTAACTATAAAAGACATTTATAATATTAGCAAACTGATGGTACCAGTGGTCATATGCTTACATTTTTGCACGGTTTAAAAAAGCATATTTAATATGCTTAACGTTACAAGCTAGTAGCAGTGCTGTACTGTAGGCTACTCCAAGGTAAACACATCGTGTTGCTTCTAATTACTCAAATAATCATGCTTACTGATTTGAAAATTGACAAATATAAAAGAAAAATGAGTTGTCTTATCGTGTACAGTTCTCGTTTTCATCGAGCTGCATCTCAGATCCAGGAGCGTGTTTTTCACCATTCTCACGTCAGCTTACGGTCTTATCTGATTCATCCTTTCACAAACACAAATGAACGAAAATAGCAACGGGAAACTTGTGGACTTGATATGCTGACAGGCTGGAGTTTGTGCAGCCAACATACACGCGTTAATATACCACGATGATGATAAATAACATCAAAATTAACAACCGATGCTACTCTGCTTCACTGTAAACAGTGCACGCCTGTCAAACAAGTCCCCAGTCTGACGTCATCGGGGTGGTTAGAAAAAAAAGCGGATTTTCCGGAAGTGGAATACAGACACATTTTCATTAAAATGTGTGCCCTTGCGCTTCGTAAAAATTTTTAGTATGGTATTTTATGGTATTATAGAGTATTTTTACAAACCATTCTACCTTTTTTTTAAAATAGTTTTTTAACTTACAATATGCTCGTTAAAAGCTGAAGTAATTTATTTTTTAGGTGCCTCAAGATATCCCAAAAAGAGATAATGGTCTGAAGAGGAGGTAAAGGCAGTGGAAAGAGAACTTTTGGACTGCATCACTTCTGGCACTCTACCTGGTAAAAAAAAGTGTGAAGGCTGCATCAGGTCAGCGCCTTGTGTACTTAAGAACAGAACATGGGAATCAATCAAATTTTACATCAAAAACAGAATCACTGCATCTAAGAGAGACTGTGAGAAGAGAACATGAATGTTTATCAGATTTTCCTTTAGTTTTTTTTTTTTTTTTTTTGAGAAGTTACGCACTTTTTATACATTCAGTTTGGTAACACTTTATAATAATTACACACTATGAATCATTTATTAAGCATCAGCATCTAGTGAAATCATTATTTGTTAAGCATTAACTCTACATAATAAACATTAGTAAGTGGTTTATAACTGCAGCTACAAATGCTGTATTCTTGACTTACAACCACATTTATATTGTACTTGATAGTTGTACTTTCATACTTTGTGACTGGTTGATTTTTCATTACTAAATTAAGTATTGCATTATTTACAAACTATTTGTATTTAAGAGTAGTTGGTGGTTTTCCAAATAATTCAGATTGAATTAGTAAATGATTATTAAACCATTGAAATTAACTATTGAAATCAAGTTTATATATCTTATTCAGGCATGTAGTAATAGTTACTATGTTAATAAATGCTTTATTAACTCAACTTCATCCAGTCTTGTGACCTAATCTAAAGTGAGGACTATTTATGCTTAATAAACCCCTTATAAATGACAATTTATAAGACTCAGTATCAAGTGAACAATAATCTTTGCAGTCTTATTTAAAAAGTAAAATTACTGTGAAGTTTAAACATTACTGAGTAACAGGAGTGTCAAAATATGACATAAAGTTGGATAAAACAACAACAATATAATTAACAATATAATAGGATGCAATGTTTAAACTGTACAGTAATTTTATTTTAAATAAGGTTGCAAATATTTCTTTTTTATTAGATAGTTTTATTTGTGTATCTTCAAATGAATAGAAATGAATAATGTCGTTTATGTTGTTTTTTCCTGTTTGGAATATAACTGAGCTTTTAATTGTCATTTAAAAGGGATTTATAAAGCATAAATAGTCCTCACTTTAGGTCATAAAACTGGATGAAGTTGAGTTAATAAAGCATTTATTAACATGCAAATGAGCTATTAGCATATGCCTGAATAATTATTTATATATATGTATATAATGTTAATTTCAATAATTTATTATTCATTTACTAACTCATCCTGAATGATCTTAAAACCAACTATTCTTAAATAACTGGTTTGTAAATAATGCAATACATAATTTAGTAATGAAAAATAAATCATTAACAAAGTTTGAAAGTAGTTATTAAGCACATTATAAATATGGTTGTAAGTCAAGAATACGTAAGTCATTTGTAACTGCAGTTATAAACTGCTTATTAAATCAAATCAAATCACTTTTATTGTCACATCATCAGCAGCACGTGTGCTATGATGAGTGAAAAGCTTAGGTGCTGGCTCCAGACAGTGCAAAATACAGATAGTGCAAATACAACGACAGTGCAAAATACAGACAATGCAAAATACAGACAGTGCAAAATACAGACAGTGCAAATACAGACAGTGCAAAATACAGATAGTGCAAATACAACGACAGTGCAAAATACAGACAGTGCAATATACAACAACATACTCACAAAATAACAAGACAATGTAAAATTGACAATGTTGACAGTGATACGTACAATGGATAGGTGTACACATAGTTGTGGGCAGTATTGTTTTAAGTATGGATTTGCTAAAGTGCAGTGCATGCTACCTCCTGATGGTGTGCAGTGCGGGGTATGGAAGAGTTTGTGTGCGGTGTGTTAACTGTTCATCAGCCTGATAGTCTGAGGGAAGAAACTTTCCTTCAGTCGGCTGGTACGTGACCGGATGCTGCGGAACCGTCTGCCTGAGGGTAGCAGAGAGAAAAGTCTATGGCTTGGGTGGCTGGAGTCGCTGATGATTCTCTTGGCTTTCCTCATGCACCTCCTGGTATAGATGTCCTGGAGGGAGGGAAGCTCACCTCCTACTACGCGTCCAGCAGTTTGCACAATCCTATGTAGACCTTTGCGATTACTGCTGGTGCTGCTTCCGTACCAGGTGGTGATGCAGCCTGTCAGGATGCTCTCCACAGTGCAGCTGTAGAACAATCGGAGGATGTGAGGGCTCATTCCAAACCTCCTGAGACCCCTGAGGAAGAAGAGGCGTTGTTGTGCCTTCCTCAGCACTGCGTCTGTGTGGGCAGTCCATGTCAGATCCTCAGCGACGTGTACTCCAAGAAACTTGAAAGTGCTGACTCTCTCCACTGGTGTCCCGTTGATGGTGATGGGAGTGTGTTCTTTCTTCTCTCTCCTGAAATCCACCACCAGCTCCTTGGATTTGCTGATGTTGAGTGAGAGGTGGTTTTCCTGACACTACTGCGTCAGAGCGTGCACCTCCTCTCTGTAGACCATCTCATCATTATCGGTGATTAGGCCCACCACCGTTGCATCATCAGCAAATTTAACATATTAACAGTTATTAATGTAGAATTAATGCTTAACAGATAATGAATTCACTATTTGCTAATGCTTAATAAATGGTTCATAGTGTGTAGTTATTACAAAGTGTTACCAAAAGTTTTTTTTTTTTTTGCCTTTTTTGTACAATGAGTTGTTTTTTGTACAAGTTCTTATAGTTGTATTTGTATGAGGGTTGTAAAAATTTCGGTGCCAATCAGTACTGAAATTTTAAAAACGTCCATTTCCCGATAACATTTAAGCCCTTTTGAGTGATTTTAAACTACTGATTTGCCATTTTGTTCACGTGATAAACAGAAATGACTGTGATTTGACTGTGAAGGTCATCAGTTCACCGCTGTTCACCAAGTGCAGACACTGGGACACTAGAACGTTTTCAAGCTGCGAAGATGAGTGAATCAGCGTAACGCTCGTATGTCAGCTCATAAATAGACCAACTTATCGACATGGCTTTAAAACACTCCAGTGTCCCTGTATCTGTGGTTACACTTTGTAAACAGCTGCGAGTTCTGTGAACTGATGACCTTCACAGCCAATCACAGTCATTTCTGTTGAGCACATGTACACAATGGCCAATCAGCGCTGTTTAAGAGTATGCTCAAAGGTTAGCAGGAAATGGACATTTTTAGAATTTCAATACAGATTGGTACCAAACACATTTTACAACCCCAATTTGTACAATGAGATTTCCAAACTTTTGCACAGTTTTTTGCACATTTCTGGACAAATGAAAATCTTGTGTAGAGGTTAATAATTCAACTGTCCAAATGTTTAGTGAAAATGTTTGCCTAAATGCAAATTAAAATAAAGTTCAGGGGAAATGATTTTTGCAAAAGAACAGTTTATTGAATGAAATTCATTTGACTTTTAACGCATTTGCAATACAGTTGCGCATTTTTATCCATCCAAAACAGATTTAGCATGGGCTTACCCTATTGATGTTCCTTACTTATTTGTCTTATGTAGATCACATGTTTTCTTGACAGCTGGATGCTGGACTCATGAAAAATAAACCCATTGTTTGTATTTACCAAAACTAAACTACTGAAGTCAAAACAGACAGAATTGGCGTTAGCACAAGCACCGTTTGCTGTGAGGTAAGAGTGACCAACTGGCTGATGATTTGGCAGCCTTCCCCAAACAGTTATGTGGACTATTTCTGATTTACTTGGTGTATTGCTTGAGGGTGGCTATTGGTGTATGTTTGATGTGAGGTCCCCACTGGTAACCTTAAAAACACACACACACACACACACACACACTAACATGAATTAGCATAAAATAGCATATCAATACATTACGTCAGAGGTCCCCAGAAGGCTGTTCTACCTGACCAAGTCCCCATCAGTTAGTAAAATGTCAGGTCAGTCTTGTGGGGCTTAAACTAAAGTTTTCAAGTGATAATTAGCATAACAGCTGGAAATGGAGTGTGGATCAGTTTTTACCTTGTCTGTAGACCACTCTGAAAGGCTGCATGTTGTCATGTGTCCCCACTCAGTAGCAAATGCAAGTAAGTGTGTGTGTGTGTGTGTGTGTGTGTGTGTGTGTGTGTGTGTAAAAAAGAGCAGGTAGAGTGTGACGGGCTAGGAGACTCCTGTCGATCTCCTCCCCAGTTCTTGGAGTTTTTGCTCAATAAAATAGTTAGTCGACTGTATTTTCAAGTCCATCGTCTGTATTTACATTCACCCACTGGCAGCCAAAATCCACGCCTTACACTAATATGAAGCATGGATGCACTCTGACTACTTCTATATTGTTGATAAGCTGTGCTGGGCATTTCACTCTGTCTCGCACTGAAGGCTGTCAAGATCAACCAATCGCAACAGGCTCTCATCGGTCCAATCAGCGCAGATTAGCTTTGCGCTAAGAGGGGGTTTGGAAACAAATGAGCCGCTGAACGACTCATATGGGAGTTGCTGGGTAAAATGGGTAAAATTAGGTAAAAATAAATGCATATTATAAGACCATGAACATTTTTTTTTTGACCTTGCATTAGGGCTGGGCGATATGGCAAAAAAAAAAAATCTCGATTTTTTCATAAAGTTTGACCGATTCACGATTTCGATTTCGATTTTTTTATTTATTTTTTTATAAAAAATGTTTTACTGTGTAACTACCTTACCAGCTTACCTTGTTCATTTAAATTTAAATAAATGCTGAAACTAGTTTTTTTCATGCTCACTTGTAAAAGAAAAGCAACCATGTGACTAAACGCGGTTATGGCACTCTCTCATATAGGGATGCTAAACACAGCTACAATAGAAGTCACAGCACCCGTATTTATGTAGAGGTCATATGTTGTGCAGCTTTGGGCGAATTTGATTTGGAGAGAAAATGACCAAAATATAACGTGAAGATTGAAAAGGATTGGAGGGGAAATAAATATTTCAAATCTCTGTACATAACAGAAAAAAAAACAATGATAATGCAACAATAGTTTATCTGTATTAGTGGCATGGCAGAAATATATATTTAGACAGGCCTTGTCAAAGTGAGTGGGCACTTTCACTAATAAAAAATATAGCACTTAAATTATTTCATAACAATCAATAAAATAACAGCGGTTTTATATCAAAAGTTGGTAATGATATAAAATATACTACATTTTGATGGTAAAATATAACCATTTAAACGATTTCAGTATTTAAACATTAAATAACGAATGCATCAAGTAAAATATAAAAAAACGAATGAAACAACACATAGCATATCAGGATATAAAGGACTATATTTAGCAGAATGCTGCTCTTTTTATCTTTGTAATTTTATAGTTTTATTTTTGCTATTTTAATTATTTTTTGTCTTCATAAATAACTAACGAGCTGTAGACAAATATCTGCTTGACGTTTTAAAAAATATTTGTGCGTAGCTCCACCACCCAGTGTATATTAAAGATCACTGTGAAAAAAAAACCTGTTACATATCTATCTATATTTAAATGTCTATGTCTATATTTAATATATCTATCTATATTACATATCTATCTATATTTAAATGTCTATCTTATATTTAACTGAATCGTATAATGGCCTATAGCTGAAAGGTTGAAAATTGCTCTATTTTTATAAAACATTTGTCGATACGTATTGATATTTTTTGGAGTAAAAACTGCCGACATTTAAGAATCCATATTTATTTTATTCATTCATTCATTTTACTTGTTTATTGGTGCATATATGGGTTATGATTTAATTCATACAGTACCGTCCTTCAGGTGGTGTGCGGGTATAATATACAAAACCAGCCATCTGGGCTTTGAACTAGGTGCAATTATTTCCTTGTGTGTGTGTGTGTGTGTGGAGCGATGGGTGCGCGGGCATAAGTGACTAAAGGTGTCTCCACCTGTCGAGCCCGTCTCGCAGCTCGCGCGGGAGAGACAGACGGCTGCGGGGACGCGAACAACAGCACGACGCGCGTGGAAACATTAGCGAAGCTGGGTGGCTGCGGAGCTGTTGTTGCTCTAGCGGGAAAATGTCTCGGTGTTCCCAATGGCAAGTCCGCCCTGGCGCGCTTCCGCTAAATCAGCTGGTAGCTCATCAACAGAGCCGCGACGTCAACACACAGAATCAGCACAATTCAGCACGGTTGTCTAACAGTTTAGAACGGTTTGACACGATAGTGGGAAAGTGGCTTTAATATTTTTATTAAAAAAAATCGCGATTCTTCGATTTTGTAAAAAATAAAATCATCTTAAAACGTAAATTCGAATTAATCGAAAAAATCGAAAAAACCGCCCAGCCCTACCTTGCATGCATATTAGACTGTTGTTGGAGACCCTTACAACCAAAATATGGCCCTATTTAATGTATAATAGGGGCTTATTAAGTTATTACCTGCACACTGAAGGAAAATGTTTTCTAATATTGTTTTATGCAATAATAATTTAATTCTGTTTAATCACATATATGAACTTATGTTTGTGTGCTTAACATCATATAACCTTGCTCCATAGCAGCTGTGGCTACGAGTGACTGATAACCAGGGCACATGAAAAAAAGGAGGAATAAAATTCTGAGAAGTTGTTCTCTGCAAAATGTTACAACTCTTTTTTTTTTTTTAGAGTCACCCAAACTGTGTGAAGGTACTGCAGCCCAGAGATTGGTATGCTTTATTCATCTGATTAATTAAACTGACTGAAATTATTTAAAGCCTCTGACTGATAATTAAACATGGGAGGACTGAGGAAAATTTCAACAACATGTATACTATGGATGTATTTCATATTATCTTACCCTCCTTTATTGACTGATGGAGCTTTAAATGTGGGTGCAAGTAATGCACCCAAAAACATTAGGAAACCCTGATATATAAATGATCAAGTGTGTGTGTGCAGTGTGGATATATGTATACCTATGAATGACTGCATCTTAAAACATGAATATATTTTCCTGGAAAAGACAAAGCTGCCACTTATAATATTATATATAGAAAAAATTGTGGAGTGCAGAGAAAAAGAAAAAAAAACTGCAAGTTTCGAACTCACTCCACCGTAAGCAACATTATGTTCTCTAATGGTGAACAAACCACAATACTACTGGTGCGGACTGAAATGTCTGTTTAATGATACACAGAGGTTTATGGCCGGGTAACTGTACAAAAGTGTATAGAACCGTTTAGTGTCAGACATTCTGTATAGATGGCTCCACACACTGTTATGCCACACTGTACATAAAATGCCCTGACATAAGAACATTTTTGTGGTAAACGAAATGAAAAGAACAAAAGCTGAGGTTATCCACTTACTCATAAATTACCTGGGTATGTCAAATAATCTGCTTTCTGTACTACTACATTCTTATTTGGGTTTTCTTATTTGAGGTTAAGTTGGTGAAAAACCTGATTCTTTATTATTTACTATTTTGTTTCCTGTACCCATTTAAGTTGTTGGGTTTTTAAACCTTTATTTTGACTATTTTGTCTTATAATTTTTTATTTAAATTTTACTAAAATCTTAAAAGTTTTCCTGAACAACTTTTTAATGTAAATCTCAGGAATAAAAAATTATTTTCTGTTAGATGTCTTGGCTCTGTGCCGTTTCCTAAGAAATTAGAAGAAAGTTAAGCTGACCATATAAGAGTCATTCTCTCTCTCTCTCTCTCTCTCTCTCTCTCTCTCTCTCAGGACTGCCATCTGATATCAATCTGTCCAACCATCTGACACTTTGAGGTCTCTTGAGAGCCTGGCAACCATAGGTTTCTCTCATCTGCAACAATTGGGAGGTAAATCTGAAGTCTGAAGGCACAGACTATAGTGCCCCATCAATCCATATTATACTATGCGCACACACATATGTATAGTCACACATGCAAACAATATGTATATGTTCATATTCAGAAGATCCACAGCTGTTGCAAGCAATTGATTTTGGATATAGTAATATGGGGGAAAAGACTGACCATTTAGAGTGCAATTAAGTTAAGAAAGAATTATCAAAGCTGGAATGCTGGCGGCAGTTCATGTTTGCTCTAGATTGGGCCATTAAGTAAGTGACAGGAACAACCTTGGTTGTAAGCCAAAATATAATCTGTGCCATTACTTACACAAGCCATATGGTCAACAGCCTCTAAATGCCAATTCCAGTTAGCCTCCTTGGGAAATGCCAGAAGGCATGCTGACGTTAACACTAATAACTTTGGTCTGGCAAAAGTTGGGTGTTTGCACCTTGCTAGTTAATTTGTTTATTGCATGTCTGTCACAATTAAATTTTTCAATTTTCAAATCATCAAACTAATTTAAATATCAGTCAAAAAATTACACAATTTGTCAGAGGTGGGACCAATTTTAAGCACTTCTGTTCAAAGTAGCAAGTTGGCATGACAAAAGCAAAATGGTGGAAATATTTCCGAGCACTGCATCTTCCACTGCTGTGGTCTTTTCTGCCTAACTCCAGTTAGTGGCACATGTGGACTGACTGTGTACTTATTACACAAATACACTTCATTAAACATGTACACATAGACATTACTTATAATCTAGAAAACTGCAGGTTAACTATCTTTATATATATATTAACTTATATTTGATTATAACTTCAACCTAATTTGATTGAAATACAACAATGTGCACCTTTTGTAAAGCTGCTTTGAAACATAAATAATTGTAAAAAGTGCTATAATAAATAAACTTGAATTGAATTGAATATTTACCATGAGTGCATGAACCGAACCGTTAAAGTTTGGAACACATACATATACCACTACACCTCTATTAACACCTTAATATTTCTTTAACCCTAATTAACGTTTGATAAGGTTTGATCCCAGCTTCTTACCATCATTGCAGCCATTTCATTCATTCTTATACAAAAACCGAAAGGTATGTCACTTCTCTGGCAATGGCAATTTTTCAGCTTACAACTGAATAACCAAATGGCCATTTAGATGAGTTAATATGTAAATTTTGCAGCAGAAAGGTCACTCTAACATCTTAAAACTCAGTAAGCACAACTGAGGCTGGAACAAGCTGACAGTTTTTGTTTTTTATTCTTGCATTATCTTCTAATGTATCTTCTATATATTTATATATATATATATATATATATTAGGCGACGCAGTAGGTAGTGCTGTCACCTCACAGCAAGAAGGTTGCTGGTTCGAGCCTCGGCTGGGTCAGATGGCATTTCTGTGTGGAGTTTCCTCCGGGTGCTCCGGTTTCCCCCACAGTCCAAAGACATGCGGTACAGGTGAATTGGGTTGGTTAAATTGTCCGTTGTGTATGAGTGTGTATGGATGTTTCCCAGAGATGGGTTGCAGCTGGAAGGGCATCACACATACACTACAGGCAATTTAGCCTATCCATGTTACGGTGTCAAAGTACTTAAAGGATCCAAAATGCAAGTGTGTAGTTTATTTGACGTAGTCAAATGAAACCGAGACAAGGTGATCAAAAAAATAACAAAACAAGGAAAACTGGTAGAGAGGGCAGGAAAACAGAAGGACGAAACAGGGTCCAAAACAGCCACTCCTCACAGTCCTGAGCACAGACAGAGAACATAAGCAGACACAACGAACTGACAAAGAAAACATGGAAACATATCCCATATATAGCCGAGATAATAAGTCTCAGCTGGCAGGCTAATCAGGACAGCTGAGTCGCGTCATGACATGTGACATAACAAATACACATGGACGACCAAAACAAAACAAACTCACGTGACAAAACAGACACTCCGAAAGACGCACAAGCCTGCAACCGTGACAGTACCCCTCCTCCTAGGAGCACCTCCTGGTGCTCCCTGAAGAGCTAACCTGGCGATTGTAATCATCGATAAGAGAGTGATCCAATATATCCCTAGCCGGAACCCAACTTCTCTCCTCTGGACCGTAACCTTCCCAGTCCACCAAATACTGGAATCCGGGGGGGGGGGGGGGAACCGGCATGGGCGGATTAATGGCCGCATGAAAAACGGGCTTTAATTTGGAAACATGAAACACGGGATGTATTCTCCTGTACGTTGGAGGAAGTTTGAGGCGGACTGCCACCGGACTAATGATCTTGATGACAGTAAATGGGCCAATAAATTTAGGTGCAAGTTTATTACATACGGAGCGCAAAGAAATATTCTTGGTTGAAAGCCACACTTTTTGACCGACGACTTAAACGGGAGGCTTAGACCGGTGGCGATCGGCTTTCGCCTTGGTGCGCGCACCCACTTGGAGGAGGGTCTGTCTGGCCCTGTTCCAAGTGCGTCGACACCTCTGGACAAAGGCGTGAGCAGAGGGAACCGCGCTTTCAGATTCCAGACTGGGAAAAACTGGTGGCTGGTAACCTAAACTACACTGAAACGGAGAAAGGCCCGTGGCAGACACTGGTAATGAATTGTGTGCGTACTCCACCCATGGGAGTTGCTGACTCCAAGAGGCGGGATTCTGGGAAACCAAACAACGTAACACACGTTCGAGGTCTTGGTTGGCCCTCTCTGTTTGTCCGTTACTCTGAGGATGAAAACCAGAAGAAAGACTTACAGTCGCCCCCAATAAATGACAGAATTCTCTCCAAAATTTAGAGACAAACTGAGGCCCCCTGTCAGAAACCACGTCTGTCGGGAGGCCATGAATGCGAAAGACGTGATTGACGACAGCAACCGCTGTCTCTCTGGCTGAAGGTAATTTGGGCAGAGGGATAAAATGAGTAGCCTTCGAAAACCGGTCCACAACGGTCAAAACAGCCGTATTGCCACCAGATGGCGGGAGACCTGTGACAAAATCTAGCGAAATGTGCGACCAGGGTCTCGAAGGCACTGACAGAGGCTGGAGGAGCCCAGCGGGAGGACGATTGGAAGTCTTAGAAACAGCACAAACAGAACAGGCCAAAACAAACCCACGTATGTCCCGTGCCATAGCTGGCCACCAAAATCGTTGTTTAACCAAAAATAAGGTACGACTCACCCCTGGATGACAAGCCACTTTGGAAGAGTGTCCCCATCGGATGACGTCAGACCGAATCTCCTCCGGCACAAACAAACGGCTGGGTGGGCATCCGGGCGGGGGCGTTACCCCTTCCAAGGCTGTGCGAACCCTGCTCTCGATTTCCCATGTCACCGCAGAAATGCAAATCTTCTGGGGAACGATGGGTTCGAGGGACGTATTACGTTCGGAAAAATCAAAAAGGTGGGATAACGCATCGCGTTTGATGTTTTTGGAACCCGGTCGGTAAGAGATGGTAAAGTCGAACCGTCCGAAAAATAATGCCCACCGAGCCTGCCTGAAGCTAAGTCGTTTCGCGGACTTGATGTATTCAAGGTTCTTATGATCGGTCCAAACGATAAAGGGAACCCCCGAACCCTCCAACCAATGACGCCACTCCTCCAAAGCGAGTTTGACCGCCAACAACTCCCTATTACCAATATCGTAATTACGTTCTGCGGGAGATAATCGGTGTGAAAAAAACGCGCAAGGATGAATTCTGTCGTCCGAAGCTGCGCGCTGGGACAGGATAGCACCCACCCCCACCTCTGACGCGTCAACCTCCACCACAAACTGCCGGGAAGGATCAGGGGTCACCAGAATGGGGGCTGAAACAAAGCGACCCTTTAATTTTGTGAATGCTGCTTGTGCAGCACTCGACCACCTGAACGCAGTCTTGGAGGAGGTCAAAGACGTCAGAGGGGCGGCGAGCTGGCTGAAATTGCGAATAAAACGCCGGTAAAAATTGGCGAAGCCCAGAAATCTCTGCAGGGCCTTACAAGACTCTGGATTTGGCCAATTTACCACAGCCTGGATCTTCTCTGGATCCATGCGCACCCCCTCGACCGACACAATGTGTCCTAGGAAAGGAACAGACTGTGCATGGAACACGCATTTCTCCGCCTTGACAAAAAGCCCATTCTCTAGCAGCCTCTGAAGCACTCGTCTGACATGCTGCACATGTTCCTGGAGAGAACGGGAAAAAATCAGAATGTCATCCAGGTAGACATAAATAAACTGATCTATCATATCTCGCAACACATCATTAACGAGTGCTTGGAAAACTGCGGGGGCGTTGGAAAGCCCAAAGGGAAGAACACAATATTCAAAATGCCCCCTGGGAGTATTAAACGCCGTTTTCCATTCATGACCCTCCTTGATGCGAACCAAATGATAAGCGTTGCGGAGGTCTAATTTCGTGAAATAAGAGGCCCCCTGCAGACGCTCGAACGCTGAAGACATCAACGGCAAAGGATACGTATTCTTCACCGTGATGTTATTCAACCCTCGATAATCTATGCAGGGTCGAAGAGAGCCATCCTTCTTTTTCACGAAAAAAACCCCGCCCCCGCCGGTGAAGAAGAAGGGCGGATGATCTTGGCCGCTAGAGAATCAGAAATATATTTCTCCATGGCCTCCCTCTCAGGAATGGAAAGAGAGTATAACTTGCCTTTAGGCGGAGACGTACCTTGCAGTAAGTCTATAGCACAGTCATAGGGACGATGAGGAGGAAGAGAAGCAGCCCGAGACTTCCTGAACACTCTCTTCAGGTCGAGGTACTCACTGGGCACGTTTGACAGGTCCATACGCTCCTCCTGAAACACAGAACAAGACACAGCAGAACGAGCAGACGAAAGACAAGACTCATGACAGTTCTCACTCCACGAAAATATTGTGCTGAGGCCTCAATTAATATGAGGTTTGTGGAGAACCAATCAGGGGTGACCTAAAACCACCGGTGTGTTAGTACAATCTGTTAAAAAAAATGAAATGTTTTCAACATGATTTCCAGACGTAATAAGTCTTATGGGTCTAGTGGAGTGAGTAATAGTGGGAAGAGAAAGTCCGCTGAGGGCGCATACTGCAATGGGTTGTGAAAGAGCGATAACCGGAAGTTTAAAACTGAAAGCAAAACTAGAGTCCAGGAAGTTCCCTTCTGCCCCGGAATCAATGAGAGCGTGGGTGTTTTTAGTTCCGCCTCCCCATGACAGCGTAACGGGCAGTAAGGTAGCCGCCGTAGCGGATTTCTCCAAATTGATTTCACCCATCAGTAAACTCTTGTCTGGACAAAACCCCACATGATGTCCCGCGCCACTATAGTAAAAGCGGAGCCCCTCGTCTCTCCTTCGGCGCTTCTCCTGCACGGACCAGCGAGATCCGCCCACCTGCATAGGTTCCGGGTCATCAACACTCGCTTCCGCCGTCATAGCCAAAACAGAAGAATTAGAGACTGGGACCGCAATTCTCTCCTGCAGCGCGCGGTCAGCTCTGTGACACAGTCTGGTGTCTACACGAATAGCTAGATCCACTAGCTCATCCAGAGACTTGGGAAGATCCAGTGTGTATATCTCGTTCTGCAGACGGTCCGACAACCCGTGCAGGAACATATCCCACTGGGCATCCGTGTTCCAGCCACATTCGGCAGCCAAAGTCCGGAACTCGATTGAGTAATCCGCTGCGCTCCGACTCCCCTGATGGAGCTCAGCAAGGATACGAGCGGCCTCTCTCCCGGAAGCAGCGCGATCAAACACTTTCTTGAGCTCCTTAGAGAATAGCTCAAATGTGGAACAGCAAGGAAGCTTTCGTTCCCAGGCTGTAGTTCCCCACAGAGCCGCCCTCCCGGAAAGGAGTGTGATGATAAAAGCAACCTTAGACTGTTCTGTGGGGAATAAGGATGGTTGCAGTGTTATATACAGCGAGCATTGAGACAGAAAGGACCGACACCGGAGAGGATCTCCGTCATAACAAGTCGGTGGAGGAAGGCGAGGCTCGACCAAGCGGCTAGCAGCGACCGGTGCTGGTGACACCTCTGGAGGTGGTGCGGACTCATCCTGAACTGCTCCAGTAGCCAGCTGCCGAACCTGGGTAGTGAGCAGGGAAACCTGGCCGACCAGAGTCTGAATGGCCAGAGCGGCGGTAGCCAATGCCTCATCTTGCCGATCAATCCTGGCGCCGCTGAGTGTGAAGAACTCGGAGATCTGTGACGCACTCGCTGGATCCATAATAAGGTCAGTTCGTTTTGTTACGGTGTCAAAGTACTTAAAGGATCCAAAATGCAAGTGTGTAGTTTATTTGACGTAGTCAAATGAAACCGAGACAAGGTGATCAAAAAAATAACAAAATAAGGAAAACTGGTAGAGAGGGCAGGAAAACAGAAGGACGAAACAGGGTCCAAAACAGCCACTCCTCACAGTCCTGAGCACAGACAGAGAACATAAGCAGACACAACGAACTGACAAAGAAAACATGGAAACATATCCCATATATAGCCGAGATAATAAGTCTCAGCTGGCAGGCTAATCAGGACAGCTGAGTCGCGTCATGACATGTGACATAACACAGGGTTCGTACGGGTGCTGGAAATCCTGGAAAATGCTTGATTTTTAATATAGTGTTTTCAAGATTAGAAAAGTGCTTGGATTTTGGACAAAGTGCTTGAACCTGCTTGAATTTGAAATTGCAGGACTCGAAATTACGACCACTTTGGTCGCACATGCGGCCGAAATTTCCTCTATGCAAGCTTCATGCAGAATGCACTTAACGCCAAACGCAGCGCTCAGGTATAGTTTAAAACAGTCGTCATGTCAACTTGCTGCAGTAAACAATACCTGTCCCGCCTTAAAGCTCTTCTGATTGGCCCACTGCTCTTGAACTGAACGCGAATGGATTGGTTAATATCAGCTGTCAATCACTCAGTTCAGATGACAGAGAGCTACAACCGCGAATGTAAAGGTCTGGATACGAGAGAATGAAAATAACACTGTCAGATAACACTCAATGTAAGCTCATTTTTGAGATATCAACTTTAGAAAGAAAGAGACCAAACTTAAAAAAAAAAATGCTTCATCCAATAACTGAACTTTTTTCTATCTATGCTCTATTCTCCAAAGTATTCAACAATTTAAGTTGAAATGCCATATTGAGTTTTATTAAAATAGCACAATGTATTTAAATGTGGAAAAAGTACATACAGCATATATAAATGCAATTTACCGCGGTTGTTAGGTGCTGGAAAAGCATAAAAATGCACCTTGAAAAGTGCTTGAAAAGTGCTGGAATTTGAAGTTGGAAAAGGTGTAAGAACCCTGATAACAAATACACATGGACGACCAAAACAAAACAAACTCACGTGACAAAACAGACACTCCGAAAGACGCACAAGCCTGCAACCGTGACAATCCAATTCACCTATACCACGTCTTTGGACTTGTGTGGGAAACCGGGGCACCGGAAGGAAACCAACGCTAACACGGGGAGAACTTGCAAACTCCACACAGAAATGCCAACTGACCCAGCTGGGACTAAATAAGACTTTCTCCAGATTAATATATATATATATATATATATATATATATATATATATATATATATATATATATATATATATATATATATATATATATATATATTTAAAATTTATATCAAAGCTGCAGGGCAGCGCAGTGGGAAGCGCAATCCTTTCACAGCAAGAAGGTCGCTGGTTCGAGCCTTGGCTGGGTCAGTTGGCGTTTCTGTGTGGAGTTTGCATGTTCTCCGCGTCTTTGCGTTTTTTTCCTTCGGGTTCTTCGGTTTCCCCCACAAGTCAAAGACGTGGTAAAGGAGAATTGGGTAAGCTAAATTGTCCGTAGTGTATGTGTGTGAGTGAGTGTGTATGGATGTTTCTCAGTGATGGGTTGCAGCTGGAAGGGCATCCGCTGTCTAAAACATATGCTGGATAAGTTGGCGGTTCATTCTGTTGTGGCAACCCCAGATTAATAAAGGGACTAAGCCGAAAAGAAAACAAATGAATGAAAGCAGAAAATAAAATGAATAAATGAATTATTGCTGCAAGCAGCTATAAAAGGGACCTCGCACTCAACAGAGAACAATAATAATTGAAGCTGATATATATATAAAAAAAACCTGAGAAAATCCAGTAATATCCAGCTGCAGGTCCGTAGAACCACACACATTTCAGGCACATACAATCCAGCACACACGATCTAGGCAAACCATATATGGTTACAACGGGTGTTGATGTTACTAACGTATTCTCAGACATCGTCATCAATATATTTTATATATATATATATTGTCAATAAATAGCGTAATAAAGAATAGTGTATACTATTTCACAAATATGGCGATCGAGACGGGCGAATGAGGACATTGTTTCCGATTGCCATTCATTATTATCTAACAGTCAATAGCAGATACTCGTTTGCTGGTCTTGCTGAAAATTTTTTAAGAGATATATAAACGATCTAAATTGGACAGAATTATTTTAAATATAATGAATTCATTATAATGAAAGAAATAATAGCAAGTTAATATGTATAGACTATTTTAAGGGATGTAAACAAAAACAATGGTCCCAACGTATTTCCTGTTTTACATTTTTAATTTCTATAGCTTCCGAGAGTTCAAAGAGAGCCACATATTGATAAATAACGTTATGGTAGTTGTTTTAACATTAAGTTATGATTAAATTGCCTCTTATTACAGTGATGAAATGGCTTGATAACAAGCAGGAAATGTTCATTGACCAATGACATCACTACATTAAAATGGTATATTTAATAAATGTATAACACTATATTAATACGTATTTTACTCCAGCGATTTAATAGTATTTTATTTGCTTAATTTTTTAATTAACTTTAACCACATTAAATACTGTAGTAATTTGTAGTAAGTAATATATTGTTTTTATATTGTTATATAATGTTTTTAAACCATAAAGTACTGGTAATTTGTGGTAATTATAGTTGCAACAAATATAGTAATACAAATAAATTAATTGTTATAATTGTTATAGCGAAAGTGTCAATCGCTGCTGCATACAAAAAGACCTTTAAAAAATCTGGAGCCCTTGATAGCAGCAGGACTTTCGGTGCATGAGTGTTACTTTTTGTCCAGTCTATTTCAAAGAGAACCGAGCACAACAGTTGCGTTTTCAAACATGATTGCTCTGTGCATGTGAAACCTACAAGCTTTTTCAACACTCGCGCGCATCACTTCAGCTGTGTGCACATCAGTAGCTATGTTTCCATCTAAAAATGTGAATTAACTTTATGCACAAAACTGGATCATTGCATAAAAGATGTGCAAATAAAGCATTTCCATCCAATGAGTCAAAGCAAACAAAATTGCCACTTCCTGATTATCTGGCACCAAATATCAACAGTAAAAACGGAATTTGCTGTGATAAGACAAGCTGCGTGAATTTTTTTTTTCATTTAATAAATGACTTGAACCTTAGAAGGCAAACCTGACATGCAGTGAACGCACAGAGGCGTTTGAAGGCTTGAGACGAGGAGCACAGACACTCTTGATTCTGGAGGTCATTAATAATATAATAACATTAATACTGAGATGGTTAAGGCGTTTTAGAATGACCAAAACGACATTTCAGATGATTTACAATGTGCTCAGCCTGCTGGTTTGTCCATTTGCACACATTTTTATCATCACATGATCTTTTGATCAAAATCACATGATTTTTTTAATGCGCACACTAGAATTTGTTCAGTAAAAGTGTTTCCATTGTAGTTTATGCGCATCTTTTCTTATTGAATAAAAAGTTTATCCTATTCAGTTATGTGCATATGTTTATGCACATTTTAAAAATGTATGCACATATTAGCGTTTCTATTAACCGTTTTTATATGCGCATATCCAAAATGCGCATAAAAATAGGTGGATGGAAATGTAGCTACTGAAGCCCTCGTCAGTGATCGAGGAGAGCCTGTGCCTTACCATGCGCATGATCATCCTCTCATTCAGTATTCACCTGCTTTCGTTTGCTCGCGCGAATAGTTATTTTTGTCATCTCTCACGCTGAGCCATGTTAAACTCTGATTTTATAAAAACTACAATTTAAAAATTGGCTAGTGGGAGTGGCTGGCTAACCCACCACAGCAGAAATCTACCCGCATTTGGTGGGTTGGCAGGTATTAATATCATACTCTGTAGTATATATATATATATATATATATATATATATATATATATATATATATTAGGGCTGTCAAAATTAGCACGTTAACGCACGCGATTAATTTGAAATATTTAATGCATTTAAAAAAAATAACTCAGTTGCAGTTTTTTTTTTATTTCCTGTTGTGGCCGACATGTGTTTAACGTGCAAAGAAAAATGGATAAGACCAAGGAAGCGCTTTTAGAAGGAAAGTTTCAGTATAAAACATTAATGTCGCATCGCCAGGCTATCCAGCGATTCCTCCAGAGTTTCATGCAATTTTGGGTATTTCATTTTTAATCTTTAGACTCTAACTGCAGTTCAGCAGTTCACTTTCATTCAGCAACATATTGTTCATTCCTTGTGACAATTATTGGATGAAAATATGAAGTAAGGACTGCTAGAATTAATGGAATTTGATATTGCATGGCGAACAGAAAGAAACACCTCCGCATTTCGGGACTCGGGTGGTCCTTTAAGGTTATTAAAAATCGCTGCTTACATGGTAGACTCTTAATCAGAGTATTATCTTAATCACAAAATCGGAGTATTGGTGTTTATATAAATGTACTCAGTGAAAGTGCCAGATGATGTCGCAAGCTGTGAAAGACAGCCCATTCCTCTGCCTATAAGTTGATTCCATGCTCCCTCAAATGTTTCATTAGTAAAGCGTCTGCTTCATGTTGCTGTGTCAGAATCCTTGCTTGTAAAATACAGCCATACTTTGGAACGCTTACTTTAAGCAAATGTGATAAACGCGATCGTGCCTGTTGATGAATCGTTGAGGAGTTGCTCACCAGGTGCGCTGTACTGCGCGCGTTGTGTGTGTGCGTTTCCTAGCAACAAGAGCAAACGCCTGACATTGCTGACTGTGTCCAAAGTCTCTCTAAGGCATTCTATATGTATTCTATAGTTTTTGCGGTGTCCATATCCCTCAAAGCTGTTTAGAATTAACCCCCAGGGGTCGAAGCCCGCGTATACGCGTTTTGACGTGTTTTCACATGAAATTGTCATTAAATGACACTTTCAGTTTTGATCGTACAGATATGAGCAATACATCAATCGAAACTGTTAGGTGTCTAGTTTTTTTGTGTACACTCACAATAACAAAAGTGTGTGCTTTTGCAAAATAAGGAAAATAAACAGTGAAGGCACTTTCTCTTTTCTCTCTCCGTGAACTGTTTTTACAAACACGTCAGTAATATGCACTGAAACTCCGCGAAAACTAAACACACAGACATGAGACATATATCTATAGAAAGCTTGAAGTGTCTACATTTAAATGCATGTTGAAAACAATTATTGCTTAATAAAGTAATCAGTATGAAACCAACGCTATGTCTAGCTTCTCTATCAGAGCTTATTATTTGTAATGCGACCATGCCCATGAGGCTTTGTTATTACAATCGTCCACGTGAGACTCGCACGACATGTAAACTGAGGTCAGAAAAAACAGCGGAATCTTCACGAATACATGAGACATACACATGACAGACATACCTGCATAAAGCTTGGAGGGTGAACTTTCCAACTCATTTTGAAAGCAAATGTTGTCTCGCTAGGTAATCCATACAATTCTCCCGGCAGAGCGTGCATCACGCCGGCTCTTCCCACTTCCGCCATTAATACAAACAATGGCTTAGGTTGCCCACACGCCCACAGTGCGCTGACTAGAACGTGACGCATGTAATACGTGTTATTTATTTCATTTTTATTTATTTTACCGTAGTTCAACCTGTTAAAGTTTGGAAAAAGTTAACTAAGGCTGCAACTATTTGGGCAAAATATATATAAAAGGTCTTAAACTATTATTTTGATTATTCTTGTGGTTTGTTATTATGCCAGAGTCATTCAGAAATTATTATTAAATGCTGGATTAATGCACAAGAAAGTTTTTATTACAACAGTTTTGCAAACACGTTTTATACCATTTCAAATATTTCCCTCCATTTATCAGTGAATATAGGCAATGTATTTTGATGCATTTAAACAAAACAGATTTATTAAACAGATATATTTATTAAAATAAAATTTTAGTCACCAAATATTTTCAGAAATTGAAAGATGATACAATAAAATTCAAGCTAAATATTGAAATAAATTACAACCTACAAAATTTTAACTAAATGTAACAAGCATTTAGTTTGGGCTAGCTTTTCCAAATGGACATTGCTTTCTAATGTCCTTGATGGGTGGGTGGGGGAGTGTATTTTGTCTCTCCAGGTGTGAATTACTCATGACCATTGTCACTCACGCATAGACCTGAGATGAGCCAAACAAACTTAACAAAATGTAAATCTTTGTAATGTTTCCTTCGAATGAGAGAATAAAATAATATTTACATAATTGTGAAGTAAATATTGTAGCCTACCAGACTGGTTACTCAAAAGTCTTGCTCAAGCACATTTAGTGTGTTTTTTGTGTCTTATTTCAGCTACATTTTTTTTCTCCAAATCCTACTTACCATGCATATTTTTTTTTTCTAAAAAACAAAAGCATGTACATCAATAATTGTCACATATTGTTGTAGCACAGTTTGTGCTGAATACAAATAAAATATATGTTGGATATATATATAAATTATTCATACCCCTGGCTAATTGTGATCTAACCTTTGTGTATTGTTCAAACTGACTACCCTTTTGAATTGTTCAAATTGACTACCTTTTTGATATGTGAGTGGCTGTTTTTGCCCCATTGGCTTCCATTATAATGAATTTTTTTGATTGCATATATTAGTGGCTGTTTTTGCCCCATTGACTTCCATTAAATTCCATTTTTTTGATTGCAAAGCCATGACATCGTATAATCATGCATTCTTGTTTGTAGGTGGTTATCCCTGTTGGGAAGAGGTAAAATTAGTCATACTTGGCATTTAAAAATTCTAAACTTATAAGCATGTGAGTTAGCAGCAGCAAGTGTAAAAGAGAAGCTGTAAACTCTGAAGAAATGAACAAAGTTAAATCGTGATGGGACAGATTGCAATGTAACCATAGCAACACACCAACAAAGTTATTCAAGCAGACTGGAATGGACCTGTGCTCAGTGTGAGGTGTGTGCTAGACTGGATAAAATGAAGAGAAAGCAGAGACCAAATGTGTGCGAGAGAGGCAGAGTGAGATGCAGAAAGAATGAGACAGACAGAGAATGCTAAGGAGAGCGAGAAAGAGCAAAAGACCGTGAACTGGCAGCAAGTATCCATACTGCGGGATCACTAATTCCAGTTAGGGACTCAAAATTGACTCAAAAAAAATGCATAAACTGCTTGGTACATACACATACTGAGTCAAATATATATAGAGTGCATCCGGAAAGTATTCATAGCGCTTCACTTTTTCCAATTTATAAATTTATGTTACAGTCTTATTCCAAAATGGATTTAATCCATTTATTTCCTCAAAATTCTACACACAATATCCCATAATGACAAAAAAGATTTTATGAAATGGTTGCAAATTTATTTAAAATAAAAAAAACCTGAAAAATCACCTGTACATAAGTATTCACAGCCTTTGCTCAATACTTTGTTGATGCACCTTTGGCAGCAATTACAGCCTCAAGTCTTTTAAATATGATGGCACAAGCTTTGCACACCTGTCTTTAGGAATTTTTGCCCATTCCTCTTTGCAGTACCTCTCAAGCTCTATCAGGTTGGTTGGGAAGCAACAATGTACAGCCAATTTCAGATCTCTCCAGAGATGTTCAATAGGATTTAGGTCTGGGCTCTGGCTGGGCCACTCAAGGACATTCACAGTGTTGTTGTGCAGCCACTCCTGCTGGAAGATGAACCGTCGCCACAGTCTGGGGTCAAGAGCACTCTGAAGCAGGTTTTTATTCAAGATGTCTCTGTACATTGCTGCATTAATCTTTTCCTCTATCCTCATGTAAGGATGGCCAAGTTTCTCCATAATATCAAACCCTGAGAAGTGTTTTGAAAATTCTACAAGATGAGACCACAAGAATTGTCAGGCACTAAAACAATAAACTTTCTGATCTGAGAAGATCAGGAAACCAGCTGTTTAAATCATCTTGAGCCTACCTTCTTGACTGTATGTCTTTGACAATACCAGGGGGGAATGCAGGAAAGTTCACTCCTCTCCTTTTACCCCAAGCTCCCTTCCTGACCTTTCTCCATCAGTGCAGATCACTCACATTTCACACAAAATATCCAGGTTTTAATATAGTGTATTGTGTAGCTCTATACTCATGTTTGGTATCATTTTAAATGTCTCTTTGAAGATTGGTACAGTGGTCTCAATTTCACTGTAATATTTCACTTGTATATGTTGATTTGGTTTTTGGCTTTGTAGGGCCTCGCACACGTAATAAAAAATTATGTAGTGCATTAACTTTAAATTAGCTCAAAGGGAACATAACAGAACTTAAAGCGACTCGTCCAGCGCTCATTTGAACAGACAGGGCTGTTGACTCAAAAATAAATATTGCTATTCGAACTAAAGTAAAAACACTTTAATATTTAAGCAGGGTAACAAGATCTAGGTATAAGGCATTAGATTCATAAGTATACACAGGCCACTTTACTTTCAATACAAAAGAGACTTTATTGACTACAAACAAACTAACAAAAACATACATACACACACACATTCATACTGGTTGCAGACAAGGAATAGAAGAAAAGAAGAGTTTAGGAGAGATGTGATGTAAAACCTCAAGATGTAAAACCTAACCAAGCGAACTAAATAATCAATTCAACCTTTACTGTTTCTTAGACAGGGTTATCTATCATTTAACATGACTAGCAGATCATACACCAGTTCAGCAATGGATCTGGAGATGTACTTGCGTTCCGTAGTGATGTGGGGAAGTCCCTCTGTGGAGCTGGATTCCCACATGAGTTCGCTGGGGGTTGGTTTGGTTGTTGTAGTGACCTCTCTGAGACTGCTGATAAAGTGAAGTCCGGTAGTTTAAGTTGGAGACGGCCAAACTGTTGTCGTGCTGACGGGTTTTGTGACGCAACTTAACTTAACTAGACTCTCGACGGAACGAAAAGAAAGAAGAGTAAACGGAAGATGGGGAAGTTTGAGGTTGTTCTTATCCCATCTTAGTGTCAAAGTCTGACTGGACTGGACCTGGAGAAGAGTTGTCCTGGAAGTGGAGCATCTCCACTTCTCAACAGCTGCTGCTGGTGCAACTCTGTTGGACTGGACGACTGGACTCTGCTCTGCTCTGCTCAGACTCTGCTCGCTCCGCTTGCTGCCTAGAGATTGTTTTTGGTGATGGGTTTTAACCACCAATATTTCCGGTCCCTAATAGAGCTGGATCAATAAGGCATTGTCCATGGATCTGCGTGGCAGTCCCATGTTAGCACATGCAACTTTGGCGTGACTCACTCACATGAGCCATGGTGCTTAGACATATAGCATTAAGCATACATTTATAATATGAACATGATACATTTTACATATCTATAATTAAAAAGGAATGAAAGAAAGGGAAAGGGTTTCACTCATTCATCTCAAATAACATACACTTGATGGTTTGTTTGTGATAACTCAAAGCATAATGGTTACCCATGATTAATGCATTCTTAACATATACAGGATTCAGGTGTCACACAAGAGCAATAACATGACATTTCATTAAAAGTCTGCTATCATCGTTTTGAGGATGATCTGATGAACTTTAATGTTTGGTTAGATTATAAAATTCAGAGAGGATTTTGATTCTCTGTTTTGGTCAAAGTCAGTCAATTCTCTGTCTTGCATGGGGGTTGAAAACCCCACTTCCTCAGGTCAAACACAAGTTCTTTGTTAAGAAATGTGTTCTCGTGATCAGTGTTGTAAACAAATAAATGTTGGATAGAAGAGAACCCAGTCCAGGAGACTCAAAACAAGCAGAATTCCTTTATTGAGACGTGTTGGTTCATACAACGTCTACAAGAAGTCCATGTGTCTGCAGGAGCCTACTGGAGGTCTGCAGTCTGCTAGTTTTATCACAAGTCTGCATTGAAACAAAGATGTCCTGTCTATATTGTCTTCTTAGGAGGAGGGGAGATGGCCAAACAAAGCATGCATATCAGGTATTGGTTTAACCAGCATATAGGTGCTAGAAAACCTGCCACACAAGTTAATCAACAAAAGGGGTTTCTTTGCCCTGAAAGTCTCACCCTAAAACAAAGGCAGAGTCATTGAAAGCCTGCCCGTAGCATTTGCATCACTGGCTCAGCCAGTAGTCAGAAAGACAAAGGTTTAATGTCTCTCATAGCTGGGCTGTTAATGAAATTATGTAATTAAAACCAAAGAATATAACTTTTCAGTTAAATGTAGATTATTGTTCATTTGAAACTAGATTATATAAATTTATTATTTCCACATCAGTTACCCATTCGTCTTGAGTAACTTGATCAGGATAGTGGGTCCGATGACACTTAACTGATGATGAACCAGTCATTTGGCCCTTCCTGCTCTGTACTGCAACAAATGTGGCCTGACCCTCTGATTTTGGTCAGAGACCAAAATGGCTCTCGATCAAGGTGATTCTGATCACAGGTGTCGTTATTGGTGTCTGCATCGTTAAGTCCCCACAGCTTTGATAAAATCTTTGCAATATGCTATAGAAATGGTTAACACCTCAAACTCATTACCAGGCAAGAGTCTCTGTGACACTTTTATTGTCTTGAATTAATGGCTGTTTGTTCTGTGTAGTAACTCAGCCATGTTCCTAAGCGGAGTTAAATTTTTGCAGTCAAACTAGACTCTCTTGCTCCCCCCTCGTCTCCTTCTTAATTAAGTATCGCCCGAAGCTTAATTCCAATACACACTCTTCTTCCCCTCTTACAACAAAGACGTGTTGTAAACCCAGTTACAAATTACTGGCCTCTCCTGCCCATTTGGGCCATCTGCCTCTCACATGACTATTGTAACTAAATTCCAAAAACACTGGAAGAAAGACTTGTCTGTCTGACTTGGGTTTTGAGCTCACCCGCCTCTTTTCCTGCCCGGGGAAGATAATCCAGTTATTACTCTCTGAACAAAAGGCCCGCGCCAGTTTCGGACAATTCACGTTTAAAAGTGTGTTTTACTTTAATGTTTTATTGCTAATAGTTGTGTATGTTTTACTATGTATGTAAGCAAGGGTTTTTCACTATAATATTGCATGTAAATGAAACAATGCAGCGTGTGGCACGCTCGTAATTAACTGTATTTGATAAAGTTCCTCTGTGTTTGATGTCAAACTGTAGATTTCAGACCTCAGGAAACAGTGGTGCAAACGATAAAACTGTATCTGCAAATAGTAGTTAATTACAAAGTTTCATTTAATTTTTTATAACAGTAAATAAAGTTTTACTCCCAGCGCGTGACAACGCAACCCCTCCCTGGGCGTGAACGACCAGGAAAAAGAGAGGCTTGGCCTCGCTCAGTAGCCACGGCTATTGGTCAGTCATGGAGTAGGCTGGCTTAAGTCCTGCCCACTATAAAGCCCTCAACCTCTGAATTTTTATGGCTTTCGCTTGGTTTTCACGAGGGGTTTCCACGCACAAACTTTGCGTTGCACGCTTCCTGCCTTTACAACACGGCGCCGGACATTGCTCTCGGAAGAATCACCCCGTAAGACCTGCGTCTGTCCGCCGTAACCGCACCACGGCAACGAGACCCCGATCACAGGAGCCCACGCTGCTTCTGTGTACGTTCGCGACTCGCAGGAACTCAGTCTGACCCTGTCCTGCTCGTATAACTGCTTTCCCGTGAACACGCGGACCGCTGTCTCATCCAGCAGCACAGTCAGTCATTCGACTTCTCTGAACTTTGATTTTCTGAAGTCATTCAAGGATCGAGCCGCTGGAGGAATTCCCTTTCGACGAACTTCCCGCTTGCTGATGTCAAACTTTCCGTCACCGGGATCACGAGTCCCACGCTCCAGAAGACGAAGGAAAAGCCCTCTTCAACAAAAGACATCCCCACTACGTCAACGCACGGCAACCAATCGGCTGCGCCGGAGTTCCCTTCAACCAGCTGACGAGTTGAACTGATCATCTAAAACGCAAGTAAACACAAACCAAACTTTCGTTCCTGGCTGAAGCTGGTGTTAATTAAGTTTAACAGTAAATCCTAGTCAGATTCTCTGCTTGGTGGTTCTCTAAGGTTGCAATGCTAAGAACTTATCACGTGCGAGACGTTTAGGACTCTTAGTTGGTCATTCTCAGTCACTCAACCCATTCCAGAACTGTGTGTGTGTGCATCTTTGTGTTTGTTTGTTTTACATTAGAGTAGTTTACTGTGTGTGTAGCTTAATAAACTTGTGTTTCATTTTAAGATCCTTGTCGGAGTTTTTATGTGTTTTTAATTTACTGCCTCAGCTATATGGTCTTGCTACCTTGCTTGTGAAACTGCTTATATTGTTATTTTGGCCAAGTAATAATATAACATAGATTTACTAAAGATAAAGTTACGTTGCTTGCTTCTATTAGGGTGGACCAATAGATGACGTAAGCGTGGTAACCTAATTTTGACTGTGAACCAGTCGTTTGAATCTCTTGATTCAATCCCCGAGAATTAATATAAATTAATTCGAACTTATGAGCTAATTCTTAAAGTACCGGACATATTAGATGGTCCAGGCATTACATCTGAGTTGAGTATATAAGAAAAAGGTGTGAGATGGGTCATTGGGATCTTGTAGCCAAGAAACCCCCGTTTACACTAATATGTTTTAGTTTTAAAACGCATAAGTTTTGCTACGGTTACGCCATCCGTCCACACTACGCCGGAGTTTTTGAGCCCGGAGCATTTTGGAAACGCTGGAGAGGCCGTTTTCATTCAAAAACGCTGCTGCTCTGTCTCTGTCTCAGGCCCCGTTTACACTAATGCCTTTTCGTTTTAAAACGCATAAGTTTTGCTACGGTTACGCCATCCGTCCACACTACGCCGGAGTTTTCGAGCCCCGAAAACGGAGCGTTTTGAAAATGCTGGACAGGTCGTTTTCCTTCTAAAACGCTGCTGCTCCGTCTCTGTGTGGATGGGAAAAAACGGAGACATCTGAAAATGGAGGCGTGGCTGCTGAGATTCGATTTTGGGTCATTGCGTATCCTTCCCTTATTTGGCAAGCCTCTATCACATGACTATAACGCTACCGGAAGACGGCAGACCAGCCTTCACTGTAAACAACAACATTGACACAGAAATGGGAGCGTTGTTTGCACTATTGTCCATTTTAGGCGCCATTGTGCAGTTAAACTCTGCCTTTTTTACTACAGCAGCTGCATATATTCGCAAGAGGCAAGCTATTGTTCGAGCACTCGCTAATCGCTCGCGTTCATCGTTCAACCAGCGTTTGTTGACTAACAATAACCAAATGCCGAGCGAGACACATGCTTCCTGTTTATACTTGAACGCGCATGCCCAGAGTGCGTGAATGGTCACATGATATACGTTTTTGGTAAAGTGGTGTGGACGGAGATATGTTTAGAAACGCTAGATAAAACGCTAGTGTGGACGCGGATCGTTTTTGATCTAAAACGTCGTTTCAAAACGAAAACGCATTAGTGTAAACGGGGCCTCAGTGTGGATGGCGGAAAACGGAGACATCTGAAAACGGAGGCATGGCTGCAGACATTCGCCTGTCTGATTGGGGCTTTTTCCTCAATATTAAGTAGCCTTCACACAGTTCAGTCTTACATCCTCTACGTGTAAGTTCAGACTTTGCAAGCTTGATATGGAAAACAAACTCCCGAGTGTGTACTTTATAAAGTCATTCACATCACCCTGGCTATGCTGTTTCACTATCTTAACAATAAAATTAAAACCTGATGTGAGGAACTACCTATTTTCATTTTGATATAGCAACAACAGACATCAAAAATGTTGAGGCGTCGTGTAGCTGCATGATATGACATTACTGCCTCCTTTTATTTTTATTGAAAATACGAAACATACCCTCTCTTTCATTGAATTTCCGTTTTAATGATCAATAATGGCCATTATAAAAGTATAACGCACAATAAGTTTATACAATAGAGAAAATAAAGGTAAGCAATCAGTCAGATGTGCAGAATAGGTGTCCGCGGTTACATTAATTAATATATTAACCTAACTTTGCGCTCAGCCAAAACACGTTACCTGAGAACAAGTAATAGATTTAAAAGAGCAAAGTCGGGGAATATGTCGTCAGATATAGACAACAAGATGAATTAAATATCACGTTAAACAAATATAGTGAGATTAGATCTAGCGGTAGATCTGTGATGAACAGTTCGACATGCACAGCTCTCATGTGGGTGTGTGTGTACTCAAAGCACGCTGCAATGCATGCCAGAGAGTGTGTGTGTGATCACGTGATGTGCGTTTTCACCGTTATAATGTAAACGGAGAGCTGTTCAGAAACGCTGGGTGAAACGCCTGTGTGGACGCGGATCGTTTTCATTCTAAAACGCCGTTTTAAAACTAAAACGTACTAGTGTAAACGGGGCCTGAGACTTAAATGCTGCAACATACTTCTTGGGTCAGGTATGCATCTCTAACTCTTTAATTTATCTTTGAGTAATAGATGTTGTATCAATGACTGTATAAAATATGGACGACGCGACAGCAGCATTTTCCATTAAACGCTGTGAAGGAAAAAACGCCTTGTGACGGGCACAAACTGTCGCAAAAGACTGCTGAAATTGGAGCCTGGGCATGCGCAGAAGGACTGCCTGGTGGAGCCAGAGGAGGAGCTGCGGAATCAAGCTTCCAACCAAACGCTTGTACATCAAATCAACCACGCCCCCCGAACTTCCCACTTGTCTGCACTATAAGAAAAGCTCGCTAATGTACACTTTGTGTTAACATAGGAGCCTGCGTTTGCTGTTTTATCAACACAAATGGTTGTAATAATGTTAACAAAGGTGAGCTTTTATATAACAAAGATTTAATCGCTCCAGCTCCGGGCCGCAGCGCACATTACTCGCGGGCCGATCCGGCAACGGCCGCCGCATCTGGCCCGATTCACTTGGGCTGGATGTCATGAACCTGGTTTGATCATTAAGTCTTTCCCCTCTGTGTCCTGCTCTCAGCTGTTAGCTCTTTCAATCAGCGTGAGCGCTGATCACCAGTCACCTGTTCTCGCTTTACCCTTATTGGCATTCCTATATCTTATCCCCTTTCACTCCTTCTGTTGTCAGTTTATTGTTGTTCTGTGCATTGTTCTCAGTACATCTACCTCTGAACTAATCCGCATCTTTCTGTCCAGTCTTGTCCTGTTTCGTCTATTGTTATACTCCGTATGTGCTCTTTTTGTGACTGTGCTCTGACCATCAGCGCCTGGGAGTCAGACGTTCTCCGCATCGCAGTGGTGGGCAGACGGATCCAGCCAACCTCCTTTCTCTCCCTCTCTCTCAGCCTACATGGTGGCTTTTTGAGTTCTTTTGAAGACCCAGCTCTGTGCGCTTTGCTAAACGAGAGACTGCCTTATTTTGCATTTTCTTGAAAGAATAAATTCTGTTGAACCGCATTTTTGCTCTTCATTCTGTCCATGAAACTGGATGCCTATGGACTTACTGCCCGAGTCAATCGGGCCAGATGCGGCGGCCATTAGCGAGCCGCATCTGCCGCATCCGAGCCAGATCAGCCCGCGAGTAATGTGTGCGAGTAGGTACAGCAGAAGGAGTCGGGCCGAGGGGTAAGTCTCCGGCAGGCGAGAGTGTATTTTGCTATCTGGGTGTTAGGCGTGTATCAGTACACCGATACTGTATGTCAGAAACTATAGTTTACTGCTGAGCAACTCATTTTATCATGGTAAAATAACACAGAAATGGAATAATAACACTTCAGTCTCCTGCTGAAGCTCCGACGTCTGCTTTGAGAAACTGTCAATCACAGCTGTCAATCACAATGACACGCCAAGCATTAAATTACTGCTCAAAACATACTCTTTACAAAAATGAAGATCTGCACCTATATTAGCACGATAACCAGTGCCTTAATTTACCAGAGCCATCTTTCAGAACATTTTACTGCAAGTGTAATTAATTTTTTTATAAGGTCTCATGTCTCCTTCATTAACACGGAGGAGGCGGGCTTTATGACTTGTACTGCAGCCAGCCCCCAGGGGGCAATCTAACGGCCGAGACCTTCACTCAAAAGCAGGCGTGCGGCACACTTGTGTTGTATTTTTACAGTATCACCCCTGAATTGGCTTTCTGATTGTTTTATTATATAATTGGCATAATACAATTTTCAAAGTCAAGTCAAAGTCAGCTTTATTGTCTATTCAACCACATGTACAGGACATACAGAGAATCGAAATTTCGTTAGTCTCAGCCCCTAGGTGCCTAACATATAATATTAATAGAAAAAGTAGAATTAATTAGAAAAAAATTACAATAAATAATTAAAAATATAAGTAAAAATAAAAATTTGTAAACAATACAATTACACTTAAGGGCATATGACAATGAGTGCAAACCAGAGTTGTGCAGATGTAAAACAGTATATACTGCAAAAAAGTACAGTATAATGTAAAACAGTATACAGTGCAAAAGGCTTGTAAACATGATAATTATGATAAAGTGACAGTGTCATAATATATAGGGAGTCTATAGGGAGGTAGTATGATGTGACTATAACAATGTAACAATGTTACATAAAGTGACCGGTGCAGTTGTATGTGTGTGTGTTTTTATGTGTGTCAGAGTCCGAAGGTGTGTGAGGAGGGAGAGGGGAGTGGTGGCAGAGCTGAGAGAGAGTTCAGCTTCTTGACAGCCTGATGGATGAAGCTGTCCTTTAGTCTGTTGCTCTTGGCCTGGAGACTCTGCAGTCTCCTCCCTGATAGCAGCAGACTAAAGCTGTGCATTGGGTGGGTGGGATCTGCTATTATGCCTACTAGTTTTTTGCCTACTTCCTGCTTTGCTACTGTTCGGACACTTCTGCCTACTGCTCCGCTCCTCACACTCTTCCTTTTATATTTTATACTCTAATTTTAACTTGAGCCTATCAGCACAGTGCTCAAACAACACAGCTTGAAGATCAACATCGAATCTACAAACTTTCTGGAATACAACTTTACCAACAAGAGAGGAATTATCGTCTAAACAATCCTCCCGCTACCAGCCGCTTACATTCCTGAGACGGAAAAACACGGCTGTGAAAATGCCTCTGGAGCGTATTGATTTAGAATCTCCCTGCTGCACAAACTGCCACAAACTTCTACAAAAGATTGCAGTCCTTGAAACAAAGTTACTTGCGATCCGACCAGAACTGCCAGATCACGCAGCACCACTTTATTGTGGAGCCTCACAGTATATAGCCGGTGAGTCCCACAAATCTACTCCAGCTACTGTTTTGAGTAAAACTGTTGAAAATGAGCGTGATAACAAATGGCAAAAACAAGGGGCGAGACCAAAGGGTACTCGCGGGGTCAGATCACAAAGATCATACGCTACTGTGACGGTGGAATAATAATATGTGCTAGGATCCAATCGCAAGTGAAAACAGTTTATTGACAGTGTCAAATAAACTATACAAGATATAGGACAGTCACACATAAACTGATATGGGAGGACGGGAAACAGACAGGCACAACGGGGTCCAGTAAAACAGTCACTCCACACCGTCCTGAGAACAGACAGAAACACATTAAAGATAGCAACGAACCGACAACGGAACCTAGCGGAATTGCCCAGATATAGACGCGGAAATGAGTCTCAGCTGTCTGGCTAATCAAACAGCTGAGTACCACACACACGTGATCAACCATAACAAACACACGTGGACGACAAAAACAAAACAAAACCCACGTGACCAAACAGACTCTCCGGATAGCGCACAAACCTGCAATCGTGACAGCTACTGCATTAGCGTGCTCTACCCCAAATACAGCTCGGACTCAAATACAGCTTCAGAACAGATATGAAGTTCTCAGTAATATGGGTGAAGAATCCCCAAATGCAGTCAGACAGAGATCGCATGACTTAGCAGCTAATTCTACACGGAACAGAGGCTCAAGGCCGACTACAGCGGCATTCTGCTCCGATCGCAGCCGAGATAAGAACATTGATTGTTGGAGATTCAATAATCAAACATTTTAGAAGCAAAGCAACGATGACATACTGCTTCCCTCGTGCAACAGTTTCTGATATAAACAAAGAGCTTGAGAACATACTAAGGAAACATGAGAATGCAAAACGGATTGTCATTCATGTGGGGAAGAATGATATTCGGAAGGAGCAGTCAGAACTGCTCAAGAGAGATTTCTGTGAGCTCTTGGAAACAGTTGAAAGATTGAAGATTCAGTCATTCATCAGTGGACCACTCCCTGCAAGAGGGACAAATATGTTTTCACAACTTCTTGGCCTAAATGCATGGCTGCAGAAAACATGTAACAGGAAAGGACTGAATTTCATTGACAACTTCAATTTCTTCTGGAATCAAAGACAACTGTTTACATCAGACGGCCTTCATCCAAACAAACTTTGGGGAAAAGTGCTAAAGGAGAACATCCTTTTCTCTCTCTATCATCCATCAACTGTGTGTGCCACTGAATGCAACCCAAATGGCACACACACACCTAGCAAATGTCCGGATGATCACAGGACTTTCCTGAGTGGACTTGTGGCTGACGCATCCCACGAGGACAGCGATAACACCACGCAGACACAACAACCACTGATAACGGACTAACTGCTGTCTGAGCCCTGCACACAGAGAGACTGTGACACAAGAGAACAGCACCTAACTCCCTAACCCTAACTCTCAGCGCTCATGGATGATCTCCAGGAAAACAGCCAGGTCAACATATCTGAACAGCCAGAAACCCCAGACCCACAGCCTCTGTCACCAGACACATTCTCACTGTCACCCTGCTCGCCTCTCTTGAATTTTTCAAAAAAGATGGATAAACTGGTGTTTGCTGGAACTAAACTCTCACACTCCATTGCCGCAAGCCCCCAGTTACCAACCAAAAGTCAGCCAGCCTCAGACCCATCTCTGAGCCCATCTCGCCCTACACCTAGGAGAGGCCTCAGGTCTTTGCGACAGCGGCAGGGCCCAAAAAACACCTCATCTTCAACTGGTGAACTTAAAAGCTGCCATTGATGTGTCCCGGGTGCCTGCTTAGATAACAGTGTCTTTATCAGATGTTAAAGAACAAGCAGGAACCCTGTATGCCTATAGCATTCTCTACTCAGATATGTGTTATATTACGTGACAGAAAACTGAAGACTTCTTCAGGCCGTATAGCAAATCATTCAAATTTGGTGTCTGTTAAATGTAATTCTGAGACTGCTGTAGGGAAAACAGCTAAAACTGTTAAGTTAGCACTTTTAAACATCCGATCACTTAACAATAAGTCACTTTTAGTCAATGATTTTATCAGCACAAATTGCCTTGATTTTATGCTTTTAAATGAAACTTGGCTAGATGACAGTTGTAGCGCAGCAGTTCTGAATGAAACAGCTCCTTTAAACTTTGATTATTTCAGTGTTTGCAGAGTTAATAGGAGAGGTGGAGGCATCGCTGCCCTATTTAAAGATGTCTATGAGTGTAAACAATTGTCATTTGGTGACTATTTGTCCTTTGAATATCTGAGTATAGCACTAAAGGGTGCTCCACGCATTTTACTGATCATTATCTACAGACCTCCAAAATATTCTCCAACTTTTATTGATGATTTTACAGAGTTGTTATCAATAGTAACCTCTGAATTTGACTATTTTACTATTGCTGGGGATTTTAATATTCACATTGATAATCCAGAAATCAATGCTGTAAAAGAACTCATGACTGTGTTTAACACTTTTGATCTGACTCAGCATGTTCAAGGACCCACACACAATCCTGGACACACTCTTGATCTACTTATAACTAAGGGTCTACTCATTTCATCGACTGTTGTTAGAGATGTTGCACTATCTGATCATTTCTGTATTTTCTTTGATATATTGATCACTCCAGCCATTAAAGACAGATCTGTCTCTGTCAGAAAGAGATAAATGAGAACACTAGTGAGCAGTTTATGAAGGCCATATCACTAGCACCAAGTATATCTGCAGACTCTGTTGTCTCTCTCCTTGATTTGTTTAACTCTAAAGTTAAGAATGTCATAGATGACATTGCTCCTGTTAAAGTCAGGAAGAAAACAGGGATGAAAAAGGCCTTGAAGAAAATCAAAAGCAGTCCAAATGATGAAAAGACAGTGCAGTAAAGCTCAGCGTATGTGGAGGAAGACGAAACTAGTAGTCCACTATAATATCTATAAAGACAGCCTTCATGCTTTTAATGTGAAACTAAAAACCGCTAGGCAGACTTTCTTTTCAACCCTTATAAACAGCAACTTAAATAATGCGCGTACACTCTTTGCAACGGTAGAGAGACTCACAAACCCCCCCAGTAGGATTCCCAGTGAACTAATCTCTGAAAGCAAATGTAATGAGTTCGCTCATTTCTTTACTGATAAGATCAATAATATCAGAAAGACAATCAGCTCATCCAATCAGCCAAGTTGTGCCGACGTCAGACAAGCTCAACCACAACTTAAGAAATCAGACATTATGTCTGATTTTATGGCAATTAATGATAAAATCTTAGAGGAGGTTGTGCAAATTATGAAAACATCAACCTGCAGTCTTGACACGCTCCCCACATCATTCTTCAAAACGGTGTTTAACTGTTTAGAAATGGATCTCCTAAAAGTGGTAAATGCTTCACTTCTCTCAGGGATTTTTCCAAACTCACTTAAAACTGCAGTTATTAAACCCCTCTTGAAAAAGAGTAATCTGGATAACACACTATTGAGCAATTACAGGCCAATCTCAAATCTCCCTTTCATTGGAAAAATCATTGAAAAAGTTGTTTTCAACCAGGTTAACACGTTCTTAAACTCCAAGGGGTGTTTAGACAATTTTCAATCTGGTTTCAGAGCACATCACAGTACAGAGAGCGCTCTTATAAAGATAATCAATGATATCCGCCTAAATACAGATTCAGGTAAACTAACAGTGCTGGTATTGCTCGATCTCAGTACTGCATTTGACACTGTCGATCACAGCATACTTCTGGATAGGCTGGAAAATTGGGTTGGGCTGTCTGGGACAGTCCTCAAATGGTTCAGATCTTATCTTGAAGGGAGAGGTTACTATGTCAGTATAGGTGACCATAGGTCGAGGTGGACACCGATGACATGTGGAGTCCCACAAGGCTCGATTCTGGCACCTCTCCTGTTCAACCTTTATATGCTCCCTCTGAGCCAAATAATGAGAAAGAACCAAATCTCCTACCACAGCTATGCTGATGACACTCAGATCTACTTAGCCTTACTGCCTAATGACTACAGCCCTATTGACACCCTCTGCCAATGCATTGATGAAATTAACAGTTGGATGTGCCAAAACTTTCTTCAGTTAAACAAAGAGAAAACTGAAGTCATTGCGTTTGGGAACAGAGATGAGGTTCTCAAGGTGAATGCGTACCTTGGCTCTAAAGGTCAAACAACAAAAAAAAAAAAGGATACATTAAAAAAGATTCTTGGTGTGACTCTGGAGTCAGATCTGCATTTCAATAGTCATGTCAAAGCAGTTACTAAATCAGCATACTATCATCTCAAAAACATTGCAAGAATCAGATGCTTTGTTTCCAGTGAAGACTTAGAGAAACTTGTTCTCGCTTTTATCAGCAGCAGGGTGGATTACTGTAACGGCCTCCTCACGGGCCTTCCCAAAAAGACAGTCAGACAGTTGCAACTCATCCAGAACGCTGCGGCCAGGATTCTGACCAGAACCAGAAAATCAGAGCACATCACACCTGTCCTCGGGTCTCTACACTGGCTCCCAGTTACATTCAGAATAGATTTTAAAGTATTATTACTGGTCTATAAATCACTAAATGGCCTAGGACCTCAATACATTACAGATATGCTCACTGAATACAAACCTAGAAGGACACTCAGATCTCTAGGATCATATAAACTGGAAATTCCAAGAGTTCAGTCAAAGCAGGGTGAATCGGCTTTCAGCTACTACGCCCCTCGCTGCTGGAATCAACTCCCAGAAATGATCAGATGTGCTCCAACATTAGGCACATTCAAATCCAGACTGAAAACACATTTGTTTAGCTTTGCCTTTACTGAATGAGCACTGTGCTATGTCCGACAGATCGCACTATTATGTTTTTCTCTTCTTTTTCATTCTTTTACAACCTGTTTTAACATATTTTTATCTGATTTTAATTATCTGTTTTTATTTTATTTTTTTTCTTACACTTGTCTTTTTATTCCTGTTTATGTAAAGCACTTTGAATTGCCACTGTGTATGAAATGTGCTATATAAATAAACTTGCCTTGCCTTGCCTTATGCAGAGGCCTTTTTGGGTGAAATAGGTGCTGTAAATGTCCTGGAGGGAGGGGAAAGGGACACCAATGATCTTCTCAGCTGTTCTTACTATGCTTTGTAGAGTTTTCCTGCAGGATGCATTGCAGGCTCCAAACCACACAGTGATGCAGCTAAACAGGATGCTCTCAATTGTGCCTCTGTAGGATGTGGGGACTTAACGATGCAGACACCAATAACTGAGTCGACACCTGTGATCAGAATCACCTTGATCGAGAGCCATTTTGGTCTCTGACCAAAGTCAAAAGGTCAGGCCACATTTGTTGCAGTACAGGGCAGGAAGGGCCACATGACTGGTTCATCATCAGTTAAGTGTCATCTGACCCACTATCCTGATCAAGTTAACCCAAGACGAATGGGTAACTGATCACGAGAAAACATTTCTTAACAACGAACTTGTGTTTGACCTCAGGAAGTGGGGTTTTCAACCCCCATGCAAGACAGAGAATTGACTGACTTTGGCCAAAACAGAGAATCAAAATTCTCTCTGAATTTTAAAATCTAACCAAACATTAAAGTTCATCAGATCATCCTCAAAACGATGATAGCGGACTTTTAATGAAATGTCATGTTATTGCTCTTGTATGACACCTGAATCCTGTATATGTTAGGAATGCATTAATCATGGGTAACCATTATGCTTTGAGTTATCACAAACATACCATTACGTGTATGTTATTTGAGATGAATGAGTGAAACCCTTTCCCTTTCTTTCATTCCTTTTTAATTATAGATATGTAAAATGTATCATGTTCATATTATAAATGTATGCTTAATGCTATATGTCTAAGCACCATGGCTCATGTGAGTGAGTCACGCCAAAGTTGCATGTGCTAACATGGGACTGCCACGCAGATCCACGGACAATACCTTATTGATCCAGCTCTATTAGGGGCCGGAAACATTGGTGGTTAAAACCCATCACCCCAAACATTCTCTAAGAAGCAGCAAGCTGAGCGAGCAGAGCAGAGTACAGTCGTCCAGTCCAACAGAGTTGCACCAGCAGCAGCTGTTGAGAAGTGGAGATGCTCCACTTCCAGGTCAACTCTTCTCCAGGTCCAGTCCAGCCGGACTTGGACACTAGGATGGGATAAGATCAGCCTCAAACTTCCCCATCTTCCGTTTACTCTTCTTTCTTTTCTTTCCATTGAGAGTCTAGTTAAGTTAAGTTGCGTCGCAAAACCCGTCAGCACGACAACAGTTTGGCCGTCTCCAACTTAAACTACCGGACTTCACTTCATCAGCAGTCTCAGAGAGGTCACTACAACGTCCAAACCAACCCCCAGCGAACTCATGTGGGAATCCAGCTCCACAGAGGGACTTCCCCACATCACTACAGAACGCAAGTACATCTCCAGATCCATTGCTGAACTGGTGTATGATCTGCTAGTCATGTTAAATGATAGATAACCCTGTCTAAGAAACAGTAAAGGTTGAATTGATTATTTGGTTCGCTTGGTTAGGTTTTACTTCTTGAGGTTTTACATCACATCTCTCCTAAACTCCTCTGTCCTTCTATTCCTCGTCTGCAACCAGTATGAATGTGTGTGTGTATGTGTGTTTTTGTTAGTTTGTTTGTAGTCAATAAAGTCTCTTTTGTATTGAAAAGAAAGTGACCTGTGTATACTTATGAATCTAATGCCTTATACCTAGATCTTGTTACCCTGCTTAAATATTAAAGTGTTTTACTTTAGTTCGAATAGCAATATTCATTTTTGAGTCAACAGCCCTGTCTGTTCAAACGAGCGCTGGACGAGTCGTTTGTTCAGTTCAAGAGAGTTCATTCTTTTGGAGCCGCTTTAAGTTCTGTTATATTCCCTTTGAGCTAATTTAAAGTTAACGCACTACATAATTGTGTATTGTGCGAGGCCCTACAAGGAGGTGTACATGATTGGGTCTGGTGCTCTTGCTCTTATTAGTTTGGAGAGGAAGTAGAGACGCTGCTGTGATTTTTTTTTGGCCAGTGCAGTGGTGTTGTTTGTCCAGGACAGATCCTCAGTGATGTGTACACCCAGACACTTGGTGCTGCTCACACAACGTTGATGGTCAGAGGAGCATGCAGAGTGTGGGCTTTCCTGAAGTCAACAACAATCTCCTTTGTCTTCTCCATATTCAGAAAGAGATTGTTGTTTCTGCACTACTCGGCCAGATGGCTCACCTCACTTCTGTTGTTTGTCTCATGACTTTTGTTGATGTGTCCCACCCATACCTGTCAACATTAGGATGTGAAAATAAGGGATATGCCCACCATAATAAGGGATTCCCCCCACCATCCTTAAAAAATCCCCAAATTACTAAATATGTTGATTTTGAGCTGTTTCATTGTAAATAAACAGTTAAATGGTCAGTAATATGTTTTATTATTATTATTTACAAAAGCAAAAATAAATAGTATACATTAGCAACAAATACATTAGCAAACAGCTTATTAAATTTAATAGCTATTATAATGAAATAAAATCAAGTTATCAAATCTCAGTAGCCGTTTCTTCACTGTATAACTTACACATTCTGATTAAAGAGCAACGAATAAATCTCTTATTTATTTAGATTTTTTTTGTTTGATTACATTAAATAACAGTGTCACTTTAAAAATGCAACCATCTAAAATTATAATGAAAGCATTCGATTGCTTTCCTAACTTTTTATGCTCATTTAGGACGAAATTAGTTGTTTTTGAAAAAACCTCACCAAGATCGACATCTTTAGATATTATTTTTATAAATTATGTGTATATGTCTGTTTAAATACGCACCCAAAACCCAGACTTTCGCTTCGTTTCAAATCGCATGTACATAATCTGTTTGGGAAACAGCCTCTATTTATAACTATGGAGCGCGTCAGCTGACAGTCACGCACCGCTATATGACTGTTTTGAAGACTGAAGGGGACGGCATCTGTAATAAAAGGAAAGGAAATCCCGCCGTTTTTATAGTTATTTCACAGTGTTTTCATGCATAAACAAAGCGAAAGCACAGAACAGACGCACATTTAAGAGCAAAGGCGGCCCCTGGTGGCTTGGCGGTATGGGTTGCGTATAGGGAGGCTCTGCTCTTTAATGTTTATTGCCACGCTTCAGAGAAAGACTGAAAATACGGGAGAAATACGGGAAAATACCTTCACGGGATGATAGCGGGATAGAACTGTAAAATACGGGAGAATCCCGGAAAAAACAGGAGGGTTGACCGGTATGGACCCACCACAGTTGTGTCATCCGCAAACTTGATGAAGAGATTGGATTTATGAGATGGTGCAAGGTCATGAGTCAGCAAAGTGAAGAGTATAGGGCTCAGCACACATCCCTGAGGGGCACCAGTGTTTAGAGTGATGGTGCTGGATGTGTTACTGCCAGCCCAAACTGCTTGTGGTCTTCCGGTGAGAAAATCCAACAGCCAGTTACACAGTGAGGTGTTGAGCCCCAGCTGGACCAGTTTTTGAGTGAGCTGTTGGGAGATGATAGTGTTGAATGCTGAACTGAAGTCTATGAACAGCATTCGGATGTAGGAGTCCTTTTTGTACAGATGTGTGAGTGCTGAGCGGAGTGCAGTGAAGATGGCGTCATCAGATATGAAAAATGGAAGGGGTCCAAGGAGGGGGGCAGGACAGACTTAATGTGCTGCATGACAAGCTGTTCAAAGCACTTCATGATGATGGGAGTCAGTGCAATTGGACGGTAGTCATTAAAGCAGTAACAAGATGACTTTTTTGGGACCGAAATGATGGTGGTGGCTTTGAAACAGTTGATCCTTCTAAAGGGACCTCCTCACACTGTCTGGAGACAAAGTCATCACCTGGTCACCAGGAGAAGGTGGCATCTTCTGTGCAGTGGTGCTGTTTTGTCCCTCAAAACAAGTGAAGAATGTGTTTAGCTCGTTTAGCAGGGAGATGGTGCTGTCACAGGTCTGTGGTTGGGGTTTGTAGTCTTTGATGGTCTGAATCCCTCTCCACAGACACTGTGTGTCTCTGCTGTCATTAAAACGTTGGGCTATTTCTCTGGAGTACTGTCGCTTAAACATATCCCAGTCTGTGGTATTGAAGCAGTCTTGTAAAGCCTCCAAAGACCCTTCTGACCACACTTGTATCTCCTTGCAAACCGGTTTGGTGACTTTACCGATCGGTCTGTAAGCAGGGATTAGCATGTCCGTTATGTGGTCTGAGGTACCGAGGTGGGGGAGGGGGAAAGCTTTGTAAGCTCCTCTCTGGGTGGTGTAAACAAAGTCCAGTGTGTTATGGCCCCGTGTTGGAGAGTCTATGTGTTGGTGTATTTTTGGAAACACACTCTTTAGGCCTGCATGCTTGAAGTCCCTAGCCAGGATAAGAAAAGCATCTGGGGGGGCTGTCTGCTGCTCACTGATGTGCAGGTACAGGTCATTCAGTGCCTCACTCCTGTTGTTGGCATTGGAGCTGGGAGGGATGTAAACAGAGAATAGCAGTATGGCTGTGTACGAATGAAAGACTTAAGAAAGACAATCTCTTAAATGTCAGACCAAGACAGATATAAGATTTTTGAATAGTGAGTGCCTCATGTGCTGTGTTTATTCCAACCAACCAGGTTAATAATGTGTTGTATTACCCTTAACAGGTTAAAATGATCTGTATGTGTCTGAAATGTTTTATGTTTGGATTTAAACAAAACCTCTTCTATATGCAATACATTGGTGAAAATGAAAACTTAGTAATAAGAACTGTATTCGTCTTGTAACATTTGATGTCAGATAGTTACAATCTTACCAAAGATTTTACTACGTGCAGCCTCATGGAATCTGTTAATGTTTGATCGATTACCAGTGTATTCGCCCTTCATGGCAGTCGGTCATTGGATGACAGTGTTAGAGATATGGATCAATACGTGTCCCTTAAAACCTCACTGCAACCCTAAAAACTTTGCTTTTGGCATAAGCTGGCTCGCGCCTAGCTGTGCTCTCTGCCCCCGGTCGCCTGCCACGCTGCAATTTGCTCATCGTTATTCCAGCGTCCCACCAGCGGCTTCCACTGCTTTTCCAACAGTGGTCCGCCATCGGATCGCTGGTTTTAAATAAGTATCTGCTGGCGGCCCACGGTCGGTCCACTAGTCATTTTTAAATTAATTATTTTTTTAATTATTATTATATTATCCTGTACAATTGTAGCCAATATTAATTTGCCCAATAATGAAGTCAAGTACAAAATACTTCATCAGTGTACAATTTACTGATAAAACATACTGCATGACTAAAATACCTTAAACACTTAGATCATGGTGAAATGTTTAATAAACACATTGACAAATATATCAAAATAAATAGAAAATAAATATAAACTACATACAAATATAACAGATATAACAACATACATACAACAGTTACGCTTTACAATAGTTTCATTAGTTAATCTTAGTTAATGGTTTAACTAATAAGAACTAAGCATGAACAATACTTGTACAGCATAATTAATCATAGTTCAGCATTTACTAATGCATTAATAAAATCCAAATTCATGCTTGTAAACATTAGTTAAGCCATCGTGAGTTAACATGAATAAACAATGAACTTTTTTTTACTACTTACTAACAGTAACAAAGACGAATAAATAAATGTATCATTCATTGTTTATGTTAGAAAATACATTAACATTTACTAATAAATGCAACCATATTGTAAAATGTTACCCATACAAGAATAAGTGTGTCTATAATAAAAAGACAAACTTTGAGACTTATTATTACATGTAAAAATAAACTAATAAAAAACATTTTAACATTATAAATAAATGTATATAATTTTTAATTTAACATTATTATAATTATTTATTATTATATTATATGATAACATTATTATAATATTTAACGTTATTATAAATAACGTTATAAATATTTAAAAATAAATAACGTTGTGAATAAATATTAACATATTACAATAAATGTAAACATACATTATTATTACAAAATCAAACTGTAAAACATCCAGAAGTTATTAATAACTACACTGGGGCAGCACAGTGGCTCAGACTGTCGCCTCACAGCAAGAAGGTTGCTGGATTGAGTCCCGGCTGGGTCAGTTGGCATTTCTGTGTGGAGTTTGCATGTTCTCCACGTGTTGGTGTGGGTTTCCTCTAGGTGCTACGGTTCCCCCCAACAAGTCCAAACACATGCGCTATACTGTAGGTGAATTTGAGCATAGTGTAGGAGTGTGTGTGAATGCGAGAGTGTATGGGTGTTTCACAGTGCTCGGTTGCAGCTGGAATGGCATCCGCTGTGTAAAACATATGCCAAAGTAGTATCCAGTTCATTCCGCTGTGGCAACCCCTGATATTAAGCTGATGGAAAATGCAGTTTCTTTTGTCTGCCCCCTCACGATCAGCAGATCCCAATAAAAACTTGGAGGCTCCCTTCCGCTGTCTCTCTTGAAGCAGGCTTCTTTCTTATCCTGAAATAACAGAATCATCAGTCATCATTTTTGTCCATCATCAGTAACTAGGTCATTATAGACATTAATACGTTCATCATTTTTATTGTCTTTTATTGGACATTGAGACTGCACTGATTTGAACGATTACATTAATTTACAGTAACACTGAAAATTTTTACAGTTTAAAATAATGATTTACAATTTCAATACATTTTAATTTGGTAACACTTTATTTCGATGGTCCATTTGAGTATTAGTAGACTGTCTGCTTAATATCTGCTGATACTGTTCCTTCAACAGACATTGAACTGACTTTGAAAAACTTTGCAAGTACATGTCAACTTACACTAACCCTAACCCCAACCTAACAGTTTACTTATGATCTAATGAGAATTAGTTGCAATGTAACTTAAATTCAACAAACGGACCATTAAAATAAAGTGTGACCATGTAATTTATTAATGTGAAGTCAAAGCTGATTTGTCAGCATCATTACTCCAGTGACAGATGACCCTTCAGAAATCATTCTAATATGCTAATTTGTTTAATGCAGTTAATACAACAATATTAACATTAATAAAATGAATCATTGGGAATACTTTTAAGTGACACTATAATATTACTTTGAATGAAGTCTGGCAAGGAAAAACAAAATAAAAGAGTGAGTGGAAGGTGATCCAAAATCTAGAAATAAGAGAAAGAAATAATAAAATAATATATATTACTAACAGATCTGCACAAAACACCACAGTCCTAAGCAAATATTCGGTGCATGCTGTTTATATGCAAATTAAGCGTACATGAGTATCTAAAATAAAATGTAAAGTGAAACCCCCATAAGATTATAAAGCAATTTGGGTCTACATTACTACAGAGTGCTATATAAATGTCTACAGTATACATTTATTCACCACTAAGAATGTCTAAAATATCTTACAGATAAGGATGCCAATGATCTGTTTGCAAACAAAAAATTTTTTTCGAGTCAAACATGTCAGTCTATTGTAATACCATATACTACTTCTGATGGATGTTTATTTATTAATGGATATTTGCATAACAACTGTAAAGAGTCAAATAAAGTAAATTAAAATAAATATTAGCAAATCAAAAGTCAAAATTGAAACACAGGATCGCAGCCAGGTTCGTCACGTATTCTGCTTATTCCGTTTTGATCTGCACTATTTGTATTGTATTTGTATTTTAGAGCTTTTGTGTTTGCATGTGTTTTTATAACTTGCAGTGCAATTTAACCACTGTTAAATTTAGAAGTGAGCTGGATGGCTTTAGTAATGAATGGAATTTTTAACATGGACATCTAGTGCATAAAGGGAACATATCTCAGACTCAAAGCGTTATGAAACATTTCAAAATTAATACATTTTAAATTAAAATTTATGTCAATCTCCAGATCTTCATCCTATTTATCTTGTTTTAAATAACTGCCACTCAAACATCTTTTGCTAGTTACTGTTTGGCAGTCGGTCAAAAAGGTACTTACATGTACATATAGAGATGTTCAGTGGTTTTGGTTATGGTTTAAGAACCTTTGGGCTCCTTTTAAGATGCTGTTGAAAACAAAAGAAAAAGAGAGAAAAAGACAAGACAGGACTGAATATGAGTTGTGTATCATGCCTGTACCAAATAAAATATATTAATTTTAGGGCTTAAGAATGAGTTAAGGTGTAAAGGATGAGATAACAGTCTAAATAGATTTTTTTAATGTGAATCTTAAAATGTCATTTATGGCTGTAATGTAAAGCTGAATTTTCAGCATCATTACTCAAATCTTGTGTGACTTGATCCTTCAGAAATCATTCTAATATGTTGATTTAGTGCTCGAGCCTTAACTAATATGTGTTGATTATCAAATGATGCTGATTTGCTGCTCAAGAAACATTTCTGATTATTATAAATGTTAAAAACAGATGTGATGTGACTTTTGTGTAAGCTATTTTTTTCAGGATTTATTGTTAAATTGACCCTAGACCTTAAATGGTCATGTACACTATTGCAGTCAGCGAGATATTTTAAGAAATGCATATTTATATTAAGCAAGGATGCATTAACCTGATCAGAAGAGAGAGTTAAGATTTCTGATCCAAATACTATTCAATTTAAACTTTCTATTCATCAATGAATCCTGAAAAAAAAAAAAAAAAAAAGAAACGTTACTTGATGATCAGCAAATTATGAATACAATATTACATTTCTATACATGTGATGCTGAAGACTGGAGTACTGGTGCTGTAAATTCAGCTTTGATAAAAGCAAAGTAAACATTTTTTAAGTAACCTTTTTAAGTCACATTTGCGTAATTTTAGCGACTAAACTTACCTGAAATTAATTAATTAATTAACTGCCGCATGAGAGAAGTTTTGATGACCGTCAGGTGGAGTGTCGTTGCTCCATTTCCATGACAACGCTCTCTGCTGCAGTGCTTGAATGAGGCTCGGTAATGGACACTTTAAAGTAACGCAGCTTTTACATAAACATTTACACAATTCATAAACAATTTAAATAATGACATTTAATATTAAATCTAGATTTTTTAACTAATTTTTTTATTAATAACTTGTTATATTTAAAACGTCTAGCAGTTTTTATACTAAACTTTGCTTTTATTAATAATTATATTTTTATTCAGTGCCACATTCATTTTAAATGTAAAAAGTGTTAAACAAAAGTACTTATATCAGGTACAGTAGCCTACAACATTAAAAACACCACCGGGTGGGCTATCGGTTTGCCATTGGTGTCCCGACGGCGGTCCATCCACGGCAACCCACTGGCGGCGTGCCACCCAAAAAATGGCAGTTGGCCGACAGAATTTTTAGAATGGCCGGCTTGCCGCTGGTGCGCCGACAGCGGTCTGCTTTATTCATCTAATTAATTAAATTGATTAAACTTATTTAAAGGCTCTGACTAATGTTTTAACCTAGCAGGACTAGGAAAAGTCTAACAGTGTACATATACATTATGTGAAACATGTAGAGAGTCATTGTGTACATATACATAATGTGAAAAATGTAGAAAGTCATATAATCATAGTAGGCAATGGGCACAAACCCTGTACAGAGCATGGCAACAATATAACCATACTTCTCAGGTGTTTGCTGGAGTATTTGTTTCTATCAGCTTGGTACATGATATTTTGCAGCAAGAACAGATAGTGTGGGGATCAGTCGGCAAGGTAGTTCAGGCTCATGTTATATAGTTCACAAGTGTAAAGTCAGCAAAGTATCCAAGGCTCACACATAGTCTAGTTCACTAGTGTTTTCAGCAAGGTAGCCCAGGCATACATAATAAAACTGGTTGGCAAGGTAGCCCAGGTGCATGTAGAAAACATTTGGCCCTATAATCCATGGTTATGCGGGGAAAAAAGTAATGGTCGTATAAAAAAACGGGCTTTAATTTAGAAACATGAAATACAGAATGAATTACCCTGTATGCGGGAGGAAGATTGAGGCGGACTGCCACTGGACTAATAATATTAGTCACAGTAAATGGGCCAATAAATTTAGTTGCTAGTTTGTTACAAGCAGAAGGAGAGGAATATTTTTAGATAAAAGCCACACTTTTTGACCGATGACGTAAACCGGAGGCTTAGACCAGTGGCAATTGGCTTTAGACTTGGTGAACTCACCCATCTGGAAAAGGGTCTGTCTGGCCCTGTTCCAAGTGCATCGACACCTCTGGACAAAGGCATGGGAACCACAACTTCGGATTCCAGACTGGGAAAAACAGGTGGCTGTTAACCTAAACAGCACTCAAACGGAGAAAGGCCCGTAGCTGACACTGGTAATGAGTTGTGTCGCAACATACGTTCAAGAGCCTGGTTGGCTATCTCTGTTTGACCATTACTCTGTGGGTGAAAACCAGAAGTAAGACTAACAATGATATACAACAAATAAACCCCAACCACAAATAAACGACAAAACTCAATGAGAAGCACGTGTCGCGCTAATGACGGTGCAGCATTGAAACAACGCTCTCCAAATCACTCACATAATTTCAGGTCTTAGAGGGACAACTAAACTCCTAAACTAAGTGAAATCATCGAAAATGTCCACCCAGACCACACTTGTTCATACTCGGGAGGACGCAACCTCTCCAATTAAGGAGAAAGTTAGAGAATCCACCACTGCCATCTCCCGAGCCGAGTTGGAGCCATTATAGCTGGAGTCATTATAGCTGGAGTGAAGCAAGCCCTGAGTGAGCAACAAATTGATTTAGACAGAATTGTCACTGCTTCTGTCAAATATGCTATGGAGGATGGGCTAACACCTCAGATTTTAGATCTGAAACGCGAAATCTAAAACACCAATAAAGCAGTCACGCCTGTAACTGGTCAAATCGAACAGGTGGGCAAATCGGTTAGCCTGCTTCAATCCCAGTATGACTCCATACAGATGCTGCTGTTTGTAAAGATAAGGATCAGATCAACGATCTAACATCGAAGTTTGACAAGATTACGTCAAAGATTGCTGACATTGAAGATCGCAGCAGTGCGGCTTGTTGGCCTTGGGGAAGGTGCTGAGGGAGATGATTGCATTGCCTTTTAACGGCGAACCTGCCTAAATGGATATCCTTCATCTCAAACAAAGAAATTAAGATAGAACGTATCTATTCAGACAAGCCATCTAACCGTCCTTGCATCATATTTAAAGTATTGAATTACACTGATAGACAAGCCATTCTCAAATGCGCGAGGGCCACATTCCCGCTCAAACACTGCAGCGAATCTCTTATTTTTTTTCCGGATTACAGCACAGAAACAACCAAGTGTACTGATCAGCGGTAAAGTCAGGAACTTGTGGAAATTAACTTGTGGAATGATGAGGTTATTATCAAATGCTGCAGAGTGAACACTAAACTCTGGCCCTTTTGTTAAGCTTATCAGAAAAGTGAGACAGTGACCATCTGTCCTTTGTTCATCTGAAGGACAATGGTGTTAAGAGCACAGAACTTGCAAAATGGCTTCTTGATCCAATCAACATTCTTTCTAATCTACATCATCTCAGACACAGAGAGACATGGATCACAATACTTTCATTTCACAAAAAAGACACAATTGGGTAAATTATATGTGGTTTGTAAAGTGAATTATGCATAGAAAAATATTTAAGACTCTTAAATATAATAACAATTTAACTGTAAACTATGACTAAGCAAATGCCGGTCACACTATGGATGACACCTTCCAGTGACCAACTCACAGGATCATCCAATCACAATGCTGAATTTGAAAGGTGACATCATTTCAATCCCACCTTCCAGAGAAAGGATAAAAACATTCTCTCAAAGAGGAAGGTGAAGTAACTCTGAGAAGTGTAAGTGGTATCAGAAGGAAGAGAAGTGTGTGGAGGCCTGATACACAAGGTTGTAGTGGTGTGGTTTTTAATGCAAGCATTACACCACTGAATGTTTGCAGGCAAAACAAATGTATTCTATGATCGTCCCAGGTTATCTGAATTGCTCAAAGACTTCAGGACTTTGTTGCGTGTTTCAGCAAGGACATGGTGATTGGATTCAAAGTGCTTTTCTTGGATGGAGAGCAGACTTGTAAGCTGTTCACAATGTAAACAAGGACTCAACCATCAGAGTATAAAATCACTTCCCTTAATCACACCATATGCATCCACAGGTTAGCAGAAACGTCCACAGGGGAAGGGAAACATCCATGGAAGAAGGCAAGCAAGGGAAAAGGTGAGGGGAACCATCTGACTTTGATTCCAGCCGTTGTACGACTGGAAAATGTGAGTCTTTATAGGGGACTGGTGATTGCTGGTGCAGGTGTGTCTCATTAGTAGTGATTGTGCACGGCTGTGGTGAGAGGTGGCTGAAGAGGGAGAGTGATGATTGGGGCTGCAGGAACAAGATGGTGAGGGAGAATGGTGATTGGAGCAGCAGGAACGAGCCAGGGATGTGACAATACACATTTTAAGCTGCGATCACACTGCATTTTTCTCCCCATAGACTTCCATTCATATGCATGCGAATGAGTCAGACCGGAAACGCAAGGTCGTGAGTCAAGTTTCGCAGATCGCTGCGTCGAAAAGTTCAAGCTTGGTTAACTCTGACCTGCAAAATCGCATCATTTGACTGCGTGAGACCAATCGAGGATCAAAACATGACTTTTCTGGACAGAAATTTAAAACATAGACCGAGCGCTCGCTTTTTTTAATGTCTAATCATCTAGTTTAACCCCGCTTCTTTTCGCAGCGCTGTACAACAGAATTTCACATGCTCAAACTCTAGTGTGACTGCAGCATAATTCCTCCTGCCACAAATCATTTTCTATGATTGATTACATTTTGTTTGATCCCTCTTTGGTTCAACATATCAGTACTTTTTAGTACCCCGCCCCTTTTCGCAGCGCCGTACAACAGAATTTCACATGCTCAAACTCTAGTGTGACTGCAGCATAATTCCTCCTGCCACAAATAATTTTCTACGATTGATTACATTTTGTTTGATCCCTCTTTGGTTTAACATATAAGTACTTTTGACATTCAAACTATCCTGATGTCGGATCATTTACAGGTCATTTGTAACATCTCTATAGGTTCCAGAGAAACAGCCTATGTTTCCCCTCATGCTATAAATTTTAAATAAATAAAAAGACAATCACAAAAAAAAAGACATAACTCACTCCAAAATTTAGAGGTAAACTGAGTTCCTCTGTCAGAAACCACGGCAGATGACAGCCGTATTGCCACCGGATGACTGGAGTCCTGTGACAAAATCTACCAATATATGTAACCAGGGTCTCGACAGTACTGACAGCGGTTAAAGAAGCCCCAGGGAAGGATGATTGTAAGTCTTAGAAACCACACAAACAGAGCAAGCCAAAACAAAATCCCATATATCACAAGCCATAGCTGGCCACCAGAATCACTGTTTAACAAGAAATATAGTGCAACTCACCCCTGGATGACAAGCCACTTTAGAAGAGGGTTCCCATCGAATGACATCAGACCAAATCTGCTCTGGCACAAACAAATGACTCGGAGGGCATCCGGGTGGGGGGGTTACCCAATCCAAGGCAGAGCGAACCTGAGACTTGATCTCCCATTTTACAGCAGAAATTTAAATCTTCTGTGGAACGATGGGCTTAAGGGGTGAATTGTGATCGCAAAATTAAAAAAGACGGGATAGACACAGGTACCACAACCAGGTAGACATAAATGAACTGATATAACATATCTCTCAACATGTCATTGACAAGTGCATGGAAACTGCTGAGGCGTTGGAAAGTCTGAAGGGAAGAACACAATACTTAAAAGTGTCCTCGGGAGTATTAAAAGCAGTTTTCCATTCCATCACCCTCTCTTATATGGACCAAATGATAAGCATTGCAGAGATCTAATTTCGTGAAGAAGGACCAACCCCCCATCACCCCCCCCCCCCCTTCAGACTCTCAAAAGCTGAAGACATCAACGGCAGGTGGTAAGTATTCCTTGCCGTAATGTTATTCAGCCCTCGATAGTCAATAGATGGGGGAAGTGAACCTTCCTTCTTCTTCTTCACCAAAAAGAACCCCGCTCCGAAAGTGAAGAGGAGGCACGGATAATCTTGGCCGCTAGAGAATCAGAAATATATTTCTCCATGGCCTCCCTCTTAGAAACAGAAAGTGTGTGTGGAGTGAGTAATAGAGGGGAGAGAAAGCCTACAGAGGGCATGCATGACAATGGGCTGAGTCAGAGGAATATCTGGAAGCTTTAACTTAAAAGCAAAACTAGTGTCAATAAAATTCTCCTCCGCCCTAGAATCTACAAGTGCTTGACAATTCAGTGTCTTATCTGCCCAACCCAAAGTAACAGGAAGTAAAGTGATAGCCACAGAGGATTCCTTAAGATTAATCCCACCCGTCAGTGACGTCTTACTTACTGACAGGCATGCCCTTTGAAAGGACATGATGCCACAATGTTTCTCGCTCCTCCGCAATAAAAACAAAGACACTCTGCTTATCTTCGCTGCTTCTCTTGCAGTGAAAGGCGAGAACTGCCCAGTTGCATGGGTTCCGGCTTAGGGACTGCTCTCTCTGCGGCTCCCGGAAGAGGGAGCTGAAAATCTCCGGGACCCTTTGACGTCATCTGCCTATAATGTCTGTCCCTCCTGGTTAGGTGGTTGTCAACCCGAATGGCTAACACGATGAGACCATCTAAAGTTTTGGTTAGGTCGAACGTATATGCTTCATCCTGGATGTGTCTGAGAGGCCATGTTAAAACATCCACACTCAGCAGCCAAGGTGGGGAACTCAATGGCATAGTCCGCCACGCTCGGAGTGCCCTGATGTAACTCGGCCAAAAGTCGTGCCATCTCTCTCCCAGAGGCTGCACCGTCGAAAAGTTTCCTAAGCTCCTCCATAAATAAATCAAAGGATATACAACAAGGAAGCTTTTGATTCCAAACTGTGGTTCCCCCTAAGGCAGCCTTGCCAGTAAGGAGAACAATGACTAATGCCACCTTAGCGCGCTCTGTGGAGAACAGAGATATGTCTGTAATATGTTACAACCAGCTCACAATTGTAACATCAGAGAGACAGTATGGACAGTTTCGCCTTTCCAAGCTAAATTTTCATTTATTAAAACCATATTATTCTCGTGATCAGCCTGATTGTAAAACATCTGCTGTGTTAACTCTTTCTCAGACAGATGAAATTGTGCTGGAGATGGAGGAAGTCGAGGCTCCGACTGATTGTGTGCTGCAACCGAGGTTATCCAATTCAGAGATGTTTTTTAATTTAGAGAATTTAATGAGCCACCTAACTATTTCCCAAAAGGGAGAATGTAAAAAGCTGATACACGAATTCCCAGATGTGTTAAGTGATGTTCCATCTCGCACCCATCTGATCGAACATGATGTGGATGTCGGTGATGCAACACCTGTTCGTCAACGTTTTTATTGAGGGCTACTGGTTAAACAACATGCATTAGAGGCTGAAGTTTAATATTTGCTAAATAATAATTTAGCAAAACCATCTTGTTCAAGTTGGGCTTCACCATGCTTATTGGTTAAAAAATTTGATAATTCATTTTGGCTTAGTACAGATTCTAAAGATAAATAAGATCACTAAGATCCACTTCCCAGAGTCGAAGACTGCGAAGATCAAGTCGTTGCTGCTAAATTCATAAGTAAATTCGATCTATTAAAGGGTTACTGGCAGGTTCCTTTAACACCTTGAGAGCAAGAGATCACTGCATTTGTGACATCCTCCGGATTATACTCTTATTCTGTAATGAGCTTCAGATTGCGAAATGCACCAGCAACATTTCAAAGATTAAAGAATCAGGTTGTGTCGGGACTTTCGAGTTGTGCAGTTTTAGACGACGTAGTTGTTTGCAGCGATACTTGGAAACAGCATCTGGAGTGTGCTTTATTCTCGTAGTTACTGAAGGCGAAACACAGTAAATTTGGCAAAATGTGAGTTTGCCAAGGCAACTGTGTTCTATTTGGCAAAGGAAATGGGGCATGGTTACGTGCGTCCTTTGAAAGAGAAAGTACAGGCAATTGAGGGGTTCCCTGTCCCATCTACAAAAAAAGATCTAATGTGTTTTTTTGGGAATGGCGGGGTATTATCCAGGGTTTTGCCCTAACTTTCTTCTGTAGTAGCCCCATAAACTAATTTATTGAAAGCGTCTGTTCCGTTCGTTTGGTCCTCAGGTTGTCAGCAAGCATTTAACAATGTAAAACTTATGCTTTCCTCTGATCCAGTTTTTGTCGCGCTGCAGTTCGATAAGCCGTTTATGATTCAGGTGGATGCGAGTCAGATCTGGGCGGGTGCAGTTCTTTTGCAAACTGGGTTGAATGGTGTGGACCACCCATTTTATTATATCTCAAGAAAATGTAACTTTTGTCAGGTTAACTACTCCGATATTGAGAGAGACACTTGCTTTAATATGGGCACTCCAGTATTTTAAAGTTTATTTTTAAGGTGGTACTCAAGTTGTTGTTTTTTCAGATCATAATCCGTTAATTTTTCTACATACACTGAAAAGTCCTAGTCAGAGATTGATGGAGTGTTTTTTTTTTTACAACCCTATAACTTACAAATTAAACACATAAGGGGCATGGACAATGTGTTTTCTGACTGTCTCAAGCTCATTCTGTGTGATGTAACTGTTTGAGTGGGTGAGTTTCTTGTTTGGTGGTGTCTTTTCTTCTCCTTAAATGCTTTCAGGATCCAGTTTGCTGGAGAAAAAATGTGTTTTGAGTGTCACTGACACATTGAGTGACACATTGAACTGTATAGAGAAGGAGTTTGTTAAATAGCTAGTTGATTGTATTTACTTATTTCCTCTATTCTGATAAATAGTGTTTGAATTTATTTATGTTTACATTCAGTTACGACAGGGAAGGAACAATGCTGTAATGTGCTAAAGTTTTACTATATGCATATGCTCTAAAAATTCATTCAGAGTAAATAAGAAGAAGCCACTCTGCATCACACCCTTTCTTTATTCATCTTTATAAACCTCTTTTCAGGAGTACTACAATTTTGGAGGCAACACTGTAATAGATGTCAGACAGGTCATCTCTTGTTATCGTCAGAACTGCCCATTGATATTTATCTCTTAACTACCCAGATGTGAAGCAGTTGAGTAAAGTGACCAGGCAGAACTGATTGAATGTAGCATGCACATGGGGTACAGCAACTACTAGAAGCAACTGATTCAAGTCAGATATATCAAGGTTCACACACAATACTGTAAACACTGCAGTAAAAATGGATGCTTGTACATTGACCACAGAAAAATTTATTGAACTGGCTCAAGGCCTTGAAATCCATATAGATGCAAATGTCACATGCCTTTCCCTAGTCAGTCTGCTAAGTAGTTATCAGCTTCGAAAAGATTTGGAGGCATGTCAAAACAGCTAAATTTAAATGAGAAATTGAGCAAGATGACGTTAACTAACGTGAACGAGGACAATCCAACCCAGCGACAAAGAGGTAAAATTAATTACAACTAATTCTGCACAAAACAATTTGCCTGCTTCACAGAGCACCGGATTGGCACCTGCATCAGCAGACAGTGTAGCAGTTAACTTGTTGCTACCCCCACAGGGGCAAATGAGCAACAGCAAGCGCAAGCCAGCTAATGCAAAAAGCAACGTTTTACGGCTGCAGTGAGTTTTTAAGTGACCTGACTTGGTCTATCCCCATGGCACTGTAATCCAATGAGCATTTGCCATGAAGGGCGGGGGCCCTGTACCAGCGCAGTAAGGGTCAAACATTAACAGACGGGGGCGCTACTGAGTGCCGAATGGAGTAGTCATGTTTCTGTGGTCCTCCTCTTTATTTTTGACATTATTCGGTCATTATTTTGATTACTGGGTTTCTTTGCCAATATTTATATTTCTGTTGTGTAAATATCAGCACCAAAGCTGAAAAAGGAAAGAAGATGGATAAATCGTCGAATGATCTTCATCCTCAGTCACCGCCGGGAATGGCTGACCAGGCCGCACCAACCTCTGAGTTAAGTGTAGAGCCTGAAACCGAATCTAACAATATTCTTCTGGCAATACAAAATATGAGCAAAACAATGACTGATCAATTTGACCTCCTGGAAGCATCTTTGGCGTCTACACAAGCATCTTTAGTGACTCTCATGGACAGAATCAAAGAGGTTGAAAATGCTACCGTGGATTATGATCGCCGCCTCACTTTGGTGGAGCAGAAGTGTGCGAAAATTGAGTCAGAAAATGAAGCCCTACGCAATAAAGTGATCGATTTGGAGGCTCGTCATACCTGCCAACACTCCCGTTTTTCCCGGGAGTCTCCCGTATTTTAGACCCGTCTCCCGTATTGTTCTGTCTCCCGGTAAACTCCCGGAATCCGACCCCCGCTCCTCAGCATTTTGGTACAGTCCGGGCTGAAACATGGTGCTTGTGCGCGTGCTCTTCCGGTCGCGCGCAACCTCTCCGCGCTACAGTTTGCGCGCCTCCATATCCCCAAACCTCTCACCCCTCCCGCTCCATGCTTTTAGTTCGCGCCAGTGTTGCCAACTCAACGACTTTTCAGACCCCCCTAGCGACAAATTTTCAAAAAAGCGACTAGCGACAAATCTAGCGACTTTTTTGTGTGTTACTGGAGATGTTTATAGACTGTCGTTTGTCCATTACTGTACCGTCCCTACTCTTCTCAACGAGCTGCGGATGCCCGCCTTAGAGCACTGACAGGTGGCCCAGTCCTCGTACAGCAGCCTCTCCCACCTGCAGCCTGACTGCAGATCACTCCTCTGCGTACCAACGGCAAATGATTTAGCACCGGGAGTGTGAAGGTATTTCCCTTGTACAGTCAAACTGATCTGCTTCTCCTTTATTTTAACAATTTAATTTGACCGTTTATTCTTTTCTTGTCACAATCAGAGATGTTTTAAAGGCAAGCAACTTTTCTAAGCTGTTGGAAGTGGACCGCGCTCACCGGCTGGGTCAGCAACTCCGAGAAGGCGCGCGGCCGTGTGTGATGATAGCCCGGATTCATCGCTTTTAAATGAAGGAAAAAATTCTTCAACTGGCACGTCAACAATTTCCTTTGCGCTACGAGGGCAGGCAGATACACATCTTTCCTGACCTCCCGGCTGAAATAATGAAGCAGCGACAGGCATTCGGCTAGGTAAGGAAACATCTCCGAAATGCCGGTGTAAGGAGTGGATTTATTTATCCGGCAAAACTGCGCGTCACCCAAGGCTCAACTGACAAGGTGTTTTCCTCACCTAAGAAGATGGACGTATTCATTGGGACGCTGTCTTGAAATTAACATCCATGCAGGCTCAGGTATATGACATTTATTTAGCAGTTGCTTAGACTGCTGGTATGACTGATATGACCGTTTACCCATCATTTGTTCATGTCATTTGAGAGGACACTGCGGGACTTTTCAGCAAAAGCTGTGGTTTACTGTTCCGATGGCCCGACAACCCCTCTGTAATATTCGGGGACTTGTGCTCTCGCTTTGTTTGGGAAACTGGGACGGGGGTGGGGTGACAAAGTTCCTATTTTTCTTTATGTACAAGTTATATTTTTCTTTTTCTTTACACGATTATTTGAAAAGGGTGTGCACTATTTATTTACATTTTTTGTATGAACCCTAGCTTGCCTTCAAGGGGTAGTGGCATTACTTTTACCAGCTGGAACGTGCGCGGCCTGGGTCATATTCTCAAACGAGCTAAAGTATTCTCACACTTGAAATCATTGTCTGCCGATGTTATATACCTACAGGAGACACACATTAGGCCCACGAAAGATCCTAATGGTCGTTATATCTTGGTCACTGGTTATATTTACTCATTCCATGTTACTCTTCTCAATGTATACGCACCAAATTTTGATGACCCTGATTTTTTTACTAAAATATTTAATTTATTGTTGGATTCTACTGATTCGAATGTGATTGTGGGTGGTGACTTTAATTGTGTGTTTGATAATTTTTTGGACAGGTCAGCCCAAACAGCCCAGTTGCCTTCTGCCTCAATAGTTCTAAATAATCTAAAGTCTTCCATGAATCTGGTTGATATATGGAGACTTACACACCCCACAGGTAGAGATTATTCTTTTTTCTCACAAAGGCATAAGACTTACTCTGGAATTGATTATTTTTTACTAGACTCCAAACTTATATCAAATGTTATCACCACAGACTACCACAACATTTTAATTTCTGATCACTTTCCGACTTCGAAAGTTCTTAATCTTGGTCATAATTTTAAGTCACATTGCTGGCACTTCCGCCCTTCTCTACTCTCTGATGCATCATTCTGTCAATTTATATCTGGAAAGATTTCAGAATTTTTAAAGATAAATGATAACTCAGAAGTCACAGACTCTATTCTATGGGAATCATTTAAGGCTGTTTGCAGGGGACATATTATTTCTTTTGAGTCATCAGCCAGAAAAAACAAGCGTAAACGCCTTTCAGAAATAGAAGAAGAATTATCTAAATTAGAACCATCATATAGAATTTCTGCTAGCACGTCCACCTTGCAGAATATACTTAAACTAAAATATGAATACAATACTGTCTTATCTGGACAGGTGTGGGATCAATTGTTGAGGATAAGACAAAGATATTTTGAGTTAGGTGATAAACCCCATAAACTACTGGCTCGACAGCTAAGGAATCTACAAGCGAATAAAGCCATACATAAAATTAAATCAAAAACTGGGGATATTATTGTGGACCCCAAAGGTATAAATGATTGTTTCAGAGAATATTATGAACATTTATATACATCAAGAGCAAAGGGGGACATCTCTAAATGGCTGGGACCCTTGAATCTTCCTAAACTAAGTGATGAAGCTCATGAGGCCTTAAACTCTAACATCACTATCCAAGAGATTGCTGATGCTATAAAATCTTTTCCTAGTGGCAAGGCAGCAGGGCCAGTTGGTTTTGGTATTGAACTATATAAAAAATTATCTGGGATGCTAGCTCCTCTTTTGCTGAGGATGTTTACTCATTCTCTTGAAACTCAAAATTTCCCTGACACATTATACAATGCTAATATCTCATTAATATTAAAAGAGGTTAGGGATGAGATTGAACCTTCATCTTATAGGCCTATTGCATTATTAAACTCAGGCATGAAAATATTTACCAAAATATTAGCTAATAGATTAAATAAATATATTTCATCCATTGTACACACGGATCAAACTGGTTTTGTTCCAAATAGATTTTCATTTTTTAATGTTAGAAGATTAATGAACATAATGTATAATAAATTTAAAAAGGGCTCCAAGGTGGCAGCCTTGTGCTTGGACGCGGAGAAGGCATTCGATCAGGTAGAATGGCCTTATATGGTGAAAGTTTTGAAAGAATGTGGGTTTGGTTGTCGTTTTATATCCTGGATTACAACATTATATGCTCACCCAACCTCTTCTGTATGTACAAATCAAGAGAAGTCAAAGCCATTTTCATTACATCGTGGGACACGTCAAGGATGTCCCCTGAGTCCTTTGCTTTTTGCGGTTGCAATTGAGCCCCTTGCGATCAGTATTAGAAATAACTTATCTATCAAGCCTGTAAGCCTTGGAAATGTGAATCATTACATTTCTTTATATGCGGACGACATTGCTCTAATTTTGTCTGATCCTGAACGGTCTGTCCCTATACTGTTAGATCTTATAAAATCATTTGGTACAGTTTCTGGATATACAATTAATTGGCAAAAAAGTGAATTCATGTCTTTAGGTGCAGATCTTGATATGGATTTTTTACATAACCTTCCCTTTAAAATTACAGACAGACTTAAGTACCTCGGAGTTGTTCTGCCTAGGAATCCCAAACTTATTTTCAAATTGAATTTTATTGAGAAATTGGAAAACCTGAAGATGGACATTAGTAAATGGAGGACACTCCCTCTTTCCATGTTAGGCCGTATTAATGCTATTAAGATGGTTACGTTACCGAGATTTATATATCTCTTCCAAAACTTACCTATTTATTTACCCAAGTCCTTTTTTAAAGCAATATATTCCGTAATTCTCCCTTTTATTTGGGCATTTAAAGCTCATAGAATATCCAAAACACATTTACAGAAGCCAAGAGATGAAGGTGGGCTAGGGCTACCATGTTTTTTACATTATTATTGGGCAGCGAATGCCAGGGCCCTTGTCTACAGGCAAGATGACTATAAAGTTGAAATCTCAACTGACACACCCCACTGGGTGGTTATTGAAAAAAATGGAATTACAAACAGCTCACTTCCAGCCCTGCTGTTTTCAAATACTAAATTGCTCATGTCAGTTAAGTGCTGCAAATTACCAGACACTACTACTTCTGCCCCAGTATATCATAATCATGCATTCCCCCCTCTATCTCTGACGCGACATTCAATATTTGGAGGCTGAAGGGTATAGTTACCCTGGAGGACTTGAATGTAATAAAAATTTTGCCTCATTTTCTCAACTAAAAGAGAAGTTTTCTCTCCCCGCTACACACTTCTTTCGACATTTACAGATTAGAAATTATGTAAGTCACACAATACCCAATTTTGAATCGCTGCCAGATGAGAGAAAGGTTTACAGGCTATTATTGAGCTCACCTGATTCCAAACATTTAATTTCAGATTTTGTATATGTGTTTTCTCAAGAACTGAGCTACTCTACCATTCATTTGAAGAATGCTTGGGAAGAGGAATTGGGAATACAGATTGACTCTGATACATGGGAGGAAAGCCTCAGTAGAATTCGATCTTGTTCTATTAATTCTAGGCATCAGTTAATTCAATTTAAAGTAATGCATAGACTGCACTATTCAAAATCTAAATTACACAGAATTTTTCCCACCATTTCCCCTACATGTGACCGGTGTAAGTCAGCTGAAGGCTCCCTGACCCACCTCTTTTGGACATGTCCAAAACTTTATGATTTCTGGTGTGACATATTTAAATGGTTTTCCGATATGTATGGTTTTACCTTGACACCCGACCCAGAAATTGCTATATTTGGGTACTCTAGTTCTTTGCTGGATCATAATGTGCATATACAAAGCACCATTATTTATGGAATGATTATTGCTAAGAGTGTCATTCTTAAACTGTGGAAATCAGATTCCGTTCCTCAATTTAAGACATGGTTAACTTATCTCACTCAAATATTGCACATGGAAAGAGTCCGTTATGGAGTTATTGATAATCTCGCTAAGTTTTATGATATATGGCAACCATTTCTTGATTACCTGGACCAATATAATGCGGATTCTGAGCAGCAGTGTAATGCTTAATATGCTCACTACCCCTACTGACTGTCTCTTTGTATTTTCATTGAAACCATTTATATGCCCTAATTGTTTTTTTTTAATAATAACTTTATTTATTTATTTTTATTTTTTTTATCTATTTTTCTTATTTTAATTATTGCCATTATTTTCTTTGTATTATCATGCTTATTCCTTGTATTGTTTTAGTATTATTGTTGTGTTGTTTGGTAATTATTGAAAAAATGTAAAACTAATAAAAACACTTGTTAAAAAAAAACATTAACAGACTGCATGTTGATTTCACGTGGTAAAATCTCTTCTAAGATTGTAACTATCTTACATCAAATGTTACGAGACGAATACTGTTTGTACTACTAGTTTCTCATTTACACCAATGTATTGAAAATTTCACTAGCTTTTGTTCAGTATCAAACATCATACATTTCAGACACATACAGATCATTTTAATCTGCTAAAAGGGTTAAGACAACACATTCATTAACCTAGTTGGTTGGAATAAACACAGCACATGAGGAAACCTATGGCATAATATTCAAGAAGTATCTGCCTTAGTTCTAACATTTTAAAGATTGTCTTTCATTCGTATGCATTAATTGCCAGAGATGTCTTTGTCTGTACGAAAATTGTACATCTGGCTGCAAGCAGGATGTCCTGGCTAAAGCATGACCGGGAGTCATTCAAAAGTCTAGTGAGGCAATTCCCGCCAAAACTCTGTAAAACCCCATTGTTTAGATATTTAATCATTTACGAATTGGGCTGAAGGGGCCAAGTACTGGGGAAGAGAGTCAACTGAATTGGCCCCCTGTTATCGTGAGGGTGTAAGCCCTCGAGCCAGTTCAATGACTGAGACAATTTGGCGCCCGATTTCCAAACCTGATTCGAATTGGTTTTGATCACCAGTGAGTTCTTACATTCCCCCTTTGTCTGGTGATGTTCCCGGTGTAAACATCGGCGAGCACTGGAACAAACAGGCAGAAGCAGAGAGAACAGGCAAACACAAGACACAAACAACATCATCACTAACTGAATCTAGGTGCAGGGTTTAGGCACTTTGGAATGCTCGGGTTAACATAACTTAGGCTTTTAAGACTAACCAAGGTATTGACGGTTCAACGAAGTTGTATAGGCATTATCTCAATCAGTAAAGAATTAAATTTTTGGTCAGTGTTATCGCATCTAAGCATGCGCGGGATGTGGGGTGTGTACTTTTGAACAACCTTTGGATGGCCTTTACTCGCGTGGAGGAAGAAGGCAAGTGTCAAAGTCAACATATACCCTACGATGCTGTTTTTATTAGAGTCAAACCAATAAATTTAATTCCTTACCCTCAATCCTCTTTTCGGTTCTGGATTGAAGATGGAGAAATGTAGTTAACAAAATTTTTGAGTTTTTGCCTAAAACATGTCGTCAGACAGGTGCTACAGTGTTAAATTATCAATTCAGCGATCACACAGGCATTGATCCGTGATGCTTGGTGAAAAGAGTCGATCCTTAATTCTGAGCTCTGGACTTAAACATCATCTGTGGGGGTTCTCTGATGAGGCAAGAGAGAAAGAATTGAGGACATAAAAAGAGAGAAAGAAAAGAACACTGAGACATAAGGACATTGAGTGAGGTTAGAACAACAAACAAGTGTCACATATGTGTAATAGCTCCTCTCTACTAGAGATCCTAACAGTGCAGTGGAGGAGAGAGTGTATGTATTGGGTTTAGAAAACATAGCTAGTGCTAGGTGTCTTCCTAAAATGGCACAAATGACAAAATATGTTAGCATTATATTAATAGTTTAGGATAGTGGGTCTGTGTCAGCAGGTTGTTTCCTCCCTTTTTCTGGTCACTTGGAGTTGAAGGACACAGGTAGGATTTTGGATGGTAGGAGTTGGCATGGCACAGGTAGGATTTAGATTGATTCTGAGTTCAGCGGAGTGGCAAATAACCAAGACAGCACTCTTAGGAATTGGAATGGTTTCATCCACAAGTGTTTGTGTGATGCAGTGATGACCTGAGGCATCAGGTGTTGAGTTAGCGTCTAACTCTGGTGTTCAGGGACAGTCTATTGCGTATTTGAAGTAATGGTGCTTACAGTTCTCTGTAAGTGAGGTGCAGAAGTGCTGCTTCGTAAGGTCGTTACTTGTCAGGCAGAATCAGGTTTTCCTTTTCTTTCCCACTTTTTCCCTGAACTCGCCTTTTGTTTGACGTAGGCTGTATGTGCCAAATCTTGTAATTGCTGCGTGTTCATTGTGTGGGGGCATGCAAGAACCCCAAGATGGTGGCTTACCCCAGGATGGAGTTATCTCAGGAAAAGAATTTTGAAGTTCAGGTCCTCTTCCATCTCAGGTTCATTGTGGGTGCCGAAGTAGGCTCGTCTGAGTCTGCTGTAGTAGGCTTGGGAAGACTCATGGCGACCTTGTTTCATCTCCAGGGCAGCTACAAGTCCTTGTTCAGGCTCTGGGTCATCAAACTCTCTGATGAGGGCTTCTTGGAGCAGAAAGTATTCAGTCTTTGTGTGAGTAGGCTGACGATCAAGGAAGCTGCGCACTTCAGGGCTAGAGGTTGCTCGGAGCAAATACAGTCTATCTTTGTTAGTGTGGGGACTTAACGATGCAGACACCAATAACTGAGTCGACACCTGTGATCAGAATCACCTTGATCGAGAGCCACGAGAACACTTTTCCTAACAAAGAACTTGTGTTTGACCTCAGGAAATGGGGTTTTCAACCCCCATCCAAGACAGAGAATTGACTGACTTTGGTCCAAAACAGAGAATCAAAATCCTCTCTGAATTTTATAAACTCTCACCCAACATTAAAGTTCATCAGATCATCCTCAAAACGATGATAGCGGACTTTTAATGAAATGTCATGTTATTGCTCTTGTATGACACCTGAATCCTGTATATGTTAAGAATGCATTAATCATGGGTAACCATTATGGTTTGAGTTATCACAAACATACCATTATGTGTATGTTATTTGAGATGAATGAGTGAAACCCTTTCCCTTTCATTCCTTTTTAATTATAGATATGTAAAATGTATCATGTTCATATTATAAATGTATAAAATCTCTAAGCGGAATAGAGCAGAGTCTAAGCAGAGCAGAGTACAGCAGGACAGAGTCGTCCAGTCCAACAGAGTTGCACCAGCAGCAGCTGTTGAGAAGTGGAGATGCTCCACTTCCAGGACAACTCTTCTCCAGGTCCAGTCCAGCCGGACTTGGACATTAAGATGGGATGAGACCAGCCGCAAACTTCCCCATCTTCCGTTTACTCTTCTTTCTTTTCTTTCCGTCGAGAGTCTAGTTAAGTTATGTTGCGTCGCGAAACCCATCGACACGACAACAGTTTGGCCGTCTCCAGCTTAAACTACTGGACTTCACTTCATCAGCAGCCTCAAAGACGTCACTTCAACAACCAGCCAACCACCAGCAAACTCATGTGGGAATCCAGCTCCACAGAGGGACTTCCCCACATCACTAAGGAACGCAAGTACATCTCCAGATCCATTGCTGAACTGGTGTATGATCTGCTAGTCATGTTAAATGATAGATAACCCTGTCTAAGAAACAGTAAAGGTTGAATTGATTATTTGGTTCGCTTGGTTAGGTTTTACATCTTGAGGTTTTACATCACATCTCTCCTAAACTCTTCTTTCCTTCTATTCCTTGTCTGCAACCAGTATGAATGCGTGTGTGTATGTATGTTTGTTTTTGTTAGTTTTGTTTGTAGTCAATAAAGTCTCTTTTGTATTGAAAGAAAAAGTGGCCTGTGTATACTTATGAATCTAATGCCTTATACCTAGATCTTGGTACCCTGCTTAAATATTAAAGTGTTTTTACATTAGTTCGAATAGCAATATTAATTTTTGAGTCAACAGCCCTGTCTGTTCAAACGAGCGCTGGACGAGTCGTTTGTTCAGTTCAAGAGAGTTGATTCTCTTGGAGCCGCTTTAAGTTCTGTCATATTCCCTTTGAGCTAATTTAAAGTTAACGCACTACATAATTGTGTATTACGTGTGCGAGGCCCTACATTAGTGACATTGGGTCTCATTTCCAGGTGGAAGTCAATGTCTTGCAGATAGGCATGAACATCTTGGCTGCCTGGCAAATTCGGCGTGAACTTGCCCAGGTTCTTGACTAGCTTGTCAAGGTCTCTAAGGTCCAGGCCACATAGTGATGCATGGCTGGCTGGAGCAGAAAGAGCTGGTTTTAGCAGTGACCCCTCAGCTTTCTGATTGTGTGTCAGTTCATATGCATGCTTAAACTCATCTTTAATGCTGTTGGACTCGTCTTTGTATAGTTTAGCTGCTGCGTTAGTCGTCTGATCTCATGTCTTGCTTCAAATAGGTGAGTTTCAAGGGCTTTGTTTCTGCTGTTCTTGTCTTTAGAGTTAGCATTTACCTCTTCTAGTAGCTGTTCGACATACTCTAGCTAGTTAGCGACATTAGCATGGTCGGCTTTGGCTTGTTCCATTTTTTGGGTGGTGGTAGTCTCTTAAAGTTTATCGATCTCCTCTTTGGCAGCATGATCAGTCTCATCTGACTGTTCCGGTCATTCCTGAGCCTCCAGTTCTAGCTGGCTGATGTGGGTTTGCACTTGTGTCAGCTTGTGCTGCAGTTGGGTAGAATGCCTGTCACTCAGCTTGAGGGTGGCGATGAGAACGTGACTTGTAAAAGTACCTGTGATCTTGGCTAGGTCTTTGTGATTGTAGCTTTTGCTTGGGTCTTTCTTCATGAGGCTGTTTGTGTCAGATGCTGTAGCGTTTTGGCGGCCTTAGGAAGGAGGCCGTCCGTTGCAACACTTATCCATGTTTCTAGGTCCTTCCAGTGGCCAACAGGGTCTTTGGGGTGAGCCATGTTTTGCAGCGATGAGGGGGAAGACCTAGAGCCGACACTGAGACAGACCTAGGGGGGATAGTGAGAGAGAAGAGAAACAAAAACAAATGGCAAACAAAAGTGTCAGGGTGTAATGTCAAGTGTGAGCTACTGCTGAGTATGGAATAAACATGTGGGTGTTGTTCTCTGTGACTGTGATCCTCTGGGGGGTGTGCGTCTAACTTGTAGTCTCTGTGGGGACAGTCAGTAAACACACACAGTTAGGACAGCTAGAGAACAGAGGAAGAGAAGAAGACTGATAAGGAGTAGAATGATAATTGGCTGCTTCCATGTTCCTAGAGAGAACAGTTCCTTTAGCTTTTGTCGAGTGTCAGGTGAAAGGATGCTTCTAGGCTGGAAGTTGGAAATGGGGAGCTCTAAACACCAGGACTGTGATTATTTAATTTCCTCTGAGGTGAAAGAAAGTGCAATAACAATGACTATTGGTTTCTTACTCATTAGGATTGACACAATTCACCAAGTAGACCACTTTTGGATGCAAATCTAAAATCGAATTTGAAAACGCCTGTCTTCTGGTTGACCCATTTTGTCTTTGATTGGGTAGCATCCTATGGCAAGAAAGGGTAGAGAGAGAGTCAGATAATTTTAACATGAAATCTTCAAGTTTCACAACATCTGTTAAATGTTTCTAACGTTCTCTGCTTTCATAATTCACACAGGTACAATCCCAAAATGGCAGCGGTAGTCAACTCGGAAAAAGACAGTTAAAAGAAAGAATAGAAAGTGGACCGGGTTCAAAAGGGGTTCAAAAGGGGTTGGTTTATTGTGTTATCAAGAACTAATTAGCTTATTAATTAACTAATTAGCCTAAGTGGAGAGGAAAATCGTATTGTTCCTTCGGGTTTGGCTAATTGGAGCCTACTGCTCTGGGATGTTAGGTTTAGTGATGACTTGAGTTCAGTTATAGCCACTCACAGGCTACACTGTCCAAATGCATCACCTAAACACCAGGGGGAGCACTGTCCTGTGAGGTAATTTAATACCTGAAGGATAAAAAAAAAACTTGATTGCGAATTGATTTAAAATGAATTCAAATTAGTGATGACATTAAGTGATTCAGAAATCTGATTTTATCAATAACCTTGATAAAGAGCTGCTACAATTAAATTAATTAATAATTGTCATAGAAAAGGGAAACCAAACACCAATAAACTATTAATGAAATTAAAATTTCCAAATAGTAATAATGTTGGTTAAGACTAACACTCAGTGAGGTTGTCATTAAAATCATAAACACAATTATGATTTAATTAATCAGCAAGCATTCCAGCAAACCATAGTTATGAGAATAAATCAATGATGAACTATTAAAATAAATAAAAATGTCAAAATAGTGATTGTGTTGGTAAAGTCCCAGGAACAATAAATGTTATTATTAAATTAATAATTAAACACTGTGCTTATAAATCAACTTCAAATATCAACATTAATAGGAAATGGTTGTTCCTATAATGTTGATAAGTTTCAGAAGAGAAAAGCATTAAATCAGTAATTAAGCATTAATTTGATTGAGCAATCAAAAGCATTAAGTTATAGTATTGTAGAACAAACTATCATTCATTGCTTATAATCCAACAATTTATGGGCATTTGTATTAATCAAACACGCCAGGTTATGCAGGAAAAACATTTGACAAATGTGATTAAACCAGCGATGAGTTCGCGTACAATAGGAATTATTAAATCTGCATTAGTCAAAGCCTTTTCCAAGAATGGGGAGATACTGAGAAATAAGGCAATTAGCCTATAAATATCTATTGTAAATCTCTGTTCATAGCTAACACAACCTGTATATAATGTTCATAGTACATCCATTTGTAAATATCACCATAGTTTTTCTATAACTGCACTTTATAACTTATACCTATATCCTGCACTTGCTGCTATTGCACTCCTGGTTAGACCTAAACTGCATTTCGTTTCCTTGTACTTGTACATGTGTAATGACAATAAAGTTGAATCTAATCTAATCTAATCTATAAAGCAGGAGAATTGAGATTAGAATTCTCGCTAGCATGAGTTAGGTTGTCACTTCAACTAAAAACACTGCATTCAAGACCACAAGAGCGCTAACCACTAGCCTTTAACGCAATAGCCGTACAACACACTTCAATACAACAGCGTGAGCTTCAGTTAGCTTAGCCTTGAGCCATTGTCTACAGCCGATTCACGTGCGAGGACTGCACCTGCGCACATGAAAGTTACTTCGGAAAAGTCTCCCAGGACTTCCGAGATAGGCCGTTACTATGACGATGTACACAGAATGAACCAATATGCAGTTATGCATTCAGACTTGAATGCTCCCTGTCAAGACTTTTCACAGTCAAAGACACGCGTGGATTAAACCACACACTTTACTTGATCAAGAGAAGTTACCCTTCGGGAGGGGAACTTCAATGCTATGTGGAAAAACTTCCACTATGGGGATTTCATTTAGAAAGCCAATCATCTGAAAGAGTATGGAAAAGGGGCCAATGAAATGCCAGCTTCAGCTTGCGCAGCTGATGCTCGTTGCAATTAATTTGGCTATAAGAGCACAGCGCGAGCAAAGCCAAAGCATCATTTTCACTTCAGAGACTTCAACAGCCTTCTGAGTCGATGAGGGTTGCTCCAGCTGAGTTTCAGACAGAGAGTGAACGAGAGCAATCTACTGGTCCAGAGTGTGACACGCAGCGACAGACGGTCGAGCTGGGTTTCTCCCTTGCCTGGCGTCCTTTGGGTCCGGTCCTCCAGAGCGGTATGTATTGTTGCGAATTTCCTAAAAGAGCAACACGGTCATGCAGTGCATCTTTTTCATAACGTCGCTCCGACTGTGCGTTTCTGGATGCGGTGGTTTCCTGTCCTCAGATAATGGGCACAAGCACTGCGTTTCATGTCTAAGGGTCCAGCATGTTAATGCGGTGCTCGCGGGCATGCGGTGCGGTGCGGTGCGGTGCATGCTATCACTGCAGTGGCATGTCTGTTGCGCAGTTAAAATCGCGGTTAGCTCTTGCAAAAGGGCCACCCACCCCAGTTGTCCCCCGCTCCGCGGTGGGCACTCGGGCAGATCTGAGGGTTACAGTGGAAATAAATCTGCCGCCCTTGGGCTTGCGGACCTCTCGCTCCTCCACGCGCTCCATCCAAGCTTCGAGTGAGAAAAGTGCTTCGTCCTCGGATGGCTCCCCTCTCACTTAATGACACAGAGGCTCAGATGTCCACCGCTGCATCGGGCACCTTTCTCTGCCCGATCTGTGTGCGCCTCCGCCTCACCACCTTTGATGGTGGAGCAGCCAGAGAGTACAAGTCGATTACCCAGATTGAGAGGGCCATCATGGGCCTGTGTAGTGCCTCCTTCTGCTGGAGTCAGCCTCATCTCCCGTCCAAGGCGTGTTGGTCTTCTGCCTCCCTCCGAGCCAGAGCCCACGCAGCCGTGGGCCAGGCTGCTTCCACCCTGCACGCTAGGGTCCATGCACGCGCTGGCCCAGCTGCACGAGGGTGGTTTCCACCCAAGCTTGTTACAAGCCCCGCACCGCACCCGACTGAGCTCCACGGACCTCAAGTCCGCTGCGTTTGCCCTGGAAAGGATGATGGCCATATTAGTGGTCCAGGAGTGCCACCTTGGGTTAAACCTGGCAAAAATATGCGCGACAAAGTTCACTTTCTTGACTTCCCCATATACCAGTCTGGCCTGTTCTGCAACACCGTTGGTGGATTCACCCAGGAATTCACGACGGTGCAGTTTGATACGATGAGCCATCCATCAGCGGGGATGTAAGACCCCCCCCCATCCCCCCCAACAAACCATCTACATTCACTATCGCCGAGAGCGCTGGTCTACGAGTGCTGCTCTGCCCCCGCCTATGCCTCCGGCCAACCGCAGGCAACCAGCGCTCCCCGTCCCAGGGTGCTGTTAAGTCCGATTAACGGACCGCGAAGCGCTCCTGAGACAGGCCATTCAGAGAAGAGGGAACTTGCTCTCTTCCCAGTGGGGTGCCGGGCTCCTCAGAGAGAGCATTTTTCCCTTCCCTGGATGTGACAGCCCGAATACTGCCAGTCTGGACGCAATGAAAAGCCTTCTAGCTCGCAGGATTGGTGCACTTCGCCAGTGGCTCACAAGGTCTGGGAGGACGGTCTCCTTTCTCTTACACCTCCAGCCCTCCCCATCGGAGTCTGGGTGCAAGGTGAGAGTGAATCTATCGCCTCCAGCTCTTCCGCGGGACCCCAGCGCTCCCCGGATCAGTATTCCCACTCCGCGTTGCCCCACTGCAGGTACGTCAGTGATTGTAGCGATGCAGCCATTAGCGAGGGCTCTGCCTGTCTGGTTAGTGTGGGCCAGCCCTTCACGGTGGTTCATATGCATGATCAGACTCGGCTACGCGATTCATTTCGCAAAACGACCTCCCAAGTTCACGGGGGTGTTTCTCACCAGGGTCAGCCCTGTGCCCGCCCCTGTCTTGTGAAAGAAGATTGCTGTCCTCCTGGCGATGGATGGAATCTAACCGATCCCTCCAGCCGAGATGGAGAGCGGGTTTACAGCCTGTACTTCATCGTACCCAAAAGAGCGGTGGGCTACGGCCAATCCTAGATCTGCGCGTTTTGAACAGCTGTCTGCACAAGCTGCCGTTCAAAGGCTTATGCAGAAGCGCATCCTCCGGTGCGTTCGTCCTCGGGATTGGTCTGCAGCAATAGACCTGAAGGACGCGTACTTCATGTCTCCATACTCCACGCCACCGTCAGTTTTTTTCGGTCTGCGTCAAGGCGAGCCTTGCAGTACAAGTCCTCCACTTTGGGCTCTCTCTGTCTCCGCAGGTCTTCACCAAGCTCGCGGAGGGTGCCCTAGCGCCCCTTCGGCTCGCAGGCATCTGCATACTCAATTATCTTGCCGACTGTTTGATTTTTAGCCCATTCGCAGGAGCAATTGATTACGTACAAGGACCCGATTGGGGTTTCAGGTCAACCAAGAAAAGAGCAAACTCGCCCCCATGAGAGGATCTCTTTTCTCGGGTTGGAGCTGGACTCGGTCACCATGACAGCGCGCCTCTCCAGATGCTGAACTGTCTAAGAGAGTTCGATAGCAAAATAGTGCTCACACTGATATCCTTTCAGAGGCTCCTATGGCATATGGCATCCGCAGCTGCTGTAAGTCGCTCGGATTACTCCATATGAGACCACTTAGGCACTGGCATCACGATTGAGTCCCCAGACGCACATGGCACGCGGGCACACACTGAGTGACTGTCACTGCGCTGTGTCGCCGCGCCCTCAGCCCCTGGAACGACCCCTCGTTCTTACAGGTCTGAGTGCCTCTAGGACAGACGTCCAGACATATTGTTGTTTTAACAGATGCTTCCAGCACTGGCTGAGGGGTGTGTGTTGCGGGCAAGCAGCTGCGGGCCTGTGTAAAGGAACCCAGTTGCATTGTGGAAAGGAACCCAGTTGCATTGGCATATCAATCGCCTCGAGCTGTTGGCAGTGTTCCTTGCTCTCCGACATTTTTTACCGGTGCTGGAGCGACAGCACGTGCTGGTCAGGACGGACAGCACGGCGGTGGTGGCGTATATCAATCGTATGGGGAGGTATCCGTTCTCACCGCATGTCTCAGCTTGCTCGCAGTCTGCTCCCCCGGAGTCATACACGATGCAATTGCTGCATTCCATTTTCCCCACCGAGCTTAACCGTGCAGCCCATGCGCTCTCACGGGAGTTTCACCTGGGAAAATGAAGACTCCACCTTGAATGGCCAGCTGTTATGGGCTGCGCATTTCTCTCTCTAACTCAGAGATTCATGCACTCTCGCTTGAGTTCCCCACTTGGCGAACCCTGCAAAATCCACTAGCTACACAGCTGGCCCCGGGGCGTGCGTAATACGCATTTCTCCAGTGAGCCTACTTGCACAGATACGCATTGCGCCTCTCTGGCCCAATCGGACCTGCTTTCAACTCTTTCCTTGTGATGGCCTCTCCCTGGCACATGCCCTGAAAGCAGGATATAGGCACCGTTTGGCACCCGTGCCTAGATCTATTCCTCACGTATGGTTCATAGATGGAGTGTGGAGGACTTAGGTGACCTACCTATTAGGTGGTAAACACCGTCACTCAGGTGCCCACACCCTGAAGTGGAGTCTATTCGCTGTGTTACCTTTTTCCCCCGAGAAGGAAACCCCGAACATGCCAGATCAGAGTGATGCTATCCTCTTTCAGTTGGCTGGAGCTATGGCTGTCCCCTCAGCTCTGAGTTGGACGTGGATATTAATTCTTCCTGTTCCTCTCTTATACCCACTTGGAGATCTCTCTTAGGAGAGATCTGCTCGATCACTCGACTCAGTATCTTTAAGATTTCTGTCCAGGTAGACAGCTTTGTTGGTCGTGTTTGCATCGGCCAAATGGGTGGGTATCTGGAGGCATTTTCGGTCAGCGAATTATGCCAGCGTTTTGGGCCGGCCCACTCTCACGTTTACTTGAGACCCCGGCCCACCTAGTTGCCCTAGGTTCCTACAGCGTTCTTTCAGCTACGTAGTGAACCTCGAAGCGCGCATCTTTTTGGGCGTTAGCATGCGGCGCTTCTCTAACAGACATTGTAGAGCTGTGGGCTGGGCGACACCTATTGTGAGATTTATTAATCTTGAGGAGAGACGATTTCTCATGCTGTGACTGAGAAATTCTGTTAGGTGTTGTAAAACGCTTGCTGCGCCATTCTCTCTAACACAGAGATACATGCGTTTATTCACTCTATCAGTAAAGTTCCCCGCTTGGCGAACCCTGCAGATATTCCTCCGAGGCCCCCAGCATCTGTAACCCGGGAAGAGACACTGACAACAGGGGTGTGGATCCACATGCAGGTTTATTAAAGGGATGGTCAGGCAAGCAATGATCAGAACAGGAGCAAACAGATGAATGAGGGCAATCCAGAGTCGTGGTCAAAGTAGCAGGCAAATGGTCAAAGGCAGGCAGCAGACAGGATAAACAGACAGACGTGACAAAGGTCAAAACCAGGCAAACTAGACAAAGGATAAACGCGTTGTGGTGTCACTGAAAACAGATAACAAGACTCAGCCACAAATGAGTGTTTGAGAGGTGTTTATATGGTGCTTGAATTAGTCCTTGAGCAGCTACAGCTGTGCCAGTCTAATCAGTGGAGACGAGGAGCAGGTGAGTGTGTGTGTGTGGCTTGACTGGGTATTGTAGTCCATTTCTCAGCAGATTTGTAGTTCTATGTGTTTGTGCAAGTTTACCAGCGATCTATGGAGAGAGGATCGCTGTGATCATGACAGAGCCCCCCTCTAAGGAGCGGATTCCAGACGCTCCTAACACAGTTCAGGCGGGAGGTGGAGCACAGGCGGAACAGGGGGAGGGATGGAGGGCCAGGGCCATGAAGCGGAGGTATACCTGGAGCGTGGAGCTGCGGAGGGCCTGGAGCGTGGGGCTGCGGAGGGCCTGCAGCGTGGGGCTGCTGAGGGCCTGGAGCGTGGAGCTGCGGAGGGCCTGGAGGTTTAGTTTCAGGAGGTACTGGCAGTTCTTTCAACCCCAGTGGGTCAGGAGGTTTGGGTTCAAGGTGCACTGGCAGTTCTTTTAACCCCAATGGGTCAGGAGGCTTAGGTTCAGGATGCACTGGCAGTTCTTCAAACCCCAGTGGGTCAGGAGGCTTAGGTTCAGGATGTACTGGCAGTTCATATAACCCCAGTGGGTTAGGAGGCTTGGGTTCAAGGAGCACTGGCAGTTCTTTCAACCCCAGTGGGTCAGGAGGCTTAGGTTTTGGCAAGTCACATGGCTCTGGCAGCCATTCAGAAAGCTCAGGCGGTGGCCATTCAGTAAGCTCAGGCGGTGGCGGCCATTCAGGAAGCTCAGGCGGTGGCGGCCATTCAGGAAGCTCAGGCGGCGGCGGCCATTCAGGAAGCTCAGGCGGCGGCGGCCATTCAGGAAGCTCAGGCGGCCATTCAGGAAGCTCAGGCGGCGGCGGCCATTCAAAAAACTCAGGTGGCGGCGGCAGCCATTCGGGAAGCTCTAGTGGATCTGGCGCCCTTGGCCATTCGGGGAATTTGAGAGGATCTGGCGCCCCTGGCCATTGGGGTAATTCAGGAGGATCTGGCGCCCCTGGCCATTCGGGGAATTCAGGAGGATCTGGCGTCCCTGGCCATTCTGGGAATTCAAGAGGATCTGGCGCCCTCTCCGGGGACTCAGGAAGGGGATCTGGCAACTCTGGAGGATCAGGCAGTGACTGAGGATCTGGCAACTCTGGAGGATCAGGCAGTGACTGAGGATCTGGCAATTCTGGAGGATCAGGCAGTGACTGAGGATCTGGCAACTCTGGAGGATCAGGCCGTGACTGAGGATCTGGCAACTCTGGAGGATCAGGCAGTGACTGAGGATCTGGCAACTCTGGAGGATCAGGCAGTGACTGAGGATCTGGCAACTCTGGAGGATCAGGCAGTGACTGAGGATCTGGCAACTCTGGAGGATCAGGCAGTGACTGAGGATCTGGCAACTCTGGAGGATCAGGCAGTGACTGAGGATCTGGCAACTCTGGAGGATCAGGCAGTGACTGAGGATCTGGCAACTCTGGAGGATCTGGCAGCTCTGGAGGTGGCGGTGGCAGCTCTGACAGTAACAGCTCTGGTGGTGGCAGCAGCTTTGGCAACTCAGGTGGTGGTGGCCATTCTGGTGGCTCAGGTGATGGCATTTCAAGAACAGGAACTATGGCAGAAACAGACTCGGAACAGGAAACCATCTTGTGAGCTATAGGCAGATTGCCGCTTACCCATGTGTGAGCTGGAGGGCTGGTTGTGGCTACTTTGTGAGCTGGATGACTGGAGGCGGCCATTTTGTAAGTTGGCAGACTGAAGGCGGCCATCTTGTGAGCTTGAAGACTGGAGGCGGCCATTTTGTAAGCTGGCTGATGCGTGGCAGGGGAATGAGCAGCAAGCCCCGTTGCCAGCGGGTCTTGCTGTCCTTTGCCCCCCCCCCCCCCCCCCCCCCCACCCCAAAAAAAAAACATTTAGGGGTCTCCTCCACCTCGCCTACAGTGAAGGGGGACCCACTCATTTGCAATGCCAAATCGATGTAATATTTCAAAGTCCAGTGAGGGTTATGCAGTGGCATGGTGGAATACAGTGGCTCAGAAAGACCTCCACGAAAAAATATCATTAGACATAACTCACTTAGGGATGTTAGGTGTGCCAGTTCAATGAAATCCTCCACGTACTCCTCAATAGATCGTGCTTCCTGCTGCAGAAGCATGATTTCAATACCCGCTGGATCCATGTTTGGCTTAGTCTTCTGTAACCAAGGGGATAGACACTGACAACAGGGGTGTGGATCCACATGCAGGTTTATTAAAGGGATGGTCAGGCAAGCAATGATCAGAACAGGAGCAAACAGATGAATGAGGGCAATCCAGAGTCGTGGTCAAAGTAGCAGGCAAATGGTCAAAGGCAGGCAGCAGACAGGATAAACAGACAGACGTGACAAAGGTCAAAACCAGGCAAACTAGACAAAGGATAAACGCGTTGTGGTGTCACTGAAAACAGATAACAAGACTCAGCCACAAATGAGTGTTTGAGAGGTGTTTATATGGTGCTTGAATTAGTCCTTGAGCAGCTACAGCTGTGCCAGTCTAATCAGTGGAGACGAGGAGCAGGTGAGTGTGTGTGTGTGGCTTGACTGGGTATTGTAGTCCATTTCTCAGCAGATTTGTAGTTCTATGTGTTTGTGCAAGTTTACCAGCGATCTATGGAGAGAGGATCGCTGTGATCATGACAGCATCTGACTCAGCGGAGGAGTCAGGCGCTGGCCAGTTACGTTGTTGGTATGCCCGCTGGTCAGCCCGCATTCTGGGTGTAGGTGCCCGGTATGTGCGATCCCCACTAGGCGATCCCATATGCTTATACTGCCACGGTGCAGTCCCCCCTCACAGGCGGACCCGTGTCTTCCCTCACTGCTAACCATCTTATATTCATATGTGTACTCCCCCTTCTCAGGGCTAGTCCATATGCTCTCTCGCCACCAGTCTCCCCACTTGGGTAGCAGGTGGCCTCCGCAGCGTCCTCCCAATCGGGACTGCACGCTTCCCAACGTACTGTCGTATTAAATTCCTAGAAATTATCTAGACGCATTTGCGACTCCCGAAAAATCGAAATCTAAATCCGTAAATCTTCTGTTGAAGTGGGATAAGTAAGGGCCAGGGGACACGTTAGAAGACCAAGCCTCTGGTGATCCAGGTGCTCTCACGCTCTCTCTTGCCTGGCAAACCTCTCATCGGGGCGAAGGTAAGGTTCAATCATTATGCCGTTTTCCATACATTTCCCCATAGTGGAAGTTTTTCCACATAGCATTGAAGTTCCCCTCCCCAAGGGGAACGCTCCGGTTACTAAGGTAACCCCGTGTAATAGTAATAATATAACATAATAACCGTGTTCCTTATTCTTTCTTTTATAAGACCTTCACAGTTGATTTAAAGGTGCGTGTCCCAGCTTTAAATAGTAACTGTGCATTTCTCCCTGGTCAAATTAAGCACAGAGCAGCTAACTGTCTTTCTGCCATTTAATTCACTAACGTCAGAGCTAGTGAACTCGAGAGAGCGGCTGAGCGTATTCTCACGGAAGAACGCTCTGGTTACTAAGGTAACCCTCGTTCCCCGAGGGGGGGGAAACGGAAATGCTATGTTCCTTCGCCATAATGATTGCCCCTTAGCTGTTGAGGGTAAAGTCTCTTCCTCTAAAAAATGATGCTTTAGCTTTGCTCGCACTGTGCTCTTATAGCCAAATTATTTGCATTGAGCATCAGCTGCGCAAGCTGAAGCTGCCAACTCATTGGCATTTCATTGGCCCGTTTACATACTCTTTCAGATGATTGGCTTTCTGAATGAATCCTCATAGTGGAAGTTTTTCAACATAGCATTTCCGTTCCCCGCCTTGTCATCATTTTGGCTATGGTATGTCTTTAAAAACTGAAAGAGCACTGCTGACGATACGAACTAACTTTGCCATCTGAATGAACAAACAAAGGGCACAGATCGCACACTTACCAAATCTGTAGCAACAGGACAATCAAACTGGAACTGTGTCTTTTTTTAAAAGGAGACGAGCGGCAAATCCAGATTTCTCAATTACAGATGTGAAAAGCTCTCGGGTAAAATTTTTCTGTCGCGTGCACTGTAATCCGGTGCTGGATTGCACTTTTGATATGCACCTTGTTCCTTGACTATTTATTATTAAATCACTTACAATTGGATCCATCAGACTTTGTCTATTATTCATTGAGCGTGACAGCCCCCAGCAGTTAGACAAGCCTCAGCCTTTCTATTAGCTACATGACAGAAAGAATATTCTAATGTTTAATACATAGCTCCAGTAATCAAATATTACCTTTTAGGAGAATGTTTCTGGGATTAGTTTCACTTTGGACAGTTTTCTAGCTTCAGAAGGATTACAATTTCTATAAGCCATATACTAGTCAATATACATTATTATTGTAGCCTTAAGAATTTATTGCCAGGAAAAGTAAATGCATGAATGGTTATATAACATACTCAAAAAGGATGTATAAGATAAGTTTATTTATAATTACAATAAAAGGGTAACACTTTATTCTAATGGCCCCTCCTTTAGATAGCCTGCTGACCATAAGTTACTTTTTAAGTTGTTATTTTTTTACTCTCATCTGAGAAGTCTCTGTAGATTGTCTTTTAAATGTTCTTAGGCAATCATTGCAATGTCTACAACATATAAACATTTATTAAACTTTCGGTAAGTTAAGCGTAGAGGTGTGTACCTACACTGGTCTCACGATTTGGTTCAGTTACAATTATCATGCCATCGATTTGGTTCAATTTGATATCTCAGTGCATTGAATATGCTTTCCATACACAGTTTTAGATTTTCTTCACAGCACAGCAATTCATGTATTAAATGTATAAATTTAATTATATGTATATACTATTTGTAATACAATTTTGCCTTTTAATACAGTCATATATAAACTGTACCTTTAAAAACTCAAGTACATGCACAGAACAACATGAGTATGTATAGTAAATAAACAAATATAAATATCCCGCTCGCTTTCTGAGCCTTGTCTAGTGAGTTCTTTCTTACACCCCTTTGATTGGTCACACGCTCAACAGAAAGGGCTGCGATTTGCTCTAACTCTCTGGTGCTGTTCACCGACGAGTAACACTGATAAACGGCAGCGACGATCACCGCTGATCCATGATAGACGCGGTGAAGAAAACTCACTCCACAAGTTTCGATGTAACAGCCGAGAGGAGAGTAAAAGTCATGCCAGCAGGTCAAATGGGCCACAGCGACAGAGAAAGAGAGAAATTGAGTTTACTTTCATTTTTTTCTATCGCAATGAAATAGGGGCTTCTGCAGTAAGTGTCAGTGAAAGACTATCTAGCCATTACACATGCAGTAAAATTGTGCACAGTTTCTGCATTTTTAAATAGTTGGAGCATAGTCTGCATCGCAGTGCACCGAAGAAACAATTAATTTTGACACCCCTAGTTGTGTTACCAATTTAGGTTCTAGACATTCAACAGTGTATTAGTAGATATGCAACAAATCCTCAACAGATGTTCAACAGTGTATTAGTAGATATGCTATAAATACTCAACAACTTTTCAGTATATTTACAACCAATATTTTTGTTGTTATTGTTTGCATGTAGTTGTTAACCAGTTTATCAATAGACTTTCAGTAAACATTCAGATGACTATAAGTAGCAACACAACATAATTTAAAATAAACTTTAGGGTTAGGTACAATTTTCATACATGTATTTGCAAGCTTGTTCTATTAACTATTCGTTGCATTTCCCTTAACTTTTAGTACAGTTATTTTACTTTAAGGTACATTTATCTGCTCATCTGTTGTCACATTAGGCCCATCACAATGAAGTGAAAACCTGAGAAATGCTGTTGGATGACTGTAAGAAGCCAACATTACAGACAGCATGTCTCTCCTCCACATCACTCTCCTTCACAAACCACCTTCATCTAATGCCGCAAACCCTCGCTGGCCTTCTAATTACCTGCACCTGTTCCCCATAATCAAGGACACTGTATAAGCTCACCTTATCCTCTCATTCCTCGGCCGGTATTGAAGTCAGATGGTTGTGTTTACCTTCGCTCCTTTGTCTTTGCCTCTTCTTCATGGATGTTCCTTATGTGCCTTCGGATCCTTCACACTGATCAAGGGAAGTGTTTACCTGACAAACTGTGTGTCTGTATTCTCACCTGCTGATGTTCCCAAGAACGAACTATATGTGAGATCGCTAACATCAGATAATTACATTACAAGCTGTTGATGAAGATCGCTAACAACTCGAACACCACTTCCTATTTCCTCACTTTGATTAGGTGCATTGTCCTTGTCTACCAGCATGACACATGGTTACTAGTGAGTAAATGTTCAGCAGACAGTCAACAGACAGGTAGTACCAACAGTGGTGCAAGTATTCAGAAACAAAAAAACAACAACAGCACCACATGTACAAGAACATAGAAATAAATCTCAGTCGTTAGTTCGTCCAACTGCTCTTAATGTATTGCTGTCCAAAATTTCAATAAACACAACTGAACATTAAATTGCTGTGTATGTGTGTATTTTAGATGCAAAAACCTCTAAGTGCCATCTGAAATTTCCATCGAAAATAAGCATTTTTCTCAAACTCCTATGTTGAGTTATTTTATCTTAAAGACGATTTAGAAGAGTGTATTATTTGCCACCTACAGACAGGAGCCTGAAAAATGCTCATTTTTGAAGGAAATTTCAAACAGCTTTTAGAGGTTTTTGCATGTGAACAATACACTTGCATATTTACAGTACTGTGCCAAGTCTTAGGCCACTAGTATTTACACAAAAAAAAGGTTTAAAGTTGGTTATATCTATATCTTTCTGTAACAGTCAGTGCTCCACAGAGAGATCTGATTATCATCCAGTCTGTATGGAATGACATGATGAAACTGAACAAACTGAGACAAACTACTGTACTGTACATCTAGAAGAACTTTGGCAACATCTCTAAGATGCTTCAAAAAACCTACCCACAAAGCCAACTGAAAAACTATAGGCAAGTGTTTTAAATGCAAAGTGTGGTCATAAGAATAGTTGATTTGATTTAGTTAACATAAGTTAATTGAGAAATAAAATTTATTTATTCCATTATTTTTAAAAGCAACCTCATTTTACAGCATGTTTGCACAAGTGCCTAAAACTTACAGAACTGTAGCTTTGCAGGTAGGTTTTTTTGAAGCATCTTAGAGATATTGCCAAAGTTCTTCTGGATTTAGTTTGTCTCAGTTTGTTCTGTTTCTTTATCCAATTCCAGACAAAACTGGATAATGATCAGATCTCTGTGTGGAGCACTGCCTTTTGTCAGACTCCTTGTGCAGACAATATTCTTACTGTATAATTACAATAAACGACAAAAATAATGTTTGGAAATGTAAATTGATATTTCAAACTGACATGCCACAGAAAAATATAGAAATAACTGACATTAAACCTATTTTGTTTTTGGTAAAAATACTAATGGCCTAAGACTTGGCACAGTTCTTTTTTTTTTTTTTTTGTTAAAAGAAAAAAGATTTTTTTCAACACATTTTTACCACGACCCATGTGGAGGCAAGGTGGGTACTAACTGCTCTGGACCGCATGTCAACGTGGGCCAGAATAAGGTTTAAGCCAAAGAAATCCTAATACATGGTAATCAGGAAAGGTAAACTAACAGAGTCATGCTGCATGTGCAAGGGGAAGTGATTCCATCGATAAAGGAAAATCCAATTAAGTGCCTTGGGAAGTGGTTCGATGATTCACTTACCGACAGGAACAACATAAGCAGTACAAAAAAGCAAACAAAGGAATGGTTGAAGATTGAAAAATCAGGGCTCCCAGGAAAGTTTAAAGCATGGCTTTACCAACATGGATTGCTGACTCATTTGGCTTTTAACGGTGTATAAAGTTCCCATGACAAGTGTCGAATGAGTGGAGAGAAAGATCAACAAGCACCTCCGGAGGTGGCTGGGAATCCAAGCTTCATTTCAGTAGGCCTTTATATTAGATCAGGGCAGCTCCAACTACCTCTGTCATTCGTGGTGGAGGAATTTAAGGTAGCAAAATGCAGGGTCATAATGACATACAGAGACTCCCTGGATGAACATGTCAGGCAGGCAGGTATCCTTACAGGATCAGTACGCAAGTGGGCAGCTCACTCATCTATTGCACAAGCTGAAAGTATGTTGAAGCTACGTGACATCATGGGAATGCCATGCATAGGAAGACAGGACCAAGTGGGACCTACCCAAGAGGAAAATCACATGGGGAGATCTGTGGAGATTGGAACCTTTCCACATCTCATTCATGTTAAGGTTGGTGTATGACACACTCCCAACTCCAACAAACTTGCCCCAAAAAGTGGGGCTTAAGAGAAGACCCATTGTACAAGCTTTGTGGGGAGAGGGGTACCATGGCACACATCCTGTCATGGTGTAAAATAGCACTTGCCCAAGGTAGATATAGGTGGCGCCATAACAAGGTGCTCATGACACTCGTTAATACCCTGGAGCAAGAGAGACGCAAGAAACACTAACCACACAGGAGAGCAACACTATCAATCAACTGACTATATATGACTGACTATCTATCAGTCAAAAGCCACCAACCACAGTAACAACAAGAACCAATCTGCTGCAAAAGGGCCAATCATGGGAAATTAAGGTAGACCTGAGGGAAAGACTGCAATTCCCCCCGGATGTCCAGACAACCCTGAGGCCAGATGCTGTACTGTGGTCTGAAGAGGCAAAGAAGATCATTCTCATCTTACAGATCATTTTCATTCTTCATTCTCAATTTACAGTCCCACGGGAAGAAGGTTGTAATCAAGCGTTTGAGAGGAAGAGCACCAAATACAAGAACCTCTAGCATGACTGCAGGGAGTAAGGTTGGCAGGCATGGCTCTTCCCAGTAGAGGTCAACTGTACAGGATTCCCTGCACAGTCAGTATGGAGGATGCTTCCAGCCATTGGGGTGATGGGGAGGGAGAGAAAGGTAACTGTTCGCAGGATGGGGGAGGCAGCAGAGAGAGCTTCTTGATGGTTATGGAGCAGAAGAGAGGAGCTAAGCTGGAAGCCAGGGGGAGTTGATGGACAGTAATTTGGCCACTACTGCTGACCCACCAATGTTGAGGGTGTTGCAGTTTAGGGTTGAAACACCCAATGATCGTTGGATACCACCTGATGACATCAACTCTTTCTGGCCAAGGCTACATTCACCAAAAGTGAATGATGGAGAAGCATCTTTGGATGTAATTGTAATTATAACATAATAGTTTTAATAAAATTTATAAGCTGATTTATTTTAGGATGACACGGTGGCGCAGTAGGTAGTGCTGTTGCCTCACAGCAGGAAGGTCACTGGTTTGAGCCTCGGCTGGGTCAGTAGGCATTTCTTTGTGGAGTTTGCATGTTCTCCCCGTGTTTGCGTGGGTTTCCTCTGGGTGCTCCGGTTTCCCCCACGGTCCAAAGACGTGCTGTACAGGTGAATTGAATAAGCTAAATTGTCCGTAGTGTATGAGTGTGAATGAGTGTGTATGGATGTTTCCCAGAGATGGGTTGCAGCTGGAAGGGCATTGGCTGCTTAAAACATATTGTAGAGACTCGCTGGTCAAAACCAGTTCGAATCCGGCTTTGGAATGTTGAGCGCATCTGGCTTTACTCGCTCCAGGGCTTGTACCGGCAGGGTGACAGGGCGCCAATTTATCCGATTGTCTTCCCCCAACACTCTGGCCCTAACTTGGACAGATGCTGCAGCTAATTTTGGTTAATCGTTAACCAACTAGACAAAGACACCCTTCAAATTCTCTACATCATGAGACTTTTGGATGATCATCATGTGATCTGGGGCCATGCACCACGAGACATTCCAATTCCAGCTAGATGGACAGAGAATTCAAAGAAAAGAAATGAACGAGAAACTTAAAAACAATTCTTTTATAAAGGTTATAACCAAGGCAAAATTTGAGATTTTGAATGACTTTTATAGGTATTGATGTGCTGTGTTTATTCCAACCAACCAGGTTCATAATGTGTGGTTTTTACCCCTAAACAGGCTAAAATGATCTGTATGTGTTTGATATGCTTCATGTTTAGTGTTGAACAAAATGATGTCTTATTTGCAATACTTTGCTGTAAATGAGAATTCTGTGATACGAACCATATTCGTCTTGTAACATTTGATGTCAGATAGTTACAATTTTACCAGAGATTTTTCCACGTGAAATCTCTTGCAGACGGTTAATTATTAAACCTGCCTACACTGGTACGGGGCGTGGCCCCGCCCTTCATCTTGCCGTTCATTGGACGACAGTGTCATGAGGGATGGCTCAGAGCCAGCCGTATAAAACATCCTTCCAGCACTGACCATGTGCGCAGCCCCTTTTAGCATTAGCTGGCCACCACGCGGTTAGGTCATCACCACAAACTCAAGCATCTTAAGTTTCGAAACCTCTGAAACTTCCGCTAAACTGACTCTCCCCGGAGTCTGTACCCCGGTTACCCACGGCAACCAGCTACACTCACGCCGAGTGAATCCCGGAGACGTCATAGAGAAACCAACCTATCAGGAGCGCCACGTGTTTCTTCAAACCAAGCCGAAGACTTCAACAAACTCGCAAGTACACGACAATTGTTGTCTCTTTCTGATCTGGTGCATATGATTTTAAGCAGCTAAAGACGAGTCAAATCTCTGCTTTCGTGGTTTCTCAGGTGATTCTAAGATCTAGTACGAAATATTAGATCGGCTGGACTGTTTGTTCAATTCATTTTGCATCCTCTGAACTGCCTGTGTCTGTGTGTGTGTGTGTGTGTGTGTGAACGTGTGTGTGCATTTATTTGTTTGTTGGTTTGTTTGTGGTTTTGATTATTACGTAGTTAGCCTCGTGTATCGAATAGTGTAGCTCAATAAATCTTTGTTCTCCTTTGAAAGAACTGCGTTCTCGTTCATGTGCTTTGTAAGTCTTTGCCTCAAGCTGTAGATCGTGTTACCTTGCTAAAATTTAACCCTATTCTGTGTTATGTTATTACTGCTGGCCACGGAAATAATATAGACAAGATTGGTAAAATGTGTTGTCTCTATTTGCGGGACAAACTTCAGATAGAGTTTGAATCTTTGATCTGATTCAATCCGACTCAATTGAGTCGAATCAATGATTCGAATCTTCAGGATCCGAGTCATTGATCTGAGCTAATAATTCCTAAATCGATCTTTTAACGTTGATTGATTTCTTACAATATGCTGGATAAGTTGGTGGTTCATTCTGCTGTGGCGACCCCAGATTAATAAAGGGACTAAGGCGAAAAGAAAATGAATAAATGAATGATTTTATCTTTGCCATGATGGTACATAATATTTTACTAGATATTTTTCAAGATACTAGTATTCCGCTTAAAATGCAATTTAAATACTTAAGTTAGGGTAATTAGGCAAATCATTAAATAACAGTGGTTTTTGTAAAGACAATTGAAACAAGACAAAACGTATGGTCGGATATGAGATGATACAAATGATACAAGTCGATCATTGACCTCCGCCCTAGGGTGTCCTGGTGCCATGTGCACTGATGAACACCCTTTACTCAAACATGGTGTTGGTTATGGACAAACTTTGATTAGCACAGAAGTCCAATAACAAAACACCACTTGGATTCAGATCATGGAGACCGTTCCTCTCAATCACGCCTCTCCAGGTATCACTGTCATTACCCACGTGGGCATTGAAGTCTCCCAGTAGAACAATGGAGTCCCCTGTCTGAGCACCTTCCAGCACCCCTCCCAAGACTCCAAGAATGCCGGGTACTCAGCACCAGTGTTTGGCCCGTAGGCACAAACCACAGTAATAAACCTATCCTGACCCGAAGGTGCAGGTAGACGACCCTCTCGTTCACCGGGGAAAACTCCAACACATGGTGGTTAAGTTGGGGAGCTATAAGCAAGCCCACACCAGCCCGTTGCCTCTCACCGTGAGCAACTTTAGAGTAGAAGAAAGTTCAGCCCTTCTCAAGAAGTTGAGTTCTCAAGCCATAGCTGTGCGTGGAGGTGAGTCCAACTATCTCTAGTCGGTACCGTTCCACCTCCCACACAAGCTCGGGCTCCTTCCCTCCCAGTGAGATGACATTCTATGTCCCAAGAGCCAGTTTCTGTGGCTGATGATCGGGTTGTCGTGGCCCTAACCTACAACCACCACCCATTCCACAATGCACCAGCCCCTTATGGCTCCCCCTGCAGGTGGTGGGCCTGCAGGAGGATGGGGTCCCATGTCGCTCATTTGGGCTAAGCCTGGCCGGTTTCTGTGGGAAAAAAACTTGGCCACCAGGTGCTCGCATACAAACCCCAACCCCAGGCCTAGCTCCAGGGTAAAGAGAGGGGCAGAGCTGTCAACTGATCACCACCTGGTGACGAGTTGAATCCGCTGGCAGGGGGAAAACTGTACACACCTTGCAGGCCCCAGTGTATTGTGAGGGTCCTCTGGGAACTTCAAGTCAGAGGGATTTTCAATTCTCACCTCCGGAAGAGCTTTGACCAGATCCCGAGGGAGGTTGGACACATTGAGACTGAGTGGTCCAGGTTCTCCGACTCCATTGTTAACGCAGCCATGAGGAGCTGTGGCCATAAGTCTGTGGTGCCTGTCGGGGCGGCAATCCTCAATCCTAGTGGTGGAGACCAGAAGTAAGAGATGCCGTCAAGCTAAAGGAGTCCTACAGAGCTTGGTTGGCTTGCAGGACACCCGAGGCAGCTGATGGGTAACGACTGGCCAAGCGTATTGCAGCCAGGGTGGTTGCGGACGCAACAACTTGGGCCTGGGAAGAGTTTGGGGAGACCATGGAGGAAGACTATTGGTCAGCCTCAAAGAGATTCTGGCAAACCGTCTGGCACCTTATGAGGGGAAAGCAGTTTCACATCGACACTGTTAACAGCGGAGGTGGGGAGCTGTTGACCTCGACTGGGGATGTTGTCGGACGGTGGAAGGAATACTTTGAGGATCTCCTTAACCCCACCAACATGTCTTTCATTGAGGAAGCAGAGACTGGTTACTGAGGAAGTTTGCAAGCTCCGCAGTGGCAAAGCAGCAGGGGTGCATGAGATTCACCCTGTGTATCTTAGGTCTCTGGAGTTGGAGTGGAGTGGGGCTGTCTAGGCTGACACGTCTCTACAATATCGTATGGAGTTCGGGGACAGTACCTCTGGACTGGGCAACTGGGGTGGTGGCTCCAGAGGGACTGGAGGGACACTCCTCAGCCTCCAGGGGAAAGTCTATGCAAGGGTACTGGCGAGGAGGATCCGGCCGATGGTTGAGCCTAGGATCCAGGTTCAACAATGCAGTTTTCGTCCAGGCCAGGGTACACTGGACCAGCTCTATACCCTCACCAGGGTGCTCGAGGTTTCATGGGAGTATGCCCAACCAGTCCACAGAATTTCAAAGCGCAGCCAGTCATGTTGGAAGTGTTTCCGTTCGATTAGTCTATACGTGTAGCTGAAATGTCACCACACCGCGCATTTGAAAGACACCGGCGCTTCCTCGTACTGTTGCCTCACTTCACCGCCGCTCGTCATGTTAAAGTGTGTAATGATGCTCGAGCGCCCCCTAACTTTAGAGCATAGTGATTGAATATTTACTCGCGGGGAGGAGTTTCCTCATCTCAGCTCGTTCTTACAGGCACACACAAAGTCAATTCAGAGAGAAATAAAACGCACATAATTTATTCAAACGTAAAACCAAAAAAAAACGCAATTCCCAAGCGCGTATTGAACTATGGATGTCGTACCGAACGGTAGTGCTAAAACATCTCTACTGGTATAAATGTGTTAAACAGATGTTTAACCATGTTATGTGTAGACAGTGTTGTTTTATAATGACAATTCAGCTCCATTCAAATCTTAATCCCAGAGTGCACATAGAAAACAGTGCCGCATATATGACCATTTAGTCATACACATTACTGAAACAAGTATTAAAGGATTGCTGTTCTCATTACAAGCTAATGACTAGATTGGATGGCTATAAATATAATATCAGTGATTTTATGGAAAGAAGAGCACTGACAGTTATTGTGAGCAAGCTTTACTGTACATTCACATTTACATGACAAGCAGAGCAGGATTTGAATATTTAGTATTGAAATCCCTCAATTTCAAGCCAGTCATTTTGTTATCCTGTCCCACAGCTTTCAAATAATTTACAGGAGTAGCTACAAAAAAAAAAAAAAAACTTGCCTGCCCTAAACCTCTAACATTTGAAATTCAAATTACAAGGAATTAATAATGCCTTTCTTACTATTTCTGTGCATAACAGCAGCCGCAGCATTTGTAGCACTAACAACAGCTCAGATTAGAACACAATATGTAAAATCATCCAGAGCATGGGAACCATGTCTATATACAGTGCTCTATATATATGAGTACACCCCTCACAGATCTTTATTTTAAATTCATATTTTATATAGAATGCTTTACAATATGTTTGTGAACATACATTAGTCTAGTCAGTACTGAAGCAAAATCTGGATCTAATCTAGCTAAATAATTACGATAACAGTCAAAAAATTAGCACACCCAAATTTTAAAATCAAGGAAAAATCAAAAGGAACAAAAATATATTGCAATATTTCACTCGAATTTAAATGTATTATAGTTCTACTTCTAAAACTGTTCAGTGGCTAAAATATTATTTTAATAATTATATTTGTTTAATAAATGTCTGTTTTGAGTTTTAGTAATGTATGTGATGTCTAATATTTTTAATGAAGTGATCTGATTATTACAATAATTACGTAATGATTTGCTGTATTGCTTAAGATTTTGTGCTGTTCTCAAAGTTCAAACAGAGTTGGGCTCATCTCTTCACATGTCTTGGATCTGATCAAATGAAGCTTTGCAATCTCTAGAGGAGCAGCTGTTCCTAATATTGTAAACAAGAATATAGTATTTATATGAATGAATGCATTTAATGATATTAATTTAACTGGGTCATACAGTTTATGTATAGGCCCAATCCCAATTCTAACCCTTAGCTCTTCCCTTTACCCCTACTCCTCGTTTTGCGTGTTCCCGTCAAGGGGTAGGGGTGTCCCAATTCTCTTTAGCTTAAGGCGTAGGGCTAAGGGCAAGGGTTATACACCCCTTCGAACGAAGATTTATCAGGAGCACACTGGAAAGGGAGGGGTAAGAAAATTTCCCATAATACACCTGCCACAACGACAGTTTCACTGCACCCGGAGGTAAGGAGATCCACAAATTAGTATTTTTTGTCATTATTAAATTTTTTTTACAACAAACAAACACATGTTTTAATATATTCATAACTAGAGGTGTGAACCTACACTGGTCTCACGGTTTGATTCGGTTACGATTATCATGCCATCGATTTGGTTCAATTCGATATCACGGTGCATTGACGATGCTTTCCAAACCCAATTTTATATTTTCTTCACACCACAGCAATTCTTGTATTAAAATGTATAAATATATTTATATTTATATACTATTTGTAATACAATTTTGTCCTTTAATGCAAACAGTCATTTATATGAACTGTACCTTTCTGAGCCTTGTCTGGCGATTTCTTTCTTACACCCCTTTGATTGGTCACGCGCTCAACATAAAGATCTGCGATTGGCTCTTACGCGCTGGCGCTCTGCACCGATGATAAAGACTGATACACGGCAGCGCAGCGGCGATCACAGCTGATCCATGGCACTGGATCCATGATAGACGCGGTGGGGGAAACTCTGCAGACACTCGCTCGAGTCTATATCCAGAAGTAACATTGTAACAGCCGAGACGAGATGAAAAGTCACGCCAGCAGGTCAAATGGGCCACAGTGAGAGAGAGAAAAGGAGTACTTTCATTTTCTCAATCGCAGTGAAATAGGGGCTTCTGCTGTAAGTGTCAGTGAAAGACTGTTCAGTAAACACACACGCAGTGAAATTGTGCACATTTTCTGAAGTAATTGAAGTGTTTTAAATACTCACACTCGCCATAGTAAGCTACAGAGACATAGCGGATATGAGATAAATGACGTCAGTACATAATAACCGGTTTTGATTATTACTGAACCGATACCGAATTGTCCGTGTCTGCATCGCGGTGCACCGAAGAAACAATTAATTTTGACACCCCTATTCATAACTGCGTTTATGTTTTACCATCTTGCTTTAAAAAAAAAAAAACGCAAAAAAACCCCCACTATATTTCGTGATATATAATCCATAATCAAAACTCCTGTACAGCAGTCCCACAACATTCTGACACTCGATGACACTCAAATACCCTGTCAGAGCAGTCTAGTGGCTGAGAATGAGCTTTTTACAGTGTCAGGGATAACGTTAATGTTTTTTTGTTAATGTTTTCGTGTGTTTACATAGATGAATACAGCCACTGTGTAAATACACAGTACAGTTACGATCTTATTGCCACATTAGATCGTTATGATAACATACAGTGGCGGCTGGTCAATAGAGGGCGCTGGGGCGCCACCCCCTTCAAGTTAGACCCCTTTAATATGTTAATGTTTATTATCCCAAATATTAAAAAAATTAATTGATTTAATTATAACATTCTAACATTTATTGTAGTCATACTAACATTTATTGAAAAAAATGTATGAACAAAATTTTTTCATATGTGTGCGGGGCGCCGGACTAATAGGTGTCTATGTAGGTACACGAACTTTTGCAATGCACGTGATATGACGATAAGCTCTAATTGGCCTGTTTTAAATTGTCTTTGGGGCGCAGCGCTTTGCGTCCCGAACCCTCCCATTTGTGTTGTTAGAACGAATCATATTTGTTTTTATATGATTGGCCTTATGTAATTGGACCATTCTCACCAAAGAGCTTAGAATGGAATTTCTCGAGATGAAGGAAAATTCTATTGTATCTTTGCAAAGATATCCGTTCACAAGGCGTTTGGATAAAGAAAAAAAAAATTAAGAAGCTTGGACCAGATCGACCTTCCTTGAAAATTCACCAGTAGTCAAGTGATGGCGAGCGCGCTTATATTCGGGGCTTTTCCAGCACTTGCCATGACAAACGGAGTTGGCTGGCAGGTTGTGATGTTAGTCATGCCTTTTACTATTTCCGTGTTTGCTATTTCAAACAGCATGATGCAAGAGAGGCTGAATGCATTGGCCATGCTGTCAATAGAGTAGAGACTGGTGACTGAGATGACTGACTTTAACCAAAAGGTTATTGAGAAATTTTCAAGCCAGAAAAAGGAGAGCAAAATTTATTTTCAAGTAGTGCTACTGGCCAGTGATTAGGCAACATTTGTGTGTGTGTGTGCGTGTTTACTGATTATCTGGATTACTTAATTACTGATAATAAACCCAAATTGAACTAAAATGAACTGATTTGTGCTGCATTTATTGTATGCGTTAGTCATATTTTAGTTTTTTGATACATCACCTGAAAAATGGCTTTTACACTCTTACTTTACCAACAGTTAGATTTTTTTCTGGTGTTTGCGGCCCACCCCCACACACACATTTTTTAACACCAGCCGCCACTGATAACATAATATATCCCTTCAGTGATTTCCTGAAGATAAGCACCAAAAAATAACACAACTGGAATAACTACAGCAGTCGAGATCGTCTGAATTCATATTGAAGCAAGAGATCGCGATGACATCAGATGACATGTGCAGGTGCTGTAGTGCTGTCCCAATTCTTAGGGGTAAGTTTCTAAGGGGTAAGCCTTTCCCCTTAAACCCTTGGTTGTAAGGGCCAAGGGGAAAGGGAAGTGGTAGGGGTACAAAAATAGAATTGGGATTGGGCCATAGGCTTTACCATAAATATAAGTCATTAATTGAGTTTTATTGCAGGGATGAACGCCCAGGAAAACTAGTCAGTCTGCCTTTTTCTCTCTAGCTTTGGATATTGGAGCTGGAAGCAGATGCATCGTGGTGGATATTAACAGAATACATTTTTTGTTGTTGTTGCTGAAATTCTATTTGAAAAACAGTTGGAAGTACCTTTGAATGAATATTGATGTAGGTAACACATGTTTAAGATGCTTTAGAGCATGTTTAAGATGTTTTTTTTTTGTGAATGACAGCTAACTTAATGTGCCTCTCAAAGTGATTTGTGGCACCAAATTATTTGTGTTGGGGGACAGAATGTTTGGGCTAACTTACTGGCAAGACCTTGTTTTCTGGCTAAGCTGTAACATTTGGTTATATCCTTTACATTTTATAGTAACATAATACTTGTTTTGTAAGGCTGCGTTTATTACTAATTATTTTTCAATAAAACATTAAGTTGCCTTTACAGGTAGGCTACTTGTCTTCGTCAATCACGAAAAATGAGGTCACTGTGGTCATTTTGTCAACTGTAAGCATGCTGCTTTTTCAAATATATAAATAACATTTCAAACTTACATCAAAATCTGACATAATTTGTAAAGATGTGGTGTCCTATGTTGAAATTAGGCCGACCTAGCGAGCGAACTGTGCATGTTCGTTTTAACTCATGAATAGTTCATTTTTCCAATTGACAACCAACACTCACTAACAGAATATTAACCTATTAATAATAAAATACTGATTTATTTTAACATGCGAACAACAGCCTTATATTAACATATTAACAACAGAACATCTTCACTCAGCTGCAGTGTTTCCAACAGCATAGAAAAAAAACAACTAAATAAAAAGAATAAAATAAATAAGCCTGCCCTAAATATTTTTCACGTAAATAAAACATTTTGATTACAAAATGAAAACACTGACTGAATCCTTTTTTAACAACCAGCATAGGCTGTTTTTTTCCAATCATATGTTTTTTTTTGGTCTTCCATTAGTTAAAAACAGCAGGCTACCTCAAATCAATCGCTCAACAGAAAATATGCATGTAATTAATGCTACTGTGTTATTCTTATATCACAAAATTCTGTCAACATGTTTAATAGAAGCCATTATTTTAAAGATCATGTATTGCGCATCTGATTTGACCTTAGAGATTGTTTGCTTTTATTTTCTCTGTCTCACTCGCAGTGAGGTTAGGGTGTCACAGTCACACAAGGAAGAGAAAGATGCATAAATCTTTAAGGGTATTTATTTGTGCAATGCAACAAATGCTGAGAGATGAAGCAGGTAATTGGTGTAGTAGAGGGAGTGCGACCTCACACACAGTTCAAATGGAAAGTTTCAGATCTTCAGTAATATACCAACATAGCTTTAGTCACTTACCTTAAGCAGGTGTGTTTGCATTCACAGGAGTAGGAGGACATCCAACGAAGAGTACACGACGAGGAGGGAGAGCCTATGAGGAGAACCATCTGACTTCGATTCCAGCCGGTGAGTGAATGAATGAGGTGAGCGTTTATAGTGCATGGGTGATTGCGGGTGCAGGTGATCAGTAATCAGGTGATAGTTCACGGGTGTGGTGGATGGTGAGGGAGAGCGGTGATTGGGGCTGCAGGAACAAGCCTAGGGTGTGACAGTACTAGGGCTTGCATAGACTAGTCACCTAGTCGAGCGATCGACTACTTCAACCACTAGTCGTCGCTGTCAGAAACAATCGACTACTCGGGCGTGCATTTACCATAAATGAATCAAAATGAAGAACATCTTCAACAAACACAATGCATCAGATGTGTGGAAGTATTTCATCAAGAATGACCAAAATATGGTAATTTTCCAACCCTGTAAGGCTACTTTAAAATACAATAGCAGTACGACAGCTATGCACAACCATCTACGATCGAAACACCCAACGACGAAGGCAATGTTAAAGAGGCACACACCGCAAAGCAAACGAGCATAGGTGAACGCCTGATTACAGAGAAGAGAAGACAAGCAATAACAGACTTACTTGTGGATTTTATTGTGAAGGATATAAGACCACTCTCTGCAGTTTCAGGAGAGGGATTCAGGGAAATTATTAACTTCTTTGAACCCAGTTACACCATTCCATCGAATGCTACACTGTGGAAAATAATTGGCCACAAATACAACTCTCTTAAAGCAGACATTGCTTCTGAAATGAAAGAAAAGAAAGTCTCCCTCACTACTGATCTGTGGACATCTTGCACCCTGGACCCATATATAACAATAACGGCTCACTACATTAATGAACTATGGGAGCTGAAATTGAGGGTGTTAGGCACCGCTATCATGGAAGGGAGACACACTGCTGTAAATATCGCACAGAAGCTAACAGAAACCATTAATTAGTGGGAGGTAAATGTATTCTGCACAGTTCATGACAACGCAAACAATATGAACTTGGCCATGGAAATCTGTGAGGTAGTGATGTGCGGATCGATACTAAAATATCGATATCTCCGATACCAGCTTTGTATGTTCTAGAATCGATTATCTTATCAAAATATCGATATTTCGATAATTTGGAGCAAATATGTAGTTTATTGGAAATAGAAATACAGTGGAAAGTAACCACAATTACCCTAGTTTATCTGAATATGCCAACTTAGTCGGAACTACTTGTTCTTCCGCCTGCAAAGTCATGTGCGTAATATGGCACAATACAACTGCAGTAAGATCACGCTAGCTAGCCAGTAGCCACTCAGTCTGCTGGCACATGTGTTTTAGTCACGCTGTCATTGAAAATGGGTGACCGCAAGCAGAGTTATGTGTGGAGCTACTTCACTTCCATAAACTCAAACGGTGCAGTTTGTGACACGTGTAACAAAACAGTGAGGTACTGTGGTAATACCACAAACCTAATCAAACATCTACATGGAAATCGCAAGACAGAATATGACAACGTCACGACTAGGCGGTCAGAAGAGGAGGAAAGGAGAGGCACAGGTGCTGCTAGGGCGAGACAGACATCGAATTCAGAGTCCTTAGGTGCAGCAGGCAGGCACTATCCAGGTACACAGGGAGAAAATATGGCGATTCGGCTGTATTTTGGGGGCTTGTGTTTTTTTGTGACATTGATAAAACAACGAAAAAAGGTTCAAAACGCTTTCATGGGAACAGGATTAACTTGTCACTAAACGTAGAAGTGTGAATGTTTTTTTAAGATGTTCAGGCAGGCGTTTTAAGATATACATGCTCAGATGCTGTCAATAAATATGTAAGTTGGCTTTTTTGTATGATAATTCTTCATCTATAAACAATAAACAAGAATAACCCGTAATATGTCTCGTATTCAGTACGAAGTGACACTTTTAAGGACACTACTTTCTACTTTTAATTTTCCAAACAGTCACTTTTGGGCAAAGTATTGGTATCGGATCGGTATCGTCGATACTCGCCTTCATTTTACTTGGTATCGGATCGGATAGGAAATCAGTGGTATCGCACATCACTACTGTGAGGCCTTCCCCCACCACATTGGTTGCAGCGGGCACACTCTACAGCTTGCTGTTAAGGAGGGTTTGGATTTACCTGTGGTCTTGAAGACGGTTGACGCTGCAAGGCGTATTGTCAGTCATTTTTGTCACTCTTCAGTGGCGACCCGTGCTTTCAAAGCACGCCAGGAGCAGCTATCCATGAGAGGGAGAAAACTCCAAAGCGATTGTGCTACTCGGTGGAATTCCACGTTCGATATGTTGGATCGGTTTTTCGAGCAGAGAATCCCAGTGCACGCTGTACTTAATGACGAAACAGTAACTAATATCCAGTATTGAAAAACTCTGGCAATAAAGGCATCTTGTTGGCATCTGATTGAACAGTTGCTACCCATACTGAGGCCTCTGGCAAAGGCGACAACAATTATTGGAGAGCTGCATGTTGGCCTGTCCTTTCTATATGCAGTGCTTCTCAATCTGACAGAAAACACTCTGCGGCCCTGCACGGGCAATCTCACGGCCAATCTGGCGTTCAAAGAGATGGTTCGGAAACAACTGGTGATGTGGTTTAAACTGGATTCTGATACCGTAGCCAAATCTCTCCAGATTAGTCCGTGCTTGCAGGACCCACGGTTCTAGCGTTTGCTGTTTCTACCAGAGAAAGCCAGAGAGGATGCCAAAGGCCATTTAGTCGATTTATTGAAAGACAGCAAGACAGCCCATACACAAACTTCAGGTAAGCTTAGAGTAGCCTATATCATAATAATCCATAGAAAACTTAATTGTTTTTTTGATCACTTCTTGATGCATACGTCACTGACTACGTCAGATTAAGGTCATAATCGAACTAAAGAGAAATCGAATTAAGACATGTGGAGTATGCCGATCTTAGTCGCATTATTAAAGTGCAGTACAGACATGTAAACACCTTAATCGAACTATTACAGTCATGTAGGACTTTAAGCCGCTTTTTGCGACAGGGTAGTTCACACACACACGCACATACCCAGACACACACGCACACACCCAGACACACGGGCACGGCTGATTGACACTATATGCACCTACCAAGTCAGTGCAGACCACAGACACCTGCATCCTGAAATGCAGTTTTTTTTTTTTCTTCCATTCAGCATGCGGTATGAACTTCCATTAAACAACTCTTCCAGCAGTTCATAGTTGCATCCAATATCTCGTTTGTCATGGTGGGCTTGCCTGAAATCTTCGTGAATGAAAGTGAAAGTGGCAAACTGCAGTTAAAAGTCGACAAATTAAAAATGAAACACCCGAAATTACATGAAACTCCGGAGGAGATGCGCATAGCGTGGTGACGCAATGTTATTAATCGAATTATGTGCTGTAACATGTAAAACGGGATCATGAAAGGAACATTCAAAAAGCAAGTCATGTAACACCTTAGTCTTATTATTCTCTTAATTAGATTAAAGCAAATAATTCGATTACTGATGTCCATGTAAACGTAGTCACTGTCACATCAGGGGCCTGTTTCAGTAAGGAGGTTCAACCAACTCAGAGTTTAAACTTGAACTCTGAGTTGGACTACCGAGAGATTAAAAACTCAGGGTTTTCTGTTTCAGAATAGCTGATCTGAGTTGGATCAATCAACTTTGAGTAGACCAACTCAGACTTAAGCGTGCACACTGTGACTATAAAAAGGCATTATCAATGGAGCACAGATATTACGAGTGACCATAGCAACATCTGAAAAAAAGAGATCAGCATTTCTTTCTCCAGCTGAACTTGATGTGCTCATGCAAAGTTATAGCAAATATGAGCATATATTTAAAAAAGCAACACCACTGCATCAGCGAAACAGAGACAGTGTGGGAAAACAGCTGCTCAAGTTAATGCGTAAGTTTACATCTAAAGAATTTAAATATTTAAGTATAATAAAAAATAGTAATGTAATGTGTGACGTTTATAAAATTTGTACACACGTTCCCACTTTTATACACGTTGATCAGTTTTAATAGATTTAAAAGTGCACGTGTCTGCCTCTATTATTGATCAAGTGTAGAGGTTGATATGACATTTAGAATGTAAGCAGTATTAACAAATAGTTTTTAGAACAAATAATAATCCTATTAATCTAGTTACAGAACATGTCGAAGGTCAGTGAATTTAAGCCAATTATTTAAAACAGGACAAGCCATCTTGTACGTGACTTTGTTCTTTGTGTGACTGAAATGTAGGCAATAGCTAAGTTTCCATCCAAAAATATTAATTTAATGTATGTGCAAAACTGGAATAACGCATAAAAGATATGCGAATAAAGCAGCGTTTCCATCCAACGAGTCAAAGAGAACAAAATTGTCACTTCCTGATTAACTGGCCCAAAATATCAACAGTAAAAACAGAATTTACTGCAGTAGAAGAAGCTGCGTCAATCTTTTCTTTATTAATAGGCTAAATGTACTTGTGCCTCAGAAGACAATGTTGACACACAATGAACACGTGGGGGCGTTTGAAGCCATGAGACGTGGAGAACAGACGCTCTTGACATGCTCCAGGCGCTCTGGAGTTAATTAATAATATACAATAATACTGAAATGGTTAAGGCATTTTAGAATGACCAAAACAACATTTCAGATGTTTTACAATGTACTCAGCCTACTGGTTTATCTATTCACACACATTTTCATCATTATCTCTTATAACAAACCTTTTTTAATGCACATACTGGAATTTGTTCAGTAAAAGTGTTTTTATCGCAGTTTATGCGCATCTTTTCTTATTGAATAAAAGTTTATAATACTCAGCTATTATGCGCATGTTTTTTTATGCGTATTTTCAAAAGTTATGTGCATCATGACGTTTCCATTGATCGTTTTTATGTGCATATGCAAAATGAGCATTAAAATAGGCGGGTGGAAACGTAAGGCTAAAGCGAGAAATACCGCTTCGTTTTTAAACAAAGGGAGGAGACGAGTGTTGCCAGATTGGGCGGTTTCCCGCCCAATTGGGCGGTTTTGAATCCAAGTTTGCGGGTAAAAAATATCATAGGCGGGTAGTGGATATTTGGGCGGTATTGTAAAGGTACGCCCGCCTGCCCGCGATCTCCCGTAACCCCCCAATTTTCGTAAATTTTGGGACCGTTCCCCCTACTTTTCGTGAAATACAGGACTATCCAACCACCCCTCATACGTATCATATGTATCTATGGGCGCCCCCCCCCACTTTTCGTGAAATTTGGGACCGTTACCTCTCTTTCAGAAACTGGCTTGACTTACCCTGCTTTCTCGAGTTTGACAAACCTGCCATTTTAAAAATGGAAAACCCAGAGGTTCTCTCATTTCAGGGTTAAAATATAATGTTTTCACATAACCTCCTTTCTGAAACAGGCCCCATGTGAAGAGGAGGTTGCCGTATAGAGTTGCTTTAAAATGGTAACAGTTGAGGGAATATTAAACAATGGTATATAATCATATACATGAATATAATAATGAATGTACATTAATCATGAGCGTGTTTGCTTTCATATTATGGCTGTTCTGCACGCCTTTAATGTGTTGCACGAATGCGCATTTGCAGTTGGGCTATTCTCTCCCTGTTCGCAGATACGGTACGTGCAGACTCACTGGTCAGACATTTGCCAGATATTAATAATAATAATGATAATACTACGGAAGTTCTAAGAGGCCATGCATTAAAATATGTTTTCTCTCTTGTTATGTCGTGATCACGACTTAGTTATCTTGTGATCTTGACATAACAACAAGTTATGTTGTAATCACGGCTTAATAAAGTTATGTCGTGATAACGACTTATTTTTCTTGTGATCTCAACATAACAAAAAGTTGTATTATCATGATCACAACTTTTTTTTTTTTTGCTTTTATATATTTATGTATTCATTATTATTATTATGAAGGGACTCGCTGGTCAAAACCAGTTCGAATCAGGCTTGGACATTGGAGCTCCCAAACTGCTTCCGACATCTAGATCTGGGTAACAGTTATCCGACTGTTTCCCCCCAACACTCTGGCCGCAGATGTTCGGGACCCTGAGCTAATTTCCTAAATAATTAGCTATCTAAGACAATGGAGCCTTCAGGATCGCCCATCACAAGACTTTTGCATCACGAGACTTTTCAACGACCGGTCTTGTGATTTTGGTGGCCATGGGTTCGCTTTCGGGACATTCCACATCCGGCCAGATGGACAGAATTCAGAGACAAAGGGATATCTAGCAAGTAATGCAAATGAATGAGAGACTTAAGAAAGACAATTCTTTTAAATGTTAGAACCAAGGCAAAATTTGATATTCTGAAAAATAGCCATAGGTTTACTTATGTGCTGTGTTTATTCCAACCAACCAGGTTAACAATGTGTTGTTACCCTTATAACAGGTTAAAATTATCTGTATGTGTCTGAAATGCTTCATGTTTGGTGTTGAACCAAACTCTTTTTTATTTGCAATACATTGGTGTAAATGAGAACTTATTAGTACGAACAGTATTCGTCTTGTAACATTTGATGTCAGATAGTTACAATCTTACCAGAGATTTTACCACGTGCAATCTTTTGGAGTCTGTTAATAATTGACTTTGGCTACGCTGGTACGAGGCGTGGCCCCGCTCTTCATGGCAACTGCTCATTGGATAACAATGTCATGAGGGATAAACTAGAGCAGGTCACTTAAAACCCCACTGCGGCCTAAAATCTTTGCTTTTAGCATCAAGCTGGCTCGCGCCTGCTTTTGCTCTCTGAACCCTCTCGCCTGCCCGGACACCACGCTGCACGTGATTGGGTCACTGCCATGCAAACCTCTTAAGTTTCGGACCGCAAAACTTACCACAAACTCAGCAGCGTCCGCTACCCCGGTAACCCAGGACAACGAGCCTATGCTCACGAGCGGGAATCCCAGAGACGTCACAGAGAAGCCACCCTATCAGGAGTGCCACGTGTCTTCAGGCCAGCCCGGTGAGGCAAAATCCAGTCAAAGAAGACTTCAACAAACTCGCAAGTAACACAACTGTTGTCTCTTTCTGATTTGGTGCCTATGATCTTAAGCAGTTAAAGATAAGTCAAATCTCTGCTTTTGTGGTTTCTCAGGTGATTCTAAGATCTAGTACGAAATACTAGATGATTTTGGACGTTTGTCAACTCATTTTGCATCCTCTGAACTGCCTGTGTGTGTGTATGAATGTGTGTGTGTGTTTGTTTGTTGTTTGCTTATTACGTAGTTAGCCTCATGTATCGTAGCGTAGCTCAATAAATCTTTGTTCTCCTTTGTAAGAACTGTTCTTGTTTTATGTGCTTCTAAGTCATTGCCTCAAGCTGTAGATCGTGTTACCTTGCTAAAAGTTAACCTTATTCTGTATTATGTTATTATCGTTGGCCACGGAAATAATATAGACAAGATTAGTAAAATGTGATGTCTCTATTTGCGGGACAAATTTCAGATAAAGTGTGAATCTTTTGATCTGATTCAATCCGACTCAATTGAGTCGAATCAATGATTCGAATCTTCAAGATCCGAGTCATTGATATGAGCTAATAAAATCCCTAATCGATCTTATAACGTAGATTGATTTCTTACTTAATGGTGGAGAATGCTTGGCAGCATGAACTGACTTTTAAGCACAAAAACATTGTTTATCTTTTCTATTTTGTCCGGAAGAATAGATCAGAGACAGAGAATCAAAGGTGTTGTGTTACTGTTTGATTCATTGTGGTACCCAGCGTGTCTAAACGCACGAACATGCATCTCGAGCGCTTCTGAGAAAGCGAACTGCAGCAAATAGTTTGTCCACGAGACAAAAAGCTGATGTAAAAGCGCACGGATTGAGAAACAATAAGCGAGTTCCTTATTCTTTCTCGTAAAAGGCCTTCACAGTTGATTTAAAGGTGCATGTCCCAGCTTTAAAGACTAACTGTGCATTTCTCCCTGGTCAAATTAAGTGCAGAGTAGCTAACTGTCTTTTTGCCATTTAAATTCACTAACGCCAGAGCTAGTGAAACTCAGCGCTGTGCTCGAGATCAGCGGCTGAGAGTATTCTCACGGGAGAACTTATCTTGATCCAGAAAATTGTATGTGGTGTAATCCACGCGTGTCTTTGACTGTGAAAAGTCTTGACACAGAGCGCTGATCCGCCGTGATCGCAATAGTGCTCCATTCTTTTGAAATGTGCAGCCATTTCACATGTGACATGATGTGTGTTAATGTGTGTTCATGAATGCATTTGGCTCGCTCTGTGTCCATTGTCATAGCAAAAGCCATCCCGGAAGTCCTGGGAGACTTTTTCGAAGTAACTTTCATGTGCGCAGGCGCAGTCCTCCGCACGTGAATCTACTGTAGACATTAGCACAAGGCTAAGATAACTGAAGCTCTCGCTGTTGTATTGAAGTGTTAAAGGCTACTGTGTTTAGTGCTCTTGTGGTCTTGAATGCAGTGTTTAGCTGAAGTGACAAACTGAATCACATTAGCGAGAATTCTAATCTCGATTCTCCTGCTTTATAGGCTATTTGCCTTATTTCTCAGTTTCCCCCCTTTCTTGGAAAATGCCTTGACTAATGCAGATTTAATAAACCCTTATTAAACGCGATCCCATCGCTGGTTTAATCACATTTGTCAAATGTGTTTCCTGCTTAACTTGGCCTGTTTGAATAATACAAATGCTCATGAGTTGTTGGTTTATTAGCAATGAATTATAGTTTGTTCTACAGTACTATAACTTAATGCTTTTGATTGCTCAATCATCAAATTAATGCTTAATTACTGATTTATTGCTTTTCTCTTCTGAAACTTTTCAACATTATAGGAACAACCATTTCCTATGACTGTTGATATTTGAAGTTGATTTATAAGCATAGTGTTTTATGATTAATTTAATAACATTTATTGTTTCTGGGACTTTACCAACACAATCACTGTTCTGGTATTTTAATTTCATTTAATAGTTTATTGATGATTGGTTGCCCTAGTTCAATAACAGTTATTGATTAATTTTAAATAAACACTTTTGATCAAATTTGATGACATCAGGAATATTACGCATTCCCTATCATCACTGAGTTAGAAAATTATTTATTCTCATAACTATGATTTGCAGGAATGCTTGCTGATTAATCAAATCATAAGTGTGTTTATGACTTTAATGACAACATCACTGAGTGTTAGTCTCAACCAACATTATTACTATTGGGAAATTTTAATTTCATTAATAGTTAATTGGTGTTTGGTTTCCTTTTTCTATAACCATTATTGATTAATTTAATTATAGCGGCTCTTAATCAAGTTTATGGATAAAATCAGATTTCTGAATCACTTGATGTCATTACGAATTTGAATTAGTTTAAATTAATTTGCAATCAAGTTATTTTATGTTACATCTTAAATTTTTTTATTATCCTTCAGGTTTTAAATTACCTCACAGGACAGTGCTCCCCCTGGTGTTTGGTTGATGCAATGGGACAGTGTAGCCTATGAGTGGTTATAACTGAACTCAAGTCACCATTAAACCTAACATACTAGCGTAGTAGCCGCCAATTAGCCAAAACCCTGAAGGAAAATTAGGCTTTCCTCTCCACTTAGGCTAATTAGTTATCTTGATAACACAATAAACCAACCCTTTTGATGTATTGACTCAACAGTGCCACCAATTTGTCAACTTTGTAATTTGAAAACTCGCTCCACTTTCTACTCTTTCTTTTAACTGTCTTTTTCTGAGTTTCCTGACTACCGCTTTTCATTTTGGGATTGTACCTGTGTGAATCATGAAAGCAGAGAACGTTAGAAACATTTAACAGATGTTTGTAAGACTTAAACATTTTACGTTTAAATGATCTAACTCTCTCTCTACCCTTTCTCGCTATAGGACGCTACCCAATCACGGACGAAACGGGTCAACCGGAAGACAGGCGTTTTCAAATTTGATTTTAGATTCGCATTCAAAAGTGTTCTACTTGGTGTATGGTGTCAATTCTAATGAGTAAGAAACCAATACTGTCATTGTTATTGCACTTTTTCACCTTGGAGGAAATTAAATAACAATCACAGTCCTGGTGTTTAGAGCTCCCTAATTCCAACTTCCAGCCTGGAAGCATCCTTTCACCTAACAAAGCTATAGGAAACGTTCTCTCTAGGAGCCTGGAAGCAGCCAATTATCATTCTACTCCTTATCAGTCTTCTTCTCTTCCTCTGTTCTCTAGCTTTCCTAACTGTGTGTGTTACTGACTGTCCCCACAGGGACTACAAGTTAGACGCATGCCCCCCAGAGGATCACAGTCACAGAGAACAACACCCACCTGTTTATTCCACACTCAACAGTAGCTCACACTTGACATTACACCCTGACACTTTTGTTTGCCATTTGTTTTGTTTTTGTTTTGTTTTTTCTCTCTCTTTCTCTCCCCTAGGTCTGTGTCAGTGTCAGTTTTAGGTCTTCCCCCGCACCGCCGCGAAACATGGCTCTCCCCAAAGACGCTGTTGGCCACTGGAAAGACCTAGAAACATGGCTAAGTGTTGCAATGGACAGCCTCCTCCCTAAGGCCTCCAAAACGCTACAGCACCTAACACAGGACCAGCTGGATGAGAACCTAAACAGCCTCATGAAGCAAGACCCAAGCAAAAGCTACAATCACAAAGACCTTGCCAAGATAACAGGTACCTTGAGTCACATTCTCATCGCCACCCTCAAACTGAGTGACCGGCATTCCGCCCAGCTCAAGCACAAGCTGACATGCGTGCAAATCCGCATCAACCAGCTAGAACTGGAGGCTCAGGAACGACCGGAACAGCCAGATGAGACTGATCAAGCTGCCAAAGAGGAGATCGATAAACTTCAAGAGACTCTAGACGCCACCACCCAAGAAATGGAACAAGCCAAAGCCGACCATGCTGATGTCGCTAACAAGCTTGAGTACGTTGAACAGCTACTAGAAGAGGCAAATGCTGACTCCAAAGACAAGAACAGCAGAAACAAATCCCTCGAAGCTCACCTGCTTGAAGCAAGACAGGAGACCAGACGACTCGCACAGCAGCTGGACTACATCAAAGAAGAGTCCAACAGCATTAAAGATGAACTTAAGCATGCATATGAACTGTCACACAATGAGAAAGCTGAGGGGTCACTGCTAAAACCCTCACCAGCTCCCTCTGTTCTAGTCAGCCACGCTCACTAGGTGTCCTGGACCTCAGAGACCTTGACAAGCTAGTCAGGCAGCCAAGATGTTCATGCCTATCTGCAAGACATTGACTTTCACCTGGAAGTGAGACCCAATGTCACTGACAAAGATGGACTATATTTGCTCTGAGCAACCTCCAGCCCTGAAGTACGCAGCTTCCTTGATCGTCAGCCTGCTCACACAAAGACTGACTACCTTCTGCTCCGAGAAGCCCTCATCAGAGAGTTTGATGACCCAGAGTCTGAACAAGGACTTGCAGCTGCCCTGGAGATGGAACAAGGTCGCCATGAGTCTTCTCAAGCCTACTACAGCAGACTCAGACAAGGCTACTTCGGCACCCGCAATGAACCTGAGATGGAAGAGGACCTGACCTTCAAAATTCTCTTCCTGAGAAACCTCCATCCTGGGGTAAGCTACCATCTTGGGGTTCTTGCATGCCCCCACACAATGAACACTCAGCAGTCACGAGATTTGGCAAATAAAGCCTACGTCAGACAAAAGACAACTCCAGGAAAGAGTGCCAAAATCCCTGCTGTTTATGACTTCAACACTCAAAGTTCAGATCTGGCCCTTGAGGGTGCCCAGGGCCCAGACAACGCTAAACTACCTCCCAGTAAGTGGAATCTGTCGTCTTACAACAGACAACGAGACCGTCATGCTGACACCAGACCTAAACAGTGGGACAGCCGCTGGGATGGACTGCCTGGACGACAACACTCACCTGAACGTCACCGGGAGAGACCGTGGAACAGGTCCACCTCATTTGCAAACCAAAGGGGGACAAGCTCGTGGAAATCCAGTGATACCTCTAAGGTAAAACACCATCACCTTGACACAACCAGCCCAAGAGGTCGACGAAAGCACTCACAAAGATTCCACGCTGATCAAGCACAAACTGAATCCCCAGAAGGGAAAACATTACCATGTTTTGACCCTCAAGAACTGATGAAAATGATCCTGAAAGAGTTCTTCCGACGAAGGGAAGAGGATCGGAAGTGGGAAAGGAAATAAAAACCTGATTCTGCCTGACAAGCAACGACCTCACGTAGCAGCACTTCTGCACCTCACTAACAGAGACCTGTAAGCACCATAACTTTAAACATGCAATAGACTGTACCTGAACACCAGAGTTAGATGCTAACTCAACGCCTGATGCCTCAGGTCATCACTGCATCACACGAACACTTGTGGACAAACTCCCTCCAATATCTAAGAGTGCTGTCTTGGTCGTTTGCCACCCCACTGAACTCAGAATCAATCCCAATCCTACCTGTGCCATGCCAACTCCAGTCCCTCAATTCCAAGTGACCAGAAAGGGGGAGGAACCAACCTGCTGACAAAGACCAACTATTCTAAACTCTTGATATAACGCTAACCTGTTTTCGTCATTTGTGCTATTTTAGGAAGACGCCTAGCCTTAGTTATGTTTCCTAAACCCAATACATACACTCTCTCCTCCACTGCATTTCTAGGATCAGTCTCTAGTAGAGAGGAGCTATTACACATAGGTGACACTTGTTTGTTGTTCTAACCTCACTCAATGTCCTTATGTCTCAGTGTTTTTTTCTTTCACTCTCTTCGTGTCTTTCTCTCTTGCCTCATCAGGGAACCCCCACAGATGATGTTTTAAGTCTAGAGCTCAGAATTAGGATTGACTCCTTTTACCAAGCCTCACGAATCAATGCCTTGAGGGTGTGATCGCTGTATTGAAAATTTAACGTTGTAACACATGTCTGATGACACGTTTTAGGTGGAAACTCAAAAGTTTTGTTAACCACATTTCTTCATCTTCAATCCAGAACCAAAAGAGGATTGAGGGTAAAGAATGAAATTTATTGGTTTGACTCTCGTTAAAACAGCATCGTAGGGTATACGTTGACTTTGACACTTGCCTTCTTCCTCCACGAGCGAGTAAAGGCCATCCAAAAGTTGTTTAAAAGTACACACCCCACGTCCCGTGCGTGCTTAGTTGCGATAACGCAACTTCATTGAGCCTTCAATACCGTGGTTAGTCGTAAAAGCCTAAATTCTGATAAAACTAAACTATGCTCTTCTACACCATGAGTGTTGTTAACCCGAGCATTCCAACGCGCCTAAAACCTGGACCAAGACTCAGTTAGTGATGATGTTGTTTGTGTCTTGTGTTTGCTTGTTCTCTCTGCTTCTGCCTGTTGTTTCAATGCCTGCCGATGTTCACACCGGGAACATCACCTGGCAAAGGGGGATGAAGCGACTCGCTGGTCAAAACCAGTTCGAATCAGGCTTGGACATTGGAGCTCCCAAACTGCTTCCGGCATCTAGATCTGGATAACAGTTATCCGACTGTTTCCCCCCAACACTCTGGCCGCAGCTGTTTTTCCTTTACTAGCAGCTAATTTCCTAAATAATTAGACATCTAAGACAATGGAGCCTTCAGGATCTTCCATCACAAGACTTTTGCATCACGAGACTTTTCAACGACCGGTCTTGTGATTTTGGTGGCCATTGGGTTCGCCCTCGGGACATTCCACATCCGGCCAGAATTCAGAGACAAAGGGATATCTAGCAAGTAATGCAAATGAATTAGAGACTTAGGAAAGACAAGTCTTTTAAATGTTAGAACCAAGGCAAAATTTGATATTCTGAATAATAGCCATAGGTTTACTTATGTGCTGTGTTTATTCCAACCAACCAGGTTAACAATGTGTTGTTACCCTTATAACAGGTTAAAATGATCTGTATGTGTCTGAAATGCTTCATGTTTGGTGTTGAACCAAACCCTTTTTTATTTGCAATACATTGGTGTAAATGAGAACTTATTAGTACGAACAGTATTCGTCTTGTAACATTTGATGTCAGATAGTTACAATCTTACCAGAGATTTTACCACGTGCAATCTTTTGGAGTCTGTTAATAATTGACTTTGACTTTGGGAATCCCAGAGACGTCACAGAGAAGCCACCCTATCAGGAGCGCCTCTGGTCTTCAGGCCAGCCCGGCGAGGCAAAATCCAGTCAAAGAAGACTTCAACAAACTCGCAAGTAACAACAACTGTTGTCTCTTTCTGATTTGGTGCCTATGATCTTAAGCAGTTAAAGATAAGTCAGATCTCTGCTTTTGTGGTTTCTCAGGTGATTCTAAGATCTAGTACGAAATACTAGATGATTTGGGATGTTTGTTAACTCATTTTGCATCCTCTGAACTGCCTGTGTGTGTGTGTATGAATGTGTGTGTGTGTGTTTGTTGTTTGCTTATTACGTAGTTAGCCTCATGTATCGTAGCGTAGCTCAATAAATCTTTGTTCACCTTTGTAAGAACTGTGTTCTTGTTTTATGTGCTTCTAAGTCATTGCCTCAAGCTGTATATTGTGTTACCTTGCTAAAAGTTAACCCTATTCTGCGTTATGTTATTATTGTTGGCCACGGAAATAATATAGACAAGATTAGTAAAATGTGATGTCTCTATTTGCGGGACAAATTTCAGATAAAGTGTGAATCTTTTGATCTGATTCAATCCGACTCAATTGAGTCGAATCAAAAATGATTCCCCAGAATCCATTCTTCCTTCTTCGATCTTCGTGGCTCCTATTCTGTGGCAAATAGATGAAGACATTTGTTTAGCCACCTTAGAGGAACCAGTTCCCCCCGGCCTACCTCCAGGCCTGTGCTCTGTACCCACGAGATATTGCATACCGCTGCTGGATAGTACGCACACCTCCCTCGGCTCTGGACACCCGGGCAGCAGCCGAACCCTCTCTCTCTTTAGAGAAAGGTATTGGTGGCCTAAAATGGCCCACGATGTCACCCAGTACATTAGGGTTGCTCAGTCTGTGCCATCACTACCACTCCACGCCATCTGCCAGAGGGAAAGCTGCTGCCGTTACCCATTCCCCGCCAACCCTGGACACACCTTGGTGTTGATTTTGCCACAGATCTACCCCCCTCTCAAGGATACACTACTATTCTAGTGGTTGTAGATCGGTTTTTCAAATCCTGCAAATTAAACCTCTCAAAGGTCTTCCCACAGCCCTTGAAACAGCCGAGGCCCTGTTCCATCACGTCTTCAGGAACTATGGTCTCCCCGAAGACATCGTGTCAGACAGGGGCCCACAATTCATTTCCAGGGTCTGGCGGGCGTTCTTCCACCTTCTGGGTACCACTATCAGTCTATCTTCCAGCTATCATCCGCAAACCAACGGTCAGACCGAGCGTAAAATCCAAGAGATTTCCCGGTTCCTACGATCGTACTGCAACAGCCACCAAAACACGTGGAGCCAGTATCTTCCGTGGGCAAAGTATGCACAAAATTCTCTTCGTCAATCCTCAACCGGTCTAACCCCTTTTCAATGTGTCCTAGGCTACCAAACATCCTTGTTTCCCTGAAATGGGGAAGCGTCAGAAGTGCCCGCGGTTGATCACTGGTTCCAGGAGAGCGAGAAGGTCTGGGACTCAGCTCACGTCCATCTTCAGCGGGCAGTACGGAGGTACACCGACCAAGCCAACCGTCACCAGCTACCTAATCCCATATACCAACCAGAAGATAAGGTATGGCTTTCTACCCAAGACATCCGCCTCCGGCTGCCCTGCAGAAAGCTGAGTCCCAGCTACCTAGGACCGTTCACCATCCACTCTCAGATCAATCCTGTCACCTACCGTCTCAACCTTCCACCACAGTACCGCATCTCATCATCTTTTCATGTCTCCCTCCTCAAAACCTACACTAATCCTGTTTCTCCTCCTTCCGCAGAACCAGAACCCCAACCACCCCCCCCTCCCGACCAAACGGAAGTCATCAGCGACAACATCTATCAGGTCAAGGAACTCCCGGCGGCGGGATGGCCGGCTCCAGTACCTCGTAGACTGGGAGGGCTTTGGCCCCGAGGAGAGATCCTGGATACCTCGTGATGACATCTTAGATCCAACTCTCCTCAAAGAATTCCACCAGAGACATCCTGATCACCCAGCTCCACGAGGACGTGGCCGTCCCCGCCGTCGATCTAGGGTGCTAGGAGTCACCCGTGGAGGGGGGTGGGGTTACTGTTACATCCCCGGCTCGTTCCTGCTCACCTAATCCAGTTTTACCACCTCATACCAGCCCCATCCAATCACGAGAACCTTCCCCGGAGTACTAATTATCTGCACCTGTTCATCATTACCCCGGACACTATATACACTCACCTCCTCCGTTCATTCAGTGACCGGTATTGAAGTTGAATTGTTGTCTTCACCCAAGCTCCTTCGTCTTCTCTTCTTCCATGGATGTTCCTTCGTAGTCTTCGTACCCATCGCACTGATAAAGGGAAGTGTCTTTATTATCTGACCCTATCTGAAGATCTGTATTCCCCCTCATACACTTTATGCCTGTTACCATCAACGTAGGTTTTGGATGTTAAACCGTGCTTACCTCACCGTGTTTACTAGGTGAAGACTTGTGTGGTGTTCCATGTATGATCTTCCATTCCCCCTGAACTGTGTGAATGTGATCTCCGCTGTACAATCAGCGAACAGTACTGACAAGCTCTATCACCAGCTTTATTCCAGGAGAGCTGTGAGCGAGATCGCCTGCACATGCCTTTCATACAGCCTGTGTGATATCCCTCTAGTGATTACTTTGAATAAACCTTGTGAAAAGATAACCATCTCTGTCTTCCTTGTCTACCAGTGTGACAGTACCAAAAAGACATTCTCAAATCAACACATGTTACTAGCACAAGTGACTCGCAAACTAATTCACGAAACCAACATAGAAGTTACCTCAATTTCAAGGTTTAGGAAAACAAGAGGTTGATCAAGTCTCAAATTCCCTATAAGTTAATGTGATGCCTAATACACCACACAGCACTTGGCTCTATTAAACTTCACATTTGTCATAAATATTGACAGTACATCAAATTACTAAGACTTCGAAATCAATTCTCAATTTAAACAACTTGAACTCTTGAAACTGGCATCTGCACCATAGATTCAATCAATCTGTTTACAGATTTAACTATCCTTCCAACTCTCGTTCTAACAGGTTTGACAAGATCAGCATGAGCATTTTCAGCATCCCTCAATGATGGATCACTGCACAGTAAGTCAGGAGAGTCAGGTAAGTTTTGTGCAATTTCATTTGAATCTTGCTCATGTTTTTCATTTGTAGGCAACCCATTGGCAGCACCAAGAAATTATATGATATCTGCATCCACTGTGTCTACCACATCCAAATGAAAAGAATTATCCAAGTCTCCAGGTAAAGTCACATGAACCACAGGGTTGAGGTCTGGTTCACAAGCAGGAAGTGGGTCTGAATAGTCAGGGGAAGACTGAATTGAACCCTCAGTAAACGAAACAGCAGACAAGTCTTTGCTTGAATCATACAAGTTGGGTCACTCAGGCTCACTTTAGGTTTTTTCCTGATCCACTCCACTCTGATCAGACTCCACAATGATCAACTGATTATATTCACTGGTACTTCGCTCTTCATTCATACCAACAATTAGCAAGAAATTCACTTCTAGCAGAAGATTCCTATGCACAACTTTAGTGCGGCCTGCTGCATCCTTTATTCTATAAACATGGATGTCAGGATTCACTTCAACAACAGTAAACACTGTTGAATAGTCGCATTGCAAGCAAATGTGAGAGTCTGGATCTGTTGAGGCCATTGACATTTCACTTTCAAAGGAAGCGATCAAAGCATGTTACCCAAGGTTCTGTTGAAGTGCTCCGTGCCACCATTGCCCATTGGGTGGTAAGCTGTTGTCTGAGATTTTGCGACACCAGCTAGACGAAGAAGTTCAGCTAAAAGGTTACTCTCGAAATTGGTGCCTTGGTCAGAGTGTATGCGTTCTGGAAACCCGTAGATACAAAACACATTGTCCCAAAGCTTTCTCGCAACTTGCTTTGCTGTTTGTTTGGAGCAAGGGAATGCGTGAGCAAGCTTGGTGAAGTGGTCAGTAACTACGAGGACATCCACCGAACATTGTTTGCTATTTTCTGCTGACTAAAAATCTATGCACACCAACTTCATTGGGGCTGTTCTCTTGATATTCTCCAACGGGGCACAGGCAGCAGGTTTAGGTGTCTTTGCAAGGACGCACCTTTGACAGCATTTAACATATTCTCTGATATTCTTTTCCATATCAGGCCAATAAAAGCGTTGTCTTGCAAGTGAAATAGTACGGTCCTGCCCTTGATGGCCTGCGAGATCATGGATACCAGACAGAGCTTTGTTCCTCAGACTATCAGGCAGCACGTACTGTAATCTTTTCCTTTTAGTCAGAGGATCTTTCATCTCTAACTTCCAACTTATCCCACTGCTTCAACAGTCTTACCACTTGAGCACTTGCACTATGCTTTTCTCTTCTTGATGGACGTCTCCGTCTAATCAAGAATGACAACACTTTGGATATTGTCAGATCTTCCTGTTGACTGTTCTTGAGCTCCTGGGCAGAGAGCACTGGTAAAGTCTCCTGACAACCCATATCATCTGAACATGATGAACTAAATAAAGGGCTCTTGACTCTGCTCCATCTGACCAACTGCAGTGTGACTGACAAAGAGCTCTGACTTCATCCACGTTGTAGTCAACATTCTGCGCAAGACACTCCATGGGCTGATTTGGCTGAATTTGGCTACTGACCCTAAATACATCATGGACAGAATCTTCGGCCATCCCATTGGCCTCCTTCATCAAGAAAGAATATGGCTCATTCAACAGTCTCCGTCCAATTGGCTCAACAAAAGGGTCCCGACTTAAGGTGTCCGCCACAACATTTGCTTTTCCAGGCAAATGTTTCAGGTCAAAAGTGTATGCCGCCAGTTTTGAAACCCATCTCAACTCATAAGCATCAAGTTTTGGCTTAGTCGGAATATAGGTGAGAGGGTTATTATCCGTCCATATGGTAAATTTGTGGCCTTTCAGCCAATGGCTGAACTTCTCACATACACTCCACTTTAGAGCCATAAATTCGAGTCCATGAACATGATATCTGCGTTGCGATATACTGAGGGTCTTGCTTGCAAAAGCAATGGGTCTGGATCGTAGTTCATCTTTTGAAACTTGTGATAATACAGCCCCTAGCCCCTAAAATTAGGCATTAACAGAAAGAATGAAGGGCTCATTGAAGTCAGGATGAGCAAGCATGACACACTCCAGTAAAGCAGCCTTAAGTTTGTCAAAAGCGACTTGATACTCTGTAGTCCAATCCACAGGGGTAAGTTAACGGTAAGTGCCTTGAAATTTCCTGTCCTTAGACAACTTCCCTCTTCTTTTCTGTCCAGCTGTAAGACTGAAAAGAGGTTTAGAGATAGATGAGCAGTTAGGAATAAAGTGTTGGTAATAAAATACCATGCCTAGGCAATACTTCATCCTTTTGACAGAAGGTGTGCAGCCATCATTATCCATCAGATTTTGTGCTGTTATTCTTGTGATGACCTCCACTTTTGCTGGATCAACAGACACACCTCCACTGTCAATGATATGGCCAAGGAATCTTACTTGACTTTGAAGATGACATTTTTTAGGTGAAAGTTTCAGATTGTTCTACCTCAGTCTCTCAAACACTGTGTGCAGCCTGGACAGAGCCTCACTTTCAGATGGTGCAAAGACAAGAAGATCGTCAAGGTAACACAGAAGCTTTGAAAAATTTAAGTCTCCAAAAATTCTAAGCATCATTCTCATGAAGGAAGCTGGACTATTACAAAGCCCCTGAGGCATTCGATTATATTCATAAAGTCCTAGCGGTGTAGTGAAAACTGTATATTTCTTGTCCTCCTCACTCATTGCAATGTTGTAAAAGCCTGATGTGAGGTCCATTGTGCTGAAGAAGCAGTTTCCTCCAAGCGCAGCAAGGCAGTCAGCCTGGTGAGGCAAGGGGTGTGCGTCTTTTACCATTCTGGCATTTAACCACCTGAAGTCTGTGCAAATACGCAATCCACCATCCTTTTTCCACACCATCACTAATGGTGATGCATACTCACTTGAAGACTTCCTGATGATACCTTTTTCTTCCATGTCTGTGAGAACTTGCCTTAATTTTTCATAGTGGGCAGGAGGTACTTGCCTATAAGGCAAGCGGAAGGGTCGATCCTCCATCAGTCGTATGCGGTGCACATAGTCAGTAGCTGCGTTCGAAACCGCATACTCAATGAGTAGGTACTCAATTTCAATAAGTACTTACTTAACGAGGACTAAAAGAGTAGGCACTCAACAGCCAAATCTCGTTAAGTATGAATAGGATCGTACCTCATCCGCCATGTTTACGTTATCATGTGACTGATGTTAGAAGCGCAACAACTTTAAAGAAATTGCAGGTCGAATGAATCTTAATTTAAATTAATATTTTAATTTTTTAAAAATTTCACATGAATTTGTTGTTGTCTTTATTGTTTGTATAACATTTTTCATCCACAAGTAACCTGCTTAAATCTCGTTTGTTTTGCTGACTTGTTTGATTATTCAACGCAGATATATTTAACCTTCTCATTGTGCATTTGTGTGCATATAATCTCATAATACAAGAAACCCATTACATTTACGTCAGTTTTGTTAATTGTAAACGATATAACCATGTTATTCAGAGCCTGTATAAATTATAAGTTCTTTATTAATAATAATTATAACAATCCTATAATAATAATATAAATAACAGGGACAGAAGCAACTCATAGCATCAGTAACGTGACTTATATAAACTTATATAAACCTTGTGCCATCTAAACTTTTCTTGTAAAATGAACATTTTTCTCAGCCTCCAATATAGTTATTTTACTTTAATGGCAATCCAAAGAACTTATTTTTTTGCCATAAAAGTGGATTAACTGAACATACACACCAGAGCTTGCAAATTTTTTTTCGAACAGATGGCATTTAAAGGTTTTTGCATCTGAACTCTTCATATACCAGAAGATATGGAGAATTATTGTAATATTTTATTATATTGGCATCAATAGTGTGATGTTACTTACTGTAGGCCATCCAAGAGTGACGTTCATCTTTGTGTACAGTAGTGCTTTAGTCTGCTTGTTTTACATGACCACAATTTGAAGCAGGGAATTAACATTTTTATTTATTCTATACCTTAAAATATATATTTTTAATTTCAATAATGAAGGACATCTATATAAATCAAACAAATCATATATATAAATGTAACAAAATACAAATTAACATTTGTTTTATATGCCACAGCTATGCATTAATAGTCACTAGTCAAATGTAGCAAAGTGAGTACATCTTCATTTTCTGTCAAAATATGAAATAATGTATATATTATTGAAAAATTATTATTTCATTTATTGACCATAAAAGAAACATTAATATATGATTAAAAGAATGAATAAAAATAACCAAGACAAATAAGTCCACAACACATGAAACAAAGCTTTATTCAAACTTGTTCTACAATCATGTAGAACCGCATGTTCTGCTGCATCTCCACACAGCGGGGCCAGTTCTGCAGATGATCAGCAGGTGTTCATTTGTGTTCGTCATCATCATCAGCATCATCACTGCTGCAGTCAGACTAAAACGGGGTTAAGACATGAAGCTGTCCATGCCTGAGAAACCTATTCTAAAGAAGAAGAGACCACAGCAACATCTGTCAGGGTCTTGTCCAAAGCACTACAGCATCTCCAACATCATCTCCTTCATCATCTCCAGCACACTGCTGCGCTTCTTCATCCTCAATGCACAGGGCACCTGAGGATATTTCAGATCATACAAAATAAAGAAGTCATTTTAACAGACTAATGTCATTTTGTGTTCGAAAATAAAAATAAATAAATTTCTCATTATCACCTATACAAATGAACAGATAAAACAAATGAATTATGGTTTTATTTAGGTTTATTAATATTATACAGCAGTGAATGCTACATTAGCACTAACACATCACTCACTCAGGTGTCTCTTTAATGTTGTCATTTGCTGATCTGCAACACTTCTCATATATTTATGTCAGACATTTAATAATTGTCTTTTGTTTATGTAAGTTCACGTTTGAAGCGTAATGTTATGTGCTTCAAGTTCCCACATAATTATGTTTTAGAGCAAAATAAAACAAACATAACGTTACTATAAAGCATCTTTACACTGTCAGTAACTCTACAGTTCACTGTACACTACCGTTAGCTCAACACATGCGATTTAACTCAGGGGTGCGTCTCTTTGCTTTCCAGTAACTTACGTTTCAAAGCGTCCGCGTCCCGTTTTTCCTCAATATTATGACGTATCCTCTTCTCCTGCTTCTTCTTCTCCGTGCTGAAGGCTTTCCCATGGCCTCCTGGGATAGATAAGTAACCATCCGATAATACTCCGGAAGCTGGCCAGAAGCAGTACGGCATCCGGGGATTTCTCGCCTACACTTTTATGATTACTGAAGTTTCAAACGTACTTCTTTCTTCACGTACTGTTTTCTCCCATTATGTTGTGGGTGAGTATGCACATATCTAGGCAAATTGAGTATACGTACGGCCGAATCTCGCGAGGATTAAGATAATTCTCGCCTACTCTTTTTTGAACATTGTGGATTCAAACATACTCAATCGCTCGCATACTGCTTTTTCCATACCTAATAGTAGAGAAGTATGCGGTTTCGAACGCAGCCAGTGGCTTCACCACAGTCCAATGGGTGCTTGGAAAAGATGTCTTGATAATCAGCTAGTAACTGGGTAAGTTTAGATTTACAATCATCACTGATCTGACTCCAGTTGATGTCAATATCCCCAAGACCCAGGTTCAGTAGATTTTTGTCAATATGGTTAACTGCACAGGAACTACGTGAATCCTCTGATTTGTTTTCCACAGGAGTAACGTGCAGTCCCTGAAAAATCTCAAAATCTTCAGATGCAATACATGGAAACGCATCAGCTATTTTGCTGTTCCTCTTCAATGTGACCACATTATTTGTCGGATTCACAACTGTCATAGGCACCCACCTGTCACCCCAAAGTGGTGCAACAAGACGACCAACCAAAATGTCTCGAGGCAAACCTTTTGAATTGGTCGGCTCCTTTCCAACACTCAACACCTGTAAACATTGACAGGAACTGCTGATTGTCTCCATCAAACATATTGTCAGGTCTAGAAGCAATATCCCAATAATCATTGTTGTTCTTTAGCTCATGAATCAAGTGTTTAATGATATTAGAGCCCAGAATAAGATCATCACGTTGGCCAGGCACGACCAAACAAGGTGCAACACACTGAATACCAAAGAACTGGATCTCCAAATCATAGAAACCATCAGGCTGGGTTTGCTGACCTCCACAGCTGACCAAGACAATCTTTTCTCCTGAATACTTTGTTTCAGGCAAAATGCCAGCAGATCCAATTTTCTCCACAGCATGTTTACTGATTGTGCATGCCATAGAACTGGAATCAATCATTCCGTTAAAAATAACATGGCCATTGACACGAACAGGAACATAGAAAAGGCTACTGAAGGCTTCGACTTTTTGACTAGATTGTACAACTATCTTGGTGCCCTTAGGAGCACTATTACAGTTCTTCTCATAGAGCTGGGCAAGATCGCACTCTTCATGAAGGTATGTAAAATCCATACCCACATCACCCCTTCCATGATGCGGGTTCTCTAGTTTAACTGGTGAGGTGGTCTGCCAGCCTCACTGTCCAATTGATGCTGGTTACGATCAGCTCGCTGAGGGCAGTCCTTTTTCCAATGCCCAGGAGCTAAACACTTCAGACATCTGTTATCTTGTCTACAATGTGACACAGTTGAATGATCCAAAGATCTACAAACCCTGCATGGTTTGTGGTAAGTCTGAAACGTTGTAGCTTGACGATGAGGGCTAGCTTGGAATTGGGTCTGTTGAGTGACAAGACGGTCCAATAAACTCACTAGACTTTTCATGCAATCACTGTCACTGCCAGACTGCATCATGGGAGAAGGTGGAACGGACAAAGCAGGGTTAGATGCAACTGCCTCAACAACATCTGGACTCTTGAGTGCAAGCTCTACGTTCAGTTATATTCAAACTGCGTGAATTAGCGAAGGTCCTAGCTTTCCTCTCTTGCATATGTTCATCAAGTCTCACCTGTATCTCACAAGCTGACCATTTATCTGCTGATTTGAATTTGAAGACATTAGAAAGAGACTCATCTGGGCAATGCTTTTTAAACATCATGCTGATCTCATGACTTGGATCACAAATGCGCCGACCTTGTCTCTCCAGACATTCCTTTGCGACATCCATTGTCTTGTTCAGCCTGATCCAATACTCCATTGCATCTTCAGATGGCATCGGTAAAGTATTGTAAAAATCAGCTAGGGGCATACTAGAATAGGAGATTGTGCTGAAATGCTGTTTTAAAATGTCAAAGATCATGTGTGGGTTATTGGTGCAGTCAGCAGATGTGTTATTACGCTATTCAAATCTCACTACATCACATGCTTTCCCCATTAGTGTATCCAATATTTCTTGCGACTGCTCATCAATTGGAATAGCACGTTTCCTCAGATACAGGGACATGAGATTTTCCCACTCTTGTACAGTAAGTTTATCTGAGCCATCACCCCTAAATATTGGTGGCTCATTTACATCTGACTGCATCACTAGTTTGACATTAGACAGTGTCATTTCAGTTGGCTGTTCAGGATTACTACAGTGTGTACTGTTATCAGAAAGTAGCTGAGCATTAATGGACTGTCCCAATTTTTTTAGCTATTTTACTGATGAGTAAACTCAAATCTGGATTTTGGTTAATTGGACATGGCATGGCACGATCAACATTTCTTGTGGAAGTCAGAACAGGTGTATCAAATACTCTGCTAGTAGGCCCTGGCATCCTAGGTTCAGAAGGTATTCTGAAAAAACCCTTTTCCTACCAAACTGGTTACTCTGGTCAAACACCTCATCATCTCTTCAGCAGAGCTATTAATGCCCTCTGCCATATTGCTGTATTGAAACAATTAATTATCTTCAAACATAAATCAATAAATGAACTGAATTATTGTACTGTACAGTAGAAATCAATAATAGTAAACAGTCAGCAAATGTATTTTTTATGTCTCTGAATTCAGTTCGAAAATATGTCTCCTTGGAGAAAAAAAATATATAGTCCACCTTACTTTATATAAAATAGTCCTTTTGTCTTTGAAAAATACCTAAAACCAGTCCATGCAGCTTCCACGGCGAACGAGCAGACGTCGATCTTCAGATGGATCCTTAAAAGGTCACGGCACCATTGTAACAGGTCCCACGCGAGTGGAATCTGCTCTGCGTTGTGTTGTTGTTTCTCAATAAAGAACTCCAAACCTCTTACCGCTTGGCACTGTTTTTATTTTCTGCTTAAATGGAAAATATGTTGAAAACATGCATTCTGTGATTGCTTTATCTTCATTAAACAACCGTTTAATGTCTCCGTTAGCAGTGTTGTGCAAGTTACTTCCAAACTGTAATACATTACAGATTACTTGTTACTGTTATTTAAAAGTAATCCCTTACATTACAATATTACTGTCTCAGAATTGTAATATGTTACATTACTCTTATATTACTTTTAGTTACTTTCACCAAAATAACTCCAGAATTAGAACTTAACATTCTAAAGTGACCAAATGTACAGCAGAGCATTTTACATACAGTAGAAAGCGATATGATGTAGCAGAATGACTGTGACCTATCCAATCTACTAACAATATAGTATATAACTGGCAACGTGAAGGCTCAAGACAATGCAGGAGAGGATGACGGTCAGATTCACAAATGATCTGTTAAAAGTATGGTAGAGGTAAAGTGGTTATCTGGCAATATCTGTGAATATTCTTCCATTCATTCATTGTCTTGTCGGCTTAGTCCCTTTATTAATCCGGGGTCGCCACAGCGGAATGAACCGCCAACTTATCCAGAACAATTTTATGCAGCCCTTTTACGATGCCCTTCCAGCCGCAACCCATCTCTGGGAAACATCCTCACACTCATTCACACTCATAGACTACGGACAATTTAGCTTACCCAATTCACCTGTTCCGCATGTCTTTGGACTGTGGGGGAAACCGGAGCACCCGGAGGAAACCCATGCGAACACAGGGAAACGCCAACTGACCCATATCTGTGAATAGCTTGGCTATATTCATATTAGACACAACAGGCCTATATGTAAACTCCAATGCCATGACAAAATGCAGATTTCTTTTCTCTTCTTATTGTTGCCATTATTGTGTTCACTTTAAATTCAAGTGGCTCACAACACAAAACTGTCATGCACAAAGTGAGCATGATGAGCATAGCTTTCTCAATATAATGCTCGTGCACCGATTGCCTCTGTTGACAAAACTGCTTGTGAGCTCTCAAATATACGCTGCTCGCGTGCAAATTTTCTCACGTTTTCTCAAATATGCACTGCTCATGCACAAATTTTCTTGCGCGCTCTCAGTACACTCGCTCTGTGAGATTATATGCAGACTCGCAATTTGTCTTGTTCCCTCTTCCTTTTGTGCTTTTTGATATGATTTATATTGGTGCACTGTTTATTAACAATAACCAAAATACTAAAATAAACTTACATATAAATTGTTTTATCTAATAAACCATAACCTTTTTGGCTGTGTGTTATATGATGAGATATTTCCAGTTTTAAACACTAAAAGACAGAGAATAGACGTTGGATGTAAAGAATACGTTTTATTTTAAAAACATTTAAACATCTAAAAGGTGCACCATACTAATCAAAACAAAAACATTTAAACTAAAATATAACAAACGCAAGCAGAAATGTAACTGATAGAAAATATGGATAAACTTGATAAGGTATTACTGTATAGCCTACTGTACTATTCACTCTTCAAATAAATGTCACTATAAATCCCATTTTATCATGGCAATTAAAATAAAGTGAACTAGTCTCTGCTGTTTTCCACATTGTTGATAAGATTGTGCAGGACATTTTCCCTGTCATCCTCTTCATTTTGAGCAAAAGCTGTTCCACAGGCCCCCTGAACACACATACTGGCATGTACTATAGTAAAGTACTTCAATTAATCTGTTGTGGTAATACTATAGTTGCTATGGTAACACAAGTGTAATGTATAATAAATGACCCAATGCTGTAGTCTTTTTTTACAACATAGGGTATAATATACTACAATTCACCACACTTTACTGTAGTAAACTTTGTATTTCATTTTATGAATTCACTATTCTTAATACTACAGTATGCTGAAGCATTCATTAACAAGTTGTAAATATTACTAGCCTAAAACAGTACTATACCTAACTCTCAAAAACACTTGTATTTATTATAGAATTTACCTTAACCTGTAGGTAAATAGTGCAGCAATATACCTGTATAAACCATATCAACATTCTTGGGATAACAATTTAACAGGAGGATCTCTGGAGAGCAAAAGCACAAAAAGAGGAGGAAACACAAGGCACAAATTGTATGTCTGCATCATCTGACGGAGAGAGCAGATCATTCACACGTGAGCAGCCCAGACAGTGTTTTGAGTGCACGAGAGGAGTTTTGTTCACCACACCGGCGCGTTCGCTCGCTCGTATTACATGAATGCGCTCTCGACTTGTAATACTTACGACATTTGTCAGTGAAATAACACCAAATGCACGTACGTCCATCTCGCGAATGTCTTCTGTCATTTCCATCTATTTGCCGCTTTTCCGCAGCGCGTTAGGGCTTAATGTTACTGCGAACCAGGCTGAGCCACTAGCCCTGGACCTCAAGCTCAGAGGCTGAAATCATTCCGCGTTCAAAGAAAGAAGTTCCAATAGCCAGAGGGAGATAATGACAACACACACGTATGTTCACTCACCACGAACAGAAAATAGATCTGCGGTATTTTTTATTTGTTAATGTCTTGCGGGCGAAAAGTTTGTTGTAACGCACGCGTTACTGAACATGTACCGAGTAAAATATTACTGAAAATGTAAAAGTAATGCCTTACACTACTGCATTACTGGAAAAAGTAATATGTTACTGTAATACATTACTTTTGTAACGCATTACTCCCAACACTGTCCGTTAGCCACGAGACAACCTTCTCTCAGCTCAGAAGGAAGTGAACTGAGCAAGCGATTTCTTAAAAGAACATACATTAAACTAATCTGCTTAACTGTAACATCCCCGGCTCGTTCCTACTCACCCCAATCCAGTTTCACCACCTCATACCAGTCCCATCCAATCACGAGAACCTTCCCCCGGGTATTAACCATCTGCACCTGTTCCTCATCAGCCTGGACACTATAAACACTCACCTACTTCGTTCACTCTTCGACCGGTATTGAAGTCGTATGGTTGTCTTCACTCAAGCTCCCTCGTCTTCTCTTCTTCCATGGATGTTCCTTCTGAGTCTTCGTAACCATCGCACTGATAAAGGGAAGTGTCTTTACTATCTGACTTTGTCTGAAGATCTGTTATCACCCTCATGCACAATATGCCTGTCACCATTTACGGAGGTTTATTATGTTAACCCATGCTTTACTCTCACCGTGTTTATAAGGCGAAGACTTGTGTGGTGTTCCTCTACGATCTTCCATTCCCACTGAACTGTGTGACTGTGATTCCCCGCTGTGCTACAGCGAACAGTACTGACTTGCTCTAACACCAGCTCTACTTCAACAGTGCTGTGAGCAAGATCACCGGCACTTGAGATCTGCCTTTCATACAGCCTGTGTGATACTCCTTTGTTGCTTACTTTGAATAAACCTTGTAAAAAGATAACCATCTCTGTCTTCCTTGTCTACCAGCGTGACATTAACAAGAACTAGCATGAGACAAAATGAATACCAATGACATGAAATTTATGACAAAAATCCCACACAATACAAAAACGTACCACATAAATGGAATATATTTTGAAAACATGCATTCTGTGATTGCTTTATCTTCATTAAACAACCTGTTGGCAAACTAGGAGTAATTACAGCATGCTATATGTGCTAATCTCACTCAATGCAAACGATCACAATCATTTTCGAAATAGTTTCATAATTTCACATCACAGAGTATGTTTAGCAAAGCAACAAACATATTGAATTCAAAACACATCAAACATCAATAATATTACCGTTTAATGTCTCCATTAGCCACGAGACAACCTTTTCTCAGCTCAGAAGGAAGTGAACTGAGCGATGCACGAACGAGTATACACTCTTAAAGCGATAGTACACCTAAACAGATCCCGAAAGTCATATACATGTATGAACTCAAAACAACAAAATAACATGTATACTAATAAAAATGAAGTAAACCATAGCTATACTCAATAGAAAAAAGGATTTTGAGTAAAAATAATATAACCAAAATAACTCTGTTATACACGTCTGAGGCGTTTCCCATAGTGAAATACCTCGCTCTGTTCTCAGAGAACTGGGGTTACGCAAGTAACCTAATGTTTTTTTTTCATTTACACCAATGTATTGCAAATGTCACTAGCTTTTATTTAGTACCAGACATCATACATTTCAGACACGTACAGAAGGTTTCATCTGCTATGAGGGTTAAAAACACACTGATTAACAGTTGGTTACAATGGTTGCAATAAAAACAATATGAGGAAAACTATGGCATATTATTCAAAGACACAACAGCCTTAACTGTAACACTTCAAGTAATTTTTCTTTATTCATATGCATTAATTCCAGAGTTCCTTTGTCTCTCCAAAAGTGTACATCCAACTGGATGTACCACATGACAGGCACATGACCAAGGAGTCATGAAAAATAGTCTTGTGAGGCAATTAGTTAGGTTTCCTGTTGAAAGGCTTGTAAAGCACGATTGTTGGTTGATTAAATCATGCCCAAAATTGGTAAAGGGTCCCCAGAACATCTGTCAACAAAGTATTGGTGAAAATATCCCCCAAATCAATTGTCTCTCTGTTATCCGTGACAGTATGAGCCCTCGAATCAGTTCAAAATGACTGAGTCCAGACAATGACCTAGATTTCAGCTTTAGACTGCTTTTGATTCTGCAGTATGCCAGTGACTTCTCACACAGTTGAAGGCCTTGAGCAAACCTGTTAATAAAAGTGACACTACATGTTATACTGACAGTCTTGAGCAACTGTTTTCTGTATTGTAAAAAATATATATATATTAATAATATTAATAATAATTAAATCTGCAAGCAGTGTTGAAAGGTACCTTAAACCCAGGCTCACCACCACCCAGTGGCCTTAGGATGACAGAAAACAGTACACAATAATGATTTAAGCTTATATATATGACCCCTGAGAAAATCACTGATTTATGTTTTAACTTCCTTCTGTCAGCAGGTAGCTCTATGACTGTAACTCAATATTGGCATGTACATGTCTTCAGGAGAGGAATTTTATTGAACTAGTTATAAATTAGTTATAAATACTTCCTCTTCTGTGGTGGAACACTGGATTTTGTCAGTCCGCCAAGGACACGCACTTCAACGAATACTCTAGATCAGGGCTATTCAATTGGCGGCCCTGGCGCTCCAAATAGTGTGACCAAGACATCAAAAATAAATTTAGTTAAGCCGAAAAACGGCCACTATAGTTATGAAGTGAGGCGCGCCTGTTCAATACAGCATGAGCTGCAAGCTGCGCAGAGCGTGAGTCACCATTCAGGGTGTGGCGCGGGCAGCCAAAAATATTTGGATATGTTTGCAGAAAAGGCCTTTTGTACTATGCACTGATATCGTCAATAGGGATGCAACGATTACCCGATTTCACTATTAACTGCGCTTTAACTCTTCACAATTAATTGTAAAGGCTTCTCTAAGCCGCATTTCTGTTGCACGGAACAAAACAAAACTGCTGATGTTAAACAAGTTGGCAACTGTGCAAAGTTCCAAGTATGTACACTGAGGCTAATACGCCCGCACACCGGATTAACGCAGCAGCCGTTCCCATATCACGTCTTTTCCGCTTGCAAGTTTGTTGTGTCTAATGTAAGAAAATATGAAAATATGCGCTCACAAGCAGAGCAACGCGCTTGCGTCTTTGCGGGCGCACGCAGTAGAAAACATCTCACGGTGAGAGTTCTGCATGCCTTTCAGTGCAGTGTAAACAAAAGATATGTTAGACAAATTAATATTAAGATGATTATGTATGCATGAACGCAGATGGCAACAGCAGTTCATCTAAATAGCTCACCTAATATAAAGCTTGAATTTACATTAGACGTGATAACCGTCAAACCTTGATTATTCTTCAGACTATATAATTGTACAACCAAAATCTATAATTGTTGCATCCCTAATTGTTATGCAGTTCAAAAAAATAACATATGAATGTGTCTGAATGTAGAAGAAGCCTACTTCAGCAATGCACTGCTGTTGTTGTGCTCTGAAATACAACATTTGAATGTTTGTAAAAAAAAAAAAAAGTCTATTGTACAATGCACTCATATTATGTAGTTTCAAAATACAATATATTAACATTTTAATGTAGAAAAAGCCAATGTGGGTGTCTTAAGGAGCAAAAATACAACATATGGGCTCTTATGTTGCTGTTGTGTTATCACTCATATAGCAAGTCATATCTCTCTGGCCCTTCGTTTGGGATGCTTTTCATGAACCGGCCCCCATGACAAACTTAGGGTGCTTTCACACTTGGTTCAATTGCCTGGACCGTACCCAAGTTCGATTGTCCCCCCTTGCCACCTTCTCGGTTGGTTTGTGTTCACACTGTCTTTTTTCCTTCTGAACCCCGGTACGCTTGCGTCATAGAGCTGCTGTTTTGTTTACGGCTGTTGCTAGGTGACAGTCACGAAAGCAAAGCGCCAAAATGGAGACTTCCGCACATCGCGGTCGATTTGCTTTTACTGAATCATAAGTTTTGGACATACAGAAAGCGACTCGCGTCTGTCTGCTGCAAAAATATTATAAACATTCAGAACATCACACAGTGTCTGCAGAAGCTGTTTCTGGAGGAGACAAGCAGACATCACTGTGTATCACTGTGCTTGGCTCAGTCCCGCTAAAGGTACAATACTTGTCGCACATACACACAAACACACACACACAAATGAACGTTATGAAAACGATAGTTTGTTGTACAGTTGCCGGTTCACTTCCGCTATTTGGTACGATTGCATTCATACCAGAAGTGAATCGTATCAGAGTTCGCATGAACCGTACCCCAGACCACCTCTTTCAGGCGGACTCGGGTACGGTTCACGGGTGCGCACCCGAGTTCAGAAGACACGTTCACACTAGCTAAACGTACCGTACTATGACGTCAAACGAACCCGGGTGCGGACCAAAAGTGCTCGTGTGAAAGTACCCTAATTGAATAGCCCTTCACAATTTAACATCGCAAAGGCCTTTGGATTAGACTGGTGGAATTTACGCTCGATCTGATAAAATTTCTAGGAGGAGTTTGTTACAGTGTAAAATATGTCATTTCCCATTGCCAGCAGGTGGCGCTATGACTGTAACTAAATATTGGCATGTAAATGTGCTCAAGTCTGTACTCTTACAAAACGTGTGTATTTTGAGGCAGATCAGACAATGCATGCCTGAGTTATAACAACTTCCTGTTTTGTGGCAAAACATCAAAGTGTGAGGCCGCCATGGACATGTCCTTGGATCAATTCTAGATCTTCGCAATGTATTATCATCAAGGCCTTTAGCTGACAATACCCAAATTTGGTGTTGATCTGATAAAATCCCTAGGAGGAGTTTTGGATTTTGATCCAAGATGACACAGAACAGTGAACAATATTAATTTAAGCTGATAAATATAAATATAAAAAAAAAAAAAAAAAAAAAAATCGGAGAAAATCATTAATTTATGCCAAACTTCCTTCTGTCAGCAGGTGGCACTATATATATATATATAATTCAATATTGGCATGTAGATGTCTTCAGAAGTGACCGTCCTCCCAGACCTCATGAGCCACTGGCGAAGTGCGCCGATCCTGCGAGCTGGAAGGCTTTTCATCGCGTCCCAGACTGGTAGTATTCCAGCTGTCACATCCAGGGAAGGGGAAAAATGCTCTCTCTGAGGAGCCCGGCCCCCCACTGGGGAGAGAGCAGGTTGCCTTTTCTACGGATGGCCCGTCTCAGGAGTGCTTCGCGCTCCGTTAACCGGACTTAACGGCACCCTGGGACGGGGAGCGCTGGTTGCCTGTGAAGTGCTCGGCGCTGCCGCTGGTCGGAGACGGGCGCTCTCAGCGACAAGCAGTGGATGTGGACGGTCTTACATCCCCGCCGATGGATGGTCCATCGTATCCGACTGCACCGTCGTGAATTCCTGGGTGAATCCACAAACGGTGTCGCCGAACAGGCCAGACTGGTATATGGGGGAGTCAAGAAAGTGAACTTTGTCGACTCCGCGAATATTTTTGCCAGGTTTAGCCCGAGGTGGCGCTCCTGGACCACTAACGTGTCCATCGTCCTTCCCGGGGCACAAGCAGTGGACTTGAGGTCCGTGGAGCTCAGTCGGGTGCGGTGCGGGGCTTGTAACAAGCCTGGGTCGGAACCACCCTCGTGCAGCTGGGCCAGCGCGCGCACATGGACCCTGGCATGCAGTGTGGAAGTAGCCTTGCTCGCGGCTGTGTGGGCTCTGGTTTGGAAGGCAGATGACCAACACGCTTTGGACGGGAGATTAGGCTGATTCCAGCAGAAGGAGGCACCACGCGGGCCCGTGATTCAATCTGGGGAATCGACTTGTACTCCCTGGCTGCTCCACCATCAAGGGTGGTGAGGCGGAGGCGCACGCAAATCAGGCAGAGAAAGGTGCCCTCAAGACAGCGTGAGCCCACTGTGCACTTCTGGGAAGAAAGGGATGGGAGGATAGAAGGTCTTGCCTTTTAATCCTCCACATACACCCATCTAGTCGGTCCGACCACGGGGCTGGGGGATAAACCATCTCCAGACCCACGACCAAAACAGCCCGGGAAAGCATGGTTATCATGTTTGATTCAAGATCGGCCGCCACCGCGCTTGCTCCCGAGGGGAGGGAGCGGAGGGGGGGATATCCTTCATCAGATCATGACAGCCCAACCTCCGATGCAGCGGTGGACATCTGAGCCTCGGTATCATCAAGTGAGAGGGCGGCCATCCGAGGATGCTACCTCGAAGCTTGGATGGAGCGCGTGGAGGAGTGAGTGATCCAAAAGCCCGAGGGCGGCAGATTTACTCTCACTGTAACCCTCAGATCTGCTCAAGTGTCCACCGCGGAGCGGGGGACAACTGGGGTGGGTGGCCCTTTTGCAAGAGCTAACTGCGATTTTAACTGCGCAACAGACATGCCACAGAGTGATGGCATGCACTGCCCGTGAGCACCGCATTAACATGCTGGACCCCCAGGCATGAAACGCAGAGCTCGTGCCCATCATCCAAGGACAGGAAACCGCTGCATCCAGAAACGCACAGTCGAAGCGACGTCTTGAAAAAGACGCGATGCACGACCGTGTTGCTCTTTTAGGAAATTTGCAACAATACATACCGCTCTGGAGGACCGGACCCAAAGGACGCCAGGCAAGGGAGAAACCCAGCTCGACCATCTGCCGCTGTGTGTCACACACTCTGGACCGGGAGATCGCTCTCGCTGACTCTCTGTCTGAAACTCAGCTGGAGGAACCCTCATCGACTCTCTCAGAAGGCTGTTGAAGTCTCTGAAGTGAAAATGATGCTTTGGCTTTGCTCGCACATGTGCTCTTATAGCCAAATTAATTGCAACGAGCATCAGGTGCGCAAGCTGAAGCTGCCAACTCATTGGCATTTCATTGGCCCGTTTACATACTCTTTCAGATGATTGGCTTTCAGAATGAAATCCCCATAGTGGAAGTTTCCACATAGCATTGAAGTTCCCCTCCCGAAGGGGAAACTGTATAGTGTACATACAAAACTAACTTAAGCTAACTAAAATTATAGCAAAAACATTCTTCGTTTTCATTTTTGTAAATGTATTTAATACATACTGTAAGCCTTTTAGAAATAAATCTACTTCGGGCTGCCAGGTGTTTGACCGTACAGCACCTCAGAGTCTTGTAACATACAGTCTGGAGGTAAAATTCCATTATAATCCCTAAAAGAGGTCTGGGTTCCTTTCTACGTGAGTTTATGACCCCTGGTGCCAGCATGTCTGTCACTCTGTGACCTTATCTTATATGTCCCTTCTTCTCAGGGTGGATCCTCATAAGAGTGTCCCCAAGATAAAGGAAATCTCCCGCTCAAACTTTGCCATGAAACCATTGGTCAGTCAGTAAAAGATGGGTGTGACTTGACCCATAGCTAAAACCCATCTACTCCCCAAAACCGGAGCAGGAAGTTCTCGGCAGAGGGTCACCGTAGAAGTGCCCTTGATGGGGCAGACCGCGTTTCTGTACCTACTTGACTTGCCTGAGTCCACTTTTCTTATTTTCTGGCAAATTAAACTCAGTTTAAAGTTTGCATCTCACGTATCCTCTGATCTGCATCGCAAGCTCTACGCATCAAGAAAGATCTTCTTAAAAGACTCCATCTTCCATGCATCAGAGAAACTCACACAACGAGAGACAGTTAACAAGTGTTAAGCACTTATACACAAACAACTTACTTTTTACATGCCTGATACCCCCTCTGATTCGAAATAAACCAATATATAGGGAGTTATTCAGATACTAGATCAGTACACTGAGATCAGATTTGAGAACCGGTGAACCGATAATATTGCGGATGCGTGATATAGTGAAGAAAGATTTTGCGGACCCCCATTGGGAAGGAGAAAAAAAAACTGGCTTCAGTGGGAGCGGACACTGCTGTGGCAGAGATGAAATGCATATGTGAACTCCAGAACTCCTCCTGCTGAGGCAGTAATCTGCAGTGATGTAATAGGTTATCTATATTGGAAGAAATGAGTCTGCCACGACCCAACTTCCACTCTAAATGGTGAATTGATGCTAATTTCCCAAAAGGGCTGACTTATGAGAGAAAAGAGAAGTCAACAGTTTGTTGTCTCTGCATTATTTGAGGTGACTACATCTCGACCAAATGGTAACAATTGTAGAATGGGGATGGGTGTGGTACACAGAGAACCATCTCATCAATGGTGTTGAAACGGTATAAACATAGAGATAGAGAATACAGCTGGGTCAACAGCCAAGGAGCAACTTCATTTACATTTAAAGGCAAAAGCTAAAACAGTATAACAGTATTCAGTTTTAGCAGGAGTTCTTAAGTCTATTTTATACAATTTTGTTTAAGATTCTAATGAAACTGAACTAACCCGACGTAGTGTGGTAGCAGAATTGTATTGAATTGTTGTTTCTAAAGTAATTGAAGCAAAGGGCTGAAGTTTAGGTTTCTAAAATAACTGAAACTTAGTGTTGATCTGTAATAATTCTAGTGGCAGAATTGTATTGCAATTGTTGTTTCCAAAGTAATTGAAACAAAGTTATACGTTTCTAACATAAGTGAAACTGATTTTTCATAAACTGAAGTTTTCATAATTCTTTGGAAATTCTAAAGTAACTGAATTGATTTGACGCAGTGTGGTCTCAAACAAACAAAAAAAAAAATAATAATTATATTTGGTAGGGTGTCTGAAACTGTTAAAGATATTTTTTCCTGAGGTTTTGCCTAATGTTATGTAGCAGTGTTTTAATTGTTGAATTACAACACAAAGGACTGATGTAGATTGGTTTTATCTAATAACTTAGATAAATATTTGAAACTGTTTTGAGTGTAGTTTAGAATTTGAGGCCTGATGAAGTGTGGCTATGTTCAATAGACACTGAAGTACAGACATTTTGATGGTCTTGTTTTTTTTTTTATTCATTTGCACAGGAGCAGTGAATAATTGTACCAACAAGTATTAAAATAACTTGATAGTGTTCAGTCAAATGTTCAGTCAGTAAAGAAATAAAATCTATTGAATTACTGAAGAGAAGTTAAGATTGTGAAAATGGAAGAGATGATGGTTAAATACATTGGTAATCATGGCACAATTGGAATTTTTGATGGTATAGAGAAAGTCGTAGATAAGCCATATGAATGGGCTGTCTCTAAATTTGAAAAATTTTCCAAAATGCCAATGCACTTAGAGCTGTTTCTGCATCATACAAGGTAACTAGAAAGAGAGTAGTGGAGTTAGAAGCTGAAAATGAGAGACTCAGTGTTGGGGTAATTGCTTCAAAATATTACCAGGTTAGTGAAACATTATGGAAGGAAGAGAAGATAAGAATGCAGAATGAGATTGCACGTCTAAAAACTCATAAAAACTTGTTGGCATCATCTGTAGAAACATTCTACAGTAATTTGGGACAAGCATGGGCTACTTGTAACTTCTTCATAAAGAATAGCCTAACAGGAGGGTTTAACCCAAATGAACTAGAAGCTGTGATTGCAAATATTGGAAAATTTGATCCTACTGAACAAGATCCTTTAGATTTCCTAAAGAAGTTAGAGGAATATGCCGAGGTGTACAAATATACAGATGGTGATGCATGTGTGTTGCTAAGAATGTGCTTGCCTGAAACTTTGTCTGGGGCTTTATCTCAGAAAGTAAAAGACAAAACTGCAAACAAGTCAGAGAGGAAACAGGCACTGCTTGAAGTCTTAGGTGTGATGTCTGTTAACTGGGATAAAATATCTGAGACACACTTGAAGAAAGGGGAACACCCAAGAGCATTTTCTGAACGATTGTTGGAGATGTTTAAAACATTCAGTGGCAATCCTGATATTACTCATGATGACGTCAGTTTCAAGTCTGCTTTGATTAACCCTCAGGGGTCTAAGGGTGTTTTGGGACTGTGGAGAAGTTTTGACATGCACTGACATTTGTGTTGTTTTCAGTATCTTAAAAAAATATTAATGGCTAATGTGTGATAACACTGTAAACAGCACAAGCTGGGCTACAATAACACCTAAGCAGCATGTTTGTATGTGTTTGTGTTTTTGAGAAAGAAGTGTTTATGCGTGGCTAGTGAAAAACTAAAATTTTGAAGTCACTGAAACAAGGCCGTGAAACACATAGAGAACATTTGTTCACAAGACTTTTGAGAACTGGATCTTGTAGCCTAGTGTTTTTGCTTCAAAATGATGTGAGAATCATCTTGTTTACTTGCTCACAGAAAACAATATATTGAATTACATTTTCTAAGTCACTTTTTGAGAGTAAATGGTCTATGCGAGAAGGCGTGAACTATCATTACTAATGCAGTGAGTCACACCTGAGAAGACAAAGACCTGCATAATGAGCTGCATAATGAGCCATCAGACAGGTATGTGACCAGGGAAGAGTTTCAAGAAAGAATCTGAGAAAAAAATAAGTTTCCTATTTTTTTTTTTTGCAGTTTATTATAAATATATTTAACTATCACACAAAATAACTTGAGATTCACTTGTGAGAATCAGTACACTTTATAAAACTCTATAAACTTACATATAGCAAATCTAAGTTACGTATAACATACGTAAAGTTACTTATAAATACACTTTGCATAAAACTTAAGGCATGCACTTAATTATACACATGGAACATTGTGTACAGAATACACATTCAGGGCAAAATCAACAATGTAAATATGAAGAGTGTAAGATAATAAAGGGTGTAAGGTTTGTAAAAGCCCAGTGTGAGCATCACATGGTCTTAGCTGTACAGGAAGGAATCTCAGAGCCTGTGGAGCCAGGTCAGCATCAGTCCCTCTTTACTGCTGTTGTTTTCACATCTGGAAAAAAAATAAGCAAGCTTATTACATAAACTACATTATTAACATTTTTTTGTGATGTTCACTGATACTAGTACTAATTTACCTAATAAACTCAGTTACCACATAGGGATTATAAACTGAACAGCACCTGTTTTGTAAACAACTGTCAGTAAATTTTCACAATAGCTTAGCATATGCATACTTGATGGGAGAACAGAATGCAAATAACAAAGTAACTATATTTTAACACTATCAACCACAAATAAGTTTACCATACTCACATGAAAAACATTATTAGTATTTTATAGTGAATATTACAGTTGTTTTGAAATATACTATAGTAAAGTATTAAAATAATTTGTTTTATTACTTTAATAGTTGCTGCGGTAATATAACCACTAGCCTATGGTAATATACACATATAATAATAATAATAATAATAATAATAATATGTTATAGAATACAGTTTGTACAGCAATGAAACTATAAGTGGCATGTAAGGACATATTTCATATAAATCGAGAAGGTAAGAATAAAAGACTTACTCCACAGGAATTCTATCCTCTGCTGGGTCTAGACGTTCTTCAAAATGTATGCATTCATCATCAGTCGCACTCTTCCTCTGAGGAGAAAGTAAACTCGTCGCTGTTCAATGCCGTGCTTCTTCCCTCGTGTAGCGTGCCATCATTCAAACGAAAGTAACTATAATAAAGCTTGTGGTTTGATGCCATGTCTCGGGGAGCGTGTACATTTTTACCTGGCTCACCTCAGTTCATTTCCATATGAACTGCGTGCTCATTAAGGGCGGGATCACGTTCGCTGTAATGAGGCGACATGAAAATCCGTACCAGCCTCTACTTTTATACGGATTACATGAAAAGAGATTATTTGTTTTCGACTTGAATTGGTTAATGCAAAAGTAGACATATCAAGCTTTTCATAGATACATCTTTCATGCCTCTTTGTTGAGTTTTCGCTGAGTTTCAGTTCATTTTAATGACGTGCTTTTCCTGACACTGTACATGTTGCGTGCGTCTCGTGCACACGATTGTAATAACAAAGCCTCGTGGGCGTGGTCGCATTACCTATAATGAGCTCAGGACGAGAAAATAGACATTGCGCTGGTTTCACACTGATTACTTTATCAAACAATATTTGTTTTCAACATGCACTCACTGCGTTTAAAAGTAGACACTTCAAGCTTTCTACAGATATGTGTCTCATGTCTGTGTGTTACGTTTTGGCGGAGTTTCAGTGCTTTTTACTGACGCGTTTATGAAAACAGTTCACGGAGAGAGAAAAGACAGATTGCCTTCACTGTTTATTATCCTTATTTTGCAAAAGCACAGACGTTTGTTGTCATAGTGAGTGTACACAATAAAAACTAGACACCTAACAGATTCGATTGATATATTGATCTTATCTGTACGATCAAAACTGAAAGTGAAATTTAGGTTCATTTCAGCGTTATGAGATGAAGACTTGTCAAAACGCGTATACGCGGGCTTCGACCCCAGAGGGTTAATAAGTGTGACCCACTCACAATGCTTGTGACACCACTCTCTGATTATAATGACATTATTGGTAAAATACCACAGTTTTACAACAATAATGCAAATTCACAGAGGCAAATGAAAGATGTGAGACATCCCATTGCTGCATTTGCAAGCAGAGAATATTCAAGCTCATCCAATGTTTTCCATCACAGAGCAAGGACATTTACACATGTAAATGCAGAGGGTGTTGTTCTTTGTTATGCATGTGGAAAGGCTGGTCACATTGTGAGGAATTGCCAGGACAGTGCAAAATCTCAAAGCATTGTTTGTCATACATGTGGAAAAAATGGCCACATAGCAAGACATTGTTTAGAGGAAAGACCAGGGAGTTGTTTGTTTCAGATCTTAAATTATGGGATGCAAGGCAATACAGTGTCATGTTTCTGTCAAAAGAAAGACAAGTTATAAAGATTTACATAAGAAAATAGCCAGCCTAGAAAACCAGCTGGAATAGTTGAAAGGAATAAAGGAAGGGCCCATTCACACCTTTTCAGACAAATCACTGCATGAAAATGACTGTAACTCAGTCTCAAGCAGATGCTGATGTGAATTGGAGGAATTGTTTCATGATAGTACAATATTTTAGAAAGATATTTTTACTATCAAAAGGGGGGTGATTCTGTATAATTTCTGAGAAATTATTTTTAAATTATATTGATTGCTTAAATGTAACTTGTGATACATGTTTGAATGTATTTTTTTTTAAAATAAGGATTTTACTGTTGTGTGATGCTTGTATGTGAGAAGATTCTTGTGGGGGAACGGGGGGGGGGGGCAACCTCTTCTTTTTATTCTCATTTCAGATTGAAAGGTGTGGTGGAAGATGATCCAGTCATGGGTGAGACAAGCAGGCCAGTATGACCAGTGGCGGAGATGATATTATGCAAAGAACAAGGTTCTTCAAGAGAACAGAGAGATTCAAAACCACAGGCTGGCCCAGTATTGATCAGAACGTTCATGCCCTGATAAAAGCCAGAAACCAAGAAGCCTTGATCACAGAAACAAACAGAGATCCAAAGCTCCAGGCCCAGCATCAATTAGAATTTTCAAGATCCAGATGATCCATCTAGAAACTCAGAGATGGCAAAGAAGATCAAGAAACCAAGAGATGCCACTGACATTAACCCCCATGGATCGAAGTCCGAGTATACGCGTTTTGACATGAAAACGCAGAAAAAAACTTAAATTACACTTTCAGTTTTGATCATACAGATATGAGCAATACATCAATCGGATCTGTTAGGTCTCTAGTTTTGTTTTTGTGTACACTCGCAATAACAACAAAAGTGTGTGCTTTTGCGAAATAAGGAAAATAAACAGTGAAGACACTTTCTCTTTTCTCTCTCCGTGAACTGTTTTTACAAACGCGTCAGTAATATGCACTGCAACTCCGCGAAAACTAAACACACAGACATGAGACATATATCTATAGAAAGCTTGAAGTGTCTACTTTTAAATACATGTTGAAAACAAATATTGTTTGATAAAGTAATCAGTATGAAACCAACGCTATGTCTAGTTTCTCTATCGGAGCTCACGTGAGACTCGCGCGACATGTAAACTGAGGTCAGAAAAAAACAGCGGAATCTTCACAAATACATGAGACATACACATGATAGACATACCTGCATAAAGCTTGGAGGGTGAACTTTCCAACTAATTTTGAAAGCAAATGTTGTCTCGCTAGGTAATCCATACAATTCTCCCGGCAGAGCGAGCATCACGCCGGCTTTTCCCACTTCCACCATTAATACAAACAATGACGTAGGCTGCCCACACGCCCACAGCGCGCTGGCTAGAATGTGACGCATGTTATACGTGTTATTAATTACATTTTAATTTATTTTACCGTAGTTGAACCTGTTAAAGTTTGGAAAAGTTAACTAAGGCTGCAACTATTTGGGCAAAATATATATAAAAGGTCTTCAAATATTATTTTTTGTCATGATGCCAGAGTCATTCAGAAATTATTATTAAATGCTGGATTAATGCACAAGAAAGTTGTGCAAACAACAGTTTTGCAAACACGTTTTATACCATTTCAATTATTTCCCTCCATTTATCAGTGAATATAGGCAATGTATTTGATGCATTTAAACAAAACAGATTTATTAAACAGATATATTTATTAAAATAATATTTTAGTCACCAAATATATTCAGAAATTGAAAGATAATACAATAAAATTCAAGCAAAATATTGAAAAAAATTACAACCTACAAAATTTTAACTAAATGTAACAAGCATTAGTTTGGGCTAGCTTTTGCAGATGGACATTGCTTTACAATGTCCTTGAAGGGTGAGTGGGGGAGTGTCTTTTGTCTCTCCATGTGTGAATTATTCATGACCATTGTCACTCATGACCCGAGATGAGCCGAACAAACTTAAAATGTAAATCTTTGTAATGTTTCCTTTGAATGAGAGAATAAAATAATTTTTACATAATTGTGAAGTAAATATTCTAGCCTACCAGACCGGTTACTCAAAAGTCCTGCTCAAGCACATTTAGTGTGTTTTGTGTACCTTATTTCAGCTACATTTTTTTTCTTCAAATCTTACTAACCACGCATAATATTTTTTTTCTAAAACACAAAAGCATGTACATCAATAATTGTCACATATTGTTGCAGCACAGTTTGTGCTGAATACAAATAAAATATATGTTGGCCAATACCATGTAACAAGTAGCTGAAATTAGCACAAATGTCAGGGCATGTCAAAACATCTCAGGGACCCCAAAATCACCTCAGACCCCTGAGGGTTAAGAACCAAGAGATGTGGATGAGATTAAGAACCCGGAGACGCTGATGAAGTTCTAGAAACCCAGAGACACAGAAAAGTTAGAACAGCACAAAATGGAATACAAGTGACTGCTTTTTCAAGAAAGACTTGTTGTCCAGCTGTAAAGACTGATGTCACAAATATACACAGGAGACCCAAATGCAAGTGAATGCAAGATGATTTATTAATAGAGATAACAAGAGTCACAACTGGTAGTGATCTCACCAGATATAGAGGAATTGTGTAGAGCAAGGGTGCTCCTCACAAGGAATCCAACACGCTAAACAGCGGTAATAGTTCATCCGAGAAACAGATCCGAAGTGAAGTCTCTCACTGATATCTTACCAGATATCGAGGGAAGGGGAGGTTAGTGCTTTGGAGCAACTCTCAAGGAAATCGACACGCTTACCAGCGGTAATAGTACAAGAAGAACAGATAGATCCACAACCGTGACAGTACTCCTGGCGCTCCCAGTAGAGCCTACCTGGCGATTGTAATCATCGATAAGAGAGTGATCCAATATGTCCCCAGCAGGAACCTAACTTCTCTCCTCAGGACCGTAACCTTCCCAGTCCACGAAGTACTGGAATCCTCGTACCCTCCGTCTTGAGTCTAGAATGCGCTTAACCGAATAAGTATTCTCCCCTTCTACGAGACGCGGGGAGGTTGGGGACCGGAGTATGCGGATTAATGGCCGTATGAAAAACGGGCTTAACTTTGGATAGATGGAACACGGGATGAACCCTCCTGTACGCTGGAGGTAATTTAAGGTGGATTGCCACAGGACTAATGATTTTTATGACAATGAATGGGCCGATGAATTTAGGAGCAAGTTTATTACAAACGGTGCAAAGAGTTTCTTGAAGAAAGCCACACTTTTTGACCGACAACGTAAACGGGAGGCTTAGACCGGTGGCGAGTTTATTACAAACGGTGTGAAGAATTTCTTGAAGAAAGCCACACTTTTTAGCCTTGGTGCGCTCGCCCACCTGGAGGAGGGTCTGTCTGGCCCTGCTCCAGGTGTGGCGGCACCTCTGAAGAAAGGCGTGAGCGGAGGGGACCGCGGCTTCAGATTCCAGACTGGGAACAAATGGTGCCTGGTAACCTAAACTACACTGAAACGGAGTGAGGCCCGTGGCTGACACTGGTAATGATTTATGTGCATACTCAACCCATGTGAGCTGCTGGCTCCAGGAAGCGGGATTCTGAGAAACCAAACATCGCAATGTGCGTTCAAGATCCTGGTTGGCTTTTTCGGTCTGACCGTTACTCTGGGGATGAAACCCAGATGAAAGACTAACAGTGGCCCCCAATAATCGACAAAACTCTCTCCAAAACTTGGAAACAAACTGAGGACCCCTGTCAGAAACCACGTCCGTCGGCAGGCCATGAATGCAAAAGACATGATTAACGACCGCAAACCGCTGTCTCTCTGGCTGAAGGTAATTTGGGCAGAGGGATGAAATGAGCCGCCTTCGAGAACCAGTCCACCATGGTTAAAACCACCATGTTGCCGTTCGAGGATGGAAGGCTCGTAACGAAATCTAACGAGATGTGGGACCAGGGTCTCGAAGGCACTGACAGCGGCTGAAGAAGTCCATCGGGAGGGCGATTGGAAGTCTTAGAAACTGCACAAACAGAACAAGCCAAGCCAAAATCACGCACATCACGAGTCATAACTGGCCACCAGAATCGTTGTTTAACAGCAAAAGAGGAATGGAGGAATGTCCCCACCGGATAACGTCAACCGAAGTTCCTCTGGCACGAATAACTGACCCGGTGGGCATCCGATCGGAGGCGTTACCCCTTCTGAGGCTGCGCGAACCTTCGACTCGATCTCCCATGTCATGCTGGAAACAAAAATCTTCTGTGGGACAATGGGGTCAATGCGCGCTCCGAAAAATCAAAAACAACTCATGATTACCAATATCATAATTTCTCTCTGCCGGTAATAATCGATGGGAGTAAAACGCGCATGGGTGGACCTTGCCATCCGAGGAGGAGCGCTGGGACAGGATGGCTTCGACCCCCACCTCTGACGCCTCTACCTCCACCACAAACTGCCGGGAGGGATCAGGGGCTATAAGGATGCGGGCTGAAACGAAGCAACCTTTCAGTTTAGCAAACGCGGTTTCGGCTGCGCTGGACCACCTGAATGGCGTTTTGGAAGAGGTCAAGGCGGTCAGAGGTGTGGCGAGCTGGCCGAAATTGCGAATAAATCACCGGTAAAAATTGGCAAATCCCAGAAACCTCTGTAGGGCCTTACGGGAATCTGGAGTTGGCCAATCTACCACATCCTGACTCTTCTCTGGATCCATGCGCATCCCCTCGACTGACACGATATTCCCTAGAAGAGGAACCGACTGTGCATGAAAAACGGATGTCTCTGCCTTGACATAAAGACCATTCTCTAACAGCCGCTGAAGCACTCGTCTGACGTGCTGAACATGTTCCTGGAGAGAATGAGAAAATATCAGTATGTCATCCAGGTAAACATAGATAAACTGATCTATCATATCTCTCAGCACGTCATTGATGAGGGCCTGGAAAACAGCCGGAGCGTTGGAAGGACAGAAGGGCAGAACGCAGTACTCAAAATGCCCTCTAGGGGTGTTAAACGCTGTTTTCCACTCATCCCCCGCCCTTATGCGGACCAAATGATATGCATTGCGGAGATCTAGTTTTGTGAAAGATTTCGCCCCCTGCAGACATTTAAAGGCTAAAGACATCAACGGCAAAGGATAAGTATTCTTTACCGTGATGTTGTTCAGCCCCAGATAGTCAATGCAAGGATGAAGGGAACCATCCTTCTTTTTCACAAAAAAAAATCCCGCCCCCGCCGGTGAAGAAGAGGGACGGATGATCTTGGCTGCTAGAGAATCAGAAATATATTTCTCCATGGCCTCCCTCTCTGGAGCAGAAAGCGAGTATAATTTGCCTTTAGGCGGAGTAGTAACTCGGCCATGTTTCTAAGCGGAGTTAAAATTTTGCAGTCAAAGAAGACTCTCTTGCTCCCCCCTCGTCTCCTCCTTAATTAAGTAATGCCCGAAGCTTAATTTCAATACACACTCTTCTTCCCCTTTTACAACAAAGAACGTGTTGTTGCCCCAGTTACTAAGTAATGGCCCATCAGGAAATTCTGGCCATTCGCGATCCACATGACTGGGATAATTGAATCACAAACCCAATGGAAGACAGAGGCGTTTGTCTGTCTCCATATGTGCGGCCTCCCCCCCCCAGAGAGACTGGAGGAAAAGAACCCAGTATTATTCTCTGAACAAAGGCCCACGCGATTTTCGGACATTTCACATTTAAAAGTGTGTTTTGCTTTAATGTTTTATTGCTAATAGTTTTGTATGTTTTACTATGCATGTAAGCAAGTGTTTTTACCATATTGTTGCATGTAATTAAAACAATGCAGCGTGTGGCACGCACATAATTAACTGTATGTGATAAGGGCCCATAGTGTTTGATGTCAAACTGTTGATCTCAGAACTTAGGAAACATTGATGGAAATGATAAAACTGTATCTCCAATTAGTAGTTAATTACAGAGTTTCATTGAGTTTTTGATAACAGTAAATTAAGTTTTATTTTAAATGCGTGAGCACAGATGCCCCCTCCCTGGGCGTGAACAACTAGGAAGAAGAGAGGTATGACCTCCCTCAGTAGCCACGGCTATTGGACGATCATGGAGTAGGCTGGCTTAAGTCCTGCCCACTATAAAACCCTCAACTTGCAAACTTTATCGGCTTTCGCTTGGTTTTCACGAGGGGTTTCTACGCACAAACTTTGTGTTGCACGCTTCCCGCCTTTACAACACGCCGCCGGACAGTGCTCTTTGAAGAATCACCCCGCAAGACCTGCGTCTGTCCGCAGTAACATCACCACGGCAACGAGACCCGTTCACAGGAGCCCACGCTTTCACTCCTTACTGAAGCTGGTGTTCATTAAGTTTAACAGTAAATCCTAGTCAGATTCTCTGCTTGGTGGTTTTCTAAGGTTGCAATGCTAAGAACATATCACGTGCGAGACGTTTGGGACTCTTAGTTGTTCATTCTCAGTCATTCAACTCATTCCAGAACTGTGTGTGTGTGCATCTTTGTGTTTGTTTGTTTTACGTAGAGTAGCTTACTGTGTGTGTAGCTTAATAAACTTGTGTTTTATTTTAAGATCCTTGTCGGAGTTTTTATGTGTTTTTAAGTTACTGCCTCAGCTATATGGTCTAGCTACCTTGCTTGTGAAACTCTGTTTATATTGTTATTTTGGCCAAGTATTAATATAACATAGATTTACTAAAGATAAAGTTACGTTGCTTACTTCTATTAGGGTGGACCAATAGATGACGCAAGCGTGGTAACCTAATTTTGACTGTGAGCCAGTCGTTTGAATCTTTTGATTCAATCCCCGAGAATTAATATAAATTAATTCAAACTTATGAGCTAATTCTTAAAGTACCGGACATATTAGATGGTCCAGGCACTACAGTGGATGACGTCACAAGATGGCGAGCTCCCAGCAAACTTCGTTGTGTTTTGTATGTTTTTCTTGTATTTTTGTTGTTTTTCGTGCTGGATGTACACACTCTTATTGCCTACGACAAACACACACTTCGGGAAATTGGCTCCCTCGTCGCACACCGAAGACCGGACTTTGAGTTCCTCAACGACGCTCTGTTTACAAACACAACAACAGAGCCCTTTGTCTGGACCACACAACCGAGCCGGCGCCGCAAACGCAGCCGAAAAAGAGGGAAAAGAGCCAGCGTTCTGGTCAGACTAAGATGCCGTGGACTTCGACCTCCGCTCCCCACCATTCTGCTGGCTAACGTTCAGTCACTGGACAACAAACTTTGCGAGCTACGGGCGCGCATTTCCTTCCAACGGGAAACAAGAAACTGCTGAATTATCTGTCTTACAGAAACCTGGCTATCTGCGGAGGTACCAGACACAGCTGCTTAACTTTTCGGGGTTCTCGAAGGAACTCACAGGGAAAAGCAAAGGAGGAGGTGTTTGTTTCTTTATTAACAACTTATGGTGTGATGAGAGAAACATACACTCAGTTAGATCATTTTGTTCTCCTGATCTGGAATACCTTATGCTTCGGTGTCGACCATATTGGCTACCAAGGGAATTCACATCGGTCATAATTACGGCTGTCTACATTCATCCTCAAGCCAACACAGAGCAGGCGCTCAGGGAACTGTATGGGAGCATAAACGAGCAGGAAACCGCACACCTGGAGGCAGCGTTTATTGTTACAGGGGACTTTAACAATGCCAATCTCAGGAAAATCGCTCCAAAATACTTTCAATATATCACCACAAACACGCGTGGTGATCGTATTCTGGACGACTGCTACTCTCCGTTCCGGGATGCTTACAAATCCCTCCCCCGCCCACCATTTGGCAAATCAGATCACTCTTCTGTTCTGCTCTTGCCTGCTTACAGGCAGAAACTGAAACGGGAACCACCCACCCTCAGGACGTTTCAGAGCTGGTCAGACCAATCGGATTTCACACTTCAAGACTGTTTTGATGACGTTGACTGGGAGATGTTCCGGGCAGCTTCTGATGATGACATCGAAGTGTACTCAGACACAGTTACGTGCTTCATCAGAAAGTGCATAGAAGACCTAGTCCCAACAAAAACTGTCTGTATCTACCCTAACCAAAAACCATGGATCAATCGCGAAGTTCGAACAGCCCTATCAGTGCGAACTTCCGCCTATAAATCCAGAAATGCTGAGGAACTAAAACAAGCAAACTACAACCTCAGGAAAACGATCAAAGCAGCAAAACGTCAATACAAAGACAAGGTAGAGGGTCAATTTAACACCAATAATGCAAGGAGCATGTGGCAGGGACTTAATTACATCACGGACTTTAAAAGTAACAAATCCGCCACTGTGAACATTGCTGCGTCTCTCCCGGACGAGCTCAACTCGTTCTACGCCCGCTTTGAAGCTCAGGACTTCGCACATACACAGCGCGCCCGCTTTGAAGCCCAGGACAGCGCACACACACAGCGCGCTCCCGCGGCCGACACAGAAACCGCCAGCACACTCTCTGTTTCTGTAGCGGATGTAACGAGATCTTTCTGTCGCGTGAACATGCGAAAAGCTACGGGCCCAGATGGCATCCCTGGACGTGTACTTAAAGCATGCGCACACCAGCTAGCGGGGGTTTTCACGGACATCTTTAACCTCTCGCTCTCTCTGTCTGTGGTTCCTACATGCTTTAAGACAGCTACTATCGTGCCAATACCGAAATCAGCTAAAATCACATGCTTGAATGACTGGCGTCCGGTTGCACTGACACCCATCTTCAGCAAGTGCTTTGAGAAGCTGATTAAAAACCACATCTGCTCTGTACTGCCCGCTAACACTGACCCTCTGCAATTTGCATACAGAAACAACCGCTCCACCGATGATGCTATTGCTTTCACCTTGCACACTGCTCTGTCTCACCTGGAAAACAAAAACACATATGTGAGAATGTTGTTTGTGGACTACAGCTCAGCATTCAACACCATAGTGCCTGCCAAGCTGGTGATGAAGCTCCAGGCTCTGGGCCTACACAGCTCTTTGTGCAACTGGATCCTGGACTTCCTGTCAAGCAGACGCCAGGTGGTCAGAATGAACAACATCACCTCATCCACACTGATCCTCAACACTGGTGCTCCACAGGGCTGTGTTCTCAGCCCACTCCTGTACTCCCTGTACACACATGACTGTACATCCAAGCACAGCTCCAATGTCATCGTTAAATTTGCTGATGACACAACGGTGGTGGGCCTAATCACCGATAATGATGAGACGGCCTACAGAGAGGAGGTGCACGCTCTGACGCAGTGGTGTCAGGAAAACCACCTCTCACTCAACATCAGCAAAACCAAGGAGCTGGTGGTGGATTTCAGGAGAGAGAAGAAATAACACACTCCCATCACCATCAACGGGACACCAGTGGAGAGAGTCAGCACTTTCAAGTTTCTTGGAGTAAACATCGCTGAGGATCTGACATGGACTGCCCACACAGACGCAGTGCTGAGGAAGGCACAACAACGCCTCTTCTTCCTCAGGCGTCTCAGGAGGTTTGGAATGAGCCCCCACATCCTCCGCTCGTTCTACACCTGCACTGTGGAGAGCATCCTCACTGGCTGCATCACCACCTGGTACAGAAACAGCACCAGCAGCAATCGCAAAGGTCTACATAGGACCGTGCGTACTGCTGGACGCGTAGTAGGAGGTGAGCTTCCCTCCCTCCAGGACATCTATACCAGGAGGTGCATGAGGAAAGCCAAGAGAATCATCAGCGACTCCAGCCACCCAAGCCATAGACTTTTCTCTCTGCTACCCTCAGGCAGACGGTTCCGCAGCATCCGGTCACGCACCAGCCGACTGAAGGAAAGTTTCTTCCCTCAGACTATTAGGCTGATGAACACTTAACACACCCCACACAAACTCTTCCATAATAACACACTGCACACCATCAAGATGTAGCATGCACTGCACTTTAACAAATCCATACTTAAAACAATACTGCCTACGTATCGCTGTCAACATTGCCAATTTTACATTGTCTTGTTGTTTGTGAGTATGTTGTTGTATACTGCACTGTCTGTATCCTGCACTGTCTGTATTTTTGCACTGTCTGTATTTCGCACTGTCGTTGTATTTACACTGTCTGTATTTTGCACTGTCGTTGTATTTACACTGTCTGTATTTTGCACTGTCTGGAGCCAGCACCTAAGCTTTTCACTCTTCATAGCACACGTGCTGCTGATGATGTGACAATAAAAGTGATTTGATTTTATTTGGTACCTGGTAATAGATCTATGGCACTGTCATAGGGACGATGCGGAGGAAGAGATGCAGCCCGGGACTTACTGAACACTCCCTTCAGGTCAAGGTACTCACGAGGCACGTTTGATAGATCCATCCGTTCCTACTGCAACACAGAACGAGACACAGCAGAACAAGCAGACAATAAACAGGACTCATGACAACTCTCACTCCAAGAGAAAACAGAATTAAAACCCCAATTAATGTGAGGTTTATGCAAGACCAACCAAGGATGACCGAGAACCACAGGAGTGGCGAGCGTCTCTGTTAAGAAAAACTTAATGGTTTCAGATTGATTACCAGAAGTTATGAGTTTGATAGCACCCGTGGAATGCGTTATGGTAGGAAGAGAAATACCGCTAAGTGAGCGAACAGCAATAGGTGAGGAAAGAGAATTCACAGGAATTTTCAGCCTATAAGCCAGACTAGAATCAATAAAATTTCCTTCAGCTCCAGAATCAACGAGCGCAAGACAGTCATGAATCTCAGAATCAAAACACAGTCTTATGGGCAACGTAGTGCTGTCTGAAGAAGGTTCGTTTATAATGGCCTCACCAACCCTTAAACTCTTACCCCTGACCGGACTCTTGCATTTGACTGGACACAGGGCCACAAAATGTCCAGCGCCCCCGCAGTACATACACAGCCCTGCTGCTCAATGTCGACGTCTCTCCTCTCCGGAAAGATGAGCTCTGCCCATCTGCATGGGTTCGGTCTCGCGGACGAGTGAGGTGAAATCAGGAGCTGTTGAAGCAAAAAGAGTCTGTGTGGTTTTAGTGAACTCCCCTCTGCTGCAGTCGGGTGTCAACTCTGATGGCTAACTCAATGAGTTCATCTAAGGTCTTTGGTAAATCCATTGCGTAAATCTCATCCTTTAAATAATCCGCTGGTCCATGAAAAAATATATCCCACTGTGCTTTCATATTCCATTTACACTCGGCTGCTAGAGTATGAAAATTGATGGAGAATTCAGCCACACAGATTGTTCTGTCGAAGTTCAGCAAGCCTCCGAGCCGCCTCTCTGCCTGAAAATGCTCGGTCAAAAACAATCTTAAGTTCATCAGAAAATGTCTTAAAAGAAGCGCAACAAGGAAGTTTTCGCTCCCAAACTGTGGTACCCCAAAGAGCCGCCTTACCAGTCAGTAGGTTGATAACAAATGCCACCTTACTCTCCTCGGTGGGAAATGACGAGGGTTGTAATGTAATATATAGTGAACAGTGGTGCGATGATTCTCCTCTTGTGCAGGACTTGTGGGTGGCATGGTGGGAGGACCTTGTGAAATCGCCGTGGAACTCAATCCAGAGCTCAGTCTTTGTACCTGAGTGGTGAGCTCAGAAACTTGGGTGACCAACGCCTGGTTGGCCTGACTAGTGATCATCATTTGCTTGTCCTGTTGGTCCATACGAGCAGAACTGTGTGACAACACACTCTGGATCTCTGAGACAATTGCTGGGTCCATCATGGTCAGTCCGTTCTGTCACAAATATACACAGGAGACCCAAATGCAAGTGAATGCAAGATGATTTATTAATAGAGATAACAAGAGTCACAACTGGTAGTGATCTCACCAGATATAGAGGAATTGTGTAGAGCAAGGGTGCTCCTCACAAGGAATCCAACACGCTAAACAGCGGTAATAGTTCATCCGAGAAACAGATCCGAAATGAAGTCTCTCACTAATATCTTACCAGATATCGAGGGAAGGGGAGGTTAGTGCTATGGAGCAACTCTCAAGGAAATCGACACGCTTACCAGCGGTAATAGTTCATCCGAGAAACACATCCGGAGTGAAGTCTCTCACTGATATCTTACCAGATATCGAGGGAAGGGGAGGTTAGTGCTATGGAGCAACGCTCAAGGAAATCCACACGCTTCCCAGCGGTAATAGTTCATCAGAGCAGCAGATCCGGGGTGAAGTTTCTCACTGATATAGTTGTCATCAGTGCAAAGGTCCAAAGAGAACAGACTTATGGCAATTCACCACCAGCGGATTTAGCGAGAGTGCCTAACAGGAAGCAGACACAGAGGTGAACAAACAACGGACTGACAAACGCTATCTACAAACACTGAACATATAAAAGTGTGCGGTAATGCGCAACAGCTGTGGTTGAATGAAAACAGCTGAGTGAGATGAGTGGTAACAAGACACGTGATAACCCAGCTGATGAATGTAAACACACACACACACCACGCGGTGAAGATATACCCAAACAAACACACCCACTTCCCACATCAAAGGCCTAAAAGCCTAAGGACATCAGCCTAAAGAAAACACAGGAAAATTTGCACACAGTTTGTTGTGTAGTGAGTGCACATATGTTATCTAGTGGATACAAATGTGGTATAGGTAATGTGAATGTTTAATGTTTCTAATGTTTTCTAATGTTTGATTTTTATGAGGATGGCAACACTAGACAGAGTGAAAAAAAAGATAAAGAAAAAAAGGGAAATGCTTGCACACACAAATGCTTGTTGTGTAAGGATATATGTTGTGTAGTGAATGTACATCTGGTGTAGTTAATGCAAATGTTTAATGTTTTTATTGTTAGATTTTTAATGTGGATTTATTTTGGATTTTAATAAGGATCTCCATACTGAGAAAATGGATAGGGAGTAAAAAAAAAAAAAAAAAAAAGAACAATGTTTGCACAAAATGGACAATGCTGTGCAATGATTGTACATATGGATAAAATATGTACATGCTAAGAAAATGAACGAGAAGAAACTGCTTGCATACAAGCATACACACACACACACACACACACGCACACACAAAATTTTCTCTATTGATTGATGTTCTTGCTCCTTTGGCTTTTGACTGTAATACTTTTAAACTGATACATTAGAACATTAGATGTCATGGTTCTCATGTGCTCCTGTCCTAAACCCAACAAATTGTTCATATTTTATAGTTCCAAATTTGAAGAAGAGACTATGACAACTTGCCTAATTGGATAGAGCAATAACAAGTGTGCATGAGGTGATGACCCCAAGACGGGTAAGATTCTTTGGTGCCCAGCCAAGAACAACCTAAGCCAGGGCTTTACCGCCACTGGGCACCTGCCCATGAAGGGAGGTGTAATGTGTGAGAGAGTGGTTGTGATGCTTCTTTCTGGGCCCAAGAGCATCAGAGAGGGGACTGTAAGAAATGAGTCTGCCTCGACCCAACTTCCACTCTAAATGGTGAGTTGATGCTCATTTCCCAAAAGGGCTGACTTATGAGAGAAAAGAGAAGTCAACAGTTTGTTGTCACTGCATTGGTTGAGGTGACTACATCTCGACCAAATGGTAACAATTGTAGAATGGGGATGGGTGTGGTGCACAGAGAACCATCTCATCAATGGTGTTGAAACAGTATTAACATAGAGAGATAGAGAATACAGCTGGGTCAACAGCCAAGGAGCAACTACATTTACATCTAAAGGCAACAGCTAAAACAGTATAAAGGTTTGAGTTTAAGAATGTTCAGGGTTCATTCTGAATCCGGTGAAACCAAGGTACTGCCGTGTACTTTGAGACTGCTATGCTGAATAAACATCTTCATTGAGATTTTTTTGTCGTCCTCATCTTTTTTCTTACAATATCTATAATGATTGGAACTAAATATGAGCTCCAACGGGAGCTAATTGTGCAATGTATATGAGGGTTCCTGTGGGAGCAGTTTGCTGTGATGTAATCTGTACTGTATGTGTGCTCCTGTGGTAGCAGTTGCTGCTGTGACAGGGATCTATACAGTAGTGATGCAATTTATATATGGGCTCCAAAGGGAGCCGTCACTGTTGTGGCACAGATCAATGATTATGCAACGTATGTAATGTAATTGTAGAATGTAAAATGTAATTGAGTGGCCCAGCCAGCGCCTAGACTGAAATCTTACTGAACATTTCTGGAGAGATCTGAAAATGGCTGTACACCGTCAATTCCCATCCAACCTGATAGAGCTTACTGCAAAGAGGAATGAGCAAAAACTCCCAAAGACAGGTGTGCCAAGTTTGTGGCATCATATTCAAAAAGACATAAGGCTGTGTAGCGCCTGGACCATCTAATATGTCCGGTACTTTAAGAATTAGCTCATAAGTTCGAATTAATTGAAATTAATCCTCTGGGATTCAAATCAGATGATTCAAACGACTGCACAGTCAGAAATAGGTTATCATGTACACTTACGTCATCTATTGGTCCACCCTAATAGAAGCAAAGTAACGTTATCTTTAGTAAATCTATGTTATATTATTATTTGGCAATAACAATAACAATATACACAGGATTTCACAAGCAAGGTAGCTAGACCATGTAACTGAGGCAGTAACTTAGAAACACATAAAACACCGACCAAGATCTTAAAATGAAATAAAAGTTTATTAAGCAACACACACAGTAAACTACTCTACGTAAAACAAACAAACACAAAGATACACACACACACAGTTCTGGAATGAGTTGAATGACTGAGAATGAACAACTAAGAGTCCCAAATGTCTCGCACGTGCTAATTTCTTAGCATTGCAACCTGAGAAAACCACCAATCAGAGAATCTGACTAGGATTTACTGTTAAACTCAATTAACACCAGCTTCAGCAAGGAGTGAAAATTTGGTTTGCGTTTACTTGCGTTTTGATGACCAGTCTCACTCATCAGCTGGTTGAGAGGAAGCCCGCCGATTGGTTGCAGCGCGTTGACGTGTTGGGATGTCCTTTGTTGGAGAGGGATTTTCCTTCGTCTCCAGGAGCGTGAGATTCGTTGTCCCGGTGACGGAGAGTTTGACATCAGCAAGCGGGAAGTTGCTGAATGGGGATTCCTCCAGCGGCTTGCTCTTTGGCAGAATTACGAGACTTGGGAAGTCAGAGTTCAGAGAAGTTGAATGACTGACCGTACTGCTTGATGAGACAGTGTCCGAGTGTTCACGGGAAAGCAGTTATACGAGCAGGACAGGGTCAGACTGAGTTCATTCAAGTCGCGAACGTACACAGAAGCAGCGTGGGCTTTTGTGAACGGGGTCTCGTTGCCGTGGTAATGTTACGGCGGACAGACGCAGGCCTTACGGGGTAATTCTTCTGAGAGCGGTGTCTGACAGGTGGGTTGTAAAGGCGGGAAGCGTGCAACTCAAAGTTTGTGCATAGAAACCACTTTGACATCAAACATGATGGCCTTTATCAAATACAGTTAATTACATGCGTGACACACGCTGCAACGTTTCATTTACATGCAACACTATGGTAAAACAATTGCTTACATACATAGTAAAACGTACTATTAGCAGTAAAACATTAAAGAAAAACACACTTTTAAATGTAAAAATGTCCGAAAATTGCATTGTTCAGAGAATAATAACTGGGTTATTTCCCTGGACAGGAAAAGAGGCGGGGAGGCCGCACACCTGGAGATACACAAATGTCTCTATTTTCCATTGGGTGTGGAATTCGATTATCACAGTCATGTGAACGGCAGATGGCCCAAATGGGCACGGATAGGCTATTAATTTGTAACTGGGGTTACAACACGTCTTTGTTTTAAAAAGGGGAAGAAGAGTGTGTATTGGAATTAGGCTTCGGGCGATACTTAATTAAGAAGGAGACGAGGGGGAGCAAGAGTCTTCTCTGACTGCTGAATTTTAACTCCGCTTAGAAACATGGCTGAGTTACTACAGCTGTAATTGGTGCCAAAAGTGCATCAACAAAGTATTGAGCAAAGGCTGTGAATACTTATGTACATGTGATTTGTCAGGTTTTTTATTTTTATTAAATTTGCAACAATTTAAAAAACTTTTTTTTCACATTGTCATTATGGGGTTTTGTGTGTAGAATTTTGAGGAAACAAATGAATTTAATCAAATTTGGAATAAGGCTGTAACATAAAAAATGTGGAATTATGTTTTTGAACAAAATAAAATAACATTACTATACTATAAAGCACCTTTACACTTTCAGCAACTCAGCAGCTCAACAAATGCAATTTAACTCAGTGAAGTGTATTTTTGCTTTCCAATAACTTACATTTTAAAAATGTCCGCATCCCATTTTTCCTCAATATTAAGACGTGTCCTCTTCTCACCCTTCTTCTTCATGCCGAATGCTTTCCCATGGCCTCTTGGGATAATCTGATAAATACTCCAGAATCTGGGCTGAAGCAGTAGGGCATCCTGGGATTTCTTGCTTACTCCTTTATGATTATTGAAGTTTCAAACGTACTTCTTTCTTCATGTACTGTTTTCTCCTATAATGTTGTAGGTGACTATGCACATTAGGGGTGCAATGGTTTAAATTACACACGGTTCGGTATGTATCACGGTTTTAGGGTCATGGTTTCAGTACGGTACGGTATGTGCTATGTTTAAGAATGGCTACAGACAAACTCAAAGAAAAATATATAAATATATATATATTTATTGCGTAAGAAACAATTCAAAAATAAATCATTAGAAAAAAATACACAAAAATACAAAAAAAATCACAAGTTTTTTTTTTCACTTGCAAAACTCTACATTTTAAATGAAGACCTGTATAGTAGGTGTACTTATAACATATATTACTTTCCAAAATAAACAAAATAGCTTATGCTAATATTGGGTCGTTTTTGTTTTACATTTAAGGCCATCTAGGCTAGCTTCAAGTTTTTTTGCAAGAAAATCAGCTTGTTAACATTTTCTGTAGCAAGTCGAGATCTGCTTGCAGAGACAATGTCTACTGCAGTGGAGAACACTCTCTCACTCGGCACCGATGTTGCAGAGACACAAAGGTATTGTTTTGCAATTGTAGCAATATGTGGATACTTACTCTCATGCAACTTCCACCACACAAATTGATCTTCCTCTGCCTCAGTACAATCTTCTGCCTTGTATGAGATTACCTCCTCTTCTATGATAATGTCAAAAGTCTTTGTCTTGCCATGCGCAGTAAAAAACTGCCCAAATAGCTCTGATATTGCAGACCTCTTCTTGAGAGATTCTGGGGGCTTGTGGCTTTTAGATTACCCAGCTTCTGCTGCAACAGAGTTGCCCTGCTAAAATATTGAAACAAAAATTAAAAATAGTTAATAGTATACATTTTACGTGCAAATGTTGAATTATTTCTTAATAAAAAAAACTTTATAAAATTGTTTTTTACGGAATATATAATACCTGCTGTTGTTCAGTGATCTCTCTAACAACACTACTGCATATCTTGAGGCTCAAGGTTGCATTCAAGTAGGCCAGAGTCTTAAACCTTGGATCAAAGAATGATGCTCTATTGAGATAGTCTTGAAGGTTGGGATCTGTGTATCTGCTCTCCAAGTCCTGAATGATAACTGCCTTGGCATCTTCAGACTGTAATCTTCCAAAGGCTGCATGGATTTTAGAATCATTGTCTTCAGAGGCAAGGCATGGCATGGCAAGTTTATTTATATAGCACATTTCATACACAGTAGCAATTCAAAGTGCTTTACATAAACAAGAATAAAAAAACAAGTATAAGAAAATGACAAGGTTATAAAAAAAATGAAAAAGAAAAGAAAGACAATATACTGTAGTGCGATCTGTTGGATGTAGCACAGTGCCCATTCAGTAAAGGCACAGCTAAACAGATGTGTTTTTAGTCCTGATGGGAATGTTGGAGCACATCTGATCATCTGTTCTAGGCCATTTAGTGATTTATAGACAAGTAATAATACTTTAAAATCTATTCTGAATGTAACTGAGAGCCAGTGCAAAGACCTGAGAACAGGTGTAATGTGCTCTGATTTTCTGGTTCTGGACAGAATCCTGGCTGCAGCATTCTGAATGAGCTGCAACTGTCTGACTGTCTTTTTGGGAAGGCCCGTGAGGAGGCCGTTACAATAATCCACCCTGCTTCTGATAAAAGCATGAACAGGTTTCTCTAGGTCTTCACTGGAAACAAAGCACCTAATTCTTGCAATGTTTTTGAGATGATAGTTTTCTGATTTACTAACTGCTTTGACATGACTACTGAAACTCAGATCTGACTCCAGAGTCACACCAAGATTCTTGGCCTTATTTTTTTGTTGTTTGACCCTTAGAGCCAAGGTACGCATTCACTTTGAGAACCTCATCTCTGTTACCAAACGCAATGACTTTCTTTGTTTAACTGAGGAAAGTTTTGGCACATCCAATTGTTAATTTCATCAATGCATTGGAAGAGGGTGTCATTGGGGCTATAGTCATTAGGCAGTAAGGCTATGTAGATCTGAGTGTCATCAGCATAGCTGTGGTAGGACATTTGGTTATTTCTCATTATTTGGCTCAGAGGGAGCATATAAAGGTTGAACAGGAGAGGTGCCAGAATTGAGCCTTGTGGGACTCCACATGTCATGGGTGTCCACCGCAACCTATCATCACCTATACTGACATAGTAACCTCTCACATCAAGGTAAGATCTGAACCATTTGAGGATGGTCCCAGACAGCCCAACCCAGTTTTCCAGCCTATCCAGAAGTATGCTGTGATCGACAGTGTCAAATGCAGCACTGAGATCAAGCAATACCAGCACTGTTAGTTTGCCTGAATCTGAGGGAGGATCATTGACAGTGAAGGACTTGTTTCAGTGCTCAAAAGGGTGGTGATGGTCTTGAGGGGTTTGAGGAGATTAATTATTTCCTTCGCCAGTTTAAGTTCATTGTCAGACAACACTGCAATGTCCTTCACATTTTTCTTTACATTTTTGTCCATCAGGGCAGAGTAGATGGCAGGCTGCTGCTCCAGATATCTCTCCATCATGTCATAAATGGTATTCCATCTAGTCAAGGAGTCGTGTATTAGCTTGTGCACAGGTAGAATTAGCATTTCTTGCTTAACATTTAGGGCATGGGCAGCTGTTGTACTTTTATGAAAAAATGTTCCAACTCTTCTGTCCTTACTCAATACACGGTTAATCTGTTGAAGTGCTATTGCTTTCTTTGCCGCAAGGTTAAGAATGTGAGCAAAACATCCTATCTGTGGCCCTAGTCCAGCTGCTTCTTTTATGGCATTTACTATGTTCAGTACATTATTTGTGGTGACTGGAATGATGGTGTTCAGTCTTTCTAAATCCCAGTCTGTCAATCAGCCAAATGGCTACTTGTGTGGCTTTCAAAAAGAGGGCAAAGACGGAGCTTTCCATTTTCCAGTCTAAAATGTAATGAACTGTCACATTTAAATAACTTTTCACATTTTAAATAACACACACAGAGACACGTGAGGAAACATGACGTCAGTAAATGATTTACATACCTAGAGGTGATTGGACAGGTCTTCGCATGTGCAACACATGTGAAAGGTAATCGGAAGCATACTAAGGCTGAACTTTTTTGCTTTGTTGCAGTTGTTTTTATCACCAAAACCAATATTAATAATGGATATTCTGAACTGCGGATCACAGGGCACACCGAACCGTTGGGGGTGAACGGCATCCCTAATGCACATATCTAAGCAAATTAAGTATACGTATGGTCGAATCTCACGATTAATGTAATTCTCACCTAATCTTTTTTGAATATTGGGAATTCAAACATACTCAATTGCTCGCCTACTGCTTTTTTCATACCTAATAGTGAGGAAGTACGTGGTTTTGAATGCAGCCTTGGTGTTTGTGTGTTATGTTCCTATTGGTTAACCTTGTCATGTGACTAGTCAGGTGCTTCCTGGTGTATGTATGTGTCATGGGCTGTGTTGGAAACCGCATACTTCCCTACTACTGGGTATTGAAAAAGCAGTAGGCGAGCGATTGAGCTTGTTTGAATCCCCAATGTTCAAAAAAGAGTAGGCAAGAATTACCTTAATCCTCGCAAGATTCAGCTGTACGTTTACTTAATTTGCCTAGATATGTGCATACTCACCTACAACATAATAGGAGAAAACAGTACATGAATAAAGAAGTATGTTTGAAACTTTAGTAATCATAAAAGTGTAGGCGAGAAATGCCCAGATGCCCTACTGCTTCAGCCCAGATTCCGGAGTATTCGTCAGATGGTTACTTATCTATCCCAGGAGGCCATGGGAAAGCATTCGGCACGAAGAAGTAGGAGAAGAGGATACGTCATAATATTGAGGAAAAACTGGACGCAGACGTTTTGAGATGCAAGTTATTGGAAAGCAAAGAGACGCTTCCCTGAGTTAAGTCACATTTTTTTTTTTTTTTTATAATTATTTTTTAGGGGTTTTCACCTTTATTGTGATAGGACAGTAGGGGTTTCAAACAGGAAAGTATTGGGAGCAGAGAGAGGGGAAGGATCAGCAAAGGACCTTGAGCCGGGAATCGAACTCGGGTCGCCGTGAGCACATTTGTGCTATATGTCGGCACACAATACCACTAGGCTATTGGCACTGACGAGTTAAGTCACATTTGTTGAGCTAATGTTAGTGTACAGTGAACTGTAGAGTTGATGAAAGTGTAAAGATGCTTTATATGTTTTGTTTTGCTCTAAAACATAATTATGTGGGAAGTAAGCAAGTAACATTACGCTTCAAAGGTGAATTTACATTAAACAAAAAGACAATTACTGTATTAAATGTCTGACATACGATTAGTGTTGCAGATGAGCAAATTACAACATTAAACAGACACCTGAGCGAGTGATTTGTTTGTGCTGATATAGAATTCACTGTTTACATTAGGTACATGTAATATTAATACATCTAAATAAAACCATAATTCATCTGTTTTATGTTCATTTGTATAGGTGATAAAATAAGGACTTTATTTCTATTTATTTTCGAACACAAAATGACATTAATCTGTTAAAATTACTTTTTTATTTTGTATGATTTGTAATGTCCTCAGACTGGTACAGTGTGCATTGAGGAAGAAGAAGCGCAGCAGTGTGCTGGAGATGATGATGGAGATGATGTTGGAGATGCTGTAGTGCCGTAGACTAGACCAGAGGTTGCTGTGGTCTCTTCATCTTTAGAATCGATTTCTCAGGCATGGACAGCTTCATGTCTCAACCCCGTTTTAGTCTGACTGCAGCAGTAATGATGATGCTGATGATGACAAACATAATGAAGACCCACTGATCATCCGCAGAACTGGCCCAGCAGTGTGGCGATGCAGCAGAACATGCAGTTCTACATGATTGTAGAACGAGTTTGAATAAAGCTTTGTTTTATGTGTCGTTGACTTATTTGGGGTTATTTTTATTCATTATTTTAATCATATATTAATGTTTCTTTTTATGGTGAATAAATGAAATATTACTTTTTCAATAATATATACATTATTTCATATCTTGACTGAAAATTAAGATTACATTAACTACATTAAGGTGAATGGCTACATTTGTCTAGTGACAATTAATGCATAGCTGTGGCATATAAAACAAACTTTAATTTGTATTTTGTTTCATGTAAAATAAGCAGGTTAAAGCACTACAGCACACAAAGATGAAAGTCACTCTTGGATGGCCTACAGTAAGTAACACAACACACTATTGACGCCAATATAATAAACTATTACAATAATTCTCCATATCTTCTACTATATATATATATATATATATATATATATATATATATATATATATATATATATATATATATATATGAAGAGTTCAGATGCAAAAACCTTTAAATGCCATCTGTTCTAAAATTTTGCAAGCTCTAGTGTGTATGTTCAGTAAATCCACTCTTATGGCAAAAATAGGTTCTTTGCATTGCCTTTAAAGTGAAATAACTACAGAAATATTGGAGAGGTTTTTCATCTGAACTCTTTATATATATATATATATATATATATATATATATATATATATATATATATATATATATATATATATATATATATATATATATATCCTGGTTAACAAAAATGACAAATGTAATGGGTTTCTTTTATTATATGAGATTCTATGCACACAAATGCACAATGAGAAGGTTAAATATATTTGTGTTGAATAATCAAACGACAGGAAAACAAACAAGATTTAAGCAGGTTACTTGTGGATGAAAAATGTTATATACCCACCGAGCAAAGTTACGTCCAAAAGACGCCTTTTCTACGTCTCTGTCAGACGTTGAAATTACGTCCTCTGAAGAGCCAGAATGAAAGTTTTTATGACGTCTTTTATTTACGTCCTTTCGACGTCTTTTTTCGACGTCTTTTTGACGTCCTTTCGCAGTATTTTTGACGTCTTTTTTGTCTATTTACTTTTATTAATTTTTATTATGTATTTTGTGATTCTTTTGAATGACAAACACCCATAGGACAAATAAACAGACAGTGCACATTAAATTAAAACATGTTTATTTAAAGAACAAACAATCATATATTATACACACACACACACACACACACACACATATCCATACATATATATACACACATATACATATACATTTATATACACATATACATACACACATATACATATATATACACACATATACATATATATATACACACTGTAAAAAATTTGACCTTAAATTCACAGTAAATTACTGGCTAATAATTGCATTACTTTCACAGAAAATTACTGTGTGTAAATTCACAGTAAATTATTGTGAGGTATTTCACAGTAATTTACTATGATTTTGTCACATTAAATTATTGTGAAATTACATTTATATCCCGGATTATTGTAATTTAACAGTTTGGTGCTGTAAAATTTCAAGGCAAATTTAGGTCACCCAAAAATGAAATTGTCATGATTTACTCACCCTCAGGTTGTTCCAATTCTGTTAAATATGATTTTTTTTTGTTGAACACATAGAAATAAAAATATAATTTATCTCCCTTTGTGTCCAACAAAACAAAAATATTATACAGGATTGAAACAACCTGGGAATGTGTAAATGATGACAGAATCTTCATTTTTGGGTGATCTAAGAAGACTCTAAAATAAAAATAAAAACAAACACACATACATTTGACACATTTATTTAACAGTTTAATGACATCTGTGTAAACATTTCAGAAAATTTTCAAAAGGTGAAGCCTCTCTCCATTTAACCAAAAAATACTGTAAGAACATATTAATAAAAAATCTTCTGACATCATACGTAACATACAAATAAAAACCAGTGAGAGAGTGCGCTCTTGCTCTTTCTCTCTCTCTCTCTATATATATATATATATATAGAGAGAGAGAGAGAGAGAGAGAGAGAGAGAGTCAAAACTGCTTGCAAAATTTGGCAGTCAACTATTCAAGGTCAATCATTCATTCATTCATTTTCTTTTCGGCTTAGTCCCTTTATTAATCTGGGGTCGCCACAGCGGAATGAACCGCCAACTTATCCAGCATATGTTTTACACAGCAGATGCCCTTCCAGCCGCAACCCATCTCTGGGAAACACCCATACACTCATTCACTCTCATACACTACAGACAATTTAGCTTACCCAATTCACCTATAGCGCATGTGTTTGGACTGTGGGGGAAACCGGAGCACCCGGAGAAAACCCACGCGAACGCAGGGAGAACATGCAAACTCCACACAGAAATGCAAACTGACCCAGCCGAGGTTCGAACCAGCAACCTCCTTGCTGTGAGGCGATAGCACTACCTACTAGTTGTACACACTTGCTGGTTGATGTGTCTTCTCTGCTTCTTTGACTTCGTCCGTCTCCAGAATGATGCCCAAACAGCACCTATAAGCAAAAGGGCAGATAAACTGTTAGCTTCATTCAACAAATGAGGTTGTCTGTTCCAAATCACCACCTTCAGTGGGACACTACTGCTGCACTACAGAGCAATATTACTGTTAGCTCAGTTTGAACATGATCACAATACTCTAGCTCAGTCAAACTGCAACCATTTAAACAAAAACATCTAAAAAAAACATTTCCATCACAAACACGCTATCAAGTAGTCCAACAACAAATAGTGGTTTTGATATACCCAGGCAGATCATTTCAAAACAGTTGATATGGTTTACATCTTACGTTTACAGAGTATAATCTAATGCTGGGTTCACACTTATTGCAAAGTGAACATGTGCATCACGGCACTTGCTCTTGAATACTAGCAGGATGTTTCTTGCATCAAGCAAATTTTTCATGAGTTGAATATTTGGAAAAATAATTGCAAAAAAACTTGATTGAAGTGAATACAATACTTGTAAATGTGTTGTATTCATTTCAATCAAGTTTTTTTTGCAAATATTTCAAATATTTTTTCCACATGTTTTGCGTTTCGCTTAATTTGAGCTGCCCAGTGAAAATTCCCCACTATTTATGCATCTGCAATGACTTGTATGTAATCCACTCACCTGAATAGGTACAGTAACTTCACATTTGGTATAAGAGCTCCATCCTTTTAAAGACAGCGTCCTCTCTGGTCTCCAGCAGACACACAAATTGAGTCTGCAACACACCCCTTTATAACAAGGGCACAAGGGGAGTCATGACTTGTGCTCCTATACATTCCTTGTTTAACCCCCCCAAAACAAGCCCTCAGGTACAATATTAAATGTAGACATTACCTGAAATTCCAGAGTGCAAAAGGGATCTTCAGGATACTTCAATTTCAGACCAGATCCAAAGCCAGTTGTGAAATCCAGGTGAGGTCCCATGACCACTCGACCCTCCAAGGAATAAGACTGTTTGTTTGATGTTCTATTGCTGGGGAAAGAAAGACTAAATTAGAGGTGTTTGTGAATTATTAAATTTGTTTGTAGAAATAAAGTTGATGTTCCATGCACCGCCGGCATTGAAAACCAAGCAAACAAACACACATGCCCAGTAAAATTGCTAATAAAAACAAAGACTATAGTTTAAAAAATCTTAGTCTAATATTTACTACTACTGGAAGTACTGGAGGAACTTCTGGAAGAAGTAAAAGAGTTTGTACATGAAACTGCTCACAACAAATCTGTGAACAACTTGACATTTACAAATCTGATAAAAATGAGGAAGGCATCAACATTACCTTGAATAATCAAGCGAGGGGTGATTGGTAGCATAAGTTTTTCAACATCAGTGGCTGTGGCTGCAAAAAATATGAATATAAGAGTAGAATAAGACTCAACAGAACATACACACACACACACACACACACGTGTATGTATGTATACATGTATGTATGTATGTATGTATGTATGTATGTGTATATGTATGCATGTATGTATGTATATAGGTTTAGATTGTGATAATGACTTCAGGTTAAATTTGTGTACTCAGCATGTACACTCACCTCACACTTCAGCAATAACTATCAGGTACACCTGAACCCCAAAAAATAAAATGTAGTTAGTGACACATATACAATAAGTTCTCATTAGTAAATGTTAGTAATGCATTAACATTACCAGTGAGAAATAGACAATTAACATGTACTCTGAGTAAGTTTAAAATCAATCAACTGAATTGTATTATCAGCTCCATTTAATTAAACAGTTCAGACTTGTTTCATAATGCGTTTAGTTTAATTAACTAACTTGTGAACAAAATTAACGTTAGCCATAAGGTCAAAATGACTAACCTTAAAGTTACCTTACCAGAGCTTACCTTAACTGTATGGTCACTTCACCTTTACTTCAGTCTTGTACTGAAACAGAGAATGCAGTTAACACGAAGTTAATTAAAGAAAATTACCTTTCTTTTTTCAGGAACAAACGTTATGCTGTCTAATACCTCACAAACACTACATTCGCCGGCCCATCTGGCGTCGGTTAATTTCTTGTTTAAAAATTGGCGCGCTCAAACCGTTTACTAATAGCGTGGGACCTACAACTAAAGTTACTTGGTTAATTCTGTTAAATGACATGCGCTATACAGGAATACATACAAAACAATCCTTTAACGAACAAAAGCCACATTTTAACACTTACCGAGGATGAATCCGTTGGATGAAAGGACGACAGGCAGGTGCAGTTCAAACCAAATGCAGGCGATGCCTGTAGTGACGGAGCTTGTTTGCGGTCGAGTCGAGTCGGTTCTACGAATCGGCTCCTTTAAGTGAACAGTGAAGAATCGAATTCGCCTGAAACTGATTCCTTTTTGTATAATATTGTAAGACGCAAACATATAATTCACTAATATTTCATCATACTGCTCGGTTACACGCAATATATACACTAGTTGTACACTAACTGCATGCTGATGAGTAGCTTATGAACACGTCTGATAAAATATCTGTATCTGATTCAATGTCAAGCGAGCACTGAAAAAAGGGATATTGATTACAATATAGTACGGACTTTCTCTCAAACACAATAATGCGTGTAACTTAAAAAAAAAAAAAATCAGCCGTCTACGTCCAAAATGGGTCAGTTTTAAACGTTGAATTCATGTCCAAAAGTGGTCGCAGTCCGACGTCAGTATGTTGACCGCATTTGTACGTAGAATTGACGTGCAGATATGGTCTCGGACGGACTGACGCAAAATATACGTGATCTGCACGTCCGCACAACGTCTAGTGTTTGGTGGGTAAACAATAAAGACAACAACAAATTCATGCTAACTTTTTTAAAAATAAATATATTAATTTTATTGAGATTCATTAAACCTGCAATTTCTTTAAAGTTGTTGCGCTTGTAACGCCAGTCACATGATAACTTAAACATGGCGGATGATGTACGATCCCATTCATACTTAACGAGATTTGGCTGTTGAGTACCTACTCTTTTAGTCCTCGTTAAGTAAGTACTTATTGAAATTGATTAACTACTCATTGAGTATGCGGTTTCGAATGCAGCCATGCTCTCTGTGTTTTGTCTTTTCTCTCGTGTTTCATTGGTTTACCATGTCATGTGATCCCTTGTGTTTGGTATATATACACCCTCTTGTTTTATCGTGGCTTGTCTAGCTTTGTATATATTTACGTTGTTCCTCTGTCGGTGAGTCTCTTGTGTTTTCATGCAATGTGTTTGTTTCTAGTTTGTTATGTTGGGTCAGAATTAAAAATTGCTGCTTCTCTCTATCCAGCTGGTAAATGCACCATATCATTTCTTAGTTTTAATATTTTATTTTTAGGCCAGTCAACATTTTGTGACAATGAATCTTCATTTTTCTGTGCTTTTTCCTCTGCATCTTGACTATTTATGTTTATTTGAGGCTTAATATGGAATTCAGGGTTAGCCACAAGCATCTGGTGGGGGTATGCTGCTAAATATAAAGCTGCATCTTCACACAGTCCACTGAGCAAAAAGACCTCATTATATCACACAAAAATAAGTAGACTGAGGTTTGACTGAGTGTTGTCTAAAGGTAAAAAGACAAAGAATATGACTAACAGGAACAGCTTGATGAGAAATGTAAATATTATCTAATAATAATAATAGTCGACGCAGTGGCGCAGTAGGTAGTGCTGTCACCTCACAGCAAGAAGGTCGCTGGTTCGAGCCTTGGCTGAGTCAGTTGGCGTTTCTGTGTGAAGTTTGCATGTTCTTCCTGCCTTCGTGTGGGTTTCCTTCGGGCGCTCTGGTTTTCCCCACAGTCCAAATACATGCGGTACAGGTGAATTGGGTAGGCTAAATTGTCCGTAGTGTATGAGTGTGTGTGGATGTTTCCCAGAGAAGGGTTGCGGCTGAAAGGGCATCCGCTGCGTAAAAACATGCTGGATAAGTTGGCGGTTAATTCCGCTGTGGCAACCCCAGATTAATAAAGGGACTAAGCCGAAAAGAAAATGAATGAATGAATAATAATAATAAATGATTAATAATATTAATAAAATATCAATTGGAGGGCTGCAAAATATGGAAATGAAGTCCTCAATAAAATATGCTGTTACTCTTCATTTTGTCAGTTATGTCTGGATAACATAAAAACTCCACTGCCTTTTTTTAATGATGGTTAAAATTTTGTGAACTTCACGGAAAAGACCTGTCTACATTATAAAAAACTATAGGAGGATAACAATACCTGTTAGGTTGTGGTAATCATTATATAATAAACAATAATGTAATCCACACCACAAAATGTTAACAACACACAGGAGAAACAATATCACCTAAATCACAATTGGATAAATGTTTTGCCAAACAGCAAATCAGAATTAAACAACTTTACAGATATTCAGTTTTTAAAGCAACGGGTAATGTTACTGCAGCACATTTTTATAACAAACAGAATGTCATTGCTCGATGGTGTGGATAATAAAATGGTTATAATTATCTTTAGTTAGATTTCTTACAGGTTAATACACAAACTTTATTTGTGCTCTATTCAAATTTGTTCGAACACTTCTAGACCAGGGCTATTAAACCTTGTGAAATGGAACTACAAAGGCTAATTTGTAATTTGTCTGAACGCATTACTCATTTACAACAATGATTATACTTTCATTTGGGGCTTACTTTCGAATATTCATATGCAATTGATTGAATAATTAGAGTGATTACCAAGCAGTTCATTTTATATCATGTGACAGCCCCATTTATTTTGTTTCCTTTTCACTATACTTGTCCTTGCTATTAAGCAAGCACTCCTTTAAGTAAGATTATCATAAGCATGTATTTACTTATCTGGGTAAACACAGTAACAAAATTAAATCTGCAAATGGTACATTTGCAGCTAAAAACTAGATAAAAGACATAAATGCATTCCAACTGCATCATCGAAACACCCACTCATGCCTTGGAGCGCACAGCTCTCTCTTGCCTCTCTTTTGACAGCATCAAAAGGTTATTCAGAACAACTCTTCTCCAGCGAGTGCACACTTTCTGTCTGCAGGCTACACAAGGGCTCTTTTATTTACAATACACTTCTGTACCTCAAGGCCAGTGCTCATGCTGAATATCCTGGCTACTGCATCCAAAATGCTAGAATCTCTGTACCTCAGAAAACACAAATAAATGTGCCACCTCCACCCACACATTTTACAGAGAACATCAAGTAGGGACCTCTGCATGACATCCCGAGGTGATTGTAACTCCTGTAAGATGCATAGAAATGCTGAAATCCTTGCTTGCATTATGCAGAAAAGAGATGCAGGCATTCTGAGAACTTCTCTCAAAAACATTCTTGTGTGTCAGCTGAAACAATCTTGATTGCTCCAGTCAGGGCATTCACAGCATGACGGGTGAGGAATTGATTAAAAGCTTATTATTATTGCTGTTCATTTTAATTTGGAGGCATGGCAGAGCCAAACCTGTGAAGATAACAGGGTTGCTGTTGGTGATGAATGTGTGTGGAGGAAGATTACAGTGAGATCTCACTGTAGAGTATTTTGAGACAGAAAGGGCTTCACTTTTACCTGAGTGTGTTTATACCAAATACTTTCTTTACATATTTGTAAATTAAAGTCAATCTTAAAATTGTATACTTAAACTTAGATGTAAATTATTTCGAGCCAAATTAGTGTAGCTGGACAGAACATGAAAATGACACCATGATCCTCAAACACCATTGATTTGTTCTGATTGGCCTATTTTTTATCTAAATTTTACACCCACAATATCCTCATTGTCAAGTAAATCATGTGAGAGTAAAATTTAGATAAAAATAGGCCAATCAGAACAAAACCCCAACTCTTACATTGAACATGGAATTATTAATATGCATGTCTCAGGCTGCGTTTGATTGGACACAACATTTTTTATTTTATTATGTTTATCTAAGCTTGGACAAAAAGCTAAAATGTATGTTGGACTCTTACAATTGAAAACAGGATCATCTTTCTGTGAAAGTGCTGTATCTCCAATTGTTCCCTATACCCTCAACCACTTATCCTTAAATTAACCCATTAAAGAGCCCCCATTATGCATTTAAAAGGTCATATTTTGGTTTTGGGGGTCTCCAACAAATGGCTGATATGCATGCAAGGTCAAAAAACACATCCATTGTCTTATAATATGCATTTATTTTTACCTAATTTTCCCAGCGACTCCCTTATGATTTGTTCAGCGATTCATTTGTTCCCAAACCCCTCCTTAGTGTGATGCTAATCTTTGCTGATTGGTACGATGACCCAGTCTGTTTTGATTGATCGACTGCATTCTGTGCAATAAAGAGAGTATTGCCCACCATGGCTTTTAACAATTTGAAGTAGTCAGAGTGCAGAGTATATGTGTGAGCTCAATGCAGGATTGCATTAAAGAAATGCAGTTAAACACCAGCATATTGCTCTATTCTTAACCATGGCACACATCCAGTATTAATCCACACAGTGGCAAAAGCTAACTTATTTTGAAACTTGACAGCCGAATGTGTGTAGGAACAGCTGATGGTGACCATAGCAACAACAAACACCAGAGGATTTGCAAACTGTGACAACGTCCCATACATCAATAGTCTTTTCCGATTCTTCCTTTAACAAACGGCCGACGAATCCCCCGTTGTAAGCGTGTGAGATTGCTGTAGCACTCCTCAGAAAAATGACAGGAACACAGGACAAGGCTGGGGCTATAATGCTGAGGTATTTTAAAAATAAACCAAATTGCAAAAATAAACTTCAACCACTGACTCTTCACAGGCTCATCTTTGGGTAGGGAAAATAACACTAACTTTTCCCCACACTTCAGAGCACATTATTGTCGCGACATGATTCAACTGGGATCTGCTACAGCGTTTGTCTTCTTTTTTTGCTACAGTGTTTGTGGGCGGGGGTTTCAATTTTCCCAGGTCTGCACGTGCAATAAATGGGCAGGGCTTGAGTTCTATTTCAAAATATTCGTTACCCTGACGATTCATTTGAACCACTCTGAGTCGACTCTTTTATAGATAAATCAATAGTTTTAAACATGGCGCACTTTCAGATTTAAGCCTTTCACTTATTTCACTTCTCTTAGAGCTGTTACACACTACATGGAAGGTGTCGTATTTCACGTAGGTTGTCATTTGTGGAGATTGTCAAGCCCCACTTTGGGGCCTTTTGTCGTAAGCTCCCAGGCGGTTGTCATTTGTCGTGATTGACGACCTTCTCATCAATGAGGCACTATCAGACAGGAGGTTTTTGGATACCAGAAATAAAGACTTTATTCTCACATAATAAAGCCTGAGAAAGTGCAGAGCAGACCACAAAGCATTGCATCCCCACTCTCTTCCCACTTTCCCCCACACTTTCTAAAGTCTCTGTGCTTTTACAATACAATTTATAATGGTTCTTTGACACACCCCTTGGTGTCTCTTTTAAACTTCTGACCATCATTGGAGATGTCTTACTCAGGTGGCTCTGTTATTTTTGATTTTCTGCCAGCTGGCTAATGTCACCAGAGATGTCACAGGTCTATGTCAGCTACTGCTTTGACACCAGAGCATAGATGCAAAAGAACTAATAGCACAATAACTTCATAATATGTTACTCTCCTGAATGCTTCTCACACATATAACTTCATATGCTTATTTAACATATATAATCAGTACTTTACATATTCAGAATCAGTCAGCTCAGAATCAGTTATTTCTTCAGCATAGCCTTCTGTGCAAACGTACTCCTCTTACACAGACATACCACAAAGAATTTTTACCCATGCACTGGCATGTTGCAAACACCCCTAGAAGACCCTTAAAGAATAAACTGCTTTCACACTGAGAGAACAAAATCTTAAAATCTTCTTCAAAGGTCAGTTTCAAAAACCCATAATAGGGGCTCTTTAGTCCACTTAAAGTATATAAAAGCAAGAGACTGAATTTAAGAACTCAGCGCACCAGAAGGGATGCCATTTTGTTGTGCATGCTGGTTGATAAAGCCTTCAGACTGATTACATTTTAAACTTCTTGGTCAGACCCTTTGATAGTTATTTAACATTTAGCAAGCTGTATATTAGTAAAACAAAGTAATTTTGATCTCTGTCTGCTACTTTAAATAAATAAGAATTTATTTATAAACTTAAACCGTTAAGATTCCGTAGTGGCAAGAAAATTTGTTTGGCTAGTGAACTCGCACAGTGCATTGTGGGTATTTTCTAGCTTCTGATGCTGCATTCTATACAGAAGGGCTCATCCCTATGCCAAAGTCAAAATATGTGGCCAAAAGAAAATATTGGGCCAAAATCCTGTACACAGCAGATCTCACAACTTGACCTGCAATTAGAGGGATACAATGTTAGTATTACCTCTATTGTAAAGGATCTAGGTGTTATATTAGACAGCGACTTAACTTTTGAAACCCATATCTTTCATGTCACAAAAACAGTCTTTTTTCATCTGTGAAATTGTGCTAAAATACGAAGCATGCTGTGGCGAGACGAGATACCACTCCCAAATTTTTGCTAAGCATTACTAGGGGGAGCCCTTCCTAGAACTTCCGGGGTCAAGATAGAGGAAACGAAAGTTCAGCTAGGGAATAGAAGGAGATAAAAGAGGGAGGAAAAGAAAGGGAGAAGTTTTTTTGTGTTTGTTTGGCTGCAAACAAGAGAGGAGAGAGAGGAAAAGAAAAGTCCGAGGTTGAAGAGCTGTTTTTTTTTTGCATGTGACGACACTGAAACTGGAAGACTGATGCGTGCAGTTATTGCACACCAGCTTACATGCCTTGCGTGAAATGTCGGCGCATTTCACACTCCTCAACAGATTATAGCACTATTAAGATCACAGCAGATCTCAGTGCTCTGTGTCAAGACTTTTCACAGTCAAAGACACGCATGGATTCAACCACACACTTTACTTGATCAAGAGAAGTTCTCCCGTAAGAATACGCTCAGCTGCTCTCTCGAGCACAGCGCTCTGAGTTCACTACGTTAGCTCTGACGTTAAATGTCTGAATTAAATGGCAAAAAGACAGTTAGCTACTCTGTGCTTAATTTGACCAGGGAGAAATGCACAGTTAGTCTTTAAAGCTGGGACACGCACCTTTAAATCGACTGTGGAGGCCTTATAGAAGTAAGAATAAGGAACACGCTTATTGTTTCTCAATCTGTGCGCTTTACAGCGACTTATAGCTTTTGTCTCGTGGACAATTAACTATTTACTGAAGTTCGCTTTTTCAGAAGCACTCGAGTTGCGCATTCGCGCGTTAACACACACTGAGTACCACAATAAAACATACAGTAACACAACAACTTTGTTTCTCTGTCTCTGATCTATTCTTCCGGACAAAACAGAAAAGATAAACAATGTTTTTGTGCTTAAAAGTCAGATCGTGCTTTGCCAAAGCATTCTCCACCATTAAAATGTAGGGGATCAACCTATGTATTAAGATCAATCAGAGATTTATTAGCTCATATCAATGAATCGGCTCGTGAAGATTCGAATCACTGATTTGACTCAATTGAGTCAGATTGAATCAGATTAAAAGATTCACAATTTATCTACCATTTGTCCCGCAAATAGAAGACATTGTATTTTACCAATCTTGTTTATATTATTTCCGTGGCCAACGATAATAACATGACAGTATCAGGTTAACTTTTAGCAAGGTAACTAGATCTATAGCTCGAGGCAATGACTTAGAAACACATAAACAAGAACACAGTTCTTACAAAGGGAGAACAAAGATTTATTGAGCTACACTACGATACATGAATCTAACTACATAATAAACAAACAACAAACAAACGCACACATACATTCACACTCACACACACACACACACACACACACACACACACACACACACACACACACACACACACACAGTTCAGATGACGCAAAATGAGTTGACAACTGTGCCAAATTAATTCTACTGTAGTACTTCTTACTAGATCTTAGAATCACATCTGAGAAACCACAAATGCAGAGATTTGACTTATCTTTAACTGCTTAAGATCATATGCACCAGATCAGAAAGAGACAACATTTGTTCATATTACTTGCTACTTTGTGGAAGTCTTGACTTGAGTGTCCTTGCCGGGCTTGCCTGATGAAACACGGCACTCTTGATTGGGTGGTGACTCGCTTCTGATGACGTCTTGAGTGTTGTCCTGCCGGGGTAACGGACTGCTGAGAGTCAGTTTGTGGAAGTTCTTGTGGTTTCGGAGGTCCCCAAACTTAAGAGGTTGTATGGAAAGTTCACGGTGACCCAATCGCGTGGTGGCACGGTGTCCGGGCAGGTGAGAGTGGGCAGAAAGCAACAGCAAACGCAAGCCAGCTAATGCAAAAAGCAACATTTTACGGCTGCAGTGAGTTTTTAAGTGACCTGATTTGGTCCATCCCCATGGCACTGTCTTCCAATGAGCAGTTGCCATGAAGGGCGGGGCCACGCCCCATACCATCATATTAAGGGTCAGTCATTAACAGACTGCATGTTGATTTCACGTGGTAAAATCTCTTGTAAGTTTGTAACTATCTCACATCAAATGTTACAAGATGAATACTGTTTGTACTACTAGTTTTTCATTTACACCAATGTATTGCAAATGCCAATAGCTTTTGTTCAGTACCAAACATCATACATTTCAGACACATACAGATCATTTTAATCTGCTATAAGGGTTAAGACAACACATTCATTAACCTGGTTGGTTGGAATAAACGTAGCGTATGAGGAAAACTATGGCATATTATTCAAATTATTCATCTGCCTTAGTTCTAACATTTTAACAGATTGTCTTTCATTTGTATGCATTAATTGCCAGAGGTGTCTTTGTCTCTACGAAATTTGTACACCTGGCAGGATGTCCTATATGACTAACGCATGACCGGGAGTCATTCAAAAGTCTCGTGAGGAAAAATCCTGTAAAGCCCCATTGTTTAGATTATTAATCATTTACGATGATTGGCCCTCGAGCCAGTTCAATGACTGAGACAATTTGGCACCCGATTTCCAAGTCTGATTTGAACTGGTTTTTGATTTCTGCACCATCCTTTGCATTGAGTTCCAACAAAGGCATTTACATGAGTTGCTTTATGAATGTTCCTTTCATGATCCCGTTTTACATGTTGTAGCACATAATTCGATTAACAGCATTGCGTCACCATGCTATCCGCATTTCCTCTGGAGTTTCATGTCATTTCAGGTGTTTCATTTTTAATTTGTCGACTTTAACTGCAGTTTGGCACTTTCACTCGGAAACATTTCATGCATGCCCCCTGTGACAAACGAGATATTGGATGCAACTATGAATTGCTGGAAGAGTGTTGTTTTAATGGAAGTTCATGCCGCATGCTGAATGGAAGAAAAAAAACCTCTGCATTTCACGATGCAGGTATCTGGGGTCTGCACTGACTCGGTAGGTGCAAAAAAAGTCAAACAGCCGTGTGTGTGGGTGTGTGTGGACTATCCTGTTGCAAAACGCGGCGAAAAGTTCTAAATGACAGTAAAAGTTTGATTAAGGTTACTACATGTACTGTACTGCACTTCAATAATGTGGCTAAAATCGGCATACTCCACATGTCTTAATTTGATTTCTCTTTAGTTCGATTATGACCTTAATCTGATTAAATTAATCAAAAATCACTGTTTACATGGTAGACTCTTAATCAGAATATTTTCTTAATTGCATTAAAATCCAATTATTGGTGTCCATGTAAACGTACTGAATAAAGATGACCAGGTGCTGGAGAATGAGGAATTGGACAAAGACACAGCTGGATCCCAGTGCTCATCACTTGATCTGTCACAACAAAAAAGCTCCACATATTGCCAAAAGCAGAGTCAAAAGCCAAAGCTGACAGAACAAGACAAGCTGGAGAGAGAGAAGGTGGACATCCTTAAACAAGTTGCTTGTAGTATATTTAGCAACAATGAAGATTCTGATGACATTTTTGGCAAACAAGTAGCCAGTGAAATGCCTCTTATTAAGATGCAAAAGACAAAATGCTGGCTAGGCAAGCGATAATGATATATGAATTATTATACAGTATGAAGCACAAAACAGGTCCATGTCTTCACAGTGTAGGGAGCAAGTACCTTATCTTCCAGGCCCATCCAGTCAGCTTACATTTTCCCACTTTGAACATCTAGCACCACATCAGCCACTCTTTCAGGTTTCTCCTTATCAACAGCCTCCTCTAACAAGCTACACACAGTTGCTTACTGGACATCATACTCCAGGAGGAAATGTAAATATAGAGTAAAGCTTGTTTTATTTGAAATATTTTATTGTCAGAATTGTGTTATTGTCCACTTGCTGTTTTTTGTTTTGTTTTGAGAAGATATAGAAGATTTATACTTTTCCAAATATTCTGTTTTTTCTGGAGTGAAATACTTACAGATAAGTGAAGTAACAGAAAATATGCATCTTTCAAACTTTACATGCACACTTTGTATTGTTTGTTGATCACAAGAAAATTATCTGATTGGTAATCTGTTGGTAAGATGGTAGTTGATGGTTGGCACTGACTTCAACAGTAGGCAAACAATGCTATGGAAGTCATTGGCTACTGGCAGTGGTCTGCCTGATAACATTCTTCAGAGTATCCTCTATTATTAAAATAAGCAACAAACTCATAATGCTGTGTTCACAGCAGACGCGGAACGCGCAGATAAATCGTTCTATTCGCGAGTAAATAGACGCGTCAACATTTGAGTTTACTCGCTTCTTTCGCGCGTCAAATCTGCTTCATTCGCGTGTCGTATTCACTTCAGAGCAGACGCGGATTCGCGTGATGGGCAGGGCTTCTGTCCGGTGACTGTAGCTTCGTTGCTAAATGACTAACATGGATTTTATTGAGAAAATAACTGTGTTTATGTGCTTTTATGAAGGCTGAAAAACAGCGTTGATACGTTTGGAGCCATGTCTGAGTGCACTAAAACTTTTCAGAAGTGCACCCAGCTCTGTGAGCTCATAAACTTCCCCAGAAACTTGACCTAGATGACGGAGGCTTTCAGCGGTGCTTCTGACTGAGCCAAGCCCAGTTTGATGAACTGTTGTCGGTGTCGGCTGGAGGATTTCCCTCCGGGACACCAACAACAGGCACTACGTCACAATCGCCCTCACAAGAGCAAGCTCCTGATTGGTAAACGCGGTGCGAATGTGCGCTGAAGTTCAGATTTTTGAACTCGAGCGATTCGTGCGAAATGCGCGTTAAGCGTGCAAAACGCTCAATTCGCTCAATTGTGAAGGACAAGTGCAGCCAAAGTGACCTTTGTAACTCCTACTGGATTTAGGTGGATGGTAGACAGAAATACTCACCATCGGTTAGCCAGTTTTTGTTGTGTATGAACTTCATGGACACTCAGTCACTCAGTCCACACAGTAATCCAGATTAACACTGTCACCAGCTCGGTCCCAGTCATTCCCCTCACTGGCCAGCAGAGGTCTCCCTCACCGGACTTTTAGCACTACATCCCCCAGAAGCCCCGTACCTGTCTCTGATTACCATACACCTGACTCTGATCACACACACACACATATAAGCAGCCTGCACGCTCACCTCTTTGCGAAGTCTTGTTTGCCCAGTCAACATTACCGAGCGTTTATTCCTGCATCCTGTTTGATCTCCTGTTACCGACCCGGACTGTCTCTGACCATATCGATCTCGCTGCCTGCCTTGACCCCTTGCTTTCCTACCCGATCTCGACCCACGCCGCCTGCCCCTGATCCATGCCTGTTTCTACAACCAACGAGTGTTTGCTGCCTGCCCTGAGATTCTTTATGCCTGACATCTATGTGAGTTTGCATACCAGATACTGGTGTTTGTTTCTAATTCCATTGTGCTTAATAAACATACTGCAGATGGATCCCTCTCAGTCTGGCTCATCATTACAAACACACAGTCAACTTCTGCTTTATTCCTCATGTGCACGCACCACATGCATGCGCACGCATCACATGCATGCGCACACACTTCAATAAATCTTCTAACATGCTGAACACAACAACTCTCCCCCCTCCCAAAAACTTGATGAACTTAGTGAAACAAGTTTTAATGTGGCAGCCATAGCAAAAGAAAACAACTTAACCCTTATGCATGAAATTCTATGATGTAATCCTTAAAATAGGCCGGACAGGCCTTTGCCCTAACTGGTCTACCTCACAAACCCTCCTGCTGTTGCATTTCTGAAACATCCTGGATAGGATCGTGCAATGTTTGGGAAGGGCAGGGGTCAGTTTCCGCCAAGAGTGGTGGTGGATCAGGCTCTGTCTGTCGTGGGGGCTCCCTGAGCTGATAACCCAGATGCTGTGTTCACACCACACGCGGAATGCGCGGATAAATCGTGATATTCGCGCGTAAATAGACGCACATTTGAGTTCAATCGCGCGTCAAATTCCGCTTCATTCGCGCGTCAAATCTGATTCGTTCGTGCGTCAAATTCACTTCAGAACAGACGCGGATCTGCGTGATGGGCAGGGCTTCTGTCTGCCCGGTGACTGTAGCTTCATTGCTAAATGGCTAACATGGATTTTATTGAGAAAATAACTGTGATTATGTGCTTTTATGAAGGCTGAAAAACAGTGCGATACGTTTGGAGCAGTGTCTGAGTGCACTAGATACTTTCAGAGGTGCACCCAGCTCTGTGAGCTCATAAACTTCTCCAGAAACTTAAGCTGGATGACGGAGGCTTTCAGCGGTGCTTCTGACTGAGCTGAGCCCAGTTTGATGAACTGTTGTCGGTGTCAGCTGGAGGATTTTCCCCGGGACACCAACAACAGGTGCTACGTCACAATCATGCCCCCACAAGAGCAAGCTCCTGATTGGTTAACGCGGGCCGAATGTGCGCAGAAGTTCAGATTTTTGAACTTGAGCAATTCGCGCGATTTGTGCATTAAGCGTGTCAAACACGTAAAACGCTCAATTCGCGCCGCGCCATTTGCACGTATCACACCGCAGGATGTCTATTCACGCCTTTGCATTGACTTAACATGTAAATCACTCGCGCTTGACGCTTCTTCTGCGTCTGGTGTGAACGCAGCATAAGGTGCCTGGTATAGCTGTTGCTGTACTGGCTCAGGTTGTGGGCTTGAAATACTTATTCCTCGTGTAGCTGCGCCCATTGGCTCTGTTGCCCTTGGGCCTCTTGTTGAAGTAAGGGGAATAGGCACTTTCTGCAATCTACTTGCATACCAGCGATAACCATCACTTAACATGTGGTTAAGCCTAACTGACGAACCACTTGGTGGGGTTCAGACCAGAAATATTTTACTTTTTTTTACCATTTTACTGCTATGGTGGGGTCTGCGGGCCCGCACCCAATCCAGTACCTCGATTGCACAGTAGTGACGGCCACTACTTGGGACTCCTTTACTGTCATTGCCGGCAAACAACGTGCTCTGAGCTGGTCTAGGGGCAGTTCTATCTCCCAGCCAAGCATGAGCATAGCAGGTGAAACATGAGTGGTACTGTGCTGACTATCCGTGTAGTGCAGTAAGGTTAGGTTAACTGCCATTTGGAATGAGTATCCATGTATCAGATGTGCCTGAACCCCATTCTTAAGACTCTGGTTAAACCTTTGCACTCCGCCATTTGCTTGCGGGTGATAGAGTGTGGCACGGATGTGTTTGATCTCCTTACGGCTGAAGAAAGTAGAGAATTCCACAGATGTAAATTGGGGACCGTTGTCGGCAGTTATGGCACGGGGCATGCCCCAACGAGAAAACAGGCTATCCAGTATCCAGTGTGATTTGGGAAGTAACTGTTCCTGTTGGCACTACCTCTGGCCATTTGGAATGGAGATCATAGATGACAATCAGAAAATGCTGATGAGGGGGAACTCCATGACCATGGATTTCGCCACAGATGTCCACCTGTAGGTGCTCCCATGGATGTGACGGCCATGCAACTGGCTGCAAAGGGGTTGGAGCTGGTTGTCCAGTCTTCCCACTCAGAAGGCACGGTTCACAGTCTCTGACTAGTCCTTCAAAATCGCGGTCGATGCCCAGCCACCAGACCAGATCACCGCATCTCTGCTTAAATTTCACAATGCCTAAATGGCCCTCATGCGCCATTTATAGGTCACGGGCATGCAAGCTGCTTGTCACTACTGTACAGAGACCCCTGGAAACACACACACCACCCCTGCATGACAGTTCATTCCACACCCTCGCAAATGGTACCAATTCCTCAGGTAATTGTGCAGGCCACCCTGAGCGTTTAAATGTGCGGATAGTTGATAGTATAGAGTCATGCTCAGATTCTTTCTGCTACTCCTCCAAGGAGATAGCTAATTGCAAAGGTGCATGGAGCATCTGAATGAATTCTGGCTCCACATCGTTACTGCTTGGTGAGACTACTGGTGTGGGTGCAGTAATTGATCTGGATAAGAGATCCACTACCACATTGTCCCTCCCTGGTGTGAATTTCAGCTGATAATTGTACTGTCTCAGGCGCTACCCCATCTGTGTAGGCGCAGAGGTTAATGACCTGAGCCGGAAGCTGATAAGAGTGTTGTGAGCACCTGATGATCTGTGCGGAGAGTGAAACGTCTGCCATAAAGATAGAGATGCCACCTCTCTGTGGCCCAGACACAGGCAAGGGTTTCATGTTCACCCACAGAGTATCGCTGTACCGTTGGCGTCGGCCCTGGACGCAAATGCTACCGGTCTCTCAACACCATCCTGTTCTTGTGAGAGAACAGCTCCCAGTGCCTGTGCGGAGGCGTCACAAGTAGACAATAGTCAGACTGTTTGGGTCAAAGTGAGCAAGAATGGGAGATGTGGTTAGCTGAGATTTTAGAATTTTGACAGCCTCTGTGCATTCTGCAGTCCAGTTCCATGGTTCATCTTTCTTTAGTAATTGGCGGAGGAGTGCTGTGGTTCAGGAGTACTGTGGAAGAAAACGCAGGTAGTAGGCTGTCTTTCCCCAAAATGAAGCTACCTGGGAAGTTGAGCAGGGTTCTGGGATTCTGTGAATGGCCTCTACTGTATATTTGACTGAAGCGGGGCAATGCCTTGGGATGTGAGACAAAACCCAACAACATCAATAGCTGACATAGTGAATGTGCATTTCTCCTCATTCAGTGTGAGATTATGCTCCATAAGCACAGTAGCCACCCTGTAGAGACGATCATTATGTGTCTGGATATCTGCTGCATTAACTACAATGTCATCTAAGAAAACAGCAACCCCAAGGATACCAGCCAAAATGGTGGTCATCACTTTTTGAAAACAGCTGGGGGAGGAGCTTAAGCCAAATGGCATGCGTGTGTAGTGATATACCCCAGTGTGTGTGACAAACACTGTGAGGTTTCTGCTAGAAGGATGGAGTGCAAATAACCTTGTCGCAGATCCAGCTTTGTGAACACTTTTGACCCACAGAAATGAGTTTTCAGCTCCTTCGCTGTGGGAACAGAGTATTTGTCTGGTATAACAGCCTTATTGACAAAACGCAAGACCATACATACTCGAATTCCACCAGACTTTTTCCTAGCAATGACCAGGTTAGAGATCCAGGGGGCAGCATTGACTGCTTCAATCACTCCTATCGCAAGCATCATTTGAAGCTCTGCAGTCACTTCATCTCGCAGTGCGAGAGGGATTCTGCGCAGGTGTTGAATGACTGGTGACACCTCTGGATCCACCAGAGACCTGTGGGTGAAAGCTGTGAGGCACCCAAGTCCATTAAACAGCGCCGGCCATCTCTGCTGCCATGTAGGGGTGATGTGGTGGATATCCGACCACTAGTTGTCTTGCAGCGTGAATCCTAAACATGTGAAAAGGTCCAGTGCTAGGAGGTTGGCACCCCTCTCAGTAATATAGAAGGGGAATGATGGTATAGCGGAATGGAAAATGAAGAACACCCAGCATAGTGATCTTAGAGCTGTCATAACTACTAAGAGATGTGCAGGGCTGTTGCAGTGGCAGATGGGAAAGAACTTGTGGTATGTGCTGGCATTGAGCAGAGAACCTGCTGCACCCGTATACAGCAACAGTGGAAGGCTCACCTTACCAAGAAGTGCAGTACATGTCCCAAAAGCTGCTTGCCCCCCTGAAACATGTCTGATATCAGTGCAGTTGTAAGGAGCATGTGGGTGTCGCTTCTGTGATGCTTGAGCAGCTGGTGCAGAACGTCACACTTTTGCAAAGTGATTTTAGGGCAATTCCTGCAAGTCTGTCCTCGTGCTGGGCAATTTTGAATAGAGTTGTGTGAATTAGATCCACAGTTGATGCAGAAAACTAAACTTCTACAATTTCCTTGATGCTGTGTAAGCTGCACTGGAAAACATGTTTCTTCAGTTTCAGTTTTATGTGGGGATAATGGACCATGGTTTGTGAGACAGACAGATCGCATTTGCTGTAACGGTACATGCACCAGGGGGCGCGCATCTGCCAGCAGCGTAAAGCATTCGGTGGCCACCTCCACCTGCAGCGTTGTATCAACGGCTTGATCTAAAATTAGTTCATTAGTTTGCAGCAGCAGTTTCTCCCGAGTCTTGTCACACAATATCCCTTCGATAAACTGATCCCGAACAATCTGATCTTGAAGAGTTCCATAATTGCATGAGCGTGCCATATCTCGCAGATTAGTTACATATTTCTGCACGGACTCACCCGAGTGCTGAAGCCATTTGCGCAGCTTGAATTTGTGCAGCAGCACGCGCTGTTGGCCGGTGAAGTGATTCGTGAGGAGAGCGACTGCTTCCTCATATGTCTCTGCATGTCCCAGAGCACAATATATTCTCTGCCCCGAGACAGTGGCGAAGCAGAGCGATTTTTCCCCGATCAGAGATGAAATCCATAGCCTCAAGGTACACTGTGAAACCATCTAACCAGTTTGCCCATGGAACAGGAGGAAAGGTGGTGGAGGAGGTTCAATGTCGCCAATGTTATGTATGAAATTTATGGACACTCAATCTACACAGTAGTCCAGATGAACACACAGTTAACTTCCGCTTTATTTCTCACGCGCACACACCACATGCATGCGCACGCACTTCAATAAATCTTCTAACATGCTGAACACAACAGTATTCTGTATATGCGCTGGTCATGAGCAAGGTTTCTTGAAGGATATGGCTTCATTAAATCTGTGCGAAGGGGGAAAGCCTCATCAGCAATGAACATATAAGGCATCTCAATATTTGTGACTGGTAGTGCTTCAGGCAGAGAAACATTTAAGACATTTTGGTCCATTGCCTTCCTGAGATCAGAGTGGGCAAAGAGGCCCCCATCAGACACTCTTCCCTGAGTGCCAACATTGGCATACAAAAATTTGTATTGTGAATCAGCCACTGCCATCAGGAAAACAGAAAAACAAGACTTATAGTTCTTAAAAGTGCTCCCACTGTTCCCTGGGGAAAGAATACTGATATGTTTTCCATCTATTGCCCCAAGGCAATGTGGAAATCGCCATCTTTCCTCATAGCCTTTTGCCATATCTCTTCACTCTGTTTCAATCTCTGGAGTCTGTAAAAGTAAAAATACAAAAAAAAAATTAGATATGATTTCCTGTACAAATGTGCAAAGTCATTTGTAACTGGGACATGGTTAATATGGATCAGTAGAGAAGATTTTTGTTGCCTGGAAAGAAAGTATTATTAACTTAAGAAAAGCTTTGAAGTCTGCCAGATCTGCTTATTGTTCAAGTGTATTAGAAGAAAACAAACACAATTCTACTAGGGGTGTAACGATACATAAGGCACGATTCGGTTCACGGTTTTGGAGCCACGGTTCGGTTTGGTTTCTGTTTGTTGTGGGGTTAGGGTTGATGTCATCTTAACAGCAATGCTAAGGAACAATAGATTCACTTAATAACAAGAACAACTAAACTTTTTCTTTATTAATTTTGCCATCACATTTTTAGTACAGTCAGGATACCAAAGTAAACAACAAAAATTAGATAAATACCTCCAATATAGTCAGTAAAAACAATTCTCTTTAGTGCAGACATCTTAAGAAAGTAAACTAAAATTTAATAACTGCAGTGTAGACTAGTGAAAGATAAACAGGCTTGGCCTCTCTAAGGACATTTGGAATATTCAATTAAGTTTTAAGTTTTTCTTCAAAAATGCCAAATGTCCACATTCTCAGGTGAGAGGCTTGACCTTGTGCAGACACAGACATAATGATGCTCATTTTTAGTTATCTAAGTTTTCATTTAGATAGATAGGTTTCCATTTAAATTCATGAAAAAAATATACATATAATGTGTTTGTAAAGCGTTTTTTACATGACATATTCACCAGTAAAATACATTGCAGTTTTGTCTGAAACTAATGTTACGGTTGTAGTTGTATATAGTTGTATTTTTGCCTCCCGTTCTCTCTCTCTCGCTCTCTCCATGCCTGTCATTTCTGTAGGTCCGCCTTCACTTCTGCTGATTGGTCAGGAGAGCGATCTATCATCATTGGGCGACGTGGCGCGGGAATATAAAAATGACGTCAATTAAAGCAGGAGACCGCATTTTCCTTTGATCTAGTTTTTCATGTATTTTTTTAACATGATTATGAATTTCGTATTTTTTGCTTAACTTTCGTTTGGGCAAAATAATTTTGCATTACTTTTGCCCACTTTGAGAAATGTTGTGATTTTTGTACATTTTTATTTCGATTGATTTGTTTCTTGCATTTTGGCTCAGCTCTTTCCCGTCACGTTCACTCGTCTCAGAGTAAGGTGGATAGGGAAGATGTCTTACGACTTCCATTTTATTTGATGTCTTATGACTTCCGTAGAAAATGTATTGTTAAAGACATCAGGTAAAAGGTGAACGTCATCTTTGTATTTATTTTATTCTACAGTTCAGTATAGGGAAGAATACGGCGCACGGCGCTGAAAACCTTTTTTTTTTTTTTTCATCAGTTTTAGCGAGGAAAGGGGTTAAATCTCTTGTTGGCAGTTCTGTTGTCAGTGTCTTTTGCGTAATACCCAGAGTTGGACCAAGGGCCATATGGCCATTCAAACCAGGCGCAGACCTGGACAGTGTAGTGCAGCCTTGCACCTACTTGTGCTGCAAAAGGGATCATACTCCCGATGGGTTATTAATCCGGGCTGAACCTGGACCCGGGTGTCCCACGAGACACTCTTAACACATGAGACAGGGATCATTTGTCCCAATTGGGATTTGAATAAGGCTGATCCTGGACACGGGTGTCCCACTTTTACCACACGAGACAGGGATTATTTGTCTCGATTGAAGCCATTTTTAACACACAGATACAGGAATAATAAAGACACTGCATGGCGAAGACCATATGACCTTTTATTGTTTTTCAAAATTGTATAATATTTATTTAGGAAGATTCAGAGTCTTCTGTTGGTTCGAGCGGGCGTGTCCTCTGGTTTTTCCCCTGCCATGGCAGCGTCCTCCTGCTGGTTCCCTCCTGTAAAGGAGACACAGTAAGGCCAGATAACCAACACCTTATGCCCTGCTGTTCACATCCATGCTTTGGCTAGCCAAAGAGGAACTGACTTACCAGGGGTGACCCGGGACTCTCTGCCCTCTTGCACCCCTTCCTTGGGTGGCTTTCTCTGCCCGCCGCTGCCTCCTCCTCCATCAAGGCCCTCTCGAAGAGTCTGGGGTGCTTACGTGCTTGCAGAGAGCCAAGGTGAAGTGCGTAGAATTTATCTGAGGTTGAAGTGTCATGACACATGAATTGCGCCACCTTCCGATGATCCTCTGAAGAATGTGCATTCTTTGCCTGCATCAGAGACAGACAGACAGGACCTTTTTAGGGTCAAAGCCGATGGCAGTCATGTGGCTACAGGGGCATTACATACATACTCACGTGCGTCGCTATGCCTGTCCGGTGGGTTTGCCGGGAAGCCCCATGCTGGTCCACGCAGATTGGAAATATTTGTTTAGGGTCTGGCAGGGAGAGGCTCTGGAAGTAAAAAAAAAAATGGGTGGTCTGCCTTCCACCCAGGAGACTAGCCCGCAGCTCCAAGAACCTCCAGAACCAGCTGTATTCTTCCTTACTGAGTGACAACTGAGCTGCACCTAAGGCTCTGTTTGTTTTATGAGTGGTGATCTGGCCATAGAACAAGCAGAGAGAAGGTGAGTGAGCGAGTGAGTGCATACTACTGGTGGCCCCTACCCGCAGAGCTAAGGAGTCACACTCACATTAATGACAAAGGCAGACTCGTCTGTGCTTCTGGCGGCCTCTTCCATCTCCTGGATTGTCAGATTCTGAAACACGCCACAGCGGTGGCCTGAGATGAAGGTCAAGTAACCTGTCAGAAGTCCATAGAAGCACCACTACTGCCTGGTGTCTGGCTTGGACTCTAGGCTATCTGGGACAGAGTTAGACCGGTTAGACTCTTGCCAACAAACACACCATGAATGGATTAACTTAGCAAGAGCTGTTGGTGTCCCAGAGCAGAAAGGAGGAAGGTCAGTGTTTGTTTCCACCACCTGGAAGCGGCTGGTGGAAATTCTGACCGGCGGGACTGAACACTCACCTAGAAGGGCAGGGATATTTCTTCCAGCCGCTTGGTGACAGCGTAGCAGACTGGCTTTGGCGATTAACCTGCCCTCTTTCGCCTGCTTGGTTCTGACCTTGTGCACCACCACGTTCCTGCGTATGCAACGAATGAGAGCTCTGATCTCCTTGCGTATCAGCACCAGAGCAGTGCTGGAGAGGAAGGAGGCCGGCGGGGTTTCCGAGAGGTAATCGAGGAATTGTGCCACGTTTTTTCAGATAGTGCTGTCTGTTGGGCTCGGCCATGCGCGTTTGCCCCAGAAGAGCAGCCCAAGCTCGGATCCGCGCTGGCTGGTTGAGGAAGATGAAGTGCTCTGGATCGGCGTGGCCTCTCGCCATATATCCGAGGAACGCCTTGATCCTCGTTTCTTTGGACGCTACATTGTTTCTCAGACGAGCCGTTGGGTCGCTGTCCAGTTGGAAACCCTCAAACTCTTCCACGAGCAGGTCTGCAGAAAGGGAGCCAAAGTTAAAAGTCAGCCGTGATGATGTACCCCAACCAGCCCAACAGAACACTGCCAAAACCATTCTCAACTGAGGGTGGGAACGTGGAGAACGAGGCGACCTTCTCCTCGTCGTTGTCCTCCTCCCCACCCTCCGCAACTCCCGATAACGGCGTGTGAATTCGCCCAGGGTGGACCTGACCTTGTCCACCTGCTTGCCGAGGTCTGGCAGCTGGGCCTAAATGCGCTCCGTAGCGAGCCTGCAGCGGGGGTTGGCGCACGGACGCCCAGCTTCGGGGCCCTCTGGTTGTTCCTGGTCCTCCTCTTCGAGGATGCAAGCCGAGACACCACGGGAACCGCAGGGTGAGTGGACTGCAACCACCGCAATTCCTGAGCTACTTTGTGCCGCTTTGCTCTCCCGATGGCCTCCTTCCAGGCAGAGAGCTCCGCGTGCTGCTTCAGGTGTTTGTCTAGCCGAGCCGGAGTCCTCCGACAGCCGGGCACCGGGCACGGCATCTTCCGCGTGTCCACGCGGCGAGCGAGAGCAAGAGCCTCTTTTCGTCTGAGTTGGTCGCCTTGTGAACGGCTGACAGGTGCGGCGAGAGAGACAATTTAATCAAATGTGATAAAATAGAGATGTTTGGTTCAATTAGTTAGAGACAAGTGACGTCAACCTCAGCAATGGGCACCAGGGGGTGTGAAAGTATCGCGGTCCGCCACGAGAGTTTCACGATACGTATCGTGGTTGGTGTATTGCCATATTTTGGTTTGGTTTGTAGTATCGTTACACCCCTAAATTCTACCAATCCTAGGGTTTGGTTTGATGCATAACTAGAAATAAAGCATCAGCAACAATTTCTCAACAAAACAGTAATGATTTATGAATTTCTTTATATGCAACATTGATGACATCAAAGATAAAAGTAAGCACTGTGAAATGTATGCTACAGCATGGTCCCAATTAAAGCACTGAACATGCTTAAAAGATACATTGTCTCAGAAGTAATAGGGGACTTTACTGGAGCTGATCTTCAGTGGATTATCCTTCAACAGTAATATTTGTATTAAACTGAACTGAATGATATGTTTTTTTTTATTGTTTTCCTAATCTATGTTAAGGCTTGCCATAGAAAAGAAGGCGAGTTGAAATCAATTGAAAATAATTGTTAAATATAGTCATGTTGGCTTTCTTTGTACAAAAATATATATTGCAGCTTCATAAATTAGAAACACTAGTCACATGGAGTATTTACCAATGCCCTTTTTTACCAGTTGCATCATTGTTTATACAGGGTGAGAAAGCTTTTGGATTTTAACTAAAATGTTAATTTGTGTTAAAAATAAATAAATACAAGGTAGACAGTTTGCAATGAGATGAGCTTGAGTAATTAATTACAGACTTTAAAGTTTGTGTGACCAATCACTTAAAGTTATTTTATTTTCAGTGGTGTTATGTAGAGATGTCTTGTGTTTTCATGCAATGTGTGTAAATCTAAGCAGAGCTACTGATAAAGCCCATCTAATTCCTTGTGTGTTTAGGGGTTATTTGCCAAAAAGAAAGTCATTTTGCTTCTAAAGTATTTTACCTTCATGTACTTCTGCTTCAGGATATTGTACAACACCTCGCATATCTGTTTAACAATGCCTGAAACTGTAGTCTTTCAGATTCTGTACTGAAAACTCAGTGAAGAAAAAGATTCACCTGGTGATTAAAAGAAAAGTGATAAGTAACATAATTTTTTGTATAATGTTATGTAGTAAAAATTCACAATATCCTACCTGTGCCCAAGAATTTAAGTGTCACAGATAACCTCTCCCGAGCAGTAATTGCTCTTCTAAGGTGTGTGTGTACTCTTTTTATGTATGGAGAAACCAACTGTAACAAATGCTCAAATTCCTGCACATTCATACGGAGAAGATCTCTAAATCCTTGTGCGTCATCATGCTATAGAATAAAAAAAATGTGTGAATTTTGTTTTTGTTGATGTTGAACTAACTATTAAAAAATGAGCATAGTTCTACAGTAGGATTATACTGTGGCTCAAGCATGAATTTATGTTTATGATACAGGTATAAATAAAGTAATACATAAATAAATAAACAAACACAGAAGCATATAAATAAATAAATGTAAAAAATAAACAAGTAAATGTAAAAGGTACTGTTTACTTACGTTTGTTTATTAACAACAGTTAAAACAATAACAAAATTACCTCAAGTTCGCTCTGTAAAATTGGTTGCCCATACGTCCTCTTTTTTCCCAGCCAATACTCTCTGCACACATGTCATTGTGGCAAGGCCGAGAGCCGTGGGAATGAAACGAGGCCCCCGCAGATAAGAAACACCTGTGGCGCACATCGGCCTCGAATCCCACGGAAGGAGCTCTGGACTATAAGAGGACGAATGATGGCAGAGGAAGACGAGAGAGGACCGCTCCCGGACATATTGTTTTACTTTTGCTTTTAATTTCAGATTCCTACACAGGGCTCCCAACACGTCGTCAGATCCCTCAGCTGGTGGATGACCGAGTGGCAGCGTGTCTAAAGAACCGAGCCCCAATTTTTTTTTTGCCTCTCTCCCTTCTCTCAGACTACTCTGTCTTTCCTCCTATTTTCTATCTCCTTTTCTTTTGGCCCATCTCATAGGTCTCACGGGTGCTGTGGCGCCAAACTACCCCACCCTAGGAGTATGCACAGCCACGGGGTGCCCCTGGCCTGTGATGGGAGATGGGGGTATGTGGCGAGGGGGCGGGGCCGAGAGTCATGGGAACGAAATGAGGCCTGCCACAGATAAGAAACACTAGTGGTGCACACCATCCTCAAATCCCACAGAAGAAGCTCTGGACTATAAGAGGAGGAACAATGGCAGAGGAGGACGATAGAGGACTGGGCCCGGATATATTGTTTTACTTTTGCTTTCAGTTTGACGGCAGTCTCTCTGAGGAGCTGCCAGCCGTTTCTTTTATTTATTCATTATAAACTTATTAAAAGTTTGTAGCTTCTTTGCCTCCTTCTTACCGGTGGCCGTAAACTTCATTACAGTGGTGCTGAAATCCATGAGAAGGAACATGTTGTCCAGTTGCCCTCCCCATTGAAAGGGAGGGCGAGTGTTCGGGAGTGGGGAAGAAACCCATTTGTCTTCCCAGAGTGCCGGGGCGGTCCAAGGCTCGTGAGGAAAGGATCTGTCTGCTGCATGCTCAAGGCATGGGAAGTAGCAGGAGACATGGGGCTCATCACCGGAAGGGAAAGTGCTGATCCGCCATGATGCCAAACCCTGCTTCCATCCACTGAAGCGGGAGCGGAGCAGGAGACCAGGAATGTCGCCAGCCAGGAGAACCGCCGCCGGACACCATAATGCTGCGTTCACACCAGACGCGGAAGAAGCATCAAGTGCGAGTGATTTACATGTTAAGTCAATGCAAACGCGCGAATAGGCATCCTGCGGCGCGAATGACGCGAATTGCGCGGCGCGAATTGCGCGAATGGCGCGATACGCGCGAATTGAGCATTTGACGCGCTTAACGCGCAAATCGCTCGAGTTCAAATATCTGAACTTCTGCGGACATTCGCACCGTGTTAACCAATCAGGAGCTTGCTCTTGTGGGAGCATGATTGTGACGTAGCCCCTGTTGTTGGTGTCCGGGGGAAATCCTCCAGCCGACACCGACAACAGTTCATCAAACTGGGCTTGGCTCAGTCAGAAGCACCGCTGGAAGCCCCAGTCATCAAGGTTAAGTTTCTAGAGGAGTTTATGAGCTCACAGCGCTGGGTGCACCTCTGAAAGTATCTAGTGGACTCAGACACTGCTCCAAACGTATCGACGCTGTTTTACAGCCTTCATAAATCACATAAACACAGGTATTTTATCAATAAAATCCATGTTAGCCATTTAGCAACGAAGCTACATTCACCGAGCAGACAGAAGCCCTGCCCATGACGCAAATCCGCGTCTGTTCTGAAGTGAATTTGATGCGCGAATGAAGCGGAGTCTGACGCGCGAATGAAGCGAGTAAACTCAAATGTTCACGCGTCTATTTACTCGCGAATAGCGCGATTTTGCCGCGCATTCCGCGTCTGGTGTGAACGCAGCATTAGATGGACAGGTGGATAGATTCCTCCACAGGGCTCCCAATACGTCGTCAGATCCCTCCCAAATCCCTCAGCTGATGGAGGACCGAGTGGCAGTGTGTCTGGAGCCCCAATTTATTTATTTTTTTGCCTCTCTCCCCTCAGACTATTCTGTCTTTCCTCCTTTTTTCTATCTCCTTTTCTCTTGGCTTGTTTCATAGGTCTCGCGGGTGCTGTGGCGGCAAACTATGGCCAAACCCCCCAGCACCACTGTAATGAAGTTTACGGCCACCACGCCTCCGGGAAGAAGGAGGCACAGAACCTACAAACTTTTAATAAGTTTATAATGTGAGGAGCTGCTGTTCGTTTGTTTTATTTATTCATTAAAAACTTATTCAAAGTTTGTCGGTTGTCAGCCTTCTTCTTCCCGGCTGTCAGCTGGCCGTAAACATCATTACAGTCATCTTCACTTTTTCTTTCTGGTTTTATTATACAAGCATGTTATTATAACAATTGCCGCTACAGCTTGTTTACATTTGCCAGGTAACATTTCAGACCGCTGGTTACTGAACGTGTCAAGGATGGATGACATCACATACCGGATAAGCCTTCTTGCATGACTTGTCGTTAAGTCTGACATAAGGAAAACAGAGATCTTGCAGTGTGACACTGGAGTCATGTTGGTGCAGTCTGACATGCTACAATCGTTTAGGATTATTAAAAATCGCACAGTATGAGCCGACCTTTAGATAGATATAAATATGTAGGTGCTAGAAAGAAAAAAGAGAAAAGAAAGTGGCTGGGTCATACCCTTGTTCTTGGGCGCTGGAAGGTGAGTGTCGACTAGTGAGGGTCTTCTGGGCTTCTTTGAGGTGGCACTGGCTGAGACAGATGTAGGTCTTGTAAGAGTCTGATGACCACCTTCCAAAGGTCTGTATTTGTTGTTGCAAAAGTCCTTTTTGTGCTGCTGTGGTGGTTGCTCCGATTCTAAAAGAGTGGCTGGAGTATGAGTCTGGAGGGAGGCCTTTGAGGCTTCCCAAGGCTTCCCTCCAGACTCATACTCCAGCCACTCTTTTAGAATCGGAGCCTTCTTTTATGTGCTTCTGAAACCAAAAACATGTTGCTGGGTGGTTGGTGTCATCCACAAACAGAAGGAAAGGGGACTAGGATTTTGGGACTTTGGGATCAAAAATGTAAATGAAATGTCCTTTGCATGATTGATCTGTTTTGCTTTGTTTGATGAGGAAATAAATAGTTTAGATCTGAGATAGTGGGGTGGATGCTTGGGTTGAAATTAGAGGTTAGTAATTTCGGAGCAGCTGAGGAAAACAAAAAATGAAAGGGTGAACATAGCATTGAGAATGCGGTCTGTATTGGTAGACAAAGAACCTTTGCAGAGGGTGGAAATGCATTTGGAGAGGATGTTAGGAGTGATTTGCTCCCTACAATCTAGGAGAGAGGGGTGGGCTTTTTGGATGCCTTATATGAGAAGGCTGGTTTGGGAGGTAAAGATAAAATCGAACGGGTATCCATCTATAAATTTGTGGAAGAATTGAATTCCACTTAATTAGCTTTTAATAGAGCTGGCTTAGATGTTCTTATTGAAGTGGAGGTGGGTAAGGATGCAACAGTGAGTAGGGACAAATTGGGAAACGGTGTGTTGTAAAGGATATGGAAGTGTTTATATGCATCCCATGCTGTGAGATATGACTGGAGGGTTTTTAGGGATGACAGCTTGTAGTATGAGGGAGATGAAGGTTTTGTGGAGGTTGTGCATGGGGTGACTGATGGGAATCTCATCTCTGAATAAGGAGGGATGGGTGTTGGATGGGGTTCTGCTTCTGGAGTTAGTTGCCAGAATTTCTAAAAAGAAAAGCGAGAAAGAGAGTCAAAGAGTTTTTAAAACCTGGTACATGTTTTGCGGTTATAATGGAATTGTTTTTTTTAGCTGAGAGGTAACAAGATGACAGAGAAGGGGCATTAGCACGCGAGAATTGGAGCATTCTTTATTAATGCATTGCATGGCGGCTTTGTTGTTGCATTCAACAAGAATGGTAGAGGCAGACCATTCGTCTTCCAACAGAATGGTAACTTTTTGAGTGGTCGCTACGTGTTTGGCTGGTGGCGTATTATGGTGAGAGATGATGAGGATAAGGTGCGGGACGCCGTAGTTATTGGTGAGAATGCAGCATATAACTTTAGAAAGCATGTCAAATATTTATGAGGCTGCAAAATAAAATTGAGATTGCCAATTAATGCCAAGAAGATGGCAGAAATCAAGTGTATGGGCATGAACTTGAATGGGAAGGACATGTAGACTTTATTCAATTCAATTAATCTTTATTTGTATAGCGCTTATACAATGTAGATTGTGTCAAAGCAGCTTCACATAGAAAATTATAGTGAATTGAAACAGTGTCAGTTCAGTTTTCAGAGTTTAAATTTACTTCAGTTTAGTTTAGCTCAGGCTAGTGTGGGTTAAAATTCACTACTGAGAGTCCAAACACTGAAGAGCAAATCCATCGATGCGCAGCTCTACAGATCCCGAACCATGCAAGCCAATTGGCGAAAGTGAAAATTTAAAAACCTCGAGAGAAACCTGGCTCAGTTGGGCATGACCATTTCTCCTATGGCCAAACGTCTTGTGCAGAGCTGCAGTCTAGGTGCAGGAAGCTGGACCTAAGCGAAGACTCATCTGTTCCTGGGGCATCACAGGAATCAGTCTCATGATCTCACTCCACCATGCCACCACAGCACAGCAGCTGCTCAGGATACGGCCTGATCCAGGATGATGAAAACCTTGAAAAAAATTATCTCGTCGCTGGTCTTTGATCGCATCAGTGGCGCTGCATATGATGAGTATGATGAGTAGCCCCAGCTGGAAATACAAAATAAAGAGAATAATTAGCGTAGCTGCTGTTCATAGTGTATATAAACAAGACGCAAAAACCTGCGTGGGGCACATCATGCATCATACCGCTATGTAATTCACTGAGTGTATGCTTTACTAAAAAGATAGGTCTTTAATCTAGTTTTGAAGTGAGAGAGTGTCTCTGAGCCTTGGACATTATCAGGTACTAGCTTTTCTGCATCTGATATGGATAGCATACTTCGCAATTTAGCAATATTTCTCAGATGAAAGAAGGCAGTTTTTGTGACGGGATATATGATTTTCAAAAGTTAAATTGCTGTCTAATATGACACCCAGATCTTTTATAGTAGAGCTAACGCTAACTTTGTATCCCTCTAATTGCAGGTCGAGTTGTGAAATCTGCTGTGTACAGGATTTAGGCCCGATAAGTAATAATTCCATTTTGTCTGAGTTTAAGAGAAGAAAATTGTTGGTCATCCAGTCTTCAACAACTTTAATACACTCAGTTAGCTTAAACAGTTCAGACATCTCATCAGGTTTAGTAATCTGTATATCCCGCATTTTACAGTCTGATGAGCTTTAAAATAATTACTGGTTGAGTTGTTGCTTAGTAATGCAGAAATCAAACTGGTGCGGCTGACTATGGCTGTTTCTCAATAGGTGTTCTTAAACATTCTTGTGTCCTTGTGTTCTTGTGTAATGTCATCATCAACCACCAAATTCAGTTCCAATTCTCAAGACCACAAGAACAGAGGACGCCTGAAAGATACAATGCTAAATGATGAAAAGTTAATAATCAATGACAATGTGTTATATGTAAAAATGGGGAATGTGAAATGTTTGGTTGTACTTTTGTCTTGTCATCCACTTGTGGAACTCCTGCTTGCATATACTTACATATACTACATTCACAGGGTAAGTGTGATGTGGGCATGGCAGCCTGGGCATTGCACTGGACTGATCCATGCCGCACGTCATACTTTTTTAATGCATCACAAAGCAACTGACAAACACTGTATACTTCAAATTGATCTTATAACTTCAACCTCCTCAAATTATTGTTAAATCTGTTGTTGTTTTATTATTAAACTATTATTATGTTGTTGTTGTTATTACCATTGTGAGTATTAATAATTCATTTTATTGTTATTTATATTCTTCTTTTTAACATTATTCTTTACTTTGTGTTTTTGTTCTTCATATATTATCATTCTTATAATAATGCTATTGTTGCTATTATCATTGTGAGTATATTATAGTTATCACGTTTATCTGTCCACTTTGTACTTTGTGTTTTTGTTATTCATATATTATCATTATTATAGTAATGCTTTTCTTTCTTTCTTACTATTCTCACTTTTTTGTCTGCTGCACTTTATTTTTCTACTTCCTTTTCTTCCTTTCCTACTTCTATTTCTTCCCCTTCTACTAATTATTATTATTATTATTATTATTATTATTATTATCATAATTATTTGTCCTCTTCCTGATTTCCCAACCTCCCCTCACCTCCTCACTATTATCATTACTAGTATTGCTTTTACTTTTGTTACCATTATTATTATTACTGTTCTGACTTGTCCTCCTGTTATCCCCTTATTATCATTATTACAAGTATTTCTACCATTGTCATTATTCAGGTTGCTGTAGTAGTAGTAGTAGTAGTAGTCATTGTAGTAGTAGCGATTGTAGTTGTAGTTGGGGTTGTTGAAGTAGTAGTTGTAGTCGTTTCTGTAGTAGTAGATGTCGTTGGTATAGTGGTATCAGAAGTAGTAGAGGTGTTGTTGTAGTAGTAGTAGTAGTAGTAGTCGTTGTCGGGGTAGTAGTATCAGAAGTAATAGATGTTGTCGATGTAGATGTTGTAGTAGCAGTCATTGCTGTAGTAGTATCAGTACCAGTATAGTAGTATTAGTACCATCTGGAGAAGAGGGACCTGTGGTGTTTCTGAGTAGCAAGCTGTTGTCCAGGGAAACTCGGTACTCCACGGTCAAAAAACAGTGTCTGTCCATCAAGTGGTCCTCTAAATACCTCTTCTACTACCTCCTGGGGTGGGAGTTTGACCTAAAGACTGACCATCAGGTGCTCACGTGGATTCATATCATGAAGGATAACAACACTAGAGTGGCCCAATGGTACCTGGCATTACAACCGTTCAAGTTTAAGATACATCACTAAGCTGGGAGGAAAAACCTAGTAGCAGACTCCTGTCCAGGTTACAGGACAGAGCACGGCTTGGAGAGGGGGAGGATAATGTGAAGTTAGACTTTTTCTCTTTGTCTCTGATTGCCACATTGGTACACTGTCCATACATACACACATACATGGTCACTTACCTTCATTCTTTTCCCCTCCGTCAGCTGTGAGTGTCGAGTGCACATGTCATCTGAACAGCATTCCATCATTCCTTCACATTTTCATCATTCCTCCAGTCACACAAAGCACACACTTACACGCACCCATTGTCTCTGAGTCTGCTCGTTTGTCCGGGGAGGTTCAGATGTCAAACCGAGTGAAGGGATGGGATTATTTCCTTATTATCCCAATTACAATGAGCAGATAAAAGGTCCAGAGTTTATTTCAAGTGTGCTATTTGCATTTGGAATCTGTTGCTGTCAATTCAAGATGAGATGCAAAGAGCTTTCAATATCAATCAAGCAAGCCATCATTAGGCTGAAAAGACAAAACAAACCCATCAGAGAGATGCTAAAACATTAGGCCTGGCCAGAACAAATGTTTGGAACATACCTAAAGAACCGACCAGTGAGCTCAGCAACACCAAAAGTCCCGGAAGACCACAGATACAACTGTGGTACATTACCAAAGAATTATTTCCCTGGTGAAGAAAAACCCTTCACAACATTTTGAGGGATCAAGAACACTCACCAGGAGGTAGGTGTGTGTCAAAGTCAACCATCAAGAGATGCCTATACCAGAGTGAATACAAAGGGTTCATCACAAGATGTAAACCATTGGTGAGCCTCAAAAACAGGAAGGCCAGATTAGAGTTCTAAAAAAGCATTCACAGTCCTGGAACAACATCCTATATACAGATGAGACCAGGATCAACTTGTACCAGATTGATGGGAAGAGAAAAGTATGGAGAAGAAAAGGAACTGCTCATGATCCTAAGCAGTGAAGCATGGTGATAGTAGTGACATAGTGTGGGCATGTATGTCTGTCAATTGAACTGGTTCTCTTGAATTTATTGATGATGTGACTGCTGACAAATCAGCAGGATGAATTCTGAAGTGTTTCAGGCAAAATTTTCTGCTCATATTAAGCCAAATGCTTCAGAACTCATTGGATGGCGCTTCACAGTGCAGATGGAGAATGACTCGAAACATACTGCAAAAGCAACCAAAGGGTTTTTGAAGGGAAAGAAGTGGAATGTTATGCAATGGCCAAGTCAATCATCTGACCCGAATCTGATTGAGCATGCATTTCACTTACTGAAGACAAAACTGAAGGGAAAATGACCCAAGAACAAGCAAGAACTGATGACAGTTGCTGTGGAGATCTGGCAGAGCACCACCAGGAATGAAGTCCAGTGTCTGGTGATGTCTATGCGTTCTACACTTCAGACTGTGATTGACTGCAATGGATTTGCATAGTTATAGTCATACAGGCAGGATAGTCATACAGGCAGAGATCATAGCAGGTGCAAACCAGTACAAAAAGGGTTATCCAACATCGTATTCAAGCAGGCAAAAGGGTCAGGTTATGCGGCTAAGGATTAATACATGGAAGAACAAAGGCAAGGCTTGGAACACGGAACACTAGAGAGGAAAATACTCAGACATAAAAAAACATTACAATATAGCAAGACTCAGTCCCAAGGTGTCTGTGCATGCAGCTTAAATAGTGTGTGTAATCAGTCCTTGACAATCCTCTGGTGGTGTGTGTGTAATCAGTCAGGATCAGGAACATGTGTGTGTGTGAGTGGAGAGCATGTAGCTATGGGGTTGTAGTCCATGAAATGGCGGATCTGTAGTCCATTAGCAATTGTGCCTGTTTTCCAGCGATCTGTTTTTGGGGTTGGGGTTGGGAGACACTGGCAGTTCATAGAACCTCAGTGGGCCAGAAGACTTTGGTTCGGGAGGCACTGGCAGTTCATAGAAGCCCAGTGGCTCGGGAGGCACTGGCAGTTCATAGAAGCCCAGTGGGTCGGGAGGCTTTGGCTTAGGAGGCACTGGCAGTTCATAGAACCCCAGTGGGTCTGGAGGCTTTGGCTAACAGAACAGGGTATAAATACACAAGGAAACAATAACTAAACAAACTGAAAAGAGGGTGGAGACAATTAACTCAAAGACTAACAAGATTAGGGTAAACTATGGTGAGCAGGAAGTGACATGAAAACACAGAACTGAAACATGCAAAAACAGAAACCAGGATGTTACACTTAAGTAGGTTAATTGGGTTAACTAGGCAGGATAGGGTAATTAGGCAATTTATTGTATAACAATGGTTTGTTCTGTAGACTATTGAAAAAAAATAGCTTATAGCCAGCGCCCCGACGCAGACGTCCTGGGGCGCTGTTTTTCCACATGTCAATGTTTATCAATAGATTACATCAAAATGAACATGAGTAATCTTGACAAATTGTACATCAGTTTAAAGCTACAACCCTCGAACAGCCATTGCAGCTAGTTGTTTTTCAATGGGAAGCTTATAAAGAATGTATTTGCTATATTTTGTGTAAGTTGAACAGAAAACGCTTGTTAGATATGGAGCACATATCATCGTAATAACAACACACACGCATTCATTGCTTTACATGTATTTGAAAGGTAAGAGTCCACAGAAAAACATCCCATCAAGCAAGAAAATCAAAGGGGGGCTAATAATTCTGACTTCAACTACTGTATACATACACAGTTGAAGTCAGGATTATTACCCCCCCCCCCCCCCCAATTATTAGCCCCCGTGTTGTTTTTACCCAATTTCTGTTTAATGGAGGGACGATTTTTTTCAACACATTTCTAAACATAATAGTTTTAATAGCTCATTTCTAATAACTGATTTATTTTATCTTTGTCATGATGACAGTAAATAATATTTTACTAGATATTTTTCAAGACACTTCTATACAGCTTGCTCAGTTAAACATCATTTAGGAAATATTTAAAAAAGAAAAAAAATCATATTGCAGCTAATAATTCTGACTTCAACTATATATATATATATATATATATATATATATATATATATATATATATAGCGTCACGGTGGCACAGTGGGTAGCACGATCGCCTGACAGCAAGGTCACTGGTTTGAGCCCCAAACTGGGTCAGTTGGCATTTCTGTATGGAGTTTGCATGTTCTCCCCTTGTTCGCATTGGTTTCCTCATTGGTGGTTCATTCCGCTGTGGTGACCCCTGATTAATAAAGGGACTAAGCCGAAAAGAAAAAGAATGGATATATATATATATATATATATATATATATATATATATATATATATATATATATATATATATTTATAAATATATATATATATATATATATATATATATATATATATATATATATATATATATATATATATATATATTGTGCTGGAACATATTTGAGGACAGCAGAATTCATGTTAAATCTTTAATTTGGCATGATGATTATTGTGTATTGCATGGGTAAATGTTACAAGTAGTTATTTATGCTGAGGACAGTACAGTGAAAAAGCGGCTGCAAGAAAAGAGTACAGCAGCAGTTATGACGACTCAAGTTAATTGAAATGAGTATCAAGTGCACAATGGAGTCTACACACTCATATAAAACCAGATCTTTTAGCTCTTCTTCAAGTGCTGCAGCTGCTATGGCTAGAGCAAAGGCAGAAGCAACCAAAGCACATTTGCAGATTTGCACATTTGAAGTTTGCAGATGAAGATGAAAGAATAAAGGTGGAGAAAGCCAAGTTGGAGGCAAAAATTGATAAAATGGCTTTAGCGAGAGAAACTGCTGCAGCCATACCTGAAGCAGAAGTTTTAGAAGCAGAAGCTAACACCAGTGTTCATAGTAAACACGAACCTCAACTGGAAACCACTCCTGCTGATGTTATGCAGCGAACAATTGAATTCATTGAACAGATAAATTTTACATGCAGTTACAGAATTTGCATGGAAATCAGAACCACCCCCTTCAGCAGATGCAGTAATGCCTCACACAGAATTACCAGTTACAAGTTCTGTTCTGGATACACGTCTCAAGGCAAGATGTATCAATGTCTGTAAAAATGTATTTAAAACTGAGTGCTGCTCTAGTTCAGAGTTCTTTTAATGACGCCACAGTGACGCCGTGTTTCTTACTAAAGGATTCTGCTTTGAAGATACACAAAAGTTCTTCCTGGTTTTTGGCTCATCTTAGAAATTCACAACAACACATTAAGCTAATAGAATCTTTAGATACATCTAGTTTCATTAATGCCCTGCAGCATTTTCTTGCTACTCGAGGACCTGTGAAACTCATTCGCTCAGACAGAGGAACAAGTTTTGTTGGATCTTGCAGAGCTTAACATCTTCTCGAACATTGACCAAACCTCTGTGAAGAAATCCTCTTGGATCAGAGCTGTGTCTGGCAATTTAACCCGGCGCATGCTTCTCATATGGGTGGGTTCTGGGAGAGGATGATAGGCCTTGCTAGAAGGATACTAGATGCAATGCTTCAGCAGCTTGGGCCTTCAGCATTAACACATGAGATGCTCTCCACTCTTATGCTCTCCACTAGTCACTGCAATAATAAATGCAAGGACACTCTTACCAGTGTCGTCAACCCAAATGATCCATTCATACTTACACCCAGTGCTATCTTAACCCAAAAGGTCACAATTGCTCCTGCCCCCATTGTTGATCTGGGAAAAAATCATCATATCAGACCGTGGCATAGTTACAGCACTTGGCACAAACCTTTTAGGATAAATGGAAAGGGGAGGGTGCTGGAACATATTTGAGGAAAGCAGAATTCATGTTTAATATTTAATTTGGCAGGCTAGTTATTGTGTATTGCATGGGTAACATAAGTAGTGATTTAGTTTCACTTTGTAAATGGTTAGTGTTCCATCTAGTGGTGACCTTAAGTTATAGCAAGATAATGCTGTTCTCTTGAATCAGGAAGTGAAGTACTGCAAGCACACGGCGATGACTACGGTGATCAGTAATCGTCATGTTTTTTCTGTCGTCGCTTGTAAGTACTTTTTTGATTGTATAAGGTGTTCATTATACTTAAACGTAATGTGAATAATTGAGCTTAAGAGTGACTTCTTAGCTTATCGGCAGAGCTAATACATTAGCCACAATCGGCTTTAGCTTTATATTTCAGTATTTTGTATTTACAATAGAAAATATATTCTTTACTACAAAGCACTCTGTATTTTTATGTAAATGCTATGCTTCCGTAGTTTTGTTAATTTCTGAACATATTATTTATGTATTCTTTTGTTTTTTTGAAGTTTCACTCCATACCCAAGACCAATAAACCTGTTGGCAAATAAGCTTCTTGTCTTCAGAGTCGTGTGAGGGAAGGGAGTTTAACTGTCAAAACAACCACTAAGGCAGGGATTCTCAACACTAGTGGGCCGCAGCGATCCTGCAGGTGGGCCGCGAGATAGCTTAAAATTAACTCTTAATATTAAGGGTGTCACGAGATCTCGCGAGGTTAAATCGCTACAAGATTTCTCGTCGAGGTAAAAAGTTGTGGTGAAATTATATTGAGGGTGAAATTAGCATTGAAGATTGGAAGCAGGATTGAATTTGAACCACAAATCAAGTTCTTTGCATACATCTGGTAAGACTGGCCTCTGTGATGCACGTCACTCGGTTGGGCGGGCGGCTGTGACCTAACCGTTTTTTTTTCTCACCGGAGTTAGATGTGCAGAGAGCCGCATTATTGAAGTGCAGTACAGATATGTAAACGCAATTGAAAAATCCAATCAAACTATTATCATCGTGTAGGACTTCTAGCCGCATTTTGCGACAGGACAGTCCACATAGCTGTTTGACATTATATTCTCAGCACCTACACGCATCTCTAAGCGCGCGCACACATACTGAACTGCTGGAGACTCAACACACCCGCCTTCATCATTACCAAACACGTTTATGCTATACGGAAAAGCGGACGTTTTCTTTTCATGGTTCAAGGGATCAAATTCTACACAAGGACTAAAAACGCTTTGATACTGTGATGTAGCACAAGTATTTTTTGCATGTTCACGAGAGAGAAAGAGAGCGCAGCATCCGCCATGTAACCAATATAAAATAATACTATTGCATACATCATGTGCACAAATCAAGCCATGGACATTACATCAAGATGCCTAATGGCTAAAAAAGCCTAGATAAAAAGAATATGGCCAAATGAGAGCGTTTCTGTCATAAACTATAGGAAAACAACTTGTCAAAAACAAAATAAAAAAATGAAACACTGCAAACAGAATAAATACAGAATTGGAGAAAAGAGCGCTCTTTTATTATCAACTGTTAGTCAGCGCTCGCTCTTTTTTCCTGGTCATTGCGCCTTTTGCCGTGTGCTGTGTAAATGCTGATAATTGGATATGAGTCACTTTTAAAAGATGATAAATGTAAGCAGGTTATCAAAAAAATTAATTACTGTCACAAAATCCGAATTGACCATCAAGATCTGCAATGTAAATACTCTGAAATTCTATAGGGGAAAAGCCAGTCAGTAGAGTTTGCTATTTTCCATTTATATATTAACAAATATTGTGCAGTGTTTGCATGTTCATTGCATAGAATTCAATATAAACTAATATAAAACTATTGCATACATAAAATTATGGGAATAATTATGGAAAATGCATACATAAAAAATGGAAGTTCAAGTAAAAAAAAAACAAACACCTAAATTGTTTTGCATTTTGTGATTTTTTTTATTAATATATATATATATTTATATATATATATATATATATATATATATATATATATATGTTTTCCATTCATATATTAGCAAAATATTTAAAGACTATTCCATTTATATGTTTCATCATTAAGGATTTCTCTAAAATAGTGTCAAAATATTGTTCTCGTGAACCCAACATCGTGTCTGGTCTTGTCTCGTGGAGTAGGCGTATCATCACACACCAACTTAATATTATACTATAATTATTGGATTTCGTTATTAATATGCTATATTAAAATGATCAAAGTAATGCACTTTCTCCTGTTCTGTGATTGATTACTTCAAACTAGGCGCAGAACAGCCTCATAATCTCGTCTGCAATTAGTACTGTACACGTCTGTCTGTTCATTCACAAACTATGCATGAAGTGAAAGTGAAAGTCTCTCTTTGTGTATTTTTGTGTGAACTATTTATTGTATCTGCATAGTTGTCCAAATTAATGTCCTGGGGTGTTTTATAATGGTCGCGCGCCTATACAGGAGGATCTAGCGAGGTTCAGTGGTGTTTCTGCCATAGAATGTAAAATAAACTTGCATATGAGCTTCAGACAATCTCTGGCGGAGCAGTTCACTGCTGTCAGCGATTTCCCAATGATATCCAGCTGCAAACCTAACCGCCATCAGATCGACGCGTTTCCACAGATTTAGGGTGTTTTACTGTATTTTAAATTTTTCTGTATATTTTTGAATAGTACATATTTAATAGAAGATATTCAGTCAGTCCAGTTTAAAGCAGAAGCTGGTCTTTTGCAATATCCCTGTTAAACTGGTTTTCTTTGAATCTGTATATACTGTATATATGTTTAAAACTGCATGTAATGTTGTTACAAAAAAAATTATGCATTTCATGGTTTTAAGCTGTTTTTATCACTTTCTCTGTTTGAAAGCCATATCTCAGCCCCACGAGCAAGAATCCTGCATTAGAACTCCAAAAATGAACACTTTCAAAAATCACTTGCTTTTCCCTTGAAACTTGTTTAAACATGTTTAAAACTGCATGTAATGTTGTTTAAAACAAAAAGAATGATGCACATCATTATCACTTTCTGTTTTTGGCCTGAAAACATCATATCTCAGCCATATATATATATATATATATATATATATATATATATATATATATATATATATATATATATATATATATAGTATTTTATACATGTATTATATATTTGTTAATAAATAAAGGTTTAAAGGAACATTTCATACAAACATTTTAGAGAAAATATCAGACTGGTGAGCCTTCAAAAATTGAACCCCTGCACTAAGGGACAGTATGTTGAGGACAGTATACATACATACATACATACATACATACATACATACATACATATATACATATATATATATATATATATATATATATATATATATATATATATATATATATATATATATATATATATATATATATATATATATATATATATATATATATACACACACACAATTTATTTTTAAAAATATTAATAAATTAGAATATTACCCTTGACCAAATTACAATGCATGCAGAGGACTTAAATATGACTAAAACTAAATGGCGTTTTAGTCTACAGACTACTAAATAAAATTAACACTGATACACACAATCTCATACACACACAAAAGGCTAAAACAAAGTATGTGAAAATGGATGAATGAAACCAAAATGAAGCAAGTAATGAAATAGCAATGAAATAAGCATCCAGTACAGTCTCATTACAAATATTTGCTTCTGCACTTCAACAGCATTGAATGGACACTATAGTATAGTGTATTTTGCTACAAACATACCTTTATTTATGAAATTGTTTAGTTTGTTATGTAATTAATTTAATTCAATAATGAGTTATCTACATGAGAAAATATATTTAATATAAATATATATATTTTTTACAAAAAAAAATATATATTCCTATATATAATTTTAAGCCTAGTTTTATACAATAGTTTGTTCTCCATTTTACTGGTTAAGCATCAATATTACCTTTCCTCCTCTACAGCTGTGTGAAATCAGTAACCTGTACCTCTCTCCTCTATGAAATGCAAAGCTCTCTGCTTGTGCATATGATGTTTCCTTGTTCCATTCTGGAGACTCATGCAGTCACATGACCATAACAGTTTAGGCCCTGGGGGCCTCTAAGTGTGTCAGTCTGTTCAGCTGATAACACAGAGCCTCAGTTACACTTCTGCAAAGACTGTTTGCTATGAAACTAAATCGTATGAGGAGCGTTGTGGCAGAGACCTTGATTTGGTGTTTAAAGAATGCCCAAGCAGTTATTCCTGAAAATGTGCCACTGCAACTATAGCTTCATGACATATTTTATTTCATTCATTCATTTTCTTTTCAGCTTAGTCCCTTTATTATTCCAGGGTCGCCACAGCGGAATGAACCGCCAACTTATCCAGCATATGTTTTACGCAGCGAATGCCCTTCCAGCTGCAACCCATCCCTGGGAAACATCCATACACACTTATTCACACACATACACTATGGACAATTTAGCTTACCCAATTTACCTGTATCGCATGTCTCTGGACTGTGGGGGAAACCGGAGCACCCGGAAACCCACGCAAGCGCAGGGAGAACATGCAAACTCCACACAGAAACGCCAACTGACCCAGCCGAGGCTCAAACCAGCGACCTTCTTGCTGTGTGGCATCAGCACTACCTACTGTGCCACTGCGTCGCCACATATTTTTATATATATATTTATAGAGTTGAAGTCAGAATTATTAGCCCCCCCTTTGTATTTTTTTTCTTTATTAAATATTTCTCAAATGATGTTTAACAGAGCAAGGGAATTTTCACAGTATGTCTGATAATATTTTATTTTCTTGAGAAAGTCTATTTTTTTTATTTCGGCTAGAATAAAAGCAGTTTTTAATTTTTTTAAACACATTTTAAGGTCAAAATTATTAGCCCCTTTAAGCTAATTTTTTTTCCGATAGTCTACAGAACAAACCATCGTTATACAATAACTTGCCTAATTACCCTAACCTGCCTAGTTAACCTAATTAACCTAGTTAAGCCTTTAAATGCCACTTTAAGCTGTATAGAAGTGTCTTGAAAAATATCTAGTAAAATATTATTTACTGTCATCATGGCAAAGATAAAATAAATCAGTTATTAGAAATGTGTTATTAAAACTATTATGTTTAGAAATGTGTTGAAAAAATCTTCTCTCCACTAAACAGAAAGTGGCAAAAAAAAATAAACAGTGAAGCTAATAATTCAGGGGGGCTAATAATTCTGACTTCAACTGTATATATATATATATATATATATATATATATATATATTAAGGATGTAACGATACGGGTATTCGTATCGAACCGTTCGGTACGAGCCTTTCGGTTCGGTACGCATTACGAACCGAACGATTCAGACAAATTTCTATAAAGATCAAAGAGAATAGGTGTACAGAATATAATGTTTTCAGTGCAACACTAAACAAGGCATCCCAAATGACGTGACAGGCAACATGCTGCCTTCCTGCGTCAATCTTTTTGTTAATCTAATAAATGACTTGTGCCTCGGAAGGCAATCCTGACACTGACACACAGTGAACGCGCAGTGGCGTTTGAAAGTGTCAGACACAGAGCACAGACGCTCTTGATTCTGGAGGTCATTAACAGGCACGTGCACACATAGGGCTCAAACTGTGCAGTGTACATGCCCTTTTGAGTCTGGGATATAAATTGCCCTTCCAAGATGAAAGTAAGTGCCTCAGCCTCCCCCTGCTCTATATTCCGCAATTGTCTCCCTCAATCAAGACCCCATCCAACCCCCCCCCCCCCCCCAACTTTCCATGAAATCCGGGACTGTCACCCCCCCCCCCCCCCCCCCCCTCTTTTCGTGAAGAACCGGGACCGTCAATGCCCATTCCCCCCCAACATTCACCACACTTTTCGTGAAAATCGGGACCATCAACCCCTGTCTGAATTTTGGTCCCAGTCCGCCCCTGCCTTCAATCTTCAATTCTGCACGTGCCCTTCGGAAAGCCTCTGCACGGGCCTGGTCATTAATAATATAATAACACTAATACTTAAATGGTAAGGCATTTTCGAATGACCAAAACAACATTTCAGATGGTTTATAATGTGCTCAGCCTGCTGGTTTGTCCATTTACACACTTTTTTATCATCACATGATCTATTATAACAAAATCACATGACCTTTTTTTTTAATGTGCACACTGGAATTTGTGCTGTAAAAGTGTTTCCATCGTAGTTTATGCGCATCTTTTCTTATCGAATAAACAGTCTATCCTACTCAGTTATGCGCATAGGCTATGTTTTTTTATGCGCATTTTCAAAATTTATGCGCATCATGTCGTTTCCATCAACCGTTTTTTTTATGCACATCTCCAAAATATAGGGCCGTATAGGGCTTAAAAACGTAAAAAAAAAACATTAGGTTCACTCCGAGCAGAATTGATATTTTTTCTGGCCTTCAGTATTAAACAAAACATTCCGAAAACGGTTTTCTAGCAAAAATACCGGTTAATAACGAAATTAAAAAATATTGCAGGGCTCTAGAGCAGTGGTTCTCAAAGTGGGGGTCGGGACCCCCCGGGGGGTCGCGGGACAATGAAGGGGGGTCGCCTGGTGATTTCCAAAAATCTATAAATTTTTATTAAACCATAAGAATTACCATATTTTATCCATAACCTATTGAAGAGAAAAAATAGTCGTTTATAGTTACTGTATACTACATAGCTATAGTAGCTTATAGTTACTAGTTCTATTGGATTGCGACCCCTGGGGTAATTACATTATATTAAAGACACAGCAATAGCGTCAGATGCAGCAGATTGCTTTTATAACACCAGGTTAAACTTTCTGGCACATTTACAGCACTGACATACATAAAAAAAAATTAAACGAAGAATAGACTTGGGTCTATTGGTCTGTGTGCGCCATTGCATGCAAGGTTTCTGTATTTATAACAACCTCAGAGGATATTGGGGGTCGCGAGTCACTGGCATTGTTATTTTGGGGGTCGCGGGCTGAAAAGTTTGGGAACCCCTGCTCTAGAGTGCCCTGATTTCTTAATGGTGCAACTAAAAATTCTAATCGAGGGGTAAAATTAAATTAATTTTCGATAAGTATTGTTAATGAAATATTTATAATATGAACTTGCTTTTGGTTTTATCTATACAGGCTCTGCGCTCTTAGGCGCGCTCCCGCTCACCAGCGGTTGATTGACAGACGCCAATTAAAGGCGCTACACACAGCCAGCCCCGTCTACTTAATCCAGTGCAAGTGCTGAAACACGCCTTTCTTTTAAAAAATTTCTTTTATTTTTTAAATCTCTTAAATTAGGCTAACATAATCTTCCTCTGAGATATTAGTTCAATAGCGGTTTGCGCTGTAGGCTATTGACCAACACACCCTGCATACAGTTTACACACCGCAGGTCTTCTGATGTGTTATGAATTACATGTTTTAAATGACAGTGAGACATGCTATATTTAGTTTTTTATTGTAAAATATACATTATAACCCAGTACACAGTAAAATAATATTTTTAAAGGCCTATTGACAGCGTAGCTATAGCCGTTAAGCTTAAATAGTCTATGCATGTTGTTTTATTAATACTAAAACAAATTACAAACTAGCCACCTTTTAATTTCGTTTCCGTATATTTTTATCAAACGAAAAATGCAATTAATTGTATTTTGGTTTTAATTTTATTAGAAATTGAATAGCCGTTTAGGCAACATAACATTGGCTCTGATTTCGTTTTTACAGAATATCCTACATATAGACTTTTTTGAAAGACAGAGTAAGAGTAAAAAATTAAGAGTAAAAAAGAAAGGCATAACTTCGGGAAAAGTGGTCACTGCGGTTTCAGATGTCAGTGGTACGGGATTGCTAAATCACTTGTTTTAATCAGAGAATAAGATTATATAGCCTATTTTAGTTATTTAGCGTAATATATAGTTATTTAGTTTAATTAGTGTAATTTATAAATATATAAATTATTTAGTGCTTTTTGGATTTAGGCATCGGCCGAGTATTAATTTAACTTGTAAATACCAAAGATTATACGGTTTAGTTTTTTTTTATGGCACTTTATTGCATGTTGAATACAATTACAAGGATTTTTATTAAACAAGTGCATACCACAAGATATTTTTTTGTTGGTTTAAAGATATAAAAAGTATCATTCTCATTTTCTTGCCTTATTTATCTTTAATATAAATATAAAATTGTATACATTCATTGCAATGCGTGGTGAACCTAAGAAAAAAAGGCGCACCAAGGCAAAACATTAGTTTAGAGCCCCAATTTTATGAATGGAAAAATCTGCTCTGCGCCACGGAGCATAGTCTAACAGGGTTGAGCTTAATCTATTAATCAGTTATAGATGTGTTTTGAGAATAAACCAGAGTCTCATCTCCCATTCCTTTTAAGAGTCAGTTGCGTCGCTCCATGGCGCATTTGCTATTTACATGGCAGACTTTGTAAGTGAAAAAACTGAAAGCTTCACTAGTGAAAAAAAAAACAGTTAAACAGAGCATTTGCAGCGCGAGAATGAGAGAATGAGCCTCCTAATTTTTTACTTTCACTTTCACTCTCGTCGATCAGGAAAGGTGTTGTACACACAGACATCCATTAGCCTATACATAATTATTTTCGTTTGTTAAACGGAAAAGTTTTGTTTCAAAACTATTTCTAAATTTAGTTCTAATTTCCAGCAAACGAATGAATGAACAATAATAACGAAGTGTTGTCCAAAAACCGAGTTATTTCCAAACACACATGCTATACCCCATATTGTGTAAAACCTGACAGGTGGGCAAATCTAATCATGTTTTTAATAAAACAAATATAAATATGCATATAGTAAATAATACTGCTAATAATAATAATAATAATAATAATAATAATAATAATAACATTATAAAAAAGTCATGAATAAACAGAAAAGGTGTAACAACAAATGCGTCGCGTCTTGCGCAGCATTGCGACGGGTGTAGGGGTGCCGGTTAATCCGCGGGTCAAGAAATAAAAAAGTAGGCTACATAACGTTTAATTATGGGTTGCAGGTTAATAAGACCAAACCTTGATTGTGCAAACTTTACATACTTTCTCTAAAAATTTTGAGCTATATTATCTTTTTATAGACTGACATAAATACGCATCACGGCCATACATTTATAATTTATATAAAAACGAGCGCTTAGCCTACCTCATGCGGATGCATATTCGTTTATTTCTTCAGTAGCCTTGTAAATAATGTATTTTATTAATGCATTGTTTATAAGGATATCATTCAAAACTTTAGGCTATCTATCATGTTTATGAGCTGCCCCTCATCCTTTAATATACAGATCGATTTATCAGATGATTTGTCATAAGAGAAATATTAACAAAAGGATTTTCTTTATGCAGACCCATGTAAAAACAATCGACAATCAATTATACGCTTTGTATAAATACAAGTTTTAATAGCAAAAACTTAAACCGAAACATACCTTTGTACATGAAAGAGCAGATTCTCGGTAACCTTTAAGACAAGGTCGTTGCATCAGAAATGACTCTCGCTTATGACGTCTGCTTCGTGGGCATTTCACGTTGTATGCTCCACAGTCGCATTTGTACACATGATTTAAATGAATGCTTTTTGTCTCCCAAATTCAAAAAATAAAGAGAAAAATAAAATAACGTTATTAACCGGCTAACTGTAAACATTTCTGTTCAGAACGATTAAAGTTGATCTTGTTTTTTTGTTTCTGCTCATGCAAATGTAATTCGGTTCAAAGCCCTGATTAAAATATTCTTAAACATACATAGTAAGAGTATATTTTTATATGAGGACATTAGTTTGGTTGTATTGTACCTTTGTAATTTGCAAAATAGTCCTTAAAAACCAACTTGAAAAAGAATCAGCATAAAAACCGTGAATCGTGATTTCCCCAGAAAAAATCGTAATATGATATTTTTTCCATATCGCCACCCCTATTTCAAAGTAAAAAAAAAAAAAAGAGAGAGAAAAAAAGAGAGATCATGCTTTTATGGTGTTAGTTTTAATACATTAAAAATATTTAAATCAGAGAAATCCTCTGGTTGTTTTTTTGCTGTATCGAAAACATACCGAACCGTGACACCACTGTGTCGTATCGAACCGAACCGTGATTTTTGTGAACCGTTACACCCCTAATATATATATATATATAAATTCTGTGGTGAATTCTTTGTCATGAACTCATCAACAATTAGACCATACTCACTGATAGACAGTTCGTGTAGGGTAGTTTATTGATGTGATCCCTGGTGTCATCTGATTCATACAAAATGGCTTTGAGAAATGCTTATATATATATATATATATATATATATATATATATATATATATATATATATATATATATATATATATATATATATATATATAAATTATTCCTCAAAGCCATTTTGTATGAATCATGACACCAGGGATCACATCAATAAACTATCACTGAGTAGGATCTAATTGTTGATGAGTTAATGACAAATAATTCACCACACATTAGTTAGACTAAACATATGTTAAGACTTTCGAATTTATTCTATCGTTAATTAATAACTACGCAGGAACAAATCAATAAAACAATATTAAAAATCCATTAAGTAAATAAAATTCTAAATAACAAATTAGTAAGTAATAGCACATACCCTTAAACCCAAAATTATTCATACCTAAGGGGATAAATGATGGTGGCGTTTCCACAGTCAGAGGAATCATATAAACCACCATTTCAATTAAATACAGACCATGTGATTATTCAGAAGCCCAACACGTTATCAGTAGTACAATAATTATCAATATTTTGTAAACCTTCACAAAGTTGAATAAATTATTGGCTCATCTCATACTGTACAGTGTTAAAACAACACACATATACAGTATACAGTCAAGCACAACATTATTCATACCGCAGTGGTATTAGTCAGTACCAAGGCAAAAACTGAAATTCATATAACAAAATAACTTAAGATCAGGATTTCCAGTGGCACACATGCTTAAATGTTGAGCTTCAGCTGACTTTGCAATAAATCCCAATTTATATAGCCAAAAGCCAAGTTGTGGAATTATAAGGTTCTATCTGCATTCTATATAATTTTGAAATATTGAGCTTCAATGTTCCATATAGCAAACAATATGTATGTAACAGTTCTCTTTCATACATTAACATGACAGAGACCCTAAATCTACTCTAAATGTAAATGATCAAAATTCTCTTAAATGTGCAAATTGGGTTAAAAAAAAACCCAGGGAAAATGCAGATAGAACCTTCTAATTCTAAACAGTCATTTTCTACTTGGAATTTGGAAGGTTCTATCCAGCAGATCATTAATTGAAGCCTTACTTATCAAGAAATACAATCATAAAAATATAAATTGGTGTTGTAACAATATGTTAATGCTTAAGAAAGTTAAATAATAATAATAATAATAATTCCTTACATTTATATAGCGCTTTTCTAGACACTCAAATTTACATATTTACATATGCTTTACATATTGGGGGGAATCTCCTCAACCACCACCAGTGTGCAGCATCCACCTGGATGACGCGATGGCAGCCATTTTGCGCCAGACCGCACACCACACACCAGCTGATTGGTGGAGAGGAGACAGAGTAGGGGTGTCAAAATTAATTGTTTCTTCGGTGCACCGCGATGCAGACGCGGACAATTCTGTATCGGTTCAGTAATAATCAAAACCGGTTATTATGTACTGAAGTCATTTATCTCCTATGCGCTGTCTCAGTAGCTTACTATGGCGAGTGTGGCGAGCGCGAGTATTTAAAAAAAATCAGAAAATGTGCACAATTTCACTGCGTGTGTGTTTACTGAACAGTCTTTCACTGCCACTTACAGCAGAAGCCCCTATTTCACTGCGATTGAGAAAATGAAAGTACTCCCTTTTCTCTCTCTCACTGTGGCCCATTTGACCTGCTGGCGTGACTTTTCATCTCCTCTCGGCTGTTACAGTGTTACTTCTGGGTACAGACTCGAGCGAGTGTCTGCAGAGTTTCCCCCACCGCGTCTATCATGGATCCACAGCCATGGATCAGTTGAGAGCCAATCGCAGATCTTTATGTTGAGCGTGTGACCAATCAAAGGGGTGTAAGAAAGAAATCACCAGACAAGGCTCAGAAAGCGAGCAGCATATTTATATTTGTTTATTTGCTATAAATGCTCGGGTTGTTCTGTGCATGTACTTGAGTTTTTAAAGGTACAGTTCATATATCTGACTGTTTGCATTAAAGGACAAAATTGTATTACAAATAGTATATAAATATATTTATACATTTTAATACAAGAATTGCTGTGCTGTGAAGAAAATATAAAATTGGTTTTGGAAAGCATCGTAAATGCACCGTGATGCACCGAGATATCGAATTGAACCGAATCGATGGCATGATAATCATAACCGAATCGAACCGTGAGACCAGTGTAGGTTCACACCTCTAAGACAGAGTGATGAAGCCAATTATGATATGAGGAGGGTTCGAAGGCCATGATGGACAGAAGCCAGTGGGCAGATTTGGCCAGGATGCCGGGGTTAAACCCCTACTCTTTTTCAAAGGACATCCTGGGATTTTTAATGACTACAGAGAGTCAGGACCTCGGTTTAACATCTCATCCGAAAGACGGCGCTCACTGAGCAGTATAGAGTCCCCGTCACTATACTGGGGCATTAGGACCCACACAGGCCACAGGTTGGGCCTCACTAAGACCACTTCCGGCAGCAACCTAGCTTTCCCATGTGGTCTCCCATCCAGGAACTGACCGGGCGCAGCCCTGCTTAGCTTCAGTGGGCGACCATGTGAGAGTTGCAGAGAGCTAGCTGCCGGCTAAATATTTAAATATTTTCTTTCTATAACATTTATTTTATTTTTTAAGATGAATATTTTTTTCTTGTTCAAATTAAACATACAAGGCTGTGCTAAATGTGTTATCCAGTGCAGCTGTTAATTTTATGTAATTAATATGGTAATATTTATTGAATTTTATGCTTTATATGTATTATTGAATTATATGTTCCATGAATTAAATTAAGTATTTGCCTTCAATGCTTAATATAAAATGTAAAGACTTTAAAATAAAACAATGAGCAAATAAGTTTAATAAACACTGAAAAATGTTTGACTGTATATATATATATATATATATATATATATATATATATATATATATATATATATATATATATATTAAGGGTGTAACGATACGCGTATTCGTATCGAACCGTTCGGTACGAGGCTTTCGGTTCGGTACGCATACGAACCGAACGATTCAGACAAATATAATGTTTTCAGCGCAACAATGCTCAACAAGGCATCCCATGATGTGACAGGCAACATCTGCCTTCCCCGCCCACCTCCAGTCAGGCACACACTGCACTCAGGGTCGGAGTAAGCTCAATTGGCGCTCAAACCGAAAGTTATGCCGCTTTCAATCCGAAAAAGCCGGCGGAGCTGGGTGTTGAGATGATGCGGGGTTTGTCCCGGACAAAAGCGAAGACCGAGGGGCGCTGAGATGATGCAGGGTTTGTTCCGGACGAAAGCGAAAGGGTGGAAACGCGCCGCGGACTGACTGCACTACAGCTAGCAAAATGGCTAGTAGCTAACATTAATGTAATCCTCCTATAACCAACAACGGGTCTGGCGTTTGGGAGCACTTTGCTTATTCCTGCTTTCAGATCCACTGAGATGGCAGGTGACGGTCAAATCAAGCAGATCTCGGTTGTATCCACATGTGCTGCCGTTAATCCGTGAGTCAGGTAATCAAAAAATAGGTCGCATGATATTTAAGTATACGTGGGTCACGCGTGGGTAAGATCAATTATTGGTGATGCAAACTTTAACTATTTACTCTAAAATATTAAAGTGTTTCAAGCAATCTTAACAGACTGGCACAAATATGCTTTCATTTAAAAAAAATCGCTCGTCACGGCTATATGCGGTGAACATCTCCGTTTTCTCATCATCAATCACTTTCAGTCTGGGAACATGTTCAGTGCTGCGAATTTTGTTTTTAAGCCTGTCCTGCAATATCGTGTATTGAGGAGGATATAGGCAAAGATATTGCAGAGAGCTGAGATCTACAGTATGACGACTTTAAAGACGATATTTAGCTTGTTTCGCATTAATGTAGATATATTACATGTTTTAATTACATTATTGAATAAAATGAATAGCATTATTATTTTTAATCATCATCATTAATAATAAATAAACTAAAAATAATTTGACAGCTTCAGCTGTTCACATCAACATAACCGGCACTTTCAGACTTCAGCACCACATGTCTTTAGCATGAATTGAAATCGACTTTCCCTCCTAAAGGAAAAAATACAATAATTTTTAAAATTGCAATGCGATTAGTCATGTATTCGCAATTTCACATAAATCAGCATGCGAAAATTTAAATAGCCTATTTCCATTGCGCTCTTTCTCTCTGCAGCAGCAGTTCACGCGCTCTGGATAAGCGCACTACACAGCCACATCTTGTAGCAAATTAATTTGCAACTTTGTTGTATAACAAATAGGCTAAATAACAACATTTAATTAACAAACAAATGAAATAAAATTATTTGTAAAAATGAATCTACAGAAAAAAGAAAATGAAAAGAACTGAAACCAGCTCAAATGTTCTGTTCTGGAATAACAGGTGTTGCGATCAAATTAATTCGATGGAATAATTAACACAGACAGGCACATTTTTCAGAAAATAGCCTGTTTTATTTTATTTAAAAATATGTTAGGCCTATATTTATTATATATATATTTTTTAAATAGCCTATATTAAATTACCATTCATTTTGGCTTTAACGAATTATTGAACAGATTATTAATAACTTATCAAAAACATTTTACTGAGCTCAGTGTCGGCCGTCACCGGATAAAGTCCAATCTTTCTTTAATTTTTTGGACTTTTGTTTGAAAGCTTAGTGGCATTGTAGAGGTCCAATTTACTGTTGTTTGATTTAAATTATAGCCTATATATGCGCCAATAAACAAGTCAAAGGAATGAGTGAATTAATAAAATGATTCTTAAATGTCGATATTGTTTTTACTCAAAAAAAAAATAACAAATGTTTTATAAAAATAAAAGGAGCAATTTTCATAATTTATACGATTCAGTTAAATATAAGTTGGACATTTATGGGGCCATGTAACATGTTTTTGTGTTTGTTTTTTTTTGTTCTAGTGATCTTTAATATATACTGGGTAGCTACGCAAAATATTTTCTAAAATGTCAAGCAGGAATTTGTCGATTAGCTTTAATTATGAAGACAAAGAAATATTAAAAATAACAAAAATAAAATGATAAAAAAATACAAAGATAAAAAGAGCAGCATTTTGCTAAATATAATAGTTCTTTATATGCTTTAAATCCTGCTATGTGTTGTTTCATATTCGTTTTTATTTCACTTGATGCATTAGTTATTTAATGTTTGAAAGCTGAAAGAAATAACAGCCGTCCTTTAAATCATTATTTTACCATCAAAATGTAGTATATTTTATATTATTATCAACTTTTGATATAAAACCGCTGTGTAATTTAATTGATTGTTAAAAATGAAATAATTTTATGGCATAACAGTGTTTAGTAGTTGCTTTCGCTTTCGTTCTTCACGGAAGCTTTAACAGAAGCGTGTGCCGCATTCACCTCTGACGTGGCTACTCAGCCTGTAGCCTAGTTTGGGATTTTTTCGTTGTGACGATTAAGCAAGAATCATAATGCATTGCATATTCAGCTCATTCTTCAGTAGCCTCAACACAGGCTGGTAGCCTAGATTTAAACGGATCGTTTATAAGAATGAGCGATTAATAGATTAATTGGTCGTTAATTTAAATGATCATTGATCACTGGATTTTGTAGAAACTGACATCCCTAGTTCAAAGTAAAAAAAAGAAAAGAAGAGAGATCATGCTTTTATGATGTTAGTTTTCATACAATAAAAAGATTTCAATCAGAGAAATCCTCTGGCTTTTTTCCTTTTTTTTTTTTTTTTTTTTGCTGTATCGAAAACATACCGAACCGTGACACCACTGTGTCGTATCGAACCGAACCGTGATTTTTGTGAACCGTTACACCCCTAATATATATATATATATATAAACAAATAAAAATATTTCACATTTAATATATAAATTTTTTAATAACCGTTTCTTTTTCAACAAGGTAAAATTTAACATTTCATCTCAATGTCAAAAAATGCTTCTAAATCATCACATTTACACACATCTTTTCAGTTTCATGTTTATTCTCAATTTTGTGTGGTGCGGCATCATTTAGTCAACTCTGATTTTGTGTTTCTTTCTGGTCTTTCCTGTTGTCAATGGAGCAGTCCAGCAAAATGACAAAGAAAGCTGATCCTGATTGGTCCTCATGTGTGCATTTGAAATGCTGATTAACTCACAGAAAGAACCTTATAGAGCCAAGCTAGAGTTCGACTTTGTAGATAAAACCTTTTTTGTTCTTAAAATAAAAAGTCGTAAAATGTAAACAAGTTATACAAAAACATCACATAATGTAAATAAGTTGTAATTTAATATGAATATGTGAATAATTCAATTTTTCACAATTTTTTGCGGCTGAAATTTCTGAAGTGATGCAATAACTAAAATTGTTGAGAATAGAAAATGAAGAGGGGCATAAATGGATGAAAATATCCCTGACAAAATTTGAGACCTTGGTTGCGGATTTGAAATGCCAAATAACTAGCTTGGAGAACAGAATTGGGGATAGGCTACTGCAAAATGGATTGATGTTGTTGAGGAGATTGGAATGAGGCATGAGAGAACTCCAAAACCTCCTGGAGAGAGAGAGGCTGATCTCACAAAATTGCAAAATATACTCTGCCGGATCAATTTGTGAATATAGGCTACCAAGTTCCAGAGGGCTGCGAATGGAAAAAAAACAAAAAACGTGAAATTTGTCAACAATCTGTGAACCACAGTTCCATATCTACCTTAGTAGATGGACATAAAGATTGAGACAGCACATAGAGTGAAGTCCTTTTTATAAGCATGAGAATTTTGCTCTTTGGCACATTACATCTGACTCTCATGCTGCGTTCAAACCAGACGCGGAAGAAGCATCAAGCGTGAGTGATCTACATGTTAAGTCAATGCAAACGCGTGAATAGGGATCCTGCAGCGCGATACGCGCGAATGGCGCGGAGCGAATGACGTGAATTGGGCGGATGGCGCGATATTCGTGAATGGAGCGACGCGGATGGCACAATATGCGCGAATGGCGTGGTGGGAATTGAGCGTTTTGCTCGTTTGACGTGCGAATCGCCCGAGTTCCAAAATCTGAACTTCTGAGGATATTTATGCCCAATCAGGAGCTTGCTCTTATGGGGACATGATTGTGACGTAGCACCTGTTGTTGGTGTCCCGGGGGAAATCCTCCAGCCGACACACCGACAACAGTTCATCATACTGGGCTCGGCTCAGTCAGAAGCACTCAGAGCTCACAGAGCTGGGTGCACCTCTGAAAGTATATAGTTGTAAGGAATCAGCTCTTTAGTTTAAATAACATTTAAACTCTGGGGATTTGAATCTAAAGATTCGAACATGATTTACATAAAATTATTTAAAGCTTACACTTAACCTAGTCATTTGTCCAGCAAATAAAACGGTCAGTGTAAAGCAATCCTGTATTATATTATTTTTGTGGCCAACAATTAACAATATAAAAACAGTATCTAATTATTTAATGAGCAAGGTAACAGTATCTAAAGCTGAGACATTGACTTATAAAAGCACACAACACACCAACACGGATCTTAAAAACGAAACACAAGTTTATTGCTACTCTATAACACAACATACTAAGCTACATAAAACAAAGAACGCACATACATACACACAAGCAGTTTTGAGGAGAGTTATGACGGAGAGCGAGTAAGGATTCAACTTCTAGCATTTAGCAAGTTCTTAGCATTGCAACCTGAGAGAAACCATAAAAGCAGAGAATTTGCTATTCTTTACTACTTAAATATTATTCACACCAGTTCAGCAATGGATAGAAACATTGTTTGTGTTACTTGCGATTCTGATGGAATTTCGGTGTCCTCGGCTGGTCCAAATGGAGATCCCGGCGAAGCTGATGGGTCAGCGTAGCAACTTATATGACATGCTGGACTTCCCTCGTCTGGAAAAGGGGTTTTCTTACTTTCAGGGAAGCTTGGAGTCAGTTGCTAGGGATCCAGATGTTGGCCAAGGCGGTTTCAAGTTTCGGTCTCGTGGAGTCCTTCCTGGAGTTTCGGCTCTCTGCGGAATTCCGTAGTTATGGGAGTGTTTCAGAGTTCTGATAAGTTGACCCGATCGTTGTTGAAGCAGATCGGGGGTCAGCGGGCGTGAACGTCGCGGTTTGCTCCGCGCTGCGACGAGGCTTCCGGCCAGGCGATGTACGGCCAGCACGGGAAGAGCGACGAAGGTGATGAGAGGCAAGACCCGGCAAAAGACCACGAAAGTTTCATTGTTCGAAGTTTTATAGGCTTGGGTATAGGTGTGGCCTACACAGGGATTGTCCAATAAGAGAAGCTGCGGGGTGGGATCACACCCCCATTCCCTCCCCTAGGAGGATGGATCAGCACCTCGTGGGAGACTCAAGCTTTTGATTAGAAGCTATTAAAATAACGTTTTATAACATGGACATTCTTATAGTAGGGTTTCTTCATATTATCCAATGCATTTAAAATGTTTCAAGTTTTCTATTAACACTAAATATGATACGTTTCACAAACGTTCTGTAGATTTCATGCAAAAGCAGCGGCTTTAACTCATTACCTCTTCATAATGGTTAGGTTAAACACATGGGACATGTACACACAAAAACCTACAGAAACGTAAAACAAACATACATTATTCAAATAAACACAGTTTAATTGAAAGTCAGTTTAAACTGGAAGTTTTCTGACCACTTCTGTGTCTGCCTAAAAGTGTGTATTCCCTTGGTAGACGGCGTTTGCAGGCGTGGAACAACAGGGGTTTGTTAAGGGGTCTCTCAAACCGGTTTGGGGGGTCTAAGTGTAGCCTCCCTATTGTTGCAAGACGTATAGTTAATTAGGACAGGGTCGTGAGATCGCAAATGGCAAGTTGTCCTGTGGCTTGCCTTTTGCTGAGTGTTTGTGGTTGCTTTGAAATTGAGATTAACTTAGACACATAGGCACCGATCAATCTTTTAAGAATAATGTGGTGTGTTATTTGTTTAGTTCTTGAAAAATCAGTTGACTCCCAACATAGTGGACTCAGACACTGCTCCAAACGTATCAACACTGTTTTTCAGTCTTCATAAAAGCACATAAACAGAGTTATTTTCTCAATAAAATCCACGTTAGCCATTTAGCAACGAAGCTACAGTCACCGGGCAGACAGAAGCCCTGCCCATGATGCGAACTGGGAAAGCATTTTCAACCGGGCTAAAGTAACTGTCAGTCAGGCCACATCCGAACATCCGATGCGATATAGAAAGTGAAGAGCGGGGGGGCGGGAGCTTCGCGGCAAGCCAGATTGACCGTCAGGCCACCGGGAAATGTCCCGGTGCTCCCTATGGCCAGTCCGCCCCTGGTGTGGTGTACGACAGAAAGTTTCAGAAAGTTTCATTTTCATTTTCGCTCGAGAAAATGTCTAGAGTAAAGCTGTACGGGTCGCTCACATATAGAGTAATATGAGAAGCACTTCTCACAAAACAGATGCTTTATACACATAAATACTTCTGTATAAATGTTTATTACTAACTTTTCTATGAACATGATTTGATTTATAACTGCACATCAATGACAGTGCGAAATAGCCTACTGTAACGTCTGTAATTATATAAAATAAATAAATAAATGCAACATATATAAACACATATAGACCCTTACAGTCTCCAATATGTTACCAATTACGGAAAAACTACACACAGCATACATTTTGTCCTTATTTAGTTTCAAAACAACATGAAATATAGCCCAGTCAGTGCAAACCTCTCATGATTAAATGTGTCTTTATTCTTCAGCAGCCTGTGTAGCCTCTTGTTAGAAAGTAATTCCGTCATTCCGAGTTCATAATAGTCCAAAAGGTGATAATAATAGTTAAACATGGTAGTTTGTTCACGTTTGCTGAAAAAAAAATGTGCTCCTTTTTTTCCGGCTTCTCCTTTGTTTTTTTGCATGTCACTCTCGCGTTTGTCAGTTTCTGACAGGATCGGGTTTCAAAAGCACTTCAATAATCAAGTGCACATTATTATCATCAGCTCAAGAAGTTTGTTATTTCAAATATAGACGCGCGGCTAGCACAAGCAAGAAATCGAAACCGCTCACACTTCAGACTGGCTCGTAAAAAACTACGGGGCACAGGGTAAAATCTGCCCTTCTTTTTAGCTTTGTGGCTGTTCATCAAGATGACAACAAGGTTTGTTTGATATATATAATTAGTAATTATGCTGTAATCTCTCTCGGCTGTGTATTAAAAACATGGCGGCTTCTTTGTTTTCATTCTGGCTTGTTGCGTGAGCGAATGACATATCTCTGTAAACCAATAGCGTTCAGCTGCGCATCTATCTCCGCCTTTTGGTACCCTTTCTCGTCTTTGGTACCCTTTCGAAAGGGTGCCGGAAAAGTGGTACGGTACGGTTTGTACCAAACCAAATCGTACCGTACCGTACCACTCAGTGGAAACGGGCCATAACAGGGTTGTGCTTATTCTCTTTATGAGTTATGGGTGTGTTTTGAGCATAATGTGCATTAAACCAATCAGAGTCTCATCTCCCATTCCCTTTAAGGCCTTAACTCTTTAACAGCACACCCATGAGTCCACAAAGTGGCGCAATTGTATTTGCTATTTAAACAACGTGACACAAAACCTGAAAATTACTGTTGCACTGGTCTGAAAATTGCAAAAAATCTCGCCGTTGTCATGGTCACCAGCGAGATACAACCACTAGAGATCGCTGGTACACACATACACACTCACAAGGACTACAAATCTGCTGAAATATGGACTACAATACCCAGTCAGGCCACACACAAACACTCACCTGCTCCAAGTCTCCACTGATTAGACTGGCACAGCTGTAGCTGCTCAGATACTGATTACATGGACTATAAGTACTGCTCAAACACAAACACTGTTGCTTAGTCTTGTTATCTGTTTTCAGTGACACCACAACGCGTTTATCCTTTGTCTAGTTTGCCTGATTTTGACCTTTGCCACGTCTGTCTGTTTATCCTGTCTGCTGCCTGCCTTTGACCATTTGCCTGCTACTTTGACCACGACTCTGGATTGCCCTCATTCATCTGTTTGCTCCTGTTCTGATCATTGCTTGCCTGACCATCCAGCTAATAAACCTGCATGTGGATCCGCACCCCTGTTGTCAGTGTCTCTTCCCTGGTTACAGAAGACTAAGCCAAACATGGATCCAGCGGGTATTGAAATCATGCGTCTGCAGCAGGAAGCACGATCTATTGAGGAGTACGTGGAGGATTTCATTGAACTGGCACACCTAACATCCCTAAGTGAGTTACGTCTAATGATATTTTTTCGTGGAGGTCTTTCTGAGCCACTGTATTCCACTATGCCACTGCATAACCCTCACTGGACTTTGAAATATTACATCGATTTGGCCTTAAGAATGTCAGGGTCCCCCTTCACTGTTGGCGAAGTGGAGGAGGAAACCCCTAAATGTTTTTTTGGGGGGGGCTGTGTACAGCAAGACCCGCTGGCAACGGGGCTTGCTGCCCAACCCTGTAACAATATTATGCTGGCATCACCTGTACTCCTGTCTCCAGGTTATCAGTCCTCCAGTCCTTCAGTTAACAAAATGGCCGCATCCAGTCCTCCAGTGGACAAAATGGCTTCCTCCAATCCTCCAGGTGACAAAATGGCCGCCTTCAGTTTGTCGGCTCACAAAATGGCTGTCTCTAGTCCTCCAGTTCACAAAATGGCCGCCTCCAGTCCTCCAGCTCACAAGATGGCCACAACCAGCCCTCCAGCTCACGCATGGGTAAGCGCCAATCTGCCTATAGCTCAGAAGATGGTTTCCTGTTCCGAGTCTGTTCCTGCCGTAGTGCCTGTCCAAGTTCCTGTTTCTGAAATGCCATCACCTGAGCCACCAGAATGGCCACCACCACCTGAGTTGCCAGAGCTGCTGCCACCACCAGAGCTGTTACTGCCAGAGCTGCCACCGCCACCTCCAGAGTTGCCAGATCCTCAGTCTCTGCCTGATCCTCCAGAGTTGCCAGATCCTCAGTCACTGCCTGATCCTCCAGAGGTGCCAGATCCTTAGTCACTGCCTGATCCTCCAGAGTTGCCAGATCCTCAGTCACTGCCTGATCCTCCAGAGTTGCCAGATCCTCAGTCACTGCCTGATCCTCCAGAGTTGCCAGATCCTCAGTCACTGCCTGATCCTCCAGAGTTGCCAGATCCTCAGTCACTGCCTGATCCTCCAGAGTTGCCAGATCCTCAGTCACGGCCTGATCCTCCAGAGTTGCCAGATCCTCAGTCCCGGCCTGATCCTCCAGAGTTTCCCGAATGGCCGCCGCCGCCTGAGTTTCCCGAATGGATATCTCTGAATCCCTCGAATGGCGAGCGCCAGAAACCTCTGAATCCCTCGAATGGCGAGCGCCAGAAACCTCTGAATTCCTCGAATGGCGGGCGCCAGATATCCCTGAATTCCCCGAATGGCGGGCGCCAGATAGCTCTGAATTCCTCGAATGGCGGGCGCCAGATATCCCTGAATTCTCCGAATGGCGGGCGCCAGATATGTCTGAATTCCTCGAATGGCCAGAACAGCCTCCTGAGTTCCACGAATGGCTGGCAGAGCCATGTGACTTCCCAGAGCCATATGATTTCTCTGAGCTATGTGACCTCCCAGAGCTGCTAGAACCCAAGCCTCCTGACCCACTGGAGTTAAAGGAACTGCCAGTGCCTTCTGAACCTAAGCCTCCTGACCCACTGGGGTTGAATGAACCGCCAGTGCCTTCTGAACCCAAGCCTCCTGACCCACTGGGGTTGAAAGAACTGCCAGTGACTCCTGAACCTAAGCCTCCTGACCCACTGGGGTTGAAAGAACTGCCAGCGACTCCTGAACCTAAGCCTCCTGACCCACTGGGGTTGAAAGAACTGCCAGTGCCCCTTGAACCCAAACCTCCTGACCCACTGGGGTTGAAAGAACTGCCAGTGCCTCCAAAACTTAAACCTCCCGGCCCTCCGTAGCTCCACTCTCCAGGCCCTCCGCAGCTCCACGCTCCAGGCCCTCCGCAGCTCCACGATCCGGGCCCTCCGCAGCTCCACGATCCGGGCCCTCCGCAGCTCCACGCTCCAGGCCCTCCGCAGCTCCACGCTCCAGGTAGACCTCCGCTGCATGGTCCTGGCCCTCCATCCCTCCCCTGGTCCGCCTCCGCTCCACCTCCCGCCTGAACTGTTTGAGGAGCGTCTGGAATCCGCTCCTTAGAGGGGGGGCTCTGTCATGGTCACCAGCCAGATACAACCACTAGAGATCGCTGGTACACACATACACACTCACAAGGACTACAAATCTGCTGAAATATGGACACACACAAACACTCACCTGCTCCAAGTCTCCACTGATTAGACTGGCACAGCTGTAGCTGCTCAGATACTGATTACATGGACTATAAGTACTGCTCAAACACAAACACTGTTGCTTAGTCTTGTTATCTGTTTTCAGTGACACCACAACGCGTTTATCCTTTGTCTAGTTTGCCTGATTTTGACCTTTGCCACGTCTGTCTGTTTATCCTGTCTGCTGCCTGCCTTTGACCATTTGCCTGCTACTTTGACCACGACTCTGGATTGCCCTCATTCATCTGTTTGCTCCTGTTCTGATCATTGCTTGCCTGACCATCCCTTTAATAAACCTGCATGTGGATCCACACCCCTGTTGTCAGTGTCACTCCCTGCGTTACAGACGTGCACGCCTTGCGCCTTATTGTGCCATGGGGTATCATAGGGCCCTCAGTGTCATACGTCACTTTCTTGTTTTTGCTCTCTGGTTGGCAGTGTCTTCAGGTAAGCAATGGTTACTTTTAGCTGCTGCTAAGTTTATTTTTCTTAGTATTAACCTATAATTATGATATTTGTGTTAACCTAGGGTAGATATTGAATTGGTTTATACTGTCTGTATAATAAACGTGTCTGAGTGAAGCCGTATAGAGAGCTTTATGCAAGCCACGCACAGGTATGTGTGTACATTTAAACAGACCTTTGAAATGATTAGTGCTCTATTGCTCCAGTGTTCACTGCCCTGTGTGATTTATTGGCCTTGTTCTGATGGAAAGACTGGTTTTCTCTGACTATTATCTTGACGGGTGAGTTTCACAGGGTTTTGCTTATTTTGGATGCTTTACTAATTTACTTACAATCCCAAATCAGAAAAAGTATGGAAACTGCAAAAAAACAAAAACAAAGTAGGGATTTATAAATTTTGTTTAACTTGTATTTCATTGCAGATAACATGAGCACAATATATTTCATGTTTTGTCTGGTCAACTTCATTTCATTTGTAAATGTACATCCTTTCCTGTCATTCAGACCTGCAGTGCATTCCAAAAAAGTTGGCACAGGAGCAATTTAGGACTAGTAATCAGGGAAATTGATTAAATAATGATGTGATTTGAAACAGGTGATGTCAACAGGTGATTGTAATTATGATTTGGTACAAAAGCAGCATCCAAAAAAGCTCTAACCCTTTAGGAGCAAAGATGGACAGAGTATTGCCAGTTTGTCAACTAATATGTGAGAAAATGATTGAAATAAAATAAAATAAAATAAATGTTCCTCAAAGAAAGATAGAAAGACATTTGGATATTTCATCTTCAACAGTGCATAATGGAGCAGGAAGGAGTGAAGATGCAGACACAAGTTGCAGGTGAACAGACAACAGACATAATTTATTGACAATGAGAGTGATTAACAACGTGCCAAAGTGAAGTTAGGTGCGCTGGTGTCCTCTGAAAGTGCTGTGGAATCCAAATGTAGAAGTGGCCCGGTGATGTGCCGATCGCCTTTTAGCTTACTCCATTCATTCTGTTGTTTCTTTTGTGCGAGAGAGAGAGAGAAGTCATTAGTCTCTGGTTAGCGAAGAAGCATCTCACCCTCTGTTGCAGTTGTCTCTGTTTTAAAGAGCAGTAGGGAGATTGTTTGCAGATGTCCTTCCTGGTGAAGACATATTAAACTCACTGCTTAATCCATACTGGCTGAGTCTTCTGTTGCATATAGAAGGACGTGAAGACAAGGGTTTGAACCCAAATGCAGTGTTTGAGCGAATGTTCAGACAGGCAGGGGTCGAAATCCAGCAATTCAAAATAACAGAGATAATCCAAGAGCATAATCCATTTAACAAGCTAAAGGTCAGGACAGGCAGCAAATAATTAAAACACGATAAACAATGCAAGGGTCAAAACAAAAGAAGGCAAAAGTAAGAAAAACACTTTGAATTGTATGCAACAGCTAAACAAGTCTTAGCCACTGATGTGTATTTGAAAGTAGGGATGTTAACGATTACTCGATCATTGATTAATTGTTGATAAGCCTTTAATCGATAGACTTTATCGATGACCGATTAAGTATGGACATTTAAAGGATAAGATATGCTTTGCGCTGTGAGACTTCTCACGACTTTACACATTACATAATCAAGTGTGTGCAGTTTACATGACCTTTTGAAGTCACTCTCTTGACACTGCATATTGGGCGATGCATAAAACCCTTATGCGGGGATCTCGGTTATATCCACATGTGCTGCTGTTAATCTGCGGGTCAGGTAATCAAAAAACAGGTTGCATGATATTGCTGGCACAAATATGCTTTTATTTTAAAAATCGCTTGTTACGGCCAGACATGCGGTAAACATCTCTGTTATTACAGGTTTCTGAGTTTTCTCATCATCAATCACTCTCAGTCTGGGAACATATTCAGTGCTGCGAATTTTGTTAAGCCTGTCCTGCCTCATTGTGGTCAAATTACTTGATTTAATGGAGGATATTGTGTTTTGAGGATATAGGCAAAGATATCGCAGAGAGCTGAGACCTACGAAGACTTTAAAGATGATATTTAGCTTTCGCATCATATATTACATGTTTTAATTACATTATTGAATAAAATGAATAGCATTATTATTTTTATTCATCTTCATTAATAATAAATAAACTAAAATAATTTGACAGCTTCAGCTGTTCAAATCAACATGACCGGCACTTTCGGACTTCAGCACCACACATCTTCAGCATGAATTGAAATAGACTTTCCTTCCTAAAGGAAAAAATATAATAATTTTTAAAATTGCAATGCGATTATAGTCATGTATTCGCAAATTCACATAAATCAGCATGGAAAAATTTATTATTTCTATTGCTCTCTCTTTCTCTCTCAGCAGCAGTTGATGCACGCTGCACGTGAGGGCACTACCATACACAGCCACATTCATTCATTTTGTTTTCGACTTAGTCCCTTTATTAATCTGGGGTCGCCACAGCGGAATGAACGGACAACTTATCCAGCATGTTTTTACGCAGCATATGCCCTTCCAGCCTGTTTCCTTCTCTGGGAAACATCCACACACACACACACACACACACACACACACACACACACACACACACACACACACACACACACACACACACACACACACACTACGGACAATTTAGCCTACCCAATTCACCTGTACCGCATGTCTTTGGACTGTGGGGGAAACCGGAGCACCCAGAGGAAACCCACGCGAACGCAGGGAGAACATGCAAACTCCACACAGAAACGCCAACTGACCCAGCCAAGGCTCGAACCAGCGATCTTCTTGCTGTGAGGCGACAGCACTACCTACTGCGCCACTGCGTTGCCCTACACAGCCACATCTCATAGCACAATAATTTGCAACTTTGTTGCATAAAAAAATAGGCTAAATAACAAAATTTAATTAACAAACAAATTAAATAAAATGATTTGTAAAAATGAAACTACAGAAAAAAGAAAATGAAAAGAACTAAAACCAGCTTAAATGTTCTGTTCTGGAATAACAGGTGTTGCGATCAAAATAAATCGATGGAATGATAAACACAGACAGGCGCATTTTTCAGAAAATAACCTATTTTATTTAATTTGAAAATATGTTAGGCCTATATTTATTTATATAGGCTATAATTTTTTTAACTACCCTATATTAAATTACCATTAATTTAGGCTTTAACGAATTATTGAACAGATTATTAATAATTTATCAATGAACAATTTACTGAGCTCAGTGAAAGGTTTTGTATGTAGGCTAATATTAGAGCCATGGCTGCGGCGCGTCGGCAATAGCCTATGTCTAAAACGAAACTATTGTCTATTATCAGACAACCAATAAACACATCCCAAAGCGCAATATTTTGTTAGATTTTAGCAGATTTTACAGAGGTGACACTATTGATGACTACTTTTATGATGATGATCAGACCTGAAGCTCACTCAACTGAAGAACAAGACATGGATAAACGCCTTCACTGCATAGAAACAGTCACACGCGTCCCATCTGAAAGGACCTTAATGCATTGTTTCTTCTGTGTGAAGATAAATATAATTTAATTTGCTTTTATCCATTTATATTATATGCACTTTGCAGCAGTCCTGCTGATAACAGCATGGAACTATCGAACCACCCGAAGTCACCATCAAATCCTGTCCCGCGCCTCACTGTTCCAGAGTCTTGTTTGAAATAATTTCGGTCTCAGCACCTATTTAGCTGTAAGAGCGTGGTGATTTGCATTGCTTTGAATTATTTTCTAAGATAAAACATAATGCAAATAAAGTAGGTTATTAAATAAGTTTTAAAAAAAACATCCAGAAGTTTAGGCCTATTAAATACGTTTAAAAATAGCTAATAAATGAGCAAATAAGAAACATAACACTGCCGCGCCCCCTTATCATGTCGGCGATCTCACAGGGGGACGATATGGCGATCTGAAAATTTCTTATATTGCGCAACACTAGCCGTGAGATAGCATTGGTCTGTCATAGCATGGTCTGTTCTTCACGGAAGCTTTAACAGAAGCGTGTGCCGCATGTTCACCTCTGACGTATTCAGCCTGTAGCCTAGTTTGGGATTTTTACATATAATGTTGCATTACTTAAAATGTCTTATTTTTTATTTTTATAGTTTATATAGCTATAAAATGAATGCTTAGCCTATTTCGTTGTTATGATTAAGCAAGAATCATAATGCATTGCATATTCGGCTCATTATTGTGCCTCAACACAATAGGCTGGTAGCCTAGATTTAAACAGATCGTTTATAAGGATGAGCGATTAATTGATTGTTAATTTAAATGATCATCGATCACAGGATTTTGTAGAAACTGACATCCCTATTTGAAAGGTGTATTTATAGTCCAAAAAATTATGATCATGTCCCTCAGCTGTGTGTAATCAGAGTGAATTGAAACCACTGTGTGTGTGCATGGTATGATGGGATATGTAGTTTGGATGAGTGTTACAGGGAGTGATCTCCAGTGACCCAAGATGGCAACACTACTGGCAATCACAACAGTTAGCATAGATTTTGCAGTAAATAACATTTATTTAATTTTAATTTAATTTAATTTTATTATAACAACTGTCACGATCACCAGTGATCTAACACTCATAGATCGCTGGAGAACATTCACTTTCACTTGGACTATCTGCCACCATATGAACTACATCTCCCTTCATCCAGCACACACACACACACACACACACACACACACACACACACACACACACACACACACACACACACACACACACGCGCGCGCACACACACACCTGTTCCAGTTCTCTTTTGTTTACACACACACAGTTGGGAGCTGCTCAAGAACTGATTACACAGACTATATATCGTCACCTTAGAATTAAGGTTCTATCTGCGTTCTGAATGATTTTGAGATATTGAGCTTCAAAGTTTTTGCATTCAATAGCAAACAGTGCGTGTGTAACATTTGATTTTTTAAATAAAACGTCTTAAAATATAAACAACTTCTAAAAAAACATCCCATAATGTAAATAAGTTGTCATTCAATAAGAATATGTCAATAACTCAATTTTGACAAAAATGTCAGATAGAACCTTATAATTCTGAGGTGACGATATACTGCGCACTCACACACACACGCACGCACGCACACACACACACACACACATTGTGTTTATCACTGGTAACATTTCTAAGCATTTATCCAGTCTAGTCTTTCCATATATCGATCCTTGCCGTTTTCCATGTCTTGATTTTTAGCTGTCCAGCCTGACTATTTGCCTGTTTAGATTAAGACTTTGGATTGCCTGTATGCTTCTGTTTTGCCCCATTGTTGACCATTGCCTGCATGACCATTTTCTGTTCAATAAAGTACTGCATGTGGATCCTCAAGCTCTTTGTCCAGCACCCTTGCGTTACTACAACCTAGTAGTTTTTGTAATTTATACACTTTAATATTGACAGTTAATTTCAAATTCAGGTGGATATGGTAGAGCAGGGCACAAAGTAACACTTTTTGGTTTTGGCCAAATAATGAACAAAGTAATGGGGTTAGACAAACCATATTTTTTTACTGATAACACACAAGCCTCTTCTACAAATGAGCGCTTGTTGTATGATCGTTGGACCTATGGTTTCTGTGCAGTATAGCCAAAAGTGCCAGGAGTATAAATTTTAAACACATGCTTAAAAAGGCAGATTTCACACAGTTAATTTAATTCCTGTTTACTTTATATAGTAGCTATATCTCCTCAGTACTTAGCTCAATTTATTTTTTATTCTACATAAGACAGTATGTTTATTTATTTATCTATTGGATAAACACATTTGTGTTGCAGCTGGAAGGGCATCCGGTGCGTAAAACATGTGCTGGATACGTTGGCGGTTCAGTCCACTGTGGCGACCCCGGATTAATAAAGGAACTAAGCTGAATAGAAAATAAATGAATAAATAAACACATTTGTATTTATTTGCCTTATTATCTATTATTATACAATGCATTTATTTGCATTATTAGCAATAAAATCATTTTTTTTTATTAAAAGTATTTTTTATTAAAAAACATTTTATATATATAAAAAATTAACATTACACTCAAAATTCAAAAATAATTTTGTTAGTTTAATTGGTATCCAACAGTTTGTGGCTTAATTGTAACACCCTCTTACTGGCTAGCAGTCACTGTGTGTTTTTTCATCTTTCAAAATGGTTTCATCTTATAGCCTACAAGACTGTAATCACAACAATATAAGATTTTACATACATACTTTCAGATTGTTTTAAATAAAAAAAATATAAACTATAATAAAAAAATATTTTATGCTGCAAAAATAGTTCCTCCTGTGTTTCTCATCCAAATATCGCCAAACTTTTTTTTAATAATAGACAGAAAGACATCTGCCATGGTTAACCCTGAGCAAAAACCTTAAAATGCTGTTTACCCCACGTTACTTTGTGCCCCACGCTCATCTACTACATTAGCAGTGGAAGCAAATGAATAAACATTAATAAATTCTTGATAAATATTTAGCTGTTTTGCTTGTATTCACCAGTTTTTTTTATAATACATATTAATACTCACAGATATGCATGTTATTCATTCATTCATTTTCTTTTAAGCTAGTCCCTTTATTAATCTGGGTTCACCACAGCGGAATGTACTGCCAACTTATCCTGCATATGTTTTACGCAGCGGATGCCCTTCCAGCTGCAACCCATCACTGGGAAACACCCATACACATACTCATTCACACACTTACACTACTGACAATTTAGGACGTGGGGAGAACATGCAATATGTATTAGAAGTATATTTCCAGTCAAATAAATTATATTTTCGAGAAAAAAAAAAATCAACATATATTTAAAACATTTTGATCAGAGGTTATATATAACCGTATGGGATTTTATAAACAGATGAAGCAAAAAAATAATTATTATGCATTATAAGATTTTCTATAATGCATGCATTGAATATAAATACCTAATGTAAAGTATTACCTAATCTCGTTCTTTAACGTCAGTCAGACTGATCAATATCGCCTTGCTGGTCCAATTGGAGGAGCGGCTTGCTCTCCCTCTGAATGCGATGCTCTCAGTCGCTTCGACCATCTTCAGCACCAGTCCCACACCCCCACTCTCTCTCTCTCTCGCTCCCTCTTCATCTCTCAGACTGTCTCTCTCTCTCTCCGCACATGCAGAAGAATTGTTCTCCATGAGTCGCAGCGCTTCACTCACGGTTGGATTTCTGCGTTTTTGATTCTCCTCAAACACTTCGTTTGATAAGCCTTGATTTTTGAGAGAAGCTGAAAAAAATGACTCAAAGCGCGTTGGTTTTTTTATTATGGCTATTTGGCACGTCTCTCGCTGGCTTCCCCAATCAGATAAATATCGGTGAGTCCGCCCGGATATATTTGACTTTTTATCACTAGGCTTTGCATGTCGATGTCTGACTTGTTCGCATATGTACGTAGGTTAAAGGAAGACGTTGTATCGCATGCTAAGTAGACAAATGCGATCTAAGAAGCCATTGCAAATCATACCTAAGCAGAATAGGCACAAATTATAAAACGCTTACGATTAGGATTCCGTTACTCTACATGCATGTCAGCAATCATTTGCTTTTAATAAACTTAAGAGAAAGTTATATATAAATTAAAGCGTCAAATCAAAATGGTCACGCATGACAATGTTGGAACACGTCCATGAATGTGTTTAAAAGAATTTGACGCGAATGCTGAATTAAGTCAGATTTTTATTTTCATTTGCATTAAATATGTGCATCATCTTTGATTCGTGTTGTTTGGTCTTGATAAAGGTGGACTCTTCATGCGTTCCACCGTTCAAGAACACAGCGCATTCAGATTCGCTGTGCAGCTCTACAACACCAATCAGAACATGACTGAGAAACCCTTCCATCTCAATTACAACGTAGATAACCTGGAGTCCTCCAACAGCTTCTCTGTCACTCATGCATGTGAGTACTATACGCTTTTTAACCCAGTACTGCTTCAGATCACTGATCACTGAAAAAGATGAACATATCAGTTGGTGGACCTTTTTAATGTTTTATCATTTCTAGCCATCAATAATAAACCGCAGTCACTTGATAGAGGTTGACTATTATAGATTTTAAACCCTATATCTACAAAGAAATTTTGTTGTGATGCTTTTCTGTTATTTCATAATCTGCACTGTAATGATGTACTGTTTCATTTATGTACAACCTATAAAACCACGCCTTATTGTGGACTTCAAATGAAATGTGTTGGTATCAAATAGCTTTATATAATTTTAGTATCACAAATTATTGTATTATTATAGTTGCTTAAATCAAAATTAAAGTGAGGCATACAGTGACAGAAACAGCATGATGACAAAAATAAGAACAGGTACAGTTGAATTAAGAGTAGCATAACACAAAGAGTCGTGCTATCAGTGGAATTTGGAGTTAGATACAGTGGAAAGGTCACAAAGAGAGTGTGGAAGAGAATTTCAAATGTTGGCTGAATTTTTTTTTTCTAAGCAGAAATGTGAAATATTTAGATGTTTTTTTCCCTCAGTCTTTGTGGTTGGCTTTACTGTTATGCTTGCTTAGTAGATGGCATGTTGATTTGTATTTTCACTGTGATGTTTTTGTGATATAATCCATTTGTAATTATAACAGTTCTTTTATGGCACCCATGCTTGTCCAGTCTGATTTGCAAGTGAAAGTGTTACAATAAGAGGATGAACGTTCAGTGACAGAAGTGTTTTGTGGGCACAGACTGTCGGTATTTCTCACTCAAAATCACTTTGATTTAAAAAGCAAGTTCCCTTGGCAACAGAGAATAATAACCCCAGCACTGTAGAGGTACTAATAAGTGTGAGGAAAACAGCATGAATAATTTCCTAATTTGTAAGCTTTAGTAAGTTATTAAAAAGTCAAACACATTATTTAGTTATTTGAAACTTTAATTTTGGGCGTCATGGTGCAGGCAGTGGGTAGCATGATTGCCTTACAGCAAGAAGTTCGCTGGTTCGAGCCTTGGCTGGTTCAGTTGGCATTTCTGTGTGAAGTTTGCATGTTCTCCACGTGTTCGCGTGGGTTTCCTCCGGGTGCTCTGGTTTCCCCCACAAGTCCAAAGACATGTGGTATAGGTGAATTGGGTAAGCTAAAATTGGCCATAGTGTATGTGTGTGAATGAGTGTGTATGGATGTTTCCTAGTGATGGGTTGCAGCTGGAAGGGCATCTGCTGCGTAAAACACAAGCTGGATAAGTTGGCGGTTCATTCCGCTTTGGCGACCCCAGACTAATAAAGGGACTAAGCCGAAAAGAAAATTAATGAATGAACTTTAATAACACCATTGGGAAATAATGTTTTGAATACATTAATATTCTAAATAATAATAATAATAATAATAATAATAATAAAAATATAAAAAATAAATTGGGTGTCCATTTCTGTAACACACAAATAGAGAATACACTCTTTAAAATTATGCTTTCATTTTTATTGTTACTGTGATGCCATAAAGTAGACAAATTGTGTGGTTCCACAAATATAAGTTTAGTAAATAAATCTTAAAAGTGATCTATTTGTCATAACATGTCAAGATTCCATGAATGTTAAATGTTTACGAATCTATATGAAACACTTAAAGGACCTACATTTATAAGAGAATAATTTGTGAAATTTAGGGAAGCTATGTATAAAACTGATATTTTATTCTAAACTTATTAGCAATGACAGAACTTAGATATTTGACACCTATTAAGGCAATTTATTTTAATGCAAGTACTATAGTATAAACACTGTATCTGATATGACCTTAAGAGTCCAGTTTCCCTCTGTCACAAGTTCATTCATTCAACAGATTCTTCCAAAACAGATGAATCATTTAAGGACAAAGCAAGAGACAAAGTCACAAAAGCACTACTAAAGCACAACTCCAGAATATGTTTTAAAACTCAACAGAACAGAAATGTAGTGTGAATTGCAGTGTACTGTAAATAACTTTTTTAATATAATTATTTCATTCAGTAAATGTGGATCTTTCAAGTGAATGTTCTGATCTGGGCTGAGTATTATAACAACAAAATTTTGTTAAAATGATTTCACAACTGATTTTATGATTACAACCAAAAAAAAAAAAAAAAAAACTTAACAAAAAAAACAAACACATTATAACTTATGGCCCATTTCCACTGAGTGGTACGGTACGGTTCGGTATGCTTTTATGGCCGTTTCCACTGTCAAAGAAGATTTTTCAGGACCACCCTCGAAACCAAGGGGTAAGAAAATTTCCCAGAATACACCAGCCACAGCTGCACCCGGAAGTAAGGAGATCCACAAGTTAGTATTTTTTGTCATTATTCCAAATTTTTACAACAAACAAGCACATGTTTTAATGTATTCATAATGCTCGTGTTTTATCATTATGCTTTAAAAAAGAAAACGCTAAAACAAAAACCGCTAAATTTCGCGATCTATAATACATATTAATAACTCCTGTATAGTAGTCCCACAACATTCTGACACTTGATGACACTGGAATACCCTATCAAAAAAAGTCTAGTAGCTGGGAATCAGCTTTTTACAGTGTCTGCTATAATGCTAATGTTGTTTTGGTGTGTTTACATCGATGAATATGGCCACGGTGTAAAAGCACAGTACAGTTACGATCTTATTGCCACATTATATTGTTATAACATAATATATGCCTTGAGTGATTTCCTGAAGATAAATACCAAAAAAAAAAACATAACTGGAATAACTACAGCAGTCGCGATCGTCTGATCTCATATGAAGCAAGAGATCGCGATGACAAATGATGATGTGTGCAGGTGCTGTAGTGCTGTCCCAATTCTTAGGGGTAAATTTTGAAGCCCTTCCCCTTCACCCTCAGTTTTAAGGGCCAAGGGGAAGGGGAAGGGGTACAAAAAGAAAATTGGGATTGGGCCTAAATATTTTTTTGTACATTGTCCTATTATCTTTTGTCATATGCAGTCAACAAACTTGCTGGTTGAATAAATGTAAATCTAAGTCAGAAAAAAAATGCACATGATGTTTAGTTTTTTATTATAATCCACATAGATAGCTGCATGTTTTGTAACTAAGTGGTAGTAACTTGTTATTGTCGGCACTCTTATGGACAAATGTAATACCAATATATTCCTAATTTGATTTTAGAACCATAAAAAGTAAACACTGACTTTAGTAAATTAACTCCTCAAAGGTGACAGTTACACTTTTGATTTTACTTTTCAAAAGCAACACAATGTATCAGAAGCATGCTGGGTAAAATCTTCAAATTGTTGAAACACTTAGTGGGTATGACAACATGTGCTAAAATCATTGCAGTTGTTTCAGATGGTTTACTTTTACCCATGCAAATAATGCTGTATACTAAGTTTGCTTAACAGAAAATAGTTAATACAAATAGGAGGTTTTCATTGTGCATCACTGTCAGAGTAATTGCCCCCATTTGTTTAAACTGCTGTTTCCAAAATGTGTTATTTGCAGTTGAATGAGTACAGTGGCAACCAAGGTTCTTATAGGTAATAAAAACTAGCAAGCATATTAGATACATAGCATATTTTTTTTTGCTCACTTGACTATGATGTGATATTGGATTGAGTGAATATGAGTATGAGAGATTGAATATGAGTGATTTTAAACGTAAAGTTTTATAAATAGCAAAGTGTAACATTTCTTTAAACTACTCTGGGTCTATGTTTCACTATTTTACTTGCTTTTCATGATGGTTGCTCTATATAAAATCAGTGCATATTAAATTAATTTGTCACATGGGATTAGATGTCTTTTAAGGTGAATCTATTTAAAGGAGCTGATGTTCCTTCAAGGCTTAAGCAGTGTCACATCTCTTTCTGTACATTTTTATAAAGAACAAAAGCTCTATAGCCCACATTCTCACAGCAAAACTTTATGAACAAAATCAGTTCTTTCTTTGCTAGCTTTTTAAGAAATGATTGGAATGGTTGGTCAGTTGGTTGGTTGTTTGCTTGCTTGTTTTGTTTGTTTACTCTGTTTGAGTACCTCACTGCTTCACTGCCACTTAGGAAAGAAATGTATGTTTGTCTTTTAATCCCAAAATGTTTTGTTGTTCAGCTAGTTTGCTGTCAGGTTATCAATCAATTATTTGAGTAATTGCTGATTGCCATGAAACAAAGCAATATTTATAAATTTCTGAGAAAAAAAAAATCATAAAATTCAGTTGCTGGAATGATGTTAGAGTTAAATAGTTTTGGGATGTTTTGATTTCTTTATTTAAGAAATTATTTTTTGAACCAGCAAATAAGGATTATTTTGAGGTCATTTAATGTAAAAGTCATTTAGAGAGCTATGTTCATACAGTATGTCACTCAAGCACACTGAAACATCAATCACATTGTAAAATATTCTGGCAGAAATTAAGCACTCACACAAATAAAATAAATACTTATAAAATTGCAATTCACCCCACTGCCTATTGATTTAGATCAGTTTCTGAATCAATTAAGTATTTTGATCACAACATTGAGTACAATGATATATTTAAGAAAATGGCCATATTTGCCATACAAAATCACCTTTGATGTGTACTGTGAAGACATGGCAAATATGATGACAAAGCAAACAACACATTTAAGCATGTTTTGTGAAGATTAATTGGTACCCAGGTACATTTTTCATTCTGTCACTCCTCACTGTAATGAGATATGAATCTTCCGAAACAGCATACATTATTTCTGGAAGAACAGCACATCTTTATATTTGCAGAAAGCGCAGATTTGAGATTTTAACATAATCCACTTAATAGAACACATCTGTTGTAACTGCAAATATTTACAATTTATTTTAGTCTCCACTAGAAAGTTGTATATTTTTATGTATAGTTACTTGTTTTTATAAAAATTAGAAAAAGTTATTTTTTTTTACCATTAGAGGCTGGTTATATTCACACACACTTTTGCCACACAACTGTGCTTCAACCTTTTATTATAGGATCTTTAATCAAACAGCTTGTTATTTGACATGAACAGCATTTGTAAAAAAGTCTTAATAATAAAATATTAGCAAACAAACTCTAATTGCTAGAAAATTTTACATTTCTCATTGTGTACCAGGGCAATGTCAACAGCTGACCGCTAATCAGGATCAAGGGTTGAAATTTATTGTCTTTTTTTTTTTTTGGAATCTAAATAAAATTACTTCTAATATTGCCATTCTCTGATGGGAATGATACAGCCTAATTGATATCAAATTACTATGCCTTGTCAGGCTTTTTCCTCTCTATTTTTAAGATTGAAGTGTCATGAAATGTGCATTTGCTATTAGCAAAATGTTTTTGCTTGTCACATTTCAGCCATTCTGCTTGTGATAAGAGCTGGTAGGTTTGATTGTCTCAAAGTTCGTTTGAAATTTGTTTAGGCAATCTGCCTGACTAGACTTGTGGTATTTTATTTTAAAAAATCTATATTAATTCATTAAAATATTCTATTAAACATTAAAGTAAGAGGCATATAAACACTATAAGCAGAAACACTGTTACTCTGTAAAGTGAATTTGATGTATGCAAATGTTGTAAAAAGTTTCATACAGAGCTTACATGCTTCAGCTTTCATTTGTGTAAATGTAATTACATAACTTCAGTTTTTAGAAATGTATTTCTTCTTCCTACATTACCGTGACTTACAGAAATGCATTTGAAAGTGACTTTGAAGCCATTAATTAGTGACACTAGCTAAACAAGATTTGAGCATGCTAATCCTCTAGGCAGACCTTTGAATTTTCAATACATTTTCTCACCCAGGACTAAGACAGTTGTGCTACTTTGAAGTATGGTTGAAAAGGGTTAAAGGGGAAAGGATGGTGGTAGTTATTTAATTACTTTTTTAAATAACGTTTTCCCATTATGCAATTCAAGGCCTAAAGTTACAGGTACATTCAAAGTTACTACAGTTCAAAGAACAGACACACTGTAAAACCTGATAGGTTAACTCAAACCATTTAAGGAAACTGATTGCAGCAAAACAAAATGGTTTGAGTACTGTAAACTTTTTGTATTGAATAATATAAACTTATATTATTTGAGTTGATATCATCAAACATTTAGGGTATCAGTAACTTAAACATTTTATGTTCAGTTATTAAATCTGAACAGTTTGATTAGCTACAGAGTTGTTTGGACTTAATTCATTCTATTACCTAAACACAAGCAAATTTGAACATAAAGCATAAATGTACACATGTAACAAGAAATTACATAAAAGGAGGTATTTTATTTAAATTAAATATTTATTTTAGTCAAGCATATCAAGTACAAAACAAGTTATCATGTATTAAACAATTGGTCGATGCATGCAGACCAAATGTTATAAATCAATCAATCAGTATCAACATGACCTTTTTCAAAAACTTAAAGAGGTAAAAAAGTCAGTTTTCTAGAGTAGTTGATGTGAAGGGCATGAAGCAGCTCAAAAACCAGAGTCTGTGCACTGAACCAGGATTTTAAAGGCATCACCACATCATCTTTTAGAACATTTAAGCCGTCTAGTGCATTAATAGGCAGCGTTCCCACTTCCTCATTGACAGCAATGATAGCAACAGCTTCCTTCTGTGCCTAGTTTTCCCTCTAAATCCATTGACACCATTACATTGACATCTTTATTAGTGAATATCTATATATGCACAAAAACAAAACACACTCAAAACCAAATATTTGAAAAGATATTCTCCCAAAAAAGAAATGTTTCATTATTTACTAAACTTTGACTTGATCCAAACCAGTTTGAGTTTTTTCTTCTTCTGTTGAATGCTAAAGAATATGTTCTGAAGAAAAGACGGAAACAATGGTTACTGGTTTTGAACAATCTTCAAAATTAATTTGTGTTCAACAGAAGACAGAAACTCATAAAGGTTTGGAACTACTTAAGGTTGAGTAATAGTGAGTAAATTTAAATTTTTGGGTGAACTATCCCTTTAAGGGTATGTCATTGAAAAATTAAGATTTCTTTTCCTTGATAGACAAAAGATGAAAACATAAAAAATACCTTTAACAAAAATATTGGTATTACACGAGAGTGCATAAATTGATTATATAAGTATCATTCATTATTTAACTATCCTTTTAAAATTACTGAAATGTTACTCTACATACAGTGGGGTATTAATAAGTATTGAACACATTCCCCCGGTTTCACAAACAAGGTTTAAGGCTAGTCAAGATTAAATTGCATGTTTGAGCTGTCTCAACTCAAAATAACTTGCAGTGAGATGTCTTAAAATACATCCGTGTCATTTTTTGTCTCCAGGTGCACACCAGTAATATATTTTTCTAACGCCATTTTTATAAATGTGGCTTAAATAGCCTAATTTAACTAAGGCCTAGTCCTGGCTTAAGCTAAGCCCTGTTTGTGAAACTGGGCCATTATGTTTATCTTTTTTCAGGGAATAAATATTTCTTTACTATATTTATAATAATAATATTTCCAAAGTATCTGTTGCCATGAAATTTAACCCGATTTTGGTAAAAAAGCCAAATGATTTTTTTTGGACTGTGCTAAATAATTATAAAACAATATATAACCACTTTTATTTCGTACAAATTATTAATGTTTAGCTTAATTTTAAAAAGGGGTTTTAAAACATAAGAGTAGAGTTATATGTAATATTTTGGTTATTACACATAAATCATATTTTAGTTTCTGGTAACTTGTAGTTTCTTTTTTGGTATAAAACTTATCAGCAATAGCCCAAAAATCAAGAAGTTGGTCACACTTTAGAATAAGGTTTCATTACCTAATGTCAGTTAATGTATTTACTAACCTATACTAAGTATGAACAACACATGTTTAGCATTATTTTAATCATAGTTCACTAATCACTAATGCATTAGTAAAATTGAAATTGTGCTTGTTAACGTTAGTTAATATTAGTTAACAAGGACTAACAATGAACAACTTTCATTAATGTTAACAAGATAAATAAATGTTGTAATAAATGTATTATTCATTGTTTGTCAATAACAGTGAATAGCTTAACTAACGTTTACTAATGGAATATTATTGTAGTGTTAGCAAAAAATAGTTTATTGTAAGAATTTTTGTTTTCTCTCGTGAAGGAACCTCATCATTCTCCATTAACCACCCATTTTGGTTTTTCTTGGCCTTGCTATCTTTAAGTTCCTTAGGCCTTAATTATGCATCACACGTAAACTAACATAAATGCATCATAATTTCAAGTTTGTCCATACAGATATGATTATTTTTAAATGAGTGTACTCATATTGCACTTTAGCGTTAGATTTAACATTACTTTTTGCCGTTGAGTGAAAATCAAGATGAAGATCATGAATTGTTCAACAAAATTGTGCGGGACTTGTATATTTAAAACTATGAGAAAATACAGCGACACAAAATATTTTTACACTGCAAAAACATGGATGAATCACTCACATAAATAATGACATAATAAAGACCATTGAGGTAATGTTCTTTTGCCTTGGAAATAGCCTAAACTGCGTAACCTTGCTGACTGACTTTCAGACAATGTGACATTACAACAATACGTTAAAACACTACAAAAGTAAAATAAATATATTGAAGAAGATCACGGTGCTTATCTGGGAAATAGTATTCTGTTAGCCATTGATTCTCACCTCTGTCTGATTCTGCACACTGCGGCTGTGGGGGATGGGCACCACTGGCTACATGTGGGTCTTGAGGGTGGAAAATGTGCAAGTTTTCCATTCGGATGCCTAAATAACGTGCTATTTTTTTATTTCACAGATAGAGATAGTAACTTTTTCAAAGAGTTAATAGGTTTTAACTACTAATATCAATAAAGAACCTTTATTTTTAAGTGTACTTATTTGTCTTTTAAGTATTATCTTTTGTCTGCTATACACAAAATTAAATTAACTTAAAGCTAAAAGTTTAAATAACACAAAAAATAGAATTCCTTCATAACTAATTTGGTTTGAGTTCTGTTTAATATAACACTTTTATGAGTTGCCATAGCTCTTTTTTCGTTAAGTAAAAGTAACTTCAAAAATATTAAATTTCATTTAGTGATTTTCACTGTTATTTTCGTACAATACAATTTATTGAACAACAATGCTAAACAAATAATAATATAGATGCTAAGCAAATCAGACAAAATCACAATGGCCATGCCTTTGCAGCATTTAATTTACATAAAGCTTTGCTCTCAGTCAGATCTATTTGCTCTGGTTCAAATAATACATCCTTGAGACCAAATTGTACCTCTAAATATACCCCAACTAAATTATATTTAATGTGTCAACAATATAATTACATACTAGAAGTTGCAATCTTGTCCTCAGAGCTTGTCTTGAGCTAAATCCACCACATATTGGAAGTTTAAAAAACTACATTCTTGCCTAAAACTTTTGTTGTACTATTTTCAAACTCCAAGCAGCAAAGAGCATCCCTTATGAAAAATAATTTATTAGTGCTATCAGTATACTAATTTTAAACATCAACTAAACAGACAAAGAAAGAAACTAACAAATAAATAAATGAATGAATGAATGAATGAATGAGTGAGCAAATAAAGAAAGAAAGAAATATCTAGTTTTTCAAATTCATCTTTGAAATGTACTCTATTTACTTAGAAATGTGTGACCCTGAACCAACAATCCAGTCTCATGTTAAAATAGCCAGAATTGCGTTGTATGGGTCAAAATAATTTTTTTTAAAGATTTTTCCTCTATGACAAAATCAAAAAATTAAGTAATGAGCATGTTCCATGAAGATATTTAGCTAATTTTCTACCATGAATATATAAAAACTCAGTTTCTAACTGGTAATGTGTATTGCTGAGAGCTTAATTTTGACAACCTAAAGAGTGGTTTTCTCAGTATTTTTATTTTTTTGAACCCTCCGCTTGAAAATATTCAAATCGTTGTATCCAAATATTGTCCTATACTGATATGCTGTACACATATGACTGGTTTTGTGGTCCAGGGTCACACATACTTAAAACTGCACTTAAGAATTCTTCATTTACAGTGTTGGGCAGTAGCATTGCTACAAGTAGGGACACTACTAGCTTAACTACATTTCTCAGTAGCGTGGTGATAGCGTCGCTACATTCTAAATCAAATAGCTTTTCAATAGCGAAGCTATTTTATTAGTCAAGTAGCGCAGTAGCGTCCACACAAGCAAAATTTACAGAATGTGGATCAATAAGTGACAGCACCGACATTCACAGAGCTGTGAGGCCAGTGTCTAGCTGATGAAAGTAAATCCATATGATGGCGAGAATGACGATTTCTTCTTCTTCCTGTTTTACGGTGTTTGACTACAAAGTTTTTGGTGCATTACTGCCACATCTGGTTGGCGACGTCGCCAACCGAAACTTGCTTGATGGAAAGATGACTGAGGGAGAGGAGTTATTTCTGAAGTAGGATTCCTTGTGACCATACCTCGAGAAGTACATGTTAAGATGCAATAACTTAATATATATATATATATATATATATATATATATATATATATATATATATATATATATATATATATATATATATATATATATATATATATATATATATATATATATATATATATACATACATGCATACAGTTGAAGTCAGAATTATTAGTCCCCCTGAATTATTAGCCCACCTGTCTATTTTTTCCCTCAATTTCTGTTTAACGGAGAGAAGATTTTTTCAACACATTTCTAAACATAATAGTTTTAATAACTCATTTCTAATAACTTGATTATTTTATCTTTGCCATGATGACAGTAAATAATATTTACTAGATGTTTTTCAAGACACTTCTATAAAGCTTAAAGTGATAACGATGGTTTGTTCTGTAGACTATCGAAAAAAAATAGCTTAAAGGGGCTAATAATTTTGATTTTAAAATTGCTTTTAAAAAATTTAAAACTGCTTTTATTCTGTAAACTATCGAAAAAAATAGCTTAAAGGGGATAATAATTTTGTCCTTAAAATGGCTTTTAAAAAGTTAAAAACTGCTTTTATTCCATCCGAAATAAAACAAATAAAACTTTCTCCAGAAGAAAAAATGTTATCAGACATACTGTGATTTCCTTGCTCTGTTAAACACCATTTGGAAATACTTAAAAAAAAGAAAAAAAAATTCAAAGGGGGGCTTATAATTCTGACTTCAACTGTGTGTCTGTGTGTGTGTGTGTGTGTGTGTGTGTATAACAATACAGTTAGCTTACGGTTTTTTTAAAACGGTTTTCGGTTCGGTTCGGTTCTGATGGCTTGACACATAAGTGTTTTTTTATTTTTTTATTCTATGCTTAGGCAATAGGAACAATAATAGGTTAAGGAGAAAAAATAAAAATGATTTATTGCAATACTCCTTTATTTTACTTCAAAGCCAAGAAAGTTCCTAGTGTATTGTATAATAAAAAAAATAACACTGAAATCTCACAGCTGCAGGTAGCCCATGTACAACACATAAATTCCAACATTTTGAAAATAAACATGCATGTGAAGTTAATAAACATAAATTGACCATTTTATATAAACATATGTGTACTTCAGTAAATATAAATAAACCATGTTAATTAAACTTAACACTGCCTTTGTTATTTTTGTGTGTCTTTCGGAACCAGTTGGGTTTGTTGGAAGGATTCAGCGAGGGATTGTTGTTTTTTGGAGGACTTTATTACCTTCTCTGCTATCCTGCCTTCAGACAGTGATATTGCTGGGTGATGGCCCCGCAGATGTGTAGTCATGTTGGAAGTGTTTCCGTTCGATTAGTCTATATGTGTAACCGAAATGTCCCCACACTGTGGATTTGAAAGACGTCAGCGTTTCCTCGTACTGTTGCCTCACTTCACCGCCGCTCGCCATGTTAAAGTGTGGGATGATGGTTGAGCGCCCCTTAACTTTAGAGCATACTGATTGAATATTTACTCACGGGGAGGAGTTTTCTCATCTCAGCTCGTAGACTTCCAGGCACACACAAACAGTCAATTCGGAGAGAAATAAAACGCACATAAATTATTTAAACGTAAAACCAAAAAAAAACGCAGCGCGTATTGAACCGTGGATGTCGTACCGAACGGTTCAATATTGTATTGAGAATTGTGGCATTCATATATATAGTGGCGCAGTAGGTAGCACTCTCGCCTCACAGCAAGAAGGTCGCTGGTTCAAGCCTCAGCTGGGTCAGTTGACGTTTCTGTGTGGAGTTTGCATGTTCTCCCTGCGTTCGCGTGGGTTTCCTCCGGGTGCTCTGGTTTTCCCCACAGTCCAAAGACATGCGGTAAAGGTGATTTGGGTAGGTTAAATTGTCCGTAGTGTATGAGTGTGAATGAGTGTGTGTGGATGTTTCCCAGAGATGGGTTTCGGCTGGAAGGGCATCCGCTGCGTAAAAACGTGCTGGATAAGTTGGTGGTCCCGGATTATTAAAGGGACTAAGCCGAAAAGAAAATGAATTGGGTCATTGTCATGTTGGAAGACCCAGCCACGACCCATCTCTAATGCTCTGACTGAGGGAAGGAGGTTTTTGCCCAATATCTCACAATACATGGCCACGTTCATCCTCTCCTTAATACAGTGCAGTCATTCTGTCCCCTGTGCAGAAAAACACTCAAGCTGGATGCTTCCAGCCCCATGCTTCACTGTAGGTATGGTATTATTGGGATGATACACATTGTTCTTCTTCTTCCAAATTCGGTGAATGAGTTAAGACCAAAAAGTTTTACTTTGGTCTCATCTGACCACAGGACTTTCTCCCATGAATACTATGGTCCATCCAGATGGTCCCTGGCAAACTTCAGATGGGTCTTGACATGGGATAACTTAAGCAGGGGAACCTTCCGTGCGATGCATGGTTTTAAAACATGACATCTTACTGTATTACTGATAGTACCCTTGAAAACGGTGGTCCTAGCTCTCTTCACGGCATTGATCAGCTCCTCCCTCATAATTCTGGACTGATTCTAGACCATTCTTGGCATCATTAATACCCCACGAGGAGAGATCTTCCGTGGGGCCCCAGTCTGAAGGACATTGACAGTCATCATTAGCCTCTTCCATTTTCTGACAATTGCTCCAACAGTTGCTCTTTCTTGACAAATGCCCCGTAGCAGTTTCAGCTTTATGAAAGTCTACAATTTCATCTCTTGTGTCTTTTGACAGCTCTTTGGTTTTGGTCATGTTGCTACTTAGACTTTTGACTGATTGTGGGGTGCACAGGTGTCTTTATGACAGCAAGTGACCTCAAACAAGTGCTACTAAATGAGAATCATGAGCAGAGTGTAGCTGGACTATTTTAGAGCAAAATAACAGGTCTTTGAGGGTCAGAAATTTGGCTAAAAAGCAAGTGATCAAATACTTATTTCACACAGTAAATTACAAATAAATTGTTAAAAAGTCATACATCGTGATTTCTGCATTTTTATTTTTAGATTCTGTCTCTCACAGTGGAATTGCACCTATACTGAAAATTCTAGACCCCTCCATGATTTCTAAGTAGGAGATCTTGAAAAATCACAGTGTGATTAAATACTTATTTCCCTCACTGTATACAGTTAAAGTCAGAATTATTAGATTTTATTTTTTAAAATCCATTTTAAGGTCAAAATTATTAGTCCCTTAAAGCTAATTTTTTTTCTCGATAGTCTACAGAACAAACCATCGTTATACAATAACTTGCCTAATTACCCTATCCTGCCTAGTTAACCTAATTTACCTAGTTCAGCCTTTAATTGTCACTTTAAGCTGTATAGAAGTGTCTTGAAAAACATCTAGTAAAATATTATTTACTGTCATCATGGCAAAAATAAAATAAATTAGTTATAAGAAATTAGTTATTTAAACCATGATTTTTAGAATTGTGTTAAAAAAATCTTATCTCTGTTAAACAGAAAATGGAGAGAAAAAAATGAACAGGGGGGCTAATAATTCAGGGGGGGCTAATAGTTCTGATTTCAACTATGTATGTGTATGTATATGTACAGTTGCAATCAGAATTATTGAACCCCCTTTGAATTTTTTTTCTTTTTTAAATATAAATATATTCTTTTTAAATATAATTTTGACAGTATGTCTGATAATATTTTTTCTTCTGGCGAAAGTCTTATTTGTTTTATTTTGGCTAGAATAAAAGCAGTTTTAATTTTTTTAAAACCCATTTTAAGGTCAAAATTATTAGCCCCTTTAAGCTATATATTTTTTCAATAGTATACAGAACAAACCATCATTATACAATAACTTGCCTAATTACCCCAACCTGTCTAGTTAACCTAATTAACCTAGTTAAGCCTTTAAATGTCACTTTAAGCTGTATAGAAGTGTCTTGAAAAATATCTAGTAAAATATTATTTACTGTCATCATGGCAAAGATAAAATAAATCAGTTATTAGAGATGAGTTATTAAAACTATTATGTTTCGAAATGTGTTGAAAATTTTTTCTCTCCGTTAAACAGAAATTGGGGAAAAAAATAAACAGGGGGGCTTACAAATTAGGGGGTTGAATAATTCTGATTGCAACTGTATATACTGTACACACACACACACACACACACACACACACACACACACACACACACACACACACACACACACACACACACACACACACACACACATATAATGCTTAAATATTTCCCTTTACTATAAATTACTATAGTATTTTAAATGTGTAACACCAATTTTTACTGGATTTTTTGTTTTAGCTGTTATATACTATAATCAGTTTCTGTTTAGTGCAACATGTTATTTACAGTAAATAACTGAACTTAACTGAACTATTATGCCTCATATGTTTCATTGACAGTTTTATTGATCACTAAGATATGAAAAAATGAAAATTGTAAAAATAGCTTAGATGTAGCTAAGCTACTTTTGCCATGTAGCTTTTAGCTTAGCTTGCTACATTTCCCAGGGGGTAGCTTTTAGTGTAGTAAAGCTACATTTTAAGTAGAGCAGCTAATAGCTTAGCTCACTACATTTTAATAGTAGCTTGCCCAACACTGTTCATTTATATACTGACAGAAATATCTTAGTATTTTTACCTATACTTGTTATTTGACATATACATAACATTAGAATTATGTATTTCGAGCACACTTATATTGGAGTTGTTTTTACTTATTTAATTAAATTGTTATTCATTTTTATTAATCTAATACATATTTTGTTGTAATTTAGTGGCCTATTATCTTCTGATTTTTCCACTTTTCTGTGGCATTAATGTACACTGCTGTATGTAAAAGCTGAATTTGTTTTATCTTTCTTGATTTGGTATCTAAAAAAAACGTGGTGCTCATGTACAATGTGCTGCAGATGACGCGAGTTGAATATTGTATCTGTATCCCGTATCTGTCAGGACTCTGCCACTTCAGTCATGTTTATTCTTGTTTTGGTGCCATAGTCCTCTTGTTTGTGAGAATGGATCAGCCACAATGCAAACCCAGTGAACCTTTGATAGCCCTCTGTATTGCTGCATGCTGCAGTTCTCTATGTTGAGCTCAATGCAGCAAAGATGCTCTGAGGTGGGGGACTTTGCAGACCAGTTCTATCAGTTGCAGAGGGACATGGTTTCAACGATCATGCCCCGATGGAGCTCCTCAATTATGCCGTGGATAAGCTGCCCATTACATTACAAACCACAGGGGAGGTCAAATAACTTCAGCATGGTTAGCGCTCATACTTCAGCCTCCACATCAAAGTTCCTGAAAGCAAAGAAGGTCAAGGTGCTCACCAGATATGAACATTATTGAGCATGTCTGGGGTAAGATGAAGGCGGAGGCATTGAAGATGAATCCATAGAATCTTGATGAACTCTGGGAGTCCTGCAAGAACGCTTCCTTTGCAATTCCAGATGACTTTATTAATAAGTTATTCGATTCATTGCATATATGTATGAATGCAGTCGTCCAAGCTCATTGGAGTCATACACAATATACATTTTTCCACTGCACTTTATATTCTATACTGTACATTATTTCTGTTAGGTGACAAGACTTTTGTCTAAGCAAAGTCGGACCTTACTGTCCTAATGAAATAATTAAAAATCAAGGCATGATTCTATTTTATTTTGGTAAAATAAGCATAATCTAGAGGTCTTTGCCTTTCATATAAGCCACTTCTGATACTAAATAATCAAATAGAAGTGAAGTTATTGTTTGCTGTTCCATAAACTTGGATAGGCGACAAGACTTTTGTCAGGTAGCGTAGGTACGGTACCCAACCCTACTTAGAAGTCATGTTGTATATTTCTGGATAAACTGCTCTTCTGCTTTATGAAACGCATAAGGCTCAGTAGTGGTACTTTATTGTATTTGCATTGTACTGAAATGTGTTTGTTTTCATTGGGCATATATGCGGCTGAAACAGCTTGCCTAGTGCATACCAATTTTTTCTTTAATTGAATGTTCATTTTTTTCTTTAATTGAATATTGAATGTTACTTTAATTGAGCATAAGCTGCATAGCAAAAATAGACTGAGAGCTCACGCACGACTCCTGCTTGCCGCTTATGCCCTGCTCCTACTTTTGTTCTGAATCCACCTTATTTTATGACATGCACACTGAAAGAAAATGTGCTGCTCACGTGTCACTCATGCTTGCGGTGTGAAAATGGCCTCATGGTGTCTCCAGCAGTTGAGAACATGTAAAATTCAGACACATTATACATTCATTACCTCTTTACTGTGCAAAAAGGAAACTGTTTATTTCAACATGTTATGTAGTCAGCTATTAACTTTTTTGTTATTAATTTCCTAATATTTTCAGTCAACGTTTTCAAATAAAACTCTACAAGGCTTTCAAGATGTTTGTAATGGATAAATAAACACAAACCCCTTTTAACTCTTGATGCCAACTTAATTTTATCTAATAGAAAGTGTGGAGAAATTAATTATTTTGAGCACATATTGATGTATAAGGTTGTAGCAGCTGGTCCCAGGTAATGCCTAGTTCTCACTATAGCATATTAAGCCTGATTTGAACCAGATTTGCAGGTTAACAAGCTCACCGACCGATCAGGCCGTGATTTGGGGGAAATCTGCGGGTGCTCAGTGCTCAGCAGTCTTTATGCGTAAACTACTGAATGACGCATCAAAGAGGCTTGCTGAATCATTGCTGACACCTCACAGATGAAAATCCAATATCTGAATTCATATGGGATCAGACACAGTGATAAGCTGTAGCCAATGAGAGAGAAAGTCATGAGTTGAATAGCTTTGTTCAGGAGCTCAACAGAAATGTCTTTGATTGGCCAGAATTTATCAGTTTACTCGATTAATCCCTGTATTGACACGAATATGAGAGCATATTAAAGCCACATCTATTAGCGGAACTGTGCAGATATATGAGTTTAAGCAATCAATCTGCTGAAAGTTTCACTGATTGACAATGTTTTTAAATGCTCCCTTGAACACTTTCAGAGAGATTTCAAACGCTGTGTGTTAAAAAGCAGCCAATAGTAGGCTTGTTTGAGATTAACAAAATCTGCACATAACTGATCAGTGGTGATCACTGTGAGATGCATGCCGGTTAGAAATGTGTCTGCCTTGCTCTGATGTTATGCTGACGTGTGCCAAAAAAAACTCTTGCGACGGTGAGGCAGCTTCATCAGATTGAACAGTCAGGAGCAGTAGCTCTCCACCGACTGCACTCACCAGAATCACAATGGGAAACGTCTGGTTGACGACACTGCTTAGTGCTTATTGAATGAGACTGGCAAATTATATATTTACTAATCCATTACCTATTTTTTGTTTAATTATATGCAAGCAAAAACACAAGTTGTTATGACCTGTGTCACTTAAAAGCAACGTGCTATTGACTTAATTATTTTAGAATTAAAATCAGTGGTATTTCGATTGCGTCCACTTTGTCCGCACCCAGATGGAATGCAATGTTCTTACTGCTGATGTTCACAGGCAGCAAAACAGTGAAATTCAGGAATTTTTTCCACTACAAATGTCTTTTTTTTGAGACCTCCCCTTACTGCAGTCGCCTACTCTTGTCTACATTTCAGTTGAGGCAATACACAACTCAAACTAGGATTAAGCCTCACAGCACTAACTATGGGCGTGCAAGTGAAAGCAGATCTGAGGTAGAAACTCGCAAAAGCTTTCAGGAGAAATGGGATTTCCACCATTCCAGTGTATCACCTGTCAGAGGTTTAAATGACGCCATGTGTATCTCTGATGTGTTGTTGATCTGACATTTTGGGAAGTGCCAGCTGGTGGACGCTGTGTACTGCAACCAAAGCAGCAAACAGCTGCAGTGCAGGACTGATTAATTAATTTAGATTGTTTCATTCATTTATTTTATTTTCGGCTTAGTCTCTTTATTAATCTGGGGTCGCCACAGTGGAAAGAACCGCCAACTTATCCCTTCCAGTCGCAACCCAACACTGGGAAACACCCATACACTCTTGCATTCCCACACATAAACACTACGGCCAATTTAGCTTATTCAACTCACCTATACCGCATAACTTTGGACTGTGGGGGAAAGCGAAGCACCCGGAGGAAACCCACGCTAACACAGGGAGAACATGCAAACTCCATACAGAAATGACAACTAATCCAGCCGGGGCTCGAACCAGCGACCTTCTTGCTGTGAGGCCATCATGGTACCCACCTACACCACCGTGTCGCCCTAATTTGAGATATTTTGTACATTTAAATAAAATTTATAATTGGTGCTAGAGTATCGACATCTGGAAATTGTCTTTTAGGGTTAATCTTTCTAAAAATCATCTGTCAAATTGTGCTTTGGTTTTATGCAAATCTGCATTGAAATAAAGGAGCGAGGTCTTACTGAGGCAGACTAGATTTTTAACATTAAAATAGTTCATCTCCTCTATACTGTTGGGATCAAAAGGATGACAGTGCAACTGCTGGGCTTTTCCATAGTATTATTTTTTTCCTTAGCATTTACTCTATGTAGACCTGGGGGCTGTTTCATAAAAGTCGTTTAGAAAAGCGGGGATTAAAGTCAACAACGTGACTTCAATGAGCCGAACTAAATTTCCACGCTTAAATTAGTTCCATAACAGCAAGTTGAAGATCATTGATCTAACTAATCTGAGTTCATTCATTCATTCATTCATTTTCTTTTTGGCTTAGTCCTTTTTTAATCTGGGGTCGCCACAACGGAATGAACCCCCAACTTATCCAGCATATGTTTTACGCAGCGGATGCCCTTCCAGCTGCAACCCATGACTGGGAAATAATCTGAGTTCAGTTTAAAATAATCTAGATAACTGCTTGTGCACGTTACTGTCATGAAACCATGAAGGTCGAGCATAGATGCATCGATTATGTTGTGTGCTACCATGGCAACTATGAGAACTGAAAGAGCTCTGAAATTAGACACAGCTATGTTCACAGTGAATGAGCAGCATTTGTTTTTAGAGTTCAAACATATAATAATGTAAACATAATAATAAAAAACTACGGCTTGCAACAAAGCAAGAGAGAAGGCTGACAGGAAATTGCAGATTGTCTTAATAGGCTACATATGTAGCAACATATTTTAAAATATAGACCATTATTTAGGTCTATTAATGTTAAATTAAATATTTGTCACAGTACATTGAAATTGTGTTTGCACATGTGCGAGAGAGAGAAAATGCGCACTTACTGCTAATTTTTGCTTGCAAGAAAAAATTTTAATGCATTGCAGACTAACCGTAAGATAAAAAATGTGCGTAACATAAGCATATTAAGTTTAAAATAATGGCAACAAAGAGCTGTGCACACACAAGCGGTGGAGTTTTAATTTGCTCCTGAAACCGCTGCAAATTACTGCTTTCCCTTTGACACTTGTGAAAAGTGTGCAGGCCGCATGGGAAAATATCTTTATATTAAAGTGAGGCTACTGCTTGGCCCAGATCCATCTCCCGATTATTCAAGGGTTTGATGCTTTAAAGTAATTTTTTAAGAAATGTAGCATACTTATATCAGTCAGTGCTTTCTTAATATTATTTTCTTTATGATTTTTTTATAATTCATCTACTACATATATAGCTAAGTACACCTCTTACAGATTTCTCTTTTAAATTGATATTTTCTACAGGATGCTTTATAATAATGTATATGTGCATATACATTAGATTATTCCTAAAGCAATATTTGGAACTAATCTCACAAAAAATAAACTGAAGATCACAGCCCAAAAATTAGAACACACAAATTAATATGTTGGGGGAATATATTAAATAAAATTTTAATAAACGTAAAAAAAAAACATTACAAGAATATAAAACATTAGTTGAAATATTGTAGTTTTTTTTTTGGAATATCTTGTTTAAATTTAAATGTATATATTGTTCTATTCTTAAAAATGTTTGGTGTATATATATATATATATTTACTATTAAGTGACTATAAAGTTTTAATCATTACTAAGAGGTTAAGTGAAATAAAATGGAAGGTGAATGTTAACATTACTTTGATTGAGCATGAACTTAAGACTTAGCCTGAAAGTTAGGCCCAATCCCAATTCTATTTTTGTACCCCTACCCCTTCTCCTTGGCCCTTAAAACCGAGTGTGAAGGGGAGGGTTTTCAAAATTTACCCCTAAGAATTGGGACAGCACTTGCACACGTCATCAGATGTCATCGCGATCTCTTGCTTCATATGAGATCAGACGATGGCGGCTACTGTAGTTATTCCAGTTGCAATATTTTTTGCCATTTATCTTCAGGAAATCACTGAAGGCATATATTATGTTATCATAACGATATAATGTGGCAATAAGATCGTAACTATACTGTGCATTACTGGATTTTTTGTTTTAGCTGTCATATACTATAATTGGTTTCTGTTTAGTACAACATGTTATTTACAGTAAATAACTGAAATATTATGCCTCATATGTTTCATTGACAGTTTTATTGATCACTAAGATATGATTGACTTGGATTTAAGTTGCTTCGATTTAAAAATGAAAATTGTAAAAATAGCTTAGATGTAGCTAAGCTACTTTTGCCATGTAGCTTTTAGCTTAGCTCGCTACCTTTTCCAGGGGGTAGCTCTGCAACTGATAGAACTGTGCATTTTTTAGTGGCCATATTCATCTATGTAAACACACCAAAAACAACATTAACATTATAGCAGACACTGTAAAAAGCCCATTCCCAGCCACTAGACTTTTCTGACAGGGGATTTGAGTGTCATCGAGTGTCAGAATGTTGTGGGGCGGCTATAGAGGAGTTATTATTATGGATTACAGATCACAAAATTTAGCGGTTTTTGATTTTAGCTTTTTTTTTTTTACAGCATGACGGTAAAACACGAACACGGTTATGAATATATTAAAACATATGCTTGATTTTTGTAAAAATTCGTAATAATGACAAAAATACTCATTTGTGGATCTCCCTACTTCCGGGTGCAACTATCCTGCCGTTGTGGCTGGTGTACTGTGGGAAATTTTCTTACACCTTGGTTTCGAGTGTGGTCCTGAAAAATCTTTATTCGAAGGGGTATCTACCCCTTCCCCTTAGCCCTACGCCTTCAAGCTAAAGAGAATTGGTACAGTAAGAGGAAGGGCTAAGGGGTAGAATTGGGATTGGGCCTTAACCTGCCCTGAACCAGGCATAGTTTCCCAGAATAAGGATAACTGAGTTTGAACTAGCATAAATTTGATTTATGAAACAGAATCCGCCATTAATAAACCTGACTTACCTGTCAGGTATAAGCCTGGTATTTACTCTAAGCTTGGTTTATGGAACATCCCCCTGTTTTTGTCTCTCTCGTTAGTTGCCTTGAGAAAATGTAAATATCAAATTATTCATTTTATTAAAGTCATACATAATATATAATGACAAATAATAAAAAGAATAAAAATAAAGAAAAGTTAGGACATAATAATAATAATAATAATAATAATAATAATAATAATAATAACAGTATGGCACCATGTGGCAAAGAAATAAGTGAAGATGAATACAGAATAATTTGATGAAAAGGCTTCATAGAGAGTTATTGTTCACAGTCTCCACGGGTGGATGGCCCCCAGGGATTTTTTTTTTTAGAATTCCACAGTAGTTACCATGCAATGCAGACAGGTTCAGATTTGATGTACAAATGAGGTATCAGGGCAGTTGCATGGTGTGGACTTAACCCATGTGGTTCTTTTCAGTAAAGGGTACAGGATAGTTTGCAGCAGTTAAGTCTTACCAGACCTCCTCACTTCTTCAATACATTGTTTTGCTATTGTCCTTGATCCTGAATGACTGTCCTTGCCAAAGCGACATTCTCTCACAGCCCGCCCCATTACACAGTAACAATGACATCATCCTGTCGAGTGAGATGGTGGTGGGCAGTGTTATGAAATCCAGTTTAATTAAGGCTTTATTTCTCGCAGAACATTACAAAACTCATCACTGGTATCTGTTCCAAGAATTCAGCTCTGGAGAGATCCTGAAAGACTTTGGGAGGACGGGGGATAACAAACACTTCACTCACTTGAAGGCAAATAAAACACAATGAATGTTTAATAGGAATATCAAAGGGAACCTGAGGAGAATAAGAAGCGAACCTGTTTTTTATTAATCCAAGAATCACTGGTTCTCGCAGATGTTGTTTGATATAACAGCGGCTTTTAACTCTGTTGTTGACATGCTGCATACTTTGTATATCCAACCAAAGTAGTACTGCTACCGTTTCAACTAAAGGGACATTATTGACAGTGTTCAAATGTTGGTTCTGGTGAGACAATGCATTGTTATTAAACAGTGTTCTCTTCTTATCTCCTTCTTGTTTCCATGGGATCATGTTTTGAGAAATTATTTTTCCCCAAATCAGTTTAGGGCAGAAATCAACAGACGACCTTGCCCTTGTAATTACTGAAGATGCTATCAGCATGATGATATAACAACAATGTACTGGTGACCATAAAATCATCTGAAGACAATGGAGAAATACAAATAAGAGTAAATGTTTTTATACAACACATAAAATATATGGCAATGTTGATGTATTTCACAGGAGTGTCAGGCTCAGTTCCTGGAGGGCCATAGCTCTGCACAGTTTAATTCCAACCGTAATTAAACACACCTGATCAAACTAATTGAGTGCTTTAGGCTTGTTTTATACCTACATATGTGTATTGAAGCAGGGCTGGAACTAAACTCGGCAGGGCTGTGGCCCTCCAGGAATTGAGTTTGACACCTCTGATGTATTTGGTCTTGGCGGCATAGATCTGCTACTCTGCTGCTGCTTTGATTATTATGGCAGACAAGTACAGAGACCTGTTACTGCCAGTATATACACAGACATGTTGTCTGAGAATATAACACACTGCTGCTGCAAACATAATATATGTATATAACCCTCATAGTAGATCTAAACATAGGTGGAGCTGGGGTGGAGGTGGGTCTCCGAAAAGACGCCGCAGCTTGACACTGTAAAATGACGTGGAGCATTTAAACTAATGAGGAGCAAGCTCATTGGCTGCCGAGGTGACAGCAACCAATCTCCTGCACCATATAGTTAATGACGCAGAAGCAGATTGGGTGACCTATCAGCCTGTGTGCGCATAGAGTTTCATGGCAGAAATTTCACAAATACTTTAAATAACAGTGCTAAGCTGCAGATGGTTTATGGTAAAAGCTTATGACACACTACTACTGTGCACAATCATACAAATGAACACGAGTTATTAAAATGGACAGTTTATCACTCATGTCACAGCTGTGTCATGAAAAAGTAGTGTTTGTGATAGCAACATAGCAGTATGGTTAGGAAAACAATTTTGAGGGAAAACAGGACTTACTTTGTTTAAGATTCACAAAATAGTTCGGAGAGAGGGAACAAAATAAATAATTGTTTCATCCAGCTGATCAGTTTATCATACAGGGCAAAATTATGATCATGTATTAACTCTATACTTCTGAAGTAAGTGCAAAAAAAAAGTTAAGGTAGTTTTGGGTAGCGCTGTCGCCTCACAACAAGAATGTCATTGGTTCGAGCCTAGGCTGGGTCAGTTGGCATTTATGTGTGGAGTTTGCATGTTCTCGCCGTGTTTGCGTGGGTTTCCTCCGGGTGCTCTGGTTTCCCCCACAAGTTCAAACACATTCGCTATAGGTGAATTGGGTGAGCTAAATTGGCCGTAGTGTATAAGTGTCAATGAGAGTGTATGGTGTTTCCCAGTGATGGGTTGCAGCTGGTAGGGCATCCACTGCGTAAAACATATGGTGGATAAATTGTCAATTAATTCCCCTGTGGCAACCCCAGATTAATAAAGGAACTAAGCCAGAAAGAAAATGAATGAATGGATGAGTTTTGAGGTAAGCACATTTAAATGGGTAAATAGTTTGATGTGCTGTCACATAAATGAATGTCAAATATCACAAGTTATTATCTGAATTAGCAGGTTCTTATGTCAATTGTAATAATTTATTTATGGCAAGATCTACCTGTATGCTCCTGGAAGTAGTCTGTCTTTTTTTTAACTTTCTTTGTCTTTTTATTTATTCTTTTGTTTTAAGTCATTGCGTAACTTAACATTTTTTGTAACATCTGTTGAAAGTTTTCAAGCTTTACTTGTTTTTGTTTTACCTTTTTTTTTTTTTTACATTTATACAATTAGGGATGTAATGCTGTTTCCCCTAGGTTTACAGGCGCTGCTAGGGGTGCGGCGCGGCTGTTCAGACTGACACAAGGACATATTGTGTTAATTTGTTTCTTTTTATGACAGCAGTAAATAACTGAACAATTATTTGAACTGTACAACCATACAAGCTAAAAATTAACACTTATTTTTATGTCTTTATCCACAAAGTGTGCAGCTTTTGTCACTGCAGTGTATCTTTCTGGGCTTCTGGAAGAACATTTTTAGTACACTACTAGTACATTGATATTAGTATACTTACTAAATAAAGTATACTTTTATACTTGACCTGTACTTAAGTATACTTTTTGCTAAAGGTGTATTTATTGTCTTACTAAGATTAGTCTTGTACAGGGGGCAGGGGGAGTATTGCTGCTTTGAAAGCCAAGTCAAAGCTAGGGATGCTCCAATCAGGATTTTTGCAGCCGATACCGAGTACCGATTCCTTGTCATGGTGATCGGCCGATACAGAGTACCGATTCTAATGCTTCAAGCTTTATAATTTATTAAGCACGTTTTCTATCTATGAACCTTAAGAGAATATTTTGCCTCATCTAAGAGAATAAATTAAGGATGCTGCATATAATCCTTTAAACACGTCTCATAACCATTTAGTAAACGTGAATGTGTCATGGCCAGAAGCAGCTTTACAGAAAATAATTCATCCGTTCATTTTACTTCAGCTTAGTCCCTTATTTATCAGGGGTTAGCACAGCAGAATGAACCGCCACAAAAAATAATAAAACAGATATAAAAATTGGTAAGAAAAATTACAAACAATGCAATTTGGAAACACATGATGAAAGCAAATGATGAAAGAAGAATTCATCATGTCTCAATCAAGAATAAGTTTGGAGCGCATATTTGATGCATAAGAAGTAAATTGCACACCTATAAATCCATTACTTCTTTACTAAAAAAGAAAATAAGCCTATAAACTGTTTATTGCAATAAGTATATTACAAGAAGTTATATTATTAAATATTCATGTTAAAAATAAATTAAGTTCTATTTATCTAATAATTCCAGCCAGCTTTTAGTGAACTTGCAAGATTGTCACAAAGACAGAACTTTCAGTTGTTATACAGGCAGTGCAGAATTATTAGGCAAATGAGTATTTTGACCACATCATCCTCTTTATGCATGTTGTCTTACTCCAAGCTGTATAGGCTCGAAAGCCTACTACCAATTAAGCATATTAGGTGATGTGCATCTCTGTAATGAGAAGGGGTGTGGTCTAATGACATCAACACCCTATATCAGATGTGCATAATTATTAGGCAACTTCCTTTCCTTTGGCAAAATGGGTCAAAAGAAGGACTTGACAGGCTCCGAAAAGTCAAAAATAGTGAGATATCTTGCAGAGGGATGCAGCATTCTTAAAATTGTCAAGCTTCTGAAGCGTGATCATTGAACAATCAAGCGTTTCATTCAAAATAGTCAACAGGGTCGCAAGAAGCGTCTGGGCGCAAAATAAACTGCCCACGAACTGAGAAAAGTCAAGCGTGCAGCTGCCAAGATGTTAAGATGCCACTTGCCACCAGTTTTGCCATAATTCAGAGCTGCAACATCACTGGAGTGCCCAAAAGCACAACGTGTGCAATACTCAGAGAGAGTATTGAGACATGGCCAAGGTAAGAAAGGCTGAAAAACGACCACCACTGAACAAGATACACAAGCTGAAATGTCAAGACTGGGCCAAGAAATATCTGAAGACTGATTTTTCTAAGGTGTTATGGACTGATGAAATGAGAGTGAGTCTTGATGGGCCCGTGGCTGGATCGGTAAAGGGCAGAGAGCTCCAGTCCGACTCAGACGCCAGCAAGGTGGCGGTGGAGTACTGGTTTGGGCTGGTATCATCAAAGATGAGCTTGTGGGGCCTTTTCGGGTTGAGGATGGAGTCAAGCTCAACTCCCAGTCCTACTGCCAGTTTCTGGAAGACACCTTCAAGCAGTGGTACAGGAAGAAGTCTGCATCCTTCAAGAAAAACATGATTTTCATGCAGGACAATGCACCATCTCATGCGTCCAAGTACTCCACAGCTTGGCTGGCAAGAAAGGGTCTAAAAGAAGAAAAACTAATGACATGGCTTCCTTGTTCACCTGATTTGAACCCCATAAAGAACCTGTGGTCCATCATCAAATGTGAGATTTACAAAGAGGGAAAACAGTACACCTCTCTGAACAGTGTCTGGGAGGCTGTGGTTGCTGCTGCACGCAATGTTGATGGATTCTGTCAGTGTTTTTATCCGTTCACCATGGATGGCAGCCTTTTGAGTGTCCTTGCAAAGAAAGGTGGCTATATTGGTCACTGATTTGTTTTTGTTTTGTTTTTGAATGTCAGAAATGTATATTTGTGAATGTTGAGATGTTATATTGGTTTCACTGATGAAAATAAATAATTGAAAGGGGTATATATTTGGTTTTTGTTAAGTTGCCTAATAATTATGCACAGTAATAGTCACCTGCACACACAGATATCCTCCTAAAATAGCTAAAACTAAAAACAAACTAAAAACAACTTCCAAAAATATTCAGCTTTGATATTAATGAGTTTTTTGGGTTCATTGAGAACCTGGTTGTTGTTCAATAATAAAATTAATCCTCAAAAATACAACCTGCCTAATAATTCTGCACTCCCTTGTATGTAAAAAGTCCTATATACATGCAAGACCATTCAAATATTTTGCTCGTCTCCAACTTTTGACAGCAGATCACTCAATGAGAGAGATGGATTTGTACTCACAATATCTTTACTGCTCTATTCAAGAGCAGTAAAGTAATGTAATGCTTAGACCATCACTGTGCCTCTCGCGATCTGTTCTCTTGCTTATTCACACTCGTCGACATGATTTACGGCTATTTTTAACTCATTTTTGGGGATCACAAAGCTGGTGTAAATTTGCGGGACACTGCCGGAGCTTCCGGAAGAGGTCTTAAGGTTAGACGAGGCACTAGATAGGGGCGATCAAACTGCTCGCGTCACAGCAGAAATGCATGCCGTTGCGTGTCGCCGAGCGGCGCTTCTGGTGTACGACCTGCTTGAGGCTATAACTAAAGGGCGCTATACACCGGATGCGCCGCTCAGAGCCAAGACACGGCACACCAGACGCGCACATTCGCATGTTATTTAAAATGAATAGTAAGGCAGAATAGTGAGCGAACCCCCCTGGTCCTCACTTTCATCCGCGACACGCACCCCCTCTCTCCTGCTACTCACTTTCATCCGCGACATCGCGTAATGCATGGCGCTGCACGTCGTTAGTTCGTTATTTCCAATGGAGGGACGCGCACGTGAGGCAATGCGCTCGCACTTTCCAGCTGCACCTAGTTAAGATGACAGGGAGCTTCTGTAACCGCGGGAAATGCAAACCGCTGAAGTTTAAGGAAGACGCAATGAAAAGTACACATGTATGCAAACCCACCAAAACTCACAAACACTGGCGACGAGGAGAGTGATAACGTGGTGAATGTTGAGCCCAATGAGCCTTACATCTTAAAATAGAGCAAGGGTGTTTCTTTGGTGACGTCGCTTTGACGGCATATGGTAATGCGCACCTGTCAATCAATATTGGTGGGCGGGGGGACCGCACTCCTACGAAAAGTTGCGGTCAATCTCAAAACCGCTCCGATTGGTCCACAGTTTTTATGTTGTTAAATTGAAAAAAAAAGGACTGAGTGTGCTAATATCACCACAATATGACAGTCTATACACTATACCTACACATATGTCTGTCTAAACAGCTTAAAACGTAGATTTTTCACCATAGGTGCCTTTTAAGAGAAGTTGTGAACTGGCTCTATATAGAAAATATAATTAACTTGACTTCAAGGGGGGCGGGGAAAGCCGTTGGGAGGGCGGGGCGCCCCCCCTAATATAATTGTAGGGGAAACACTGTAATGGTACGCTGAAGTCACGGTTCAGTCTGTATCTTTGTTTTGAAGTCAGGTTTGATCAGTTTTTTTTTTGTCACAATCAGCACCTTTTGCAGCACCTCACACATGCATCACATTTTTAGATACCATGGGAAGATAAAGCAATTTAAATTTTCCACACAGCAGTGTTCATTAATTTCACTTCCAAACAGTAGACCAAACAGAACTCAGAGGCAGAACTAACGTTATGAACTTCTGTTTATGGTAGCATGTTGGCATGCCAATGGCAAAAATCACGGAACCAATTCTGAGTGCTGCGTCTAGCATTTGCAGATGCAAAGACACATTGTTTGTGAATGGCATATGTTGCACTGCTGTGGTCTTTTCTGCCTAAATCCAGTGACTGGCACATCTGGACTGACTGTATTCAACATTGGAACACACAAGTTGTGACCCCTGTACCATGATTGCATGTACCGTTACACCCCTATGTACTATTTAGGGTGTAACTAAGCACACTACTTAAAGGTTTGGAACACATACGACATGTAGCACTTCATACTCTCACATACCTGACTACTTTCAAACACAGTTAGCTTACTCTACAGTATTCTTACTCTTAGCTTATACTTACTCTTAAAAAAACATACATAACTTAAAATATTGTGAGCAGGTTAGTTCTGTGTTTCAGCTCTGTTGTGCTTCTGAAGGTCAGACTGACATCTTTAACTACATTTAACATTCTTTGAGCTTTGGCTGTTCTCTGGGAATTGAAAACAGTCTGCCTATTTTTATGTAATCTGCTCTGGTGCACAAGGATCCTCCTATTGTCCTTGTACTGGCTTTTTGGAATGAGTGAGAGCAGTCTAGAAAGATGACAAAAGGTCAGATCGACTTAAATTGAGTATGCAAAATTAGGACAGGCTTTCAGATCCCAAGTCTTTCTCATCCCAAGTCTATTGTGGAACATGATTTTGGCAAGCTTTTACCAGCCTCTGTGAAGAGAACACACAACTCACATGTCTCCAGACCCAGTCAAGATTTATTAAGATCTAAGTGATTTATTAAGATCCTTAAGGGATCCTACTGAACCCAAGGCCACTGAGAGTGTTTAAACCCATGCCCTGCTTGACGATGACATCATTAGAGAAGATGAGAACATTTGGTCTATCTATTCGCTATAGCGATCATTTCAATAACTTTGATAGAATGGTAGTGTGTACAATGGTGACTGCATGAAAATATTTACACAAATATCAGTACTTTGCTACCCTTTTCCGCATTGACAGCCTGTAGTTTGCTGTTTGACTGAATATTTCAGTATTCAGAAATTGACAAGATAGCCACATTTTTCTATTTCTTCACCAACACCTGCCAAGGCTGTATGTAGGCCAGAAATAGCGAAATATGTTGAATATTTAATATGATGAATGATAAATTCATGATTCATGCGTAGAATGCAGTCTTTCATCAGCTAGCTACAAATAAAACATTAAAGGTATATTTTCCAAGCTTTTAGTGTAACTTCAGAGCACAGTTTATGCTAAAGACAACTCACATTTTCCTCAGTTCTGCTTTGACATGCCGTGTCTCCTCTGCTTTTTGTTACAGTGTTTGCAGTAAACAATAAAATGTTTAAAGTGCCTCTATTTGGCTTTAACAAATATTACCTTCCATTTTCCACATTTTTTTAAAGATGAAAGGGCCTAATAATATTAATTGATTATTATAAGATCATATTATAAGAAAAAAAAATATTGTCAAAATAGTACATGGTTCAGCTTTCACTTTCATATGAATTCACCTATAGGTTAAATGATGAAATCGACAATCACTTGAACCAGACTTAAAACCAGGGTAAAAAATATTTAATGATTTTAAAGTTTTTCAATATAAAACCATGTGATCATCATAAGTGGACCTAAGACAACAGTATAAATTGATTTTAAAATGCCAGTTCATGATGCTTTACATCAAACTTCACTCACACATAATCATAAAACATTTGCATTAAACATATGTGATCCTCTCTGTGAAAACCCAGGTAAAGTATTTTTTGTCATTCACTGTTTTGACATAAAAATCATTCTACACAATATAAAGACCAATCTGTGAAAATATAACCATGACTAAGTAAGGGAATGTTAAATATTTGCTTTATTTCAGACTAGAAATTCCAATTTAAAGAAAAGTTATATTTAAAACTGCAACAAATCTGAACCAGACTGTAATTATCCTGACTATGTGCCATAAATCAAATTAAAGCTAAGATTCTCCCATATTCAGTGTAATATGACAGTTTTGTAAAACAGGTTTAATTGTATAATTTGAAGGTCCAAAAAGCATAAAACATAATTGAATTTTGCGTGTGTTACTGCAGCATTATTTGTAAAATAAATATCAGTAGAAAATGTTAATAACATCTAAAAATGATGTAATATAACCCCAACCTCTTTATCGGTTATATGATAATTATGACATTATAGTTCATGATAGTTAAAGTATGCTATAGCATTCAATAGCAAAGTACCATTCCAGACAGTAGGCCTATAATAGCTAGATTTCAATATGGTTTAAATGTGCAGTAGGTGATTGTCTTCAGAAACATTTTTTTGCTGGTTGAAAGTCTCTTAACATTCGATAGTAATGAATAAAGTAAATGATCTAAATGTATTTTTATGTATTTTTGTATTCTGGGTAAGGCATAAAACTAAAAAATGTTCGTCCAGTTAAACATTGTTGGGCCAACAATTTTGCAGACAATCCCATAATTCTGATAAGTAGCATAAAACTTTCTGTCAACGAATATAGATTTGTACAATTGCGCATCTCTGTTTTTAAAATGATTTATATACACGGAAGTGTTGTTCAGCCACTGAAATCTTCCGGCGAAAGATCAATGTGACTATTTTCAATTCCATAAGGTATCTTTTACAGCATCAATAATGTAGTTTTTATTTAGTTTATCAACAAACATAGGTAAATAGATTTATTCCGCCTAGCCTGCTTTACTGAGGTGAAGTTGGTTTTATATTCACATCACCTTGGTTCATTTTTGAACAATGACAACCTGTGACGTGCTCCCTATATTGTTTACCATGCTACTTTGAATATTCAGTCTGAAATAGCTTGTAAGTATGGCTTAGTAATAGGTGTAATTCCTGCATGCCGCCGGCCAACCAATAACTACATTCCTAACTGGTGAATGACATGAACTAGTGCGTTGTCTGCTGTCATCTTTAAGGTGGCACGTGCTAAGGAGGCATGGCTTTGGATGGCAGGGGAGGGACTGTGTTTCAAAGATATTATGCTAACCGATTAGCATTTTGGGTTACCTACTGCACCTTTAAATAACTTTTTTATTATAAATTACTATACAGTAGTATTTTTTTATGTTTTAACATTGCATTTGCTGTTTACACAGATGCTTGCACTAACTAAATACCTAGCAAAAAAAAAAGTTAATGAGTAAACTGGTCATCCTCAAAAAAATTACAAAAAAAAATTAAAATAAGATAAAGTACATTATATCATTATTTGAGGAAGTTCTACTAAATTGATATACCATGTATGCATATAGCAGATGTTTTTATCCTAAAGCAACCTACACCTGTAAACACACACCCACTGCAGTTGAGAGTTCAGTGCCTTGCTCAAGGGAATCACCTCAGCTGTGGTATTGAGGTTGTTATTTATTTACTCTCCCCTCGCAGGACTCAAGCCTGCAACCTTTGAATCCCAAGTTCAACTCTCTAACCATTAGGCCATGACATTAACTGCTAAATTATCTGTCCAACAGGGTATTTATCAAACCATAGCAAACCAGTAGCCTTTGTCACCTTTGTTGTCTAATCAATATCTATGCTTTTTTTGACAAATAGTAAGCATTAAACTAGTCACAATAAAGTGACCCATCTGAACATTCAGAACAGATAAGGAATATGAATGAATAACGTAAACCTGTAAAATGATTATGAATATAAATGGCATCCAACATTGATGTTCTAGGTTTTTATTGACATCACAATTATCAAACAAAATTATAGATCTTTTATAAAATGTCTATTGATTCCCTAGTGCCAGTAGCTGAAATTGAGTGAAATTGTAACCATGGGGTTAAGACGCTGACAACAGGGTGAGGATCTGTATGCAGGACTTTTTTAAAGGGATGGTCAGGCACGCAACGATTAGTACAAGAGCAAACAGATGTATGAGGGAAATCCGGAATCGCAGTCAATATAGCAGGCAGGTGGTCACAAGGATGGCAGCAGACAGGGAGAAACAGATAATCAAGGCGAGGGTCAAAACACGGCAGAAACAAGACAAGGAAATGCTTTGAAATGTAACTGTAAACAGATAACAAGACTCGGCTCCCTGGGGTTGAGTGTATGTGCTGCTTAAATACTGTCTGTAATCAGTCTTTGACAATCCATAAGTGATAATGCATGGTTACCAGCGATCTATGGAATGAAGATCATTGGTGATTGTGACAGAGCCCCCCTTCTACGGAGCAGCTTCCAGACGGTCCTAGCACAGTTGAGGCGGGAGGTGGAGCGGAGGCGGAACAGGGGGAGGGATGGAGGGCCAGGACCATGCAGCGGCGGCATACCCGAAGCATGGAACCGCAGAAGGCCTGGAGAGTGAGCCGGGGAGGGCCTGAAGCATGGAGCCGCTGGATCCAACCCGCCCCTGGAAGGCCTGGAGAGTGGAGATGCGGAGGGCCTGGAGCGTGGAGCTGCGGAAGGTCTGGAGACTGGAGCTGCGGAGGGCCTGGAGTGTGGAGCTGCGGAAGGCCTGGAGAGTGGAGCTGCAGTGGCCATGGATCATGGAGCTGCGGTGGTTCATACGGCTCTGGCAGCTTTAGGAATATACATGGCACTGGCAGCCTCTCGTGGAACCAAGGCGGCGGCTCGGACCTTTCGTGGGACTCAGGCGGCGGCTCGGCCCTTTTGTGGAACTCAGGCGGCGGCTCCGGCCTTTCGTGGGACTAAGGCAACTGCTCTGGCCTTTCGTGGGACTCAGGTGGGTCTCGTACCCCTGGCCCTTCATGGGATTCCAGAGGATCTGGCGCCCGCCATTCGAGTAGTTCAGGAGGATCTGGCACCCGCTATTCGGGGGATTCAAGTGGATCTGGCGCCCGCCATTCGGGGAATTTAGATATATCTGGTGCCCGCCATTCAAGGGATTCAGAGGATTCTGGCGCCTGCATTTTGGAGAATTCAAGTGGATCTGGTGCCCGCCATTCGGAGAATTCAGAGATATCTTGCGCCCACCATTCAAGAGGCGCCCACCATTCAAGGATTCAGAGATATCTGGCGCCCGCCATTCGGGGAATTCAGAGGTTTCTGGCGCCCGCCATTCGAGGGATTCAGAGATATCTGGCGCCCACCATTCGAAGGATTCAGAAGTTTCTGGCGGCGTCAATGGCTCTGGCAGCGGCGTGCTGGCAGCCCTCTTGTCAGGTAACTGATGAGCAGGAGACAGGTGTGATGGTGATGCCAGCATGATCGTTGTGGTGGTCGGTCCAGCAAACCCCGTTGTCAGTGGGTCTTGCTGTACACAGCCCCCCCCCCCCCCCCCCCCCCCAAAAAAAAAAAAATATTTAGGGGTCTCTTCCACCTCGCCTACGGTGAAGGGGGACCCACTCATTTGTAGTGCCAAGTCTATGTATTTTTCTAAAGTCCAGTGGGGTTCCTGCAGTGGCATGCACGAATAAAGGGGCTCAGATAACCCGCCACGAAAAAATATCATCAAGCACAAGTTGTCCATATATGTTAGGTGGGCTACCTAAATGAAGTCCTCAACATAGTCTTCAATGGAGCGATCTCCCTGATGAAGACGCATCAGTTGAATTCCTGCTGGATCCATTTTGTGGCCGAGTCTTCTGTAACCATGGGGTTAAGACACTGACAACAGGGTGAGGATCCGTATGCAGGACTTTATTAAAGGGATGGTCAGGCATTCAAAGATCAATACAGGAGCAAACAGATGTATGAGGGAAATCCGGAATCGTAGTCAATATAGCAGGCAGGTGGTCACAAGGATGGCAGCAGACAGGGAGAAACAGATAATCAAGGTGAGGGTCAAAACACGGCAGGAACAAGACAAGGAAATGCTTTGAAATGTAACTGTAAACAGATAACAAGACTCGGCCCTGGGGTTAGTGTATGTGCTGCTTAAATACTGTCTGTAATCAGTCTTTGACAATCCTCCGGTGGTGTGTGTGCAATCAGTCAGGATGAGGAACATGTGTGTGTGTGATCGGAGTGCATGTATGGAGTTGTAGTCCGTAAGTGATAATGCATGATTACCAGCAAACTATGGAGTGAAGATCAATGGTGATCGTGACAGGAATAGTAATGCTTACTACAGTGTTGTTTTATAGGCAGCTATTTAACTAAATCTAAAGAAAAAAGCTGTTTACATTAAGAAATTAAGGCCTGAATTTTAGAAAATGATTGACAATCAGTTGTCAAATAGTATTTATAGCGCAGTTGTTGGGAGTACTTAAAGGTGCAGTATGTAGGATTGACACCTAGAGGTTGAACTAGGCATTGTAGTCCAAATTCAAAACACTGGAGAGGGGGTGTTTTTTTTTTTTACCCAGGGTCTTGTCTGACAAAACGCAAATGCAGGTTGCCAGTTTGAAGACACTCACAACTGGAGTGATACTTTCCTAAATTGCCAAACCCCTCTCACGTGACCATTTCATATCTTGATAGATGGCAAGTATAATTGCCGACAAATTACAGTATGTGCATACATTGAGCATAAATGGTAATGTTTTATGCATTTTAGGCTGTATGTTATAGGGGGATATTGTTTTTTTCCCCCCCCGAAATGCAATAAAAATGTCAGTGTGAATGAGGAGATTTTCATTTTAAAACAAAAACAAACAAAAAATAACAACAAAAAACACCTCAGATGAATGTTGAATGATGGCAGGCAGTGCTATATTAGATTTAAAGGGCCACGAAATCCCCCTGTCTCAACAGGGTGTTTTCACACCTCTAGTTTGAAGAAAGTCAGGAAATTGGGAGTGTCCAGCTCTGTTTAGGCGGGAGTGTCGGTTGAGGGAAAGAGAGAAGGTTTTGCATAAAAAATGGGAGTTTTCGTTTGGGCACGTGCTGAAAAAAAAACTTCACATTTCTCAGTAACTTAGATGCACTCGGTAGTTAGCGTCAGAAAGTCGTGTGTGTATAGACTATCCTGTCACAAAATACGGCAAAAATTCTACACAACGGTAATAGTTTGATTGCGGTGTTTACATTCGCAGAGCAGCATTTACAGTGGATCTTTCAGTCCAATATATTGTCGTGATATTAACGTACTGTAAACTTAGTAACTAAATCATTTTGACTAAGGTATGTCTTTAAAAACTGAAAGAGTACAACTGACGATACAAACTAACTTTGCCATCTGAAAAAACAAACAAAGACCACTGATCGCTCACTTACCAAATCTGTAGCTCACCAAACAATTCTTGTTCTTCCACTTGTTTTGGCAACACAACATGGCGTCTCTCTGCCGTCTGAACAGAGTAACAGGTAAAAACAGTCTTCGAAGCTATCATGCATATTAATGAAGTTGCACCTCATTCACAATAGAGCGCGCTAATTGGTTTGAACCACATCTTTCTCATGAACTAATGCTGCACACTCAGAGACGTCACAATGTACTTGCCGGTACAGACATTCACTCTCCACTCTGGATTACACGCAAGGATCTAATCGCTGCAACGCAGCTTCAAAAATGTATTCAAACCTGAAGGACGAATTTGCTCAAAATAATGCAAAAACAACCAATTTTCACATTTTTGTGAAATATATGTGTCCTAATAGTGTTTATAGCAGCGTGGGACACATATATGACTGTCAACATCTCAAATAATGTGTTTTGGTGTTTCGTGACCCTTTAAGACACTCATTCAGATAACTGAAACTGTTACTACTTGCCATACTACTGGATGAGGGCGACCGTCTCCCTCAGTGTGATAATGGTCAATCTGGCCTCCTTAACCATTAATTGATTTTGTGATAATGTCTAGCTGTCTACATATTATCTTCATAGTTTTTTCATGTTACTCGTTTGTGTTTGTGATTTACAGAAAATGTTTTATTGTGCTAACATCATTACTTATTGTGCGAGAATCTTTTATCTTTTTACTGAGTTCTTCCTTTGCTCTTTTGCAATGGTTCATTTGAGCAGTTGTTCTCACCACTTCACGGATCAGCAAGCAAAGTATGTGGGTAGATTCAGTAGGAGGACTTCTCAGCTTGATGTTATGTGTCCGTGGCTATTTGTGTGACAGGCAATGAAATATTAACTCACTCACAAGTCAGTCTGCAATTGCAAGGCCTGACACATAGCTCCTATTTATATCTCTCTCTTTCTTTGTGTGGGCTCTCGCTGCTTTCCCCCAAATGTCCACAGCTGGACTGTTTTCTTGTTAGACTTACATGTCGATCAGTAAGTTCACCACAGGCGAAGACGATCTCTAATCTCATCCTACTGCAGACTGAAAAGACAATCTGGAGCAATTGTATGCCTGAACCACCCAATGATGAGCTTGGCTGAGTTCTCCTTTTTTTAAGCTAAAGAAAGGGGGGGGGGGGGAGGGGGGATAATCTGTCAAAACGGTTTAACTGTTTAAAAATGTTTTTAAAAAGGACAATGACTTCTAAGCCTGCCGTTGTGCTTTTATGCTGGCTTGGGTGATCTGGGAACTTGTGCAAAATAAGCAGCACAGCAGTCAGTCTTTCTCTTCTGTTCAAATCAGCAGCTCTGAAACTCTGGCTGTCTCAGCACTCAAGCAGTTGTCACTTCTATCACCTACAATGTCCATTTTGTGGCCCTGACCTTGGTTCTGCGTTAACCTGCAGGCCTCATGGGTAATAAATGAGCCTCTCCTATATTGCGTTATTCTTTTCTCATCACAAACATCTCCTGCGCTGTTCACATTGTCTGCTATCTCTATTATTGTCTTTTGCTTGCACTGTCCCTGTGCATGGAGCTGGCTGCTTTTATGGAAGACTAGTGTCAGTGATGAAAGGATTCCGAGCACACTGATTAGCGCTGAGATAAATTTGTTGTAGAGTTAAGGGAATTGTTCAGGAAAATGTTTGAAAGTGGTTGTTTGATGTTCTTTCAACAAGTAGAATGTTAGAATGTTCATGTTGGTTTGTTTGTAGGGTGAGGATAGCAGTCAGATTAGTGCAAATGGGATTCTGGTTAGAGATTTAAGTTCCAAACAAAAGCAAATTACATTAGTTTGTGTTAGGGCAGGCTGCACGGTGGCACAGTGGGTAGTACGTTCGCCTCACAGCAAGAAGTTTGCTGGTTCAAGCCTTGGCTGGGTCAGTTGGTGTTTCTGTGTGGAGTTTGCATGTTTTCCCTGTGTTCACGTGGGTTTCCTCCGGGTGCTCCGGTTTCCCCCACAAGTCCAAAAACGTGCTATAGGTGAGTTGGGTAGGCTAAATTGTTCGAAGTGTATGTGTGTGAATGAGCGTGTATGGATGTTTCCCAGTGATGGGTTGCAGATGGAAGGGTATCCGCTGTGTAAAACGTATGCTAGATAAGTTGGCGGTTCATTCCACTGTGGCGACCCCAGATTAATATAGGAATTAAGCCAAAAAGAAAATAAATGAATGAGTGTGTTAGGGGAGTGCAAACAAAGATGCAGTCTAGACCCTTCTCATGGTATTTAAACACATTTTAGCTAAAGCAACTGAGCTGCGTCTAAAAGACATACAGTATATGTGGATTGCCTGCAGGTGAGACATAAGAAATGGCAAGATATAGTTATATTTCTAAGCTCTGATATAAAGGAACTCTGAGGCTTAGCCTTTAATGGAGTTGGCTAGGAGACCTTCTTTGCTCCAGCATTACAACATCACCAAGGACTCCTGAAAGCTGTGATAGGAAAGTGCACTCTTTACCCTTAAAGACTTAAAGTAGACTTGAGAATGTGGCAGAGAGAAACAGAGAGCATTCTTTACATGAACGCTTCAAGGTTAAAGAGTCCTCTCCCCTCCCACCCATGGCCTGTTTAGTTATTCTGGACAATAGCTCCAGAGAGCTGAAAGAGAGTGTCTTGCTTTAAATAAATGCCTGTAATCAAGTAAACAATGCAAATCCCTTTCTTGCCTAGATTGGGATCAGGCACTGCTTTGTCATTAATTCTTATATATAATTTAAACACATTTAGAACATTTAAATGTTGGTAATGTGAAAGAGGCTGTGATGAAAGATAGCTGGTTGACACGAGTGAGTTAGCTGAATGGTGCATATGAACCGCCATTTTTTCAGCCTGCTGAAACACAGTTGAAACACATACCACCCACAGATCTTGTCTCTCCCTTTTGAAAATGGCCTCTCTTGGAAACTGCAGCTAAGTTACCTAGAAAAAGAGGCGATTTGCAAATGGCCTCATTGACTATGTCCCCTGAGCGCTTTCCTCAGCAAGACTCGCTGCCCACTCCAGTTCCTGCAGCGGGGGCGACTAGCATGAAATGCTGAAGTTAGCTGCAAGAAATATTATGTCCAAAGTATCTGCTTTACATGTATGTGACAGAAATTGCAATAAAGTTGTACATTAAACAAACACTTTTAAATCTTGTGAGCATGAGCTATTTCAATAATTTCTGATCAGTAAAGACACACTTGCTTATTTAAACCTTAATTAAAACACTTAAATGTGCTCATTCATAATGATTCAATGTTTTTTTACATTGTGGAAACATCTTATTTATTTTTTTAAAGTTGATTAGAACTGTTTATGATTCTGTTTAGATTGTTTGGTGTGCATAGTCGTAGTAAGTATTGCAAACAATTTATAGCAAAACAAACTGTGACAAATATTGCTAATGTTTTGAAACTGTACATTGATAATACCATGCTTTCTGTAAAAGTAACATACTTTTTCTTTTTCTTAAAATAGCTTGAATAAATAAAGTCATATCATTATGATTATACTCAATTTCTAACATGATACAACAAACAGTTTTGTAAGTTTTATAGTATCGTAGATTCATTTACACTGATAATTACAGTACGCTCTTGGTAAAGAATAGTTATTACTCAGTAACAGTGCCACATGGTTCATACCTGATACATCATCTAGTGCATTCTAGAGATTAGCCTTTTATTATTGTTGTTGTTATAATAATAATATTTATTAATAATAATTATTATTATTTTGTAGTATTATTATTGAACACCATGTAAAATGAGGTGGCGCGGTGGCGCAGTGGGTAGCACCTTCGCCTCATAGCAAGAAGGTCGCTGGTTCGAGCCTCGGCTGGGTCAGTTGGCATTTCTGTGTGGAGTTTGCATGTTCTCCCTGCGTTCGCGTGGGTTTCCTCCGGGTGCTCCGGTTTCCCCCACAGTCCAAAGACATGCAGTACAGGTGAATTGGGTAAGCTAAAATTGTCCATAGTGTATGAGTGTGAATGTGTGTGTGGAAGTTCCCAGAGATGGGTTGCGGCTGGAAGGGCATCCGCTGTGTAAAATCACGCTGGATAAGTTGGCGGTTCATTCCGCTGTGGCAACCCCGCAAGGGACAAAGCCGACAAGAAAATGAATGAATGAATGAATGAATAATAATTATTAATATTTTGTAGTATTATTATTGAACACCATGTAAAATGAGGTGGCGCGGTGGCGCAGTGGGTAGCACCTTCGCCTCATAGCAAGAAGGTCGCTGGTTCGAGCCTCGGCTGGGTCAGTTGGCATTTCTGTGTGGAGTTTGCATGTTCTCCCTGTGTTCGCGTGGGTTTCCTCCGGGTCCTTCGCTTTCCCCCACAAGTCCAAAGACATGTGGTATAGGTGAATTGGGTATGCTATAATTGACCATGTATGAGTGTGTATGGATGTTTCCCAGTGATGGGTTGCTGCTGGAAGGGCATCTGCTGCGTGAAACAAGTGCTGGATAAGTTGGTGGTTCATTCCGCTGTGGCGACCCCAGATTAATAAAGGGACTAAGCCGAAAAGAAAATGAATGAATGAACCATGTAAAATGTGCTGTTTTTGGTTAAATGCCCCTATACAATTTGATTTAACAGTCGAATCTCGACTGGATGGTTTCTTTGCTTTTTACCCAGCAATAGGAACATGGTCGGTGCTGTATTGCTGATTGGGGATTAGGCAGTTGTGGGAGACTTTGTCAACAGCTTTCTGAAAATCCAATTACAGAATATCATAAGCTGTACATGCATCAACCCCGGTCATAAACCCCCACGAGGGAAAATAAGTAAAAGGAGATTGTTGCAGCCATTGCCCTTGTAATACATTTCCTTTGCAGAGAATGCTTGACGGATATGTGTTGGATATTCAAGCATGAACAGAAAAATACTGCAGCAAATGTTCAATTGCAGCAAAGCTAAATTAAATTAAAAGCATATTCACAATCATTACTTGTTATTGCGAAGAGACAACTGACTCTGGATGAATCAATTTCATCAGTTAACATCCTACACCTTTCATGTTACCATCAAGATGTGTTTGCTGCACTGATCTTTACAATGGCCGTATTGCTCATTTGTTATAAACTTTAAGGTGAAATAAATATTTGAGCAGCCACATTGGTATTGCCTTTCAACAGAGGCTCCAATGCTTGTATTCAATTGTTCATAGGTTTAGGTAAAGCTAATTTGGTCATTTATGGGCAGATTTTAAGGTGTTTTGTCTATGAAGCAAGAATAGTGCCTATTTTAAAAAAGAGAATCTAAAATAGTCAACAATATAAAAGTGTGAAACACTTTGTTTACTAAGCATCCTATAAATAATCATATACATGTACATTTAAGGTGGTGTGCATGTTGGCTCAATGGTTAGCACTGTCACCTTACAGCAAGAAAGTTGCTGGTTCGAGTCCCGGCAGGGCCAGTTGGCATTTCTGTTTGGAGTTTGCATGTTCTCCCTGTGTTTGTGTGAGTTTCCTCCAGATATTCCGGTTTCCTTTACAATCCAAAAACATGCCGTATAGATTATTGAATAAACTAAATTGGCGAAAGTGTATGAGTGTGTGTGTGTGTGTGTGTGTGTGTGTGTGTGTGTGTGTGTGTGTGTGTGTGTGTGTGTGTGTGTGTGTGTGTGTGTGTGTGTGTGTGTGAATACAAGAGTTTTTGGGTACTTCCCAGTACTCAGGGACCTCAGGAACTAAGCTGAAGGAATGAAGTAATGAATGAATAATTATTCATAACTAATAATCAAATTTTGTCTAATAAATCTTATAACTAATTATCTGTATATTTTAAAGACTGCACATTACACTGGGAAAAAGACAAATTTTTGTAAACATGTCCTGTGGTCTGATGGAACTAAGATTGAACTGTTTGGCCATAATGATTAGTGTTACATTTGGAGGACAAAGGGGAAAGCTTACAAGCCTAGGAACACTATCCCAACTATGAAGTATGGGAGCGGCAGCATCATGTTGTGGGGCTGTTTTGTTGCAGGAGGGACTGGTTCACATCACAGCATAGATGGAATCATGAAGAAAGAACATTATGTAGACATACTGAAGAAACATCTTAAGACATCAGCCAGGAAATTAAAACTTGGCCACAAATGGGTCTTCCAAACAGACCATGACCCTAAGCATACTGCCAAATTAGTTAAAATGTGCTTTAAGGACAACAGAGTGAATGTTTTGGAGTGGCCATCACAAAGCCCTGAGCTCAATCCTATAGAAAATTTGTGGGCAGAGTTGAAAAAGCTTGTGCGAGCAAGACAGCCTACAAATCTGACTCAGTTACACCAATTCTGTCAAGAGGAATGGGCCAAAATTCCAGCAAACTATTGTGAGAAGCTTGTGGAAGGATACCCAAAGCATTTGACCAAAGTTATACAGTTTAAAAGCAAAGCTAAAAAAATACCAAGGAAATGTGTGTAAACTTTTTTGACTTTCTAGAAATTAATAAAAAATTCTCAAAAAAAAATTCTCTCATTATTCTGTCATGTAGCAAATGTAAATCATTTAGGTAATCCTAACGGACCTAAAATAGCAAACGTTTAGTATGATTTACCATCAGACATTTTTTTAAAAATGGTTATGTTAATTTTTTTAGAGTGTATGTAAACTTCTGGTTTCAACTGTATATATATATATATATATATATATATATATATATATATATATATATATATATATATATATATATATTCTGAAGATTGATTTCGAAATTAAAATAGAAAAATAATACAGAGTTGTGTGTCTGTATAGCAAATTTGAATTTATGCAGTTGGTTATGAGTTTTGGAATAGGAAATAACACATCATTAATAAACTTTAAACCAGAGTTGCACACTTAGACACTATTGTTAAGGAACTACCGTAGCTTAACCCCTGACACAGTTACAGGGATAAATTATTCAGTGGCAATCAGAATCCATCCTGTAACTTGAGCAATTAAAGTGGCAAACAATGTAAGTGCTGCATGTGCTTATTTTAAACAGAACACTATTGTTAGTGTTTAAATTAATGTAGATGTTGTTATGCTCTGGCTATGGTTAGGTTACATTTCTATTAAAATACTCTTTGCTCAAATAGTTCTAAAACAGTCAATTACTGTATAGGTCTTCATGATGGCTAGAACGCTGTGAAGAAAGAATGCATTATAAAATGTGTTTATTAATATGTGGTCAGTAGATTATATGCAGTGCGATCTCCACAAATGTGCAAGAGAACACACATTCGAAATATATTTGTCTTTATAATACACATTGTTTTCAGCTAACATTTATACAGACCGTTTGAATGACTTCACATGTCTTCTCACAAGAGCAGATACAATTGCTTGCTCAAACCCCCAGAGGACTATCATGCTTGTGTTGTGTTTGGGGGAGGTGCGTGTGGGGGTAGGTTAAATAAGAGAAGTGAAAAAAATGAGGATAGAAGAGAGATGAGGCAAGGAGAGAGAAGAGGAGAGAAGAGGAGAGAAGAGAAGAGAGAGAAGAGAAGAGAAGAGAAGAGAAGAGAAGAGAAGAGAAGAGAAGAGAAGAGAGAAAAAGAGAAGAGGACACAAGAGGACAGTGAATATCAAATGCTCGATGATTGACTCTGACATTTGCAGCAATGTGCTCTAGGTCTCTGGGCTATGTACAATCATAGTGGTGAAAAATGGCTTCAAGTGCATGACACTGCAGTTACATTATTTCAGTCTGAAAAGCAGCCATTGGGATGAAGCTTTTTCTAAGGATTCTTATCATTTCAACACCAGTGACATCCTGGTCATTTAAAGCAGTCAGGCATATTGAAATACATTGTTCCTGCTGCACTAGAGAAAGCATTCTGATTAGCAAAATAAAGGTGTGGCATGTGTTGTTGAGTACCTTGTAATGTAGCTGCTAAACTCTTGGGGATAAGTAGATACAAATCAAAGAGCCTTTAAAAGTCTTTAAAGCAACTTAGCACTACTCCCTGCACTGCAATGAGCTTAGCTACGTGCCCCATGCACACCAGAGTTAACATGACATTATAATGTGAAATGACGTTCTGGGTCTTCATGCATAATGAAAAGCAATGAGGCACACTTCAAAAACACACTCATAATGACTCCAAGCACCAAGATGTGTCTGAATTTCATGGAATTACTTTAAGGAATGAATTAACACCAGTAGAAAAAAACATTGAATATCACATAGATAGCATTGACTTTAAACTGTCTTAAAATGCTCATGTTGAACTGAGTACTGTTGGTTATTCTAGCATGGAACAGTGAAGTGAACAGTAAAATTCTGTCAAAGTGATTACTGATTAGAAGCCAGTTTCAAAAGACGTGGTGTGTTATTTAAAGATCAGTCTTTCTGCCGCATTATGGATCAATTGCAGAGTTTTAATAGCACTGGCTGTGCCAGCCAAGACAGCATTGCAGTAGTCCAGCCTGGACAAAAAAGAGAATTAATAAAGAGTTACAAAGCATACTAGGATCTAATCCTCCTTCTGTTGTGAACAGAAAATCTTTTGGATCATGTGTTTTTAACAATGTGGTCTTTGATGATCAGCTGATCATCAATCACGTTTATAAGCTTCCTGGCTGTCTTGAAAGGAGCTATAGTGAATTAAACAAATTGAATTGATAAGTTGTGATGAAGCATTGAGCATTGGCTAAAAATACAGAAAGTTCCGTCTTGGCAAGGTTGAGTTGAAGGGAATGGTTATTCATTGAGTTATTCAGCAATCAGCTAATTTAGGGTCATCAGTCTAGAATGAGAGAGAAAGATGGGTGACATAAGCAAAGTAGCCATATGAAATAAAGCAGAATCACAGAACCTAGTGAGGCTATGCAGAAGGGGTCCAATAACTGAACCTTGAGGCAAGTTTAGTGCATATACATCTAAAGAAGAAATAGCTTAACCCCCAGGGACTGAAGACTGCGTATACACGTTTTGAGGCGCCTTCTCCTGACAACGCCGAAAAGAGTTACACTTTCAGTTTTGATTGTGCAGATAAGAGCAATACATCAATTGAATCTGTTACGCCCCATTCACACGGGCTTCAACGTCAACGCTTGACAGAGGGCGTGTCTGAAGTTGGGGCTGACGCGATCGTCATAGCAGCGTCAGCCAATGAAATTAGTCAGCAATAGGCCACTGTCTGAGCTGCAGTATTTGCATTCAGCGATCTGATTGGCTGACACTTCCGTCGGATCCACAATGCAGTTCGGCAACACCTGATGACACCCATTCAATGTGAATGGGAAGCGTTGAAGCTGACGCCCCGTGTGAATTGGGCGTCAGGTGTCTACTTTTTGTGTACACTCACAATAAAAACAAAAGTGTGTGCTTTTGCAAAATAAGCAAAACAAACCGTGTAGGCATTCTTTCTTTTCTTGCTCCGTAAACTGTTTTTAGAAACGCGTCAGTAAAATGCTCTGAAACTCTGCGAAAACAAAACACACAGACATGAGACATATATCTATAGAAAGCTTGAAGTTTATACTTTTAAATGTGCATGTTGAAAACAAACATTGTTTGGTAAAATAATCAGTTCATTCATTTCAATGCGAGTCCACACACTGCTTGAATATCTATATGAGAGAGAGACATACCTGCATAAAGCTTGGAAGGTGAACTTTCCAACTCATTTTAAAAACAAATGTTGTCTCGCTAGATAATCCATAGAATTCTCTCATCAGAGCGCACATCATGCCGGCTCTATTCCCATGTCTGTCATTATTAAAAACAATGACGAAAGCTGCCCCACACCAAAAACAAAGACAGCGTGCTGGCTACAAAGTACACGCCCCCACAAACAAACACAGCACGCTAGAAAGGTCGTTTCATTTTTATTCCTAGGAATAAATTGAAATTATGACCCATTTAACCTCACAGGATCATTAGATTAGATTAGATTAGATTAGATTAGATTAGATTAGATTAGATTCAACTTTATTGTCATTACACATGTACAAGTACAAGGAAACAAAATGCAGTTTAGGTCTAACCGGGAGTGCATTAGCAGCAACTGGAGGATACAGGTATAAGTTATAAAGTGCAGTTAAAAAAAAACTATGGTGATATTTACAAATGGATGTACTATGAACATTATATACAGGTTGTATTAGCTATGAACAGAGATTTACAATAGATGGATAAATGTATAAGTTGCTATTAATAATTAGAAGTGTGCAGATAGATAAACAATTACAAATGCATATGTACAGTGGGTGTGTACAGTTCAAATAAATGAATCAGTGCAATGTAGTGCAATAAATATGTGCAATTTTTAAATGTGCAAATGTTAAATAGTGCAGTGATTATGAGGAGTATGAGTTATGAAGAGAGTGGGCGGTTTATTAGGGGGGCAAAAGAGTCAGTGGGGGGCAGAGTTCAAAAGGGAGACAGCTCTGTGGAAAAGCTGTTCCTTAGTCAGCTGGGTTTTGTCCAGGGGAGCCTGAGGCGCCTGCCAGAAGGGAGGAGAGAAAACAGTCTGTGAGCAGGGTGAGAGGAATCCTTAAGAATACTGCGTGCTCGGCGCAGACAGTGTTTCTTCTGGATGTCCTCTATGGCTGGCAGTGTAGTCCTTGTGAAGCGTTGGGCAATTTTCACCACCCGCTGCAGTGCCTTACGCTCAGCAACAGAGCAGCCTCCATACCAGACTGTGACGCAGTTGGTCAGGATGCTTTCTATTGTGCAGTGGTAGAAGTTCACCAAGACGGCTGATGACAGCTGGTTCTTGTTAAGTTGCCTTAAGAAAAATAGGCGCTGGTGAGCCTTCTTGACCAGGCTGAAGGTGTTGGTGGTCCAGGAAAGGTCCTTTGAATTGTGGGTCCCCAGGAACTTGAAGGATGAGACAGGCTCAACTGCCATCCCATTGATGTGGACGGGATCATGTGAGCCTGTTCGTCCCTTTCTGAAGTCCACAATGAGCTCCTTGGACTTGTCGGTGTTAAGGAGCAGATTATTGTTGGTGCACCAAGTGACCAGATGCTGTATCTCCTCCCTGTAGGCAGTCTCATCATTGTTGCTGATTAGACCAATCACTGTGGTGTCATCTGCAAATTTGATGATGGTGTTAGATCTGGTCACAGGCCTACAGTTGATGGTAAAAAGGGGGTAGAGGAAGGGGCTCAGCACGCAGCCCTGTGGTACACCAGTGTTGAGTGTGACGGTGGTGGAGCAGATGTGGCCTGATCTAACATTCTGAGGTCTGTTAGTCAGAAAGTCCATAACCCAGTTGCTGAGAGACGTGTCGTTATCCAGGTCTTTAAGTTTGATCATTAACTTAGAGGGTATGACAGCGTTGAATGCTGAGCTGAAGTCAACAAACAGCATAAGTGTTTTTATTGTCCAGGTGTGTGAGTACAGAGTGCAGTGCTATGGAGACTGCATCTTCTGTGCTCCTGTTGCCACGCTAGGCAAACTGATATGGGTCCAGTGTGGATGGCAGAGAGTCTTTCAGATATGCCAGGACCAACCGCTCGAAGCACTTCATGATGATGGGTGTGAGTGCTACAGCGTGTTTCGGCACTGGCACAATAGAGGTGGTTTTAAAGCATGTTGGCACAGCTGCTAGGTTAAGGGACAGGTTGAAAATGTCTGTGAATACCCCAGCAAGCTGTTCTGCACATGCTTTGAGGACGCGCCCAGGAATACCGTCTGGTCCAGCAGCCTTACGCACATTGATCCAACTCAGTGCGGTGTAGACTTCTGAGTGTGATAGGTGAGTGCTCGGTTGAGGAAGTGATCCTGGTGGAGGGTTCTTTATTATCTCTTTCAAAGTGGGCATAAAAGTCATTTAGTTCGTTCAGGAAGGAGACATTTGTGGCTGTGGGTGTGGACTGGCTGGGTTTGTAGTTGCTGATGGCCTAGATGCCCTGCCACATGTGCCGAGTATCAGAGTTGGAAAAGTGCTCCTCTAGCTTTAGCTTGTAACAGTGCTTGGCCTTTTTGATGCCCCTCTTCAAATTAGCCCTGGAAGTGCTGTAGGCCTGTGCATCCCCTGATCTGAAGGCAGTGTTGCGTGCCTTCAGCAGGAGGCGCACCTCCTTGTTCATCCATGGCTCTTGGGCAAATATACAGTATATATAAAAGGCCTAAAATATTATTTTGATTTAAAGTAATTGTTTTTCATGTTTAAAGCTTTTTTCATTACGTTACTTCAGTGTCTCATTCAGAAATTATTATTAAATGCTGGATTAATACACAGGAAAATTTTTATTACAACAGTTTTGCAAACACGTTTTATACCATTTCAAATATATATTTTTTTGTGCATGCTGTATAAATGCAGATACAGTGCTTAGCATAATTGAGTACAGTCCATTTTAAAAATAATATTTTTATCCATTTCTCAGTGAATATAGGCAATGTGTTTTAATGTTTTTTTGTAATTGTTATTGATTTGATTTGTGAAAAATATTAGTACCTCTTGTCCAAAAATATATAAACCATACATTTCTTAATGTTTTTATGATACCAAAACAAATTTCACCAACTGACACTCAGAAAGCTTCTCTGTTTAAACTGTGGTATTTAAAATGAAGAATCTTCATTAGAAGATATAAAAACATTTTGCAAAACAACAAATAATCTAAAACATTACATAAAAGCATGAAATGACAATCATGGCTGGATTCTGGGTTTAACACACTCACACAAAATAAAGTGTTAACAGCCATAATACAAATGAGAATTCTCCACTGTATATAATCCATGATGTTTTGAATTGTTGGGTTATTTAGTGTGCTCCACAGTGGTTTAACATCTACAGAAAACCCAAGAACATTATGCTATATTATATACAGCGGGTACAGAAAGTATTAAGACCCTCTTAAATGTTGCACTCTTTGTTTTATTGCAGCCATTTGCTAAAATCATTTAGGTTCATTTTTTTTTCTCATAAATGTACACACAGCACACCATATTGACAAAAACCCCCACAGAAAATACACAGAATATAAATACAGCCATGAGGCTTTTTGGAAAAGATGCAACAAGTTTTTCACACCTGGATTTGGGGATCCTATGCTATTCCTCCTTGCAGATCCTCTCTAGTTCTGTCAGGTTGGATCGTAACCGCTGGTGCACAGCCATTTTTAGGTCTCTCCAAACATGCTCAATTGGGTTTAAGTCAGGGCTCTGATTCAATTCATTTGTATAGCGCTTTTTATAATAATTATTGTTTCAAAGCAGCTTTACAAAAGGTACCCATTATTGCATTACAATTAGATTAAGTTAAAGTTACAATCAAATATAAGTTAATATATACATAGTTAACCTGCAATTGTATTGCATATAGGTGATGTATATGTGCACATGTTTAATAAAGTGTATTTGTGTATTAAATGTATGTGTATTAGGTATATGAAGTTCTTGATGGCTGAGATAATTTATTCATCTCTTTGTATGAGTTGTCCTTGAAGTCCTCTATGGTTGGCATTATCTCTTCATATATGTTGTTCCTGAGGTTCTGGATGGTTGGCATCATCTAGAGGCCTTGGGATGAGAATTCCCAGGTAAAAATAGAGAACAAAGTAAACAATTAGCATAACCGCTGTTCGTAATATATTTGAACAAGAAATAGTAAATATCAATGCAAAAATGAAGTGCAGTAAAAGAAAATAGCAGTTATATTACCAAACATAGAAACAAACATGTAAAGCATGTAAGCATTTCTAACAAAATGTCTGGTGCAATAGGACAGGAGGAGTGTGTCCTACAGGTGGTTGTCAAGCCCACTCACCTGCATGGAGCACACTCATGCATCATATCATTATGTGATGCATTGTGTGTTTGCTTTACTAAAAAGATAGGTCTTTAATCTAGTTTTGAACTGAGAGAGTGTGTCTGAGCCTTGGACATTGTCAGGAAGACTATTCCAGATTTTAGGAGCCATAAATGAGAAGGCTCAACACCATTTAGTAGGGGTGTGACGAGATGCCTACTCCACGAGATGAGACGAGATACGAGATTGGGTTCACGAGAACGAGATGAGATGAGATTTTTACACTATTTTTTAGAAATCCTCAATGATGAAATATATGAATGGAAAATAGTCTTTTATTCAACTGGGGAAAAAAAACAAATCCCAAAACTACTAAGGTGCTTTCTTTAAATCAACTTGTAATGAATATTATTTTACTTCTATTTTAATGAATTATACGCAGTAATGGACATGCAAACACTGATAAATATTTTGCTAATAGCCTATGTGATTGGAAAAATCTTTTTATATATAATTTTAAATATTAGCAAAATATTTGCTAATATATGAATGGAAAATAAATTTTTATTCAACTAGAAAAAAAAATCACAAAATACAAAACAGTTTAAATGCTTTTTTAAAACATTGTAATGAATGGTATTTTATTTCTATTTAAATGAATTCTATGTCATAAAAGACATGCAAACACTGCTAATTTAGCTATAAACTCTACTGACTGGCTTCTCCCCTGTACAATTTCACATGATATATTCAAACTTATTTCCACACACTGAAACAAATATATGTAATTTTTTGTATTTCATTTTTAATTAATAAATGAGTTTCACTTTCATTTAGCAAGATTTCATTCAGCCCCGTGACTCACTCTGAGCTACTGGATGGGATCATGTGAATATGAAGGACTGATAGGAGAGTTGTTTTAATGGAGTTTGATACCGCACGCAGAATGGGAAAAAAAAATCCGCTTTTCCCGGACAGTATAAACGTGTGTTCCGTGATGCTGACGTGACGATGAGTTTCCAGGAGTTCATTCAGTGGGTGTGTGTGTGTTTGTTTGCGTGCGCTTAGAGATGTGTGCATCTGTGGTGCTTTACTGACTCGCTAGGTGTGTAGGTCCTGTCGCAAAATGCGGCTAAAAGTCCTTCACTGTGTTAATAGTTTGATTACGGCGTTTACATATTTGCACTTCAATAATGCGACAAAAATAGGAATACTTTACGTCGTAATTCCATTTGTGTTTACGACGATTATGCCTTTCAGCATATCTGAAGTATTCCATTGCATGGATACGAACCATAATGTGTGAGGCTGTAGTTGTAGCCCATGTTGGATGCTGTACCTGCTGAACTCCGGTGAAAAAAGCGGTTACGTCACACCCACCCACCCAACCGAGTGACAAGCGCAACTCTGAGGCCAGCCTGGGTTGCCAGGTGTGTGCAAAGCACTTTTTTTTGCAGATCAAATCCAATCCTGCCTCCAATCGTCAATGCTAATTTCACCCTCACGCTCCATCATAACATCACAACTCACGAGACATATTTTCACCTCGTCGAGAAATCTCGCCGCGATTTAATCTCGCGAGATCTCATCGTACCAGATCTTGTCACACCCTTACCATTTAGTAAACTTTGCTATTCTGGGTGCTACCAGAAGCTCTGAGTTTTGAAATCTTAAAGAAAAGGTTGGATTGTAGTGAGACAGAAGGTTGGTTAGATAAACAGGAGCTAGATTATTTAAAGCTTTATAGGTAGGAAGCAATATTTTAAAATCAATACGGAACGTAACAGGCAGCCAGTGTAAGGAGGATAAAATTGGTGTGACATGGTCATATTTTCTATACCTAGTAAGAACTCTGGCAGATGCATTTTGCACTAACTGAAGTTTATTAATAGAGGATGCTGGGCAACCAACAAACAGAGCATTACAGTAATCCAGCATAGAAGTCATAAAAGCATGAACTAGCTTTTCTGCTTCTGAGATGAATAACATGCTTTATAACTTCGTAACATATTTCTCAGATGAAAGAAGGCAGATTATGTTACATGGGAGTTATGACTTCCAAAGTTAAGTTGCTGTCTAATATAACACCCTGATCTTTTACAGTAGAGCTAAAAATAACATTATATCCCTCTAATTGCAGGTCGAGTTGTGAGGCCCAATAAGTAATACTTCTGTTTTGTCTGAATTTAAAAGAATGAAATTGTTGGTCATCCAACTTTAATACACTCAGTTAGCTTAGACAGTTGAGACGTGTAATCATGTTTTGTTGAAATTTAAAATTGAGATAATCTGCATAGCAGTGGAAGCTGATCCCGTGCTTTCTAATAATGTAACCCAGGGGTGGCATGTATTTTGTAAACAGCAGCAGGCCTAAAACCTAAACCTAAAACATATTGATATTTTTTTGGAATAAAAACAATACCGACATTTAAGAATCCATATTTATTTTATTTATTCATTCATTTTACTTGTTTATTGGTGCATACAGTATATGGGTTATGATTTAATTTATAGCTACAGTACCTTGGACAGCTATTGTGCCACTCCGTAAAGCTTTCAAGCAAAAGTCCAAATTAAAGAAAGATTTGACTTTCTGTGTAACAGCCGACATTCACAACACGCCGTAACTGTAACCAAGGGATGTGACACTGACAACAGGGATGTGGATCCACATGCAGGTTTATTAAAGGATGGTCAGGCAAGCAATGATCAGAGCAGGAGCAAACAGATATATAAGGGCAATCCAGAGTCGTGGTCAAAGTAGCAGGCAAATGGTCAAAGGCAGGCAGCAGACAGGATAAACAGACAGACGTGGCAAAGGTCAAAACCAGGCAAACTAGACAAAGGATAAACGCGTTGTGGTGTCACTGTAAACAGATAACAATACTCAGCAACATTTGTGTGTTTGTGTGCTGACTATATACTGGGTGTAATCAGTCTTTGACAAGCCTCCAGTGGTGTGTGTGCAATCAGTCAGGATGAGGAACATGTGTGTGTGATTAGAGTGCATGTATGGAGTTGTAGTCCATTTATCAGCAGAAATGTAGTCCTTGTGAATGGGTGTGTGTGTACCAGCGGTCTCTAGTGGTAGGATCTCTGGTAATCATGACAGTAACCGTCCTTCAGGTGGTGCACAGGTATAAAATACAAAACCAGACGTCTGGGCTTTGAATTAGGTGCAATTATTTCATCATTGTTCAAAGAGTCTGCAAGTTCGTGTTCCATGGATATATGTTGTTGTTGATTCAATGCGAGGCAGAAAAAAAGCTTTCAGCAGTGCATGTAGTCTGGTAAAGTTCTCACCCAGATCAGAGCGATCTGTGCTACCGAATACAGCGCAGCATGCAATAAACTCATGCTCAGTCAGGCGAAGTAAAGGTCTCATTGACTATATGTCAATCAAATTAATTAAGCTCTAGCCACGAATAAAACTTTTAGCCTTTTTAATTATTTTGTGTAATGTATATAGTGTAATCAGGGCCGGAGCAAGCTAAACTGGCGCTCTAGGCGAACAGCAATCATGCAGCCCTCAACCCGAAAGTGAAATAGAAACTTACCGGTTTGCGGATGAAAGAGGACCGGGAGGGGGTAGGTGTCGTGGATAAAAGTGAAGACCGGGGGGTTCTCGATCACTATTCTGCCTAGGTCGCCTCTATGGACGCGCCGGCCCTGAGTGTTAAGCTGGATTTATACTTTCGCCTGGCGCCACATCGCGCGCCTCTGCTGACTGCGCGCGCACCTCGCAACGATGGGGTAGCGCACTTGCGCTGAGCCAGCTGTTGTAGCTCATCAACAGAGCCGTGACGTCAACACACAGAATCTATTAGCACAATTCAGCACGGTTGTCTAACAGTTTAGAATGGTTTGGCACGATAGTGAAAAAGCTGCTTTAATATTTTTATAAAAAAAATCGCGATACCTCGATTTTATAAAAAATGTAACCGTCTTAAAACGTAAATTCGATTAATTGAAAAAATCGCCCAGCCCTACTGTGTACCAATGCGAATGGAGAAAGTATTGCATTGTATATTGTTAAAAGGTGCTGTGTACAAGTGCATATGAGAAAGTATTGCACGTTTATTGCCCAGAAGGGGAATATTTAACTGTTCATGAGGTAGATGGCCTGAGGAAAGAAATTTTTCCTGTGTCTGGCTGTTTTTGTGCTTGGTGCTCTGTAGCGCCGACCAGACGGTAACAGTTCGAACAGGTAATGTGCTGGGTGCGAGGCATCCAGAGTGATTTTGCGAGCCCTTTTACTCACTCTGGTAGAGTACAGTTCTTGAAGTGTAGGAAGGGTAGTGCCTGTAATTCGTTCAGCAGTCTGGACTATTTGCTGTAGTGTACGGAGGTCAGTTTTGGCAGCTGAGCTGAACCAGACGGTGATTGAAGTGCAAAGGATGGCACTTAGATTTGCATGTATACTGTATTCAAGGGTACGAGTTGCTGTTTTGAAAGTGTGAGTATGATTGTTACGCCATGGTGTAGTTTTATTCTCTCTAGCCTCTTTTTTAATTTGATGGGTGCCACAGTATTTAGTGTGTTAGTGAAGAGAGCATCCATACTGCTAGTTATTACATCAAGGTCATTTTCGTTTGCGGGTGCACTGAGAAATAGGAAAAGATCAGGTAAGTAATTTGTAAATTTGTCTTTAGTGGATGGAATGATAGTTCTACCAGAGCAATATATTTGTGCAGATCTGCTAATTTCAGGTATACACAGCTTATATAATAAGAGGTAGTGATCTGTTCATCATCACTTTGTGTTATGTCTACATCAATAACCGAAATTCCATGAGACAGAATAAAATCTAGTCTATGCTTTAAGCGATGGGTTAGACCAACAATGTTTTGCTTTATCCCAAGTTTATCCCAATTGTAATAGATCTGTAAACGCAAGTCTAATGTATAACTAGTGTCATCTATGTGAATGCTGAAATCTCCTACAATCTTCCACTCTTCAAAGTTCACAAATGGCCACAGGTAGTTCACCAGATCACAAGATTGTCCCTACCAGTCTGCCACCAGCTCAGAAGTTGGCTTCATGCCCTAAGTCTCTTTCTGCCATGGTTCCTGTCAAGATTTCTGTTCCTGAATTGCCAATATCTGTGCTACAAGAATGACCACCACTAGCTGAGTTGTCCAAGCTGCTGCCACCACCAGAGCTATTACTGCCAGACCTGTCACCGCCACCTTGTTTTGCCACCTGAACTCCCAAGAGTGGCCACCACCAGAGCTATAGCTGCAAGTGCCATCAATGCTGCCCCCTGAGCTCCAAGAGTGGCCACCACCGCCGACGCCAGATCTACAGATTCAAGAGTTGTCGATGCCACCTTCTTAGCTCCAAGAGTGGTCGCCGACACCATCAAAGCTGCAGCTGCAGGAGCCCTCAATGCAGCTGCCTGATCTGCCATTGCCTCCTGATCCCGAGCCTCCTGATCTGCCTATGTTCCCTGACACAAAGTCACTGGTTCTACCAGGGTTGTCTGACCATTCAGGGGCCTCTGTTGTGATCACCAGTAATGTAGCCCTTGCGGATCACTGGAGAACACTTCCTGTCATTCACCCGAAATACATATTTCATCAATCCCTGCAGTCACACACAGATGTCAGGTCACCTCTTGATTACACACACAGCTGAAGCTGATAACAACTGATTACATGGACTATTTACACACCACACATACGTACGAACCCATGCACACATCCACACACACACACCTGGGTGATTTTTAACCGTAGTGTGCATCATGTAAGTGGTTTCCCTGCCTAGCCTTGCCATGTTTGAATCTTTATTTGTTTTGTTACCTGCTTCGACCTTTCACCTGTGACACCGACTACTCTTTTAGATTATCTGCATTCTACTGTCTGTCCCTATATTAAATCTTGCCTGTCTGACAACTTTAATAAAAGGTTAATTTGTATCTGACACTTGATGTCATCCATATCATTACACAAGTGAATTTGTCCAATACATATAATAATAATAATAATAATAATAATAATAATAATAATAATAATAATACTAATAATAATAATACATTACATTTATATAGCGCTTTTCTAGACACTCAAAGCACTCTACACATTAAGGGGAATCTCCTCATCCACCACCATTGTGTAGCATCCACCTGGATGACGCGACAGCAGCCATATTGCACCAGACCGCACACCACACACCAGCTGATTGGTGGAGAGAAGATAAAGCCAATTGGGCCCAGTGGGCAAATTTGGCCAGGATGCCAGGGTTAAACTCCTACTCTTTTTCGAAGGACATCCTGGTATACAGTTCCCTTCACTATACTGTGGTGTTAGGACCCACACAGACCGCAGGTTGAGTGCCCCCTGCTGGCCTCACTAACACCACTTCCGGCAGCAACCTAGCTTTCCCATGTGGTCTCCCATTCAGGTACTGACCAGGCACAGCCCTCCTTAGCTTCAGTGGGTGACTATGTGAGAGTTGCAGAGAGCTAGCTGCCGATAATGTACATACAGACTTTATATAACTATGTACTATAGCCTGTTTGTAATCTGAACCGTGTTTCATAGTTGATATTGCCTCTCTGACCTTATCTTCAGTTAGCTGTTGGATGTTTGAAAATTATATCTTTGAGAGTGGAGAATTGATTATTTCAGTGTTATTATTATTTAACAACTGCCGTCATTTTTTTAAACAAAATTTTACTTTATTTCTAGAGCCAAAAGCTAATCATTACCAAAAGCTAATAATCACAAAAACCTATTCGCTGATTACAGGGACTATAAATACAGCACACACACACTCATCAGTGCTGAGTCTTGTAAACAGTTTTGTGAACATTGCGATGTGTTTTCCTTGCCTTGCTTTGCTGTGTTTTTAACGTTTATGTTGTCTGCTGCCTGCCTGTACTGACCAATCACCTGTGTATTTGACTACGACACTGGATTTGCCTGTATGCATCTGTTTGCACCTGATTGTAATCATTGCTTGCCTAACCATTTTCAATAAACCTGCATTTGGATCCGCGCCTCCCTGGTCAGCATCCACTTCACCTTACAGTACTTACATTTAAATTTATTATTTAGTACTATGTACTTATTATGCACAATACGTGTACATACATGTTTATCTGTGTGTATTTACATCTGTAGTTAAATTCTGTAATTACATTTAGAATTACGCTGACCATCCCTTGACATCTTAACCCAACCTTATACCTACCCATTCCACCAGCCTTGTCTCAAACCCTATGCGTATCCCACTTCAAGTGCAGCAGAAGGTTTGTGCTATACTATATAAACACAATAAGTACATCATACATACTTAATAAAGTGGGGCCAAAATAATTATTTTAAAAGAGAAGAGTTTGCAGGTTTTATCAATGCGTAGCTCAGTTGATTAAGTCATGCAATATACCACATTGAGTTTGATTTGTCTTTATTTGTATTTATTTATTTTTTGTTTTTTTTAATTATTTATAATTTTGCACATTGATTTGTCCCTCTTCTCAAGAATCACTGAAAGACAGACAGACAGATAGATGGATGTTCACGCAGAGCTAAGTAAGTCATTTCACTTGGATGGGACGTTAAAGGCAGAAGTCCTTTAAGTTGATTTTGTGCCCCTATTAGATGAAACCACAAAGTTACATACTGGGCACATAAGCCTGAACTAGAAGATTCAGGTAAAGGGGTCAGTGGTTGTTTTGAGGGAAAATGACAGCACCGTAAATTAGATGTGAGTGGCCATCGGCAACCAGTGTACACTGATAAATAGAGGTGTGGCATGCAGCAATGTGGTCAGAAAAATGTATCTGTCCATCAAGAACCATCTTGGGTGAGGCGTGGATTACCTGCAGCTCAGTTTTAAAAAGGTTGAGTTGATGGTGAAGGTCCTTAATCCAGAGTTATATGTCAGACATGCTGATATTTGTCCAACAATCATTGGGTCATCCATCTGGAATGAGAGGCAGAGTTGGGTGCCATCAGCATAGCAACGATAGGAAAAGCCATGTTTCTAAATGACAGATCCGAGGGATGTAGATATAGATGGAGAAGAGAAGCGACCCTAGAACAGAGCCATGAGCCACCACAGTAGTATGCAGTTCTGATATTTTACCGCTCCAAAACACCCTGAATGAACTATTTGACAGTTAAGAGCTGAACCACTGGAGTGCAATTCCCGAGGCTTCATTTGTGCTGAGGTTTTCCAAGAGAATTTGAACATTAGATGTCAAAATTAATTGTTTCTTCGATGCACCATGATGCAAATGCGGACAGTTAGGTATCGGTTCAGCGATAGAGCATAACTGTTTATTACGTACTGATGTCATTTATCTCATTTGCGCTATATTGCAGTAGCTTGCTATGGCAAGGAAGCTTACACTTCACGAGTAATTAAAATTCTTTAACTATTTAAAAAACAGGCAACTGTGCACAATCCACTGCGTGTGAGTTTGCTAGACAGTTTTTCTCTGACACAGAAGTTAAAGCAGAACCTAGTCACTATTCACTGCTATGAAGAAAACAAAAGCTTCAAATTTAATTTCTGTTTCTCTCTCTTGTTCTCTCTCTCTCTCTCTCTCCCTCTCTCTCTCTCTCTCTCTCTCTCTCTCTCTCTCTCTCTGTGTGCATGTGCTGAGTGAGTGGGCAAAGCACTGCATGTGAGCGTCTTGGTGTGTCCCTCACAAGAATTTCTGCAGTTTTTTTTAAAGAGCCCCTATTATGGGTTTTTGAAAATGACCTTCCATGTAGTGTGTAACAGCTAAGGCTCTTAATCTAAAAGTGCACAGTGTTTAAAACTATTGTTTCATTTATAAAAGAGTCGACTCATAGTGGTTCAAATGAATCATCTTAATAACAAGTCTTTAGCCGTTTCGGCGTGACGTCAACACAAAACTTAAGCCCCGCCCAATTGTTGCATGCCCAAACCCGGGAAAATTTAAACCTGCTGCCCTGCTCACAAACACTAACAGATCCCGGTTGAATTAAGTCATGAAGACGCTGTGCTCAGCTGGATGTTACTGGAAGTGTGAGGGAAAGTTAGTGTTTTTTCCTCTACACAAAAATGTGAAGAGTCAGTGGTTGAGGTTTATTTTTGCAAAAATACCTCAGCCTTATAGCCCAGCCTTGTGCTGTTCCCGTAATTTTTCTGACGAGTGCATTGGGCTCACACACATACCTGCGAACATCTGTCCCTGAAAATCCGGGAGATCAGGAGGGTTAGGTTGTACTGTGTACTGTAGTGTTAGTAACTGACACCACAGTGTGTTTTGGGCGGCCGATGCGATCGGATCCTATACCAGTGTTGGAGACCCGGGGGTTTCACAGACCGTACCAAAATGCTGAGGACCGGCTGGTGGTGATGGGGGGTTGAAATTACCGGATTAATTTACAGGATAAATAACAAAATGGGTGGGTGGCTGGGATGGGTCTGAAATACGTGAGACTCCCTGGAAAAACAGGAGTTTTGGCAGGTATGCTAATACATACACTATGCACTCTGATTACTTCAATATTGTTGATATGCCGTTCTGGGCATTTCACTCTGTCTCGGGCTGAACGCTGTTCGACCAATCACAACAGGCTGTCATCGGTCCAATCAGCGCAGATTAGCTTCGCGATAAGGAGGGGTTTGGGAACAAATGAATCGCTGAACGATTCATATGGGGGGCGCTGGGATAATTAGGTAAAAATAAATGCATATTATAACACGTGCTGCTGATGATGTGACAATAAAAGTGATTTGATTGATTTGATTTGATTTCAGACAATGAAAGTGTTTTTTGACCTTGCATGCATATCAGCCTGTTGTTGGAGACCCTTAAAACCAAAATAGGAGCCTTTTTAATGTATAATAGGGGCTCTATAAAGAACACTGCAGTTTTTTAAAGGAACACTGCAATTTTAGATAACTTCTGAAAAGTGCAGTTTTTTGGACATGAAAAAACTGCATTATTTAAGTATATTGCAGTATTACTGCAACACAACTGAAGTACCACAATACAACTAACTGCAGTAAATCTTCTCCAATACAACTGAAGTACTACTACAGTACAAATGCAGTACAACTACTGCAATTCAACTGAATTACTACTACAGTACAACTACTGCAGTAGTACTGAAGTGATACTACTACTATAATGCAATACAACTACTGCAGTAGTACTGAAGTGATACTGCTACTATAATGCAATACAACTACTGCAATAGTACTGAAGTGGTACTACTACTGTAATGCAGTACAACTACTGCAATGGTACTGAAGTACTACAACTACTATAATGCATACCTGCCACCACTCCCGTTTTTCCGGGGAGACTTTCGTATTTCAGACCCATCTCCCGTATTGTTTTGTCTCCCGGAAAACTCCCGGAATTCCACCCCGACCCCCGCTCCTCAGCTGTTAGGTACAGTCCGGCCTGAAACCTGGTGCATGTGCGCGTGTTCTTCAGTCCGCGCGCGCACCCCTTCCCGCTCTACAGTTCGCGTGCACCTCTTCCTCATCCCCCCGCTATTGTTCAGTTCAGGTGCACCTCTCCCTCATAACTCCCACCCCCTCTCTCTCACTACAGTTCGCGCGCACCATCAAACATCCGCCAGTGCTGCAGATTTTACTGCTGTTGAACTTTATTGCATTATAGTTGCTGTTGTTGTAATGAATGGTCTGACAAAGAGGGATCCATATGCAGTACGTTTATTAAACAACTAATAAACAACTGATACTCAAGTGTTTGGGCAGTGTAATCAGGATAGAAGGTTGGCAGAGAATGTTCAGCATCAGGGTACAAGCAGATGTCGGGGCTGGCAGTAGAGAATCAAATCCGAATAGCAGGCAAGGGTCTGGGCAGGCGGCGAGATTGAGACAAGGTCGAGGAACAGTCCGAGTTAGCAATGAGAGAACAATCAGAATGCAGGGAAAATGCTCAGGAATGTATGCAGGGCAAAACAAGACTCTCGGTTTGACCATTGGATTGTGGATGGTAACCAGAAGTTAGACTAATGCTGACATTGAGGCTTCTGAAAAAAGATGACCAGACTCTTGAGGTGAATTGAGATCCCCTGTCGGACCTGATGTCCTCTGGCATTCCATAGAAACGAAAAACATTATTGCATAACAGTTCTGCGGTTTTTAGAGAAGTGGGTAATTTGGGAATGGGGATGAGTCGGCATGCTTTGGAGAATCTATCGTTTATAGTCAGTATGGTTGTGTTACCTTGGGATATTGGAAGATGTGTTATGAAATCGATGGCGATGTGGGACCATGGTCTGTGAGGAGTGGGTAATGGTTGTAGTAATCCAGCCGGCAATTTTTGTGAGTGCTTGTGCATGTAACAGGAGCTGCAGTTGTTGATAAACGTAATGTCGGATAGCATGTTTGGCCACCAATACTTGTTATGCACTAAGTCCATTGTTCCATCATCTTGGCTGGGCAGTTTAGTGGGCGTGGTTGTTGAACTTGTGCCTGTGCGATTTCAGTGGTGATGTCCCAGAGAATGGGTGCCAGAACGAGAAAATTTTCTAAGATGGGTTCGTCCTTTTGCTCCACGACCTCCTCTTCAAATAATCGAGATAATGCATCTGCCTTCGTGTTCTTAGAGCCTGGAATATAGGTCATAGTGAAGTCAAACCAGGTAGAAAATAAAGCCCATCTAGCCTGCCTGGGGTTCAGTCTTTTAGCAGAATGTATATACTCCAAATTCTTGTGGTCAGTGATTACCGTAAATTTGTGTTTTGCTCCCCCAAGCCAATGTCTCCACTCTTCCATGGCAGCCTTCATTGCAAGAAGTTCGCTATTGCCCACATCATAATTTTGTTCTGCTGCACTGAGCTTACGTTAGAAGAAAGCGCATGGGTGAGATTTGGCGGGGGAACCCTGCTTCTAAGATAATATCGCGCTGTTGCACATGCATCTATCTCCACAGTAAATGGTAAATCAGGATTAGGATGATGAAGAATGGGTGCTGTAGCGAAGCGGTGTTTAGGTTGATGAAGGCTCCCTCTGCAGCGTTATTTCACTTAATGAGGGTTTTCCCACCTCTTGTCAGGTTGGTAAGTGAAGATGCTACCATGCTGAAATTTCGGATGAAGCGTCGGTAAAAGTTAGCGAAACCCAGAAATCTTTGCAGTTCTTTGATTGTTTTGGGTTTTGGCCATTTTAACACAGCTTGTACCTTCTGTTTGTCCATTGCCACGCCTTCTGTTCCTATGATGTACCCCAAGAAAGTGATGGATGTTTGATGGAAATCACATTTCTCTAGTTTTGCATACAAATGATTAATTAATCAGCCGCTGGAGTACTGATTTCAAGTGACCGATGTGTTCCTCGAGAGAGTTTGAGTATATCAGAATATCATCAATGTAGATAATGAGCCATCAATTAAGCATGTCTCTGAAGGTGTCATTGATAAAGGCCTGAAACACAGAAGGACTGTTTACCAGTCCGAAGGGCTTAATGAGATATTCATAGTGGCCATTAATGGCAGAGAATGCCGTTTTCCAATCGTCCCCCTGTTTAATTCTGATAAGGTTATATGCACTTCTGAGATCGAGTTTCGTGAAATAGTTAGCTGTACGTAGTTGTTACAGAGCTGCCGGGACTAGAGGGAGTGGGTACCGATATTTGACTGTAATTTCGTTGAGCCCCCAGTAGTCGATACAAGGGCGCAATCCGCCATCCTTCTTTCCCATGAAGAAGAAGCCAGCTAATGCAGGTGACGTAGAGGGACGTATGAACCCCTTCTTTAGCTCTTCCTCAATAAAAGAGTTCATGGTTTCAGTTTCTGTTTGGGATAAAGGAAAAATTCTTCCCAGAGGGGGCGATGTACCAGGTAATAATTCAATAGCACAATCATACTCACGACGAGGAGGCAATTCTGTGGCCTTCTGCTTGTTAAATGCTTCGGTTAGGTCCCTATATTCATTGGGTATGCCCCGGTTCGGCTCAGGCTCTTCTTCAACTGAAAGTGCATTAATTTGGAGGGGTACCACAGTTTCTAAACACTCCTGTACACATAATTCATCCCAACTTATTATCTCACCACTCCGCCATGAAATAACTGGGTTGTGTTTCTTCAGCCAGGGTAAACCTAGAATCACAGAGTATCAAGGAGTATTAATGATAAGAAGTGTTATGGATTCATAATGAAGGGAGCCTGTTCTGAGTGAGAGTGTGGGTGTTGAGTAGTTGATCCTTCCTTCCCCTAGGGGGCGACCGTCTACTGCCGTGACTGTAAGAGGAGAAGTACAAGAGAGCAAAGGCATGAGATATTCATCAGCAAATCTTTTGTCCATAAAATTTCCCGCAGCTCCTGAATCAATCAGGGCTGTCATATTTATCAGAGTGTCATTCATGGTTAAAGCAATGGGAACTTTAAAGCATTGACCACTAGTGGGTGTGCAAATGGCTGAACTCACCGGAAGGGCTCTAGTTTGGGGTCTCACAGGGCATCAGATCTTAATGTGTCCCGACTGACCGCAATACAGACAGAGATTATGTTGGAATCTACGTTCACGTTCTTCAAAGGTAAGTTGGGTATGACCAATTTGCATGGGTTCTTGAGAATTAGTTGGAGAAAAACTTGATCGTTGATTTGTGACGTGCATGAAATTTTGTACTGGTTTGTGGGCTCGTATGAGGTTGTCCAGATGAATAGAAAGTTCAATTAATTGATCCAGAGTTTTCTCTTCATCACAGCATGCCAATTCCGCTTGTAGTTCTGGGTTAAGGCCTTTACGATAGAGGGTTTTAACGTATCATCCAACCACCCAGTCTGAGCAGATAGGGTCCGGAAATGAAGTGCAAAATTGGAGGCAGTTCTTGTACTTGTTGTACTGTCAACAATTCCTCCCCTGCACTGCGACCGCCTTCTGGGTGTTCAAAAACAGTACGGAATTTCTGCAGAAAGCTTTCAAATGTTGAAAAGGCAGGAATGGTAGAATGCCAGATGGCGAAGGCCCAATCTAGTGTCTGGTCGGTGAGCAAAGAGCAAACAAATGCAATCTTACTTTTTTCAGTGGAGTACATGTGAGGTTGTTGGGTGACGAAGAGTTGGCATTGAACTAGAAATCCTTTACACTTTGCTGGATTACCACTGAATTTATTGGGAAAGGCCAGGCGTGGGTTCTGTAGAGTGACAGGGTTCTCATTGGGTAAATCGACGAGTGGAGAGCTCTCCATAGGTGGAAGTGGGGTGACATTCAGACTTTGCAGGGCTTTTACCAGTTCCTCCATTAAGTGGGTAAGGTGTGCGAGTTGTTGTTGATGCACGGAGAGGACTTGGGCTTGTGCTGTGAGTTCCGTGGTAAACTGTTGCATGGCTGCGGGATCCGGGTGGGGCGAAGTCTTCTGTAATGAATGGTCTGACAAAGAAGGATCCATATGCAGTACGTTTATTAAACAACTAATAAACAACAGAGTAATTGCAAAAGTTCTGATACTCAAGTGTTTGGGCAGTGTAATCAGGATTGAAGGTTGGCAGAGAATGTTCATCATCAGGGTACAGGCAGATGTCGGGGCTGGCAGCATCAAATCCGAATAGCAGGCAATAGTGGAATAGTGGCGAGATGAGGCAAGGTCAAGGAACAGTCCGGGTTGGCAACGAGAGAAAAATCAGTATGCAGAGCAAAACAAGACTTCGCAATGAGAGGTGAGTGAGAGCTGCCTAAATGTGTGCGTGTGAATAGCGATCAGGTGCAGGATAATCAGCGCCAGATACAGGGAATTCTGGGTGGTGGAGTTCCTAGAAGGCCGGTGATAGTGACCTCTGCTTTTCAGTGAGGGGAATGGCTGGGACAGAGCCGGTGACAGTTGTACTGTTCAGTTCACTGCAGTTATTTTTAATTAATAATTTTTGCAAATAAACTCTTAAAATTCTAATTAAAAAATAACTTGAATCCAAAAAACATTCCTGAAAAAAGTACAAAATATTATTGGAAGATGTTGAAGAACAAACCCTTTGGAACACAAGTGCTGTACAGTTCTTACCACACCATTGTCATATTGAACTACAGCAGCACAAGTGCAGTAAAGACAAACTTTACTTGTGTTTACTCCAGTTTACTGCAACTTATACTGCTGTTGAACTTTATTATACTGTATTTGAACTGTGTTTAAACTTCATTGTAATGCAATTTTGCAATTGTACTTCATTTTTCTGCAGTTATACTTCTTTATATACTGCTGTTGTACTGCAGTTGTACTGCAGATTTACTTCAGTTTACTGCAGTTAGTTTTTGTAAGGGGTGTGGCAGGTATGAGTTTTCGAGCTCTATTTCACCTTTCACCTGTAACAGGTTAGTAAGTTATTTGTCAGCTAGTAGTGTAGTGCACAGAAAAACTTAACAGGCTGGGAATATTGCTCCTGTTGCAGCTGGCTGCATCAAGTAGTGAAAAGTTTGGTCACTTGACGCAGCATCATGGGGTGAAGGTATCTCACCTGTAAGCATAGAGGAGTGCATACTGGCTGTAAGAGAAGTAATTGGGCACAAAAATATTGTGTTTGTGTCTCGCATGAATGGCACCATAGTGGTGTTTATTAAAATGTTGGAGTTAGCAAACCAGGTTGTAGAAAATGGGATTGTGGTTAATGGCATTTTCATTTCTGTTCTTTGTTTCTACACCCTCAAAAAAAATTTACACTATCTAATGTGTTCCCCTTTATCTCAAATTAAATCCTGTCTGGAATGCTTTCTGGGTATGGGAAATTTGTTTCCAAGATTAAGATGATCCGTAATCGAGTGTAAATCACTGTTGTTAAAACATGTCATGTCATTTAGATGGCAGGTTTATATGATTTTACAGGATAGTCTGGACAAAGTGGATCTGTTTTTAAATTTTCGTCATGATAAATTAAATTATGTAATTTTTGTTTGTTTTGCGTGTTTTGAATGTGGTGAAATGGGGCATCTTATTTGATCATGTTCATTTAAAATGAATAGGTATAACCTTAGGGCCTTCAGCTGTTATTGAGGGAAATGAAGAAATGTGTGGTGAGAGAACGAGTAGTGCTTTTGTAATTGTGAAAAAAAATACAACACGCTATCAGTTGAAGCTGAAGGAATCACAAATCCACAGCCAGGTAGGCCTGCTGAACAGAATGTTGGCAGTGTTTTTGAGAATGTTTCCGCGCATGCAGAGTTTGTTCACACAAGGGATCAAGTCACCAAATGAAGAGAGCTCTGTTGCGGTTGTATGCCAATCTGAATCTGTAGAAAAGGATCAAGGGCTAGTAATGGAAACAGAAGAGTTTGCTTTTAAATCACCACAAAAGAGAAAACTAAAACAACATCATGTGAGTAAACAGACAAGGAGAATGGAAAGTAGCAATTTGAGTCCAAGTCAAACTGATACGGGTATTCCAGTAAAAGTTACATTGTGGAAGATATAAAGTCCTTTCTAAAAAAGACAAAAAAATGTTAGGCATGTGTGTATTGAGGAGTTTATAGAGTATAGTAAATTGCAATTTATTGAGAAAGTTTTTAGAAGTGAGGAAAGTTTCAATAAACAAGAAGTGTTCCGTTCAAGGAAATCCATTGGTAAAATTAATGCTCAATCGAAGGACGTCAGCAAAGAAAATGTGTAAACACTCTCTCAGTGCATTTTCTTCCCTCTTTTGGCTATGTCTTTTATGGTTTTCTATTTCTTCTTTTATTTTGATCTTTGTGGGCTCTTTAAATGTAAACAAAGCAAGGGAACCTAAGAAAAAAAATCAAAATATGAAACATTTAAACAAAAAATAATGTATGTCTTGTTTCCAGAGGAGATGCATAGTGATCTATTAAATGCATCTGACTGGGCCAGAGAATTTAATGGATTATATGTATTAAGTCATTGGACCTCAACAAGCAGTGAAGTTATTTGGAGCTATTTTTATTTTGTTTCTAGACATTTTCAAGTAGAGGAGGTCATAAAGGTAGACTACTGAATTTTAGGGTGCAGTTTAAACAAGTTTTTGGATTTTTATTTGTCTGTATGTGCTTCCTAACTCAGCTAATCCTAGATATGTTGGAAGATATTTTATGTAATTGCAATCAGGATGATTTGTTAGTTTTAGGTGGGGATTTTAATAGCACTAAGCACTTTCTAGATAGAATTCACTTTAAACCACACTTTCCTTCACAAAGTTGTCTTATTCAGTTTTTAAAAACACACACAGTTGTTGATATTTTGAGAATTTTTAATGGAACTTAAAGACAGTACACATAAGCACATACTTATGGCAATGTAGTGTCTTTAACAAGGCTGGGTAGGTCTTGTGGATTAAAATATCAGCTCAATTGATTTAGATGAGGTTCAATTTTTATCTGTTTGTTTTTCTGATCATAGTCTAGTATTGTGTAGGGTAACCTTGAGCTTGGTGAAGCCTAAAAGTACCTAGAATACAATAATTTGTTATGTGATAAAAATGTAAAGAGGTTTTTTAAGGAGTTTTGGGGTGATACCAAAACTACAATGTCATCTTTTATATCAGTACAATAGTGGTGGGATGTTGCAAAAGTACAGATCAAGCAGTTGTGTCAGTAATATACTCTCAACATCACAAGAGACATAACCTGTATAATAAACAAAAAGTTGAAAAGAAATTGGCTAAACTTCAGGGGTTGGCTGATAGCACAGGGAACTCAGCTTTCCATGAATCATTTAATGCTAAAAAGCCTCCTTAGCTGAGCTTTTAGACACCGTCACACAAGGAGCACTGGTCAGGTCATGTTTTCAGAGTGTGGAGTCAATGGATGCTTCGTCAAAATTCTTTTTTAATTTGGAAATTAAAAATGGGCAAAGAAGATTTATTCATACTCTATGCTCAGAAACTGGAATCTTGTTGTCAAACCCTTCTGAAATTCAGAAAAGAGAAGAAGGTTTTTATAAAGATCTGTACAAAAGTGAACTCATCCATGGAAATGCTGTCAGTGTCTTCCTTGAGAAATTACCTATATGTCAGCAGGAGCTAATGCTGATTTCAGTAAAGCTCTGACTCTTGAGAAACTGGAGAGAGCCCTCCAGAGTCTGGAGTGTGGCAAAGCACTGGGAGTCGATGGACTACCAGTGGACTTATAAGTCTTTCTGGTCAGAAGTGGGTCCAGACATACTAGAGGTGCTGGCAGAAAGCCTAGCTGATGGGTGTTTACCTGTAAGCTGCCAGAGAACAGTTCTCATGCTGCGTCCAATAAGGGGGACTTGAATGACATTTAGAACTAAAGACTGGTGAGTTTGCTGTGCAGTGATTATAAAATCTTCTCTAAAACTATGGCAATTAGACTGAGAGAAGTTTTAGAACAAGTTATCCACACTGACTAGTCTACTCAGAGTACCAGGTAGATGCATATTTGATAATGTTTCCTTTATTAGAGATGTTTTAGATCTTGGCAAGATGCTTAATTGGAATGTTGGTCTGGTATTTTTAAATCAGGAAAAATCATTTAACTATGTTGAGCATAGTTATTTGTGGGAGGTTTTAGAGTCATTATTTTTGGTCCAGTTTTATATCAATGATAAAAGTTTTGTACAGTGATGTTGAGAGTATATTGAAGCGTATATTTGCTCATTTTAAAGTTTTTAGAGGCGTGAGACAGGGTTGCGCTCTCTGAGGTATGCTTTATAGTCTAGCTATAGAGCCTCTTTTAATTAAATTGAGAACAGATTTAGATGGGCTAAATATTCCTAATTGTACACATCATCAGCAGCAAGTTTGCTATGATGAGTGAAAGGCTTAGGTGCTGGCTCCAGACAGTGCAAAATACAGACAGTGTAAAAACAACGACAGTGCAAAATGCAGACAGTGCAAATACAACGACAGTGCGAAATACAGACAGTGCAAAAATACAGACAGTGCGAAATACAGACAGTGCAAAAATACAGACAGTGCAAAAATACAGACAGTGCAGGATACAGACAGTGCAAAATACAGACAGTGCAGTATACAACAACATACTCACAAAAAACAAGACAATGTAAAATTGGCAATGTTGACAGCGATACGTAGGCAGTATTGTTTTAAGTATGGATTTGTTAAAATGTTGACGCTCCATATTTTTTGGAAAATGTTCGATCAAATTTATTGTCTTTTGGCACAAATTATGCTGGATTCCAAAATATGTTTTGTTTGAACCTAAAGAAGAAGGAGGTCATGGGCTGGTGCATCTACAGAGCAGAACAGCAGCTTTTACACTTCAATTCATAGAAAGACTTTTTGAGTGGTCAAGGTAGTTTTAATTGGAAATCAATTGCAATTGCTGTTTTGAAGATGTCCAAACTACCTATGTTTTTTCAAAACCTTTTTAAAGTCTGGTCTTTAATTACAATCATTACAAGTTCCCTACACTGGTTGCTACAGAAACCATTTATTTATGGCTCTCCCCCTCCCTGCTCTGGAAAAAGTTTTTCTTTCCTCTGGAAAAATAACACTTGGACATTTATTGAGAATTGCTACAAAAGTTCTTAAGAACATTGACTCACTTGCTGGACATTTAAGTATTCATTCAGGGCACATTGTGGACAAACTCATGGAGGACTGGTGGAGGACTGCTCTTACTGGGGATGAACTGAATGGAGAGCTTTATATTAGTCACCATTAACTAAAAAAGATAGGGAGTGGAGAAATTTACATGGTGCAGTTGCAGTAAATGATTTTATCTCAGCGCTGAATCCTTGAGGGAAACTGTGTTCCATGTTTTTACAGTGTGGGATATTAAATTCACTGTTTACAGTCTTACAATGTTTGATTTTTATTTTTAAATTCTATTTTGAGGATACATTTTCTGAGGAAATCCTTATTTGTGGTTTTAGGTATGTTCGGTGACATCAATTTAACTCCTGAATTTTTTGGTAGAATGAGCAAACATTGCCATTTATAAGACCAGAAATCTTGAACACAACTTCATTAGTAATTTAGAAGTGGTCTTTTTTAACTCTGTGAAATCTAGGATCTTAATTGATTTCCAGTCTTTTAAAGCTATGACTAGGGCCAGACAGAATCTGCAGACATTTTTTGCTATTTCTGCGCAGAATTGTGTTAAAAATCTGCGGATTTATGCAGAATGATTTTGGGGGTATCATAACTAAAACCTTAATATATGAAATAAAAAGTAATCCCTTTTTAACTTTTATTTAATGTTTACAATGCAAATCCAATTAGATACACTTTATTTGGTAAACAAAGCAAGTCTCTCATATAATAGGTCTACTAAAAGTCAGAAAATATTACTTTACAAACTGTATTGTAAATAAATCATATGAGAATTTTCATATTAGTCAGTAATATTACTGTAATTTATTTAAAAACTGAATAAATATTAATTTACACACATTTACACAAGTAAATAAACAGAATCAATGATGGGCTAAAAATCTGCGGAAATCTGCACGCGCAGATTCCGTGTGGGCGTAGCTATGACTGATCTTTTCTCTTCTGGCTTGCTTTGGTGCCATAAAGAGATATTGTGCTAGGTCATTGATGATGAACAAATTTTTTGCACCCAGTTTAGGATAATTTTTGTACCAGAGGGATTGTAATGCTTGTTTATTTTGTTGTTGCTACTTGATATTTTACTGATTGTTGGAAAAAATAATCTTTTTTGTAACACTTTATAATAACTACACACTATGAACCATTTATTAAGCATTAGCAAATAGTGAATTCATTATCCATTAAGCATTAACTCTACATTAATAAACGTTAGTGAGCAGTTTATAATTCAAGCTACAAATGCTGTATTCTTGACTTATAAACATTTACAATGTGCTTAATAATTGTACTTTCATACTTTGTTAATGATTTATTTTTCATTATTAAATTAATTATTGCATTATTTACAAACCAGTTATTTAAGCATAGTTGGTTGTTTTTAAGATCATTTAGAATGAGTTAGTTAATGATTAATAAAACATTAAAATTAACATATATATCTTATTATTCAGGCATATAGTAATAGTTAATTTGTGTGCTACAAAATGCTTTATTAACTCAACTTCATCCAGTTTTGTGACCTAATCTAAAGTGAGGACTATTTATGCTTTATAAATCCCTTATAAATGATAATTAAAGGCTCTGTTATATTCTAAACAGGAAAAAAATAACATAAACGACATTATTCATTTCTATTCGTTTGAAGATACACAAATGAAACTATCAAATGAAAAATAAATCTTTGCAACCTTATCTAAAATGAAATTACAGTTTAAACATCACTAAATAACATTGAAATGTTGCATCCTATTATATTAATAAATTATTATATTGTTGTTGTTTTATCCCATTTTATGTTAGATTTTGACACTCATTATATTATATTATATTATATTATATTATATTATATTATATTATATTATATTATATTATATTAAATTATATTATATTATATTATATTATATTATATTATATTATATTATATTATATTATCCAGCAATATTAATCTTTTTTGTAACACTTTATAATAACTACACACTATGAACCATTTATTAGGCATTAGCAAATAGTGAATTCATTATCCATTAAGCATTAACTCTACATTAATAAACGTTAGTGAGCAGTTTATAATTCAAGCTACAAATGCTGTATTCTTGACTTATAAACATTTACAATGTGCTTAATAATTGTACTTTCATACTTTGTTAATGATTTATTTTTCATTACTAAATTAATTATTGCATTATTTACAAACCAGTTATTTAAGCATAGTTGGTTGTTTTTAAGATCATTTAGAATGAGTTAGTTAATGATTAATAAAACATTAAAATTAACATATATATCTTATTATTCAGGCATATAGTAATAGTTAATTTGTGTGCTACAAAATGCTTTATTAACTCAACTTCATCCAGTTTTGTGACCTAATCTAAAGTGAGGACTATTTATGCTTTATAAATCCCTTATAAATGATAATTAAAGGCTCTGTTATATTCTAAACAGGAAAAAAATAACATAAACGACATTATTCATTCCTATTCGTTTGAAGATACACAAATGAAACTATCAATTGAAAAATAAATCTTTGCAACCTTATCTAAAATAAAATTACAGTTTAAACATCACTAAATAACATTGAAATGTTGCATCCTATTATATTGTTAAATTATTATATTGTTGTTGTTTTATCCCATTTTATGTAAGATTTTGACACTCATTATATTATATTATATTATATTATATTATATTATATTATATTATATTATATTATATTATATTATATTATATTATATTATCCAGCAATATTTAAACTTTACAGTGATTTAACTTTTTAGATAATATTGCAAGCACTAGTATTCATTTCATATCAAGCCTTTAAGGGTCATTTATAAGGGATTTATAAAGCATAAATAGTCCTCACTTTAGATTAGGTCACAAAACTGCATGAAGTTGAGTTAATAAAGCATTTATTTATCATAGTACCAATCACTATATGCCTGAATAATAAGATATATAAATGTTGATTTCAATAGTTTATTAATCATTTACTAACTCATTCTGAATTATCTTAAAAACCATCAACTACTCTTAAATACAAATAGTTTGTAAATAATGCAATGCTGAATTTAGTAATGAAAAATAAATCATTAACAAAGTATGAAAGTACAATTATTAAGCATGTTATAACTGTGGTTGTAGGTCAAGAAAGCAGCATTTGTAACTGCGGTTATAAACTGCTTACTAACGTTTATTAATGTGGAGTTAATGCTTAACAAATAATGAATTCACTAGATGCTAATGCTTAATAAATGATTCATAGTGTGTAGTTATTATAAAGTGTTACCTTGTTTTCTTATTGTAATGAAAGTCTTTCGAAATCTCAAATCTCTTTCTCACTGTGGACCTTTGACCTGTTGGTGAGTTTGTGAGATAACGTTTTCTCTCTCGGCTCTTACAGTGATATGTTGTCATGATTCTGGGTGTGGGAAAGAGTTTTTATTAATAAAAATTAAACAAAAACCAAAAAAAAAAAATCACCCACAAGGGGAAAACATAACTAATAGACAAAAACAGACTTGGCTGGGATGGCAGGGTAGTTCAGGACAAGACACGGTAGAAACATGAAGCATGTTGAACTGGCACAGGACAACAGACAAGAGGGATCTATAAAGAGAAAGAATTAACAAACAGGTAAACTGAATAAACTAAAAATTGGATTACAAGGAGGGTGGGACTGGGGTTGGGCGATGTTGACCAATTTAGCATTGTACGATGTCTAATGTGAAACATTGCGATGGACGATGGCATCGTCTTCATAGGGGAGGTGAATTAATTACTTATGAATAATTAATTAAATAATTAATTTATAACGAATGAGTTATTTTTAGCCTACCGTTTCAACTACCTGGTCTTTGTTTTACCCATAACCAAATCATAAATAAATAAATATAAGTTACACACAAATTACCACCTGTCAATCAGTTTTTCCGCGGGACTCAGGCATGAACGACAGTTAGGAGGGTTAGAGAGTCGCGGAAGAAAGTGAAAATGAACAGTGGACAGGGGAAGAGGGCGGTTGAGGAGGGAGATCGGTAAAATGAGGTGACGGATCAGATTTCAGAGGTTGTTCCAGATCCGGCGTGTTCCGGCACAAATTAAGCTCTGGATAGAGACAAGATTAATTAAATATCACGTTTAACAACTATAGTGAGACGCAATCCAGTGATACATCCTTTTTAAACTGTCCGACGTACACTGTTCTCTGGAGCTCAGGCGAGCGCATGACAGTGTGTGTGTGTGTGTGTGTGTGTGTGTGTGTGTATGTGGGTGTGGTCACGTGATGTGCGTTTTCAGTGGTTGGAGGGCTGTTCAGAAATGCTGAAAACACCAGTGTAACGTCGGTCATTTTCATTCTAAAATGCCCTTTTAATACTAAGCTGTATTAGTGTACACAAGGCCTGAGTGTGTATTTTTTACGAGCGGGTTTGCGACGAGGGCGGGGCAGAGGATCGGTGATGCCAGCTCAGCATCGTGATGTCTATCGGCCATCTGCGATGGACGATGGCATCGTCTATCGGCCCAACCCTAGGTGGGACTAGACAATAAACACGAGAGCCCATGACACAAAGCTTACACAAGACCAACACAAACAGAATGCAAGACACAAACACACAATTGATGAAAACACAGTGCACTCACACATGTGACACACATGCTCCGATCCCAGCGCCAACTGAAACTGACTAGACTGGAGCGTTGAAAACAAACAATGTGCTGTGAACAAACAACACACACCTGGATGAGAGCGCACATCCCAAGCATGCCCGCCCCTCACAGACCTGCGTCAAGAGGGACCGCGCACAGCCCGAGAATGGCCAAGACAGCACTCATACAAAGGCGAAGACAGACAATACCAGGAAATATGATTGCTCAACCCAAGAAAACTCGAGCTGAGCACAACATACAAGACATGACTAGTGTCTGGACTCTGCCACCAAAGCAAGAATTAACAAGACCGAAGTGGCAGAATCCTGACATACGTGTGGATCCAGATACGAGTATGTCTGCAGAGAGAGTTTTCTCTTCTGCATCTCTCATGGATTAGCTGTGATAGCCCGCTGTTTATCAGTGTCCATATCAATGTTTGGTGAACAGCGTCATGGCCGTGCTGACCGTTCGAGCCAATCGCAGCCCTTTTTGTTAAGGGCGCGAACACAGTTCTTAGTTGTTTAAGAACTTGCTCAACAATGCTCAAAAAGCAAGTGGGATTATTTTTACATTTGTTTATTTGCTATACATGCTCATGATTTTCTGTGCAAGTGCATGCTGCACATTGGTGGTGGTGGTGAGGAAAGACCCCCCTCATGATTGTAAAGCACTTTAGGTGTATGGCCATACAGGATAAATGCGCTATATAAATGCACATTACTTACATGTACTTGAATTTTGTTTGATGCATTCAAAAAGAGTGTTTTTTTTGAGCAGGTAAAACTAAAGGTGCAGTTCATTTACTTGATTGCTTGTTTTAAAGGACAAAGTGCCAATAAAACGAAAATTTGCATTTATCTCAGGTTCCTATGTCTTGGTTTAGTATTTTCACTTGGCAAGAATAGGTTATTTTCATCGATTTTAACATAAACTGAACATAAACAAGAAAATTCAAGATGGCACTTAGAGGTTTTTACATCTGAACTCTTCATATTATATATAGGGATGGAATTCAGTCTGTAATTGTCTAAAAGTGCTGGGTTTGAGATTTGAGATGATACTGTTTTTGAGATGATTTACAGTTTTAACCCAAAGAATGACCAGTCCGTCAGATGAAGAAGAGCCAGAGTCAGAGATTTAAATAAATAAATGAAATTTACTTAAGATAGTTTGCAGTTTCATCAGCAAAAGCCAGATTCAACACTCGCAATGAGTTCCTAGGCCGCTCTGCTTACAATCACAAGTTAATAACAATTATACTCTCACATAACGTGATTAACTGCGTCATACATATAGGTGTTCTAACCTGATTGGTTAAAACACAGACTAGGAAAATTTCCACGTGGGTGTGTGCATACAATTCTGAACAATATCTTGAACAGTATCTTCAATTCTGAACAATTCTGAACAGTATCTTCTAATAGACTGTTTAGAGCTGACTCCAGACCTGTGAAACGGTTCCACAATCAAATAGAGCACACACACTTAAAGTACAATCTGTTTCTTACCCAAGGCTGAGTGTACTCTCAGCCGTCTTTATCAAAACTAGCTAAAAACTGGTATAATCTACATTCAGGCAGTTATATACTGTAAAGTCTATCTTGAATAAAAGGTAGAATCACTTTAAAAGAATTAACCGTAAAAATAGCAAAATCACTTTAGACATTTTAGATAGTATTAACTCAGAAATAACAATAGAAACAATTGTTTCCAGTTCTCAGTCCTTCAGTTACACTCGAGGTCACTGTGACCTCTGACCTAGTTTGGTGGCTCCTGAATATAGTTACAAAGAGACAGGCAAATGCACTGAACATTCTTATATTAAGCAATGTGTTAACTTTATTATTTATTCAATAGTCTTCTTTAATAAAAAATAATGAGAAACAGGATGATGAGAAAAGGATAAACATTGAGCCATGCTGAGACGGATTGGAAGGTAGAAATCCGAATCCTTCAATACATTACTACAACAGTGATTTTGTAGGGTGGGTTATAGTGACAGTGTGAGACTCTCTCCTGATCTTTGGACATGCATTGGTAAAACAGTTAATTTCCAGTGGTTAGAGATGAGCAAACCAGTGCCTCCATCTCTCCCAGTCAACCAATGGGAGTGGGGAAAAGGAGGCTGCAGGTGTAGCACTATGCTTAGGTTTTAGTAAGAGCCAGAAAACTCTGTAATGAAGTCTGCTTTGTTAGCAACAGACTGGCAATTCAAAAGACCAACTTTGAAAGATTGCAAATTATTTGATGAGGCAGGCAAAACACACAAGTTATTGTTCTCTTGAGGATTATTAAACAAGTTTGACTTTATCTCCATCTACAAACTCTTTCGTTATTCTCAGAGCACAAACAGTACTCAAGGATTGAGACATATTCATTAGTGATAGAACCAAGCACATTTTGTGTCAAATTGTAAATGTCTAAATGTAAAAAGCATAACAAAGCAGGCACTGAATTAATCTGTGTATGATTGGTCTCAGTCGCTGAATGCATTTGTCCCCTTTATGTCATAGATTCTGCCTATTAAATAAAATTCAACATGTGAATAACTTGCGTTCATTTTACTAGACCAATGCTTACAGTGCCACCACATATCAATCCGTTATCCTCCACCACATATCAACGACATGGAGGACATGCTTCAGAGTCTGCTTCTTGCTCTAAACTTGTAAATGTTACAACTTCTTGTACATAAGTTGGGTATTGTATTAGGAATCATTCTGCACTCACATCTACAGTTTTAAGCTGGTAATACAAAACAGAGTAACTAAATCAGCTGACATGCAAGTGGATTATTGCAGATTTATATCACTGGCATAGTATTCCATAAAACTTAATCAACTACTCTTTTAAAAACAGCAAGGCAAATCATATTGTAATAACCTATTTAAACATCAAAAACAATTAAAACCACTGGCTGACACACTTGGAAACTACACAGATTGTTTGAAGTGATTCTAAATTCAATAGAACACAGATACAGTTACAAGCAGAACTTAATGTTTTAAAATATATGTCTTGAGGTCCTCAGTATGTGTCCTAAATGGCCATTGCAAATAGGGTTCCTGGAACTTTACAAGGATGCTCACAGGACATCCAGTGGCCATTCAGGACAGTTAGTGGACTTTCGCTTTAAAGAGCCCTATTATGCATTAAAAATGGTCATATTGTTGGTCATGCGCATCGATGGATTTGCTCTTCAGTGTTTGGACTTTCAGTAGTGAATAAACCACACTGAACTGAGGTAAACTGAACTGAACTTAAACACTGAAAACTGGACTGACACGGTTTGAATTAACTATAATCTTCTATGTGAAGCTGCTTTGACACAATCTATATTGTAAAAGTGCTATACAAATAAAGGTAAATAGAATTGAATTTAATATTTTGGCTTTGGGGGTCTCCAACAACAGTCTTATATGCATGCAAGGTCAAAAACACTTTCATTGTCTTACAATATGTATTTATTTTTACCTAATTATCCCAAAGACTCCCGTATGATTCTTTCAGCAATTCATTTGTTTCCAACCCCTCCTTAGCGCAATGCTAATCTGCACTGATTGGTCCGATGATCCAGTCTGTTGCGATTGGTCGACTGCATTAATTGCGAGACAGAGAAACGCCCACCATGGCTTATCAACATTGTTGAAGTAGTCAGAGTGCAGAGTGTATGTGTGAGCCCAATGCAGGAGTGCATTAAAGGCTCCGGGACTTGAGTTTCGTATCGACGTCACGTCGACACGGCTAAAGACTATTTGTCTAAAGACTAATTGTTATATTGCAGCCATTTGCTAAAGTCATTTATGTTCATTTTTCCCCTCATTAATGTACACACAGCACCCCATATTCACAGAAAACAACAGAATTGTTGACATTTTTGCAGATTTATTAAAGAAAAAACTGAAGTATCCCATGGTCCTAAGTATTCAGACACTTTGCTCAGTATTTAGTAGAAGTATCCTTATGATCTAATACAGCCATGAGTCTTTTTGGAAAAGATAAAACAAGTTTTTCACACCTGGAAGTGGGGATCCTCTGCCATTCCTGCTTGCAGATCCTCTCCAGTTCTGTGAGGTTAGGTGGTAAACACAGGTGGACAGCCATTTTTAGGTCTCTCCAGAGATGCTCAATTGAGTTTATGTCCGGGCTCTGGCTGAGGCATTCAACAACAGTCATGGAGTTGTTGTGAAGCTCCTTCTTTGTTATTTTAGCTGTGTGCTTAGGGTCATTGTCTTGTTGGAAGGTAAACCTTCGGCCCAGTCTGAGGTCCTGAGCGCTCTGGAGAAGGTTTTCATCCAGGATTTTAGGGGGTAGGCATGGTTCCAGTAAATTAAACTCTTAATCCTTCAGTATACCAGGACAATTTGGACAGTTTATAGGTGCGTTCGACTTCATGCAGCGCTGCGCAGATCGATCGAAATCTGTCTTAAAGCGGTGCATGCTGGTTAGAAATTTTGGCCGGATTGATGCTGCGCCGACGGCATGTGACTGTCACATGTGGCATCAAAGTACCGCGACAGCGCTCCGAGATCAGACGACTGACTCAGCCCGCGCAGCAACTGAAGAGCGCCTGCATGAACTCTGATGACGACACCAATATAATACGATTGGCCAAGTTCACCGCATGACAACAACCACGTGTGATTCGGGTTTATTATTGGACAACATCCGTCTCACAAATTTCAAAACAAACAATTAACTGTTGTTCATACCCTCTCTATCTTGTACACATCATGCTTATTAAAAGACTACAAATATTTTACAGCAGCATCATCTTTTGTTAAATAATTTGTTCATACTGACTAGATTGTTTGCACAGGTTTATTCTGCCTTTTTTATACAGACTACTGTATTTAGCTCCATAAACGATATAAATGATATATTTTAGTAAATAACCTAAATATTAACTCAAATAACTCTTACAGACTTGTAATACAATAATTATCATCATTGATCCTGACGATTTCTTAGCAAATTAAGTTATATAAAAATATGTAATATAAAAATATGATTCTAAAATATTTTATTTTCTGTCAAACCATATTACGCAGAAATAAAAGTTAAAAGTGTCATTGATGTACCTGCTCTTTCTGGGAAATTTCTACTAAAAGTGTAGCTCATTTATTTTGGTAATTTTGTAAAAATCTTTTTGGATTAAAGGGCTTTTTTAAAAATGCCTTCATTATTCAAAATAATCCTATTCGTGGATATTTATTTCATTTTTATGTGCCCTTATTTTCCCCCTTATTTCTGATGCATTTGTATGTAGGCTACTTAATTTTAATTCATAATTCCCTTACTGTTTAAAAATAAAGTTTGTAGAGACTGTATTTTGATTTTATTTGTACTTTATATCTTTTGTTGTTATTTCAATAAATAAATAAATAAATGATCCCGCCATGTGATCGGTAATCATGACTGCAGCAACTCGAGTCCCCGAAGTGGCCGGCTTGACGGCTCCGTTTTCAACTCCGCCCCCGCCTGCGCTCGGCTAATCTCGTTGATCACCGGCTGCAGCTGTGCTTAATGTCGAACGCACCTTATGACTGTGCACCAGTGCACAAAAGAAGGTCCATAAAGACATAGATGCAAGAGTTTGGTGTGCATGAACTTGACTGACCTGCAGCTCCTGACCTCTCACTTTTGGAAAGAAAGAGAGAGTTGGGTAACACTTTATTTTGATGGTCCATTTGAGTATTAGTAGACTCTCAGCTTAATATCTGTTGATACTGACATTTAACAATCCTTCAACAGACATTTAACTGATTATAAGAAACTTTGCAAGTACACGTCAACTTACACTAACCCTAACCCCAACCCTAACCCCAACCTAACAACCTACTTATAATCTACTGAGAATTAGTTGCAATGTATCTTAAATTCAACTAACGGACCATCAAAATAAAGTGTGACCGAGAGTTGTAGTTCATATGGTGGCAGAATTGTAGTCCAGGTGATAATGCAGGTTTTCTGCAAAGCCTAGATCGCTGGTGATCGTGACAGTAATAATGATCAAACATTCATTGCTGCTGTATGATATTAAATGCAGTCTTTGTTTACTTGTTATTTCCATAAATAAATGTATAATTCTGTAGCCAACTCTTCCTGTTAGCTTATAATTACGTAATTATGAAAATGTGAAAAAAAGTTACTAAAGGTCTTATTGTTCAAACAAAGCCTCTAATAAGCCTCTGATATACTGTATGTGCAGTGAACTTAATGTATTTTTTATAACTGCCTGTCATTTTAGCACAGTAATTTCAGTAAAAGAATTGAGAATCACTAACTTTAACCTTCATCTTCCCACTTCATTAACACCTCAATTATTTTATTTACACCGTCATAATTATGATATGTGCAAATGCTCCAAGCGTTTTGAGAAAGTAAGCAGCAGTCAATCAGATGCAATGTTTTGTGTTTTGTGAGTCTGTCAGATGCAACAAAGCATATTTATCTGCTAGTGAAAATGCATTCAAAACAAATTTCTATGTTTGCACAATTATCATACTATTAGTTATTAACAAGCCAACATCAATTGATTCCATTGTGTGTCTTGCTTTTCTCTGATTACAGTTTGTTCGCAGTTCTCCAGAGGGGTGTATGCCATCTTTGGCTTTTATGACAAGAAGTCTATGAACACACTGACCTCCTTCTGTGGGGCCCTCCACACCTCCTTTGTCACACCCAGTTACCCCATCGACTCAGATGTGCAGTTTGTCATCCAGATGCGCCCTCCATTGAAGGGTGCTGTCTTAAGTCTTCTCTCTCACTACAAGTGGGACAAGTTTGTCTACCTCTATGACACAGACAGAGGTAAGTCCTCCTAGCTGTCTATAAAACTCCAAACAACTCCAAGCTGAAATATGTGAGAATGAGATTGTTGATGTGCTGATTTGTATTGTGTTTTTTCAGTTTGTAGCACATACTGGGCAGAATATGATGGAGGATAGATGCCCCATTTGAGTCCTTAGGGTTTGGATAAGTGCCTGGAGTACTGGTGCAAAGGTCCAGATATCTCTGGATACATGATGAATTTAGAACTGATGTGCCCCAGTTTTGTGCAGTGTAGAAAAATTTAGGGCTCTAAAATGTTTCATGTATCAAATAGCTCCACTTTCTTTACTAGTACAATTTATTTGTATTAGGCAATCACAGTGAAATTTATTCTGAGCAGTTCATAAAAACATCTATCATATAAAATAATAAGGTAAATATGAAAGTCATTATTTCTCCCACTGAACACAGACAAAAATGTTTATGAAGACTGTCCTTAAAATCCAGTTTAAACAAAAATAATTGCTCAGGCTGGTTATTGCTGACTAAAAAAACTACAGTTCTAGTACAGTGTGGTGAAGTCAATTCTGGTTATATCTCCTTGTGTATGCATGGGTTTTCTCCAGGTGCTCCAGTTTCCCCCACTGTCAAAGGCATGCATTATATGTGAATTGGATGAACTAAATTGGTCATAGTAGTGTGTGAATGGGAGAGTGTTTTGTTTCCCCACATTGACGGTTGTTCTCTCAGGGCTAGATTTAGCTGGAAGTGCGTCCACTGTTTAAAACAATTCCCAGAGAAATTGGGGGTTCACTTTGCTGTGACCTATGAAGTGACCTCTGTATCTCTGGAGATTTTGACAATTCTCATACAAAACTTGAGGATTAAAATATTCATCATGCCCAACAATTCAGACGTGTTATGTTATAAGCACGTTGCGTTTAAATTATCACAAATGGCAAAGCAAACAGCATTTTTACCCCTTTTACAAGATGTAAGATAAGCCTTTGGTGTCTCCAGAATGTGTCTGTAAAACTCAAAATAACAGTCTGATTGTTTATTATACAATGAAGAAAATGCTTATTTTGGTCTCAAAGGAACATGTAGCTGTTTTGTAGCCTGTGCCTTTAAATGCAAATAGACTTGTTTTCCCTGCCCAATGTTCCATCATGCATGTCTGCTTCCCTTGCCTTACATCAGATAAACAGCAACAAAGTGACAGTTACAGTCACAAATGAAGCAGAGATACAGTTCAGAGTCAAATGCCAAGTAAGTTTATTTCATGTATTTGTGGTGGAGTTTATTCAAGCTTTTATGCAAGGATGAGTCACACACAAATGCCATTACAAAGTTTGCTGTACACACACACACATACATTTATTTTGCACTGTTTTTACCTGTCAAGTTAATATGCATGGCTATATCCATTATGCTACTGTAAAAAATAAAACAATATCCACAAACCAGGACTCCTGTTGTGTGCTGAGGGTCTTTGTTTATAGTTGTAACGTTTCTGACTGTGGTGATTCCAGCAGTTATGAATTACATAGTGATTTAATTGTAGGGCTGGGTGATACTGCAAAATTTGGTATCGATCTGATACCAAGAAAATACAGGGCTAGTATCGCCGATATCGATACCGAACTGATACTTTTACTTTAAAAAGCATGCACTTGAACCTAAATGTACTTTTCTGTAGGGGAGAACAGTGTGTGATGATTTATGAGTTGAATGCTCTCAAAGAAGCTGTAATTAAATGTATTTGTTAAAACCCAGGACACATTTTAAACACTTTTAAGCCAAATAAAAATATTTTTATTATTGTAATGATCTGGATTTGCAAATACAAACTATTACTAGAGAACGATGAATTTTTGTAACTTTCCTTCAGTCTGGGGTTTTTGTTCAGAAACAATAATATAATAATAACAAAACCATTTCTCTTTCGACACTTATTCAATGTCTTTAAACAAATAAATGTAAAACAAATATGCATTTCAAATACATTTTTAATAAACAAAGACCACAAAATTATTACTGAGGAACAAATGTTTTAAAACTTTTTCTGTTTTTGTTCACTGTTTTTTTCAAAATAACAAAATAAAGTGTTATTAGACACTAAACATTGCCTTATTTTATAAACAAAGTGCAAACAGTTGCTTGTATATAATGAGGGATGGTCTGACATTTTCATATTTTACGTTTATGGTATACAGTGGTGGCCAGAATTATTAGAACACCTGTATTCTCACAAGCATAAAAATGTTTTAAGAGTTTATAAATGTTTTTTTTTTTAATTATTATTATTTCCTAACACACTACAGCAAAAGATAACTGACTTAAAACCATTTTTAGCTGGTGAAAAAACTACTGTTCTAATCATTTTGGCCACCACTGTATATTTTTAAATTCCAAAATAATTTATATAAATAGCAGGTATATATGCTGACCATATAGGCTATATTTAATCAGCCTGATGATGAAAGTAACAACTTTTTTTTTTTCAAATTGGCATTAACTAATACTAAATGTCCTATATAACTCAAATATTATTTTCACCACTGTAGCTAGCTACCTGGATATTCATTGCCTCTCCGAAATGACTTGGCCAGTGACCTCTGTCTAAGGGCTGGCACTGCTGGGGGTCTGTCTGCAGGATTTGCCTCATCTTCTCTCCTTTTATGCAGCTCTGCGTTCTCTTTTTTGTGTTGTTTTATGTGTTTGTGTAGACTTGTAGTGTTGCCACAGTATCGAATAGACTTTCTACAAACATTGCAGTTAGCAATATTTTCATTTACTGCAGTAAAATAACTCCAAACAGCGCTCCTCTTTTTTTCCATCATCTCAGAACAGCCAAAAGTGCTTCCGCTTTGGCGCTGCTGAGTCACGTGATGAAAGGACAACTAATAACAGCAGAGTAGGGATGCACCGATACCACTTTTTTACAAAACCGATACGAGTACGAGTATTTTAATTTGTGTACTCGCCTATACCGAGTACCGATACCGATACTTAATAGATTTGGTCTCAATTAAGTTTATTTGTTCTTTTTTTTTTTGACTGTAGCAAGGATGAACACAAAAATCTTTAACAGGAGGCTGTTCCAAGTCAAAAATATACACATTGTTGATAATCCTGCGAATCCAGACCTTATCTACTAACGATTAAGCATAGACATTTAAAGGATGAGTTATCCTTGCGCTGACATGCGTCCACGACTTCACACATTACACAAAGTGTGTGCAGTGTACGTTACCTTATGGAGTCGCTCTCATTGCATATTGGGGATGCATAAAACCCTGTTATGCTCGATTCTTTCATATTCATGAGTCCTGCCTTTGATCCGCGGGTCAGGTAATCAAAAAGTACTAGATGTTTTAACTATGGGTGGGTTGCTGGTAGATAATATTAATAGTCATAAATACGAAACGCATACTCTCATTTTAAAAATCACGCAACCATCATCTCACAATGTTTATTAATAAATAATCTTATTTTTTATTAAAACAAAAGTGATTTAGCAATGCTGAGCCATTGACAAGCCAACTGCAGAGAAAGAAAGCAACCATCGCGACAACTGCAGTGATCACTTGTTCCAAAGTTCAGCTGTTCTTTTTTTGCACTTGATTATTATGAGTTTAATGTTAAAAAACTCAATAATGAATTGGCCTACAAGAGCGTATCCTGTGTGTGTGCGTCTTTTATCACTAATGCCGCTCTCTTCCAAAACCGAAAGTTGCTTCTTATGTCTGGCAATATTTCGGCTTTTAATCGAATGAAAAGTTAATTTAGATGAGCCAATATTTAAAAATTGCAGTAAAGTAACTGTGACGTGCGACCAGACATCGAAACTGAGGTCTGATCTCATCTCTCTCTCGCTGTCATCCAGACATAGATACGGAGACGCCGCACAAGTCAAGTCGCAAAACTGAGGCTGATACCAGCTGATAGAATAGCTGAAGCCTTTGCGAAATCTGTAAAAATACAGCACTGAAATGAACAGGCATAAATGTCTTTGAGCCAAAAAGTCTATCTGTAGGATATCTTTAAAAACGCAATCAGAGCCAATGTAGAATTTGTGTAGCCTAATACTTATATTAATTCTAATAAAATGAAAACCAAAATCAACAATTCATTGCATTTTTCGTTTGATAAAAATTTACGGAAATGAAAAAAAATCAAAGGGTGGCTAGTTTGTATTAATTTGTTTTAATATGAATAAAAATATGCTTAGCCTATTTAAGCTTAACTCTTATATGCGCTGCCAATAGGCAAGCCATTCAAAAAATATTATTTCACTGTGTACTGGGTTATAATGTATATTTTTTACAATAAAAACTAAATGTCTCGCTGTTATTTAAAACATGCCATTTATAACACACCAGAGCTGTAGCTGTAGCTGTATCATACTGCGCACCACGTTATTGAACTCCAATATCTCTGAGGGAGATTATGTTACCTGATAGCCAATATTAACTTGAGAGATTTTAAAAACAAAAGGCATTTTAAAAAAGGAACAACACGCAAATTGGCAACATATAAAACTGCTCCCGTGAAGTTCAGCACTTGTCGTCTAGCCAGTGTATGCTGCTGTGTAGTGTGTATAGCACTGCAGTGCGTGCCAACTGCCGCTGGTGAGAGAGAAAGCTGGTGAGAGAGAAAGCGGGCGTGACAGCTCAAAGCTGGTATCAATATAACCAAAAGCAAGATCATATCGTTATAAATATTCTATTAACGATACTTATCAAAATATTTATACATTTACATGGTGTTTATTGAGATTGTGTGATCTGTAGGCTGTCTAATCTTTACAGAAGCTGTAAATTGACATGCGCGCAGTGACCGCAGTGATGTTTAAACTCTGACGAGGCGCTTTTATTTAGCCTGTAGTCTTTATATTTTTTACATAATGTTCCATTACTTAAATTTTTTTTTTTTTTTTAATATATATATATATATAGTTTACATATAAAATAAGTGCTAGCTTGTTTAGCTGTTCATTATGCAAGGATCATATTTCATATTCGGTTTATTCTTCAGTAGCCTATAGATTCGTTAATAATGTATTTTATAAGGACTAAGCTATTATTATATAATACATGAGGCTAGTTAACCCCCAGGGGTCGAAGCCCGCGTATACGCGTTTTGATATGTTTTGACATGAAAATGCTGAAAAAAACTTAAATTACACTTTCAGTTTTGATCGTACAGATGTGAGCAATACATCAATCGAATCTGTTAGGTGTCTAGTTTTTTTTTGGGTACACTCACAATAACAACAAAAGTGTGTGCTTTTGCAAAATAAGGAAAATAAACAGTGAAGGCCCTTTCTCTTTTCTTTCTCCGTGAACTGTTTTTACAAACACGTCAGTAATATGCACTGAAACTCCGCGAAAACGAAACACACAGACATGAGACAAATATCTATAGAAAGCTTGAAGTGTCTACTTTTAAATACAGCGGTGCGTGTTGAAAACAAATATTGCTTGATAAAGTAATCAGTATGAAACCAACGCGATGTCTAGTTTCTCTATAGAAGCTCATTAGTTTTAATGCGACCACGCCCACAAGGCTTTGTTATTACAATCGTCCACGTGAGACTCGTGCGACATGTAAACTGAGGTCAGAAAAAACAGCGGAATCTCCACGAATACATGAGACATACACATGACAGACATACCTGCATAAAGCTTGGAGGGTGAACTTTCCAACTCATTTTGAAAGCAAATGTTGTCTCGCTGGGTAATCCATACAATTCTCCCGGCAGAGCGCGCATCACGCCGGCTCTTCCCACTTCCGCCATTAATACAAACAATGACCTAGGCTGCCCACACGCCCACAGCGCGCTGGCTAGAGCGTGACGCATGTTATACGTGTTATTAATTTAATTTTTATTTATTTTACCGTAGTTGAACCTGTTAAAGTTTGGAAAAAGTTAACTAAGGCTGCAACTATTTGGGCAAAATATATATAAAAGGTCTTAAAATATTATTTTGATTATTCTTGTGTTTTGTCATTATGCCAGAGTCATTCAGAAATTATTATTAAATGCTGGATTAATGCACAAGAAAGTTTTTATTACAACAGTTTTGCAAACACGTTTTATACCATTTCAAATATTTCCCTCCATTTTTCAGTGAATATAGGCAATGTATTTTGATGCATTTAAACAAAACAGATTTATCAAACAGATATATTTATTAAAATAAAATTTTAGTCACCAAATATATTCAGAAATTAATTGCGCAGTGGGTAGCACGATAGCCTCACAACAAGAAGGTCGCTGGTTCGAGCCTCGGCTGGGTCAGTTGGCATGTCTGTGTGGAGTTTGCATGTTCTCCCCGTGTTCATGTGGGTTTCTTCTGGGTGCTCCGGTTTCCCCCAAAGTCCAAAGACATGCGCTATGGGTAAATTGGGTAAGCTAAATTGGTTGTAGTGTATGTGTGTGAATGAGAGAGTATGGGTGTTTCCCAGTGATGGGTTGCAGCTGGAAGGGCATCCACTACGTAAAACATATGCTGGATAAGTTGGCGGTTCATTCTGCTGAGGCGACCCTAGATTAATAAAGGGATTAAGCCAAAAAGAAAATGGTATTATGGTATTAATGTTGTTATTGAGAATTCATTTGGTCAAAATAAATGTAATGAAAATCTGATTTTAAGAAGCCCAACATTATATCTGGTTTATGTTAGCATAATTTTAGTCAAATAAAAGTCAATTTACAGAAATATGCTGTATTGCCTTTTACTGAACTGAAAAGCTCCTTGGCAGCCTACAGGAAATGACCTTTAAACTGAAGTGAAACAATTCTTAAAATAAAACTGCTGTGACAAACAAATCAGTATGGGTAAGTGGGAAAAACTTATTAACCATGGATTCTCTGAACTAGCTCTGTGTCTCATCTAATTAACAATGCATTTGGCAGGAAAACCATTGTGAACCCAACCACAGGATGCTATTGGGCTTTAATGGGACCTGAAATGTCAATCTCATCACCTCAAGCTTGAGTGCCACTATGAAATGATTTGTCTCATTGCAGATATTCCTCAACAGAAAGCCCTTGAACTTAATTAATTGCTCAATCAACCTAAGATGAGCTATGGGAAATGATGATTTCCTTGGAAGAAAATGAGAAATGGTACAGAAAGAGAAACAGTGGAATAGCACAACAACAGCACACACAGTGCTCAGCATAATTGAGTACACCTCATTTTAAAAATGAATATTTTTTTATCCATTTCTCAGTGAATATAGCTAATGTGTTTTGGTGCATTTAAACAAAACAGATCTTTTAAACAGATATATTTATGAAAATAATATTTTAGTCACCAAACATATTTAGAAATTAAAAGATAATACAATTAAATTCAAGCTAAATATTGCAAAAAAAATGACAACCTACAAAATCTCAACAAAATGTATTGCTTCTCTTGACTTTTCCTCCTTTTTTAAATTTGTATCTAATATTTCTCTATAACATATAAATTTGCGTGTACTAGTTTTTGGACCATTAACGAAATTGATTTTGTTAGATAAGTGTCACGTTTGGGGAACTGTCTGTTCCTCTTGTGTGTGTGTGTGTGTGTGCGTATGTATGTGTGTGTTTGTGGGTGTGTTTGTTTGGGTATCTTTCACCGCGTGGCTGTCTGTGTTTACATGTTGTCAGCTGGGCAGTCACGTGCTCAGCTGTCAATCAGCACACCACAGGTGCAGCACATTACTGCACCTATTTCTGTTCAGCGTTTGCGTCTCTTGTTGTCAGTTCATTGTTGTTTCACGTCTGTGTTTATTCCTGTTGGGCTCGTCCCGCTGTATCCGCTAGTGGTGAGTTGATCTTAGAGACTGTTGCTTTTGGAATTGTCAGCACTACTTGAAGTACTGTTACCGCTGTTTGGCGTTGTGGAATTCTATGAGAGATCTTCCTGGATCTGTCTCATTAAGAAACTATCACCGCTGTTAAGCGTTGTCGAATTCCTTGAGAGATGCATCATTGCTCTATCCTAACCCTCGATATCTGGTGAGATCTATACCAGCTGTTTTCCTGTTATCCCTGTTTAATAAATCAACTTGCATTCACTTGCATTTGGGTCTCCTGCAAGTTTGTGACAATAAGCTGCAGATTTGGCTTTAGTACTGACTAATCTAATGTATATGCACAAATATAATATTGTATAGCTTCCTATTAAAATATGAATATAAAAGATAGATTAGTAAGGGGGGGGTCTTGTATATGCTAAGCACTGTATGTTACTAGAAATGACTAAACTGTAGCAAAGAAGTTGAATGCTGTTCCAACCTTAAAGTACAGGAATAACAGAATCATTCACCAGGTGTCTTCTTGATCAAACAGAGATTGTGACCCATTCAAGATTGGTAAACAAACCTTGGCCCAAAAACAGATGCAATCAGAGCAGTAGTGATTTGAGCTATAGTGTTCATATTGTTTGTAAACAGACTCTTCAAACAGTCTATGTATAAAATTCTTGCCAGGTTGTTGGCCTGCTCCAAAGCAAATAATACATTTCTGTAGTAATTTAATTTGGCCTGCTTTCATGCAACTGACTAGACATCATATGTTCTGTTATTAGGCCAGTAAAAAGTTTAAACCTGTTTGCCTAGCTTTTGCCCAAGGCAAATTTTGTTCTTGAAGCATATTTGATAAAACTGAAGAATCTCTTCATTATCCCTACCCTTCAAACTATACTTTTTGAAAGGAGCATGTTTACTAATGCAGTAAAAATATAAAAGAATCCAAGACTAATTCAACATCAGAGATTAAATTCATTTGTTCTCAAAGCAAGTGTTTCAGATCATGTACAAAGCCTTGTTCAGAAAAATGTTTCATGTCATATTTAGTTATAATACGCAGTTTGGTTTTTGGATTTTTTTTTCTAACTGTTGCAATGACACAGTGATCAATAGATGCAAATAGACGCAGGTGAATTTTAATGTGGTGTATTTGTTAAAATCATTCGATGATTTTTTTTACTGGACATTTTAAATCTGACGTAGTGTGGCTGTCAACAATCTGAAAAATATTTAATGCAGCGCCAGTTCCAATTTAGGTCACCATGAATAACTAATTGTTTAACATCAAGATCGGATAGGATCTGAAATAAAGAAGGAAGAGTACAACTTTCGGCTGATGGTGTTCTATTGCAGCCAGCAACTTTTGGTACTCTTTTGTCATGCTAGGTACCCAAAAAGTGGTACGGTACGGTTCGCTTTTTGATACCTTTTGACAGTGGAAACGGCCACAAAAGCATACCGAACCGTACCATACCACACCATAAATAACTTTGTACCCTCAAATATGAGAGAACTTTTGTCACATTATAGTCTGTCATATTCAATAGATTCTAATTTCAAGCCTGCTGAGAATACCTAGGAGAAAAAATCAACTAGGGTGGTAGATCCTTTTCCTATTTAGCATTTAATCTCTAAAACATTCCTTAACTTTCCTTTGGCTTAGTCCCTTATTTATCAGGGGTCACCACAGCAAAATGAACTGCCAACAATTCCGACAGATGCTCTTCCAGTCACAACCCAGTATTGGGAAACACTCTTGCATTCACACACACACTCATTCACTACAGCCACTTTTGTTTACCCAATTCACTTATAGTGCATGTCTTTGGGCTGTGGGGGAAACCGGAGCACCCGGAGGAAACCCACGTGAACACAAGGAAAACATGCAAACTCCACACTCCACTCAACCAGAGACCTTCTTGCTGTGAGGCAACAGTGCTAACCACTAAGCCACCATGCTGCCCATCTCTGGAACAGTATTGCCAGAATTATTCAACAGCCAGAATTCTTCTCTTTTTAAAAACATTATTTGCCCTAGCATACATGGTACAATCAAAACTTGTTAAAATATTAACACAGGTGATGCACAATAGTTATTGGACACACAAATTATTGATTGATATGGGTAAAATTTTTTTTTTTTTAATCACACAGTTAAAAAAAATAAATCTGATTGCAATATCTGATAAAGTGCGCTTAATATATCAATCAATACAGTATATCAGTCTGATGTATCAGAGATTCATCCACTTTCCCTGTACGAGTGACTGCTGCTTTAAAACTGCATTTTGTGTCATTCATTATGTTATCATATGTGGAGTGAGTGAAAGTGTTTCTTCTCAGCAGCAGAGGACAAGGCTATTGCTTTTTGCATCATCAGCAAGAATTCTGAGAGGAGAGAAAAAAAGGCACCAGGTTTTAGCACAACAAATCTTATATGTCACTTGAAATGTCATTATTGCAGCGAAGTTGTAAGCAATATAAAGCATCTGTGGCAGCAGCTAATGCAATCATGGAGCATTGACGCAGCCATTTAAAAACTTTAAAACATTTTTCAGAGACAACAAAAGACAAAGCTTTGCACAGAAATACCTATCAGACATAGACATGGGACCTTTAATTTTTAATAAGCCTGCTCAGGTGCTTCTGGTGCTTTTGAGATCTGGTTTGTTCAAAATCAATTACCTTCGTTGCCTGATTTAGACACAATATAAAGTTGGTCTCACACCAGACAACAAGCACTGCATTATTTATTCATTCATTCATTCATTTTCTTTTCGAATTAGTCCCTTTATTAATTAGGGGTCGCCACAGCGGAATGAACCGCCAACTTATCCAACATATTTTTTATGCAGCGGATGCCCTTCCAGCCGCAACCCATCACTGGGAAACATCCATACACACATTCACACACACTCATACACTATGGTCACTTTTAGCATACCCAATTCAGCTGTACCACATGTCTTTGGACTGTGTGGGAAAGCGGAGACCCTGGAGGAAACCCATTCGAACACAGGAAGAACATGCAAACTCCACACAGAAATACTGACCCAGCCGAGGCTCGAACCAGCAACCTTCTTTCTGTGAGGCTACCCACACTGCCACCGCGTCGCCCAGCACTGCATTAAAAGGCACCTATTTTACCCCTTTTTAAAGATATAAGATAAGTCTTTTGTGTCTCTAGAATGTGTCTGTAAAGTTTTAGCTCAAAATATGCATCTGATTATATGTTATGACCTTTTTAAATCTGGGAAATTTGAGCTGTTAGGACATTATAGCGGTGTTTGTTGCCTGTGCCTTTAATGCAAATGAGCTGGTTCTCCCCAACCCACCGTACAGGATACACGTTAATATCCACTGCTGTATGGACATCCTATATGATAATGTACAAAATAAACCTGTTTTTAAATCCACAAACCAGGATTGAAGCATCTTTTTCAATATTTGTACTGACACTTTGCGGCTGTGGTAATGAATTGCGTAGCAATTTTACTGTGTTTATTACAAACATGCACTATTTTAAAAATGTTTTAAAGTTGTAAAACTCATTCTTAAGTAGGGTTGTGTAACGAAACCCGGTGGCATTATTGCACCGGTACCTTTGCAACCGGTATGCACCAGACCGAATCAGCATATGAATTTCGGTGCCTAATTCTGTTGCCACTGGTGCTACGACAAGAACGTAAGAAGCATCAAGGGGTGCATAAAAGGCACACATAAGTACGCGTTGTGTCACACCATCTCTAAATATTTAATTCTAAACAGCTTTGAGGGATACGGACACCGTCAGCGATGTCAGGCGTTTGTTCTTGTTGCTTATAGAAGGCAAAGCGCACAGTACGGCGCACGCGGTGAGCGACTCCCTTCATCAACACGCATGATCGCATTCATCTAATTTGCCTAAACTAAGCATTCTAAAGTATGGCTATGTTTTACAAGCAAGGATTCTGACACACCAACATGCAGCAGATGCTTTAGAAAAGTTGCGCGTAAGGGTGGAAACACATCAATCTTATGAAATTTGAGGGCTCATGGAATCAACTTAAAGGTGAGGAATGGACTCTACGTTTACATGGACATCAGTAATGGAATTATTTGCCATAATTTAATTAAGACAATGATAAGATTAAGGCTTTTACATGAGTTGCTTTTTGAATGTTCCTTTCATGATCCTGTTTTACATGTTATATCACATAATTCAATTAATATCATTGCGCAGTCCGCAGTTCCTCCGAAGTTTCATGTAATTTCAGGTGTTTCATTTTTAATTTGTCGACTTTAGTTGCAGTGTGGCTCTTTTACTTTCATTCGGGAACATTTCATGCATGCCCCCAGTGACAAATGAGATATTGGATGCAACTACAAACTGCTGGAAGAGTGTTGTTTTAATAAAAGTTCATACCGCAAAAGGCGGCGAAAAGTCCTACATGATGGTAATAGTTCGATTAAGGTGTTTACATGTCTGCACTGCATTTCAATAATGCAACTAAAATCAGCATGCTCCACATGTCTTAGTTCGATTTCTCTTAAGTTCGATTATGACCTTAATCTGATTAAATAATAATAAAAAAAAATTGCTGTTTACATGGTAGACTCTTAATCAGAGTATTGTCTTAATCGCATTAAAATGGAATTACTGGTGTCCATGTAAACATGACAGCTTGTGACATCATCTGGCACTTTCAGTGAGTACGTTTACATGGACACCAGTACTCTGATTTTAATATGATTAAGACAATACACTGATCATGAGTCTACCACGTAAACAGTGATTTTTGATTATCTTAAAGGACCACAGACACAAACTGTGAAGTAAACAGTTATAGGCTGGTGACGCAATGACGTTGTTGGATCTATATGCTATAACATGCAACTGGGAATCATGAATGTAACATTCAAAAAGCAACTCATGTAAACGCCTGAATCATATTATTGTCTTATTCAGATTAAGGCAAATCACTGATGTTTATGTAAATGTAGTCACAAGCCCCAAACCCAGAAAAAAGGTGTTGCCTGATTTTAATGACAGCCTTTCCACAGGTTAGTAGTAAGCTAATTAATTTTAATAGCATAATGCAAATCTTGCATTCATGCTAACAAACAAATGATCAAAAGAAATATATTAATGCAATTCAAATATATAACATATCAATTGATGTTTACTTTAAACTTATTATAAATATATATTTATATTGTTCAATTATAATGATTAAAATATTTTTTTTTTGTCAAATAATTTTGCGGCTAAAAAGTACCGTTTTAAAAGTATCGATTTAGCACTGGTATCGAAATAACCTCAAACGATACTCAACTCTATTCTTAAGGTGCAAATGGTCACAGAAAGATGAGATCTGTTAATCCCAGTTGTTTTGCGCACGTACTGTTTTGTGGATATGATTATACGCGTTACTACGGAGACATTTTAATACGCGTCTGTCAATTAATTTGTTGGGTAGGAAAACCACACTCCTACGTCATGATGGGTCCTTTTTACGAACACCAAATGGGCCTCAAAATGGTAGGGATTTGAATCCTATTTTAACGTCAGGCAATTAAAAATAAAAAACGTATTGTGTTTATCACTCCAATATGACAGTGGTCAAACCATACCTACACGCTGTTCTGTCCAAACAGCTTACAAAAGTGTTTTTTCATCATAGGTGCCCTGAACATTGCATTGTTCCATGCCATATCTTTAAAATATGATTTATTTATTTATTTATTTTTTATTATTTTTTTTACCACAGTATTTCAGCACTCACCTGCTGCTTGTCATGGCACATATGTTTAAATGGCCTTTCACCTCGTTTTATATTTCCCAATATCAGTGTAAACTCCACCATTTGGAAAAAGGTTCATTTTTCAAGTCTCCGGGAGTTAAACAGTTGACTTAAACCATTTTTGAATCCATTCAGTCCTTTGAATCTTTTTTTACGAACACCAAGATGTATTGCTCTACTTTAACTCACCCATTTGTCCAGTCCAGTCCAGTCCAGACCTGTCTTGTCATTTTCCGTAAATACTGTGAAGAATTAGATGTTACTTTGGGAAGTCTTTCACCTGTACTCTGCCCAAACTGCCTGCTCTCTGATTTCAGGAGTCCTCCATGGATCCACTAAATGAGCCTGGTTTGCTGCTGTGTGTAGGCTAATTGGCCTATGTGTTTTGTGGGCCAGCCCACTGAGTGTCAGGCCTTCTTGACACAGTGCAAGGTTTTCTTGCTCCAACCATCCACCTATGCCAGCGATCATTCCAGTGTTGCTCATGTAATCTCCCTAGTACACCAGTCAGGCCAGGGACTGCGGAGCCACCCCCTGAGTGCTGTCCACACTACATTTCCTTTAAGGACAAAATCTTGAAGGTCTTCGACAGATCTGCTCTTGGATGAGAGGCTTCTCGTCTGCTGGTAACACTTTGACAAGGCAGAAGATCAGCGGTGGATTATGCAACCATTTTCCCAGTTCAACCATTTTTGACACAGTAAACATAAACTGTAGTGGTAATTGTGCACACATCATGTCTCAAAAATAAAACCAGGAAGAAAAATAAAATTTCTGTTCCACTTTAACATTCTGCCTAGATAAATAGTGTCCTCTCTTCTCCAGACCAATTTGCTCTTCTTCCTCTAACCCATGGCTGTCAGATGTTTTAAGAGAACATTGTATAGCACTCAGGGCAAAAGACAAAGCATGGCACAAATCAAAAGCCCCCTTGACCTTAGCAGCCATCAAGCCCAGCTAGCATCATTTGCCTACTCTACTCCATGTGGCAAAATGAGGGCTGAGGAGCACATGACCAACACCAACCATGCACTACAAAATCTCGCTACCCAGGTATCTGAACTCACATTACAATTACAACACATTCATACCAAGAGCACTTCACCTGTTGTATCCACCACACCTACAGTTCCTACAACCCAGCCAGCGGGAAGATCCATAAAGCCTCGTCTTCCTACTCTAATTTTCTACTCCATTGAGCTAGAACTTTGTCCTTTTTGTAAATATTTTTTTTATTAAAGTTTCTAAATTAAAGCCCATTTTTCATATGGCTATTAACCCACCTACTCATATTCCCCCATCAATGGAAATGGTTGTTTTTAACCAAATTTCCACAATTTTAACACACAACAACATTCTTGAAGAAAACCAATCATGCTTCAAATGTGAACATTCCCACTAGACTGCACTACTTTCAGTCACTGAAGCCCTGTGGATTGCCAAAGCAGATTCTAAATCCTCCATTCTGCTTTTATTTGGACCTGTCTGCTGCTTTTGATACAGTGAATGATCAGATTTTCAGATGCCTCAATATACATCACTGGAATAACACTCTGGGGGGTTGAGTCTTACTTCACCAGCAGATCTTTTAGACTTGTTTGGAGAGGAAAGGCATCCAAAGCTGATCAGCTGGTCACAGGGGTACCTCAGGGGTCTGTTCTTGATCCCCTTCTATCTTTTATTTACACCACATCACTGGAACCATCATCCAATCATATGGTTTCTTTTATTATTGTTATGCTGATGACACACAGCTCTATCTTTCATTTCATCCTGACCCAACAGTAGCTGCAAGGACCTTGCACTGCCCAAAGGACATCTCAGCTTGGATGAAACATCATTACCTACAGCTTAATCTGGCAAAAACAGAACTTCTCATTTTCCCTGCTCCACACGTTCAACATAATTTCATCAATAGTCAACATAATTTCTCAATCCAGCTGGGATCATCTACTATTACTCCATGTAATTCAGTAAATTTAATCCAAGCTCTTGTCAATTCAAAGCTGGACTACTGTAAAGCTCTACTAACTGAACTCCCATCTTGCACCCTTAAACCTCTACAGATGATCCAGAATGCTGCAGCTCGTTTGGTCTTCAATGAGCTTAAGAGAGCCCATGTAACTCCTCTCTTTGTCTCTCTATATTGGTTACCGGTCCATGCATGTAGCAAATTTAAATCATTGATGCTTGCTTACAGGACAGCCACTGGTACTGCACCCTCTTACTTACATCTGCTCCTGAAGATCTACATCGCGTACAGGAGACTCCAGTCAGTGAGTGAGCACCACCCTGTGGTACCATCATAGAGAGGGTATAAGTCACTTCACAAATCTTTTCATTCGACATTCCACAGTGGTGGAATGAGCTTTTTCATTCCCACACAGACTGCAGATTTACTAGTATTATTTAAATGACAACTAAAAGCCTCTTCTGAGATCACCTCAACACTCTTCTTTCTCTACCTACTCTAGCACTTAATTCTCTGAGCAGAAACAGTTCCTTTGTACAATTAGCACTTCTCATTGAATCGTTGAAACCCTCCTCAGTTGTAATTTGCTGAAAGTAAATGTAAATTAACCATCTTTTTATAGTTATGCCAATGCATCTAAATTGCATTTAGATCAGGACTTTGACTAGACTACTCCAAAGTCTTCATTTTGTTTTTCTTCAGTCATACAGAAGTAGACTTGCTGGTGTGGTTTGGACCCAAATTTGCTTCAGCTTGAAGTCACTAACAGATAGCCTGACGTTCTCCATCAGAATATTATAATACACAGCAGAATTCATGGTTCCATTTATCAGAGTAAGTCTTCCAGTTTATAAAGTAGCACACAACCACCACCACATTTTACTGTTGGTATGTTTTTCTGAATGACAGTGTTGTTCTTTTATAATGTATAGTTTTTGAAGATATTTTGGTCTACTTCCTTACATCAGGTGGGTAGAAGGTGTAGAAGTAGAAGGTGTAGAAGTAATCAGGCCTGGGTGTGGCTATAAAAAAGGAACTCCGGTTTAATAAACCTGAGTTAGGTAATGTTTTAATGGGGGTTGGGGGATCATCAAACAAATGTTTAAATTTGTTTGATGATCATTAAAGTGTGACAAACATGGGGAAAAAAGAAATCAGTAAGGGGCAAACACTTTTTTACACCACTGTATCTTAGCTGCTAAAAGAATATTATGTCAGAATGAAAGTATATTTCCTAGAAACAATGGCATAGAAAACAGTAACTTTTCATTTTGTGTCTGTCTTATTACATGATACAACTACACACTTAAGAATCAGAATCAAAAATTAAGCTTTAAATAAGAAAATTATTAAAACTCTTTTAAGTTTTTTTGGAACAAAATGCTAATGGTTTACTTATGCTAAGCTAAGCTAAGCTAGTGGCCTCACCAGAACAAGAAATCTGCTAAATGGACTCGAAAATGGTCAACTGTTTAACTTAAGACTTGTAAAATTAACCTTTTTCACAAAAAGGTTGAGTGTTCCTTCACACTGCATAACAACACCAAGTTACTTAAAGGGCACTTATCATGCAAAATCAACTTTTGGAATCAAGTTTGGACAGAACTGTGTGTAGGTTTATTGTTTCCACTGTCATATTGGAGTGATATAAACACAACAATTCTTTTTTTTCTGATGTTAAAATAGGATCCAAATCCCAGTGTTTTTGAGGCCCACCGCAACATGACGTAGGAGTACAGGTTTCATTGCCTGACTTGATTGACAGGCGTTTACTAACATGTCTCTGTAATAATGCGTATGCACAGAAAAACATACATGTTCACAAAAAGGATTGGCAAAAAAATGGGATTAAAAGATCTTCAACTCTCTGTGATCAGCTGCTCCTCAAGAGTGAGTTTTACAAATTTAAAACATTTTTTAAAACGGTGTGTGTTTGTGATAAAGAAAGCACAATTAAATAGGGGTGGGCGGATCGATCCTAATATCGATAGTATCGATACTAACTTTAGTATTGATATTGGATCGATAGTAGCACTCCGAGGTCGATACTTTTATTTAAATTTCATCTAATTTACGCTAAAGTACGTTGCTCCTGTTTCCTAAAAGAGCGGACATGTCTCTAAACACCCCGCTCCTTTTATATCTCATATGCACCGTTGCTCCTTCTTGCTCTGCTGTAGGGATGCACCGATACTGATACCAGTATCGGGTCGTTACTTGGTTAAAATACTCGTACTCGTATCGGATATGAAAGGCCGATACCACGCACCGATACAACTCAACAGTAATTCACTATGGATGTGATTTGTTGTCCTACCTGACTTCAGTGTCTTAATGTATTAAGTTACAATATGAGTTTTTGCACGTTTATTTCAATTCAGAAAATATACTTTGTCTGTCACAAATGGTCATGAACATCCATACAGAGTTTTAACTCTTTTTACGATTTCTTATATGCTTTTATGTTTGTCTATATGTTAAATTTCACCTACATTGACAGCTATTCTAAAGCATCTGTACAGACGCAAAATAACATTTTACTTTTATCAAGGTTCATCAACTCCAGTCCTAAGGGCAGGCGCTTTTTTCACCCAAACCAAACTTTGGAAAAAGCCGAATCACACAATTAACAATTAAAAAAAGGAAAGTCACAGTATTTAGAACAATTGCAAATTACAGAATGTAATAATAATAATAATAATAATAACAATAATAATACTAAATATAGCTGCAAGCAGCCATTAAGGGGCCAAGCACTTTACAGCCATAATGAGCAAAGCAGTCCAGAGCCAGAATGAGCAAAGCAGTCCAGAGGTCAAAAACGGTGGCAGAGTTACAAATTTGATGTGTTGTCGTTAGGGTTAACACTTTTAATACAAAAAAAATAAGGTACGCATACTGCAGCGGGGGCCACATCTTCAATCACAGGCCCAATAGCATGCCAGTGGGGGTAAATCGCAACTTAAAATATGTTTTCAGGAAAGTATGAACACTTGGACATAAAATAAACTGTCTTTTATTGAAATCTGTGTAAACAGATCAGATGCAGTCAGTCTTTCTCTTTTACAACTCTGCAGCACTGTTATAGCTGATGTTATGTTAAATAGTGTGGTGCACCTGTGTTAACTCAGCTGCTGTAACCTAGAGAAGAGGAGAAAATACTAATGAACCTAATTTTAAAGGGTGGTATTGATAACAGATTTTGGCTAAAATATTTGTCATTATTTGCAGTAACACCTATCCAAACATGGAAACAGCACATACATAAACTAGCTACAAACATTAGCTAGTAAAGTAAAAATAGCCTATTTCTAATTTAAAAATATGGAAAGTTGCAATTTACTCATTTATTTTCTATACATGGGCATTATGTTGTTTATTAATGTAATAAATGTAATGTTTCATGTAATAAATTAATGTTTATGTGCCTGACTTAATCTTAACAAGCAAATCATAATATTACATTGGAATGTAATCCACATAAATGTAATTCCACATAAAAATTTGCAGAATTTTTACAAATGACAATTTGTGACCCAAGTGTGTGAACACCAGGCCAAATCTAATTCTGAGAGAAAGTTTGATTGTAGCCATTCATTTCACTGTGATTTGAGTTGTTGATATGGTTTTACTCAGTTCATATTAAATACATATATTTTTATTATTTTCACAGACTGTTCTTTATTTTATGTAGAAAACAGTAAATTACAAAAAAAAAATGACTCTAGCTAGATTTTCACAGACTGGGTCACTGTCATTACCATGTCTGCTTCGGGAGAAGAGCTCTGTCATTGCGGGAATGCTGCTCTCATGAGGCATGTTGTCGCACATCCCGCATGAGCCACAGAGAACGCTCTCTGACAAATCGTGCAGTTGGCTTGATAACAATTTCTACCACTCTGCAGCCAGGTATTTGTTTACTCCCACTCTCTGCGGTATCTTGCAGCCACTTGCGTTTAAACTCTGAAACTTTAAGACGCGGGGGTTACCTGGAGAAGCATCTGCCATTAGGCTACTCTCTGTCAAGACTTGACAGACTCTGCTTAAAAGACACGCCCTCCTCACTGGACAAAGACCAATCAAACTAACCATGACATCAAGTACTACCCAATCAAAAGTAGCAAATGAGGCATCTTCATAAAATGTGTGTAGAACGATTTGCACGAAAAGCTCTTTAAAAAAAAAAAGATAAAAATACGGGACAAAACCCGTCCCCTATTGATTCAAAACGGGACGCGCAATTTCATTCTCAAATACGGGACTATTCCGTATTTTAAAGGACGGGTGGCAACCCTAGTTGTCGTCAGTTTTAGGTGACAATGAAGAATCTAAAAGTGGGTGTCAATATATTTAAGCACTCCAGAGAGACAGCCTCAGATGCAGTTTGACATTATACCAGCACATTTGTCAATGCTGTAAACAAAAAACGTTTTGCCTATTGACATGAATTTCACAACACTTAGTCATCATGGTCTGACAATTATCCGAGTTAAATTTGGTGATATTTCAGTATACTGTCTAGCAGGAGTTTGTAAAAGTTTTTTAAACAAAATCAATATGGCGGACAGGAAGTTTAGTTAAATATGGCATATTTGGTATCAATGTTCTTGGCATGACTCAAGGGATAAGTTGAGATCATTTTTATGACAATAAACATTTGCAGACTAAAGTTATTAGAAAATGTATGAATTATTATTGATGGTTAGTGAACGGTTTATAACTAGTGACCACTAGGTGACACTGTTACCAAATTTATGTGTTGGGGTCATTGTGAGTTGCTAATGACAGACCTAAAGATCAGTGTCATTATGTTTAAGTATTGCAGAGACGCAGCCTCAGACGCACATTGACATTGTGCTAACACATTTGTTGATGACGTAAGTGACAACTGTTTCGCTAATTGATATGATTTCCATAACTTTTGGTCAGCATGGTCTGAAGATGATCGGAGTCAAAATTGGTGAAAATTAAATCAACGGTCGAGGAGGAGTTTGCAAAAAAATGTTTTTGAACAAAATCAATATCGCGGACAGGAAGTTTGTCGTAATATAGCATGTTTGGTATCAATATTCTCGGCATGATCGAAGGAATAATTCAATGTCAAATTTACCACATTAAACCTATGTAATCCACATTTTTTTGCCATTTTGAAAGATTCATTATTGATGGTTAGTTAAGGGTTTATAACTCACGACCATTGGTGGCGCTGTTGCCAAATTTATGTGCGGTGGTTATTGTGAGGCGCCAATGACACACCTAAAGTTCAGCGTCAATATGTTCAAACATTGCAGAAATACAGCCTCAGACGATCTTTGACATCATGCCAGCACATTTGTCGGTGGTGTAAACGAAAACCGTGTCGTATCAACATGAATTCCATAAACTTGCGATGCTCTGTAAAATTTTAAGTACCTTCAGGGCATGGTGTTGAAGATGCATATCATGTTTTGTAATGATACGTTAATACGTTTGTGAAATATAGCATTTTTTGACAAAAATCTAAATGGGCGACGCCCAAAATGGCTGACCTAGGTAAATCAGACATTATTCGACTCGGCATGCTCTGTCGGATGTGAAGAGACCAGTTTAATGAGTTTTGGACAAAGGACTGAGAAGATAAAAAGCTAAAAAAGCTATTTTCTTTATCTTCCGATCACTAGGAGGCAGTGCTCCAAAACGCTGCAGATAACCTCAGACCATGGTTGTCATAACACACACCAAGTTTGGTGTGAATACATCAATGTGTTACGGAGATATCGCTTCAAGCCTATATTCACAAGCTCTACGTTATATTTTTGTTCGCAAGTTAAACAAAAGCAGTTGGTCGAATCAACGTGAATTCCATAAATTTTGGTCAGGATGGTCTGTAGATCATGTGATTAAATTTTGGTGAAAATCGGATAAACGGCCTGGGACTAGTTCGATCAAACAGGTTTTGCGAAAAATTCAAAATAGCCAAGGATTCAGAGGAAAATTTTTTGATTGTAGCCTATTTGGTTCATAAGTTATAACAATAAACATAAGTGAAACTTAAAGTGGACAAGTGGTGGCGCTACAGAGTTTGAGTTAGTGACTTCAGGTTTGCTGTGGTTCATGTTGTCACTGCCCTCTATCATTGTGTCAAATTATACAACTTTCCCGCGTACGGTTATATGGGCTGCCATTCAAATCCGGCAGAAGAAGAAGCAGAAGAAGAATAATAATAATAGAAACGCTAACGGAAGCAATAGGTGCCTTCGCAGCGTTGCTGCTTGGCCCCTAATAATAATAATAGGAACCAGAACAAACACAATAGGTGCCTTCGCAGCTTCGCTGCTTGGCCCCTAATAATAATTGTCAGAAACAAATAGGTGGTGTTGTGGCTCAGTGGTTAATACTGTCGCCTCACAACAAGAAGGCCGCTGGTTCAAGTCCCGGCTAGATTAGTTGGCATTTCTGTGTGGAGTTTGCATGTTCTCCCCGTGTTTATGTGGGTTTCTTCCGGGTGATCTGGGTGCCACAGTCATTATAGGTGAATTGGGTAAACAAAATTGGACATCGTGTAGAGTGTATATGTGAATGTATGGGTGTTTGCCAGTACTGGGTTGCGGCTAGAAAGGCATCTGCTGTGTAAAACGTATGCCGGAATAGTTGGCAGTTCATTCCGCTGTGGTGACCCCTGATAAATAAGGGACTAAGCTGAAGGAAAATGAATGAATGAAATAGGACAGATAAGCTCTCGTTTCTATATTCAAGATATCTAACATCTTATTCAACATATATAAAATATGTATTTGTTTTTTTATATGGTGTCTATTTAATAAATATTCTGAAAATTTTGAAAACATATGGCTGACACTCAAACCATAAATCGATGATATTTGGCTGTCATTGCCTTTGTGTGTTGTCTGGTGGTGCTGTTTTGTACTGCGCCCAAACTAAATTTAGCATGGAACAGTATGGAATTAAACACAAATATAAAAAACAAAGAAGTGATTTCTCAATTACTTTGACTTGTATTTCATTGCAGACAATACAACAAACATTATTTAATGTGTTCCTCATTATATATATTTTTTTATTATTATTAACACATTCCAATTTTGGTTCTTGCAACTCATTTAAAAAAATGTTGGAACAGTAAAGCATTTACCACTTTGTAGTGTTTCCATTTCTTTTCCCACAACAATTGACCCATTGCTAAGCCCCGCCCACCTTAGTTATTGTTGCTACGCCTGTCAAGCTTTCGTGCCTGGCACGTCTATTACAATGTGTATGCGCCAGTGTCAGACATCCCCAGGGATATAATTAGTCATTTTTGGCGAACAGGTGAGATATCCGAGAAAGCCAGACAAAAAAGGACTGCATTATGCATTACAGGGGTATATTCACGACATAATAGGCAACCAATTAGAAAATAATTCAATCAACGTGAAGCTAGGTTAGCCTAGCCACCTCATACGCTGACCATTCAACAGCTTAGTTCATGCACAGCAGGAAAGGTGAAATTTAAAAATAATCTAATAATAACTAATTAAACTGTGATTTCTCTTTTTTAGCGAAAAAGCCTGATAGATTAATTGTTGTGCAATAAAATATAGCTTTACTAACCGACAAGGAAACACGCGTGGACAGTTCTTCTACATAATTCATTGATAAAAAAAGAGCAGCCAGAAATGGGAAATTGATGGATTTGTACCAAATATTAGCATCATTGACCCATAACAATGTACAGTAAGTTACCTATAACTGTCTGTATGTTTGTGTGCTCTTTATCCAGTTTCTATTCTAAGTTGCGGTTAAGTGTAAGAAATAAATTAACTGAAATCCAAATCAAAGTATAAATAGCAGAAGTGAACAAATAGATTTTCCCAACCAGCAAATATTAATCCGACACCAAATATAAAAGCAGACACTAACCCGCTATAACATTGTCACCAATGACTAAATCTCCAAAAGACCGAAGAAAACATCAGTGAATTATAGCTCTGACATGGGCATGAGGGTTATAAATTATTGAAAAACAGCTGCGGGTAAAGTATATGGATCGCAAGTGCTCAGTTTGTGATCACATTTCGGTTTTGTTCTGTTGATATGTAATTTCAAATATTCGTAGCTTGAAACAGATGGAAATATGATTGCTATTAGTATGACTACTATTGCGAGGGCTTAAACGAAGCAGTGCTCATAAAATCGAGCGAAAAGAAAAAGACAGCTGGAAAACATGCTTTGTATTTTTGTAGGAAACACAGTTTAGATCTTTTTAGGGTAACGTAAGAGGTGTGTGAGTTATTGCCTTCGTTCTATCACTGAATGTGTCAGAAATATCAAAACAAAATGAACATATCTCCACTCCTTTAGCGCCCGTCACAGAACTTGATCCACACTGGCATTTCTCCCCTTGGGTTTTAGGTTTTAAAAAGGGAAAAAATTCCACTATCCCTGTTCAAACTTTAAGGATACTGGGTATCATATTTGCACAATCCATATGCACAACGCTTTGGCTTGTTTCCCTCGCTCGAAAACTTGACAGAGCCCCTGCGTGTAGCTACGGTTGCTAAGCCACGATTGGTGGGTGGCGGTTTTTGGGTGTGGCTTAGCGAAGGGTCAATTAAAAGACGTTTAGGGACTGAAAACACCAAGTGATGAAGTGTTTCAGGTGTAATTTTGTGCCACTTCCTGCAAACAAGTCTTAAGGTGGGCAGTAGTATGGGGTCTTTGTTGCATTTTGCCTGTATCCTCTTCCTCTGCAGCCAGGACTTTGTAGACGTGTGCAAAATATGGTTTTGCATAGTCTTGTTGAAATATGCATGGAAAGATGTCTTCTTGAAAGCAGCATATTGTGTTCCAATATCTCTATGTACTTTTCAGCATTAATGGTGCCATTACAGAAGTGAACGTTACCTTTGCCAAAGGCACTGACACAACCCCATACCATGACAGACCCTGGCTTTTGGACTTGTTGCTGGTAACAGTCTGTATGATCCACTTCTTCTTTGGATCAGTGCACACTGCATCCATTTCTCCCAACAAAATATCTAAAACACTGATTCATCTGACCACAGTACATATTTCCACTATGTGATTGTCCATCCCATATGCCTCTGAGCCCAGAGACGTTGACAGTGCTTCTGGACACTGTTAACATATGGCTTCCTTTTGGTACAGTACAGTTTAACTGACAATTGTGGATGCAACACAATATGTGGAACATACTGTGGTATTTGATAAAGGTTTTCCAAAGTAGTCCTGAGCCCATGTGGTGATATCGCTTATAAGTGAATGCCGATTCTTGACCCAGTGTAGCCTGAGGGATCAGAGATCACAGTTGTTTAGCTTAGGCTTGTGCTCTTGTTGTTTACACACTGAAATTCCTCTAGATTCCTTGAATCTTTAATCATGTTATTCACTGTTAAAGGTTAAATCTCCAAATGTCTTCCTATATTTCTTTGAGGAACCTTGTTTGTAAACATTTCAATAATTGTCCCACATATCTGTTGGCAAACTAGTGATCCACGGCCCATCTTTGCTCCTGAAGGACTAGACCTTTCTTGAATGCTGCTTTTGTACCAAATAATAATTACAATCACCTATTGACATCACCTGTTGCATATTACATCATTATTTAACCAATTTACTTGATTACTAGCCCTAAATTGCTGTCCCAATTTTTTTGGGAATGTGTTGCATGTCTGAATGACAAGAAAGGATGTATATTTACAAATGAAATAAAGTTGACCTGACAAAACTGCAGTGAAAAACAATTCAATGTAAATTTGGTAATCACTATTTTTTATTTGCTTTTTTCATACTGTCCCAACCTTATCTGATTTGGGGTTGTGCATATTTTATATAAAATAGGAAAATATAATTTGTAAAATAATATACTGATACAATTAAACTTTTATAATTTTCAGCAACAATAAATTCAGCAACAATCTGACAAGTGAGGTTTAAGCTGCTGGCAGCCTAAAGATGACTCTCATATGAACAATGAAGTCACATGCATTGCTCAGGTGTTTCACAGACTTCAACAGAGTGTAAAAATCTTGATGGTGCTGTGGGTTTTGTCTGGGCATCCAAACTGATCTTTAATTTGTATTTTCCATTAAATTCAAGTCAGGTGATTTGGGACATTCTACAACTTGATTTTCTTTTTTTTCTGAAACCATTTGAGAGTTTCCTTGGCTGTGTTTTGGATCATTGTCTTGCTGAAATGTCCACTCTGGTTTCATATTCATCATCCTACTAATGTAGATGTTTGACTGATGCAGCTAATATTACTTTACAATGAGGGCAGAGGGTTGCTAAGGAAATTCTGAGGGATTTCAGCTGTTGTCTGGGCTTTCGCTGCCTTGTTACACCTCCCTTCATTTGTTCGATACCTTTTTCCTGTGTCATTTAATTTAATTACACATAACTTAATTTGTAAACTAATTAGTTTGGTTTCTTTTCATATATGTATTTTTTTGGTTGTTATCAACATCTGGTGAAAATTTCAGGTCAACAGCACCTTTAAAATAATGTTGACATGTTGGATACATGAATACACTTATTTCCCCCACTGTAGTGAAGTAAAGCTTTAAAACTATAATGATTGAGGGGGATCAGACACAAATAATATGCATTTAACAAATTTGTACTGCTTATTTTCTATTCAGTTGTTATGTATTTCTTATGTGAGTTTAATTACCATCTTGTAGGATACAGCCATATTAAAATAATTGTCAGATTACGACACACCACATAGTTGTATTTACCTTTGCATTTACTGTGTGTTTTATTATTATTTTATTTGGAGATTTTTTGTCTACATTTTCAATATAGACACATAAAACACACATTTCTTCAAAATAACATCCTAATAAATGTCTAGTCTTTGTATTTATAGATTGTTCTGAATGATAAATGTAGGATGTACAGAGGCAGTGTTTGTCATCAAGATCCCTTCTAGTCATCACCTCACATTGAGATTGTTACTGGACGTGTGCTTTTGTCCTTGCCATTGGTCACACATGCATATGCAATAAACATTGAAACCAATGTTAATACATTAAACATTAAAACCCATATCAATATGTAAATTTTTCACTTCTAATCAAGTCAAAACTTTGATTTGAGGAAAAGTCTCAAATTTAGCTATAACAAACTGCTTTTTTTTTTAGGTTAGTTCATCGTAAAATTACACATTTCAGTAAGCAGGTTTCCCAAAACATTGTCAACACGTAAAAAAATAAAAAAAATAAATACAACCAATGGCTTTTATGCTGAACAAAATGTATTTCTTTTGTGATGTATTTATTTATTTATTATTTATTTATTTTACCAGAATAAATATTTTGATTTAATTTAAATTTGAACCAAAGCAAAAATATAGTTTGAGGAAAGAAATTGCTGTGACAAATTGCAACCTATTGTTTAGTTTAGTCCAAAGTAAAATTATACTGTGATGTAAGGGGAAAGTAGGTTTGTTGTACAGTGCATCCGTAAAGTATTCATAGCGCTTCACTTTTTCCACGTTTTTATGTTACAACCTTATTCCAAAATGGATTAAATTCAGTTATTTCCTCAAAATACTACACACAATACCCCATAATGACAATGTGAAAAAAGATTTTTTGAAATTGTTGCAAATTTATAAAAAAATAAAAAGCCTCAAAAAATCACATGTACATAAGTATTCACAGCATTTGCTCAATACTTTGCTGATGCACCTTTGGCAGCAATTACAGCCTCAAGTCTATTTGAATATGATGCCACAAACTTGGCACACCTGAAATTTTTGCCCATTTGTCCATCAGGTTGGATGGGAAGCGACAGTGTACAGACATTTTCAGATCTTTACAGAGATGTTCAATAGGATTTAGGTCTGGGCTCTGGCTGGGCCACTCAAGGACATTCACCGAGTTGTTGTGAAGCCACTCCATTGATATTTTGGCGGTGTGCTTTGGGTCATTGTCCTGCTGGAAGATGAACTGTCACCCCAGTCTGAGGTCAAGAGCACTCTGAAGCAGGTTTTCATTCAGGATGTCTCTGAACATTGCTGCATTCATCTTTTCCTCTATCCTGACTAGTCTTCCAGTTCCTGGTGCTGAAAAACGAGCAATTATTGATCACCTCCCAGACTAAGGCCCTTCTCCCCCGATCACTCAGCTTAGATGGCCAACCAGCTCTAGGAAGAGTTCTGGTGGTTCCAAACATTTTCCACTGACACATTATGGAGGCCACTGTGCTTATTGGAACTTTCTGAGCATCAGAATTTTTTCTGTAACCTTACCCAACTTTCTGCCTCGAGACAATCCTGTCTTGGAGGTCTACAGACAATTACGATGTCTTTATGCTTGGTTTGTGCTTTGACATGCACTGTCAACCCTGAGACCTTATATAGACAGGTGTATGCCTTTTCAAATTATGTCCAATCAACTGAATTTACCACAGGTGAACTCCAATTAAGCTGCTGAAACATCTCAAGAATGATCAGTGGAAACAGAATGTACCTGAGGTCAATTTAGAGCTTCACAGCAAAGTCTGTGAATACTTATGTACATGTGATTTTTCAGGTTTTTTATTTTTAATAAATTTGCCGCAATTTCAAAAAATCTTTTTTCACATTGTCATTATGGGGTATTGTGTGTAGGATTTTGAGAAAATAAATGAATTTAATCTATTTTGGAAAAAGGCTGTAACATAAAAAATGTGGAAAAAATTAAGCGCTATGAATAATTTCTGGATGCACTGTAAATATATCATTCAAAATTAAAATTTGAACCAAAGCAAATATCTAATTTGAGAAATTTTTTTTTTTTTTTTTTTTTTTTGCTGTAACAAATTACAGTATTTTTTTGAAAGTTGGTTCAAGGTATTATTTTTTTCAGTGTTGAAGTCAGTGGTCACAGAAACAGCTGAGCTGAGCTATTAGCCATCTTCAACCACGCTCTAACCTTGTGTCAGGCTTTGGCTTTCGATTCATCAAAGATCTTTGGACTCAAACTAGCTCTCTCTCATCTACGAACTCAATTCATTAGTTAAAACGAATTATTAGTTTTAAGCTTGATTTATAAAAAAAAAATAAATAAAAAAGTTTGGCTTTACCCAGATTTGCCCTCATTTCATTAAAGTTGCCCTATAAAGAAAACCTGGGTATACCTAGGCATAATCGAATAATAAAGTTCAGTACATGAAAATTACTATCTTGTGAGCCCCAAAAACATTATTTCCTCATTCTCATGTAAATTCCATGACTGTGGAAGCCCAGTGAAAAACAAAACACAGTCAGTGGTGTGTGTATTTTAAGTCACATTTTAAGTCAGCTGGACCTGCATGAGCAGCTGAGTCATCAGTTTGGCAGCCAAAACACATACTTATACCTTATTTTTAAGTTTATCTAAGCTTTTATTAAACATAATATGTGTATGGGACTCTTATTTTGAAATGGGAGATGAAATAAAGCCAAAGATGCAGCTGCATCATGTCTTTAGAGAGTGCTTATTTGTTGCTAAGCAATGATGACATATGGTTTTTCAATGACCATCTGTTTACAGGCAGCTCGTCAGAACACAAAATGCAGGATATACAGATTATGAAGGATGAGGTTTGTTTAATTGTATTTTTTTTAGAAAAGCATTGTGTATATTGTAAAATTTGCAGCATTTTTGTAATGAATATAAAATAGACAACTGAGTTAAAGTGTGCACTTAGTATAAAATGCTAGTTTAAGCATCACATCAAATCATTTTGTTTATGCCGAGGTTGATAGTAACTCCTAGCTATAATTAAATTTACATTACAGTTTCAAAATACAACACACTATATCTTTGCCTATCTCTTTTGTTGAGTTTAATTATAATTTAATCTGTATTACATGGAGATGGTAAACACTGCATGTTTCCATTTTTCAAAAAAATGTATAAATAGTACAGAATTATTCTTCCCAGCCCCAATAATTAATATTCACAACAATTGCAAATATTTTAATTACCTAAACTGCATACCTTTTATCTAGATATCAGAGAACAATTTAACTTACTGAAGCAATGCTCTCCATTAAGGACAATTTATTTTTTTAATAATATATTTAACTAATGTAATGTTAAGATATCTGCCAAAATTATTACTAATTACAGCGGGTACTGGCATCTCATACAAGTCAGTAAAATAAAAAAAAAGTTGAAATTAGGTTGCAATAAAACACTACAGTTTCTCGCTCAGGTTATTGGATCAGATTTGAGCTAAGAAGCATGGCCAACCAGTGTCCCTCCCTCAAAGGCAACAGTGAATTGTAGCCATTATTACTTGAACCCCAGGAGAGGATTAACAGTTTATTAAAGCAGTTAATCAGAATCCATAGGTCGTGATGATGTTTAATCACATGACACACAACAAATGACATAATCCTGCGATAAAGCTCAAAATGTTGTACTGGGTGCAACCCTCATAACATTTGTCTGTGATGAGGCCTGAGTGTAATTACCTACTGCATACAAGTAAAAGCTGTGTTTGAGAAAAGTGGGGAAAAAGTGAGACAAATCTTGCCCTTTCTGAAATGGTGGTCAGGTATGGGCAGATAATTGCCAGGCTTGTGCAGCAAAGACAGATGATTACAGGGTTTATTGTCTCTCGCAGGCACAATCAACCTTACCTCATGTCCCTGATTCAGCAAACTTGCAGCCACATGATTTATGGGGTTCTGTGTCTCTCTTTCTCTTTTATATTGCTTAAATCTTCTATCCAATACAGCACAGATCAGATCATATTCACAAGGCAAAGCAGACTCATTTGACCTAGCCAAAAAACTTATAAGATACATTTAAATACTTCACATAATGCTGGATATAAAACAGTCCTGTGGAGAAGATGATCACCCTATGGTGACTTGGTTAGACTCAGCATTACTTTTAGACTGTGGCTGTCATGAGCTGTCCGATGCTGCTTTAGCTGGTTCTGGATGAGCAGTGCTAAAAGCTATACATACCCATTAATTTCTTCAATCCAGTAAGTGTTTATCTTGAAATAGTATAATAAATACCAGTGTAGTGTAAAACCACTTTTATAGTACTTTTTTGACATTCTATGAAAATGACCCCACAGGCCGTCTTTTAGATACAAACTACATTATTTATTTGCCAGATCCCAAATATCATGACCTCATTATTTCATGACAACTCTCTGTAAAAAAAGAGACAACCCAAGTGGATCTCTATCAACTTCCATCTGCACCCTGGTTAGTTAATGGTTATCATACAATTTAGTCATCATTCATTGATTTTCCTTCAGCTAGTCCCTGATTTATCAAGAGTCGCCATAGTGGAATGAAGTACCAACCACTCTGGTATGTATCATCTATCATTTACCTTCAAGCTGCAACCCAGTACTGGGAAACACTCTCTCATTCACACACACTCATACACTACGGCCAATTTAGTTACCCAATTCACCTATACTGTATGTAAAAATACCAGAGCACAAGGAGAAAACCCACGCAAACACGAGGAGAAAATGCAAACTCCACACAAAAATGTCCCAGCTAGGACTCGAACGAGCAAAAGTGCTAGCCACTGAGCCATCATGGCACCCCCACAATCAAGTCAACAAGAAGGTCCCCGGATTTCTGAAAACACATTTATGTAACAAAAGATTACATTTCAAATTAATTGTGTACTTTTTTCAACTTTCTATTAGCAGGAGAATAAAAGAATCTGCAGGACTGCCACAAAATGGAAACCGATTTTAGACAGATTTTCTGCAGTCTAGTGTTGTGCCTGCATCACGGTTTCAAGGTATCACCAGTTACAAAATAACAAAGCTAATGAAAATGTCCTGTGAGGTTCTACTGCAACTTCACAGCACAATCAAAAGCCTCTACTGGCAACTTGACAGACCTCTGTCTGCTGGTTTAATTTACTGGCAGAGTAAGAGTAATTCTTTACTTGCTTAAAATGGGAGCAAATTTCATTAATTTGCAACACCTAAAGGGATAGTTCAACCAAAAATGAAAATGGAAAATAGCTGATTTATGAGTTTCTTAGATCAGTTGAACACAAAATAATATATATATATATATATATATATATATATATATATATATATATAGAGAGAGAGAGAGAGAGAGAGAGAGAGAGAGAGAGAGAGAGAGAGAGAGAGAGAGAGAGGAGAGAGAGAGAGAGAGAGAGAGAGAGAGAGAGTTCAGATGCAAAAGCCGCTAAACGCCACTTCCGCCAAAAATTAGTTAATGACATTGAGTGAATGCTTTAGGCACGTACTACACCATCAACAAATAGATTTGCTTCAAATCATCTAAATCAAAGCGTCAGCCTATTCAGAAATAGCACTTGGCACTTGCTTTTGACAGCAAAAGCCGCTATATCCCGAGAACCAATCAGAAGGCGCAAATAGAATCAAATGTTTTCAATGTAGTAGCGTGCTGAAATGCCGTCTTTTATGAGGAGACTGTTTTAAAATCGATTCCCATTTTAAAAGACAGAGTTTGATGAACTGGATGAGCTGTCATTCATTCATTCTCACCATACTCAAGGTCTTGGTCTCTTTTTCGTCTCCTGTTTATCCTCATAGCCTCCATGTGTGATAAAAGAACAGCATCTTAACTCTGTTTTTTGTGAAATGGAGTTGCCGTTTAATGTATAGTAAATCCGATTCATTCAAAGTAGCGTCGCTGCGCAAACAAACCTTACGAATGAATGCTAAACTTCTGACTGTACATTGTGTTTTCTTTTTCTTATAATGCACAGAGTTTTGAGTTTAGGGACGTTTTCATTTGCCATCCACTGACAGTCGGACAGGCTCATCCAGTTCATCAAACTCTGTCTTTTAAAATCGGAATCAATTTTAAAACAGTCTCCTCATAAAAGACGGCGTTTCAACGCGCTACTACATTGAAAACATTTGATTCTATTTGCGCCTTCTGATTGGTTCTCGGGATATAGCGGCTTTTGCTGTCAAAGGCAAGTGCCAAGTGCTATTTCTGAATAGGCTGACGCTGTGATTTAGATGATTTGAAGCAAATCTATTTGTTTATGGTGTAGTACGTGCCTAAAGCATTCACTCAATGTCATTAACTAATTTAAGAAGTGGCGTTTAGCGGCTTTTGCATCTGAACTCTTCATACATATATATATATATACTTAATGCTTCCGGTGAACTGTCTTTCCGTTATAAAATTGCCATGTTTAAAGTCTGATTCCTTTAAAAAATCAGTGATCTTCACTGTCTGAAAAATAAACAATATAAAATTGGTCTCTGACCAGACAAGAAGCACTGCATTAAATTCCATTGTCCCCCGCCATGTCTTTAAAATAGTTTATTTTACCCCAGTATTATTAATGGAGTTTCTGTGCTTGCCTGCTGATCCTGACGGTACTAGCAGTTATATGGTCTTTCATCTCGTTTTACTCTTGAAAAGCTATATGAATGCTTACGTTTATTTAACTGAATGTATTGTAAATACATTACAACATCGATGCTATAAAAGGAACCGTATGAAATTGAAAGTAGTCACATTAAGCTTTTACCGAAAGTCTATCATTGGCTGAAAAACATTAGCTGTGCATATACCCCATTCAGACAGTTGTGTATACAATGTGCTTTTCAATGAGGTTTTAGTAACTGCCTTTAGTGTCATGTGCACACACACACACCACACATACACACAGTCTCTTCTGGTCCAGAAACACTAAAGCACAGATCTGATCATATGCGCAATTCAGAGTAGACCTACTCAGCCGCCATGCCAAGTACCGCCCATGAACCTGATACATATGGCACACTTTTCTGGAAATACTTTAGCAGTAGTCCTCTGATTGGTTTAAGTATACAGGATTTCCATGTGTCAAGTGTGCTGCAATAGTAATCGGCCTGTCTGGAAACAAGTCTGAGCAGATAAAAAACTGGGAAATTTACTCCAGATACTCACAAATACAACAAAACTTTGCTTTTATAGAACAAAGAAAATGTTCACTCAGTCACCTGTCATCTCAGTCTGAATGATCTTTATGTAGAAATGCATCACCAAATTAATGAATGAATCTCAGAACAATGCCTACATACATGTCCTGCTGATTTCCTATATGTTTTGCTGACAGATCATTTAGAATATTGATGCATCAATGTTGTAAACTTTTAAAGATATTCCTGAATGAATGATGCGCAGTTGCTTCTGAGAACAAATACACACCCACATGGCATGGCACAAAATGAAATGCGATTAGTTAGTTAACATGTCAGTCATATATGATAGTGGGCGGTCCTTGACCATTCAAAGCGGCAAAAGGTCCATGGGACTAGAGCAGATCCATTTGACCCAGAAAAAAACATATAAGAGCCATTTGAATTCTTCACAAATAGCTGGATTTAAAAGCTCTATGTAGAAGATTATGAGGTGACTGCCAGTGGACATATAGTTGCAAAATTGCAAGTGTCGAATAGTGTAAACTGTCATAAAAGTAGTTGTAAGGAGTAATGCAAACCAAAGTTAACATTTCTTTCAATCCATGCCACCCACAACACAACAACATTTTTCCTCCCACTGAGCTATTTTATAAAATATATACCTTTATTACTAAGATTCCAATTGAAATTCTGGTCAGGCATTATTTTCTCAGAAGCCTTGTGCAATGAATAATTTCCAGCCCCAAGACAGCAGCACTCAACATTGCAAGGCAGGACTTGTAAGTGAGGATGGTTAGTGATGTGTGTCAGGCTAAATCCAGCAAAATCCTTCCTTTATTGACTAAAAGCATTTCATTAGGGTAAATAAAAGAGAAGCCAAGTCCTCCCAATGTGAGAGCTTTTTCTTTCCATGGCTGCATACAATTAAAATCTATATTTCACATAGAAAACGTATTGAACAAAAATCATTTTTATATGAAAAAAGCATACCAATTTGGTATGAACAGAGGCAAAATACATAAAGCTGAACATATTTATTTTGTCTCTTTGTTTTATCTTATAAAGAGTGAAACACTTAGCATGTCAATGTGTGAGGTGTTTTATATGTACGACGCAATTAAAAACAAATTGGCTCCAAGTTGTCATGTGTCTGTAAACTGTCTGAACTAAAAACTTTTTTCTTTTTAATGACAACAATCAATAAGCATGCTACTTCTCTGTGGTCAGTGTAATTGTTTATCTGAAATTGGCAGAGATTTATTTATTGACATGAAAAAAGCAACAAGAGTTGTGCTATGTTTGGTATATAGAAATAATTTATTTGATTTACAACAGGCCTCTGTCAGGGCCTTTGCTAGTTACTAGTAAGTGATATGACACTTTTACTGTCTTTCATAATCTAGTCAAATCCTTATGAGTAAAATATAATTTTACATTGTTGTCACAGAAACACTAGCATTAAGAGACCACCCGAAATCTGATTCTGATGCATTGCTCATCACCATTCACCATCACTTCATACTCTGTGGTCTCAAGGTTAAAATAATGAGTCCTGCCTGACTCATCTTTGTCTCTCATCCCTCTAGTCTGGAAACCTTTGTAAGACCTGCAAAGACAAAAAGAGTCTTGAACTGCACATCACTCAGATACTCTGCATCTAAATTACCAAACACTGTTACTCACGTGTGTTATATTCTTCTATGTGGTGAGAGCATTATTTTCTTTAGCCTTCTGTTGTATATCCTGTGTACACCGTTTGCCCTTTGGGTCAAAAATGACTCACCTTTATTAAACCTCTGAAATAAAGCATCTACATTTAATTTCATTCATTTTTTTTTGGCTTAGTCCCTTTATTAATCAGAGTTCGCCACAGCGGGATGAACCGCCAACTTATCCAGCATATGTTTTATGCAGCGGATGCCCTTTCAGTTGCAACCCATCACTGGGAAACACCCATAGACTCTCATTTACACACATACACTACGGACAATTTAGCTTTCCCAATTTACCTATAGCACATGTCTTTGGACTTGTGGAGGAAACCGGAGCACTCGAAGGAAACCCACGCGAGAACCGGGAGAACATGCAAACTCCACACTGAAATGCCAACTGACCCAGCCAAGGCTCGAACCAGCGACCTTCTTGCTGTGAGGTGACAGCGCTACCCACTGCGCCGCCCACATTTAATTTCAGTCTTCAAATCTTTTTTGCATGAAGAAACAACCTTATCTTGATCACAAACTCTGAATGTGCATTATTTTAACAACCTTTAACCTTAAACATTTTTGACTAAAATAAAGGGTATATTTTCTAATTCTAAAGGTGCCTGCATAAGTGTAAAAATGTTTTTATCAAGACAGTATTTATAAAAGTTAAAGCAGCAAATTATTATTGTGTGCGTGCATTTGTGTGCTAGTAGTTTTGTTGTAGGCAGCAGGGTGGTGCAGTGGGTAGCACAAACGCCTCACAGCAAGAAGGTTGCTGGTTCGAGCCTCGGCTGGGTCAGTTGGCATTTCTGTGTGGAGTTTACATGTTCTCCCCGTGTTTGCGTGGGTTTCCTCCGGGTGCTCCGGTTTCCTCCACAGTCCAAAGACATGTGCTATAGGTGAATTGGGAAGGCTAAATTGTCCGTAGTGTATGTATGCGAATGAGTGTGCATGGATGCTTCTCAGTGATGGGTTGCAGCTGGAAGGGCATCCGCTACATAAAACATATGCTGGATAAGTTGGTGGTTCATTCCGCTGTGGCGACCCTGGATTAATAAAGGGACTAAGCCGAAAAGAAAATGAATGAATGAATGCATAGTTTTGTTGTGTAAAAATGGACAAAATTTACGGTGAAAGACAAACGTTGTACCCTAAATGTGTACAACCTTTATGAAAATATGAAAATAGAAAATTCATTTAATTTTAGAAAAAGTTACCAAATTTCAAGATACATTAAAATGATTATTTTTTTCTGTAAAAAGGGGTGCCTGGGTCATTTTTGACCCATAAGTCAACAAGAGGGTTAAGTATTAATAGACCACATAGTGTGCATTTGAATGCCCTATTGTTTATTTTTAGAAATACTTTACATACATGTTTGATTGCTCATTAACACAAACCTGATGTAGCACACTTGGATGGCCTCTATTTAACACCAGATGTCATTGTAATTATTGACAGCGGTTGTAAAGTTTGCATTTTTAATTTGACATTATCTTATGCTTCTGAATAAATTATTCCAAAAGAATGTTAGGTTTAGCAAACTAACATGGATGCCTCACATGAACTGCATTAAAAAAAAAAAAAAAAAAAAAAAAAAATATATATATATATATATATATATATATATATATATATATATATATATATATATATATATATATATATATATATATATATATATATATATATATATTCTTCTTTTAAGTTATGCTGCCAGAGTGCTCTTAAGTCATTTCATGCACTTTATTGTGTGGCTAGTGTTGGACAAAATCAATGGAAAGGCACATTGTGGGGGAATGAAGATGCCTGTGATTGCTGTGAATGGAAAGAAGCCCACAAATTGGTTTAATGTTAAAACACAGAGACCTTCCCTGCAGCTCACTGAAGAATTTCAAAAGGAACTTCTAAATGAAAGGACATTTGCGCTGCATTAAGCTCCAATAATTCACAATAATGAGGCTGTTTAGCTTCTTTCTGTTTAGCTTCTTTTCATGCCACCTGGTACAGTGGTAAAAGATGGACAGCACAGAGGCCAGTGTATCTGTGAATGGAATTATTAGATGACCATGAATAACAAAAGACAACTTTTAATTAATTTTAAATATTTCTGTTTATGGTTAAATGAATTAATACTGCAGTCAACTGATCTGGGGTGCATTTTTGAAAGCCATTGTAAGCCATCTAAGGTTGCATTTTCTGTCTTTACAAGCATAGCAAACACATCTACAGCTGTAATTAGAAGCATAGTTCCTGGTTGTGTTCTATTCTGAGTTATCCCCTATGCTTTATTCCTTCTGAATGTTCCAACTTCCACTTTGAATGATAAATAAAAAACACAACTTAAAGTCATCTTTCTTGTGTGCAATTTGCTTTCAAAGTAATGTATCTACAGTGCATTTTAAGCTATCTTCAGATTGGCAATTGTGCTGCATTTGTACTGTATTTCAGAATAATGTGTGTCATTTTTAATGCAACTGTGACTTATGACAAAATCTGTAGGTGACCTATGATTGGCATTTTTTGAATCGAAATGTAATAATATGCAACAATAAATGAAAGTAGTTTTTACATGACTATTTGACCACATATCTTATTCATATATTAGATTAGACTATCATGGTGCACGGTGATATACCACAGCCACATCACCCTGCTGCCCAAGACCAGTTACTCACTGAAGCTAAGCAGGAAAAAAAAAAAAAAAAAAAAAAAATATATATATATATATATATATATATATATATATTTATATTAATTTTATATTAATTATATATATATATATATATATATTATATATATATATATATATATATATATATATATATATATATATTTTTTTTTTTTTTTTTTTTTTCATTATTATTATTTTTATTATTTTATTATTGTTTAAATATTATTTCAATATTTTTATTATATTATTTTATTATTATTTTATTATGAGAGAAATGTATTTTGCGAATGGCTTCCTGTGTTATCCATTCCTGAGTCACAGTGAGCACTACTACCCCACACAGCAAAATACACTCGGACCAGTTCTGGCTAGAACAGCCGGAGATTTACCACTTGGCCCACTTCCATCTGGCACACTCATGTCAGATCTGTGTGTACTCACTGCCTAATTCCAACAAGTGGGCTAGACCTGACAGCTGATGGCTTGCCCACACTACCGAAGTTGAGCCGGAATCAGGCCATCAATAAAATGTGCAGCTACTCCAGACACAAGTCATATTCATTTCTATAGCTTTCATACTACTAATTGGTATTTAATTTCAAATTTATATCTCTGTAAACATATTATGAATGCTATTCACCTTATTCTCTGCATACGAGCGGGCGCAGCCATTTGAATCATTTTGGCCCGAGACTTCCGGTCTCGTACACTTCATTCATTTTTAGACGTTAAAAACAGCTCGTTCTGCTGCTTGATGTTGCAAACTGAGGTTTTCGTTTTATATTATACTATTTTGTCTGTATAATCATGCAAACAATTGTTTGTAGAGCGAGTAGTTTGACCGTTTTCAGCCGTTTATTATTCCTAGTCCCATAGGCAACTGAATCGGAAGTTCTAAAACAATCGCAAAAACGAGCGCACTTCCGCATTGAAGAATAAGGTCAATATCAAAGAAACTTTACATTCAATCTTAAACTTCCATTTACTTTAACATTAATTGTAAAATTAAACAACAAAAATTTACTGAACGCAGTGGGTAGCGTTCTCGCCTCACAGCAAAAAAGGCGCTGGTTCAAGCCTCGGCTGGGTCAGTTGGCATTTCTGTGTGGAGTTTGCAGGTTCTTCTTGCATTTGCATGGGTTTCCTGTGGGTGCTCCGGTTTCCCCCACAGTCCAAAGACATGCGGTACAGGTGAATTGGGTAGGCTAAACTGGCCATAGTGTATGTGTGTGAATGAGTAGGTGAGTGTGAATGAGTAGGTGTTTCCCAGTAATGGGTTGCAGCTGGAAGGGCATCTGCTGCGTAAAACATCTGCTTGATAAGTTGGCAGTTCATTCTGCTGTGGCGACCCCTGATTAATAAAGGGACTAAGCCAAAAAAGAAAATGAATAAATGAATGAATAACAAAAAGCAATAATGTAAGAAAAACAATTCTTTGCAAAACTCAGAGTAATCATGAATTCATTTTGGAGTTCAGCATAAAAATACCACAATTTCAACTAAAAAACTGAAAAGAATATTTATTAGTTTAGTTTAATCTTTTTTTTAAACCTTGTGTTTTATGAACATGCTAAAACCCACTGAAAGATCATCTATGACATCTGCAGAGCTTGAAGGACTCAAAGTGTTTGTTAACCACATTAGCAAAATTAATAATAGATGCTGCCCACACAAGGTGGCATTGCAAGCGATATGAGAGACGATGGAATGTGTTGACCGTCCTATCCGTCAGGATTTTACGGCCATTTTTAGTGTTGCGGTTTACATCCCCTATGCACAAATGCTAAGGATTCAACACCTCACTTAGACAGGCAGTCATCCTGTGTCCAGATGAAAGAAATCATCTGTCTCTTCTTTAAATGACTACCGCCCCACACTATCTCCAATCCTAATGAAAGGCTTTGAAAGGTTAGTCATGCACAATATCAAGACCAGCCTACCCAAAACACTTGATTTGCTCCAGTTTGCATACCATAAAAACCGCTTTATGGATGATGCAATTTCCTCCACCTGGCTCTTACCCACGTAGAAGACTCTTTTGTTAGAATGCTGTTCATTGGCTTTAGCTCAGCATTGAAAAGAATAATCCCACAACAGCTCATCAATAAACTAAGCCATCTGGGCCTTAACACTTCACTCTGCAATTGGATCCCAGACTTTCTAACTGGAAGACCTCAGTGACTCTGTGTCTGCCAACACTGGGAGCAATACCACACTGAGCACAGGTGACCCACAGGGTTGTGTGCTCAGCCTGCTGCTCCTCATGCTGCTAACCGATGACTGCACTGTCATGTTCAGCTCTGACCATGTTCAGCTCTGACCACACAGAGTCAGCAGCACTCAATTTCTGTGGGTGCACATCACAAAGGGGCTCACCTAAAACGCCCACACTTTCTCCACCAGCTGAAAAGGTCAAGTCTCCCTCCACCCATCCTCACCAACTTCTACAGGGGAACCACTGAGAGTGCTAACCAGCTGCATCACTGTCTGCTATGGGAACTGCAGTGTTTCTGACCTCAAGACCCTCCGGTGGACAGTGAAGACAGCTGAAAAGATCATCAGTGACCCTCTGCCCTCCATTGAAGATATTTTTCTTTAACTGTGCTCCAGCACAGCTACCAGTATTGTGAAAGACTCCATCCATTCCTTGCACAGTCTTTTACCAGGCTACTCAACAGTTTCTTTCCACAAGCTATTAGGGACCTCAGCTCCAACCATCTTATCAACCTCTGAAATAGTATCCACAATCCCCAGCTCCCAAAACCAGAACCCCCTCTTCTCTCCTCCCAACCACACCACATGAAGAAATAAAATAACAAAACATTATGCAAGTGCAATCAAAACATGTTCAATTCATCTTTATTTTTATAGCACTTTTACAATGTAGATTGTGTCAAAGCAGCTTAACATAGAAGTTCTAGAAAATTTTAACTGTGTCAGTCCGGTTTTCATAGTTGAAGTTCAGTTTAGTTTAGTTGATTGTGGTTTAATGTTCACTGCTGAATGTTCAAATACTAAAGAGAAAATACATTGATGCGCAGCTCCACAAGTCCTAAATCAAGCAAGCCAGTGTTGACAGTGGTGAGGAACAAACTTCACCAATTGACGAAAGTGAAGGAAAAAAAAACTAGAGAGAAACCAGGCATAGTTGGGTATGACAATTTCTCCTCTGGCCAAACTTCTTGTACAGAGCTGCAGTCTAGGCATTGGAGGCTGGAGAACACTGGACATCCATTGTAGAGAAGTTGCTGGTGGTTGTAGGTCACTGGCGGGTGTTCTTTCAGGAATCAGTCTCATGCTTTTCATTCCTCCATGACCACCACAGCATCTGTTCAGGATATGGCCTGGTCCAGGATTATGGAGACCTCAGGATAAGGAAAAACAGACTAGCATAAGCGTAGATGCCATTCAAATTCTAATGTCTTTTGGGAAGTGTTCCCAGCTCCCAAGCCTTTATTAATGCAGCCTAACAATCCTTTAGAGTATTTGGATTTCAAAAGCATTTGTGTTTTATGTGTATGCTAACACAAAGAGATGTGTCTCTAATCTAGTTTTAAACTGACAGAGTGTGTCTGCCTCCCAAACTGTGCTAGGAAGGCCGTTCTAGAGTTTAGGTGCCAAATAAGAGAAAGATCTACCGCCTATAGTTGATTTTGATATTCTGGGAATTGACCAGAATTAATTGTGTGTAGTGGATGTGAGGGGCTGTAATACATCAGGAGCACCCTCAAATCCTGTGGAGATAAGCCGTTCAGGGCTTTGTAGGTAGTCAATAAAATTTTAACATTTATACAATATTTAATAGGGAGCCAATGCAATGATGAAAGAACTGGAGTAATATGATCATATTTCTTTGTTCTAGAAAGCACTCTAGCAGCTGCATTTTGATCCAACTGAAGTTTGGTAAATAGACCTACAGGACAACCACCTAGTAACACATTAAATAGTCTAAACGAGAGGTCATGAAAACATTAACAAGCTTTTTTTCATTAGACATTGATAGCATATGTCCAAGTTTGGAAACATTTTTTAAGATGAAAATTATTTTTTACAGATGCTTGAAATCTGGCCTTTAAATGACAGGTTGCTATCAAAAATCACCCCCAAAATTCTTGACTGCAGATGAGGACTGAACTGAGAATCCATCAAGGGTTAGACAGTGTTAGACAGGTTTTTGCGTGTGAGATTTTTGGGTACAATAGGTAAAACCTAGTAATAAGACTTAGAAATAAGACGGTTTTAGTCATCCAATTTTTATATCAGCTATACAATCTGTTAATTTTGTGAATTCGTACAAATTATCAGGTTGAGAGGAGATATAAAGTTGTGTGTCATCGGCATAACAGTGGAAACTAACTCCATGATATTTAATGATATGGCCTAGCAGTAGCATATATAGTGTGAAAAGGGACCAAGAACTGAGCCTTGTGGTACCCCACAGTGTACTTTTGATTGGTATGATGCTTCTTCATTATTAGATAAAAATTGATAATGTTCAGATAAATAAGCCCTGAACCAGGCCAATGCAGTTCCCGTATTACCAACATAATTTTCAAGTCTATCAAGGAGAATATTGTGATTGATTGTATCAAATGCAGCACTGAGGTCCAATAATGCTAAAACAGAAATGCAACTATGATTGGATGACAGAAGGAGGTCATTTGTAACTCTTAGGAGTGCTGTTTCTGTGCTATAAAATGCTCTAAATCCAGATGGGAATTTTTCACAAATTTTGTTTTCTGTAGGAAGAAACATAGTTGAGCAGATATGACTTTTTCTAGTATGTTTGATAGGCAGTTTTGAAATGGGTCTATAATTTACTAATTATTTGGGATCAAGCTGTGGATTTTAATACGAGGCTTAATGACAGGTAGTTTAAATGTTTGAGGCACATATCCTAAATATTTGCATTTCTGAAGTATGCCTCTCACAAGTGAGTAGATTTGACAAACCACCTGTAGAAACACTCTTTTCTCTATATGCAGCAGACATTTAAACTCCACCTTGCAAGGACTAAATAAGGAAAACACTGTATACCTGCGAATGTACTACAAATCATGTTGCACTACTTGTTTTCTTCAACCTTAAATCTTTTTTGCACAATAACGTGCACAATATTGTATAATAACTATACACATCATGTAAAAATACTTGCATAGTTTGTCTTATGTTATGGGCATATGTTGAGTGTTTATTTTTAGTATATGTATATTAAGCATAGATAGATTACCATTCTGATTTGTTAGTTATGTATAGGTTTAAAATAGCTCTTACCTCCAGTGTTGTGTTCACATTTATGATTGTTTGTTTTTGTAGCACTGTGGTCCTGTGAGACACGACAAAACACTTGAACTGACTTAAAAAGTCAAGTCCCCAAAAAGATCCTCACACAATCCTTGGTCTGTTTAGGTCAGGGATGCCAAAACCCGGTCCTGGAGTGTTCTACAAAGTTTAGTTTCAACCAATAATAAAACAAACCTGGGCTAGCTAATCAAACTCTTAATAGGCTTTCTAGAAACATCCATGCTGTTGTTTTGAGAGTGCCCTGTGCCATCCAAGACAGAGTTTGGGCTCCCCTTGTCTGGGTGTTGCAGAACATAATGCAGCCCCATGTTAATTGCATCATCCACAGACCAGTTTGCTCTGTATACAAAATGAAGAGAATCCAGTGAAGATCCAGTGATGTCCTTTAGGTGGGCCAGCACAAGTTTTCAAAAGATTTAATGACCATATTTGTTAGAGCCACAGGCCTATAGTCATTTACTAATGTAATTTTGAGTTTATTTGAGATGGGGATGATGATGGAGCATTTAAAGCATGAAGGAGGAAGACCTGGCACATATAATCTTCACTGATCTTAAGTGCAGTTGTTGGGGAGCGGGTAGTTGGAGGAGGTGTTAATGGTGGTGTGGACAACGGTTCAGAGTGGGTGTGAGGTGTTCTCAAACCTGAAAAAAACTCATTCAAATTGTCTGCCAGTTATTGATTGTCTGCAGTATTGGGGGATGGTGGCTTGTAGTTTGTAATTTTTTAGACCTATTCACCCTGATGCTGAGTCACTGGAAGAGAACTTAATACTTTTCAGAATAGTTCCTTTTTGCTACACTGATCTCCTTTTCCAGTGTGTATTTGACCTGCTTATACAAGACACTGTCCCCATTTCTGTAAGCATCTTCTTAGGGCTTACTGGGTTGTCTGAGTTTTACAGTGAACCATGGTTTGTCTTTATTGTAATTTAATTGAGGCCTGGTAAGAATGCACATGTCTTCACAGTAACTGATAGATGATGTTACAGTGTCTGTGAGCTCATCCAGCTCATTTGCAGAATTCCATGCGCACTTGCAAAGGTATGCAAACACTGACAAGAATGAATGAGCAGAACTCATGGCGAATTTAAAGGCTAACAGTTTATGAAGGGTGCTTGTTGATTGAAACAGCACATGTTATCTAACACTGTTACATATGTACACCTTTCATTGATATAAAAACATGTTCCGCCAATACGCAATTATACAGCCGATGAAGTGCGCTGTCCATTATGGTGTCTATCAAGTCAGATTTTTGTGAAACATAGCGACAGAACACGAGAAATCCTTGTTTATCTGACAGAGCAGGAGTTCATCCATTTTGTTGGTTAGAGAGCGAAGATTCACTAGATGGATGCTAGGCAATGGTTTTAAAGGTTAAAACCCTAACATGTATTCCAATTTTGGTTCTTGCCACACATTTAAAAAAAGTTGGAACAGTAAAGCATTTACCACTTTGTAATGTTGCCATTCCTTTTCACAACACTTAAAAGACATTTAGGAACTGAAGACACCAAGTGATGAAGTGTTTTAGGTGTAATGTTATCTTATTATACCTGCAAACAAGTCTTAAGGTGGGCAACAGCACAGGGTCTTTGTTGTCTCATTTTGCACTTCAAAATGCGCCACACATTCTTTATTTCAGACAGTTCGGGACTGCTGGCAGGCCAGTCAAGTACCTGTATCTTCTTCCAGGAGTTTGTAATGTGTGCAGAATGTAGTTTTGTATTGTCTTGTTGAAATATGTGTCCCTGGAAAAGAAGGCGGCATATTTTGGGGACTCACTGGCATATTGCAGAATCAAAACCAGTCCAATACTGAATCTGAAATCTTGGTCAGGCACCATATTGTCTGGTTTCAGTCATTTAGAACTGCCTTAAGGAGTTAAAATATAGGGGAACCCATCACAGTACAACAGAGAGCCAACTGATTTGATTATTTTTGCTGATACTTCTTCAGCAGAGGAACCCTCTACCAAAAAATGTGATCGACCAACAATGGTGCTGTTCAACACATGAATGAAAGACAATCACTGTAAGTGTTGCCATTAAGGCAGATGTATCTTTGAATAATATTCTGTCCTCTGCCTGCGTTGTAGTTGCATGCTTGCATATACAGATAGCTAAACACTTGTAAATAGACGATCAGCCAACTTCAGTGACCAATCAGATGAAGATTGAAAAATCCCTTCCTTTACTTGAGTGCCGTCATGCAGTGTTTGTAATTTCCATTACATTTTTTTGTAAAACTGTAAAATAAATGCAAAGATGCTTATTTAAAATTAACAAAATACAATAATCTGTTTACAATGTGTGCATTAACGAATTACTGTAGACACAAGAATCGTTTGCATGTGCACACAATGAATGTGAAACAATAATATTCTTAGGACATAAGTCTTAAAGGGATAATTCACAGTGTATTTTTAAGGCTTGGTTCTGTTTATAAGATGCAAAGCAATGTGTGCTCATGCTTTACTTGTAGAAAATTATGTAATTTTTTCATAAGTCTTACTTTGATTATATACTGCTACTCAGCTATTATGAAAATGACAAATCACAAATCACATTTCCTAGTTCCTCTGAAAGGCCCGCCCTCAAGAGGCTCTGATTGGTCAGCTAACATAATGTGCTGTGATTTGTGGATCGGCTCCGCATCACCACATCATGCCCCTACAAGCATGCGCGTTAGCACTGTGTTAACAGACAAGCTGTTAGCAGCATTAGCTGCCTGAATCAGACAGAAAATAAAGAGCACACGCCTGAGCATACCTCACGCTCACACCTCATGCTCTCTTAAATGAAATCTGACAAGTGTCTTTCACATATATTTATAATAAGCGTGTGTAAGTAATATAAAACGTTTACATATCTTTTGCGAGTTTGTTATTTCATATGTATAACGCATGGAAAACATCTGCATAGAGAGACAATGCACATGCTGCTAAAGATTATGGATGTTTACATTGGTTTGACTGATAAATATAAATTTGTAGCTAAATTGTTAGCTGTGCTAAACAGCATTTCCCATTGTTTACATCCTTGTTTACGTCCTTGCTGCAACATAACATTAACGCTAGAAACTGTGCATGTAATTGATCAATTTTAACAAACACTCACAGGTTGTGGCTTACAATCCACAGCTTCGTCGGGAGGAGTTTTAACCGAATCCAGCAATGAAATGAGAGAGATTCTGGAAGCTCTGCTTTGTCAAATGCTAGCTGTATATTTATTATAATTCTCTGAAACATAATTAAAATTTAATTGTAAGCACTTACAAATACAGGAACAGAAGAAGCTCTGTGGAAATAGCAGCATTTGGATGGCATTTTAGCTTTCTCTGCTATAACATTAAAGCACATCTGGCCATGCCTCGTTGCTGCGCAGGTGAATGCACGTAACCTGAAGCATTTATGATCTCATTAACCAGGATGTATATTTTGTAGTGTCCAAATTTGTTCGCTGTAGGCTTTGCTAAGCTAACTCTGTAAAATTCAATGTCTCCCGTTACATTGAACTTCGAGTGTCTTACATTCAGAGATGTTATTTATGTTCACACAGCTATATTACACATCAACTAAAAAGTTTAAAATATGATATCGTAGTGGAACACCCCTTTAACAAAATACTAACACAAAGTACATAAAATACAAATGCAAACCATAACCTACAAGCAAAGCTTCATAGGGGATTCACACAACAGTTTTGTAGTAAAGAACACGTGATATCAAACCATATCACTTAAAAACTTACTGCAACCGTAAATATTTGCTTTTTGCATTACCCGGCGAGGGAAACTCAAGACTTCGAGCAAAAGCACAAGTAACACAAACAAATGTTGTCTCTGTCAGATCTCTGTTTGATCTAGTGCAGATTGATCTTAAGCAGTTAAAGATAGGCCAAATATCTGCTTTTGTGGTTTCTCAGGTGCAATTTTAAAATCTAGTAATGAGTACTAGAATTAAAATGTGACAGTTGTCAACTCATTTTGTGTGCTCTGAACTGCCTCTGTGTGTATGTGTGAGTGTGTCTGTGCATTTGTTTGTTAAAGTAGTTAGTTTCATGCATCATGATGTAGCTTAATAAATCTTTGTTTCATTTTGTAAGAACTGTGTTGGTGTTTATGTGCTTCAAAGTCATTGCCTCGAGCTGTAGATTTTGTTACCTAGCTAAAATTGACCTAATACTGTTGTTATGTTATCATTATTGGCCACGGAAATAATATAAAAGAGATTGGTAATATGCAATGTCTTCTATTTGCTGGACAAATGTTTGATTAAGTGTAAAGCTTTTATTTTGATTCTGACTCTAGTGAGTTAAATCAAGTGATTAGAATCTTCAAGATTCGATTCTTCGAAATGAGCTAATAAATCCCTGATTGATTTAGTGGATCCCCTATGATACTGTGCTCCAAAATATCTATGTACTCTTCAGCATTAATGGTGCCATCACAGAAGTGCTAGTTACAGTAGGTGAGAGTTCAATGTGACCACTGTCGCCGCGGCTTATACCGCCGCCGCTTTAAATGGGCAATTACGTGTTTTTAATGTAAGGCTGCAGTTTGTGAATATGCCACCAGGGGGCACAAAGGGACGGGATGCGAATGGACAGAAATAGCTTATACAGCAGCTGTAAACATGCTACTGTTCTTGTAAATAAAGATTAAATGATAAAACAAAGCATTATAATTCCTTCATTAAAATTTCTTAACACTCTTTATTATCATTGTAAACTTGTTAAGTGAGGATTCATTTTGGAAAGTAGTAAACTTTTTAAAAAATAAAGACAACTAAAATTAAAGCACAAACATTCAGTACAAAATGAGTAGGCCTAAATAAATAAAGCAGTCTTTTAGCCTAAATATAGAGAGATGTTCACTGTTTACTATTTTAATAGGTCTAAGACAGTCATTAAACAAGCTTTTTCATTTATGTTTTCATTTACGTTATTATTTACATTTTCGTTGTTGATTATATTTTACTATCTCATTTTACGTCTCAATTATTGTACATAATAATAAACGAATAATGAAAAATAAATGAATAATGAAAATAGGCCTGAATAATTATTTATTTTGTAGCGAAACATTGAGAAACAGTCTGGCGCCTGGTCTAAAGAGCTTACGTTGAATGCTGCTTCATCAAAAGCATAAAAATAAATTGACCTACCTCAAGCAGATCACTAAAAGTATAAAAAAAATATTTTTTTGCCGCAGTACATAAATTAAGTCCCGCAAGTTTATTTTTAATAATTTAGTTTCAGTTCAGTTTTTATTTTTTCAAAACGTCAATGTTCTCCTTTAAAGTATAATTGTTTTGTTTTGTTTTTTACTTGTAATGGCTCAGTATCTTTTTCTTATTTTAACTTCAATTTCAGTCACCTTGCGTGTGAAATATAATGCACACATGACCGCGTAAAAAGAAGAAAAAGCTGTAAAAAGTTAGAGCTAATTGCCCTTTAATGCATTTAAAAATATTTGCGGCGAACCAAGAAGAGGTTATAGCCAAAGTTTTTCTGAGTCGTTTAGATTAGGGAATATATTATTTAGCCTAAGTTTTCTCTCGGTATTGCGGCTGTCAGCTGAACGCAGGCCTAAAATAAATCTTAAAAGCAACTAGACAGCGCCCTTTTTTTCGTTTTTTTAGTATAATATATCTACAGAGGCTATAAAAAATGATACAGGTCAAAACGATCCAGTTTTAAAAGGGTTTTTAAAACCATAGAGCAATCTCTGGCAGGGAAGGGAATCACTGACCCTCCACATTCTTACAAACATATTTTATTTATTAAAGTTATTATTTCATTGATTTGAATATAACCATGTATAAAATAATTACTAACCCCTCATTTAACGCAAGCCGGCGCCACGGGTGAGCCTCATGTATTGTCAAAATAATGTGCACAAAAAAAAAAAAAACGCCGATTTTAAGTTTAAGTAATTTTAAGTAATAGGTTTACATACAACTTGCAGAAGAAAAGAGAAAATATATATTTCAAATGTCATGATGCATTTAGCAGGCCTTTTATTGCATCATAGGCGTTTATACACACAAATTAAGCAGTTTAAAGGTTTACCAACATTTGATGTTCCTTTGAAATTACTTTTGGTGCAATAAATAATCCTGAATAATTGAAAGTGTCAAAATATTCTTTAAATGTATTTTATAACTATGAAATTTAATTACTAAACAAAGTGAGTCATTATTAATTTGCCAAGAAGTGCTCCACTTTACCACGGTAAAATAATGTCCCCACCTACGCAATACTAGAACCTGGTCTATATAACCATGGAAATATATGTACACACATTAACACCAAAGTTGTCTATTCGTAGAATAAAGAAAATCTACAACAAGATGCGCTTTTTTTTTGCAGTCTCATGCAGCCTCTGTGAAATAACGCGTCACAGCAATGAAAAGGCAACTTGACGAAAAGAGATCCATAGAAACCTTCAAATGTATGCAGCGTCTGCAATCTTCATTTTTTTTCAGCCACTGACTGAGAATAATGCTGCACTATTTTATGAAACTTAAGGCTTATTATTGTCATTGTCTTTCATTACACGCAGCGCGCGCATATAACCGCTTTTTTTCTAAAATGTTATTTAGCTCGAAATAAAAACAATTCGCAAACATATTTTTTGTTTGTTTTTCTTTCTTAAAATAAAAGATTGGATTGGATTAACCTGTTTTACAGTGTGTAAAAATAATAATTAGGCCTAGGCTGAGATACAGATTTCCCCTTCATTCAAAAAAAAAAAAAAAAAAATGAAAGTCTACCTTTTCTACCATGGAAACAGTTTTCATTTATACTTAGTAAGCTTTACAGACAGAACATTAACTGTCACATATAGCCTAGGCAACAAATAACATTGTCTTTCATTACATGCAGTGCGCATTAACCGCGAGTGAGACCTTCATGTCACAAAATACTTTTTAAACCAATGTTAATTGGTTATTTATTATTTAATGTGAACAACACTTAATAAATATTGAAATTAATTTATTACACCACCTTATTGGAGAAAACTGTATCAATTACAGTGCCTCCGCAAGTTTGAAATATACTTGCGGTAGCCGGATTGAAACCTTTTTACCCACCATTTACCCACATCGCATAAATAGTTAACTACATGCAATAAACAAATCATATTTTCATTTTGAATAATAATTGTAGTTATTATGACACTTCTCTTTAATAGGTTAAAGTAAAGACTGACATGAAAAAGAAATGCTATTCAGGAGCAAGGTGCGCAGACTGACAGGTCAAAACTGCTTCTCTCTCTCTTTCAAGTTCAAAGCAAATTTGAATGCCAAAGGATTTTAGATATGTATATAAAATAGCCGGTAATATATTAACATCGACAAATTAATACATAATTAGCAAATGAGAAATAAATGACAGAAAAGTTGATAAACACAGACATTATCTTTAAAAGTTATAATTGCAAGACTAAAACGATTAGATTTTTTAAATAAGGCAAATGCGTTGATTACTACTAATAGTGTATATATTTTGCAGCCTACGTTTTCTCTCGGTATTGCGGCTGTGCGTGCGCTGTCAGCTGATAACAGGCCTAAAATAAATCTAAAAAGCAAGACTGCGCGCTGATACTTGTTCTTTTTTTCGGATATAGAACAATTTCAACCCCGAGGAGATACCGACAGCTTGATTTGGAGTTTAATGATTAACATAACTGTCTTTTTTTCATTTTCATACAATATGTGTGGGTTTTGACAGTGTTTAATAAGGCTATAAAGTTTAGCCTATCAAATGAAATGCATGGTGAAATATGAAATATATGTCTCTTTTGTTTAATATTTAATTTATTAATCTATATCTTTAATATTTTAAAAAATTAACCCGCTTTGGCCCTGAGGAAATTTTAATAATTTAGTTTCAGTTCAGTTTTTTTTTCAAAACATCAATGTTCTACTTTAAAGTAGCCTATAATTGTTGTTTTTTTTTTTTTTTTTTTTTTTTGTTTTTTATGTGTAATGGGTCAGTATCTTTTGTATTTTAATTTCAATTTCAGTCACCTTGCTTGTGAAATATAATGCGCGCATAACCGCGTAAAAAGAAGAAAAAGCTGTCAAAAGTTAGAGGTAATTCATCAAAATTAGATATATTAAAATACAGCATGTATGTTAATACAGGCAGAGTATCAACAAACTCAGGGTAAGACTAAAATATGCGCTTGCCTTTTCATGCATTTAAAAAGATTTGCGGCGAACCAAGAAGAGGTTTTAATAACCGCTGATTAACAAATGTTATATGTCAATCATCATGTGTGCATTTGTTGCCTCACATATTTTTAATCTTTCTACAAAAAGTGAAAATCTACGGAGACCCGGAAGGGACGTCTTGGTGGAGAAAAAAAACTGAGTGGGAGTAAAAAAATGGGTGGGAGAAAAAAAAAACAGTGATAGGAAAATATATTTTTAAGTTTTTGCGTTCCCTCGCAAAAATATTTTTCTACAAACACTTCATGTTCACTTCATGCATGTCAACTCTCCCGTTTTTGCCTGTATTTTCCCGTATTCTACAGTTCTATCCTGCTATCATCATATCATTCAGTATTTTCCCATATTTCTCATGTATTTTTAATCTTGAATTCATGCTGAAATGAATATAAAAATGTCTGCATTCACTTTCTTTCCATTAAAGCTGTGCGTCGATCATCACCCTTCATATGCAACCTCTGAATCAGCGAATGTATGAGCCAATGACTGGTATAAGCGCTGACTGACAGAGGCGCTCCGTATGATAAACTGATCCCAGATCAGCTTCTGTAAACGCCATTTAAAGAGGAGCGAAAGTGCAGGGAATTTTGGGATATTCGGGTGTATGTTTAAACAAGACAAATACTCTTAATAATATGTAAACAAGTCTGTCCTGTGTGTTTTATTTTAAATGACAAAATAATGACAATGACAAACTAATGCTCAAACAATACTTTCATTATAGATCTGTGCATTCTTACAGTACAGTGACACCACTGTTATCAAATAAAAAACGAGATTAATTTGCTGCTCTTCACTTGTTTGATAACAGAGGTGTCACTTTAAATGGCGTGTACAGAAGCTGATCTGGGATCAGTTTATCATACGGAGCGCCTCTGTCAGTCAGCGCTTATACCAATGGCTCATACATGCATTCGCTGATTCAGAGGTTGCATATGGAGGGTGATGATCGACTCACGGCTTTAATGCAAAGAAAGTGAATGCAGACATTTATATATTCATTTCAGCATGCATTCAAGATTAAAAATACATGAGAAATATGGAAAAAATACTGAATGATATGATGATGGGAGGGTTGACATGCATAGTGAACAGGAAGTGTTTGTAGAAAAACATTTTTGCGAGGGAACGCAAAAACTTTTAAAAATATAAAACTTTTTTTTTCTCCCACTCAGTTTTTTTTTCCACCATCACGTTCCTTCCGGGTCTCCGTAAAACTCAGCATCAACATACAAATACACTGACTAATATGCAAGCATGTCCGTCCTCACCTGTTTTATTTCAAAGCCAAATAAATGTTAATGCACCGGTCAGGTTATTAAAAAAATAGGCTGGATATATACACAATAATAATCTTTACTTTTACCGGTGCAAGATTTTTACAGGCGCATGAGCATAAACTAAGACACATACACATGCACACCTATTTTAATTTATATTTAAAAAAGGATTATTTTTTGTTGACATTTATAGCCTACAATAGTAGTTCTACAGTAGTATTACCATTGCCCCAATAGCAACTTGGTTGACAATAATCAAATAAATATCTCCAACAGTCGTGTCTGTATACTGCCATACTGCAGACATCCCCCTTCCCCCAACTCTAACCAAATGTTTGGCCATTAACCATGCAGCCTTTCTGAGGTGTTCTTTGTCTGCCTGATTCCCACTGAACTGGGCGGGTTGTGACGTTTGATTTGGGGGACGTTCTGGGGGCCAGGTTTGCGTGATGCGCTGCGAGCTAGCCCAACAGTGAAACCGCGACATGATTTCAGCCTCACTGCTCAAAGCCCCGGGCGATCGGCACGGCCCGGTCTGAAAAAAGCCCTGGCTCCAACTGTCCCGACAGTGGAAATGCCAACGCAATCTCACTGCAATTCGTAACATTTTGATTTAGTGGCTAATTCTTATGAATTCGTACGATCTTATTCGTACATATTACTATGAATTCGTACGAATTAGCCACTAAACTGACAAAACGTAAAATACGTATACCTTTTATCAAGCATGAGTGCAGGTCATCGGGGGAGACGGGAGGAGGGGCACGGTTTAAGGCAAATGTTTTTTATTTATTTATTTTTTTTTTATTATTACGAGCATTTTTGTCACACACAACAAAAGCAGGTGACTGACAAAGACCGATTAACACCACAATGGCCAAACATTTGGTTTGAGATGGGGGAAGGGGGATGTCAGTATTTTTCACATACATGGACAGACAAAATTCCCGGTTATATTTTACCTACACACAGGCCTACTTTTTTGCACAGCACAGCAACTTCTGGAATTAACTATGTTAATTAAAATATCTATATTTAAAAAAGCTTGAAAAAAGTTTAAGAAAATTATAGTGAAAGACTATATTGATTATTGAAAACCTTTCAGGTTTTCACATTTTCTTTGCAAATTGTTGTTGGTGTCATGAAATATGGTTTGCATTCGTCAAAATTAATATTTGTTTTACTCAAAAACACAAAACATAACTGAAGTGCTGCTTGCTGAGCAGGAGCTACAGCAGCAGAGAATTCCGCGGTCCTAACGTATAGGAACAACGTGAACCAAACAATAGACATGCCGTTCCGACATCCTTTCAGACAACTTCGCTTTAAACTGTAGCCTATTTAGGTCCATAAGCGGAGGGTGAACAAACTCCAGGGTAAGGATATGCGCTGCCCTTTAATATGCGTTTAAAAAGATTTGCGACCGACAAAGAAGATGTTTTAACAAAAAGCACTGCCCAACTTTTTTGTTATTTTATAGTGCAATAACATTTCACAATTTTACAATTTGTACTGTGTTGTTGATTAAATAAATACCGTCTTGGTGAGCAGGAAAAGCTTATTTTAAAAATCCTACTGACCTCAAACTTTGGACCGGTAGTGTATATAATAATAATAATTAATAATAATAATAATAATAATAATAATAATAATAATAAACTGTATATATTATATTATATTATATTATAATTGCAGTCTTCTGTCTAACAAACAAAAATGTGTTTTGGCATGGCAGTTAATATCAATATTAGCCACTGCCCTATCTGATGCATAAAAATCTTTCTTTTAGACCTGGCATTATAAGTGTTGATGTTGTCTTTGCTGTTAGATTGCAAAAATGTGTGAAGAACCCGAAATCATTCTTTTCACGAGGCCAATCGAAAACTGAACTTGTAATTCAGCAATAAATATTTGACCTTGAAATGTAATATTTGAAATGTAAAACTCCAAACTATCGCCTAAACAAGATACCTACACTAGGCCTATAGCCTACGTTACAATGAAACTACCAATTTCATTTAATGCTGAAAACAAGTTAAACCATATTATTATATCTCTCATAATACTCATTTGTCCTTTTATTACTCATGTCCTTGACCCGCAAACGCAGTTTCGTTTTCAGAGCTGCTGCAAACTCCAGTCAAAAACAGCGCTCATCAGTGCAAAAGTGCGGAGTTGGACAGTTCCGTTTTTGTGCGGAGGGGAACTTTAAATTTGACTGAGAAACTTACAATAACTAAAGTGTTCTGTTAATCAACAACATTAAATTACATTCATATTCACCCTTACACCTGTTAGCCTACATGTTTTCAATGCAGTTTTTTTTCTTTGCTGCAATCTCCGTGTTCTCTGGCCAGGGGGAGGCTAACTAAAGGCTTCCCCAGCCTTACACACACTCCGCCTATGTTTAGGTCCCATTTACACTGACAAGTTTTAGTTTATTTCCTGTAAGCTATTATATATACTTATTGTAGCATACAAAGCCTATATTTCGTTGCGCTCAGCAGCACTAATAAAGCTCATTATAAATTTCATTTTTTTAATTTTCCACGTCATAAACATAAACATTTATTTGAGGACAATCCGTTTGCAAAGCAGCGCTGCGCATGCAGGGCTGGGTGACTGAAAAGAAAGTAGCCTAGTTTCTGGTTTCACTTACTCATAGTGCTCTGTTTGCGGTTTGATTTATATTCGTATCCAAATACTTTATAAATAATATTTCTTAACTCCTCCTTTGTTTGTTTTTAGAAAATATCTCAAATCTTTTTTTCAGACAGGTTTTTATAAAATGAAAGTTTATGGCTTGAAACGGTTTAATTAATTTGAATTGTATATACCAAAATTGTTATAGCTTTGGTTTGTTTTATTGGTTTATTTATTTAATGTGATTTTATTATATCCGATATTTATAATTCTTTAAATGATTTCAAATCATCATTTAATGATTTTCATAGCTTATGCTGTTTATAGGTTATGACACTATATTGTGTTGAGCCTATAAAAGTAAAATAAAGAAAGAGAAATAAATAAAAAATAAATACATAAAGAAACCCAGCCACTCGCGGCATCAACAGAGCTGACGCCGTCAAACATTCAGCACAAATGCTCCGGAGTGACCTAAAACATTAATATTTCCATAGGCTATACTTAATGCCCCTTTATTTAAGAGAATAATTTAAGGATGTTGCATATTATTCGGTTATTTTAAGTAAATGAAACGTGTTTCAGGACATATTAGCAAGTAATAAAACATATAGGCTATAATATCCTAGGCTATATTTCGTTGCGCTCAGCAGCTATAATAAAATTTCATTTTTACATTTCCCACGTCATATAAAACATAAACACTTGTTTGAGGACATAGAACACATTTTTGCTGTTTTTCCAAATCCGTTTATAAAGCAGCTGCGCAGAACTTGATGACAGAAAAGAAGGTAGCATAGTTACTGCTTTCATTCAAGAAATGCTCTGTTTGCACGGTTTGATTAATATCATGGTATCTAAATACTTTATTAAAATATTTCACAACTCCGTTGTTAATTGTTTAGATTTTTTTTTTCAGATATAGGCTTTTGTAAAAGGAGAGTTTAAAATGGCTTGAAACGGTTTAGGCTAATTTATTTATATTTTCTACACTGCACTCATATGTGCAACAGTTAACAATTTCAATAATAATAATAATAATAATAATTAACCAAAATAGGCCAGCTATAAGATTTTATGCAGACCAGGATTTCGTTGCATTGTGAATTATATTTTTCCACACTAGGCTATATGCCGTGCAACAGGGAGGCTAATGTTGCTTTTGAACTAGATATCCAGTCAAAGCACAATGCATCCCAGCATGGATATATATTTTAGCTTAATATTATTATTATTAGACATTCGTGGATATAATGCGCTCTTTTAAACAAGCAGATTTTTTTTCTTTATGCAGTCTGTTCGCTCTGCATGCGTGTGAAAGAGAAATGAACATGCGGCTAGCACGTGCGGAAATGTCCATTTATTTAATTTCATAACCGCCCTTGATAGCAAAAGGGAACCTATTTTGAGTGCACTTGTTTTACATGTAGTGGCATTTGGTCAAATAATTGTAACCTAGCCTATAATAAATAATAATTATTGATAAAGCAAGTTATACTGTGATCGTGCTCAATCGGCTCGATAACCTTTATATTAATATGTACTGTGTGCTGTGCCGTGGTTTTCATATCTTGTGCGCATGATGGTCAAACAAACCATGGTCAAACAAATTGAAACGTTCTTTTTACCCTAATGCAATTTAATAGGGCACTATAAAGGCTAAAGAACTTAATTCTTTGCTTAATTTTTGCAGCCTACTTCTCACCATGAATTGTATCTTTTCTAGTGTAAAATTATGTTTATTGCTAAGAAAACTAAAACAAACCAACAAAATTATAATTTAATTGGACAAATCCCATCACATAAGGTACAGTACACATATAGCCCTAGTACGGTCCTATTGTGGAAACGCAAAGCTGAAAATCTATGGTTAAAGCGCCATCCAGCGGCCAACAGCTGTTGGCGCACATAGATACAGCCACGGCGGCGGTAAAAGTGGCGGTAAAAGTGCCAAATTGAACTAGTGACATCTGTACCTTTGCTAAGGGCACTGGCACAACCCCATACCATGACAGACCCTGGCTTTTGGACTTGTTGCTGGTGTAAGAAATCAACCTACGTTATAAGATCAATCAGGGATTTATTAGCTTATATCAATGACTCGGATCTTGAAGATTCAAATCATTGATTCGACTCAATTAAGTCAAATTGAATCAGATTAAAAGATTCACACTTTATCTGGAGTTTGTCCCGCAAATAGAGACATCGTATTTTACCAATCCTGTTTATATTATTTCCGTGGCCAACGATAGTAACATAACACAGAATAGGGTTAACTTTTAGCAAGATAACACGATCTACAGCTTGAGGCAATGACTTAGAAGCACATAAAACAAGAACACAGTTCTTACCAAAAGGAGAACAAAGATTTATTGTCTTCTATAAGTCTTCTTGACTGGAGTTTGCCTCGCCGGGCTGGCCTGAGGAACCACGTGGCGCTCGAGATAGGGTGGCTTCGGGTGACATCTTTGGGATTCACTCGGTCGTGAGTGGAGTTGTCCTGGGTAACCGGGGGTAATGGACTACGGAGAGTCAGTTTAGCGGAAGTTCCGGCGGTCTGAAAATTAAGAGGTTTGCATAAAGAGTTCGTGGTGACCCAATCGCGTGGCAGGCAACCGGGGGCAGAGAGCACAGCTAGGCGCGAGCCAGCTCATGCAAAAAGCAACGTTTTTAGGGCTGCAGTGGGTTTTAAGGGACAAATATTGATCCATCCCTCTCCAATGAGCTTTTGCCATGAAGGGCGGGGACACGGCCCTTACCAGCGTAGCCAAAGTCACTTATTAACAGACTCCAAGAGATTGCACCTGGTAAAAATCTCTTGTAAGATTGTAACTATCTGACATCAAATGTTGCAAGACGAATACTGTTCGTCCTACTAAGTTCTCATTTACACCAATGTATTGCAAATAAAAAGGGGTTTGGTTTAACACCAAACATGAAACATTTCAGACACATACAGATCATTTTAACCTGTTAAGGGTAATACAACACATTATTAACCTGGTTGGTTGGAATAAACATAGCACATAAGGAAACCTATAATATTATTCAAAATATCAAAATTTGCCTTGGTTCTAACATTTAAGAGATTGTCTTTCTTAAGTCTTTCATTCATATGCGTTAATTGCCAGATATCTCTTTGTCTCTGAATTCTGTTCATCTGGCTGCAATTAGAATGTCCCGAGGGCGAACACATGACCACAAGATCACATGATCGGTCGTTCAAAAGTCTTGTGATGGAGAGGTCCTGAAAGCTCAATTGTCTGGATGGTTGATCATTTACAAAATTGCTGAAAGCGTCTCTGTCCATCTACGGCCAGGGTTTTGGGGGAAGAGAGCCAAATGAAATGGCGCACTGTTATGTGATGGTATAGCCCTGGAGCTAGTTCGATGAATGAAAGACAACGTGGCTACCCCAAGACTCCAAGCCGATTCGAACTGGTTTGATTTGTGCAACATTCTTTGCATTGAGTTCCAACACTGGTAACATACTGAATGATGCTTTTCTACTTTGGTCCAGAGCACACAGCATCCATTTCTCCCAAAAAATACCTGCAATACTGATTATTCTGACCACAGTACACACTGTGATGGTTCATCCCAGATGCCTCTGAGCCCAGAGAAGTCAACAGCGCTTTTGAAATCCCTGAGATTCCTTGATTCTTTTAATTATGTTATGCACTTCTCACGTATTTGTTGGCAAACTGGCAATCCTCGGCCCATCTTAGACCTTTCTTGGATGCTGCTATTGTACTAAATCATAATTACAATCACCTGTTTACATCACCTGTTTCAAATAATTATTTAACCAAATCACACATGGGAGATTCTGCTCTTCTTTTTGGTTTTGTGGCTGTTCATCAAGATGACGACAATGTTTGTTTGAGCTTAGGTCAACCATGGCTCATTATTTTATGTATATTATTATGTTGTAATGTCTCGGCTGTGTATTTAAAAATGGCGGTTTCTGTGTCCGGGCCCAGTCCTCTCTCTCCCAGCACTGGCGTCCCTCCTCCTTTTAGCTTCCAGGGCTCCTCCATGAGACTCGGGGCAGGTGACATGTCCAGGTGACCTGATTATCTCACTCACGCTTCCCGCATCGCACGCCCACACGGCCCCGCCTCACTCGCCACATAGGCCATTTAAGAAGTGACAGGAAGCTTGTGCTTAATTAAGGTCCCGTTTACACTAATACGTTATAGTTTTAAAACGCATACGTTTTGCTACGGTTACGCCATCCGTCCACACTACGCCGGAGTTTTCGAGCTCCGAAAACGAAGCGTTTTGAAAATGCTTGAGAGGCCGTTTTCATTCTACAATGCTGCTGCTCCATGTCAGTGTGGATGGGGGAAAACGGAGGCATCTGAAAATGGAGGCGGGGCTGATTGGGGCTTTTTCCTCAATATTAAGTAGCCTTCACACAGTTTAGTCCTGCATCCTCTCCTTGTAATTTCAGACTTTGCAAGTTTTATATGGAAAACAAGCTTGCAAGGACATGTCGGGTAAATCTTCAAAGGCAACAGTGTACTCTATAACCTCATTCACATCACCCTAGCTATGCTCTTTCACTATCTTAACAATAAAATGAAAACATGATATAAGGAACTGCCTACTTTCATTTTGATATTAGCAACTTAACAGACATCAAAAATGTTGATGCGTCGTGTAGCTGCATAATATGACTGTCATCTACATGCATATTTATAACAAAACGGAGCCTATAACATAACTGCCTCCTTTCATTTTCATTAAAAATATGAAAATACCCTTTCTTTCATTGAATATCAGTTTTAATAATCCATAATGGCCATTTTAAAAGTATAACGCACAATAAGTTTATACAATATAGGAAATAAAGGCAAGCAATCAGTCAGTGTGCAGAGTCAATGTACGTGGTTACATTAATTATTAACTTATCTTTGCACTCAGCCAAAGCACTTTACCTGAGAACAAGTAATAGATTCAAAAGACCAAAGTCGGAGAATATGTCGTTAGATAGAGACAACAAGATGAATAAAATATCATGTTTAACAAATATAGTGAGATTAGATCCAGCGGGAGATCCTTGATGAACAGTCCTATGGGTGTGTGCTCAAAGCACGCTGCAGTGCATGCCAGAGAGTGTGTGTGTGGTCACGTGATGTGCGTTTTCATCGGTTTAATGTAGACGCAGAGTTGTTCAGAAACGCTGGGTAAAACACTAGTGTGGACGCAGACCGTTTTCATTCTAAAACGCCGTTTTAAAACCAAAACATACTAGTGTAAACGGGGCCTAAACCAGTTTGACGAGGCTGTGGATTAAAGTTACATTTCTTACCCAGAGTAATCATTTCACTTCACAAGACCATCAGTGTGTTGCCAGAACCTATGGCTATTGATTTTGACTTGTTTGTATGTGTTTATTTTTAATCTGAAGAAACGTTGTCCCATTGACTGCCATTAAAAGAATCCCAAATAGCCTACAGGTTCAGATAAAAAAATATTTAATGTTCTACTGAAGAACGAAAGACACCTACATCTTGGATGACACATGAGTGAGTAAATTAACAGGGCATTTTTGTTTTTTGAACTATCCTTTTAAATATTTCTGTCGATTATAATGGAAAGTGGGTTCTAACAATGTGCAGTCTATAAAACATAAACCTTCATTCATTCATTCATTCATTCATTCATTCATTCATTCATTCATTCATTCATTCATTTTCCTTTAGCTTAGTCCCTTTATTTATCAGGGGTCACCAAAGCGCAATGAACTGCCAGCACATGTTTTACGCAGCAGATGCCCTTCCAACCGTAACCCAGCACTGGGAAACACTCATATACCTCCACACACATACACTACGTCCAATTTAGCTTATTCAATTCACCCATACTGCATGTCTTTGGACTGTGGGGGGAGACACGGTGAGAACATGCAAACTCTGCAGAAATGCACAGAAACACCAATTGGCCCAGCCAGGGCTCAAACCAATGACCTTCTTGCTGTGAGGTGACAGTACTAACCATTGAGCCACCGAGTTGCTGATTAAAGTTAAAATGTTATATTGTTGAAGTTTGTAACTGCAGAAGAACCTCTGAATAAATGTATTATTATATATATATATATTTTTAATTCATATTGATACTTCTTTTGCAGTACTACAATCTTTGTTTTGACCTGATGTCAATTGAAGTGGTCACAAAAAAATCTATTAAAAATAATGACATTTAATTTTTTTTTTTAATTAATTTTTTTTTATATATAAATTTGGTATTTTTATAAAAGCATTTCTACATTTTTTTTCTGAAACTTGGAACATAATTCAGGTTTGAAAAATTGACTGGATATTTTTTCTCACCTGTATTAAAAGTGTCCACTTAATTTTATGATTCATATTGCTGATGTAACAGATAGCCGAGTAGCATCCATCCACAAGTGTGGGCTATGTGTTTTTGCGGAGGTGTTTACTCAGTGTGTGTTTGTACCCGCTGGCTTCAGTAGTCTGTAGGCTGTGCAAATGAAAAACAGTGCTGAGAGCCCCTACACACCACTGCATGCATGCTCTTTTATAGATATGCTTGACATGCTGCTTTGCGTTTTGAATTTTGCATGGGCTCTCTGGTAGATTAGAACTGTACTTGGCACAATATGTACATAATTAAAATAAACACACCACATCAAAGACTTTCTCTCCCTCAAATCCTTCTGCAAAACATACTTATAACACTTCCAGACTACCTTCTTTATTACAGAACACAATAAACACATGACATGCAACAATGTGGGGAATTGAAAATGTTTTTCGTCCAAGTTGATGTGCACTATTAAAGATGAACTCATAGCGTGAGATGAGCAAAAGCAAACACTTATCAAACATTAAGATGGTTATTTATTTTGCCTGTGGCAAAGGCCTAGGAAGATTAAGCATCCAAGAAGATGTTGCTCATTAATGTGTGCTCATTCCATGCTATATCCCAGGGAGCAAGTCTTCTCAGGAGAAAGCAATATCTGCCTAATGAAACATGAAGTATGAGTAAACTAATTGGAAGACAATGACATTGTCTTTTCCTGTTCTTCTGATGTTTGTGTAATGCAGATGAAAAACAATGAAATACATTTCTGATGTTTTATAAGTTATCTCCCTCAACAGCATTATTTTAGTATCAATTAGACAATAAATAACAGATTGGTTCTGTTGAATCAGTAGCAAAGTTCCTTTTTTTTCACAAATTGCAGCAATGCTGATACAGTCACATTGCAGTGCTACGAGTGTGATATTGCATTTATGCAACAATTTTATGGCGTAATTGTGTAAACAAAAAACATTCAAACACAGGGTTTCAGAAACCCTTTTGTCTGAGGAACTACTTTTGTCCACCATGTATTCAGTATCTGAACGTCTAAACAGCAAAAGTCATTGCTAATTCAAAAACATCTATTTTTGAACTGAAGCATTATATTATAGTAACAAAACAAAATACTGAATTAATGTGATACTTTACAACAATGTTTGTAAAAATACAAGTATGCCTATTTATTAGGCTTATTACTTTTTCTTAGTGTTTCTAGATGTAATTACTCGCTAGTTAAAACTAAACAGCAAAGTTTTTGACAAGCTGCACGGGCTCGGATCAAGGCAACTGTGCCTATTGTTTGTGAGTTCACCCTTATTCGTATCTCTGGTATGCCTAGATAAATAATTATATAAAACAAAAAAAAGTTTACATTTTCATTTTAGACAGCTCTGATACATGAAAGCTTTAATAGTAATTCTTTGAAAAACATTTTTAGTAAATTTTCACATATTTTGACATTTTATAGGCCTATCTTCAACAAAGAACATACAGTTGAAGTCAGAATTATTAGCCCCTTGAATTATTAACCCCCTTTTCCTCAATTTGTGTTTAACGGAGAGAAGATTTTTTCAACATATTTCTAAACATAGTACTTTTAATAACTAAATTTCAATTTTTTTTATCTTTTCTTATTTATTTTATCTTTGTTTATTATTATGTTTTGACAGCACATAATATTTTACTAGATATTTTTCAAGACACTTCTATACAGCTTAAAGTGACATTTAAAGGCTTAACTAGGTTGATTAAGTTAACTAGGCAGGTTGGGGTAATTAGGCAAGTTATTGTACCCCTGCCGCTCCCCGCAAGTCAGTTATCACACAGACAGACCTGAGGGTCACAGCGTATGTGTCGCCTTCGTGGACTCCTCACTCCTCCACAGTGAGCTCTGTCCAAACACCTTGTCTGCATCGTACGGTGGGTTAACATGTTCCAGTTATGGTTCGGACCCTCTGCCGCCCTCCTCGGTTGTCAGTGAGGTCTTGAACATGGAGTCTGACATGTTAGTTATTCAAACCTGGGCTGCTTTGGAGTTGGAGATGCCTTGTCCCCCAGCTCAACCTCTGTACCAATTAGACGGGTGTTACGTGGGGGCCAAGAAGAAGGTCAAATCCTTCCAAGCCTACTGTCACCTTCACCTTGAGGTACCCAGTGAGCTCATCCAGGCATGGAGTGTCACGTGCTGGGATCAAAGCAAGGAACAACAGAGACGAGGATCCAATTGCAGGTAAAATAAGAATATATTTAAGCAAAACAGGGACAAACAGAAGTGGCTGGTACAAAAAGGGCAATCCAAAAATGTAGTCAAAAAACTGGCATAAAGTCAAAATAGGTGGCAAACAGGATCAAACAATAAACAAGGCTAAGGTCTAAAAACAGGCAAAACAAAGAAATACAAACGTACATCAACATCAAGAACTCCATGCTAAACTGGTGTATGTGTAGTGTATAAATAGTCTAAATGATCAGTGATCACAAGTCTCAGCTGTGTGTGTCTCATCAGTCGTGATGAGCAACTGGTGTGTGTGACATGGCCTGATAGGATTTGTAGTTCCTAAACATGACATATGTAGTTAACCAGTGATCTGTCAGGAGTGGATCGCTGGTGATCGTGACAATTTAAGAGCAGATTCCAGATGCTCCCAGAACAGTTCAGGAGGGAGGTGGAGCAGAGGCGGAACAGGGGGAGGGATGGAGGGCCTGAAGCATGGAGCTGCAGGTGGTCTGGAACGTAGAGCTGCAGAGGGCCTGAAGCATGGAGCTGTGGAAGACCTAGAGCATGGAGCTGTGGAGGGCCTGGAGCATGGAGCTGTGGAGTGCCTAAAGCATGGAGCTGCGGAGGGCCTGGAGCATGGAGCTGCGGAGTGCCTAAAGCATGGAGCTGCGGAGGGCCTGGAGCATGGAGATGCGGAGGGCCTGGTGCATGGAGCTGTGGAGGACCTGGGGTGTGAAGCTGCAGAGGGCCTGGAGCGTGGAGCTACAGAGGGCCTGGTTTAGCATGTACTGGTGGCTCAGACAACCTCAGTGGGTTAGGAGGCACTGGCAGTTCAGACAACCACACTGGGTCAGAAGGCTCTGGATCAGTAGTCACTGGCGGTTCAGGTAGCAGCAGTGGGTCAGGAGGCTCTGGATCAGGGTTCACTGGCAGTTCAGATAACCCCAGTGGTTCAGGAGGCTTAGGGTCAGAAGGCCTGGAATAATCAGACGGCTCTGGCAGCACTGGGAAGTCACACGGCTGTGGTAGCCATTCAAGGAACTCAAGTGGTGGCTCTGAACTTTCTTGGGACTCAGGTCATGGCTTCGGCCTTTCGTGGGACTCAGGTCGTGGCTCCGGCCTTTTGTGGTACTCAGGTGGCGGCTCTGGCCTTTCATGGGACACAGGTAGCAGCTCTGGCAGCACTGGGAAGTCACATGGCTCTGGCAGCACTGGGAAGTCACACGGCTCTGCCAGCCATTCATGTAACTCAAGTGCCGGCTCCGGCCTTTCGTGGGACTCAGGTGGCAGCTCTGGTCTTTCGTGGGACTCAGTTGCCAGCTCTGGCCTTTTGTGGGACTCAGGTGGCAGCTCTGACCTTTCATGGGAATCAGGTGGCAGCTCTGGCAGCACTGGCTGTGAGGAGGAATCTGGAAGCTCTGGCTGTGAGGAGGAATCTGAAGCTCTGACTGCGACGAGGAATCTGGAAGCTCTGGCTGCGACAGGGAATCTGGAAGCTCTGGCTGCGATGGGGAATCTGGAAGCTCTGGCTGCGACAGGGAATCTGGAAGCTCTGGCTGTGAACTTGGCTCTCGGGTAGAAGAACGGGGTACAAGTGATGCCCTCATCCTTGTAACTGTGGGGTGAGCAGCAAGTCCTGTTGCCAGCTGGTCTTGCTGTCCTTTGCCCCCCCCAAAAAAAAAATTATTAGGAGTTTCCTCCACCGCAACAGTGATGGTGAAGGCAGAGCCCGCCAATAAAAGAGCCAGATCAATAAACTGAAAAATAGTCCAGTGTGGCCGGTGTATTGGCATAACAGAAAGGAGTGATTGTGAAAGTCCTCCCCGAAAAAAAATCATTAAACATAAATTGTCCATGTTGGTTAAATGAACTAACTGCAAAAATTCCTTCACATACTCCTCAATGGAGCGATTACCTTGACGAAGGCGAATAATCTTACTTTCCGCTGGATCCATAATGATGGAGTTCTTCTGTTACGTGCTGGGATCAAAGCAAGGAACAACAGAGACGAGGATCCAAGTGCAGGTAAAATAAGAATATATTTAAGCAAAACAGGGACAAATAGTGGCTGGTACAAAAAGGGCAATCCAAAAACGTAGTCAAAAAACTGGCTTAAAGTCAAAATAGGTGGCAAACAGGATCAAACAATAAACAAGGCTAAGGTCAAAAAACAGGCCAAACAAAGAAATACAAACGTACATCAACATCAAGAACTATCTATGCTAAACTGGTGTATGTGTGGTGTATAAATAGTCTGAATGATCAGTGATCACAAGTCTCAGCTGTGTGTGTCTCATCAGTCGTGATGAGCAACTGGTGTGTGTGACATGGCCTGATAGGATTTGTAGATCCTAAACATGACATATTTAGTTCACCAGCGATCTGTCAGGAGTGGATCGCTGGTGATCGTGACATGGAAGGCACCTTTTTCTGCCAAGTCCTCATGGGCTTCCAGTCTCACCACTCTTGACAATGAAGCGATTCTCCAAGTACAGTGCGCTATCATGCTCAACTTTTGCCAGCAAGGTGCCAAGGTGTCTAAGGTATGTAGGATATCTGAGTCACTCATGGCCAGAGCCTACACAGCTGCGGGCCAGGCTGCCTCTGCCTTGCATATGCCTTGATATGGCCACCTGAGGCTGCCTCTGCCTTGCATATGCCTTGATATGGCCACCTATCAGCGCTACCAAGTGCAGAAGTTGGCTGAGCTGCAAAAGGATGGTTCTTCTCCAGGCTTAATGCATGACCTCCGCATGGTGACCGACTACCCTTTCATGACCACTAAGTTGTCTGCCCGTGCCCTGGGGAAGATGATGGGCACACTCGTGGTCCAGAAGCGCCACATTTGACTGATCTTGACAAAGCTCACTTTCTTAACTCGCCAAATCCAAGGCCAGCCTATTCAGCGACACTGTCAGGGACTTTACCCAGGAGTTCTCGACAGTGAAAGAGCAATCAAAGGCGATTGGCGAGGTCATCCATCAGCGGGCTCGGAAAACTGTTCTCCCTGCTGCCCCAACAACCTTAGCTGCTTCTCACTGAGGGTGTCCACCTGCAGCTACAAGACCTGCTCCACCTGCTACTGGCCAAGCGGCAGCACCAAGCCTCCTACAGGATGGAAACGCCCCCCACCTCAGGGCACTGTTAAGTCTGGTAATCCCTGAGACGGGCCACGCAGAGAAAAGGGAACCTGCCAGGGATCACAGTCAGTAACATCAACTTCAACATCACTGCTGGCCTCTGGGCTGGCGGTAACCACAATTTCAAAAAAAGAGCAGTTTTCTCTCACTTCAGGTGCACAAACCCGAGCCTTGCCAGTCTGGGACACTCTGCCTTCCAGCTCGCAGTGCTGGGTCATATCGCCATGGGCTCTAGGGGTGATTGCGGGATCCAGGAAGGAAGATAAAAGACAATCTCTTAGTTTCAGCTCTTTACTCTGCTTTTTGGGATAAGCACTCCCACTCCCCTCCCAAGCTCCACCTCTGGTGGCACATCAATGATTGTTCCTATCATGCCCTTAGTGCGAGCTTTGCTAGCCTGGTTAGCGCTGCCCAGTCCGTCGCATATGGCTCATGCTGACAATCAGACTATATATTTATATATAGCAATTATACGGCCTCCGAAGTTCACGAGTGTGTATTTCAAGCAGGTCAGTCCTGTGCCTGCCCCTGTCCTGCGAGAGGAGATTGCTGTCCTCCTGGCGAAGGATGCAGTCAAGCCAGTTCCTCCAACAGAGGTGAAGAACGGGTTTTACTGCCCGTACTTCATCATGCCCAAAAAGAGCAGTGATTTAAGACCAATCCTAGATCTGCACAAACTGAACAGCTATTTACACAATTGCTAATCAGAGCGCTCATGCAGAAGCACTTACTCCAGTGCATCCGTTCTCGGGATTGGTTTGAAGAAGGAAGGGAAGGATGCGTACTTTCATGTCTCCATTTTTCCATGCATTCATCCAATTCTCCAGTTTGCATTCGAAGGTCGAGTATGGCAGTACAAAGTCCTTCTCTTTGGGCTATCTCTGTCTCTGCTGGTTTTCACCGAGCTCGCCAACCTCTTTGGCTCTAGGGCATACACATACTCAATTATTTTGATAACTGGCTTATATTAGCCCCATTGTGGGATCAATTGATTATGCACAGGGATATGGTGGTCCAGCACCTTGACCAGTTGAGGCTTCGGGTCTACCAAGAGAGCAAGCTCTTACCTTTGCACAGCATCTCCTTTCTTGGGATGGAGCTGGACTCAATCTCTATGACGGCGCGCCAGGCTGGTGCTGTTCTGTCTGAGTATCCTCAACAGAAACACAGTGGACCCACTGAAAAATTTTTCGCAGCTCCTATCACACCACTGGTGTGCCCTTAGAACAAGTATCCTATGATACTATGTTGTAGTATCAATGGATAATAACACATTAATGAGATTCTATAATCTCCGGGTGGAGCCCGTTTCCTCTTAATTACTGGGTAACGCTGGTCAATCAGGAGGTCAATACGGCCTGAAATCTGTACTTAAGTAAAAAGTATTCATTACTACTGTTTGTTCTTATTTTCACAGTGATAACATTATATATACATCTATACAAAAATAACTTATGTTTCAAATTTTTTTTATAAAATAAATGTAATGCCAATTTTCAGCAGTAAAGTAGAAAAGCAACATTGTTCTACAATATTGTCCAACAACACTTCTCAAAAAGTTGCCCTGTGTGTCATCATCTTAACACAAAACATACCTATAAGCCGGTTAAGAACAACAGCTGCCATACTAAAACGTAATTTGTAAAATATCATTCATAACAATCCACTTCCCGAAGATGGAACAGAGACATGTATCTCCTATACCACAGCTTCCTGGTCTCCAGCTGATAGCTGTGTTGGCTCTTCAGCGGCTAAAAGTCTAACTGCTCGCACTCTTCAGAGTGACTGGTCGTCTAGCGAACTCTCATTGTGTCAGTAGACATGGGTTACGTTAGTAACTGTGACGTTTTGTGTGTTTGCACCATTGTGGCATTTGTTGCAGTTTCACCTGGTCATTGTCAAAATTACCTATATGCTTGTAATTCATACATTAAAACTTCATGAAATTTTGCATGCTTGTGCAGATAGATAAATATACAAAACATAATGAGATTGGCACATAGGTGGCTCTATAACTGTGTAAAAAGTGAATGCTGTTTTCCTATGGTGTTTCACTGTAAATGGCTACAATCATAACTTTTATTGTTGATTAAAGTTGTTTGGCAAGTGAGAGTGTGAGATGTATAACAAAAAATCAGAAATGCTCTATGCAAATGAGAAGTGATTTTTAAAAGGCATTACTCATGGGAGGGATGTCAGTGAAGTGAATGTGATTCATCTGCTTAAAGGGGAGCCATTTCTCTTGTGCCAGCCGGTGTTTTGTGAACCCAGACAGACAATTACGTTGCACATATACTGTAGATATATAGCCACAATAGCAAAGTTCATGCATTGGTCCCTCATTCACTGTAGACATTAAATGCATAATTAGTTACACTTGTCTAACTGTTCGTTTACACAAATTTCTAGTCAGCCAATCACATGGCAGCAACTTAATGCATTTAGGCAAATAGACATGGTCAAGATGATTTGCTGCAGTTCAAACCAAGCATCAGAATGAGGAAGGAAGGTGATTTAAGTTACTTTGAACATGGCATGGTTGTTGGTGCCAGATGGGCTGGTCTGAGTATATTTATATTATTTTCATGCACAACCATCTCTAGGGTTTACAGAGAATGGTCAGAAAAAGAGAAAATATCTAGTGAGCGGCAGTTCTGTAAGAGCAAACGCCTTGTTGATGCTAGAGGTCAGAGGAGAATGGCCAGATTGGTTTGCACTGATAGAAAGGCAACAGTTGCTCAAATAGCCACTCAGTACAACTGAGGTATGCAGAATAGCATCTCTGAACACACAAAACATCCAACCTTAAGGCAGATGGGCTACAGCAGCAGAAGACCACACCAAGTGCTACTCCTGTCAGCTAAAAACAGGAAACTGAGGCTACAATTCACACAGGCTCACCAAAATTGGACAATAGAACATTGGAAAAACATTGCCTGATCTGATCGATGTCTCAATTTCTGCTGCTACATTCCGATGGTAGGTTCAGAATTTGGCATCAACAATATGAAAGCATGGATCCATCCTGCCTTGTATCAATGGTTCAGTCTGGCGGTGGTGGCGGTGTAATGGTGGAGGATATTTTCTTAGCACACTTTGGGCCCATTAGTACCAAATGAGCAATGTGTCAACGCCACAGCCTTCCTGAGTATTGTTGCTGACTATGTCCATTCCTTTATGACCACAGTGTACCCATCTTCTGATGGCTACTTCCAGCAGGATAACGCGCCATGTCATGAAGCACAAATCATCTCAGACTGGTTTCTTGAACATGACAATGAGTTCACTGTACTCAAATGGCCTCCATAGTCACCAGTCTCAATCCAATAGAGCACCTAAGCTATTTAGTCTATTTAGGATGATTCTGCCTATCCCAGCTTCTGTTACTACATGAACAAGTTAATCAATGATGAATACTGTTACATACATACAAATATGTATATTGTTTAATTTTATTTTTTGTTTTACGACAAGCTTGGTTAGCCTACCTTTGACTGTCCTGGGAAATCAGGACAACTGATCACTAAAACAGGACTATTCAATATTCTGTTTGTGCTACAGCCACTCCGAGCCTCTGTTGCACTGGTGTCACTGTTTTTGAACAGAAGTTAACCGAAAGGAATAATTCACTTTATCAATGTGTGAAAGCATGAACACGAAGAGGCGTTTCCTGGCGTCATGGCACAAATTAATTTTTCAGCCAATCAAGGGCTCCCGTCTTCTGTTTTATCAGGGGTCACCAGTGTGGAATGAACTGTCAATTACTCTTGCATAAGTTTTATGTGGCAGATGCCCTTCCAGCTGCAACCCAGCACTGGGAAGCACCCATACGCTTTCTCATTTACAACCACACACACACACACACACACGCACGCACGCACGCACGCACACACACGTACACACACACACACACACACACACACACGCACACTCACTCTCATATACAGTACTATGGCCAATTTTGTCAAACCGGGGAACTAAGAGGAAAACCATGTGAACACAGGGAGTTTTGCACAAGCACGGCATATGCATATCAAATTGTAGATCTACTCATTCTAAACAAGTACTTTTGATTCTTTTGCTTATTTTTTTTTTCATAACCACAAGTTAAATGCTACAATCAAAATATTTTTCCCAAAGATTCAAGTCAAGCTGAAAATAAAAATACATATCAGAACTAATCCACCATTTTGAGTTTTTTGATAAACATTTTTTTTTCAAACTGATGACAAAAACTCATCAAAAAATATAAAAGGGGGGAGCCACTGTATATATATATATATATATATATATATATATATATATATATATATATATATATATATATATATATATATATATATATATATATTTAAATATATACAGTATTTAGTTATGTGCTCTTCCTTATAAGAGAAGATCACAGTGAAATGTCATTAGGTTTTTAAAGAAAGGATCTAGAACTGCCTAATGACCTAAAAACTAGGATAATTCACCAACATGAATTAGGAAAAGAATGCAAAAAGATATCACAAAGGTTTAAAGTCTCAATCGCCACAGTGAAATATAGTAAGAAAATGGAAGGCCACGGGAATAGTTCCGGTTAAGGAAAGATGAGGTAGGCCAAGAAAAATACCCAAAAGGCAAAGGTGAGGAATGGTTAGAATGGTCACAGACAAACCACAGACCACCTTCAAAGAGCTTCAGGAAAATCTTGCTGCTGATAATGTCATTGTACATTGTTCCACAGACCAGCGCACTCTTCACAAAGAACAGCTCAAAGGAAGGGTGATGCAGAAAAAGCCTTTTCTGCATTCTGCCAACAATAAGAGTCATTTGAGTTATGCAAAGGCTCATCTGGACAAGCCTAAATCATTTTGGAAAAATATACTGTGGATAGATGCGACAACCATAGATACTTTGCATGACGGAAAAAGAACAAAGCATTCCAGGAGAACAACATGCTCTCTACTGTAAAATATGATGGAGGATCCATCATGCTGTGAGGATGTGTGGCAAGCACAGGTGCTGGAAACCTTGTCCTAGAAGTCAGTAATCAGTGGGTGATTTCGTGTTTTTTGTGTTTAGACAGTCACTCACTTGATCACTCACTCACTCTCCTTTGGCTTATTCCCTGTTTTATCAGGGGTCACCAGTGTGGAATGAACTGTCAATTACTCTTGCATAAGTTTTATGTGGCAGATGCCCTTCCAGCTGCAACCCAGCACTGGGAAGCACCCATACGTGGGCCTTCAAAAATTGATCGGAGAAAGAAGTGGGCCCCGAAGTGAAAAAGGTTGAGAACCCCTGCTTTAGAACAATGTTCAGAATCAGTCAAGAGGCTGAAATTATGCCAGGGCTGGATGCTTCAGCAGGTCAATGACCCAAAGCACAGTTCCAGATCTACCAAGGAATTCATGCTTAGACACGATACAATGTTCTGGAATGGCCACCCCAGTCCCCATACTTGAACATCATGGAAAATCATCATGGATTGATTTGAAAAGTATCATTCTCATTCGAAACCTATCAAACCTGACTAAATTGGATACATTTTCAAGGAAGAATGGTACAAAATGCCTTCAGAAAGAATTCAGGGCTATAAAAAGCATCTACATGCTTATATTACAGCAAAAGGTGGCTGTACAAAAAATTGATCATGTCATTATTCTGTTGGGGTGCTCAAATCACTTTCCTGAAATATGATCTTATATGAAATAAGACCATTTACTAAAACTGTGCAAGTAGGACAGTACAATGTGCATACTGACATTATGTAATCTTCAGCAATGAAGTAAATGGTCTATAGTAATAGTTATTTTCTATGATAATAAATACTTTATTACCTTAACTTCATGCAGTTTTGTAACCTAATCTAAAGTAAGGACTAGTGATGCTTTGTAAATTGCTTATAAATGACAATTAAAGGCTCAGTTATGCTCTAGAAAGAAAAAAAGGAAAATGGGAAAGTGATTCATAACTAAAAACATTCATTTAAAATAAAAGTACTGTACATTTTAAACATTGCTGTATAACATCAAAATATTTTATCATATTGTTTTTGTCAAATTATTATACTTTATCAAATTGCATTTTTTGCATATTTTGGCATGCCTGTTATTCAGTGATGTTTGAACTGTCTATTAATGCAGAGTTAATGCTTACCATATGATGAATGAACTATTTGCTAATGCTTAATATATGATTAATAGCATGCAGTTATTATAAAGTGTTACAGAGATTACAACATTAAAACTAACACATTCAGCATCATTGAAAATCAGTTGTCATATCTTTTACCTGGAGCCAAGAATGATTTCATCTTCATCATGCATTCAGTGCCAAAAGTGATTTCTCTCAGTTGTCTGGAAGCTCTAACCCTGTTATAGAATAAATTCTTAGCAACCCCACTCAAACAGCACTGTGGAGGTGGCAAAGCTGTCATTCCTCGCATCACAGATGTGGCCTATACTCGATGTGGCATTTTATTTAGCAATGACAAGTAGCACAAGAGCAGAGATTAGATTAAAACAACTACATCTAATTACATCTAAACCTTAATTTGTATTGTTTTAAACTTCATCTTGTTAAGATCTATTTAAGACTACAGAGTACAAGCTGCATACTGCTGTATTCCTGTGCTCAAATTTAAGGATCTGTAATTTGTGAGAACTGAAACCATCATACTGTATAGTGAAACATATAATGAAGCATTTCACATGGCAAGCATTTTACTGTGAGATTTAAATAAATAAGCATAGACACATACAAGCAACATCAAAATAAACACACAAGCTTCATTTGAATCATTTCTTCCAAGGAATTTATTTTATTGTTCTTATATAGTACACAAGATTTAAAGGAGCACTTAACCTATCCAAATGCTCCACTTTATTTATGTCTCGTTTCCACTGAGCGGTATGGTATGGTACAGTTCAGTACAGTACAGTATGATTTAGGTCACCCTGATCGGGCTTGTGTTTCCACTGCCAATAGTACCCTTACTTGTTTTTTCACTTCCAATAGTACCCTTACTTGGTAGGGATGTACACCATATCACATTTTTTGTGCACTCATTAGTTCATTATTTCAGATGTAGATGTGCAGCATGTGAGAAATAAAGAGAAAGAAAAATAGCAGCGCTCCTCATGCTTTCCACACATTTATACCTGGCACATGAATGACCCCATAAATAACAATGGAGAAAATTGTATGGTACAGCTATTTTAATGCTATTTTGTACTTATGTCAGTGGAAATGGAAATAAATGTGCACTGTACCATACATGGGGAGAACATGCAAAATCCACACAGAAAGGCCTTAGTGTCACAATAGGGGCTAATCTGTTAGCTTAGTCTGGCCGGTGGACCTCCCACTCATGTGTAGCTCACTCCATCGAAGTTGCATCCACAGGATTGGTTTGCAACATTAGACCTGGAGGACACATACTTTCATGTCTCAATTTTCCCTCACCACAGACCATTTTTACTGTTAGCATTTGAGGACTGTACATTCCCTCTTTGGACTGTCTCTGTCTGCACAGGTTTTCACCAAACTCATAGAGGATGCCCTAGGACCACTCTGACTCAAAGTCATTCACATTCTACTATCTCGACGACTGACCTATTCATCTCAGTCTTGCTATCAGCTGATTATACACAAAGACACCGGGATCTGGCACCTTGACCTATTGTAACTTCAGTTCAACCAAGAGATGAGCAAGCTGTCCCCATTGCAAAGCATTTCTTAAGTCAGCATTAAGTTGGACTCATTCTCCATGACATACATCTGACAAAAGAGCGTTAGGCTAGTGCTGGCCTGTCTGAAATTCACATTCAGATTCAACAGGAAGACATTGGTCTTACTGAAGTTTTTTCAAAGACTCTTGGGACATATGTCATCCACTGTCAGAGTTCAGAATGGACTGGTGCAGGTCTCTCAAAAATTTATTTTAATAAAAATCTAAAAAAAAAAAAAAAGAAAGCTTCAATCACAGGGAAAATAAAATAAAAGAAATCTTAACAAAAACTGCCCCAAAGAGGACGAAAATTAGGTAAAGGGTTCCTTAGAGGGGCTCAAAAAAATGAATAAATAAAATAAAACAAAAACAAAACAAAGATCAACCAGAAGAATTAGAGTCAACAAAAACCACTCCGTAGAGGAAAGAAAAAATCTGTCTCAGGTTGTGGTTTCTTGGATCCGGCAGGCGGCAAAGCTGAGAGGGAGAGCAAGAGTACTGGGACAGGTAAAGGACAGGAACACCAATCGCAGAGATTGGAGAGACAATCAACCAAACCGCGAGGATGTAACAAAACAGGAACAGGGCCTGGAGATGACAGAGAGGGGTGAAAAGGCAGCAAAAATAATGGAATAACTGACCGGGAGCCAGGCACAAAACAGCACAGCACAACAGGGACTGACTGGACTGGGCTAGCGAAACTGAAAGAACATTGACAACAGACATACATGCGACAATGATCTGACAAAGGACAACAAAGGAGAGTGAACTAAATAGAGGGTAAATTACAAGAAAACAAAGAGAACATGTGAGTGAATCTCGGCTTAATCGAATAATAGGAAGAAATTGGCAAGATGAATTGAGACATGTCATACTAAGCGTGCAGAGAGTGCGGGAGCCACAGGACAACAGCACCAGTGAGCTCACCACACACCAGCTATTGGTGGAGTGAAGAGACAGTGATAGAGCCAATTTGGTGAATGGGGATGATTAGGAGGCCATGATGGGTAAGGGCCGATTGAGAGACTTTGGCAAGGACACCGGGGTTACACTCCTACTCTTTACGAGAAGTGCCATGGGATTTCTAATGAGAGTTAGGACCTCGGTTTAACATCTCATACGAAGGACAGCACCAACTGACAGTGTAGTGTCCTCTTCACTTTTACTGGGACATTAAGACTCACACAGACCACAGGTTGAGCGCCCCCTGCTGGCCTTTCTAACACCACTTCCAACAGCAACCTAGTTTTCCCATGTGGTCTCCCATACAGGTACTAACCAGGCTCAGCCCTGCTTAGCTTCAGTGAGTAATCAGTCTTGGGCTGTAGGGTGATATGTCTGTGTGCTAAAATGACATGTAAATAATAAGGAACAGACAAAAACCCCAGGTGATCAGATAGAGGACCTGACAGTACCCCCATGGTCGCCACCAGGCGTGTCCTGGGGGGCTCACCTTGTTTCCGAAGAAAGTCCGCAATCAGCGTCTGGTCCAGAATATCCGGGGCTGGAATCCAACTGCTTTCCTCTGGTCTATAGCCCTCCCACTCCACCAGGTATTGAAAATCCCTACCCTTACATCTGACCTCCAGTAACATCTCCAGTGTAAACTGGAGAACCATCTACTAGACAGGGAAGGGGAGGGGTCAGAACAGAGGGAACAAGGGGGGAGGAAAACACAGGTTTAACCCTAGAGACATGAAACACTGGGTGTATCCGACCAAGCGTGGAAGGTAGCTTGAGCTGAACAGCCACAGGACTCAACACTTTCATGATCCAGTATGGACCAATGAACCTGGGAGCCAACTTGAGTGAGACTACCCTGAGAGGCAGGTGCTGCTTTGGTCTGTCTACTAGCCTGGGCCAAGGCTTCCTTAGCTTTCCTCCAGGTGCTGCAACACCGTTGAACAAAAGTCAAGGCAGACGGGACTGCTATTTCGGGTTCCTGTGAAGGTTGATAGCCAAGAGAGCACTGAAATGGCGACATACCTGTAGCAGAAACTGGTAGAGTATTATGGGCATACTCGACCCAAGATAGTTGTTGACTCTAGGAGCTAGAATTATGACATATGACAGCGAAGAGCATGCTCCATATCTTGGTTTGCCCGTTCAGACTTCCCATTGGTCTGGGGATGGAAACTTAAAGACAGACTTGTAGAGGCCCCAATCTGTCTGCAAAATTCCTTACAAAACCGGAGACCACATCTACAGGAAAGACCATGAATCCGGAACATTTTAGTGACAAATAGAGCAAGCAAACACAAACTGCCTGACATCCTTGGCATCCATGGATGGCCACCAAAATTGCTGATGGATGGTAGCCAGAGATCTTCTAACTCCTGGGAGACAGACCAGCCTGGATGAGTGACCCCACTGGATAAATTTGGAGCGCCGTGAGTGAGAGACAAATAGCATGCCCACTGGAATCCCTCTAGGTACCTGACACGTCGCACGGCCCTCAGAACCTCTCTCTCAATATCCCAAGAGAAGGAAGCCACCACCATGCCCCTGGGCAGGATGGTGTCAGTTGATACTTTCCTCTCTGGGGTACCAAACATGCGAGAGAGGGAATCGGGCTTGGTGATTTTGACTCTGGCCTGTACGAGAGTGTAAGTTGCCAAGTCCCAGGAACCGCTGCAGTGCCTTACGAGAGTCAAAGGTTGGCCACTCGCCAACAGCCCTTACCTTAGCGGGGTCAGCTTTGATCTCACCTGCTGAAATCACAAACCCCAAGAACAAAGCTGATTTAGCATGAAAAATGCACTTTTCCGCCTTAACAAACAATTGATTCTCCAGTAGTCGCTGCAGCACCTGGTAAACATGCTGAATGTGTACCTGCAGTGAGGGAGAAAATATTTAGATATCATCAGGGTACACAAAGACAAATTGATTCACTATGTCTCTCAGCACATCATTAACCAGGATCTGGAAGACAGCCGGGACATTGGTCAGACCAAACGGAAGGACCCAGTATTCAAAGTGTCCCGTTGGGGTGTTGAAGGCTGTCTTCCACTCATCCCCCTCTCAAATACAGATAAAGTGATAGACATAATTAGCCAACTATAGAAGAGAACTATAATCATAATTTCTGGCAAGACTCTGTATAATGTCTAAAATCCACAATATGCAAGGTAAAGAGAAAAGGAGATATGTGTACCCTGTGGAGCATCTGTATTACAAACGAGCCCGTCTGACACAGTGCTGCAGTCAAACATACTGTGGTTTGCCAGTTAGGTAGTTTACTATCAAGGAGAGAGGTATCGGCCTGCATCTTTGTCAGCTTCTAACCCAGCAAAGATGGAACAATGGTGTTGAAGGCATTGGATAAGTAAAAAAAAAAACATTTTTAAACTTTATTCAGTACTCATAAGCTCAGTCTAACCTGTAAATGATAACGTCCTCAACTCCCAGGTGGGGCTGGTAGGCACACTGAAGAGGTTCTATAAAAGCCACCATCACAGACCTGAGCTGCTTCAGCACCAGCCTCTCCAGAATTGTCATGACATGGGATGTTAATGCCATGGGCCTGTAAACTTTAGGGTCACTGGAATGAAACTTTTTTGGAAAAACCACAATGTAAGAGGTCTTTCATAAGGACCATAACGCCCCATTCACACGAGGCTTCAGCTTCAACGCTTGACAGAGGGTGTGTCTGAAGTTGGGGCTGACGCGATCGTCATAGCAGCGTCAGCCAATGAAATTAGTCAGCAATAGGCCACTGTTGGAGCTGGTGTATTTGCATACAGCAATCTGATTGGCTGACGCTTCCGTCGGCGCTTGAAAAGTTGAGCATGTCCCAACTTCTGCAGCGAGCAACGCCTCTGAAGCGGCGCCGACGGATCCACAATGCAGTTCGGCAACGCCTGACGTCACCCATTCAAAGTGAATGGGAAGCGTTGAAGCTGACGCCTCGTGTGAATGGGGCGTGAGGGACCCTTTGCAAAATCAGGCTCATGCTGTAGATGTGATAGAATACCCTTGGATGGATTCTATCTTGGCCTGCAGTCTTGTTAGGGTGAAGTTTCATCAGCAGGTTTTTTACATAATCCACTGCAAATGGCAGAGTAGTTGTGATCAAAGAAAAAAGGTGCAGTCAGCTTGGAAAGAGAGATTTGGATTGCTCTGAAAAAGGGGGAGATGATAATGAGGATGTAGAAGGTAACAGCTGTTAAAGGCAGGAAAAATTTATAGGGGGGGAGGGGGATTTGAGAGTTGAGTGTCTAATGATGGTGGACAAACAAATAGTCCTAAGAAGGAAGAGCAAACTGTCCCAAACTGTCTAAAAGCCATCAATAATACAGTATTGTTGTTTAGTATGTCTTAGTGTAAACATTTTCAGTGAAAGACATGACACTGCATCCCTGATATTCCTTCTGACTAACCCCATCAGTTCCTCCATCTTATGGAGTGATCTCACATTGCCCATGATTAAAGAGGGAGGACTCAGCTTGAATCTCCTCTTTTGCCTAAGTCACTTCCATCTCTGTCCAGCTTTCTTTTTCCATTGTCTTATTCCTGCTCTACATTTATAAGTTTTTTTCCTGATTTCTGTAGGTAAATCAGCTTGAATGGCTAAACTGACCAACTTTAGATCCATAAGTTGAATGTTGAATTCTGAGAGAATCGCAGATAAGTCACAGACACTCGTGATATGTTTGGCATGCTTAATATCTGGACCTGTCGGCAATTCAAATCATGCTGTGTGAAATGTGTTCTAATTGAAAATAACATCGGCCATTACCTACAGCCAATGAGAGAGCAGTTTCCACTAGTATGGGTATCTGCAGGCCAGTGGGAGAATGGGGAAGAAGTTAAAAGGACTTATTTTTGGTTTATTAGGACGCAAGAAATGGAGGAAAAACTAGTGGAAATTTGGCAGGAGCATCCATGTCTGTTTGACGTGTCATCAGAGCAATACCCTAACATTACAACGTTTAAGAGAAATTGCAAATTCCCTTCAAAACCCTGGTGAGCAAAATAAATACCTTTTCTACCCCACTAAAGGTTTCTTACTCATTATGTAGTTGACCTGGCATTTATTCCATATTACTTATCATGCTTGTTTGATTGTGAGATGTAGTTTGCGAACTGAGACAAAGTTGTTGCAGATTCTTCCTATAGTAAATTCAAGCAGTGTGAAACCCCTTGTGGCTGATCCATCTTGCAGTGTAAACACAGCAGCAACTAAACACTACCCCAGATAGTCCTGCAGTGTGCAAACATCTATTATGTGACTACTTGAAATCATGCAGTCTGAACTTAGCATAAGTTAGGGCTAGCCCATATTTGTGTAGCATCACAGTGTTCCCCCATTTGGGTAGATAGTGGTCTTCATAGAGTCCTTCCTTGACTCATACATTCCATGTCAAAGCGTGTATCTGGATTTAAAACTCATATCATCATTGTAAGCAAAAGTCACAAATTTTTGTTTAGTTGCTGGATGTTTGTTTGTTTGTTTTATTTCTGTTTTGAAGACATTTTAGTCAGCCTGTTCATGCAGAAGAGATAGAGTGCCTGTAGATAAAATGTTGTGATAAAAGATAAAACAGTGATGACTTGTTAATATGGCCAATTTATTTCAAACTACTAATAATATTACATTAAATCACTCTTCATCTTGCCATCTTGACTAATTATTGATTAATTCACCTATAGCTGTGTCAATGACTTTTTTATTGATGGAGGAAATTCTGTATAATGAATTACCCTTGGGCAACGCAGTGGCGCAGTAGGTAGTGCTGTTGCCTCACAGCAAGAACGTCGCTGGGTCGCAGGTTCGAACCTCGGCCGGGCTGGGTCAGTTGGCGTTTCGGTGTGGAGTTTGCATGTTCTCCCTGCTTTCGCGTGGGTTTCCTCCGGGTGCTCCGGTTTCCCCCACAGTCCAAAGACATGCAGTACAGGTGAATTGGGTAAGCTAAATTGTCCGTAGTGTATGAGTGTGAATGTGTGTGTGTGGAAATTCCCAGAGATGGGTTGCGGCTGGAAGGGCATCCGCTGCGTAAATAATCGTTGATAAGTTGGTAGTTCATTCCACTGTGGCGACCCCGCAAGGGACAAAGCCGACAAGAAAATGAATGAATGAATGAATTACCCTTGTAAGCAAAAAAAGTGGATTTTTCCACTTTTCCAAAAAATTTCAAGAACATTTTTTTTTATTATTTTAAGCTCAACATGTGTCAAAGTGATCTGCTTATTTTACCTTTTTTATTTTATTTATTTATTTATTTTTTCATTTTACGGTTGATAATTTGGATAGATAGCCTACTGGTGCTATGATTTGATGATTTTTTCTCCGACAGGTCAGCTTTTTTGAAAGGCGAGGAACAGAAAGCTGATTGCTAATTGTTTAATCTAATGCTTTATAAATCTTAGCTGAATTGTAGTTTAAAGCTTTAACAATTCAACGCCACTCCTCTGGGGCATGTAAAATGTTCTTACGTCAGCTGCTCTCAATGCTTTCTCCATGCCACTTTCAATCCAATACTGCACTGTGTGACAGTTTACATTTTTTGCTAATGAATGAACTGAAAACACTTGCTACGCTGCGCTCCCAACATGTCAGTGGAAACGCACCATTAGAATCACTTTCCATCTCCATTTGCAAATGAACTGTTTTTATGCATGTAATGAAACTCCCCTTTTTATGCAAACCAGTCCTTGTTTCCACATGCGACACTCTCACCTCAACACAACTAAAAACCCTCTTTTTTCCTAGATTTTTTTAATCAGAAAACTTGGTTTCATCACCCTTTATTTGTTTTTTTATGCTTTTTTGGACCATCACATTATAATAATTAGACCTGTTTTACAAAACTTTAAGAATATACTCATAAATGTGTCATTTAGCAATAAATATGGGAGAATCTCTGCTTTAATTTGTTATATGTCACATAGTCAGAATAATTATGGTTTAGATGGTTAAGGTTGTGATTTTTAATATAAGCATTTCTTTAAATTGTATTTTCTCAAAAAGATGATTTTCTGAGTCTAAAATGAAGCACAAATTTGACATGGCCTAACTCAGTCATTATTAAAGATATCAAGGTTGTTATTTTTTTTTCACAGAATATACTTTACATTGTGTAGAATTATGTTATGTCAAAAACTGCAAATAACAAAAAACTACTTTACCCAGGTCTTTATAGATCGTGCCACATATGTTGACTAATGGTGTAGTGCTCAGGGTTTTTACATCATAATAAAACGAACAAAGCCTCAAATGATGATTAGCACTTAGCAGTACAATCAGAACCTGGTTACATCTCAATCAAGCAAAACCTTAGATCAAAACACAGAAATCCTGTAATTGGAATTTATGTTGCTGTATTACTTTTGCCTCAGTTCCACTCAGCTGTAGATTATTTACCTAAACGAGTGAATGTGTTTTATAGTGGTCTTGATAGAGGTCACACACAATAAAACACAACGGATGTTCCAACAACCTCAGTGTAGCCTCTTAAGCTTATCAGATGTAGTTCTTCTGGTCCACAAATGCCCTAGATAGTGAGTGGCAAGGGTAGAGAGCCCTTCTGCTGTGAATTAACCTTGGCAGGGACAGGGACTTTTTTGACAATGACTCACTACATGATGCATATGCAAATGCAGCAGACGAGTCATAGGATAATTCTAATTCTGTTTCAAAGTCAATTTACTTTGCCCCTATAATTAAATGTCAGAAACTAAGAGTAACGTAAGGGAATAAGTGAGTGAGAGTGAAATGAAGTGTGAAAAAGACAGACCTGTAAATGTTCCGTGTTGAGTTCAGTTTGTTTGTTCTGGATTTTGATTTCAGCAGGAAACTTTTGTGCTGACTTTGAAGAAGTGAAAGTAGAAATGATTTTGTCAGATTCCATTATTTAATTGTCATACAAATGTGGGTCTAGATAAGCATGAAATCTTTCAATGAAGCTTCTATAAATTCTGTTTAACTGATTTACGAACTGTCTTATTAGCTACTGAATGTAGTGATTTAATTAATCATGGTTTCTACAAAAATTGTGTATATATGTATGACAATTATCTGGTCTATATAACATCTTATAACTATTACGTCTAACATCTGATTTGACCTTCATTTAGTTATAGATCAGTAGCATTTTGCAGTAAGATTTCCTTTTTAAATGTATTATAAATGTGTTAATTGCTAATAACTTATTTACAAATGCATTGTATACCATTGGTTGCAAGTGTAACACAATATCTATGAAATAGTGAGCCATGTTGAACACTTTGTACTGTTCAAATTGACTACCCTTTTGTTATGTTTGTGGCTGTTTTTGCCCCATTGACTTCCATTATAAAAAAAAAATAGATTGCAAATCCATGACACCAAATAAAAACAATGCATTGTTTTCCCTGTTGAAATTAAAACTTTTAATTTGTACTGTTGATCATCAGTTGACAGCATTAACCCTTTAGATAGGCCTGTGCAAAAAAGTTTCTGACTTTTATATGGAGACCTATGGAGTAAAACAACATATTATAGTGTGCATGGATGAATACACTTGCTATGTTTACTATGTTCTGAGAGCTGAGTTGCTTATTTTTTATTTTCTCAAACATATCAAGGTAAGTGTGCAAAGGTCTTTCTCACACTCTCACACTCACGCACACACACACACACACACACACACACACACACACACACACACACACACACACACACACACACACACACACACACACACACACACACACACACACACACACACACACACACACACACACACACTATACCCCATATAACTTATATAATTTTAAGCCACAAACTAAGCTTTTTTTGATTATTTGCTGTAATGGCTTTGTAATCAAAAACGTCATTATAATGGATATCAATGGGGCAAAAACTGCCACAAATCAAACATTATTGAACAATTAAACATATATTATACAGCAAAAAATTGAGATGTAAACAATCGAGTGAATATAAATACAGTTGAAGTCAGAACTATTGTAACAGTAAAAGTGACGCTGGGAGTGCAGATCCAAACGCAGGGTTTATTAAATGGAATGGTCAGGCAAGCAATGGTCAATACATGAACAAACAGATGTGTATGGGCAATTCAGAGTCATCGTCGAAATAGCAGGCAAAGGGGGGGGGTGAAAAGAAACCGTAAAGTGGGGGGTTATGTTACGCCACTGGTGCCCTCCATTCGAGAACTTTAGAGGGGTTTGGCACCCGCCATTCAGGGGAATCGAGAGGATCTGGCGCCCGCCATTTAGGGAATTCAAGAGGATCTGGTGCCCGTCATTCAAGGGATGTAACGGTGCCGACTCTGGTAGCACTGGTGGCAGTGGCTCTGGTGGCAGTGGCTCTGGCGGCAGTGGCTCCGGAGGCGCCGGCTCTGGGAGCTCTGGCGGCAGTAGCTCTGACAGCAGTTCAGGTAACTCAGGTGGTGGTGGCCATTCTGGTGGCTCAGGTAATGGCATTTCAGGAACAGGAACAAAAACAGGAACCATGACAGGAGCAGACACGGAACAGGAAGCCATCTGGGTCACGGGCAGTTTGGCAGTGACTACCATGTGAGTTAGTCTCTGATTGTAGTCTTCTTGGGAGTTTTTATGCTGGAGTCTGCCATTTTGTGAGTGGAAATTCCCGTAGCCAGCGGGTATTGCTGTTGGGTAGCGCTGACGGCCATTTTGTGAGTGGCAAATCCTGCAGTCCTCGGGTCTTGCTGTTGTGTAGGAGACAGGAGTATTGGTGATGCCAGCATGATCGTTGTGGTTTTCAAAATTATTAGCCCCATATTAAGCTATGTATTTTTTATATACAGTTGAAGTCAGAATTATTAGCCCCCCTTTGAATCTTTTTTCTTTTTTAAATATTTCCCAAATGATGTTTAACAGAGCAAGGAAATTTTCACAGTATGTCTGATAATATTTATTCTTCTGGAGAAAGTTCTATTTGTTTTATTTCGGCTAGAAAAAAAAAACAGTTTTTAATTTTTTAAAAGCCATTTTGAGGACAAAATTATTAGCCCCTTTAAGCTATTTTTTCCTGATAGTCAACAGAACAAACCATCGTTATACAATAACTTGTACTGCAAATGGCAGTACAATAATTACCATAACCTGCATAGTTACCATAATTAACCTAGTTAAGCCTTTAAATGTCACTTTAAGCTGTATAGAAGTGATTTGAAAAATATCTAGTAAAATATTATTTACTGTCATCATGGCAAAGATAAAATAAATCAGTTATTAGAAATGAGTTATTAAAACTATTATGTTTAGAAATGTGTTGAAAAAATATTCTCTCTGTTGAACAGAAATTGGGAAAAAAATAAACAGGGTTGCTAATGATTAGAATTAATTATCAGTAATAATTCTGACTTCAACTGTATATATATATATATATATATATATATATATATATATATATATATATATATATATATATATATATATATATATACACGTACCTGTTTCTTGGCAGTAGTTTATTCCTAAAATATAAACCAATATCCAGAAACATCAAAAGTCATTCTGTCCTGAGATTGCTTTGAGCAAACATACTCATGTATTATGAATTGGACACATTGTACAGATGAGGATGTCACATGCACTTTGATTCATTGGGAGCCTTCTTGTGATGACTGACAGGGGCTCTTATTTTGGGCATCTTGGTCTTCTACTGCAGATGGGTGGTGTAGTACTTTTTATTTTTTCAGTCATTAGTCATGCTTTTCTGAAAAAGTAATTTAATGGGTTGGGGAATGATGGCAGCTGCATGCTAGAAGAGCATACAGAGGGCTTTTCACGCCACCTGGGTTGGGCAGAGCAATTGAGCCATACAAAGCCTAAATTGAGGAAGTGCAAAGAGAACTTCTGCAGTATAGAAGAGTTGCCAAACATGTTGATGTATGATAAGGATTGAAATGAGTGCAAGCATGTTCTCTCTACCCTATTTACCCTTCAGTGCTTACACAAATTGTATATATGGTAAAGAAAAAGATAGAAAAAAGAAGGAAAAATATATATATCTATATATTGCTACAGTTCTGTAGTATTCAACGGTTTAAACACAAACTATATATATATATATATATATATTAGGGGTGTAACGATACTTCGAACCGAACCGAAATATCGCGATACACCAACCACGATACGAATCGCGAAACTCTCGTGGCGTACCGCGAAACTCTCACGCCCCCTGCTGCCCATTGTTGAGGTTGACGTCACTTGTCTCTAACTAATTAAACCAAATTTAAGCACATATTTATTTGATCACATTTGATTAAATTGTATTAGTAATGAGGTTTTGTTCTAAATATTATATTCTAAAGTTAGTATTTTCCAAGTGCATGTCATGTCATGTGAGTGCGCGATCACTCGACTACTGCATGGTTTCCGCTACATTCATTCTTCCATGGCAGGGCGCCACACCAAAATTCACCCCGCCACTGACTGATGCTTGCGCGCCGATTTTCTCTGTTGGTGCACGGAATTCTTGCGTGCCCTCGTGTATACTCTGCTCAAGTGCACTTTCAAAAACAAGCAGCTGAAGTGCGATTTAGTGTGTTTACGCATCACGCATCAGTAACTGACTGACAGGTGCATGCAGCGTGTGAGGCTGGCAAATACGACAGCTTTCAGTTAAGATGAACACAGTTTCCATAACTATACTTTATAGATAACAGATAATGCTTTATAATACTTTAAAATGTATAGATGACGTTGTCTTGCTGGACTTTATAGCCGTTTCACTTTACAGGGAGCATTTATGCCGCTTGGGTCTATTGGAGACATTCATAAATATTTCTAATGAAGGTTGGAGACATACATGTTACATAAACACACTAAGGCGCACTTGAGCGGAGTATATATGGGGGCACGCAGGAGTTTTGTGCATGGACGGAGAGAATAGGCGCGCAGGCAATATATTGACATTGCAGTTTTCAGCGCTGTGCACCGCATTCTTCCCTATACTGAACTGTAGAATGAAATAAATACAAATATGACGTTCACCTCTTACCTGATGTCTTTAACAATACATTTTCTATGTGTTTGCAAAATGGAAGTCGTAAGACATCTTCCCTATTCACCTTACTCTGAAAAAAAGAGTGAACTTGAGGAGGTATAGCTCAATGTAACGGGAAATAGCCAACAATAGCTGAGCCAAAAACTAACAAACAAATCAATCAAATTAAAATTGTACAAAAATCACAAAATATCTCAAAGTGGGCAAAAGTAATGCTAAATAATTTTGCCCAAACGAAAGTTAAGCAAAAACAACGAAAATCATAATCATGTTGACAAAATACACAAAAAACGAGATCAAAGGAAGATGCGCTCATCTCCGCTTTTCCTGACGGGCTTTTTATATCCCCGCGCCAAGTCGCCCAGTAATGATAGATCATTCTCCTGACCAATTAGCTGTCGTGAAGGTGGAAATACAGAAATGACAGGCACGGAGAGAGAGAGAGAGAGAGAGAGAGAGAGAGAGAGAGAGAGAGAGAGAGAGAGAGAGAGAGAGCGAACGGGAGGCTAAAATACAACCAGCTAGAACCGTAACATTAGTTTCAGACAAAACTGCAGTGTATTCTCTTTGCTTGCGCGCCGATTTCCTCTGTTCGTGCGCAAAACTTTTGCACGCCCTCAAATATACACGCTCAAGTGCAGATCTTTATGTGGGCTTTCAAATAACCGCTGCTGAAGTGCGATTTAGTGCGTTTTTGTGCGTTTTGCGACATTAACGCGTCCTGGGGTGGAGTGAGGCGGCTATAGACTCCAGCAAGATAAAGTCATTGTATGCAGAGCCATTGACATTTATCAGTTAAGTATAATTATGGAAACTGTGTTCATCTTAACTAAAATTAACTGAAGATTTCATATGTTCTTAGAGAGGACAAGCCTGTTTATCTTTCACTATAGTCTACACTGCAGTTATTTATTTAATTTGAGTTTACTTTCTTAAGATGGCTGTACTAAAGAGAATTGTTTTTTCTGACTAGTCTATATTGGAGGTATTTATTTCATTTTTGTTGTTTACTCTGGTATCCTGACTGTACTAAAATGTGATGGCAAAGTTAATAAAGAAAAAGTTTAGTTGTTCTTGTTATTAAGTGAATCTATTGTTCCTTAGCATTGCTGTTAAGATGACATCAACCCTAACCCCACAGCAAACAGAAACCGAACCGAACCGAACCGAACCGAACCGTGGCTCCAAAACCGTGAACCGAACCGAACCGTGCCTTTGGTGTATCGTTACACCCCTAATATATATATATATATATATATATATATATATATATATATATATATATATATATATATATATATATATATATATATATATATATATATACATACAGAATGTTTCCTCTAGGATTTTTTCTAGCTGTGGCGGCAGACTCTTTTGGGCCTTTTACACAGATCTACCAACTACCTGTGGCGTTATTTCACTGACAAATGTCGTGAGCGCAGTATTACATGTCGAGATCGCATTTATGTAATTCAAACATGCGAATGTCTGTGCTCGAGCGCCGATTTCTAATGTTCGTGCACAAAACTTCTTGCGCGTCCTCAAATATACACTGCTCAAGTGCAGATTTTCTTGTGCACTCTCAAACAAACGCTGCTGAAGTGCGATTTAGTTCGTTTATGTAACGAGTATGTCTCCAACAATATTAGATTTCCTAGGAATATTTGTGAATGTCTCCAATAGACCTACAGAGCGACATTAATGCGTTCCGAAGTAAAGTGAAATGCTTATAAACTCCAGCAAAATAAAGTCATTGTATGCAGAACCATAAACCTTTATCTATAAATGAAATATAATTATGGAAACTGTGTTTGTCATAACTGAAAGTCAGCAAAATACGAAATGCCGTCGCTTGAGCCACAGATGACTATGAGGTGAAAGCACAAAGTCAGTCAGCACGTCACCTTAAAGGGTTAAACAAATACCGCACAGCAGTACTACGATTACAGAAAAGTTTGCTCTGTTATATTTACTTACCTTTTAATACGTTTTGCTGCGATTATAACCCGCTATAAAAAAAAAAGGACTGAATGTTTTGAATGAGAAGCTGTAATGTAGCTGTGGCGGGATGAATTTTGGTGTGGCGCCCCGCCATGTAAGAATGAATGTAGCGGAAACCATTTAATATGAACACATGCTGGAACCAGTTAAAGTGATACTTAAAACGATTCAAGTCCTACTTAGTTGGTTTAGTTGTGTTTGATCAGGGTTGGAGATACACTCTAAAGGAAGGCAGATATCCAGGAACAGGATTGAGTACCCCTGGTATATAAGAATACTTAGCTAAAGTTTAACATTACATAGTGATGTTTAGTCCTTATGTTCTCAACTGCTAAATGGTTGGAAAGTGAGTTATGCATAGTGCACAGTTTTAACTGTTTAATATTTCAAGTTTGGGAATATTTTCCTTTGTTGGTCACACCATAGATGACATCCTCCAGTGATGACCTCACTGAGTCACCCAATCACAATGTTGTATTTAAAAGGCACTATCTTTTTAATCGAGCCTTCCGGGGAAAGGAATTTAAAAAAAAGCAAGTGACATTTGTCTGATCCTGTACTGCTATGTGTGTGATATTGCATTTATACAACAATTTGACAGCATAATTGCGCGCGAACTGAAGAGCGGAGAGGGGAGGGGGGGTGGGAGATGGGGGCGCGCGAACTGTAGAGCGGGGAGGTTGCACACGAACTGAAGAGCACGCGCGCGCACATTCATGCACCAGGTTTCACGCCGTACTGTACCAAAATGCGGAGGAGCTGGAGGGCAGGGTTGGGGAAGGGTGAAACAGAACAATACGGGAGATTTTGCTCACATTTTAGGATTTTAAGTTTTGTCAAAATGTAGTTTTTCAACACATTATGCAGAAATATTTAAATTCGTTCAACATTGCTTTCCCAAGGGCAGCACTGTGGCTCAGTGGTTAGCACTGTCGCCTCACAGCAAGAATGTTGCTGGTTTAAGTCTCGGCTGGACCAGTTGGCATTTCTGTGTGGAGTTTGCATGTTCCCCTTGTGTTTGCGTGTGTTTCACCCGGGTGCTCCGGTTTCCCCCCGTCCAAAAACATGTGCTATAGGTGAATTGAATAAACTAAATTGTCTGTTGTGAATGAGTGTGTATGGGTGTTTCCCAATACTGAGTTGCAGCTGGAAGGGTATCTGCTGCGTGAAACATATGCTGAAATAGTTGGTGGTTCATTCTTCTGTGGTGACCTCTGAAATAGAGACTAAGCTGAAGGAAAATGAATGAATGATGAATGAATTGCTTTCCCACAGGATCGATAAAATAGCTCAGCAGACTTCTTTCTTTCTTTCTTTCTTTCTTTCTTTCCTTGCACAAGTGTTGTTAAAATGCTGTAGGTCATTATAGATATCTAATCCAAAATTAAAAAGTGATATCAATTATCTTTGTGTACAAACACCGAATATGTTTTATGTGACAGGAAGTCAACACCTAATCTCTGAAGTTTGCTCTAACATAAAAAACTGTTTTCCTGACAGGATTTTCCATTCTTCAAGCCATTATGGAAGCAGCAGTAGCAAACAACTGGCAAGTTACAGCGCGGTCGGTGGGAAGCATAACGGACCCCCAAGAGTTCAGGCGCATCATTGAGGAAATGGACAGGAGACAGGAGAAGCGCTACCTCATTGACTGTGAAGTGGACAGAATCAATGTCATTTTAGAGCAGGTAAAGTCTGCTTCTCCCTTTTACCCATTACTTACTCTCATCTGCTCATTTTTCTGCATGGTGTTTTCCAAACAAGCTCACTCTCCCGTTACTAAAGTAGTCAAATTCATAGTCTGTCGAGATAAATATATAGAACTAAAAGTCTGCTATCATCATTCTGACGATGATCTGTTGGTTTTTATTATATGAGTTTAAGGAAGGATTTAATTGTGTCTGGAAAAAAAATTGTTTTAACCTTTTGTTCTGTATGTTGACTGGGTTTGAATTCATACATTGAACAGCAACAAAGGAGATCCATATTCTTCATGGCTACTTCATGCCCCCTATAGTTTCTGCCTCCTGTGGATTTGGACCATTTAGTATTGATTCGGTGTTGTGATCAAAGGGACTCGTAGTGACAACTTTTTTACGAATTGTCTGCATTGTTAAGTTACTACAACTGGCTCAACTAAGGTAAAATAAATGAATAAATAACTTCCTTTCACCTTCTGAATATACTATTATCTGATCATGGTGGTTTCATGAGGTCATATAGGTCATAAATTCTATTTATTTCTGAGAATGAAAGTGAAACTAATTTTCTACACAGAGGTGCTGTGTTTGTTTGTTTGTGGAGATCAGGCAGCTGTCGCCATGGTTTGCGTTTGAATGGTGGAGGCGGGAACTAGTGGGATAATGAGCTCAGACGTACAAGTTTGCATTGTGTTATTTCCATGCAGATAACTAAAACAAAGAATATTTGTTTTTATAGAGTTGGCTCATTTAAAAGTGCACATTTCAGGCTTTGCAGGTATGTCTCTCAGGTACCTTTCACTGAAACTCTGAGCTCCTCCGCTCTCACTGTCTTCAATAGTGGGGTGGTCTGGGGGTGTGAGGGCATTCCCAGCTGTGCAGTTGTGATTAACATTTGCCTACAAAAATGCTGACAAAATCTCCCCAGACTACCACCAAAAGCATGTCAATTCCCAACATCTTTACATTACCACTATTCTTTTCAACCAGGCCAAGCCCTAAAACAGGTACATGAGGGATGCATTTAGTCTTTCTTTTATCATTTAGGAATGCCTCAATCTAGATAGACAAGGCTATAAAGGAGAACAAAGTTCAGCTTATTCAATGACACTGTCAAGGATTTGACCAGGAGTTTGCATGTTGATATATATACAAGAAACAGAGAAATGCTGTGTTGGTGTCATGCTTCCTACAGTATGTCATTACTCACTCACCCAGAAATGTGTGTGCTTGTTCTGTTCTTCTAGTAAATCCCATTGACAAGATAGATAGATAAAGTTCCTGCTAGATAGAGTTCCTCCTAGAAGGAGTTCCTGCAGCACCCTCGGCATGCTGAATCTGCGGATGAGTCTTATACTCTAGGCTCAGGTCATGTATTATAATGCCTCTTCAGTCAGCCACTGTACTGGGCTAAGTCCTTCATGTGTGTTCATGCTTATGCCTTTGGGGTTCTTGTCTGCTCATGCTTGTCAGCATTGTCCTTAAACTCGTAATTCAGTTCAATGGTTGCAGCACTTTCCAGAAGCTTCCATCTGTCATTACAACATATCTCATAGCGACTGACTCTTATATGACTACTACCCTGAAGCTGAATGCTGAGAACTGTCTTGGATCCTTGACACAAACCTGAACGAGGGACTGCATCTGGGCAGCTTATTAACTATATATTTATGGCAGTGTTATCTTTAGTCTGGGGTTTTCTCTGGTATTTTTTTGAGGTATTATCAAGCATTGGTTAAACTGGATCTAATTGAAATAATCTCTCTGGCCTTGCTAATGCTGATAGCTCAGATACGTTTCTGGACTGCAGTCACACTGCAAGCTGCACCAAGTGCAGATTCCACATAGGACAACAATATTATAGACTTTTGAGTTATTTATAGGGTCTTAGCATGAACCGGGTTTTTTGATCTGAAAAGTATTCAGTGCCGACTGGGAATTGGAACAAGCCCCCAGAGAGTATATAAAGCTGAGTTAAGCTTCACAAGGGGCAATGGTGACAGCTTTTACGGCCCTGCTATAAGGAGTATGTCAAGCTAATGCAATAATTTATAAGCATTGCCCTAACAGTGGGATCACAGAGGGGCTTGTGAGGAAAACTAGCTTGTGATCTGTGGTTAACACTTCTTTTTACCCTGTGATAACATGACATGTCTGTCATGTGTCATTATACTGTTTGTGTATATAGTATATAGTGCTACAAAATAATTTTTATGAAGTCTGTTTTAATACACTTTTTGTGTTGGACTGATACAAAAAAGTTACAATGCCCAAATGTGCAATGGTTGGTGTGTTTCTGCTCTGCACACATCTTGGCTCTCTGTTTAGTGCTGCCAAGATGTGTTGGGTGTGTGGGACAATAAAAAGCACTGAGAGGCAGGGTTTTACCTAAATTAATTGTTTATTTGTTTGTACATGTCAGAATATATGCCATTCAAAAGAAATCTTTGAGAGTTATTTGTTAATTGTAGGTAAAATAATAAAAGTTTTAAAACAAAATTAAAGAAAGCGTTTACCTAAAATTTATTTATTTTCTTATGTTTTGTGCCATTACTAAAGTCAGTTTTGGATAAATGATATCTTTAGTCTTGTCAAAATAACAAAAGCATGCTGAAAAAATGTAAGACTAAAAATGAAAAGTGTACAGCAAGTCATACGAGGTAAATACTCAAGACTAAGACCTTGAAATCTCTTAAAAGCTCATAGGCTCTGGAAAGCATTTAACGTGTCACTCTAACATTCTAATAGGATTAAGGTGTTAAGAGTTGTACTATTAGAGGCAAAAGGAGTGAGATGGTATAAATAGGATTCAGAAATAGTAAGCAAGTTCTTGAACTAAAGAATTTGCAGCACTCTTGTTTGTGTTATTAGGATTTGTTTTCTGAATTTGGTTGTGTTATCAGGATTTGCTGCACATTTTTATCATTTGCATATCTGAATAAAATTTGGCAAACTGATTTTTTTTTTTCAATAACAGAAAAAACAGCCTGTCACATTGGCTCAATAAGTAATTATGTGTTGAGGCAATTGAAAAAAAAAAAAAAAAAGTCTGTCCAATCATGTTATTGGCCCAAATGAATATGTTCAATTATTGTGGCATGCTTTCTTGGTTTCACCTAATCCAAAAATGGCTGCACAGTGGCTCAATGGGTATCATGTTTGCCTCACAGCAAGAAGGTCGCTGGTCCGAGTCTCGGCTGGGTCAGTTGGCATTTCTGTGTGGAGTTTGTATGTTCTCCCCGTGTCTGTGTGGGTTTCCTGCGGGTGCTCTGGTTTCCTCCACAGTTCCAAAGACATGCACTATAGGTAAATTGGGTAAGCTAAATTGTTTGTAGTGTATGTGTGTGAATGAGTGTATGGCTGTTTATTAGTGATGGGTTGCAGCTGGAAGGGCATCTGCTGTGTAAAACATATGCTGGATAAGTTGGCGCATCAATCTGCTGTGGTGACCACAGATTAATAAAGGGACTAAGCTGTAGGCCTGTCACAATATCTATTTTTTGTAGTATGATATATAGCACCAAAATTTATTGTGATAATATTGTCATTTTAAGGCCATTTTGACACTGTAATACAATTATAATGCAAGTACACTCTTCCAAAGAACACAATATTTTATTCTTAAAAATATTTCATTTAATTATAGTCATTTTAACAATGTAATAATTAGGCATTGGAATCAGATTGTGAAAATGTATATTCTAAACAAATGAATAATAGTAACAGATGTTAACAAAAATGGCAAAAAGAATTTGAAAAAAGTAACAGATCCATTTTCAGTCATCAGGCATCCACATGAAAATATTCATTCATTTATTCATTTTCTTTTCGGCTTAGTCCCTTTATTAATCCGGGGTTGCCACAGCAGAATCAACCACCAACTTATCCAGCACATGTTTTATGCAGCGGATGCCCTTCCAACCACAACCCATCTCTGGGAAACACATGAAAATATAATATAGTAATTTATAGTAAGTACTAGTGTTTGTTTTATTTACCCATACTGGCACTGACATCTCCAATAGAGATAGAGAGGCTACACGATCAGTTAAAATTTGGCTAGAATTGGTTTGATGTATGAGCGATATATATTGCATCACCAAAAATGATTGAGGACATGTTCACATGTTGTGCGATAAGTCGATATATTGATTATTGTGACAGACCTACTAAGCTAAAAGGAAAATGAATTAATGAATAGACATTATTGTGTAAATTCTTTAAAATAACAAATACATTGAACATTTCTACAAAGTATACCTTATAAAATCATGCATTTAATTCTCATAATATGCTCAAAGCTGAAGTGTAATTAATAAATTCAGACGTACAAAATTGTCAAAACACCATAAAATGCTGATATTTTTGTGAGGTTACTTTAACCATTTCACAAAAGGTCATCTGAACTCATGAAATCACTTTTTAATGGTGAAACCAATTCTTTACCATTAAACATCTAATATATTTACATGTTAAAAATGTCAAAAACGCCATCAAATCTAAACAATGGATGACTTAACCTAGTTAACACAGATGATCAGAACAGAAAAAAAATCACAGAAGACTCAAGAAAAAGTAAAAACAAATTGTCAAGAGGAACTTCATTCATTCATTCATTTTCTTGTCGGCTTTGTCCCTTGCGGGGTCGCCACAGCGGAATGAACCGCCAACTTATCCAGCACGATTTTACGCAGCGGATGCCCTTCCAGCCGCAACCCATCTCTGGGAACTTCCACACACACATTCACACTCATACACTATGGACAATTTAGCTTACCCAATTCACCTGTACTGCATGTCTTTGGACTGTGGGGGAAACCGGAGCACCCGGAGGAAACCCACGCGAACCCAGGGAGAACATGCAAACTCCACACAGAAACGCCAACTGACCCAGCCCAGCCGAGGTTCGAACCTTCGAACCTGCGACCCAGCGACGTTCTTGCTGTGAGGCAACAGCACTACCTACTGCGCCACTGGGTTGCCTCAAGAGGAACTTATCTAATTCAAATATTTACCATGTGAACATGTTTAGAATGTCGTGAATTTCAGGTTGAATAGATACAATAATTCAAGAGCACAAAAAATGCATCGATAAGTCTCCAAAATTCTTGAGCACCATCCCCTCTTCTGGGACAGTGGACATTCAGCACTGTTGACAGTGCTCTTAAAGTTCATCAAGCTGCTGCTGCTTACTGTTTCAAGAATTGCCATCTTTGTTGTAGTTGTGTGGGTTTACATTGGCCCTGTATCTAAAAATATATATAAAATAGCAATGTCAATATTAAGTCTACATATATCAAATAAATATACAAATGTCACTGTGCCGTTAATATCATTTTTTAAAAATGTTACTCCTGTAGGGTCACAAAATGTAATTTAAGTGCTTTCAAGGAAGAATGTGGTTGTTTGCATAATTATTAGCATAGTAACGGTATAGTAATTTACTGTTCCATACTGTGAAAATGCTATGCAATAAATGACATATACAGAAATTCTTCACAATATCATATTTTTCGTTCAACAAAAGAAAGAAACTTCTACAAGTTAGTTTGAACAACTAGATGGTGAGTAAATGAAGTCAGAAGACAAAACTAACAAACTGAAAATTCTTTCATAATTAACTCTCTCTTCACTTGTTCCAAACCAGTTTGTCTTTCTTTCTTCTGTTGAACACAAAAGATATTCTGAAGAAAGCTGGAAACCTGTAACCATTGACATCCATAGTACTTATTTTTCCTACTAAGGAACTCAAAAGTGTACTTACTTTGAAAGTTTATTTGCGTTCATTTGCACCTTGCCTAGCATTGGTGGCTTCACATTACGTTTACACTGAAAAAAAAGAAATATGTTATAGTAGATAACTTATGTTTCTTGTGTATCATTGGTTCAATATTAACCGTCAAACAGTTAACCGTCAAGTAATAATTTAAATGGTAAATTAATGTACCCAGAGAGATCAGTAAAGTCAAAACCTTACTGATTAGACTTAAATACTACAGGTGCAAATTCAGTTTTTCTGCCACTGACTTTAATGTGTCTAACATTATGTTGGAGGCGGCAGATTAACGCAATACCCATGCTGTTTGTTTTCATGTTAAAATTACTGTGATTTGTTCATGAATAGACTTAAAAAGATTTAACAAATATAGAATTCAGTACTTACCATAACTTCGATAAAGAAAAATCTGTCTGAAAATTATGTTTCGTAGGATCTCAGCATAGCTCTGCTGGCTTTGTTGGTGTGCTGGAATTTGAATGTGCTCCAACCAATGGCTCACTTGTGCATGCGTACACTCATTTTTTGCTTCAAGGTTTGTTGGCCAAACACACATATTTTACTTCAATTTGATAAATTAGCGTAGCAAAAAAAAAAAAAAAAGTGAGTTTCCACATTTTTTTTTACAGTGCATTTATCTTGAAAATAAACGTGGTCAGCCACAGGTTAGGGTCCACAGAAGGAGTGACAGAGTGTGTGCCAGTCCGCAACACCACTACATATGTAACTACATATGCCATCTTAAAGGGCACCTATTTTACCCCTTTTTCAAGATTTAAGATAAGTCTTTTGTGTCTTCAGGATGTGTCTGTAAAGTTTCAGCTCAAACACCCACCAGATTATTTATTATACCCTTTAGAATGTTGGAATTATCTGCTTTGTAGCTATGTAGCTGTTTTTGTAGCTATCACTCCTACGTCACATTGCGGTCGGTCTCAAAATGGGAGGGATTTGGATCCTATTTTAACATCAGGAAATTAAAAAAAGAGACTAATTGTCCTAAACTTATTGACCCCTGCTGTCTAAAGCCATGCTTCGTGAAATTATAAATGCACACCGAGTCTTTATAACACTATATCATGTCATTCACCAGCTAGAAAACTTTATAGTATATTATACTACTACAGTTCCAAATAGAAAACTGTATTTTATCTATCACTTTTTTTGTGTAGAAAGCAAAGTTTGTCATAATGTGCAATATTTCGTACCTGCAGGGATCAGTGGACTCACTCTTTTTACGTCTATGGAGACATGCGCTTTGTCCTAAATCAGCTATATTTAGTGCTTGGCCGTCATGGTTGCAGGAATTACACTTATTACTGCCAGTTTGCCAAAGCTGAAACTTGGCAACAAGCCATACTTACATGCTATTTAAAACAATATGGTAAACAACATAGGGACCGTGTGACAGGTTGTCATTTTAAAAAATATAATCAATGTGAATATAAAACCAACTTTACCTCAGTAAAGCAGGCTAGGCAGAATATCGCTATTATCTTATGTTTTGCTATTCAACTAAATAAAAATCTGAAAAAAAGGCAGTGCTAAAAACAGAAATGTCTTGTCATCTTTTTACATTACACTTGCTGCTTCTCCTATGTGTTTTGATGCTTAGGTCTGTTTAAGTGACTATATTTTGATTAAATTACATTATCAATTATGTAAAATGTACCTTATGAAATTTAAAATAGTCACATCAATCTTTTGCCGGAAGATTTCAGTGGCTGAACACTTGTGTGCAAATAGATCATTCATAAAAGGACAAAACCTATAAGCTTTGCATGACTAAAATAGTTTTAAGACATAACATTACCTGTCTAAAGAAATACTTCAGCCATGGCATCATCCTTCCTCCAGCATGCAAAAATAACTTCGATATTGATTCGGGATTTTAACATAATTGATTTAGCATATTTGCCAAAAGCCATTTCAAAAACAATCTTTATTTTCATGGATACAAGGCCATTGGTTGGTCTTTCAGAAGGAAGTTCATGTTGATGGTGAGTTTGCCTGCTGTCCCTCCCTGTCAGCTGCACGTGATCGCGGAAATGGCGGATCTGTCTGCGTAAACAGGGTACAAATCTACATTTGTTGATTCTATCTATCTATCTATCTATCTATCTATCTATCTATCTATCTATCTATCTATCTATCTATCTATCTATCTATCTATCTATCTATCTATTTACATTTGTTGACAGACAGTTTGGGCTACCTATCGGAATTATTGGCCTCAGAAGTTTTAATTGGATGAATTTCTTTTTTTTTAACAATAGTTTTTAGATCATTTTCTTTAATCATTACTATTGGAATGTGGAGAGATTTTCAACCAGCACAACAAAAATGTTTCTGAATATGTAGGATAGCTTCTAAAATCACGGAGGAAACATCAATTTATGTGCCACATGAGGTGATGGTTTCTCCACAGACCCTGAGTTGCTTCATTGTCTTGGACTACACCCATGTGAGATAAGCAACTGTCAGAAGCTCATCTCAATAAAAGTAAACTCAAAGCAAATGCTACTGGGACTGAAAACAAGGTTTCATCTACCTCATCAATGTGCAAGAGCACCTGTGGTGTAACGTTAATCATGCAAAATGGTTACCCCTCAGGGAAAACTCAGGGAGCCACCACTGCTATGATCTCCTCGAGTACTAAATACTCACACTGGACACATCAGTTCCATGAACCATACCATATGGTCACATGGATGCACAACCCTATGTCAACATCTTAGCCAAAGTCAGTTTCTTCATGTACAGTAATATATATTAAATTGGACAGTATTTATTTTTAGTTGAAATTGCCCTTAATCTTTGTTTTCCAATCAGATGCTGATTGATCTACTGTGATACTAAAATATGCATACTTTGCAAAATATGCTAAATTTATTCATGGTAAGGCAGATGGCAACATGTTTATATATATGTAAACCACTAGTATTTAGCCAAATGTAACAACTGAGATTTAAGCAGAAAATAAAATTATAAGTGTTCTAATGTGTGAGAGTAATGGTACCTGCTTTCTAATTTGTTTGCATAGGTTAGCGTTTTTAGTTTGTAAATTGGAAAAAAGCCAAACCTGCTCAGCTTACAGAGGTTTAAATTCAGAGCAGCTGAGAGGGCAGGAGGTGTACAGATGCTGCTGCCAGTTAGTTTGAATGTATCCCCTTGGGATCACTCCACGTTCTGGACTGCCTACATAAAAGCTTGCCTGCGGGAGGAAAATTAAGATAACTGAATGCTCCAGAGAGCTTTTGGAAAGTGTTTGGGCCCATTTGTCCTCCCTCAGACTCAATCCTCAATGAGTTTTGAAGAATGTTTATTGATTGGTTGTGCCATGAGGTAATTGTTGGAAGAGGAATTGATGATTTGTTTGGAGGAATTGACAGTTTTTGTTTTTGCTTTTGTTGTTATTACTTAAGCTGCATTCCTGCAGTTAGTGAGATAGAACAAGGTCAACATTTATACCTGCTCTTGTGAGTGCATTCAGAATAATGTATATTTTTCCCTACTGACATCTATCTATCTATCTATCTATCTATCTATCTATCTATCTATCTATCCATCCATCCATCCATCCATCCATCCATCCATCCATCCATCCATCCATCCATCCATCCATCCATCCATCCATCCATCCATCCATCCATCCATCCATCCATCCATCCATCCATCCATCCAATGGATTCATGCAATCACTCATTTCTTTTTGTTTTTATGTTATGATAAAAATAGCATTAGAAGGCTTATATTTGAGGATTCTTATTTTGGTAATAACATAGTTTATATTAAAATAAGTAGCATTATATGTTGATAAGTAAATTATTTGGAAAAAAATGTTAAGTGAAGTAAATATATGTAGTAGGGTGGCACTTTAAAATCTGCATTGCGTGACAATTACTCACCTACAGTATATAGGAGCAGGTCTGTGTCTTACAATCTAATAAATTGTATTTGTATTTTCTGTTTAGGATTATTCATGATGACAATTTATTAGGTGCATCCAGTCTATAGATGTGTGTGTATAGTGTGATTTAAAGAGCCTTTTAGCTGGTGCTTTGCCGTGAAAAATAAGAGAAGCATCTAAAATGTGAGTGAAAGTAATGTTTATTAAATATAATTCCAGCAAAACCTTCTAGATGAAGTATGTCAAAGACAAAGGTAGTTTTTATAGTAAACCAGAAAACAGGAAATTGCTGTTAAACAATAAGGCAGCAAGCAACAGGGAAAACAAGAGTCTTACTAGACGTAGCTCAGGAGACCATGAGAACGCAAGGCAAGTTCACATGGGACTGACTCAAACCGAGTGAGGAACAGAGAAAAAGTGACAACTTAAATACACAGGCTGAAACAAGTCATAGGTGGTCGAAATTAAGTAAACAATGACATATAAGGAAGAGCCAAAGCAGAGGAGGGAACACAGGGACCTCTAGAAGAACAGAGACAAAGTGCAGGATGGTGACAGGACCCCCTACTTTAGGAACGACTCTTGACGTTCCTACCAAAACACCCCGGCCTCTGGGCATGAAACTCCCGGATTAAACTAGTGTCCAGGTTGTCATTGGCTGGAATCCAGAAGCGCTCCTCTGGCCTATAGTCCTACCAGTCAACCAGATACTGAAGTGAGTTCTGGTTCCTCCTAGAGTCCAGTATTCGGCAGACTGTGTAGGCTGGCTGGACATCGATGTTCCTGGAAGGTGGAGGAGGTCTGCAAGGGGGGCAAAGGGAGAAGACAAAACAGGTTTCAATCTAGAGACATGAAATGTGGGATTGATTCTAAGTTAACGATGAAGAAATAAACTATAGGAAACAGGGTTCACTTTCCTGGCAGTTTGAAATGGCCCAATGAACTTCTGGGACAATTTTCTGGACTCAACTCGAAGCGGAAGGTTTTTAGTGGCCAACCATACTCTCTGACCAACATAGAAAGTGGGAGCCCTTTGACGATGACGATTAGCCTGATGCTGATATGTCAGGGAGGTTTGAAGGAGAGTGTTTCTAGCTATCCTCCAGGTTAGTCGACAGAGTCAAATGAAGCGTTGGGCTGAGGGAACTCCCACCTGCACCTCCTCTTCAAAGAACAATTGGAGGTATAACAAAATTGCCATTCAAAAGGAGATCTAGTGGCAGGGACTTGTGGGTGTTGTGGGCAAATAATTCACACATAATTCAACCTGTATATGCTCCCTCTGAGCCAAATAATGAGAAAGAACCAAATGCCACAGCTATGCTGATGACACTCAGATCTACATAACCTTACTGCCTAATGACTACAGCCCTATTGATACCCTCTGCCAATGCATTGATGAAATTAACAATTGGATGTGCCAAAACTTTTTTCAGTTAAACAAAGAGAAAACTGAAGTCATTGCGATTGGGAACAGAGATGAGGTTCTCAAGGTGAATGCGTACCATGGCTCTAAGGGTTAAACACCAAAACAGAAGGTCAAGAATCTTGGTGTGACTCTGGAGTCAGATCTGAGTTTCAATAGTTATGTCAAAGCAGTTAGTAATTCAGCATACTATCATCTCAAAAACATTGCAAGAATAAGATGCTTTGTTTCCAGTGAAGACTTAAAGAATCTTGTTCATGCTTTTATCAGCAGCAGGGTGGATTACTGTAGCAGCCTCCTCACTGCCCTTCCCAAAAAGACAATCAGACAGTTGCAGCTCATGCAGAATTCTGCGGCCAGGATTTTGACCAGAACCAGGAAATCAGAGCACATCACCCCTGTCCTCAGGTCTTTACACTGGCTCCCAGTTACATTCAGAATAGATGTTAAAGTATTACTACTTGTCTATAAATCACTAAATGGCCTAGGACCTAAATACATTACAGATATGCTGACTCTATATATGCAAACCTAACAGATAACTCAGATCTTTAGGATCATATAAACTAGAAATTCCAAGAGTTCAGTCAAAGCAGGGAGAATCGGCTATCAGCAACTACGCCCCTTGCTGCTGGAATCAGCTTTCAGAAATGATCAGATGTGCTCCAACGTTTTTATCAGTTTTTATTTTTTTTTATTCTTTGTTTTTATCTTCTTATACTTGTCTCTTTTATTCCTGTTTATGTAAAGCACTTTGAATTGCCACTGTGTATCAAATGTGCTATATAAATAAACTTGACTTGACATAATGTAGGAGGACCAAGTGGTGGGGTTGTTGGCTGCCATGCACTGTAGAGTGGTTTCCAGATCTTGATTAACTTGTTCGGTCTGACCATTAGATTCAGGATGAAACCCAGATGATAGGCTGGCAGTGGTCCCAAAGAGTCTGCAAAAGGCTCCCTAGAATCTGGACAAAAATTGTGGTCCTCAGTCAGAAACAATATCCTGGGGGATTCCAAGTACTCTGAAAACATGGCTCATTATGAGCTCAGCCGTCTCCTTGGCTGATGGTAACTTGGGCAGTGGAATGAACCGAGCAGCCTTAGAAAAATCGATCAACCACCACCGGTATGACAGTGTTGGCCTGGGAAGGTGGGATCCCCGTAATGAAGTCCAGGGCGAGATGTGACCAAGGCCTGTGGGGAACAGGTAAGAGATAGAGCAGCCCTTGAGTCGCTGGTGTGACGAATTTCCCTGGCATCATACTTGGCAGGCCTCCACATAACCTTTAAAATCCTCCTTCATTGAAGGCCACCAAAAGCAGTGTTGGAGGAATTCAAGAGTGCGGGTGCTACCTGGCTGGCAGGCCAATGGAGACTCGTTATCCCACTGCAAGACTTGGGCTTGGACTGATCGAGGGACATACAGGGCACTCACCAGAACAATGTCTGGATTAGGTTCCTTGGCTTTGGCCTTGTGCACCACTTGTTTCAGATTCCACCTGAGAGGAGCAACAACCTTGAACTTAGAATAATGGGTGAAACAGGTCTTTCCTGTGTCTCGGGAGTGTAGGCTCAAGACAAGGAGTCTGGGTTGAGATTCTTGGTTTTGGGTCTGTAGGTCAGAATAAACTGAATCCTATTAAAAACAGAGACCTTCGAGCCTGCCAAGGATTCAGCTGCTTTGCCTGCTGGAGATATTCCAGGTTCTTATGGTCTGTAAGAACCTAGAAAGGATGTTGAGCCCCCTCAAGCCAATGGCGCCACTCTTCCAAGGCAATTTTTACAGTGAGCAGCTCTCGATTCCCCACATGGTAGTTGCGCTCAGCATCAGACAGGCGACGTGACATGAATGCACAAGGGTGTAACTTTCCCCCTCTATTACAAGATGGCTCCTATGCCCACCGCAAAGGCATCCACCTCCACCATGAACGGTCTGTCTGGGTTTGAGATAAAGAGAATTAGAGCAGAAGTAAAAAGGTGCTTGTGATCCAGAAAGGCCTCCGCTGCCTCGGGCCCCCAGTTAATCTGAATAAGATGAAATGGAAACTATGGTCTCCGTGTCTGTGTTAAGCCACATTGCACTATAGTAAAATGACAAAAAAGCTGTAATAAACTAAAATGTCTGGAGTTTGTATTGGGTTTGAAAGGTTTGACAGTTTTAGAGACACAGGTCATGCACACAGGTTTAGAAAATATCACTAGCAGAGCTCCGTCTAGTCATCAGAAACCATAACACACAGACTCTATCACATGGATTGTGATGGATTATATGCACTCTACAAGTTGAAGTTGACTTTATTTTTTATTATTGTTTTATTATTATTAAACATATGCTGGTAAGTTGGCGGTTCATTCCGCTGTGGCGATCCCTGATTAATAAAGTGATTTAAACCAAAAACAAAATGAATGAATGAATACTATTATTACATTTTTTGTTGGCGACACAGTGGCTCAGTGGGTAGCGCTGTCACCTCACAACAAGAAGGTTGCTGGTTCGACTCCCGGCTGGTTTAGTTGGCATTTCTGTGTGGAGTTTGCATGTTCTCCCCGTGTTCACGTGGGTTTCCTCTGGGTTTAGTTTATTTATTTTTTTGCATTTTTTCATCCTCAGAATAACAGCCCATAACGAAACTCATGAAACAAACCTTAATTCTAAAATTATTTATATCCTTGGGTTTTGAGTTTGAGTGTATATGTAGACTTTGTTCTGAGATTAAATATTTTGGTAATGCATTTCTAAATACATAAAGATCAGTTAGATTGAGATGATAGATGAAAAGAGTGAATGTTTTCTTTGTTCTGTAAAAGCAAGGTTCCTCTTCCTCTTGCGTCCAACCAGAATGCTATGGAAAACCGCTTTTATATGCATCTTGAAGCACATGTGAAATCAATCTAATGAAATTTAGCAGTGACATCAGCCAGGAAGTATAGCCAGGAAGTATAAAAGCCTGCACTGATCACTAAGTTGTAACTTCTTTGCTTTCAAGAAGTATGCATGTGCACCCTCTTTCTTTAAACCATTCATTACTGATATTGCATACACAAATGAATAAAAAACTGATCGGCTTTCCCTCAAAGCAAAAATGGCAGAACAAAACCTTAAACCCTGTGTGCCACAGTGTCCTTATTTTATTATTGCTGGTGACACACGAAATGCGTTTCTAGTGGTTGGAAGTGGAGCATGCCCAGTGAGTATTCGAGAATGTTAACTGTGAGCATTGCGATGCTCTCGCTTGTAAAGTGCTGTGCAGCAAACAAGCGTTTATTAAGAAAGATGCCACGGCTTGCGCTCCTTGCGGTTCAGGTTCTGCTTGTGCTGAGACAGAGCATCGGCTTAGATTGTGAGGATCGCAGGTAGATCTGGTATATGAGATGGAGACAGACTCTGTCTTTTCTCTGCCTCTTTTCGTGAGATCTAATCGTTTCTTGGGAGTGTCAGAAGCCCACTCCGTGGCTTTTTCTGCCTCTCTCGGGAGGGTGGCATCCTCTGTTTTTAAGGGAATGGATACAGTGCCACATTATAGACAAAGAGGGCCAGACTTGAGTCAGACTTTCCAGGGCCCCCGCTGGACAGCAGGAGCACCACTCCATCGAGAAGGGAGCAGACCACCTCACCACTTATGATTTCAGGGGGTTCTGCAAGAAGTTCTGCACCTCTCAAGATGGGCACTCCTTAGTGTCTGAGGGCATTGGAGACTTCGCCTTTCTCTTCAGAGGGTCTAAGAGCAAAATGCAGTTTTGTGCACTGCCACCTCACTTCAATGATGTTACATGCACCGTAGTAAAGCTAGAACACGCTATGGTTATGGAATGGGAAGTACGGTAGAGCGTGTTTCCCCACTCAACAGAGAGTCAGGGTTTTACAGCCGGTAATTCATTGTTTTCAAAAAGGATGGGGGACTGCATCCCAAATTAGATCTGAGAAATCTAAATCAGTCCGTCAGGGCCCTCAGGATGTTAACCGTCAAAAATGTGGTGCCACAAATTCAGTCTGAGGACTGGTTTGTCACAATAGACCTGAAGGATGTATACTTCCATATATCCATCCTTCCCCAACACAGGAGGTACAAGAGATTCGCTTTCGTGGTGAAGAGTTCCAGTATCGTGTTCTTCCATTCGGCCTAGCTCTGTGACCTCGAACCTTCACCAAAATAGTCAAAGCAGCACTAGCTTCACTTCATATGCAGCGCATATGTATCCTAAACTACATAGATGATTGGCTGTCTCACAATATGGCAGTTCAGCATTAAGATGCCATTCTTGCCCATATAAGAAGGATGGGGTTTCGGCTTAACACCACAAAAAGTGTACTTGTTCCAGCCAGGATGACCACTTTTTTAGGTGCGCTGTGGGACTCCATGACCATGCAAGCCACAAATCAATTTGATTCAGTCAGCCATACACAGAGTCAAACTCTCCAAGTGCATAACTGTAAAATAGTCCCAGACACTGTTAGGCTTAATGGCAGCAGCAGCCAGTGTGATTCCGTTAGGACTGCTGTACATGAGAGCCCTGCAATGGTGGCTCAAATCCAGGGGGTTTTCCCTCAAGGAAATGTGTTCTGCATGATCAAGGTCTCACGGTGCCTCCTTCAAGCCTTAAGTATGTTGAAAAAGCCCTGGGCCCAGTGTTGGGGGCTGTCTGTTATTGCATTATGCTTCGCTCACAGGCTGGGGAGCAACCCTGAGGGGCCTTTCTGCAGCAGAACAGTGGGGAGAACATCATCGTTTGTGGCACATAAACTGCCTGGAGATGATGGCTGTGTTTCTGGCCTTAAAACACTTTTTCTCAGATTTAAGGGACGATCGTGTTCTACTCTGCGCAGACAACACATCATTGGTCACTTACATCAACCATCAGAGGGCATTGCATTTCCCTAGTGTTCTGGTTAGACTCAGTGTTGAAGTTCTCTTGAAGGGGAACATCTTGGGATAGGTATGTAACCATAGTTCCCCAATAAGGAACAAGACACTGCACCTTCCGCCATACTCTCTTCTGCCTGTTACTTCTTTCAAGAAAATTTGTTACAACTGAATGTTCAGAGCAGGCTTTTATACTTCCTGGTCTGACGTTCACACAACGCTGCCATTAGTTCCATTAGATTGAGTTCACATGTGCTTCAAGACATGTAAAAAAGAGGTATTAACCTAGCGTATTGGTTGGACGCAGTGCCTCGTTCCTTATCGGGGAACTATGGTTACATACATAACTCGGGTGTTTTGTTGTATTTGTGAGTATGCACAATTATATTTTTTTCTTATTTGAACAATGTCTTTCTTTCATCTTTATGACCAAAATGATAGAATATTGTAAGGTTTTCACTTCCATAAGAACAAATAAATAATTGAATGAATATAAGCACACCTGTGTAAAGTTATCCTCACAATAACAGACTGGTGTGCAGGCAGTAAATCACTGATCTATGACTGTCTCAGAAAGTTATACTTATATTAATGAGCACTTTCATCAATATAAACATCACAGCTTTATCTGCTCATACTTGTTTCCAGGCAGGCTGTTATAAAATTGTTGCACACTTGACTCCTAGAAATCTGTAATCTAAAACCAATTAGAGGTTGACTGAGAATCTGCTAAAATGTTTCCAGAAAAGTGTACCATATACATCAAATGTTTAGTCAAAAGTCTGTGGGCAGTGCTTGGCACGTCATCTGAGGTTGAGACTAAGTAGACAGTAGGTTTAGCCAGTCTGTCTGCTCTCTGACCTGGGCCACACAGACGAGAGCTGCCCCAGCCTGAGTGGGATGAAGGCCACCTCTCTTCAACAGGACAGGTCTACCCCAGATCTTGGCCAATTGTCTACAATAACTGAGTAGGCTAAACCTGTTTAATGTTGGAACAGACATGCTGTGTTTTCTCCCACTCATAATGCCTCTTACAGTAATGCAACTGTCCCACTGTGAGGATGCAACAATTAAGCCAAACATTGTACAGGGCTTGCAGGGCTAATCACATCCAAAACCATATCTAGAGACTCCAATAAAGTTTGCATGCAACTCCATTCTCCATACAAGATGAAAAAAAGTCTTTTATACATAAATTTCAGTAGTTTAGTAAATAAAATTGTAATTTTGATAGTTATGTGTCTCTGTTTTTCACTATAATTAAACTGGAAACATATTTTTAGAGAAAGTATTCTCTGGGGTCTAGTGGTACTAGCATTAAGGGCTGAGGTAGCCCCTTTTTTTGTTTGTCGTAGTTAGCAGGGTTAGAAAAAAGGGTTGGTGACTTTGTGATTGAAATTTTGTTTATTTATTCAGATTTTTTGGTTATTTAGTTGCTTTGTAGTGTCTGTGTATTTGTCATTTTTATAGCAAAGCAGCAGCTGGCAGTAGGTGAGCCATGTGAGGCGAGTAATGAAACATTGGGTAGGGATATGGGTTTTGTTGTTTTTCCTTTTACTTTAATTTCGAGAAGTTGCTCACTTACAAAGCCATAAGGATGGAGCTCACCTCCAACAAGGAGGATTTTGAGCTCACAGCTCCTCCCCTATAAGCTGTTTTAATGTGTACATCTACCCCGATCTCCAGTGACATCAGTTGTAGAAGAAGTGCAGCAAGGAAGAGCTGGAGCTGAAGTTCCGTCTTGCTGGAGCTCAGCTCTGCCCATGTGGCTCTGCAGTGAGTACCACTTGTTAATTTCCTCTTGTCTATATTTTTCCTCTTTGTGGTAAATTATATTTATGTTGTAACTGAAGGGAGAGAATGAGCAGTTGCATCAACAAGGGGCTGCAGCTACTATGACAGTGAGCACAACACCCAACCCTAGCTGACGAGTTGTATTCTAAGTTCCTAGGGAGCAAAAGTACCACATCTTTTGTGGGAGGGGTGAGGATAGTGTATTTAAATGGATGGAAGAGATTCAAGCCTGCTTGAAGGGTTGATGTTTACCTTTAGCCAAACAGATCTTTTTTGTTATTGATTGTCTGGATGATCCCACTTAAAATTAGATTAATTATAGGGTACAGAATGATAGGGAAAATCCAGAACAGATCATTTTAGTTTTGCAAGAACTTTATGGATGCCTGCAGTCCTCTGTTGCTTTGACAGCTAGAAGGGGAGTCTTGCATGTGTATCCTCGTGCTCTGTTTGCATTAATGGAGAAGGTAGTACAATGGGGGTATACCTAATTCTAGGGTTATATATCAAAATGAGTTTGTGGAACGTGTTTTACAGTGGGATGAGAAGTGAACTTAAACAACATATTAGATTTGATAATTTTAGTTGTTGATAAAGAAGTCATTAGGTGGGTGGTTGAGGGGTTTCATTATGAGATGAGGGAGATGAGTAATTGAGTCTGTTTCTTCTGGTCTTCTGTACAGGGACAGATTGCTTCCTCTGGTCCATCTTATGCTAACACTTCAGAGTTGATGGAGTTTAAAAATTATGAGAGCCCAGCAAAAGCAACTTGACCAACTTACTCAAAGTTTATAGTTACTTCAGTTTCAGCAGGAAAGGAGTTTAAGCTCGATGAAAAGGACCTATCATCTTTAGGCACTTTTACTCCCAGGGTCAAACTGGATCCATCAAAGGTTATTTAAAGTGTAGTAGGTGAATGTCTTCAGAAACATTTTTTGTTGTGCTGGTTGAAAGTCTCTTCTCATTCCAATAGTGATGATTAAAGTAAATGATCTAAATGTATTTATATGTATTTTTATATTCTGGGTAAGGCATAAGACAACAAATAACTTAATTCGACATATATCTTAAACTGTCGGTCAACAAATTTAAATTAGAATTTCTGCTCAGCCTCTTTCAGCAGATAGATATGTCACTCGTGCGTACATGTGAAGCATGGATCTACAGCTGACAGAGAGACATCAGGCAATTCTGTATCAACCTGAACTTCTTTCTGAAAGGCTGTAGCCTTGTATTCATGAAAAGAAAGATTGTTTTTGAAAGGGCTTCTGCCAAAAATGCAGAATCAGAACTTTTCTAAAATCAATATCGCACTTACTTTTGAACGCTGGAAGGAAATGACGTCATGCAGTTCAAAACAACAATCAGAAGGATGACACCATGGCTGAAGTATTAATTTTAGACTGGTATGTTTTAAAACTATTTTAACCCCGCAAAGCTTATGTAGATTGTGTTCTTGTTTATAAATGGATTTATATGCACAAAAGTGTTGTTCAGCCGCTAAAAACGTCCAGCAAAAGATTGGCTATTTTCAAGTTCATGGAGTACCTTTTATATTTTTTATACCTTTTATATATTTATATTCTATTTGGAGTTGGCATGGTCTCCCTGTGTTCGCATGGGTATCCTCCGGGTGCTCCAGTTTCCCCCACAGTCCAAAGACATGCGGTACAGGTGAATTTGGTATGCTAAAATTGACCATAATGTATGAGTGTGTGTGAATGAGTGTGTATTGTTGTTTCCCAGTGATGGGTTGCGGCTGGAAGGGCATCCGCTGCATAAAACATATGCTGGATAAGTTGGCTGTTCATTCCGCTGTGGCGACCCCATATAATTAAAGGGACTTAGCCGAAAAGAAAATGAATAAATATATATATATATATATATATATATATATATATATATATATATATATATATATATATATATATATATATAAATATATATATATATATATATATATATATATATATATATATATATATATATATATATATATATATATATATATATATATATATATACACACAGGGAGTGCAGAATTATTAGGCAAGTTGTATTTTTGAGGATTAATTTTATTATTGAACAACAACCATGTTCTCAATGAACCCAAAAAACTCATTCATATCAAAGCTGAATATTTTTGGAAGTAGTTTTTAGTTTGTTTTTAGTTTTAGCTATTTTAGGGGGATATCTGTGTGTGCAGGTGACTATTACTGTGCATAATTATTAGGCAACTTAACAAAAAACAAATATATACCCATTTCCATTATTTATTTTCACCAGTAAAACCAATATAACATCTTAACATTCACAAATATACATTTCTGACATTCAAAAACAAAAAACAAAACAAATCAGTGACCAATATAGCCACCTTTCTTTGCAAGGACACTCAAAAGCCTGCCATCCATGGATTCTGTCAGTGTTTTGATCTGTTCACCATCAACATTGCGTGCAGCAGCAACCACAGCCTCCCAGACACTGTTCAGAGAGGTGTACTGTTTTCCCTCCTTGTAAATCTCACATTTGATGATGGACCACAGGTTCTCTATGGGGTTCAAGTCGGGTAAACAAGGAGGCCATGTCAATAGTTTTTCTTCTTTTAGACCCTTTCTTGCCAGCCACGCTGTGGAGTACTTGGACGCATGTGATGGAGCATTGTCCTGCATGAAAATCATGTATTTCATGAAGGATGCAGACTTCTTCCTGTACCACTGCTTGAAAGTGTCTTCCAGAAACTGGCAGTAGGACTGGGAGTTGAGCTTGACTACATCCTCAACCCGAAAAGGCCCCACAAGCTCATCTTTGATGATACCAGCCCAAACCAGTACTCCACCTCCACCTTGCTGGCGTCTGAGTTGGACTGGAGCTCTCTGCCCTTTACCGATCCAGCCACGGGCCCATCAAGACTCATTCTCATTTCATCAGTCCATAAAACCTTAGAAAAATCAGTCTTGAGAAATTTCTTGGCCCAGTCTTAACGTTTCAGCTTGTGTGTCTTGTTCAGTGGTGGTCGTTTTTCAGCCTTTCTTACCTTGGCCATGTCTCTGAGTATTGCACACCTTGTGCTTTTGGGCACTCCAGTGATGTTGCAGCTCTGAAATATGGCAAAACTGGTGGCAAGTGGCATCTTGGCAGCTGCCCGCTTGACTTTTCTCAGTTCATGGGCAGTTATTTTGCGCCTTAGCTTTTGGTTTGGTTTTTCCACACGCTTGCGACCCTGTTGACTATTTTGAATAAAACGCTTGATTGTCAAATGATCACGCTTCAGAAGCTTGGCAATTTTAAGAATGCTCCATCCCTCTGCAAGATATCCCACTATTTTTGACTTTTCGGAGCCTGTCAAGTCCTTCTTTTGACCCATTTTGCTAAAGGAAAGGAAGTTGCCTAATAAATATGCACACCTGATATAGGGTGTTGATGTCATTAGACCACACCCCTTCTCATTACAGAGATACACATCACCTAATATGCTTAATTGGTAATAGGCTTTCGAGCCTATACAGCTTGGAGTAAGACAACATGCATAAAGAGGATGATGTGGTCAAAATACTCATTTGCCTAATAATTCTGCACTTCCTGTATATATACTGTGTGTGTGTGTGTGTGTGTATATATATATATATATATATATATATATATATATATATATATATATATATATATATATATATATATATATATATATATATATATATATATTTATATTAAGGATGTAACGATACGCGTAATCGTATCAAATCAAATCACTTTTATTGTCACATCATCAGCAGCACGTGTGCTATGATGAGTGAAAAGCTTAGGTGCTGGCTCCAGACAGTGCAAAATACAGACAGTTTAAATACAACGACAGTGCAAAATACAGACAGTGCAAATACAACGACAGTGCAAAATACAGACAGTGCAAAATACAGACAGTGCAAAATACAGACAGTGCAAAATACAGACAGTGCAATATACAGACAGTGCAAAAATACAGACAGTGCAGGATACAGACAGTGCAGTATACAACAACATACTCACAAAAAAACAAGACAATGTAAAATTGGCAATGTTGACAACAATACGTAGGCAGTATTGTTTTAAGTATGGATTTGTTAAAGTGCAGTGCATGCTACATCTTGACGGTGTGCAGTGTGGGGTATGGAAGAGTTTGTGTGGGGTGTGTTAAGTGTTCATCAGCCTGATAGTCTGAGGGAAGAAACTTTCCTTCAGTCGGCTGGTGCGTGACCGGATGCTGCGGAACCTTCTGCCTGAGGGTAGCAGAGAGAAAAGTCTATGGCTTGGGTGGCTGGAGTCGCTTATGATTCTCTTGGCTTTCCTCATGCACCTCCTGGTGTAGATGTCCTGGAGGGAGGGAAGGTCACCTCCTACTACACGTCCAGCAGTTCGCACAATCCTTTGTAGACCTTTGCGATTGCTGCTGGTGCTGCTTCCGTACCAGGTGGTGATGCAGCCAGTGAGGATGCTCTCCACAGTGCAGGTGTAGAACGAGCGGAGGATGTGGGGGCTCATTCCAAACCTCCTGAGACGCCTGAGGAAGAAGAGACGTTGTTGTGCCTTCCTCAGCACTGCGTCTGTGTGGGCAGTCCATGTCAGATCCTCAGCGATGTGTACTCCAAGAAACTTGAAAGTGCTGACTCTCTCCACTGGTGTCCCGTTGATGGTGATGGGAGTGTGTTCTTTCTTCTCTCTCCTGAAATCCACCACCAGCTCCTTGGTGATTTGTTTTGCCCTGTTCGAATCTGTAGAAAATGCCTGTCTGAATGCTGGTGATAGTTGCAGTTAGTGATTCCGTGATGTCAATGTAAATGAGTTGACAAATATTACTGCTAAAATAGCTTGCTGTCATAGCAGATGTCATTGTTTTTTTTATCCACCACTCTCTTGCCATCACCCTCATAACTTACAGGGAAACCAAAGTGCTCCCAAACGCCAGACCCGCTGTTGGTTATAGGAGGAACCGTTCGGTACAAGCCTTTCGATTCGGTACGCATTACAAACCGAACGATTCGGACAAATATCTAAAAAGATAAAATAAGTGAATAAGTGTACAGAATATAATGTTTTCAGTGTAACAACGCTCAACAAGGCATTCCAAATGACATGACAGGCAACATGCTGCCTTCTCCGCCCACCTCCAAACCCCACTCCAGTCAGGCACACGCTGCACTAGCTCGCTAAATGGCTAACATTAATGTAATCCTCCTATAACCAACAGCGGGTCTGGCGTTTGGGAGCACTTTGGTTTCCCTGTAAGTTATGAGGGTGATGGCAAGAGAGTGGTGGATAAAAAAAACAATGACATCTGCTATGACAGCAAGCTATTTTAGCAGTAATATTTGTCAACTCATTTACATTGACATCACGGAATCACTAACTGCAACTATCACCAGCATTCAGACAGGCATTTTCTACAGATTCGAACAGGGCAAAACAAATCACCGAGGCGATCTGTATTTTTATAGCTGTTGATATGAGACCTTAATCGGTAGTGGAAATTTCGGGTTTTAAGAAAATCTTAAATATGATAGAGCCCCGTTACATTATTCCTTCATAAGCCCATTTCAGTCATATTAATTCCTGCTTTCAGATCCACTGAAATGGCAGGTGACAGTCAAATATCGCAGAGCTGAGATCTTTACGACTTTAAAGACGATATTTAGCTTGTTTCGCATTAATGCAGATATATAATTACATTATTGAATAAAACGAATAGCATTATTATTTTTAATCATCATTATTAATAATAAATAAACTAAAAATGATGACAGCTTCAGCTGTTCACATCAACATGACCGGCACTTTCGGACTTCAGCACCACGCATCTTTAGCATGAATTGAATTAGATTTTCCTTCCTAAAGGAATAAATACAATAGTATTTAAAATTGCAAGGCGATTATAGTCATGTATTCGCAATTTCACATAAATCAGCATGCAAAAAATTTATTATTTCCATTGCGCTCTCTCTCTCTCTCTCTCTCTCTCTCTCTCTCTCTCTCTCTCTCTCTCTCTCTCTCAGCACAGCAGCAGCAGTTGACGTGCGCTGGCACTACGATACACAGCCACATCTCGTAGCAAATTAATTTGCAACTTTGTTGCATATAAAAAAGGCTAAATAACAAAATTTTATTAACAAACAAATTAAATAAAATGATTTGTAAAAATAAAACTACATAAAATGAAATTAGCCTATTTTATTTAATATGTTAGGCCTATATTTATTATATAGGCTATATTTTTTTAAATGGCCTATATTAAATTACCATTCATTTTGGCTTTAACGAATTATTGAACAGATTATTAATAACTTATCAAAAATCATTTTACCGAGCTCAGTGAAAAGTTTTGTATAGGCTAATATTAGAGAGCCATGGCTGCGGCGCGTCGGCAAAAGTTTCTACTGTATTATCAGACAAACAGTAAACACATATCCCATAGCGCAACATTGTGTTTAGATTTTAGCAAACACAGAGATGAAACTTATGATGATGATCAGACCTGAAGCCGCGGCACGCTCAACTGAAAAAACACACATGGATAAATGCCTTCACTGCAGACATACAGTCACGCACGGGCGGTGAGTTCTCCGTCCGCCTTCCGTCTGAAAGGACCTTAATGCATTGTTTCTTCTGTGTGAAGATAAATATAATTTAATTGGCTTTTATCCATTTATATTATATACACATATGCAGTCCTGCAGCTGATAACGCTATGGAACTATCGAACCACCTGAAGTCACTATCAAATCCTGCACTGTTGCAGAGTCTTGTTTGAAATAATTTCGGTCTCAGCGCCTATTAAGCTTTAGGAGCGCGGTGATTTGCATTGCTTTGAATTATTTTCTAAGATAAAACATAATGCAAATGAAGTAGGTTATTAAATAAGTTTTTAAAAATCAGCCGGAAGTTAAGGCCTACTAAATACGTTTAAAAATAGTTAAATAAATGAGCAAATAAGAAACATAACACTGCCGCGCCCCCTTATCTGTCGGCAATCTCACTGGGGGATAATATGGCGATCTGAAAATTATATTGCCCAACACTAGCCGTAAGATAGCATTGGTCTGTCATAGCATATGGTCTGTTTTTCACGGAAGCTGTAACAGAAGCGTGTGCCGCATGTTCACCTCTGACGTAGGCTACTCAGCCTGTAGCCTAGTTTGGGATTTTTTCATTGTGATGATTAAGCAAGAATCATAATGCGTTGCATATTCAGCTCATTCTTCAGTAGCCTCAACACAGGCTGGTAGCCTAGATTTAAACGGATCGTTTATAAGAATGAGCGATTAATAGATTAATTGATCGTTAATTTAAATGATCATCGATCACGGATTTTGTAAAAACTGACATCCCTAGTTCAAAGTAAAAAAAAAGAAGACATGCTTTTATGATGTTAGTTTTAATACATTAAAAAGATTTCAATCAGAGAAATCCTCTGGCTTTTTTCTTTTTTTGCTGTATCAAAAACATACCAAACCGTGACACCACTGTGTCGTATTGAACCGAACCGTGATTTTTTTGAACCGTTACACCCCTTATATATATATATATATATATATATATATATATATATATATATATATATATATATATATATATATATATATATATATATATATATATTTTTTTTTTTTTTTTAAATTTATTTATTTATTTATTTTTTTATTCCTACCTCACATTTCCAATCCAATTTGTCAGGCCTTTTAATCTCACCTCCAATTCAGAAAAAAATCAATCCAAATAAATTCTGGACCCCGTCTTTGTAGATGAACCTAACTGACCTGTCACATGCTTCTAGTTTCAAAAACATCTTAAATTAATATTTTCCCAATCAAGCTTAGCCGCTAGATATTTCTCCCATCTTTTATTTCACATCGAAGAAAGAATATATCCATCAATTCCTGGGATTCAGCAGCAGATTCCTGCAGCAGAGCCACAGCTCCCTTCGGTCATAGTGGGAGCCCTCTTTCGAAGCACAAACCAGCGACTAATATCCTATTGCAGAAGGAATTCTCTCCCCCGGTGCAGCAGAGCCACAGCTCCCTTCAGTTGCAGTGTGAGCCTTTCATCCATATTCTTTAGTTGTGCTGTGTGCGCAAGTAGGACCAGTCCCTCTCTTTCGATGCAGCAGAGCCACAGCTCTCTTCAGATGCAGCGAGAATCTCTTTTTTATTTCTGTCATCATGCTTTCCCCGTTCTCCTAAATGCCACGTAAAGCCCATAAGACTAATGGTGTCTTTTGCAGCACCTGGGTTCATCAGAACTATAACCCTTTTCATAGCTTGAATATTTTGAAGTCTAAACAAATTCAGATCTAGCTGCTGTCTCAATAAAATATAAAGCTTCATTTTGAGGAGTTCTCTAGGTTCGGGTCTTATTCCAAGCTCAGAGACCTCCCCTTAAACAGCATGCCAAAATATGCTTATTATTTTTCTATTCAGATTAGATGTAAGGGTGAACTTGTGAAATGGTGTTTCCTAACAAAGTTTGAGAAGAACACAAGCAGATAATCATTCAATTTGGCTCAGGTGCAAACTATTTAGCTAACCACATCAATGAGTACATCATGTATATAGTATCCATTTGTAGGTCACTCATCTACTACTTTAGGAAAGGGGGGGGGGGGGGGGGTTCTCTGGGTTTAGGCCATATTCTGCTCAGAACCCTCCCCTAAGACAACACACCAAAGTATGGTCACTACTTGTCTATTCAGATTAGATGTAAGGGTGAACTTGTCAAATATACATTATAAGCAAGGTTTAATATATTATTTAATATAGTATTTCAACAGTGCATATTAAATATACACATGATTATTTGAATGTTAATGTATATAAAGCAAAATATACAAAGTATATTTTGTCTCCACTTCATGACATGGACATTTTGTAATCCTTGGTCCCCATGTGTCTCTCTGTGACTGAGACAATTGATCAAAAGGCAAATGTTGGTTAGGTCAAAACTGTTCTGCAAGTTGTGGCTCTCCAAAAGGAAAAAAAAGGCAGATGGCCCATTCCTTGATCAAAGCAACTACTGTGTCCATCCCTGCTGTTAACTGATAAGCTTGAACAAATGTGTTAAAATACTACTTTGACTGGCTCCAGCCTTTGTTCATAAAAAAAAATAATAATTTCAACAACTAAATTTCCACATTCCTGATTTTGTCATTTATCACTATACTCGCACTACATTCGTATGTTCTAAAACGCATATATGCGTTTGCTGACCCCAGAAGGTTAATCAGCTTGTGCATATTGCACGGAATTGTTTATCAGCTCAGACTCAATTTAGAGATCACCACACAGAAATGTAGTGTCATGTAATGGACAGGCATAAAAATACAACCCTTCTGAAATAAGGAGCCATAGTTCAGAAGGGTTAGGATTTACCCTCTTGGGTAAATGTACTTTTGTTATGGTTAACATTGGTGGGGTAATGTTTCATGTTTTTTAAACACTATATGTTAACTGTTGGCTATATGTTAAAAACTATCACAGATCTATTCCTTCTTAAACACTGGGATAAAGAAAGTTTGATTAATTGTGGGTGGTTGCAGCTTCATGCTGCTAATGGTTCACTAACCCCCTTTTTCAGGGCTGTCAGGTTTGTTGGGGATAAATGTGAAAGGTGATTGTTTTCAGGCGCTGTTTAACCCTCTAAGTTCCACTGTATTGCAGGTGACATGAGCAGTTTTTTTAGTGAAAAAGAAACCCAAAATTCTTCATCTGTTTTTGGGACAATTTTCCATTTAACCCTAATTACCTTGTAATGAGCTGTGCTGTGGTCCACCCCCTTCCACTTCCACATGCTGAAGAGCACATGTTAAATCGTGTCTTTTGAAATCGGTGAGTAAACAGTTTGAATTTTTAGTTTTTTAACTTGAGGTTTTAAATGATCTTACTATAACAGTTGCTGCCTGCTGTGTACCTCTATCAGCAGAGAACTGTGCTCTAACTTCTTTATTTCAGATCCTGTCAGATCCTGATGCTAAAGAACTGGTAGTCCTTGACTTAAATTGGAACTGGCTGTGTTCGCCATCTGATGACTATTGTGACCCATTAAACATTTTTCAGATTGTTGATAGCCCTACTAGGCCAAATCTAAAATGTCCAGACAAATCTTCTATAGTAGATTTGATTCTAACTAAGGCATCACAAAAATATTCATCTGCATCTATTTTTGCTAATGACATCAGTGACCACTGTGTCATTGCAACAGTAGAGAAACAAATATCCAAAAAAACAAACAAACCGTAAATTAAAACTAAACGTGATATTAAATTTTTTTTCTGAACAAGGCTTTGTACAAGAGCTGAAAAACTTGCACTGGGAACATTTTTTTTTTAATTCCAGATCTGGAACTGTCCTGGGGATTCTTTTATGACATTTTTACAGAAATAGTAAACAAGCATGCTCATTTTAAAAGTTACGGGGTGAAGGGTAGAGACAATGCCTGGTTCTCTCCAAGTTTAGCAAATATGCTTTATGAAAGAAATCTGGCTTGGGCAAAAGCCAGGAAATCAGACTTAGACTTGGACTGACTTAAGTTTAGAAGATTACAGATTGCGTTTACTGTTGCAATTAGGAAAGCAAAATCTCAGTACTTTGTTTTAAATGTGTCTAATAATTTAAATAACTCATCAAAACTTTGGAAAATAATCAAATCCTTAACTGAAAAGAATCATCACATAGAATTTCCATCTCACATTATGAGAGGCTGTCATACAATTAGTGTTGTCATACAACAAGAAATGCTCAATTGTTTAAATGAACATTTCATAGCTTCTGGATTTCCGTTTGACTTACTAAATGGTACCCAGGGGGATAAGTCAGCTATGCAGTCAGAAACCAAGAGGTCTATCCAGCTTTGTAGTTATTCATCCATCAGAAGCCAGTCAAGCCAGCTTTTTAATTTTTCACCAATTGTAACTTCTGAGGTGTGTAAAGCCCTTAAGAATTTAGATGTTTCTAAATCAGCCAGTCCTGGTAAATTAGAACCTTATTTTTTAAAGTTATCAGCTGATTTTATTGCTTCATCTTTGACTCATTATTTGTTAAAGTGAAAGATTAAAAATATGTCACAGTTATATAGAAATCAGCATTTGTTCTCCCCCTGTTAAAAGGGGGAGACGTCACACAAACAAATAATTACCGTCCCATTTCTATGCTGACTGTCCTGGTCAAAGTCCTTGAATCATTGGTAAACAATCAATTAAAGGATTTTCTTGAAGTAAATAGTATTATGTCTAAATTTCAATCAGGTTTCAGAAAGCAAGACAGCACTATTACAGCAGTTGTAAAGGTATTAAATGATTTGATTGATTCTGGGGACACTCAAAAACATTGTGCAGCCCTGTTCATCAACCTTTCCAAAGCTTTTGATACAGTGGATCATACCTTGCTGTTACAATGCCTCAAAAGTATTGGCTTATCTGATCATGTTATTGGTTGGTTTAAAAATTATCTTACAAATCAAAATTCATGTGTGCAAGTGGATGGCCTTGTTTCTAGTACTTTGGACATAACTAAAGGAGTTCCACAGGGTTCAGTACTGGGACCTCTTTTTATGTTCATTTGTAGGAGGTGTTATTGTCAACTCATGACTACCTATGTGAAAGAACATGTTCAGATTTGTTTGCAGTGTGCTATTTCTAAGTCAGTCATCCATCGTCTATAGGTTGGGTGTACTAGCTCACTTGGGTGTCCAAGTTCACTTGGACGAGGGTCAGAATTACGAGAGTGCACTGATTGCTCAATTGTGTCAACTATGTGAAAATCAGAATGGGCAGTGTGAACATTCAATCGAATACCTGCATGATCTGCTCTGTTCCTATTCACCTAAATGGAAATGTTCCTGGACTTTACACTTGGCACAGGTGGTGACCTACTGTTTGGTCACATCCTATGGTTGCCTGTAGATTTTGTTAGAGTGGTAAGAAAAAATCTATAAACATTTTTAATAGTAATCTACCTCTGTGTCACCAACTTGCCATTTTGGAGATTGTTCTCTATGTTCTGGTGGCAGTAGCCTTAAAGGCTGTGGCAGTCCCTTTTTCACACACACACAAACACACACACACACACACCATACCTGTCAACATTGGGATGTAAAAATAAGGGATACTCCCCCCCCGATCAGAAATACGTTTTTATTATTATTTACAAAGGATTTATTAATTATAATACATTAAAAAAGCTGCAAATAAATTAGCAAACAGTTCAGCTCATTAAAACTATTAGCTATTATAAAGAAATAGAATCAAGTTATCAAATCTCATCTTTTCTTCACTGTATAATATAAACATTCTGATTAAAGAGCAGTGGATGAATCTCTCATTTAGATTGTTTTTGGTTTGATTACATTAAATAACAGAGCTGTCACTTTAAAACTGCACAGATCTATATTGAAAGCATTTGACTGTTTTCCTAACTGTTTATGCTCATTTAAGACAAAATTTGTTGTGTTTAAAAGAAAACCCAACAAGATCGACATGTCTAAATGTTGTTGTTATTATTATTATTATTATTATTATTCATTCATTCATTTATTTTCTTTTCGGCTTAGTCCCTTTATTAATCTGGGGTGGCCACAGCGGAATGAACCGCTATTACTGTTATTATTATCATTATGATGATGATGTGTATATGTCTGTTCAAACAGCACCCAAAACCCAGTGTCCACTTGAGCTCAGCATCAAATCGCGTACGTACAGAATCCGCTGGGGAAACAGCGTCTATTGTCACTATGGAGAGCATCAGCTGACAGGCATGCATCTTTATATGAACTGACTGCTTTGACGATTGCATAGGGGCAATGGCGCCTGTAATGAAAAGGAAATGAATCTCGCCGTTTTTATGTTTATTTCAAAGTGTTTCCATCAGGTTTCCATGCCTAAATAAAATGAAACCACAGAACTGTTTCTTATTTAAGAGCAAGGGCGGCCCCTGGTGGTTCGGCGGTATGGGTTGCATATAGGGAGGATCAGCTCTTCTCAGAAAGAGAAAAAATACGGGAGAAATACGGGAAAATACCTTTACGGGATGACAGCGGGATAGAACTGTAAAATACGGGAGAATCCCGGGAAAAACAGGAGGGTTGACAGGTATGACACACGCACGCACACACACGCACGCATGCACACTCACACACACACTCGACTCGCGTATCTTGCAGAATTGAAGATAGAAAATGCACATATTTTTAATTATCCATTTAGTTTTTTTTCCATTGTGTTATACAATTAAATGTTATTCATCAGTACCCAGGAAAAAAAAATCCTCAACTACTCATTGCTGGGAAGAGCAGTTGCATAATCCATATAACATATTTTACTTAAAGCAGTCAAACTCTTCATGCAGTCATTGCGCATGTGTCCTAATCCCAGTCCTGCATGCCTTCTCAAAAGTTCTCACCTGAGCTGTAGTGACCCAGTAGTCTGACATATGCTTATTTTGATTATTTGTACTGATTTATGAGCAGATGCATCCATTTGTGCTGATATGCTGGTCTTTCTCCCTCCCTCTCTCTCTCTCTCTCTCTCTCTCTCTCTCTCTCTCTCTCTGACAACCTTGCGTAGGGTGTGCCTATGGGTGAGCATACGATCGTCTTTGCGCGATCACCATGGCCAAAATACTTCCATTAGGCATACTGAATTTGTCTGGCAGGCCAACACAAAGGTGACAGTGTTAGAGGTGGGTTTGATGTGTCAGTGGGGTAGGAAGATCACAAATGGAGCTGAAAAGCCATCAAGTATTTACTTCACATTAACTCAGAGCACAGCAGTAATCCTATCCCCATAATACCTCAAAATTCCACCCACTTTCAGCTATCTATGCTACATGCTAGTTTTTCAGTAATCTGCTTTGGTGCAATATAATGGTATTATTTAAAGAGAAAAAATATGCTAATTTACAAATTCATAACTATTTGTGTGGTTTGCTAGTGTATTTCTAATGGCTGTACACCGTCGCTTCCCATCCAACCTGATAGAGCTTGAGAGGTACTGCAAAGAGGAATGGGCAAAAATTCCCAAAGACAGGTGTGCCAAGCTTGTGGCATCATATTCAAATAGACTTGAGGCTGTAACTGCTGCCATAGGTGCATCAACAAAGTATTGAGCAAAGGCTGTGAATACTTATGTACATGCGATTTTTCAGGTTTTTCTATTTTTAATAAATTTGCAACAATTTCAAAAAAATCTGTTTTCACATTGTAATTATGGGATATTGTGTGTCAAATCTTGAGGAAATAAATGAATTTAATCAATTTTGGAATAAGGCTGTAACATAAAAAAACGTAGAAAAAGTGAACCGCTATGAATACTTTCCGCATGCACTATATGGGCAGCATGGTGGCGCAGTGGGTAGCACGATCTCCTCACAGCAAGAAGGTTGCTGGTTCGAGCCCCAGCTGGGTCAGTTGCCATTTCTGTGTGGAGTTTGGAGTTCATTGGCTGTGTTTGTGTGGCTTTCCTCCGGGTGCTTTGGTTTCTCCCACTGTCCAAAGACATGCGGTATAGGTGAATTGGGTGAGCTAAATTGTTTGTAGTGTTTGTGTGTGTGAATGAGAGTGTATGGATGTTTCCTAGTAATGGTTTGCAGCTGGAAGGGCATCCGCTGCGTAAAAATATGCTGGATATGTTGGCGGTTCATTCCGCAGTGGAGACCCCTGATAAATAAAGTGACTAATGCTGAGTTCAGACTGCATGATTTAAGCCCCGATTTTGACTCGCTGACAGGTTTTGAGAAATCGCAGACAAATGCCTGAAATCACAGGCAAATCAGTGCTTGTCCATGTGAGTGACAATCACACATTATAAACTGTCAAGGTGATCTGAGAGAATCGCAGATGAGTCGCCGACACCCATGAGTTATTTGGCGTGCTAAATATCTGGACCTGTCGGCGATTCAAAATCATGCCGTGTGAAATGTGTACTCATTGAAAATAACATCGGCGATCACGTACAGCCAATGAGAGAGCAGCATCTACTAGTATGGGTATCTGCAGGCCAGCGGGGGTTGGGGGAGAAGTTAAAAGCACTCATTTTCAGTTTATTTGGACCCAAGAAATGAAGGAAAATCTATGGAAATTTGGCAGGAGCACCGGGTCTGTTTGACGTGTCATCTGAGCAATATCACAACTGGGTCGAAAAATAAAAAAAGTTGAGGAGAAATTGCTATTTCTTTTCAAAAGCCAGGTGAGCAAAATAAGTACATTTTCTACCACTCTAAAGCCTTCTTTTTCCATTATGTAGTTAATAACGAAAGATATATTACGTGACCTTGCATTGTTTCCTTGTCACTTCTTGCGTGTGTTTGGTTGTGAGATGTAGTTTTGACAAAGTTGTCGGCGATTTTTCCTATTTTAAAGTAATGCAGTGTGAAACGCCCTGTCGCCTATCCATAGTCATGCAGTGCGAAAATGTCAGTGACACGACTACTTTGAAAACCATGCAGTCTGAACTTGGCATAAGCTGAAAACAAAATGCTATTGTTTGCTTTGCTTTTGTGCTTTCGGGGTTAATTATTGTGATCTCCCAATTGCAACAGAGAAATACTGGTAAATCTATAATCTTAAAATGTGAGCAAAATAACTTGTTATTATGCTAAAGAATCATTCAAATACTAGTTCTAAAGTCACTTGTTTTTAAGCAACGGTTTCTGCTGTTTTGACCGTCAGCTGCAGATGTGAATGAATTTCGGAAGAAAGTTCCTAGTAAAAAAGGATTTTTGAGACTCTGTTTGATTTTCTTTTTTATATACACGATTATGCCATCAAACTGTTGTATAACTGCAATATCACACTTGTAGCAGTGTGATATGGCCGTATATCGTCACTGGTGGGACACTAAGGCACTCGGCCTGTGGCCTCGTATATTATATAATCATTGTTTTAATGATGTAATAGTTCAATAAATTTCTGTTAAAAAACGTGAAGGTCATGTATCCATCAAGAAGAATACAGAATCTCGCAGTATGCATTCTCTGTAGTGTTGGGCGATATACCAAATTTTCAGATCGCCATATCGTCCCCCTGTGAGATCGCCGATACACGATACTATCGCATGGGGGCGCAATAGTGTTATGTTTACTTATTTGTTCATTTATTTAACCATATACGTATTTATCTTTTGGCTTTTTTTTACTTATTTAATAATCTACTTCATTTGCATTAATTTTTATCTTGGAAAATAACTCAAACCAATGCAAATTACTGTGCTCTTACAGCTAAATAAGCAAAATTATTTAAAACAAGACTCGGATGCAAAAGTGCAGTGCGGGACAAGATTTGATGCTGACTTCTTGTCCATGCCGTTATCGGCATGATTGCCGCAAAATGGATATAATATAAATAAATGAAAGCAAATGAAATGGTATTTATCTATGCACAGAAGAAACAATGACGCATTAAGGTCCTTTCAGGCGGGAGGACTCGCCGACCGCGGGTGACTATTTCTGTGCGGTGAAGGCGTTTTCATCATGTTTTTGTTCAGTTGAGTGCAACGCGGCGTCAAGTCTCATCATCATCACAAAAATAGTCATCAAACTTTCACATTTGTATTTGTTAAAATGTAACACAATGTTGCACTTCGGGATATGTGTTTGTTGTTTTCTGATAAGAGAAATGGTTTCATTTTAGACATAGGCTATTTTTTTGACTGTATAGGCCCACATATGAAACATTATTCACTGAGCTCAGTAAAAGGTTCTTTGATAAGTTATTAATTATCTGTTCAATAATTAGTTAAAGCCAAAATGAATGGTAAAATGCAGGTTGTAATTTAATTTAATATATAAAGGCTAGTTTAAATAAACAAATAAAATAAACATTTATAGCCTATAAATAAATATAGGCCTAACATTTTTTAATTAAATAAATAGGCTATTTTCTAAACAAAAGTGCATGTCTGTGTTTATCATTCCATCGAATTGAACACAAATAAGGCACATATGTGCTGTGTATTTAAAGAAGCAGTCAATACATGCACTGAAAAAATAGGCTATAGGCCAACTTAAAACTTAAATAGGCTTTTAATAACGGATATAAATGAAAGATAAATTAACTTTTTTTGTGAAAGCATAAGAGAATCTTGCAGGAGTGATGTCTCAAATGACCAAGGATTGTGTATTACCGCAACACCTTTTATTCCAGAACATTTGAGCTTTCTTTTATTTTCTTTTTCGGTTGTTTCGTTTTTACAAATAGTTTTATTGAACTTGTTTGTTAATTAAAGCCCGTTTTGTTATTTAGCCTATTACTTTTATGCAACAAAGTTGCAAATTAATTTGCTGTGAGATGTGACTGTGTAGTGCCCTCAAGTGCACCGCGCACGTCAGCTGCTGCTGAGAGAGAGAGAGAGAAGGAGTAAGAGAGCGCAAGAGAGTTGGTCAAGTGATGTTGATGCAAACACCTGAAGCGTCAAATTATTTGTGGTTCATTTATTATTAATGATGAAGATTAAATACACCAATGCTATTTAATTTATTCAATAATGCAAGTAAAACATGTAATGGGTCTTCATTGATGCGAAACGAGCTAAATATCGTCTTTAAAATCGTCATAAGTCTCAGCTCTCGGCGATATCTTTGCCTATCGTCGATACACGATACTATAGTCTATCGGCACAACCCTAATTCTCTGTTCACGCAAGTCCATTCTTGGAATTGAGGAACTGCTATTATGTTCCAGTACTACAGTTGCTGAATCACCAGCTGAATGCTAAATGTGCTTGGATCCTCCACAGTAAAGCCTGACTAGATCTCTTCCAGGTGTTTATACTGTATACTTAACTGATTATAAATGACTGCACCTGTGATGAGCTTTTCTTGAGAATTCATAGGCATTCACTGGCCCTTTTTTCTCTTCAGAACGATTGGTCATCTGGCGATTCCCCATATTGTTGTTCCAACATAATGTCTCCATTCCCTCCTTCAGGGAATGAGGATTACAACAGTAACTGAGACATTACCTTCTGTAGTTTCCTCTGCTGGTCTTCTTGACTTAAGAGTAACTAGTGTCACATTTTAGGTCCAACACAATCTGATGATTAACACTATCTTTTTTTAACAAATAGAAAAATTACCTGATGATACAAAATTGCTTAGTAATACAGGAACATAAAGATGAAGCACCTCATTTACACCACCAGGGGTCCATTTTTTTTTACCTTGCTTAAATGATCTAAGGTGATTTGGCAGATCCTGGATCTTTTAATCTTGATTACTGATCTCAGGCTAATTTGGTTCATCAAACAAGTTTGCAAATAAGATTCAAATGTCTGGATGAACTGATCAGAGATCGCTGCGTGTGTTGTGAAGGACAGATCTATTGATTCTTGAAATCATGATCAGCAATGCAACGATTGGCTGATGGCACAGCAGCGTAATGACATCATCTGATCAATATTCAATTATCCATGTGAGCAAAATTACATCAAATTTGTAGTAAACGGTTTGTTAAATAGGATACACAAGAACTTTCCACATTTGGTGTGGGCTGCAGGCTTTACACTGCTGTGTTAAGGGTATTTAGCTATTTATTTAGTTATAATTTTGGAGGGAATTTTCTTTGTAGTAGGCCTATTCAAGTTTCTTAATCATGTGGCGAGGCATAACTGGCTGTTTAAATAAATTTTACATCAAAAAGACATTTTGATATTGGTAAAGGTGTCTGCAACTTTAACAAAGCCTAATAATATTAATTTTCCTTTGGCTTAGTCTCTGATTTATCACCACAGCAGAATGAACCGCCAACTGCGGCATATGTTTTACGCAGTGGATGTCCTTCCAGCTGCATCTCAGTACTGGGAAACACCCAGGCACTCTCGCATTCACACTCATACACTATGGCCAATTTCATTCATTCATTTATTTTACTTTGGCTTAGTCCCTTTATTTATCAGGGGTCACTACAGCAGAATGAACTGCCTATGGCCAATTTAGTTTATTCAGTTTACTGATACTGCATGTATTTGGATTGTGGTGGAAACCCGAACATGTAGGGAGAACATGCAAACTCCACACAGAAATGGTAACTGGCCCAGCAGGGAACCAAACCAGAAACCTACTTGCACAATAGATAATGTACTATTTTATGAGATCAGTTTTTGCTATCCTGCGACATTACCATGCTTAAAATAATCGGACACAGGCAGCTTCATACACTTTTTTTATCAGATGAGCCGCCTGTATATGATGAACGCCAATGCAAAAGAAAGGACATGATCTGCCAGATACCAAACTGAACCTCTAAAAACCAACTGTAATTCTCACTACATGACAATATAATTCACAAATATCTTATCTGCTATAAATACTTGCCAGTGTTAAATTTTGGCCCTAAGACTGATAATGATTCATTCAACGTAGTTCAAAGGAACCAGGATGGGTGGACAGACCCTAAATCAACTAGTGATGGGAAGTTTGGATCTTTTTTTTATGAAACAGATGTTTCGGACTGTTCTTTTCAATGAACCAGTTAAAAAAAAAATGGATCACCGGTTCTTTTATGCTAAAACATAATGATGTCATTCACGCAGGGGTGCGTCCAACCCCTGTGGCCACCCCAATATGATTTTGCTGTTGACATTATTAATTTACATGTACTTATGAACATTCACAATATTTCAATAAATAAATAAATAAAATGCAGTCACTAAATTATTGTGGATTGATTGGCGCCATCCACGTAGCTGATTCACTGCCCCTCTCCCTTCCCGATCGTTGTTGACAGCACGCACACACCTTCAACAGACAGCAATGGCAATTTTTAAGGAAACAACAATGAGTATGTTTATCATACATACAGATTTTCACTTAAGTAAAGTATTCTATGCTCCCTGTTAATCTTTCTAGTTAAAAACTAAACGTGTTAACGTTACTTAGCAAGGCTCAGCCAGTGGTGATAGTGATGAGGAGAAAAACTTTACCAATTGACGAAAATGAAGGAAAAAAACCTTGAGAGAAACCAGGCTCAGTTGGGCATGACCATTTCTCATCTGGCCAAACTTACTGTGCAGAGCTGCAGTCTAGGTGCTGGAGGCTGGAAAACACTGGACATCTATCATCGAGATATTGCAGGTATGAGTAGGTCACCGCCGGGTGTTCAGGTTGGCCCATGGGATCAATGCAAAGAGTTGTCTGTCACTGTGGTCTTTCAGGAATCAGTCTTATGCTCTCCACTCCTCCATGACTGCCACAGCATCTGCTCAGGATATGGCCTGGTCCACGATTATGGATACCTTGGAATAATTTCTTCACGGCTTGACGCTGCATAATCATTAGAGGAGGGGTACTCAAATCTCTTCCTGCAGATTTCAGTTGCAACCCCAATTAAACACACCTGCCTGTAATTATCAAGTGCCGTTCAGGTCCTGTTTAATTGGTTCATGTGTGTTTGATTAGGGTTGGAGCCGAACTTTGCAGGAAGGTAGATCTCCAGGAACAGTGTTGAGCAGCCCTGTTCTAGAGGCCCCGGGATCAGTATCATTCATTCATTCATTCATTCATTTCCCTTTCAGCTTAGTCCCTTTATTAACCAGGGGTCGCCAGAGCAAAATGAACTGCTAACTTATCCAGCTAAGTTAGATCTAGGTATTACATTTTACAGTGTGGATTGTTTTAGATTGAAAAGGCTGTTTATGTTATTACATTATTTACTGTATAGGTTTAATGAATCTTTTTTAATGTAGATGTATTCAATCGTGATTTTAAATGTGTTAGGAAAAAAAAAGTTTATCAATGTTTGATTTTTAATGTAGATCAAGCTAAATTATCAATTTATTTGAGCAGGATAAATAAGATAGAATTGGGCTGAGATCAAGATATTAACGTTTTTCTCATTCCATGTAGACATGTTAAATAGGTAATGTAATTATGTAAATTTTTTCATTATTGTTTGGTATTAAAATTCATTCATTCATTTTCTTTTCAGCTTAGTCCCTTTATTAATCTGGAGTTGCCACAGCGAAATGAACCGCCAATATGTTTTACACAGCGGATGCCCTTCCAGCTGCAACCCATCACTGGGAAACACCCATACACTCTCATTCACACACATACGGGATGAGTATCCCCAGGTGGAAATAGAGAATAAAGACAATAATTAGCATAGCTGCTGTTCTTAGTGTATTTAAACACAAGATGCAATAATAAAGTGCTATAAATGAAAATAGTAGTTATATAAACAAACATAGAAAAAAACAGGTAAAGCGTATGAGTATTTCTAACAAAATGTCTGGTGCATCCCTAATGCGTCATACTGCTATGTGATGCACAGTTTGTATGCTTTACTAAAAAGGTCTTTATTCTAGTTTTGAATTGAGAGAGTGTGTCTGAGCCTCGGGCATTATCAGGAAGGCTATTCCAGAGTTTAGAAGCCATAAATGAGAAGGCTTGACCTCCTTTAGTAGACTTTGCTACTACCAGAAGCCCTGGGTTTTGAGATCTTAAAGAGTGGGTTGGATTGTAGTGAGACAGCAGGTTGGTTAGATAAACATGATCTAGATAATTTAAAGCTGTATAAGTAATCAATACAGAACTTAACAGGCAACCAAGGATAAGGATAAGGAAAAAATTGGGGTATTATAGTCATATTTTCTAGACCTGGTAAAAACTGTGGCAGCTGCATTTTGCACTAACTGAAGTTTGGTAATAGAGGATGCTGGGCAACCAACGAACAGAGCATTACAGTAATCCAGCCTAGAACTAGCTTTTCTGCATCTGAGATGGATAGCATACTTCGTAACTTGGCGATTGTTCTCAGATGAAAGAAGACTTTTCGTGACATGTGTTTGCAAATTATTTCAAATACAGCTTCAGCCTCATCCTCATTACATAATACTTCACCTTGAATAAATTCAGCAGAGGTTTCTCATCTTCTAAAACAGCTTGCGCCTATCAAAGCAAAATGCTCAAAGGATACTAAGAACAACTTCTTTCTACAAAGTCATTAACTTTTCAGATGTATATTGAAAACACTCTCATTTATTTAACAGTGCTGATTGATTTTGGAGCTGCCAAGAATCTCATCCACAAAAACAAATTGACTGATTCAACATTCCAATTCAACTTTGTGTACCACCAATCAGGCCCAGTGCTGTCAACAACTCACCCCTAAGAGATGGCATTCACCATCAAACCCAACCATTTCAACTTAGTGTTGGACTATTTAATAAAGAGACTCCTTTGATGTCATGTCATTGACTCACCTAGACATGAAGTTATCCTTGGTTACCCCTGGTTACCTGTTCACGACCTAGGTTTTTCTTGGCATTATTGAGAGTTAACCCATTTTTTAGTTAATCCAGTTTTCTTTGTTGAAAAGAAATTTGGAGTTCTGTCCATGTCCATGAATTGACTACAGAGGTCTAAATAATTTGACAGTTAAGTTTCGCTATCCCTTGCCACTGGTCCCCTCTGCACTGGAACAACAACGTGAAGCCAAAGTCTATACAAAACTTGATTTCAAAAGTGCATACAACTTGATTCTGATTCATTAGACTGATAAATGTTCCTAACCACTAGAGGACACTATGAATATTTGGTGATGCCATATGGACTTGCTAATTCCCCAGCTGTCTTCCAGTAATGACATTTTCAGAGATGTCCTGAACCATTATGTAGTGGCATATATTGATGACATTTTAGTTTAATCCAGCTCTGAATCTGAACACATCCAGCGTCCAATGTCAAGGCTGTACTCCCCTGCTTGCTAGATTACCAGTTTTATATCAAGGCTGTGAAATGTGAATTTCATTCCAAAGAAGCATTCTTGGTAACAACATCAGTCATCGAGGTGTTGAGATGGATGACTCCAAGGCAGTAACGAATTGGCCTCAACCCACTATGGTCAAAGAACGTAAGAGATTCCTCAGCTTTACAAACGTTGACAGATGTTTCATTCATAATTACCATCTGACTGCATCCCCTTAAACTTCACGGTTAAAAGGTAAACCTTCAAAACCTGGGACATTATGAAGGGGATCCTGCAGGCCTATCAAGAAGAACCACCTGCAGCAAATTGTTCCCCAACTAAACAGTTTGTACTTCAAGATTTACATCACAGAGTAATAGAATGGGTTCACACCTCTCTAAGGACAGGACATCCCAAAATTTCTTAACATCCTTGGTCTCACTTGTCAACTGATTTTGTCACAGACCTGCTCCTTTCAAATGGCTTTACCACCATACTTCTAATCATTGACTGTTTTTCAAAAGGCTGTCATCTGATCCCCCTCAAAGGCCTCCTTACAGCCACTGACACAGCTCAATCACTATTCTATAACATTCAGAGTTTATGGTTTACCAGAGAATATTGTCTCAGACAGAGGAAGTCAATTTACTTTTCAGGTCTGGAGAGTCTTTTGTAAACAACTAGACATTAATGTAAACCTTTCATCAGGATACAATCCACAGTCCAATGGACAAGGAGAGAGATTGATCTGGGAGATTGGCAGGTATCTCAGAAGTAATTGTAGTCATAAACAGAAGTGGTGGGAAGAATTCCTTCCATGGGCAGAGTATGCTCAGAATTCATTAATTCACTTATCTAGTGGCATGACCCCCCTTCCAATGTGTCTTGGAATATCAACCCTCTTTGTTGCTGTGGTCAGGGGGACCCTCATCTGTAGCTGCAGTTGATGAATGGATCAAACGTAAAGGAAGTGTCTGGGAGAGCATTCATGTTCATCTTCAGAGAGCAATCAGGACCCAAGACATTCAAGTTAATCAACAATGGTGCTCACATCCTTCCTACCAAGCAGGTCAACTGGTTTGGCCCTTTACAAGGGATCTCAAGCTGTGGCTTTTGAGCAGGAAGCTCAGTTCAAGGTATGTTGGCCCATTTAAAGGTGCTGTATGTAAGTTTTTGACTGTTCTAAAGCATAAAAATACCATAATATGTTTGCAGATATTTAAGAAACATCCCAAGTGAACATACTTGTTTAACTGAAAAACAATGCTGAAGTCAGATATTCTGCTTTGAAAATGGTTTTTCCGTGCCGGAACGCTGTCTTTGTTTAGGTAAATTTAACCTGCAGAATGCCAGTTTAGCCAATTATATTTCAGCACTCCGGGTTGCCTTGTTGGAAAACAGCGTATTTCATTCATTTATTCAGAAAGGCTCTGAAAGCATGCGCCCGTGACCGAAATGGACAGTATCAAACGTCGAAATGAGACAGATTCAGTTCCACATGAGGTTATTACTTAGCAAATGATATAAATATTACGAACGTAAACATTAGGTGAGCAGGTTACTTTGTAATCTCGTGTCCTAACAACACGCAAACAGCAGTTTGACTGTTTGCACCAGACAAAACATGACAGAAATGTAAATAGAGCCTTTCAGAAGCACAGAATATGCACTCACTCACGAAACAGTAAGGTTTAGAATCCATTCAAACTCACATTGTTAGCATTTAGCACTGAATAAAACACATGAGGCTTACCTGAGGTGCACTGTCATAGGTTTCACATGTTCAGCTGTGAGAAATAGAAGCCGTTTCTAATATCTCAATTCGAGGTGTTGGTTAGAACTAAAACTCCTTTTAATATGGAAAATATTCCCTCTGTCGCGTGTCATTGATTTTATTTAGAACACAGGTTTAAATCACTCGCTCCTGTACTCAATCTGGCATCCCACGCGTGCGTTTATTTTGATCTAGGAGTGCAATACCTAGTTCAACCACTGGGTGTCAAACTTACATACTGCACCTTTAAAATCATAAAACAACTAAATGTGCTCACTTACTAGTTAGAGCTTCCTGTTAATAAACTCATTTTGCTATCCTTTCATGTTTCACTTCTCAAACCGGCCCACCAGAATGCTGATCACAATGTTGAAAACAAAGAGCCACCATCACTGCAGCATACAGGATGAACGTGTTCAATCCTGATTACAGTGGTGTACTTATTTAAGATTTATGCCGAACTCTCTTTTTCTCTCTCTCTCTCTCTCTCTCTCTCTCTCTCTCTCTCTCTCTCTCTCTCTCTCTCTCTCTCTCTCTCTCAGTTAATTTTACTGTAAAAATCAGCATGAAAAAAAACAACTTCGATTAAGTATGCAGCCCTATTAGAAGTTTGTTTCGTCTTTGTTGAATGTTTAGAATTTTAAAAGACATGGCACAACACAGTAGCACTTCTCGTCTGGTGTATAACCCTTTTGAGTCTTTAAAATCTCTCTACGAGTAATCATACAAGTGTGGATCCATCTGTACCAGCTTCACTCGACCCTCCAGTTTATTCATGTTGCTCACTTGGTGTTGTTGTGTTGGATGTTGTTCTCTTGTCTGACCTCATGCATATTTTATTTGACTTTTCAGTACATGCAATAAACTTCTGTAGACTGCAGTTTGCCATGATGTGCTGCCACTTTGATACAGTGTGTTACATGACTGACCGCTACTGTTCAAGCCTTTCTTGTGTAAGAGCATTCTCTGAGGTCCTATGTAATACACTGGTGTCACCTGTGATCATGATCCTTAATGCATACATTCTCATTAGCCCCATTTTTTATGGGGTAGAAACAATTAGTGACCAAGGCAACTAACAAGGGTGACTGGGGTGACAGACAGTAACCATGGTGAATAACAGAGGGCACAGGGAGGAAAACAAGCAATGGGAAACAAAAAACAAACCGAGCCAGGACTGTAATAAGCACTCTGCTTAAGCTGCTGTCACTTTTATAACTGATATAAATGACTATATAAATTATCATTTTATTTTATTTATAAGGACATGGAAGCAAATTACAAACAATAAAACAAATACGAAGATGCAAAAAAGGCTAGATTTACTTAAGAGTAAGAAATGCTGCAGAAATTGATAGATAATTCTATAGGTAAATGTTGAAAAGACTTAAATGTATAAATCAATTATAGGTGTATTTTTAAGGACTTGATTTGATGCTTAATTAATATTAATGTATTAGATTGCTGTTATTTTTGTGGCTAAATCACAGAATTAATTAACTTATCTCAGAAGTTATTATAGTTATGAACAGAACCGGTCGGCAGAATTCCTTTCATAGGCAGAGTATTCTCAGAATTCATTAACTCACTCATCCACTGGCATCACCAGTGTGTATATGTAAAAAGTGCCACACAATTTTGACAACTTTGTGTTTTTGTCTATTCATGCACAATACTCTATTACTAAATATATACTATACTCTATGAACTAAATTACATGCATCAGAGAGGCGTCTTGTTTTTTTGTTTTTGTGATAAATTACTGTTGTGTAATGTGGATTTTGTATTTAGCATTAGCTTTGCACATTTTCTATCTGTAGAAGCAGCTACATTACACACCTAAACACACCTAATTTTTCATATAATTTAATATATTGTAGTTATAGAGGACTATGTATATATCCCTTGTTGTTAGGTCAAATCACTGGTAAACTTCTACTTTTGTGCACTGTGCTGTATTGTGTATGCATTAGGTAATAACCCAAAACCTTTAAATGTAATCTTGTCACTAGACTCTGGATGCATTCACATCAAGGATGTGGAGTAGTTCTGTTGGCCTGCAAGCTGGGAACTTCAATTGCAACCTCTGTTTTTCTGCCAGCTCTTACTCAGCTGTGAGGAGCCTGAAGTAGTAAGATAGGACTGATAAGCATGCTGGCTCCAGAAGCCCTTCAGTGGAGCCAAAAGTCAATGGCATTATGGTAAAGGATTATCAGAGAAGCTAAAGCTACATCATGTTATCAGCGATTGATGTTTTGGGTTAATGACCCAACTGTATATATTTATAATTAATTTCTGTCATAATCAAATGTTTTTCCACATTCAATTGTTTATTCTTTTATGGTACACATACTGTATGAACACAGATTATAATTTAGCACCTAGCAGATGCTTTTATTTAATGAAACTTACACCCATGAACACGCAACCTAGAGAAGTGGACTGCTTGAGGATCAGTTTGGGGTTCAGTGCCTTTCCCAAAAGATTCACCCTAGCTGTGGTACTGAGAGAGGAGGAGAGTGCTGGTTATACACTCCCCCCACATACAATTCCTGCCATTGCCAGGGCTCAAACCTGCAACCCTTATATCAGAAGTTTAACTCTCTAATCATTAAGCCATGGCTGTCCCAGATCGTAGTGTACATAATGTAATGTAGATTAAATTCATGTAGATAAATGATCAAACATTTTCAAAAACCCTGCAATCTGCTCTTTCCCTTCTATTATTTTATTGTTCTTTTACCACTTCCAAATAAAAAGCCAAGTGCCATTTTTTAAAACATAATCAAGTCCAAAGACATGCGCTATAGGTGAATTGGGTAAGCTAAATTGTCTGTAGTGAACTATGTATGTGTGTGAATAAGAGTGTATGGGTGTTTACTAGTGATGGGTTGGAGCTGGAAGGGCATCCGCTGTGTAAAACATATGCTGGATAAGTTGGCAGTTCATTCCACTGTGGCAACTCCAGATTAATAAAGGGACTAAGCCAAAAAAAATGAATGAATGAGTTAAAGTTTGTGTGACCGGTCCACACTTTACTCTGCGTTGTGCTTAGGCGAAAGGAACCAGGCATATTGGAGTTACTTAAACCGCTTTTTATTCTCCATAATTAAAAAGAAACAAATCACATCAAGCTGAGTTTGTGGCCTTCTTTAAGGGTGCTTTCACGTCTGTAGTTCGTGTCATTTGGTCCGGACCAAGGGCAATAAATGATACATTGTAGCATTTTCTGACGTCTTTGGGTCCTTTTCACACCACACTGATTGCTTTGGTCCAAACCAGTTGAAAAGAACCAAAATGCAGTCATCTGACAAAATCCACATCACTCATTGGCCAGACGTTGTTGAACATATTTCCTAAACTGCTTTTCGATTGTTCAGAATTCACGTGCGGGAAAATGCAAATTGAACTCCCGCAAATAAACAAACCGGCAGACACAAAATGTTGCTTTTCACTATGATGGGACGACTGTGCTGGCTGATTGTATCCCTGCTCATAATATACTATATAGTTTGTATACATCACTTTAGACAAACTGTACATTTCGAGAATGAAGCATGGCTGTGGCTGGAAAACAATGTTTTAAGGCATTGCAAACGGCGAAGGTGCATCGTACGTCACTTCAGGAGGAGGCATTAATTAATTTACTTAAACTGCAATATGGTCATCTTCCAGAAATATTACCAACGATCCATCAGTTAATGTTTTCCCCCTCACTCTCTTTTGGTAAAGCGCTGTCAACAAATATTTTTCCTCCACATTCCATAATGCACAACGCATCGGCCTATGGCAGCTGGATTAGTCCAAAAAGGTGGGGTCTGTTTTAGTTCGGATCATATTCTTACCACAAACGAACCGCTCCAGGGTTTGTTTGAAAGCGTACCGAGACCACCTCTTCAAGGAGGTCTCGGTATGCTTTTTGGTCCGCTTTTGGTGTGCACTCGAGTATGATTGCTACATTCACACCTGCCCAAACGAACTGTACCAAGAGGGAAAACGAACTCTAGTACGATTCAACCGAACTAAATAAGGCAGGTGTGAAAGCACCCTAAAACTTGTCATCAACCTGCTAGCATTCTGATGAAATAAGGACATTCATTTTGGAATCATCAGTCTGTATATCCCGTAAATGTTACAAAGAAGTCAAGTCATGTATGCTGTAGAGGATCCATGATGACTCATTAATTTAAAGTCACAGCACCAATGTAACCCCGCCAGTCCTACACCACCCAACCCACTTTGAGCTGGGATCGAACTGGCGACTGTCTGCATTGGAGTCGGTTGCTCTAACAAGGAGCCTAAAGACCATGGCTCATAGCGTCTGTCGCTAGAGCACCTTTTAGAGGTCAGAGAAGTGAGGTTTACCTGCACACTAGCTGGACTGAGTTACACCTGCATAACCAATGACTGATCATATCAACCCGAGACCCATCCAAAAGTAAATATGCAGCCTGTTTTTTTTGATTAATTGACCTGCGGATTAAAGGCAGCACCTGCAGATATAACTGAGAAATTATGTGCTCCTATTGCTCAGTGTCACCCACGTGACAAAACTCATTGTGAAGAACGGGGAAAAAATTAAACATGCTAGACTTTCTGCGATGGTGTCGTGAGGCCTCACAGACATTGTATTGGTTGTCATGAACTATGCCACATTACACTAGAAGAAGCAATTGAATCTTGTGTCATGAAGCCCATTTGTCTGTTTATGACTCCCCACAACACTCTATGTCAAGAAAATCGTGCTGAAATTGTGACAAAATTGTGTGATCTGACCAGAGGTCCTGCTGAGTTTAGCTCCAACTTGCTTCAACACACCTGCCTGGAAGTTTCTAGTATATCTAGATTCTAGCAAGAGCTTGATTAGCTGTTCAGGTGTGTTTGATTAGGGTTGGAGCTAAACTCTCCTGGACACCGGCCCTCCAGGACCGAGTGTGGACACCCCTGTTCTATGATGATCCCAATTGTGCCTGGCTGATTGTACATGTAAATCTTCAGTCGGTCGCTATCAAGTTCAGGATGCACCTCTGTTTCCTCACAACTGTATAGTTGGAGACAAAAAAAAAGAAATCAAGAGTTTAGTCGGACAGATGATGAGATATTGATTTAACAGACTGATAGAAAAAAGATCAGACAAAAATTCTAAATTGTGCTTGGCTGCAAAGTGGGATTTTCAATGCTATCATGATCTAGCAAGTGTGTTGTCTGTTTCTGGTTCAAAAGCTGACATTGTTTTGTTAGTTTTAAAATAATGGGTGAGAAATTTGTTGATCGTTTCAATGTTGTTCTCCTATTAGCCCTTTTATTCCACGAGGGAGGGGTGTCATTACTAACAGTGCTTGCAAAGATGTCAATAGGATGGGCCTTTCTCATGTGACATCTGATTATGTTCAAGGTGTGGGTCGTGGGCTTTTCATTCATGATCCACCTGCGCAGCACAGTGTTGAAAATATGTCTGCGACACGCAATACTTGTTGTGACGGTCAAGTTTTAGATTGTCTAACTGATATGTTTGGGCGACTGGGTGAACAAATTAGTGATGCTGTCGCTGCCAAAATAATAGAGAACAGTACAATGTCGGTGAACCAAGAGTCTCATGTCAACAGAGGGGTAAATTCTAACAGCTTTACTAAGCAAGATGTTTCCCGTGTAACAGTTCATGTCACTTCTGACAGAGACCCTGTGATTTTTAGGGGAGATGGAAGTGATAAATTCCTGGTACATGAATGGATTGAAATGACCAAAACACTTTTGTTGAAACAGAAGTGTGCTGTTGAAAATCAGGTGGATGAAATAATGTCACGTTTAATGGGTAGAGCGGGGGATATTGTGCGGATTAGTTTAAGGAGCGACACGTCTCTTGATGTCAAGAGTGACCCTGACATAATTTACTCTATCCTCCTGAAATATTTTAGCATCGTACCATCTTGCCTTCCTTTGGCAGACTTTTATTCAACTCTGCCTAAGTCGGGTGAGTCTGCAGTGGATTACTGGATCAGAATCAATAAAGCGGCAGATCTAGCAGATGAAGGCTTGCGTAGAGAGGGTCGTGTTATGGATGATATTGGTTCGGAGATGGCTCGAATGTTTGTAAAATACTGCCCTGACCTTGTGTTATCAGATTTTTTTAAGCACAAGCCAATCAGCAAATGGACTGCAAAGGAAGTTCAGGGGAGATTGGATGAGTATCAGAGAGAGCAACGCTCGTCTCTGACATCTGCCAGCTCTCCTGACGCGAGAAATGTAGAAGTGTTACCATGTGACAATATCTTGCCGATGTCTTGCTTGTAGGAAACAAATGCTAGCTTTGCACACTACACTGGTCCCCCTCCTGTGTCTGACGGCATGCAGGACCGGGTGCACAGTGCTTGCTGTCCAGATAGAGCAGTTCGACAATCACATGATCAGAGGGGAAATTTGGATGAACATATTCTGAATCGTATGATGGGTATGCTGGAACAGGTGGTGGAAAGAGTGCACCAGAGTACCAACGTCCAACCTGAAAGGAATGTGATTCTCAGGTACAGAGGTAGGGTAGGGCGCTGTGGAGTTTGCGGTAGTACTTCCCATTCCTCTAAGTCTCATTGCCTGAGAGACAGGTTGTGTTTTAGCTGCTTTTCACCCGGCCATGCACAGTCAGCCTGTCCGCAGTCTCAGTCAGGAAACTGACCAACCTGTATATAAAGGGAGGTTGTGCAGGTTTAGAAAGTAACTCCCAAAATGTCATAGATGTTGCGAATGCTGAAACATTTTTCATGTCTGCCAAAGAGTCTTGTTGTAGTGAGAATGTAGTGTTTCAGAACACAAATGCCATCTTCAGCAGTGACAGTTTGTTCTACACTTCAGTCATGGTAGATGATAAGGTGGCCTTGAATGGTATGCTTGACAGTGGTTCTATAGCATGTACCATAAATGAAAGTGCAGAGCAAAAACTGTTGGAAGCTGGTATAATCAATGATCAAAATGGAGATAGCCCAGATGTGCTATTAATAGGTTGTGGTGGTAGCCAGGTAAAACCTAAACATACTGTGACACTTCAACTGGAGATTTATGGATGTAAAATGCTGGTACCTACCCTGGTTGTCAAATCAAAATCAAATCAAATCAAATCACTTTTTATGTCACATCATCAGCAGCACGTGTGCTATGATGAGTGAAAAGCTTAAGTGCTGGCTCCAGGCAGTGCAAAATACAGACAGTGTAAATACAACGACAGTGCAAAATACAGACATTGTAAATACAACGACAGTGCGAAATACAGACAGTGCAAAAATACAGACAGTGCAGGATACAGACAGTGCAAAATACAGACAGTGCAAAATACAGACAGTGCAAAATACAGACAATGCAATATACAACAACATACTCACAAAAAAACAAGACATTGTAAAATTGGCAATGTTGACAGCGATACGTAGGCAGTATTGTTTTAAGTATGGATTTGTTAAAGTGCAGTGCATGCTACATCTTGATGGTGTGCAGTGTGGGGTAGGGAAGACTTTGTGTGGGGTGTGTTAAGTGTTCATCAGTCTGATAGTCTGAGGGAAGAAACTTTCCTTCAATCGGCTGGTGCGTGACCGGATGCTGCGTCAGAGCGTGCACCTTCTCTCTGTAGGCCGTCTCATCATTATCGGTGATTAGGCCCACCACCGTTGTGTCATCAGCAAATTTAACGATGACATTGGAGCTGTGTTTGGATGTACAGACATATGTGTACAGGGAGTACAGGAGTGGGCTGAGAACACAGCCCTGTGGAGCACCAGTGTTGAGGATCAGTGTGGATGAGGTGATGTTGTTCATTCTGACCACCTGGCGTCTGCTTGACAGGAAGTCCAGGATCCAGTTGCACAGAGACCTGTGTAGGCCCAGAGCCTGGAGCTTCACCACCAGCTTGGCAGGCACTATGGTGTTGAATGCTGAGCTGTAGTCCACAAACAGCATTCTCACATATGTGTTTTTGTTTTCCAGGTGAGACAGAGCAGTGTACAAGGTGAAAGCAATTGCATCATCGGTGGATCGATTGTTTCTGTATGCAAATTGCAGAGGGTCAGTGTTAGCGGGCAGTACGGAGCAGATGTGGTTAGTTTTCATTCATTGTTCATTCATTGTTAGTACAAATGTCATTAAACACATAATACGGTGTTCTAAGCAATGTGACTTGTTTTGGAGGACAATTTCAACACCTCTTCGTTGTAATGATCTTATGGCTGAGACTTGCCTCTCTATGCTTTCAGGCTTGAATCGTTGGATGGGTGACAAAATTCCTGACAAAATAGGAACTGTGAGATGTAATTCATCAGTTTGTTTAGAGCCTAGTCGTGAGTACCTTGTATGGGGAAGACTTCCTAAGTATGAAGTGGTGTCGCCAGGTAGTGCTGTTTTGACAGAATCTACAAGTTCTCGTTCTGCACCTAAAGGCATTCTGGTGGCCAGACTTGTCACACATCTATGGGGAGACAGGTGGGTTCCATTGACGTTAATCAGTACATGGAACAAACCCGTTATGCTGAGGCGTAATGCCAAGATAGCTGACTTATTTCCAGGTGTTGCACTCGAGGATTTGGATGACGGAACACTATATTCACAGATGCAAAAAACTCAGTCAGTGAATAGTGTCTCCATAGGTTCAGGCTGTATCGGAGAGAAACTGAAATTTGTTGGTCTGGAAGGGCTTGATCTGGATTCTTGTGATGTGTCTGATTCTTGAAAGAAGTTAGCTGAGATGGTCATGCAGTATAATGATGTGTTTTCACGCCATCATTTAGATTGTGGTAATGCTACTGAATTTGTTCATAAGATCCATCTTTCAGACACAAAACCTTTCCGACTTTCATATCGGCGCGTTGCACCCAGTGAATATCAAGTGTTGCGTCGCGAGTTGACTGAAATGGAGGAGAAGGAGATTATTCACAAGTCAACCAGCGAGTTTGGATCTCCTTTAGTCCTCGTCTGGAAAAAGAAGGGGGATTTACGTGTCTGTACGGACTTTCGATGGTTTAACAAGAGAACATTAAAAGATGCGCTTCCACTTCCCCACCAGGCCGATTATTTAGCTGCATTAGGGGGGAATTCATTGTTTAGTACAATGGACCTGATCTCTGGCTTTTACAACATGCCGTTACATGAGGATGACCGAAAGTACTCTGCTTTTACAACACCTATGGGTTTATATGAGTAAAATCATCTTCCTCAAGGCCTTCGTAACAGCCCAGGAAGTTTTATGCGCATGATGACAAGCATTTTGAGGAACCAAAACTTCTTGAGTATGTTATGTTATTTGGATAATTTGATAGTGTTTGGGCCTGATGAAATTACAGCACTGGATCGTCTTGAGATGGTTTTCAGCCGATTGAAAAAACATAACTTAAACTTGCTCCCAAGAAATGTAACTTCTTAAGGAAATCTGTTCAGTTTTAGGGCATGTTGTTGATGAGTTTGGAGTGTCCACAGATCCAAGTAAGTTGGAGAGTATTTCCAAAATGACCGTATTGGACTTAATGGAGGCTCATGGAGTTACACCGTCTCAGAAGCGCATAAGGTCGTTTCTTGGGATGGTCAACTATTATCAGCATTTCATACCCAATTACTCCTCTGTGGCCAAGCCGCTTTTCGATCTATTAAAGGGTCAGAAACAGAAGATCAAGCAGGGTCGCGTGAATAAACGGGTCTGTGTACTACGGAAGTTGAGTGTGACTGATTGGACGTCTGAAGTACAGTTGGCATTTGAACCTCTTAAGTTGGCCATGGTACAGGGGGTTGTTTTGGCTCACCCTGACTTCAGCCGCCCTTTTGTTCTTTCGACTGATGCTTTTTCAGATGGCATTGGGGCCGTTCTCTCCCAGGTGCAGCCAGGAGAATCTAGAGCTAGACCTATAGCGTTTGCTAGTAAGTCGCTTTCTCCATCTCAGCGTAATTACCCAGCACATCACTTAGAGTTTTTAGCATTAAAGTGGGCAGTCTGTGAGAAATTCAGTCATTGGCTTATGGGTCATGTTTTCACGGTATGGACTGATAATAACCCGCTCACACATATTCTATTCAAGCTCAGGCTTAATTGTTGTGAGCAGCGTTGGGTCGCCAAACTTGCAGCATACAATTTCGACATCAAATACATACCAGGCTCACAGAATGTCGTGGCTGATGCTTTGAGTAGAGTTCCATTTGTGAGATCTAATATTGGTTCTAGACTGTTAAGCGAATCGTAGGACAGACTTTTGATTGAGGTGCAAGGACTCTCTGCTGGTTCAGTTTAGAATGCTTTTAGGTGGTCTTGTGGATCTGGAGGGAAGCCGAACACTCCTTGCAGTGGTCTTGTGCATGTTAATTCTAATAGTGTTGCTGGAACTTGCTTGGATAAGGAGGAGGTTGTGGCTGCGCTTGATTCACAAGAGGCATAGGATGAAGGTTCGAGACTTCGTGCTTTGTCTATCCTAGAGCATCTACCCCAGTTTCTGAGCCAGAGAGTGAACTGACTTACTCAAAGCGTGATTTACATGAGAAACAGCTCTCTGATAGTGTACTGTCAAGGGTTATGTTTTATGTGGAGCGTCATCGCAAACCATCCAGACGAGAGAGAGCTAAGGAGTCTGTTAGGGTGCTCAGATACCTTAAGCATTGGGAGAAATTTGTTATGAAGGACGGCATTCTCTACAGTATCTCCCGTGATCAGTTGTCTAAGGGTAAGCGTTTTCAATATGTGGTCCCACAGTCACTTCAGTTAGAGATGTTAAGAGGCATTCATGATCAGACAGCCCATCAGGGGCAGTCCAGAAGTTTGGGACTTGCGAGACGTTGGTTTTTTTTGGCTGAGTCTTGATGGAGATGTTAGAGAGCATGTACGTCATTGTCAAAGGTGTGTAGTCAGCAAAACTCTTGAGCCTGAGAGCCGACCCCCCTTAGATATATTGTGACCAGCAGACCACTACAGTTGGTGTGCATTGACTTTTGGTCTGCTGAAGATCATAATAACAGATCTGTTGATGTCCTAGTAATTACTGATCACTTTACTAGGTTGGCTCAAACCTATCAGTGTAATCAGTCTGCTAAACCGGTGGCACATGTTTTGTGGGATAAATTCTTTTGTGTTTTTGGATTTCCCGAGCGCATACATAGCGATCAAGGTGCAAGTTTTGAGGGCCAGCTGATTAGTGAGCTTCTACGGGTGTCCGGGGTTCAAAAATCGCACACAACCCCTTATCATCCTATGTGAAACAGGAGTGTGGAGCGGTTTAACAGAACTCTAGGGGGTATGATTCGTGCTTTAGCCCCTGAAGTGAAACGTAATCGGCCGAGACAACTGCAGTCTTTGACTTTTCTCTATAACTGTACTGTTCATGAGACTACGGGTTATGCACCGTTTTATCTCATGTTCGGTAGAGTTCCTTACCTTCCAGTAGACTTAACTTTCCGCTCTGTTTTGGAAGATCACACAGTCATCTGCTATGACAAATACATAGGTTCTCTTTTGAAATATCTGGGAGTGGCCTTGTCCATAGCTCAGGCTCATGCTAAAAAGGAACAGCACAGACATACAGTTCTCTACAATAGGAGAGTCAAGGGTCAAGATATTGAAATTAGAGATGATGTGCTGTTAGCAAACAAAGCTGCAAGAGGGAAGAGGAAGTTAGCTGACAAGTGGCATCTACTATTTTTCTTGTAGTAGATAGGAATGTCGATACTCACATTTTTAAGATAAGGGATGTGCATACCGATCAAGTGAAAGTGGTGCATCGTAACTTGTTGCTACCTGTGAACTTTTTGCCACTGGACAAAGCAGAAGATGAAGGATCTAACAGTGTTCTTCCTTGGTCATAGCTGATTCATGTGAGGAAGCTGGTGATTCCTTGACAGGCGTAAATGTTGACAGTCCAGATTCTGAGTTGTATGTCAGAGATGAGATTGCACAGTCATTTGAGATTTCAGTGTCTACAGACCATAATGACGATCTGTCTCTTTACGCCAATGTTTTATCTGCTTCTGCAGACAGTCATGGTCGTACATCTGACTGGGTTTCAGGTTTACCCGAGAGTTGTTCGCAGTTGGGATCAACTGTATCTTTGACCAGTATGTCTGTGAGTCCAGAAAATTACCTCTCTTACAAATTGAGTGTTGTTGGAACTACTGATTTCACAGTTGTGAGTCCTGCTTATTCCATCATTTCAATTCCTTTGTCTGATGTTTCCAAGGATGATGATGGGTTGTCTGTTTCAGACTCCAGAACATTTATCGTCCCTCGGTCTCGTTTTGGACGTATACTGAAACCTGTGAATAGACTTTTGTGTACCATGTCTGGACAAAATGTTGTGTCATTGCAGAATGTAAGAGTTTTGAATGTTTGAATGTCTGTTTTCTTTTTTTTCTAGATTATGGATGAATACGATAATACACATTGTTCTTAGGGGTTAGTTATTGTGTTTTATATAGTTTTTTTTTTCTTCTCTTTTTCGCTTCCAATTGTATTTCTTCTTCATGACATGCCTGGATATGGTCCAGTTGTTTTTTTGTTTTTGTTTTTTGTTTTCTACTTTCGCTGCCTTCATTTAGCAGAATTCAGTGGGGGTGAATGTAAAGAAGTTAGGTTTTTCATAGTGAATTCTCCTGAATTAGGCAGCAGTTATGTGTATCTTATAATCTTAGGGTGCCCTCATGTGGTTCGTTTGGGGTACTGCAGACGTACAAGTTAACCAGGAAGTGATGTAACACAGCAGATGCTGTGAGACAGCCATGCTGTGGGTAGGTGTTTTTCATGCTGTGTCTTAATTTATCAATATTAACTTAAAAAAGTAGTGATATCACACATTTAGTTTATGATTCGGTTCTATTATCATTGAGCATTCAGTGTGACTTGTGACATGGTGCTTTTGTAAGTTATATGGCTTTTTATAAAAAAAAAATAACACAACGCAGAGGAAGAAGAAGAGTCAAAGGACCGGAAACGTTAGGTTTTGTTTTGATTTCCCGCTATGAGAGCGCAGCTGAACTCATGTGTGGATTACAGTGCACGCGACAGAAATACGTTTGTAAGGAACGTTTTTTACCCGAGAGCTTTTCGAGAAATGGTGAAATCCGGATTTGCCCCTCGTCGTTTTAATAAAGACGCAGCTCCAGTTGGTGTTGATTGTCCTGTCTCTACAGAATTGGTAAGTGAGCGATCAGTAGTCTTTGTTTGTTTATTCAGATGGCAAAGTTAGTTTGTATCGTCAGCAGTACTCTTTCAGTTTTTAAAGACAGACCTTAGTGAAAATGATTTACTTACTAAATTTACAGTACGGTAATATCACTACAATATTATGGACTGAAAAATCTGCTGTAAATGCTACTCTCCGAGTGTAAACCTTAATCAAACAATTATTGTCGTGTAGAATTTTCGCCGCATTTTGTGACCGGATAGTCTATACACACGTTTCTGACGCTACCTACCAAGTTATTTAGAAATGCGGAGGTTTTTTTTCTCCCATTCGCCATGCGCTATCAAACATTCCATTAAAACTACACTCTTCTAGAAGTTCCTCGCATCCAATATTTAATTTGTCACGGGGGCATGTATGAAGTGTTACTGAATGAAAATGAAAATGCCAAACTGCAGTTAAAGTCGAAACATTTATAATTTGGCAAATTATTCGATTACTGATGTCCATGTAAACACAGTCACTGTCTTTTTCCCCTGCATCTGTGTTTGTTTTGCCTCTGTGAAAATCCCAAATGGAAACTCTTATATTTTATGCAAAACCTTCCCTCTTTCCCTCCCCCGACACTCCCACCTAAACAGAGCTGGACTTACCCACTTTCCTGACTTTTTTTCAAACTAGAGGTGTGAAAACACCCTGCTGAGACAGGGGGCCTGATGTTGTGTAGTTGTTTTTATCAACTTTGTCCTCCCCATATGGTTTATGGTCTTTTTGTCTTGACATCAAACGTGAATCTTCTTTTTCTCTAAGCTGTTACTATCTCACATAGTTTAATCAGACAGACACACCTCTATAGATGATAACGTAATTGCATCCCATGTCTACTATGGATCAGTTACTTTTTAAATGTATCACACACCAAGATTAATTCTAATGGGATATTTTCCAAAAAACATCCCTCAATCACATTCTCGTCTTGTTTTTATTAGTCAACGAAAATGTCAGTATATGTTTATCATAGTTGTTGTCATCATCACTTTTTTTATTTAGTTTTCATTTAGTTTTCATCAGTAGAAACTTGTTCATCACAAAAATTATTATGAACATTTTTCAACAAACGAAATAAACACTGGTTACAGGTTTCCAGCTTTTTCAAAATGATTTATTTTGTGTTCAACAGAGAGAGAATCTCATAAAAGGTTTGAAACAAGTAAGGTGTGAGTAAATGATGACAGGATATTATGTTTTGGGTGAACTAACCTTTCAAGATCTTCAAGAGCAAAAGCTTTCAAGAGCAAAAGCAATTACCCCATATCATCCCAATATCAATACAAATAGACAGAAACATAGAGAAATAGCTCTAGACACTGATGAAATCTTCTTGTCTCTCTTCCATGTACTCAATTAGGCATCTCAGAACCACTTCTGAGATCTTCTTGTCTCTCTCCCATGTACTCAATTAGGCATCTCAGAACCACTTTTTTCCTTTTCTCCACAGAGGCAGATGGATCCTGTCAAAAAGTAAAATCTGATCAAATTTCACAGCTGGATGACAAAGCACAAACCACATGGTCTCTGTATTTCACCTATTCATTCAATTCCTGTAAAAGGTCATACAATACAGCACTGTACTACAAGATCCTACAATCACCAGCATCTCAGAAAAATATATAAATGCCCGAGATTTATCTTGTATTCAACAATATGAATCAAGTTAGTCTGTTTCTCAAACACATTTTAATGGACCATTTACATGCAAAAAGAATGTTTAGAAGGAAGACACTCTCTTTGAGAAGTGAGACAAGGGAATTGTATCACTCATGCATTTACATACTCATTCAGCTAGTATATCTATCAACAAAAAGAACAGACCTGGTGTACACAGAGGAAGTGTAACTTTGCTGAATGTTCAAACATACTTTTTAGTTATGTGTCGTTCGCGAACGAGCCGGCTCTAAGAGCCGATTCTTTGTAGTGAACGAGAAGAGCCGACTCCCGTCGGGGAGAGCCGAATCTTCTGCCGTAAGTAGGGGCGGGGCTTCATTTGGGAACAACCATGCGGCTAATCAAATGGGAGGACCCACTAGGATCGTACCATTATGTGAATGAAGGAAAGGGGAGCGCATGCTTTAAAGATAGCGAGTGTAGTGGTACAGGCCAGGTACACAGAGCGACGGAGAGAGGCGGGGGAGACGGCATTAAATGCGAGTTCATTGGGAGAAAGTGAAAAAATGAGTGAAAAACGAAAAAGAAGCAGCATCTGGCTGCATTTCAATGATGTTGGAGGCTGCAAAGCTGAGTGCAGAATTTGTAAAATGAAAATATCTGTTAGAGCAGGGTCAACAACAAACATGCACAGATATGTGTAATATATATTACTGTGGATATGTTCAATTGTTCAATTAAAATTGTATTAAAATGTTAAATAATAGTAACTGTATTTTGTTAATGAAAAATAAGGAATTAAAAAGTTGCTTACCAATACACAAAACATTCACAATTGATAAATTGGGCTAAAATAGAAGGCTCTGGCTGCGTCCGAAACCACATACTTCCATACTATACAGTACGCTAAAATCAATATGCGAGCTGATCCCAGTGCGCATCCCATGCACGCTGCGCTATCCCATGATACCCCGCGAGATAATTCATGAATGTGAGTAAAGCGACACAACTGATGCAGGTAAGTCACGTGACGATGACAAAATGGCTGATGTAGTACGTCCGAATTCCATTTATACTTCTTACATTCATACTGTATAGAATGTACTTTTCTAATGGCTGAGTAGTACATTTAAATTCAAATGCAGTACCTACTGAGTAGTAGGCGGTTTCAGACGCAGCCTCTGAGGGATACTAAATAAAGAGCCATTTGGGAGCCGTAAGAGCCGGCTCTTTTAAGGGAGCCGAGCTAAAAGAGCCGAATCTTTGAAAAGAGCCGAACTTCCCATCACTAATACATTTCCACTGATCAGTTCATGGGTAGTATGAATGTGCTCACCGTGAGTTATACAGTAAAAACTGGCTCAGTTGATTTTAACATATGCTGCAGACACATACTGTATACACCACCATCCTTCTCATATTGATGACTAAGTACATGGTAGAAAATACCTTTTGGATGAAAAATGGTTTAAGTGAGGCCATTTTTTTACCTGGACGAGAGTCATCATTTGGGATTTGATTCTTTGACCTACGACTCCACCTTTTGTATTGAAAAGTGACAACATCTTTGGGGTTTGCCTGTCCAACTGTGACATAAATGTTGACTCAAGTGATATGCCATCCATTCTCAGGAACTCTCCACAGATATGTAAACAGGTGTATACCATCTTAATTACGAACTAAATATGATTTTTTACTGTGCTTTAAACAACATGACTTTTGTATGCTTCTCTCTTCTCAACTCTGACTATTTTGATAGACTTGAAATGTTGACTACAGTAGATTTTGTTTATCTGATTGATTTTATTACTTAAAAGTGTAGGATTGTTAAGATGAGATTCAACTAATGTACTGTAGTATTATTTTGTAAGACAACAAACCCCAAACTGCTTCTGATGGGCAGATTATATCTTTAAAATTCTTCAGTGAAGGAATGTGAATGAGAGAAATATATTGGAATGCTATACTAGACAATTTTCTAGCTAAACTAGATTTACTTTCTATTTTAAAAAAGCACTTAACAACTACAGGCCATTTACCATAACTGAGCAATGTGCAGTTTACTTGAATATGGCACAGCATACAAGAATCACACAACGGTCTGATAGTGAAGAAAGATTTGGGTCCCACTTTATATTGTGTCGCTTATACCTGTGAACTTACATGGTAATTAGATGTGTAAGTAGTATGTAACTACAGTGTATGTACACACTGGTACAGAGTATTTACTTGTGTATACTGGTGTAACTGCACTCATGTAACAACCCACTGAATAGTATGTGTAAGTACAAATGTGTAACAGGACATTGGTAACAACACTAGGAAAGTACACATCTGTAACAAGAATTATGTAAGTGCATTGTGTAACAACAATATGTACTTGCAGATGTTTTCCCACTTCCACACCTGTTTGCAGATCATGCACTTGTGAACACTGTATGGCAGAACTAATGCTGCATTAGAAGGTTTCACCTTGTGATACAAGTGTACTTGCATGGTAAATCCACAGGATCCACTCAATATAAAGTGTAAAATGGTCACAAATTACTGTTCATACATTCATTAATTTTCTTTTCGGCTTAGATGGGTTGCAGCTGGAAGGGCATTCACTGTGTAAAACATTTGCTGGAAAAGTTGGCGGTTCATTCCGCTGTGGCGACCCCAGATTAATAAAGGGACTAGGCCGAAACAAAAATTAATTTTATTTTAAACTTTATATTGTGGACTGTTCCTATGGAGTTACCATGTAACTACACTGTTATTAAAGTGTTGCATAGAAGATATTTCTACAAGTTACACAGTAATTTGTGACCATTTTACACTTTATATTAAGTGGACAGTTCCTGTGGAGTTACCATGTAAGTACACTGGTATCACAAGGTGAAACCTTCTAATGCAGCATTAGTTCTGCCATACAGTGTTCACAAGTGCATGATCTGCAAACAGGTGTGGAAGTGGGAAAACATCTGCAAGTACATATTGTTGTTACACAATGCACGTACATAATTCTTGTTACAGATGTGTACTTTCCTAGTGTTGTTACCAATGTCCTGTTACATATTTGTACTTACACATACTATTCAGTGGGTTGTTACATGAGTGTAGTTACACCAGTATACACAAGTAAATACTCTGTACCAGTGTGTACATACACTGTAGTTACATACTACTTACACATCTAATTACCATGTAAGTTCACAGGTATAAGCGACACAATATAAAGTGGGACCCACACACACACACACACACACATGCACAAAGATTTTATCTAGTTGGCTTTGCTGAGTTTACCCTACCTGGTACCATGGTCCAAAGAGGGCAGGCCATCTCTCAAGAACACAGGTGTCAAATCGAATTCCTGGAGGGCCACAGGTTTGCACAGTTTTGCTTTAACCCTAATTAAACACACCTGATCAAACTAATTGAGTCCTTCCGGCTTGGTATGTGTGTTGAAGCAGGGTTGGTACTAAACTGTACAAAGCCTCCAGGAACTGGATTTGACACTTGGACCCCGTTTCAGAAAGGAGGTTAAGTGGAAACTCAGAGCATGTTAACCCTGAAATGAGAGAAACGCTGGGTTTTCCATTTTAAAATGGCAGGTTTAAAAACATTTAACTCAGAGTTAGTTACCGTAGTAACTTATTCTGTTATTCTAACCTGGTCAGGAGCAAGTTTTATTTTTTAAACTAAAGTTTCTGTCGGTCTCCTCCCATTTTTTAAAGACGAAGCGATATTTCTCGCCTTAGCCTTCAGTTTCCACCCACCTATTTTTATGCGCATTTTGGATATACACATAAATAATCGTTTGATGGAAACACCAAGATGCTAATAACTTTTGAAAATACTTATAAAAAACATAACTGAGTAGGATAAACTTTTTATTCGATAAGAAAAGATGCACATGATCTACAATGGAAACACTTTTACCGAACAAATTCTAGTATGTGCATTAAAAAAAGTTTGTTATAAGAGATCATGTGATGATGAAAATGTGTGTGAATGGACAAACCAGCAGGCTGAGCACATTGTAAAACATCTGAAATGTTGTTTTGGTCATTCTAAAACGCCTTAACCATTTTAGTATTAATGTTATTATAATATTAATTACCTCCAGAGTGTCTGGAGCATGTCAAGAGTGTCTGTTCTCCACGTCTTATGGCTTCAAATGCCACTACGTGTTCATTGTGTGTTGGTATTGTTGTCTGAGGTGAAAGTCATTTATTCATATAAAGAAAAGATTCATGCAGCTTCTCCTACTGCAGTAAATTCTGTTTTTACTGTTGATATTTGGCGCCAGTTAATCAGACAATTTTGTTCTCTTTGATTTGTTGGATGGAAATGCTGCTTTATTCGCATGTCTTTTATGTGGTATTCCAGTTTTGCACATAAATTGTATTCGTATTTTTGGATGGAAACATAGCTAATACGGCAACCCAGTGGCGCAGTAGGTAGTGCTGTTGCCTCACAGCAAGAACGTCGCTGAGTCGCAGGTTCGAACCTCGGCTGGGCTGGGTCAGTTGGCGTTTCTGTGTGGAGTTTGCATGTTCTCCCTGGGTTCACGTGGGTTTCCTCCGGGTGCTCCGGTTTCCCCCACATTCCAAAGACATGCAGTACAGGTGAATTGGGTAAGCTAAATTGTCCATAGTGTATGAGTGTGAATGTGTGTGTGGAAGTTCCCAGAGATGGGTTGCGGCTGGAAGGGCATCCGCTGCGTAAAATCGTGCTGGATAAGTTGGCGGTTCATTCCGCTGTGGCGACCCCGCAAGGGACAAAGCCGACAAGAAAATGAATGAATGAATGAACATAGCTAATACATTTCGGTCACACAAAGAGCAAAGTCACGTACGAGAATGGCTTGTTCTTTTTTAATAATTAATTTGCTTAAATTCACTGACCTTAGACAGGGACATGTACTGTAACTAGATTAATGGGATTATTACTCATTCTAAAATCTATTTTTTAAATCTATTAAAACTGATCAACGTGTGTAAAAGTGGGAACCTTAAATTTAACTTTCCACTGAACATTAAGCTAAGGTTATATGCGCTCTTGTTTTGTCAAATTCGTTGCAGAAACTATGCAGTAGCCTATTTTATGTAATGTAATGCAATTACATCTGAAACAACTTAAAAATTATGTCCAATTCCCCACTTTTTCAAGTGACAATTTAAGAAACGTCACACATTACATTACTTTTTAAAATATACTTAAATATTTAAATACTTAAAAAATTAAACTTACGCATTGACTTGAGCAGCTATATTTTCCCACGCTGTCTCTGTTTCACTGATGCAGTGGTGTTGTTTTTTTGTTTTTTTTGATATATGGTCATATTTGCTATAACTGCATGAGCACATCACGTTCAGCTGGAGAAAGAAATGCTAATCTCTTTTTTTCAGATGTTGCCACGGTGACTCGTAATATCTGTGCTCCATTGATAATGGCTTTCTGGGTTAGTCTACTCAAAGTTGATTGACCCAACTCAGATCAGGTATTCTGAAACCGAAAACTCTGAGTTTTTAATCTCTCTGTAAGTCAATTCAGAGTTCAAGTTTAAACTCTAAAGTTGGTTGAACCTCCTTACTGAAACAGGCCCCTGTGCTCTAGAAGATCTATAACACGTGGGGCGTGAACAACAATCTCCTGTCTTCTCAAACTGAAGGTACTGTACTTGACGTCAACTCATTTATAACTTATTTTTTCTTATTCTCAGAAATCTTACTCTCAAGGGACTCATCTGAATTCCCAGCTAGATGAGGGGGCAGGTAGTTTAACTAAGCTTTCAGAGCCGTTTTGATATTTTTTTGCTGGTTGTTTGTTTTCAGAAGATTTTCACTTTACGAAGTTCATCAATACTTCTGGAATCCCATGCTTTCGAAGTTTGCTTTGGTATTTTCCTACTTGATACTTCAGGCTTTGCTGCCATCCATAGACTATTGAAAAAGCCTGGCTCCTTTGAACAGGGATGCCTTTTTATGATAGCCTCTGTTACTGCACATCAATGTGCATCATTTGGGTATGGAGTGTACAAAAAGATGAACTCGGCCAAACACTCCAGAATGTTGGACTTTATTCCAGGATAATACTTATCTTTGTACAAAAGCTGAGGAATGTCATTTGTTAACAAAATGACAGGTGGAACATACACTACATTCAGTGTGTGCCTATATTTCAGGTTATCAGTTAAACTTAAACAATGAAGTCATCTAAATCTTGATGTTTTTACTAAAGGCTTATGTCCATTGAGATGCCAAGCATCTGTTTTATTGTTGGTTCCATCTCTTTAACTGTATCCTGGATTACTCGAAACTTTACAGCTGCCTTCATTTTGATGATGGAATGTAGCCTTAAACACATGGCAAAACAACATATTAGTTATTTTTACATTCAGTCTGGCATTGTTTAGCAAGCATTATTTTTGTTTGTGCATAGTATATCAAAGGAACTTGAAAAACATACAGCAGCACCACTTGAATTACACCAAATGGTATGTGAGATGTGTGTCTATTCCATACATATATGGTGCTTGAGCGTCACTATATGCCTTCTTGCAATCTTGTGCTCTGAAAGCGGACAGACATCGGTGAGATCCTTTAGTTCCACAAAAACTACAAGCTCTGTGCTCTCCAGCTCAAATCATTGAATGTGCTCATCATACCATGAAATGAATACCTTAGCAATAAAATGGACCTTGTCTCTTCAGAACTAATCTGAAGAACTTCAATAACTTCTGCAGTAGAACCATAGGTGCTTGTGGTACTCTGGCGGTACTGAAAGGGGGAACAGGTGTAGTTGCATGCAGATGGTATGCAATCATCACCTGATGCTTGGTTGCAAGGGAAAATAATTTTTTTTTTTAATTCCCTGCCTTACAATTAGTTTGAAATAATGATGTTTTTCCTTAAATCACATAGTCCAAAATGCAATGACAGGCCCAAACACTTTAATGAACATTAGATAATGCTCCAGGAAGTGGTGCCTGGAGATCAATCTAACCTGGGGAAGTCCAGCAAGTAATCTGAGTTGATGCTCAGAAATCTTTGTGTCAAGATATGATATACTTGCTTATGTTGCTACCACAAGTTCAACTATCTCTTTAAGACACATGATTACATCATATGCAGGATTATTCAGAGGTGTCCCCCGACCTATTAAAAGTGGGAGCAGTCTGATGAGGGTGCAGTTTTTGTGGGCATTTCCTCCTATACTTTTTGGAGTGGAGAATGCAATGGGAATGGGCTGTGGACTGTCTGTCTTATCTCCCCACGTTTGGCTATGAAATCACTAAAGTACAGTGCTTATTCCTTGGGAACAATCCCCTAAAGAGGTCATGCAAAATATCAGTTGGATAGCCCTGTGAAAATGGCTTAGTTTCTCTGACATGGACAAGGCCTTTTCACACCAAAGGTGTGTAGTAATGCAAGGATTTCAGTGTTATCATATTTGGTTTCTCATTTGTCTTTTAAAATCACTTAGAGTATGAGGAGTGTGCTTCCTGTGTTTGTGTGCTGTAAATGTTTTGTAAATGTTTGTTTGAAAATCATACCCTTGAAAAACACACATTTAACAGTCTCATTACTTTTAAGTTGATGACCAGCATGTTGGAAACCCTTGTGTCCTAAACACCAGGCGTGTAAAGGAATGAACAATCTCAGGTCTTTGTGTCTGACTTTTGGCATGGCATCGAGATATACAGTATATGAAACCACTCCAAGTTTTGAAAAAACACGGACATTCCACATATATGCATGGTAATGGATGACTGTGGCCAAGAGTTATATGATGCAGTGTATAATGTTGAAAAAATGTCACTTCTGGCAGGTCTGTGGTCACTGCACCTTTTGCCTGGCCAGCTCATTTTACCTATGCCTACAGTTCATAAATAAGAGAGCAAACAAAAAGTAAAGTTATGGACATCTCAGGTACAATTTGCAGTTGCAAATCTTATGTTACAAAAAAATGGCAACATACTTTGTTGTGTACGTACATTATCCCAATTGTTTTTAACAAAATCTAATTTGTAATGATTTTTTTTCAGTGTGATATGTATTCAGTTTTGGTTGCCTGTCAATTATAGAATCCCCTACATGTAGGCATCAGTGTGGTCATTTCCTGCTGACATTACATTTAATTGATTTATTTTTCTCAAAATGCTTTGTTGTAGGCAGGAGACTTTCTATTTGTGATTGGTATAACATAAAACATTATTCAAAAATATAAAAACATCTTCAAAAATCAAATGTAAATCTATGAAGCCCAAACTATTGTTTGCGATCTTTCATATTATGTATTACTTACCTTGAAATAGTTATGGCTGTATAGTTGTATCTATTCTAATGTTTTTCTTGCCTGGATGTGAAGATTGAAGACCCCCAGGTAATTAACTTGAGTATCTAAGGACCTCGAAAATGCATGTTAGAATAAAGTTTAAATGTTTCTACCAAAAATCTGTAATTTATTTACTATGCAGCATTGAAATGAAATCGAGAAATTTGTACAATTTAAGTAATGCAGTAGTATACTAACATGATCTCTTATATAAAGACACATGGCTAGCTTTCTTGCCTATGTCCATAAAACACACCTTGCGTTCACTTTATTTGCACATGTAACAGAGTTGAAAAGATAATATAATTCATAAGATTGAATTTCATAAAATTAGGCTTTATAAATAAAATGGTGTTTGAGTGCCACCTTGTGGTTAATATATTGCAGGAATTTTTGGTATTTTGTCCCTTTGCGCTTACCATAGATTCACAGAGAGCGGTAAGCCTGGTTTATACTTCTGCGTCAAGTGATTGGCGTGACCCACGGCGCATCCAATGCGTGTAGCGGAGCATTTATACTTTTGCACGCTGTTTCTGTTGCTCTGCAGTAACACATCCGAAACGCTAGCTGGCAGTAGGTGTTTATGTTCCTCTGTATCGAGTTTCTTTGCTGGTATTTTGTTTTTTTCTGAACGCTTTATTAATGTACAAGTGGCCCAAACTCACTCATTTTGAGGCTGGAATCGACAGACGTGCAACAACTATAATTATAAGGTAAACACAAAACAACAGTCTCCATCACAGGACTCCACACTTGTAAACACTCGCTGCATAGGCCTCGCGCAGCTCTCACCTCCGCCCACACTCGTCAGCACTACCAAGCTGAGAGCTTGCGCTACGTGTCGTTGCGACGTGTAGTTATATTTTTTTAGAGGTGCGCGTCAATGTCGCCGACGGCTATGCGTCCACGAATAGGCTGCGCCGTAGCATACGTGTGCGCTTTATGCAGAAGTATAAATCAGCCTTTAGAGGTAAGCATAGCTCATTGCTCTTTCTCATGAACAGATAAAAAGGCTAATATAAACAATTTTATATCATTTCAGTGATCGAAATAGATGTGTATGTTGTTTGAATAATACGCTAGTTCATGTATTGGTTTCCTAATGTTTATTTTGGAACGATTGAGATGATTTGTGTTTTGCTAACTGAAACGCCACATTGCTAATCATTTTAGTGCTGTATGCAATATCCCAACAAGAGAGTTTTTGTATTTTGCTGTTTTAGAGAGAGCTGAATGTGAATCCTGCACTTTCCTGCATTACATATTTTTGTTTTATCTCAGGTATGTTGTTTATCATTTTTATGTTATGTTTTTGAATTTAAAGGTGCTGTATGTAAGTTTTTGACTCTTCTAAAGCATAAAAATACCATAATATGTGTGCAGATATTTAAGAAACATCCCAAGTGAACATACTTGTTTAACTGAAAAACAATGCTGAAGTCAGATATTCTGCTTTGAAAATGGGTTTTCCGTGCCGGAACTCTGTCTTTGTTTAGATAAATTTAATATGCACGATGCCAGTTTAGCACCCTGGGTTGCCTTGTTGGAAAACAGCGTATTTCATTCATTCATTCAGAAAGACTCTGAAAGCATGCGTCCGTGACCAAAAAGAACAGTATGGGAGACAGATGCAGTTCCACATGAGGTTATTAATTAGCAAATTACATAAATATTATGAACGTAAACATTAGGTGAGCAGGTTACATTGTAACCGCGTTGTCCTAACAACACGCTGTGACGAGAGAGGCAGTGATCAGCTATTTGGCTGTTTGCACCAGACGAGACACGGCAGAAATGTAAATACAGCCTTTCAGAAGCACAGAATATGCACTCGCTCACGAAACGGTAAGGTTTAGAATCTATTTAATACATGTTAACCCACTTTAACATCAATGTAGATGCTGAATCACTCATATGTGTTTAGTTCTAAAGTTCAATTTCAGACGGTTTATTGTATTTTCAAGATCTGAGGTGAACTTTCTGCTTTCAGTATATGGCAACAAATGCCATGTAAAATGCATTCAAACTCGCATTGTTAGCATTTAGCACAGAATAAAGCACACAAGGCTTACCTGAGGTGATCTAGCTGTCATAGGTTTCTGTTGTTCAGCTGTGAGAAATAGAAGCCATTTCTAATATATCAATTCGAGGTGTTGGTTAGGACAAAAACTCCTTTTAATATGGAAAATATTCCCTCTATCGCGTGTCGTTGCTTTTATTTAGAACAGAGTTTAAATCAATCGCTCCTGTACACAATCTGGCATCCTAGCGTACTTTTATTATGATCCAGGAGTGCAATACCTAGTTCAACCACTGGGTGTCAAACTTACATACTGCACCTTTAAGAAGAAGAGAAGCGGTATGACTGTTAGAGAGATAGCTGAATGTGAATCCTACCCTTTCCTGTATTACGTTTTTTTTTTTTTTTTATCTCAGACGGAGAGAATAAATCGAAGTTGAGTACAATGGTGCATGGTTGCTTTCATTGAATGCAAGATTTGAGTGAATATGTACGGGTGTGTTGCTGATGGGACACCCGTTACACACACAAAAACTATTGAATTCATTAACACATGCATATCTGCCTTTACTAAATTATCAATCCTCAATGTTGAAAGAGTTGCGATGATGTTAGCAAGCACTAACAGGTCTGGTAAGCTATAACGAATCATCGCACAGCAGCCTCACCCACACCACGACCAGCCACCAGAGATCGTGTTGTGTTGTGTAGTCATGGCAACTATGTCTGTTAACGTTACTTTTTGCGTTTCGATTTTACTAATGCGATCACTTTTAATTGTTAGTTTGTGTTAACATAAAGTAGCGTCAATTAGCACTAAGTATCTTTTTTTTTTTTTTTGTCTAGACCTTTTAGTTAGTTTAGTTAGTTTTGCAAATTGTACAGTGACATTAGTTAGCCTGCACACATGGCAAGCTAAGATGCCTGAACAGTGTTAAGCAGCATGATCATAAGCAACGATCTCTTAATTAGATTAAAGCAAATAATTCGATTACTGATATCCATGTAAACGTAGTCACAGTTTCTTGCTTTAAACAAAAAAAGCAGTATGCAGTTTGCATACAGGCCCAATAGTGGAGTGGAAGATGTCACAATCACTCTGCTGCATTTACTTTTCAAGCATTTTGAGGGAATGAGGACTCATGCTCTGCTTTCATTTCTTCAGCTTTTAATACAATTTAACCTCATATTTTGTTGCAGAGACTTTAAGTAACAAGGATGTTGGCTGGATTTTAGACTTTTTAACCAATAGAACTCAAAGAGTGAGAATAAATGGTTCCCTTTCAAAATGTTTGTCCCTACTTTTATTTATTCTTTGCACAAATACTGTATGTGCCAGAGCATCTTTGAAAATCATTTAGTTTTGAAATTTACAGATGACACTGATTGGAAGCCTTTATCAAGGAGATTATTTTATTCCGTGGTGTGAAGAGTCAAATCTTAATCGTAAAACTTGCAACAAAAATTAAGAACATGATCATTTATTTTAGAAGGATTAATAATAATAATAATAATAATAATAATAATAATAATAATAATAATAGTGTTATGATTATTTAAAATGATTACTTAAAACATTTATGTATATGACATAAAAGGCAACACAGATAAAACTAAGTATGTAAATATACAAAACTGCCACTATGGTGGTTTAAAAATGCTCCTGGAAAACAATTCCAGAAGCAGTAAAATTGGGTATTAGTGGAAAAGTGAAGTGCAGTGCCAGTGGCTGTTCTGTAAGAAAGGATCAATGCTTTGAACTTGCTATGAGCCTCAACTGGTAACCAATGCAGAGAGATAAAGAGAGGTGTTACATGGGTTTTAGGCTCATTGAAGGCCAGACAAGCTGCAGCAGACTTTGAAAAGTGCAAACCTGCATGTTCGAGCTGTATTAACATTGTTCTCTCTGAAGGACAGCTAATCATCCAGGATCAAACCCCATAACCTTTTTGAAGTTTATTTGTTGAGCTGAAGTTTGTTAATTAGGCCTACAGAGCAACCACCTAGAATTGCATTGAAATAGTGCAAATAAGCTTTTCCGCATCAGACATTGATAGCATATGTTGAAGTTTGGCAACATTTTTAAGATGAAAAAAATGCAGTTTTACAGATGCTTGAAATCTGGCCTTCAAATGACAGGTTGCTATAAAGGAACCACCCCAAAATATTTCACTGAAGGGGGTTGGGTTAGACAGTTAATAATAAATAAATAAAATTATATTAAATTAAAGTATAACCTGTATTTTTCTATTAATAAATTATATATTTATTATATATACTGTATACAAGAATTATATTCATCATTCTTGAGATAGTTCTACACCTTCATTTGAGTTAAGCTGTTTGATTATACTGGTTGGACCTGATTAGGAAAGCCACACACCTGTCTATATATATAAGACCTTACAGCTCACAAATCATGTCAGAGCAAATGAGAATCATGAGGTCAAAGGAACTGCCTAAAAAAACCTTGCCTTGCCACAAAAAAACACCTTTTTTAACTTAAAAACACCACTAAAAAACACCTGATGGACTCCAAGATTGTGTTAAATAAGATTATTTGGTCTGATGAGACCAAAATCAACAACAGTGAAGCATAGTGGTGGCAGCATCATGCTGTGGGGGTGTTTTTCAGATGCAGGGACGGGATGACAGTTTGCAATCCAGGGAAAGATGAATGCGGCCAAGTACAGGGATATTCTGGGAAATCTTCTCCAGAGTGCTCAGGACCTCAGACTGGGCCGAAGGTTTACCTTTAAAACAAGACAATGACCCTAAGCACACAGCTAAAATAATAAAGGAATGGCTTTACAACAACTCTATGACTTTTCTTGAATGGCCCAGCCAGAGCCCTGACTTAAATCCAATTGAGCATCTCTGGAGAGGCTCTGTGGGTTCACAGCAAGAAGGTTATGCGTTTGATTCCTAGGCCTTCTCCATGTGTTTGCATGAGTTCCCTTAGAGTGCTACAGTTTCCCCCAACTGCTAACTTAAATCCATTTCCCATGATTTATCACACTGAGGCATAGAGGCACAAGGTACTCCTCAAAAAAAATTAATTTATTTTTAGTTTCAGACATTCAACTACACATAAGTACTAGCAAAACATAACATTAATGGTTTGTAAAATACACGCAGATGTCTATGGAGACAGCAATAATAATAATGCTTAAAGATAACTGGACTTTAATCACATAAAATATACACTCTTTAGATTACTAGAATGTTTACTTTATTCCTCTCCCAGTTACGCAGCCAGTTACTTTCATGTAATTCAAGAGAAGTTCATGAATTAACATGCAGGAAATCCTACAGCTCTGCTAACTCCACTTAACATGATGACTGTAATAAAGATTGACGCTTCAACATAGTGAGGATCCTTATGCAGGTCTTTATTAGGATGGTCAGGCAAGCAGTGGTCAAAACAGGAACAAACAGATGTATTAGGGCAATCCAGAGTCGTAGTTGTAATATCAGGCAGATGGTCACAAGGCAGGCGGCACACAGGGATAATCAAAACAAAACAAAGCAAAGGTGTAAACACAGGAATCTGGACAAGGACAAACCGCGTCGTAATGCTCACTTATTCAGATTGCAAGACTCAGCAACATTGTGTGTTTGTGAGGTGTACTTAAAGTCCATGTAATCAGTGCATGAGTGGCTTCAGCTGTGAGAATGCAATCAGTCCGGATCTAGAACATGTGTGTGTGAGCGGAGTGTATGTATGGATATGTAGTCCATGAACCAGCAGATTTGTAGTCCTTGTGACTGTGTGTGTGTGTGTTAACCAGCGATCTCTGGCTGTGATCGCTGGTGATCATGACAATGACACTCATCATCTAAAAAATTGTGTGATCATTAAGCTGTTTAAACATCAAAATGTATGTTCATTCATTCATTTTCTTCATTTTTCTGGGGCCGGGTCGCAGGGGCTGTAGTCTCAGGAAAGAATCCCAGACTTTCCTCTCCCCAGACACTTCCCCCAGCTCCTCTGGGGGGATCCCGAGGTGTTCCCGGCCCAGCTGAGAGACATAGTTCCTCTAGCGCAGGGATGTCAAACTCAATTCCTGGAGGGCCGCAGCCTTGCACAGTTTAGTTCCAACCCTAATTAAACACACCTGATCAAACTAATTGAGTCCTTCAGGCTTGTTTGAAACCTACCAGTAAGTGTGTTGAAGCAGGGTTGGAACTAAACTGTGCAAGGCTGCGGCCCTCCAGGAACTGAGTTTGACATCCCCGCTCTAGCGTGTCCTGGGTCTTCCCCGAGGCCCCCTTCTGGTGGGACATGCCTGGAACACCTCCCTAGGTAGGCATTCAGGAGGCATCCAAAACAGATGCCTGAGCCACCTCAGCTGACTTCTCTTAATGTTGCGGTGCAGCGGCTCTACTTCGAGCTCCTCCCAGGTGACAGAGCTCATCACCCTATCTAAAAGGGTGCACCCTGCCACCATGCGAAGAGAACTTATTTCAGTCACTTGTATCTTGTCCTTTCGGTCATGACCTAAAGCTCATGACCATAGGTGAGAGTAGGAACATACATTGACTGGTAAATTGAGTGCTTTGCCTTTTGGTTCAGCTCCTTTTTTACCATGATGAACTGGTACATCGACCACATTACTGCTGCCAATGCACTGATCCGCCTGTCAATCTCACATTCCGTCCTCACCTCACTCGTGAACAAAACCCCAAGATACTTGAACTCCTCCACCTGGGGAAAGGACTCTCTTCTAACCTGGAGATGACAAGCCACCTTTTTTCCAGTGGAGCACCATGGCCTCGGACTAGGAGGTGCTGATTCTCATCTCAGCTGCGTCACACTTGGCAGCAAACCACCCCAGTGCATGCTGAAGTTCCATGTCCAATGAAGCCAAAAGAACCACATCATCTGCGAATAACAGATATGAAATCCTGTGCCCCCCGAAACGGACCCCCTTCAGCCCAAGGCAGCGCATAGAAATTCTGTCCATAAAAATTATGAGCAGGATTGGTAACAAAGGGCCACCCTGCCAGAGTCCAACATGCACTGGAAACAAGTCTTACTTATTGTCCGCAATGCAAACCAAATCTTTTCATACAGAGACCAGACAGCCCTTAACAGAGGGCCTCTGACCCCAGATTCCCAGAGCACCTCTCACAGAATGCCACAAGGGACACAGTCGAATGCCTTCTCCAAGTCCACAAAACACTTGTGGACTGGTTGGGCATACTCCCATGAACCTTTGAGCACCCTGGTGAGGGTATAGACCTGATCAAGCATACCATGGCCTGGATGAAAACCGCATTGTTCCTCCTGGGTCCTAGGTTCAACCATCGGCAGGATCATCCTCTCCAGTACTCTGGCATAGTCTTTCTTAGGGAGTCTGAGGAGTGTGATCCCCCTATAGTTGGAACACACCCTCCAGCTCCCCTTCTTAAAAATGGCAACCATTTTAAGTTGTCTATGTTATCTATTTTGTTATGTATCTCATCCACCCCTATTGCTTTACCACTGCAGAGCTTGCAAACTACCTCAGTGACCTCAGCTTCGATAATGGGTAAGTCCACCCCTGCATCCCCAGTTTCTGCTTCCTCAATGAAAGACATGTCAGTCGTCAAAGTATTCCTTCCATTGTCCCACAACATCCCCAGTTGAGGTCAACAGCTCCCCACTTCCGCTGTAAACGGTGTCGGTGTGAAATTGCATTCCCCTCCTGAGGCGCCGGATGTTTTGCCCAAATCTCTTTGGGGTCAATCGGTAGTCTTCCTCTATAGTCTCCCCAAACTCTTCCCAGGCCCAAGATTTTGCTTATGCAACCGCCTGGGCTGCATCACATCCCATCAGTTGCCTCAGGAGTTCTACAAACCAACCAAGCCCTGTAGGACTCCTCCCTCAGCTTGACGGCATCCCTTACTTCCGGTATAAATGTATGTTCTTAAACATATTTCATATTTGGAATATCAGATATTTCACAATATAATTAGGACGTTTTTCAAATATTTGCAGAAAAGGGATAAAAGAACATAACAAATTGTGCATAAATCATCAGGCTTGTGTCAAGTAATAAACTTGGTGCACTGCCATGAAAATTTTAAGCGATGCATTCTAAATAACAATCACATTAAGAAACTTGGGAACACAAGGAAGTATTTAAAGGAGTATTTAAACTGTAAATGTGAATGTAATATGAAAGGTCAGAGGAGAGGGAGTGTGGGATTGTTGCCTAGTAAATGATTTCTTATTCTATGACCCAATAAATTGGACAAACGTAACATCGCAGTCTTTATTTGTTGGAGTAATTATTTGCAGAATTTGTTGTCAGATTTTTTTCACACCAAAATAGCTACTTTCTGGTATGGCAGTGCTAATGACTCTAAATGAGAAAATTTGTTTGTTTACCACCCCCATATATTATGCAAAAGTTGGCACTTGACCTACCCATTTCTGAACTTTTGCCTGTCTAACAAATTATATCTCTGATGTGCATGTGTTTCATGAAATTCAGATTCAGTGTTTCAAAGTTTGTCGTTGCACAACTTCAGGTGAAAGGTTAATATGACTAACTAATTAAAATACATTCAGTTAAATAAACTTCTGTGTCTAATAAACAAAGTATGTGTGCTCATACCCCATTTGACAACAATTCGATCAGAATCAGTGTATGTGTGTCAATGTTATTACACACTTCCTGTTGTCTCTTTCTCACCATAATTTATCAGTTTGCCATAGGCAATCTATTTGAGATATCAAAAATCTGCGCACTATTTAGCATCTCCAATGCTACAGAGATTCTGTAGTTGTTGAATAAAATTTCTAGAAGGGGCATTTAAATTTTCAGAGCATGTTTTTCTCTTTCCTGTTGTTTGAAACATCAAGAATAGCAGACTCCTATTTGATGGAGTGCTTACTGTGAGTGTGTTGTTTGTGATGATGAGGTCTATACGTATTTTAATTTTGGTAACTCTGGGTCAAACTGTGTGCATGAAAAAATTAAGGCTGCTCCTAAGTGAAACATGTGAAGAATTTTAGCAGTGTGTGATTCTGTTGGCCAGCATAAAGTAGCAAACCACACTGAAGACTGTCAGTTGCTGCATGTGGAAAAATACTTCAACATTGAGTGTGGTAGTCCATTGAAACAGAGTTAAAAGAGAGTGAAGCTTACATGAGGGATGATATAGGGCTTCTGCACTTCTTACATGAATTCTAAACACTTACTGTTTCTCTCTCTTGTAGGTTGTGACACTTGGAAAGAACAGTCGGGGCTACCATTACATTATTGCAAATCTGGTGAGTTTTAGGTCCTGAAATTACAGCTAAACATGCCCTTTGATAAGTAAATGTTCAGTTATCTAAGGCCACAACATATACTCATTGGAACATGACAATATCTCTTGACCATAATATATGCCTTATTAACACAAGTCATGGCATGATTGTCATGACATCTTTTTGTTGTGGCCACACAATGTGATGTCATAGCCTCATAAATTGTTAGCCTGCATGACCATAGATAGCCAAAATTAACAAAAAGGATAATTTTAATAATGCAATATATTATATTCAGGCAAGAATGATAAAGGTGTGAAAATATGAAATAATTTTAACCTATACACCCTTCTAGTCTAGAGCAGTGTTTCCTAACCCTATTCCTAAAGGCACACCAATAGTACACATTTTCAACCACTTCCCAATCAAACACACCTGAATTCATCAGAATGTAGCGGGTCCAGGATTCCTGTATCAGCTGACAGTTTGGCTATCTCAGCAATCTGTGAAGTGGTGGAATAAACAAGACCAAAATGTGCGTGTGATCAGCTATTCATGTTGCTGGGTAGCTATCCATCAGTTGTGGCAAACCTATATTTGGGACATCACAGGAACATTAGAAGAGACTCCAAAACCTGAAATGAATGGGTCAGATAAGGCACAGGGTTGGAAAACACTGGTCTGGAGTCTATGGCACACAATGTTACAATATTCAACATAAATCATAAAAATATATCAAGAAAACATGCATCAAACAGTCATGTAAATGTGTCAACTGATTGTTTCTTTATTTCAATTGTGTTTATTATCATTATTATTATTAGTCGTAGTAGTAGTAGAAATGGTAATAATTATAGTTTTACATTTATTGTCACCTAAACTAAGCTTTATTTCCCTCTTCAATTCAAATGTCTCTTTAATTACCATTCTCTATTTTTAAATGCTTATGCCAGCAATGTCAGTAAAATTTTAACTTTAACCCCCATGTTGTCTTAGAATTCTGTATACAGCATTTGCCCTTTGGGTCAAAAATAACCCCCTTCACTATACCTTTAAAATAAAAATAAAGCAGCTAAATGTAATTTTAATGTGTGTGTGTGTCTGTGTGTGTTTATGGACATACTTATATTTAAAGCTTTTTTTATCATCTCTTTCCACAGGGCTTCACCAACATTAGCCTGGACAAGGTCTTCCTTGGTGGAGCAAACATTAGTGGATTCCAGATAATTAATCCTGAAAATGTAGTTGTACAGCAGTTTCTCCAAAGATGGGACCGTCTTGATGAAAGAGAATTTCCTGAAGCCAGAAACACACCTCTGAAGGTCTGAATCTACAATTTAAAAAAATCAAATAAACTATAGACGAATTACCATGTTTGTAAACATTCAGGATGCACGTGCAGCGAGGTTGCAGAAAAAAACCGGTAGTGCTAGCAATTACAGCGAGGGAATGACATCCAATGTGGTACAGAGTTTGTTGTTGTCTTAGAAATAAGTTATATGATTACATTTTATATATATATTATTTACATAATGCTTTCAGCGTATTATAACAGCTTGTCACCCAGTGATAAGCACAGTTATTCGGCAAAATGAACATTAAAGTGAGCGGCGTTCGTCTGACAGGTCCATTTGCGATAACACCCTCCCAATGGATATTGGATAAAACAAAATGGCCAAGCATCCAGCCTGAAATATCTCATTGAAACTCCAAGTGATTTTACAAGAGATAATTTAAAGTCTTTGCATGCCTACAATTTTGTTCTGTGTGGTCATGTGCAAGAAATAATGTTCCATGATTATTAGATTTAAAACTATGTAGTGCTAAAAACCGAAGTTCTGCCTAGCCAAAGACAAGGAAAGAAGACGAAACTGTACAAGCCTGGGTAATCATCAACAAACAAAACAGCTGCATTCTGACAGCGAACGACATCTGTATGCCAGGATATGTGAACTTACACTTTTACATTTCATTCTAAGCATTCAGTGTCCGCAGTTTAATTAACCGTATTTAACTGTTTTTGCTGAAATCATTGCTGCAATCAAAAATGAGTAGTGTGTATGATTCAGCATAGCGTGAACTTACCTGATATGAAATGAGAACTGCAGAGTCGAGCATTTTTAATCAGGTCATCACTCATTCAGCTCCCTTTTAGCCAAAGGCGTCTGCGGTTGGCATTAAAAGCAGTGTGGTGTACAGTAAAAAGTTTTCTATTTTTGGACTCGAATTTGGCATCCTACCACGCAACACGACATGTTTGCTATTGCAACCGGTCTCTTTTTGCAACCGGGAACCCGTGTGACGTCATGTGTGACGTGGGTTGGTAATTCCTCTATAGCATGTCATTGTCACTTATTCCTGTAATTTTTGCATTCTTTCTTCTTTCTTTCTTTCTTTCTTTCTTTCTTTCTTTCTTTCTTTCTTTCTTTCTTTCTTTCTTTCTTTCTTTCTTTCTTTCTTTCTTGCATTATTAAAACTGGGGATCAATTTACATCTAATTAAACAACAATTTTTAGATGAATGAACATATTTTAAAGGGCATCAATTTTATTAATTTTTCTAAATTTAGGTCTTTGGTGTCTCCAGTATGTAGCTGTAAAGTTTCTGTTCAAAATACCCATCATATTATTTATTACTTTTCTGAATATGGGAATTTTGAGGGTTGAGGACACTAGCTGTTTTTGTTGCCTGTACCTTTAATGCAAATGAGCTGGTTCTCCCCACCCAACGTTCCCACATGCGTGTCAAAACCATAGATCTCTCTCTATAGCTCTAATGCGTGTTTCCTTCTCCTACTGTGTCTCACGACTGATAAACAGCACAGTCACAGACATGAAGAAAACTACAGTAACAACTTCTCCAGTGGTTATTTGATGTATTTGTTGTGGCTTTAATTCAAGCCTTTCTGCAACGATCAGTCACACAGAATACTGTTACAAAGTTTGCAGTACACACAAACACACGTTTAACTTTGCACTGTTTTTGCAAGGCAAATGTGACCAGATACACGTTAATATACACTTGGTTATGTTAATGTACAAAATAAACCAGATTTAATGCCCACAAACTGGGATTGAAGCATCTGGTTGTATAATTGTACTGACACTATGCGATTGTAGTGATAAATTACATAGCGATTTTACTGTCTTTTCTTTATTAAAAACATGCAGTTTTAAAAACATTTTAAACTCTAAAACTTACTCTTAAGCTGCAGCTGATTATAGAGAGTTAAAACAGATCTTTTAAGCCCAGTTACTTAGCAAGTCCTGTCTTTTGGATATGATTATATGCATTACTGTAGAGACATGTCAATATGCGCCTGTCAATTAATTCGGTTGGCCTCAAAATTGTAGGGATTTGGATTTTTGGAAATTTAAAAAAAGACAATTGTGTTTATATCGCTCCAAGTTAACTGTGGACACACTTTACCTACACACAGTTCTGTCTAAATTGCTTCCAAAAGTTGATTTTGCATAATAGGTGCCCTTTAAATGATATTTATTGTGTCACTTTGCTTGTGTGAGCATTTTCTAGATCTTTTCAAAGATATCAAAGACAGTGAAGGCATCATTTATTTCAAATTTACTATACAATATAAACATATCCTTCAATCCAACCTTTGTTGTTACAAGTTTAAATTGTAACCGAAAGTTGGAGGTTTAATTCCCAGTCTCAGCAGGAATTGAAGGTGGGGGGTGTAAAGTAATGTGCTGAGCAATGCACCTGAGCAATGCACCTTACCCCTAATTGCTCACTATGCGCTGGAAGCAATAGCCGCCCACTGCTCTAGGTGCATGCTCACCGCATGTGTGTGTGTGTGTTTGTGTGTATTTGTGTGTGCTTTCACTCCTCACTCAAAATGTGTGTGTGCACTTAGATGGGTTAAAATTTTGAGTATGGGTAAAACCATGCTTGACAAGGATCACTTTACTATGCAAAATTACAAAATGCAATAGTATACTTAGTAAACTTCACATCAAATCAGCAGGTGATTCTCTTTACTAGCATGAAATGGGATTTAATTACAGGTTGCATCTATGAATTGCTGCAATACTGTGTCTCAGACATTTTCTATATCTCTGTAATTAGCAACTGGGTTAACATTCTTTAAATAGCAAGAAAACAATGCACAGACTACATCCCTGGAGTTTGTCATATTTACTTGCATTTGGCAAACATGATTACACACATAAATGCATTGCAATTATCTTTCATTATGTACATCAACACGATGGCAGACATGAAAGAGGGCAACTTATTTTGACCCTCTTCAGAGTGTTTACTTAGAGATAATGTGCTTGCTTATTTTAAACTGCTCCTAACAAATAACTGCTAATGTGAGGTGCTTAATGGTTGTGTACAGTATACTTCAGCGCTGTCTTATGATGCTATCCTGGTCATTGCGGAGGCGTTTCGGTATCTGCGACGACAGCGAGTAGATGTGTCCAGAAGAGGCAGTGCAGGTGATTGCCTGGCTAACCCTGCTGTCCCTTGGAGTCAAGGCATCGACATTGAACGAGCTCTCAAAATGGTAAAGTGTCTTAACATTGTTTTATGCTAAATGTATTTGCATTAGTGTAGTATTCATACATTTCACAGTGCTAATTATTTTTACCAATTCAAGCATGTAGCACTGAAACCCTATTGTATTCCTTAGGATTTTTATTATTAGTGGTTCCAACATGTAGCACTGAATTCCTATTGTGATTATTGAAATTTTTATTCAGACATAAAGCAGGTATCACGATTATTACATTTTTAAAGGGTCAGGCATAGCACTGTAGCCTTAATGTGATTGTTAGATAAGACCAAATGTCACCATTCTGCCCTAAGACTGATCAGGTAAACCAAACCATACATTGTAGAGATGTGAATCTTTACCAGATGGTAGTACCTACCTCTTCTAACATGTCAATGCCTCAATAACCACCTTTGTCCACCAAATCATTTGTTAGATATTCCAAATATTTATTTATATATATATATATATATATATATATATATATATATATATATATATATAATATATATATATATATATATATATATATATATATATATATATATATATATATATATATATATATATATATTTGCTTTAGCATTTGCAAAGTTAAAGCATGGTTATTTGGAAAACAGCCCTTTGGGCACACATGGCCACACAAGTTCTAAAGGTCTGTGAGAATTTGAAAGCAATAGAACCATGTGGGTGGCACTATTAAGTTTTACACATTGCATAAGATACATGGTGCATTCCAAACAGGATATATTGCCCTCCAAAGGGCATTTTGGAGTAAACTAATCATGGCCGCCATATTGAAGTGTCATTACAAACCAAAGTGCTCAAAACTGAGAACTTCGAGGGACCCTTTGGAACTTATTGGCACTTCAGACCATGATCCTTTGAGCTGGGAAGTTGTTTGGTGTCACACACTGCACTCAATTCGAAAGGGCTCATCCCTATGCTCTAATCCCTTCAGGGGACCTGTCGAAGGCATTAGAGCACAGGGATGACCCCCTTCGAATAAAACCCAGTGACAATGTATGCAATATATGTAGTGTTTCATCAGTGTTTCACAAAAGCACAAAATCTTCATATTGCATATTAGATCTTCTCATTCACAACTCTGCTTCCAGAAACAATATTGTCAATAAAACTGTTAAACATTCACTAATATAAATATCACTACTTTTACAAACTTATCCTAGACAGTTCATATGCATTTCACCAAAAGTGACACAGATGGTCCTGGCAAAAATTATTAAAAGCTTCCTCAAACCATTCATGAATAACCAACCATTCATGAATAATTTACAAAGCAATTTTGACAGAGAACATGCTAAGGTGGACATTGGGTTATGTATCCCAACACATTGCTGTAGTCAGACCCAAAAGGTATTTATTATGAGAACCATGACTGGAGTTTACCATCATAATTTTGGCACCGTGCCACCTAGTGGTAAATTAATGATGCTATGGCTCTTTAAAGCCTCATTCACACTATGAGCGACTCACGGCGGCAAAGCGACAAGCGACTGTTGGAGACCAGATGGGCATGTCCTCAACTTTATGCAATCTTTCAACTTTATGCAAATGAAGAGTGGCTTTCTTGAGCGACAGGAGCAACAGTAGACCTCATGTGATCCTCTCCCAGCTCGCTCAGAGGCCGGTTGTATTCTCCGTGCTGTAGAACTACTCAGATCTGCGTTTGCAGCAGTTCGCCCACCCAGAGTGACAGGCAGATACAAAGTCGCTGCTAGTGGGAATGAGGCATAAGGCTTTGTTGTATAGAACCTTTTCATAAGTACGTTACTTTTGCCTTTCTGCAACACATTGTAGTGGTAGTTCCGGTTTACCTTTAAATGAATGGGATACTTCTCAGGACAATTTACAACAAAAAATATTATTGCATGCTGTGATTTAAGATGTTTATAACTGCATAACTGCTTTATGAGTTTGAAAATGATTACATTTTCTCAAGTTATTAGGAATTGATCGTTTTTACATGTCACATTTCACACCATTATGGTAACTTGCCCCTGTTGGTCAGAATATTGCTTTCTCCAGATGACCACCCAGTCATGGGCTGAGTAATTTCTATTTTTTAGGCAAAAAATAATAATTGTTGTGCAATAAGACATACTGTAGTGTTACTAACCAACGTGAGACGTGCTTCTGCAGAATCCCTTCAGGGAAAGAACAGCCAGAAAGAAGAAATTTATGGATTTGTGTTGAATGGTTTTCTAATTTGCAAGTTAAGTGCAATTAAAGTATAAATTGAAATGCAAAGTCAAAGTATAAATAGCACAAGGAATAGACAACGAATAGATTTTCTTTAAAAAAGAAACCAACATCAAATATAAAAGCAGACTCTTACAAGCTATAACGCCATTAATAATGACTAAATCTAAAAAAAAAAAAAAATAGATAAATAAATAAATTGGAGAATTGGAGCTCTGACAGGGACATGATTGATTTTAAATAACTGAAAAACAGCTCCAAGTGCAGTAAATGGATCACAAGTTCCCACACTTTAATGTTTGTTCATTATTTTTTGCCCACCAACCTCTGCACAAGTCACACGACTGACATCGATAAGAGTAAGCTATTGTTTATCAAGGAAAGAATATTTTTGCAACCTTTTCACTTATTAAATCAGTTTATTTCCTCAATAATTAATTTAGTTTGGGGTGTCACGGTGCCGCAGTGGGTAGCACGATCGCCTCACAGCAAGAAGATTGCTGGTTCGAGCCTCGGCTGGGTCAGTTGGCATTTTTGTGTGGGGTTTGCATGCCTCCCGTGTTCGCGTGGGTTTCCTCCGTGTGCTCCGGTTTCCCCCACAAGCCCAAAGACATGTGGTATAGGTGAATTGGGTAAGCTAAATTGTCCATAGTGTATGTGTGTGAATCAGTGTGTATGGGTGTTTCCCAGTGATGGGTAGCAGCTGGAAGAGTGTCCGCTGCGTAAAACATATGCTACATAAGTTGTCGGTTCATTCCACTGTGGCAACCCCAGATTAATAAAGGGACTTTATTAAAGCCGAAAAGAAAATGAATTGAATAAATTTATTTTATTTTGAGGCTGCTATGAATATACATATTTATTATATGCAAATGTTCGAGCGTGAGTAAAATTGTCATTATATCACATATTACCTGGTAGGCATGTCGTCAGTAAATGCAATCAGTTTTGTCATTGATAATTAACTCATCCATTATTGTTTTTTTTTTCCTTTTGTTCGTTTGAATGAGACTGTGTCCTGCCGCCACCTACTGGGTGGTTTTAAATTGATATCCATACTACCTTTTAATTGATAATGTTACAAATAAGGGCAGCACGGTGGCTCAGTGGTTAGCACTGTCGCATCTCAGCAAGAAGGTTGTTGGTTCGAGCCCCGGCTGGTCCAGGTGTCATTTCTCTGTGGAGTTTGCATGTTCTTTCGTGTTTATATGGGTTTCCTTTAAGTGCTCCCATTTCCCCCACAGTTTAAAGACATGCAGTATAGTATGCAGTATAGGTGAATTGAATTAACAAAATTTGCCTTATTTGTGTGTGTGTCAATGCGAGAGTGTAGGGCTTTCACTGCGTAAAACATATGCATAATTGTGCACCACTTGTGAAAATGTCTGAAATTTTTATTTGATAAATGCTGAGTTCATACCAACTTCATCTGCAGTAAAGACAGCAATACAATGCAATAGACTTTGTTTCAGTTTCTCATTCATTAATTTTCTTGGTTCAAGCGGAAATCTTGCTGATTGTTTTTTTTTTTTTTTTTTGGATGTCAGATTTCTCACCTTGAATACAGACAACAGAAAACAGCCATATTCACAATCTAAATGTATCTGTAGGAAATGTACAGCTGACTTAGTGAATTCTTTATGGGTAGTTCTGTGTAGGCAAAAGTAAGGATACACTGTGACGTCACGTAAAAAGAGTCTTTCCAGACCAAACTTGAAATTTAGTATGACAACTGTAATCCAAGGTTACCTTCACTGATTTGGCATAGTGGCACCTAGTGGTCAGGTGGATATGAGGCTATATCTCTCCAATGCATAAATGAATTCTGATCAAACTTGGGAGTTTATTATAACAGCCATGACCCATGGTTACCTGCAGTCTTTTGGCACAGTGCCACATAGTGGTCAGGCTAAATCTCCTCAATGTTTTGTGTTCTATATTTTTTATTGTAATTCTGATGTCTCTGGTTTATTGTTGTTGTTTTTCTTGGCAGGTTCAGGTACAGGGGATGACTGGCAATATTCAGTTTGACAGCTTTGGTCGCAGAACAAATTACACCATTGATGTTTATGAAATGAAAACAGGAGGCCCAAGAAAGGTAAGTAAACCCTAAATCTGTCTATTTGTTGGATAAGCTCTGTAAGTGTTAAAACCAAACTGGGTCCAATTCTGTTCATTCATTTTGCTTTTAGAGTATATAAATACATTATAAAAATATAGGTCACTTTATTTTATTGTACAATTATCACTATTATTAAGTTAGCTATGATTTTGCATCAACTCCTAATTTCCTGCTTACTAATATTTTTTTAAGGTAGTATTTAGGTTTAGGTATTGGTTAAGCCTGGTATACACAGTGATTTTGGTCAGTTTTCTTGTGTGACCATGTACAGGGGCAATGAAGAGGTGATTAATCTGTCCCAACTGGCAGTTGAATGATTTTCTGACATGACAGAAAATTTTCTTAGAGCTCATGATGGAATAACACACTTGAATCAGAGCTATGAATCAACCTCATTGTTTGGTGCCCTCACTGTACCTGTGCGAAAATCGAAACAGAGACACACACATACACTTCTGAGTTCATGCTGGTGCAATATTAATAAATATATTCAAGAATGCACAGAAACAATTAAAAGATGTATGCCATTCTGTTCAAATTTTTGTGAGAAACAGATCTGATTAGGAAAAAAAATTGTGGTTTTTATTTTCATTCCTTTCTACTACCTCCTTCCCATTAGGTTGCATAACTGGTTTGCCAATCATCATAAAAAAAAAAAAAACATAAAAAACAAAACAAATTGAGTGTTACGTGTTGATTTTATATGCATAGTGTGAGCAGTCTAGCCGCTGCTCGTGTAGTGTGTGCACATGAATCACATGAAGCACATGAAGCTTTACATCGCATGTGACCTTCCCATAGAGTGTAAGTTGGTACCATGCTGAAATTGCAAAGATGTCACACATTGTATGTCCAGTTTAGAATTAGGGATATCGAATAAGACCATGCAGAATATGTACTTTATAAGTACAAATAAACAACCAATATCTTAATAGTAGACTGGTAATAAGCCACTAGTTAATAGTAAAAATTGTTACTTAAACTAAAGTGTTATCAAAGTAGAATATATAATTAAATGTATGAATTAAAAAGGAAAGGTATATTGCTTTCTGCCCACCAGTTTCCATTACTAAAACAAATTAGCCCAAAATAGCTCAAATTGGAAAGTGCGTTTAAACAATAGTTTTGCCTGTAGTGCAGGGCTATTCAATTAGTTTGTCACGGGGGCCAGTTCATGACAAGCATCCCAAAAGAAGGGCCGGAGAGATATGACTTGCAATATAATTGATGACACAACTGCATATAAGAGCCCATATGTTGTATTTTTGCTCCTTAAGACACCCACGTTGTATTTGTCTATATTAAAATGGTAATATATTGTATTTTGAAACTATATAATATCACTGCATTGTACAATAAGTTTTTTTAACAAACATTCAAATGTTGTATTTCACAGCACAACAAAATCAGTGTATTGCTTAAGTAGGCTTCTTCTACCTTCAGATGCGTTCATATGTTATGTTTTGAACTGCATAACAATTATGGATGCAACAATTATAGATTTTGGTTGTACGTTTATAGTGTGAAGAATAATCAGGGTTTCACGGTTATCACGTCTAATGTAAATTTAAGCTTTATATTACCTAGATTTAGATCTGGACATCCCTAACTAATATTAAAAAATGCCTTTAAAAGGCATTTTTATTAGTAATAGTTTTTATGCTGCAGGTTTTTCTGTGCTTATAGGGCTACACAATTGTGTGTGTTTATAGAGAGGAAAGGGAGAAAATAATATAATAATAATTGTTATGAAGGTCGACGCCAATATTAAGATTAACTGTTGTTATCATCTGCGTTCATAAATACATAATCATTTTAATAATAGTTCGTCCAACATGTCTTTTGTTTACATTGCACTGAAAACTAAGCACAACTCCCACCGCTACAGCCGGAGATGTTTTCTACTGCGTGCACCCAGACAGCCGCGTGCGCGTTGCTCCGCTTGCGCCCGCATATTGGCATATATTCTTACATTAGAAATAACAAACTTGCTCGCGGGAAAGACGTTATATGGGAACGGCCCGCAGCTATAGTTATTACAGTGTGCGTGCGTATTAGCTTCGGTGGACAAGCTCGAAACTTTAAACTAGCGCACAGTTGGCAACTTGGCATAACTTTGTTCAGCAGTTTCGTTTCGTGTGGCAAAACAGAAATGCAGAAATGCGGCTTAGAGAAGCCTTTAAGGTTAATTAACCGTGACGAATTAAAGCGCAGTTAATAGTGAAATCGGTCAATCGTTGCATCCCTAATAACAATATCAGTGCATTGCACAAAAGACCTTTTCTACAAACATATTCAAATGTATTTGGCTGTTCTTGCCACTCGCTTAATGTCAGGTGACTCATGCTCTGCGCAGCTTGTGCTGTATTGAACAGACGCACGTCACTTCATAACTATAGCGGCCGTTTTTTGACTTAACTAATTTTATCCTTGATGTCTTGGTCACACTATTTGGAGGGCCGGAACAAATTGCCTCGGGGGCCGGGTTCGGCCTGCGGGCCGCCAATTGAATAGCCCTGCTGTAGTGTATCCTTACTATCCTGTACTGTCCTAATTTCAATTTCCATATTATATATGTCAAAGCAGGAAAGGACACTGTGTTAATCAAACTACTCGATAGTTTTTTTGTGTGTGTGTGAGCCAAAAGCTTACTCAAAGGCCAGTATTGGTAGGAAGACATTCACTGACAGTAACTGTCAAAAGTGATGTACAAGAGTAGGTTGGACCACTCTACAGTGTAACTTCAGTGATGTTTCAGTGGCTGATGCCACACTAAGCCTTCTGACACCCATGCCACTCAACCATTAAGCAACTTAAGTATAGTATAGAAATAGAGGACATATACATCACACATTTTTGAATACAGAAGGCAAACATAACCAAGCCAAGAGTGACTTTTTTTAAATGCAATAACAGCATCAGCACAGAGATCTAATAATTTACAAATCAATACATTCTAAGGGGATTATACATCCACAAAAGATGGCCTGGGGGGGTAGGTGGTTAGTGTTAATGCAATAAACATGTCTTGTTGATAATAAAGTGAATGTTTTCCCTTTGCAGATTGGATACTGGAGCGAGTTTGAGCGGTTTGTTAATATAATGGATCAGCAGTTCACCAACGATTCCTCCTCAGTGGAAAACCGAACAATTGTGGTCACTACTATTATGGTACACGCTCCATGATGTTTTAAACGTGTCTCATATTCTGCCCATCAGGGTCATGGTGTTGACTCCTAGGTTGATACATTCTGTCCTGGGCGGGTAGAAGTGCATTTCTTTTGTGTTGCTTTCCATCCACTCATTACATGTTGAAACAGTCAAATGCAAGGAAGGGACGCATGAGTGTTTCAACTGTATCCACGTGGGTGTCAAAGCATTTAGATTTTTCATATATCAGTGGCCTGTCGTAGCAGTGACATCACAATAACGGCATTAGGTATGATGGTTTTACATTGACATCATCAAAGTAGACATACAATGCATAAGTAGGTAAGACTTGTTTCACTCATCAAGTAAATGGTCAATGACACATGGCACAAAAAGCTAATGCTTACTGTGACAAAGAAGGGTTTGATGGTTTGCCTTTGGCTAAGTAAATGTGCATTTGAGCAAGGCCAGGTGTGTCTTTGCACAGATCCACTTTACATTGACTGGAGGGCTACTCAGTGCTGACTTGTCACTTCATCTGTTGCTGTTAATAATATCAGCCTCCAATTGGCAAGACACATCTCTGAGGCATTCAAATGAGTGCTCACATCTTCTTTCCATGTAAAGCAACAATAGTTTTGTTTAACCAAAATCCAAGGTCATTCTTTCAAATACCGTGTAAACCAGCAGCTGTTTGTTTTTCATTCCACTGGATTTGGAGGAAAACAATCACACAAAGGATGAGGAGAGAATACATTCAGTACAGAACAAACAAACCATTGCTAACCCACTGGCACCCTAATTGTCCCTGACTCAAATGGGATACATTTTCTCTGTGAGAAGCCATGTTGTTTAGTAATAATGACGACAGAGAGAAGCCATGTTGTTTAGTAATAATGACGTGCTTTAAAAAAGCTAGCCACTGCCACATTTTTTAATTGGAAGATGTTGTGTACCTTGGTCATGTTCCTACAGAAAATATCATATAGAGTTTGTGTTGTTGTTTCCACTAGGCAGTTAAAATAGATAAACCACTAAGGCCTGGAACCAGCTAGACAAAAACTATATAGGTTGTTTGCAATCACATGATTCTGGTGACAAGCGAAATTCAGATGAAAGGCAGGATGTAAAAAAAAACGAATGGAAGACATGGAGGAAAGTTTGTGATTTATACCATATTTAAAAGGAGATATAAATAGAAAAAAACACATATGTTGGGCATGATCCTTATATTTTAAAGAGGACCGAGTTGACCTACTAAACTAAAATATATTTGCCTGCCATCAAGGTGGTAGATACGTATGCTACTTAAATGACAAAAAAAGATTATAGTAAATACTATAGTGTTTTAAAAAATACTGTAGTTAATTACTTAAATTAAACCGTGGGTAGTAATTATATGACTGCTGTGGTACACAACTGTAGTAATAAACTCCAATTATCCAATAGGTTACAGTTTTCTACACTGTAATTATACACCAGTATACAGTATTACAGCATTTATCAGTTTTTCAGTTTACCATACTACAGTATTCAGTAACATTTATCAACAAAGAGTTGTAGCCTACAATACATTATGCACTTTACTACAGTGTGGTTCAAAAACATGTTTATATTATAATTTTTTTTTTTCATGCGGATAACGTTATATCTTATATCTTCCAAAAAAATAAAGACAGACAAAAGCATACAAAAGCATAGTCTACCATAGTCTATCATTATAATAATAACAATGATAATAATAATAATAACAACAACAACAATTATAATAATAATAATAATAATAATAATAATAATAATAATAATAGTAATAATAATAATAATAATAATATCATCATTATTATTATTTAGCAGACAGGTGTTGCTCCACAATAACAAATGTCTAGTTTTGCTTGCAAGGGTAACATTTCTTTTTTGTTCGGTCAATGAACTTAACCAGCAACAAACCTTCAACCTTACGGCTGTTTATTCCACCAAAACACCAGTAAACACATGGATTATTGCAAAACAAGATGGAGAATTCATTGCAGCAATTATATGGCAGGGTAAGTTATTTACGTTCTTCTGGATTTTGTAATTATGGTCTGATTTTTACTTTATACATTAACATAATACACACAGATCGATAGCTATGTCTATTATATCAATGTATTATATAAAAATACAGATTATATACAGGCCTGTATAATCTTTATTAATGCTGTCAAACAAATTATCGTCTTCAAAAAAAAGTTTGTACACATGGATGCATTGAAATTTTTTTTTATCACAAGCCAGCTTTTCTTCCGTTTTTAGGTCAGTTTTCTTGAACTTTTCACCCTTTATGAGCAAAAACATTTGGAACTCTATAAAAGCTGTTGTTTACATTTTGGATGATTTAAATAACTGTAAACAACACAAAACAAACAATTTCATGTTTTGATAGTGATTTCTATGTAGAAGAATCACTTCCTGCAGTCCATCTGAATTTTGCAGGTCATGTGAAAACAATCTATATACCTGACCAGATATATCCAAGACAAACCAGCCTTAAATTGGTGCTGGTGTTAGTTGCTCTTTTGAGCAAGGCAATATCTGAGGTTATGTCTGCTGGATTGGCTTCTGGCACATGTACTGTAGGTGTGTCTGAAAATGCTTCAACATGTGATTCCTCTGCAGTCACTGCCATTTACTTCATGACTGATATTCCCTCTCACTTAATACAGTCTCCTCCTCTACTTTTACACTGTCAGCACAACCAAGACCCTTTGAATGCTGCACCACAAACTTGTGTGTATGTGCATTGAGAGAGAAGCAGAAGTGAAACTTTTTGGTTTTGTGTTCAGTTCTGCTTCAACATCTCACTCCCTTTTATTTACACCTAATATGGTGGACAGTATTAAATGTTGATAAACCAAGTCCTATGTGATTAAGGATGCATATGATGGCCAATCACCTAACACATGCCAGTAATACAGTAATGTATATGATAAATCACAGGTGGTAACTGGACATTTATGTTTATACCATTTGTAGACTCAAGATTAAATCCTTCAAAGTTTGGTAAATAATTTGGCTTATTAAATTTAGTCTGCCTTAATGAATTATTTAGATATAAAATTGCACCACTTTGAAAATTATGCTAGAAATATAACTTAGGGTTTCATGAATTTTGAATAGAAAAGTGTGGATTAAAGTCCATAACAGCAAGTTACAGCAAGATCATTTGATCTAACTAATTTGAGTTCAGTTTAAATAGTCTAGATAACTGCATGTGCATGCTACTATCATGAAGTGGTCTATGAGCCTCTTAAATAAAGTGTCACAGATGCAAATACAGCCCATGATCAGCACCGGAGTCCTGCCCACCAAGGACAAACCACAGTCTCTGCAAGAGTGACCAAAGGTTTGTCTGTAGCAGTTCAGCCATGTACATTGATCCTGTGAAGCTCCCGACGAACAGTTTTAGTGGAAACAGAAGGGTTGAGGTGCACATTTAGTTATGCAGTGAGTTGGGCAGCTGTGGTTTTGTTTTTTGTATACAATCCGGGTTAGCACCCGGAAATCCCTTTCATACAACTTCCTACTGCATCCACAGTTATTCTTGCTGGATGTGATTTGTCTTTCTTGGTAATATGCTGACATTACCCTGGATACCGTTGCTCTTGATACATCCCAATGACTTGCTGTCTTGGTCACAGATGTGCCAGCAAGACGTGCACTAACAATTTGTTCTCTTTTGAACTCATGCTGATATCTCACCCACTATGTTGTGTGCATTTTAAGCAAAACTGTGCTGTTACTCTGCACATTCCACCAGTAAGAGCTGCGTGTAAAGGTTTAATTAGCAATGAGTGAAAATTGGCCACCAGACTGGAAACCTCCATGAAGCCATGAAACCTCCAACACTAAAATGGCCAGTGTTTCAGTTTCATTGTCCAACCCATGTAGCTCAAAATGTTAAATTGCCATAATTAAATACAGAATAGTCTTTTTGATGATAGTTAAACTTTAGAAAACAAACTAACCTTTAAACAAACTAGGTGTTTAAAGCCTTGCTTGTCAGCCTTCAAAAGAATGGCCCCATTTTCACTAGCATCTACTGTAAACTATAAAATGGTACTGCCAAATATATGGGCATTGACTAACAAGGCCTTGGCATTCTCAAAGTGTTCCTGGCAACTAGTCCTCACAAAATCAGACTTTGGACTAAAGTCTGTAAGAGGACTCACCACACTAGGGAAATTAGGACAAAAGGCACAGTCATTCCCTAAAATCTCCTTAGATTTTTATGAGATTGAGGAATTGTCATGACTCTGCCACTTTGGTCATGTTTATTCTTGTTTTTGTGTCAGAGTTCGGGCACTGGTCATGTCTTGTCAGTTGGTGTGTCTCTTGTCGTTGTTCTGAATGTGCTGTCTTGAGTGAGCTGCACGTTCTTGTCTTTCGAGCATGCACTCCCGACGAGGCTCGGTTTGCACGTGCTCGCTTGTCCTTGTTCACAGCGTGATATTTTGTTCTCAGTGCTTCAATCAAGTTTGTTTCTGTTTTGGTTGGTGCTGGGATCAGCACATGCATGTTGCATGTGTAAGAGCATGGTAGGTTATACATATCTTGTGCACTCGTGTCTTGCGATTTGTTTGTGTTACAATTGTTTGTTGCACGTGGTCTGTGTTTACACTTTGCCATGTGCTATTGTTTCATGTGAACATGCAGTGAATGACTTTTCTCATTGGCTGCATGTTCTAATCCTATTTTGCGTGAGCACATGGCTTGTGTTGTCTTTGTACCATGTGCTCTCCTGTCTATTGTCTAGTCACACCCTCCTTGTTATCCAATTATTAGTTTATTATGTTCGCCTGTGTGTTTATAAATTTGGTCTCATTTATAGTCTCCTCATGTCTGCTGTCCTGTGCCAGTTCGTCGTCGTTTCTAGTCTTGCCTTCCCCTGTCCAGCCCTGAACCCTGCCAGTCCTGCCCAGTCAAGTTTGTTTGTTTATTTGGGTTTTAGTTATGTTTCCCCCTTGAGGTAGTTTTTGTTGCAGTTTGTTTACTTTTAAATAATAAACCCATTTTTTAGTCCTATCTATAGCTTAAATTTTAGCTCTTACAATTTGGACCTGCCCCTGTCATACATCTTTGTCCAAATAGGTAATGGTATCCTTGGCAACTTCCCACTTGACTTCAAGTTAGCAGCCAACAAATGGATCAAAAGAGCTTTAAGCTAAACTACACGTCTACTCCAGTCAGTACTGTACACCACTATATTGTCCAGATATGCTTCACAATTATGTAGTCCAGATATGACATGGTTAACTAACCGCTAAAAGGTAATAAAAGACTGAAAGCCATAACCCTATACCCCCATAGCCCATCATGTGTCACAAAGGCCGAGAGCTCATTGGCTTTGTCAGAAAGAGGAGCCTGTCCATAACCTTTCTAAAGATCTAACATGGCGGGTCCCATGTTCAATGCAGTCATTCAATCTTGGCAACGAATAAGAATCTACATTAAAAAGTGCCATATACTGCATTGGTGTAATAAGTTAAATTGTTCTCTGACATCTACATAGAAAGTTTATAGCTTCGGTAAATTCAAAAAAATCTCCAGATTTTTTATATGATCATTTTTACTCCATAAAATGCCCCTAGAATAGGAAGGTCTGAAATTGACTATATACAGATCATGTCATGAATAATAATGAGCTCTACTTTGACATGCAGCTCTCTCTCTCTCTCTCTCTCACACACACACACACACACACACTATGATGTTCGCTGAACAGACAAATAAGAACCTAATCAGTTGAGCTGAGTGACTTGGCACTATTTAGCAATCTGCTGTTGAAACATGCGCATCAAATTTCATAATAAACACAATAAATTAATAGAAAAAATACAATTATACACACCTTATGTCTCTTTGAGGTGAAGCTAAATAAACATATAATCTGTAAGTCTTGCATTTTGTGTCCTGACATGAGTTTGATCATGCCCCATTCATTGCTCAGTGACACATAGTAAGCAATCTGAACCTCCTGTTTTCAAAATAAAAGTCCCACATACATAGTAAGTTAAATATAAGCTTAAAAAATAACTAAGGGAGCAAAATAATCATTGTTGTCTCTCTAGAAAACGCTGTGGCTTATCAAATGCAACCTGAGGCATGCATATCATTGATATCAGAGCTACATATTAGATGTTATCGTGTTCTCTTGATGACGCGACTGCTCATCAGGTCCGGATGAATGACCTATTAAAGGCCTTCATGCAAATGATGAGTGCATGTCCCATGAGTCACGTAACAGTTTGCTTTGTGTTCTGATTGGCCTGTTGTCCACCTGGGAATTTACATAAGAATGAGGAAACAATCATGTCTAAATGCTCACGATATGGCCATTTCCAAATGTGGATTTCTTATTACTAGACTATGCCTAGATATACCCAGATTTTCTTTATAGGGCAGCTTTAAATCATTAACCTTACGGAAATCAGTACAAAACCTCATAGACCCAGCTAGAGCACAAGCTAACACAGTTTGAAGTATTACTTCAACATATCGATATGACACAGGCGACTTGGTTTACGTCTATCTGGTGTAGCAATAACAGTCCAAAACAGTAACAAATTCTGCAGTATATGATTATATGTCTTTTTCAGATGACAGCTGGTTATTTACTTCTTGCTATTTCTTGTTCAGTGCTCATCTCCTCAAACAGAGAAGACTGAGAAAGGTTTTTGCCTACCTTTTAAAATGAATTGATCTCTGATAATCAATAATTCTTTAGAAGAATTCTCATGAGATATTTCTTATTTTCCCTTGCCTGATGCCATCTGAGACTCAAAAGGCACATTGTTATCTATATGATTCTGAGCAGACTCACTCAAAAATATATCATCAAAATTAAAGTCTGCACCTGTGTCATCTGTGATTTTAACAGTCTGTTTGGACATAGCATGAGCCACAACACATGCTGAGAAAACATCAGGAAAACACTAAGACAGAATCAGAACTTCCACTTAGCTCAGGCACCTGAATAACTTAAGGACTAGGTGTGAACTTCACATCTGCCAAATTGTTGCATAAAATAAAGGAAACCCATTCAAATGGCACATAGGGCTGCACACCTACTCTTACCTGACCAGACACCAAAGGTAATTTTAACTCAATACTACAAAGAGGAACAACTGCACAAGACATTTCAACTCCTCTCACCAGTACATGAACTCCTGCATTGATTTCGTAAGAGAGAGGTAAAACTTTCTCGAGTTGTAAAGAGACTGGCGCTCCTATATCTCTAAAATTCACCTGTAAACCACCATTTTGCCCTGGTAGAGACACAAATCCAGTTTTAGGAAAATGAGCATAATCTTTTCAACAAACAAATACTCCAAATGTGGAGATTCACAACCTTCAAAGGGGGAAATTCCAAGCCATAAAATCTTTCTAGGAAAATTTTTCTAGGAAAATGGCCTGCAGCATTTCATCAAACTGGCATTGCAGATTTTATTACAAATAACAGAACACTCAGATATTTTATGCCCTGGCTTCTTACAATAAAAGCATATGTTATTTTCCTTAGCAGAAACAACATTAAGCATACTAGATCAAGTTGGAATAGAATCTGGCCGTTGGCCATATAATAATTTTTTTTTTAGGTCATGGCTTCAATATAATCCATTGAGTTACAGCAAACGCATCAGCCATAAACAGCAGCATTAAACAACCTGGTTACTATTTGTTCATTCAAGTTATTAGCCAGGACTTCCACAACACATGTATAAATTCCTCTAAAAGCTAAGTCCCAACATCCTTTAGGTACTAGCCAATAACACTCAAGTAAGCATGATGAGTAGGAGTTTTAAATGCATCATACATACACCACATTCTGCTCTAAGCTAAGTGATGAATAGACTTCTTGAGCCTTAACAGCATGAACGCATTGTAAAAAAAAGCTTCTAAACATAAGTGAGGTAGCAACTCTCTCAAAATAGGAGAAATACTTCTCAACATCTTTTTCTAAGGCCCCGTTTACACTAATACGTTTTCGTTTTAAAACGCATAAGTTTTGCTACAGTTACGCCATCAGTCCACACTACGCCAGAGTTTTCGAGCCCCGAAAACGGAGCATTTTGGAAACACTGGAGAGGCCGTTTTCATTCTAAAACGCTGCTGCTCCGTCTCAGTGTAGATAGGGGAAAAGGGAGACATCTGAAAACGGATGCGGGGCTGCAGATATTCGCCTATTAGATTGGGGCTTTTTCCTCAATATTAAGTAGCCTTCACACAGTTCAGTCCTGCGTCCTCTACGTGTAAGTTCAGACTTCGCAAGTTTGATATGGAAAACAAACTCCCAAGTGTGTACTTTATAGTCATTCACATCACCCTGGCAATGCTGTTTCACTATCTTAACAATAAAATGAAAACATGATGTGAGGAGCTGCCTATTTTCATTTTGATATAGCAACAACAGACATCAAAAATGTTGAGGCGTCGTGTAGCTGCATGATATGACCGTCATCTTCATGTATAATCATAACAAATCTGAGCCTATAACATCACTGCCTCCTTTCATTTTCATTGAAAATACGAAACATACCCTCTCTTTCATTAAATATCAGTTTTAATGATCAATATGGCCGTTATAAAAGTATAACGCACAATAAGTTTATACAATACAGAAAATAAAGGCAAACAATCAGTCAGATGTGCAGAATTGGTGTCCACGGTTACATTAATTAAGATATTAAGCTAACTTATCTTTGCACTCAGCCAAAGCACAGTACCCGAGAACAAGTAATAGATTCAAAAGACCAAAGTCGGGAATATGTAGTTAGATAAAGATAACAAGATGAATTAAATATCACGTTTAACAAATATAGTGAGATTAGATCCAGCAGGATATCCTTGATGAACAGTCCGACATGCACAGCTCTCATGCGGGTGTGCGCTCAAAGCACGCTGCAGTGCATGCCAGAGTGTGTGTGTGTGTGTGTGTGTGGTCACGTGATGTGCGTTTTCGCCATTTTAATGTAGACGGAGAGCTGTTCAGAAACGCTGGGTGAAACACCTGTGTGGATGTGGATTGTTTTCATTCTAAAATGCCGTTTTAAAACTAAAACGTACTAGTGTAATCGGGGCCTAAAAAAGGGGGAACCAGTTTAATTTTACTAATATCAAACACTTGTTCTCTTTGAGAGAGAACAGTGGAATTCACTGCATGTGATACAGGTTTCTGATACTCTAATTACGTCTTCATAAGAACAAAAGCATGCTCACTTTCATTTTCCTGACCTTCCATTCTCTTCAACTCAAGCTCTTTTTGCAACTCATTTTCATTTAAAGCAATTCTTTCATGTTCCAGGTTACACTTCACTGCCTTCAAATCTAACAGTTTTTCTCATAACACTATCTTTTTTCTATCTCTTATTTTTCTTACCAAAGAACTCTGTTCTCCTCCAAAGCACCCTTAAACCTTTGGAATACAGACCAATTTTTTTTTACCGACTAGTGAGGTCTAATAATAATGAGTAGCAACCAGTCAAAGCTGCACTTTAGTGCATTTTTCAAGTGCTTCCCCAGAAGTTTCTTTAACATATTCTTCCACATTGGAGGCCCTGGCTAAACTCTTAACTTTCAAGCCAGCAACTAATTTAGTAGTCTACACAAATTAATACAACATCCCTTTAAATATACTCTCTCTCTAAAAAAAAAAAAAAAAAAAAAAAAAAAAAAAAGGATTTAACTAATACACAACTCCATTTCCACAAAGCTACTACATAGTAATTCAATCTATGGCCGCTAACAAGTCACAATTAACAATTTCAAAAAGGTTCAACAAAACCCTATTTACAAGTAACATGCTAACAATATTGTACTCTCACAAAAAAAGACTAACCCCCAAACCCCCAACTATGTTTAACAAAAAATAGCATGCTACCACAAAACAGCTTAACCACTCTAACTGGAGTCCTCTAATAATCTTAAATACTGTAATGTTTATTGAGTTATGGCATTAAATTTGGGAACCAAAATCTTAAAAGCCCACTCTTCAAACAAGAACTCAGAACAAACATAAGAAAATGTGTGTGTGTATGCATGTGTAAGAGAGAGAGAGAAAGAGAGTGGTCAATGCGTCATTGATCAATACATTAAATATTCATCCATAACATATTTCTTTCATCTTTAAGTCAATTATACAAACAAAAACAAAATATAGTGCCAATAACTTTTTATGCATTAAGAACAAGCTGATCTTCATAAATATAACATAGAATCCCTCTTACACAACATTTACTTCAAATGTTATTAAATCACTTATCAATTTATGCAATGTAAATCCAATTTTCAATCTGTTTTCGATTAAACTTTTTAACTTTACCATTGTGTCTGTTCCACCAACACCTGATATTCTGTTTTTCCTGGTTTTCCAAACTGACAAATGTACTAATAACATAATTTAAAAGAGTAAATATTATCTTATTCAACATTCAACATCCCCCCCCCCCCCCCCCCCCCATAAAATACACTAGAAGGTTTCACCAAAACCTCTAAACCAGTCTTTTAAAACTTTAAAAGGTCTTCCCGTCATGTACAAATTAAAAACAAATCTTCTACAGTCTCTTCGTCACCACAAAAAAACACACTCTCCCTTACTGCTGGATTAAAGTAAGACACATGCATGTTCGTAGCTATCGTCTTATGAAAAAGTCTCCACTGCAAATGTCAAACCTTTAGTCCACTTCAACATTAGCCATCCTTTCCATGTATCTTTGTGAACATTTTTTAACACATAAGATGTATCAAACCTTTTTTTAAATACTTAAATTAAATTTTTTTACATTTTAAAGCACAAACCCCAAACCCATCCCATGCTAGCAAATAAAAATAAATAAACATATGTAAAATATAAATACAACACATGCAAATGTATACCCACAATTGTACAGATACTTCATAATATACATGAATAACTCATGAATAATTTATACCTGCTCATATTTACAAGAGTCCACTCAGACACCTGCATATATACATAATTAATGGAAATAATGAAAAGGAAAAAAACGTATTGGATATATGAATAACTATACACACCTAATTATGAAAATTTGTATTTTGTACACATTGCTATGCTTCATGTAATCTTTCACACCACTCAGTTATCATTGGTCAGTCTCCAGACATTCAAAAAAGGGCTTCCAAATCTTTGAAAATTTCTTTGGTTTACCTGCAATCTCATAACTAAGTTTTTTCCAAGTGTAATACTCTGTAAGCCAAAGAACTCTGTAAGCCATGTCTCAAATTTAGGTATAAACTCTTTGTTCCACATCATTAATATTACTTTCTTTGATATAGTCATCCCATGTTGAACTGTCTGGATTTTATCTAAACTACAGTTTGCAAAGGAAGGAGCCCAACCTAATATTACAATAAGTGGGTCAGAAGGAAAATCAGTTCTAAGTACTTCAGAGTAAAAAGAGAACACCTCCGTCCAAAATTTTGACATTTTTGGGCAGAACCTAAATATGTGAGCCAGTGTACTTTCATTCGACTTGCATTTAATACATAGAGATGATACAGAAGGACATATAGAGTGCAATTTATTGCAGGGATAATGTAGTTTCTGGACTACCTTGTATTGGATCAGCTGGAGAATAGAGTTAATGGAACAAGACCTGAGACTTTGAAGGGCGTTAGTCCAGTTCTCTTCCGAGATCTCTAATCCCAAGTCCCCTTCCCAAGACATCTTTAAATTTTCTGTAGGAGAGATTCTGGTATCATTAAAATAATCAACATATTTAGAGACAGTACCCTTCAAGTTAGGCTCCAATGTCATACATAATTAAATATATTAAGGGGCTTTATACATTTCAAAATTAGAAATATTCTTTTAAACATAATTCTGTATTTGTAATTACCTAAAAAAAATGAGAAGAGGGTAACCCAAACTTCTCTAAGCTGAGTGAATGTTGACTATATAAATATCCCATATAGTTACAATTTCTTTGGCTTTTTATGATAAAAAGGTTCTATCTGACTGCGAGGGAGTAAATGCAAGATTGCAAGTATTAGGGGTAAGACTACAAGTCTGAGGGAGTTTGAAAATTGTTCTAAGTTGATACCAAATCTTAAGAGAGTCAAGAGTCTAGAACAATAGGGTTACATTTCTTGAGAGTTCTAATACATTTGTTTTCTGCAAAAAGTAGCGAAGGAAGGGAGGAATCATGAATACCTCGCTCAGTAGCCAGCCATGCAGGAATGGTACCACTGGACTTCCCAGGACATCCAGTCCACCAATACATTAGTGCCCTTAGGTTGGCTGCCCAATAATAGTGCTGAAAACAAGGAAGACCTAGGCCTCCTACACAATTTGCTTTACAAATATGCATTTTAGATATGCAATGAACTCTAAATCCCCAGATAAATGGCATGATCAGAATATCAAGTGACTTAAAAAATTGCAGCGTTAGGAAAATAGGAACATTTTGAAATAAATAAAGTAATCTAGGTAAAGTAATCATTTTCACTGCATTAACACAACCAATTATTGTTAAAGAAAGTACTCTCCAAGTCTCTATATCTTCAACTTACTAATTATATTGCCATATAATAGCATAAATTCACTTTTCTGCAAGTTAACTGTGTATCCAGAAAGGTCACCAAACCTTTTAATAAGGTCATGCAGAGAGGGCAAAGATCTTTCTGGCTCTGAAACAAAAAGGAAGAACATCATCCGCATATAAAGATATATGACGTTATACATCTCCTATTATAACGGGAGAAATGTGTGGGGGATTTCTAATACTTATTGCTAAAGGTTCTATAGCAATAGCAACAGACTCAATGGACAGCCCTGGCAGGTGCCATGGTTCAGAGGGAAAGGAGAGGATCTATTACTATTTGTAATGACCGAGGCAGAAGGGCAAAGATATCACATCCTAATCCAGGCAAAAAAGGTTTGTCCCAGACCAAATTCTTCAATAGTACGTAGTGTATAAGTTCATTCCGCCCTGTCAAATCCCTTATTGACATTAAGGACATAGCTATTTTATCATGATTAGCTTTCTTTTAAACAATATTCATAACTCTACGTATGCAATGAAAGGAACATTTTTCAGGGATAAAACCTGTTTGATCTTCATGTATTATAGAACTAATACAGTTGCTTAACCTGTTTGCTAATTTTTTTGTACATAATTTGATGTCACTACCAAGGAGGGAGATGGGTCTGTAAGAGGAAGGATCCATGCTATTGTTGGTAATATTCTGTGGGTCTTCATTACAATGAAAGGAGTATAAGTCCTGATAGAATTCTCGAAATATATTATTTATTTCCACTGGTTTAGTGGTCAGGAAACCAGATTTTGATTTGATGGCATGGATAGCTCCACTAGCTTGTGTACCTCTAAGCTGGCAGGCTAGCAGTTAGTTAGGTTTGCCCCTTAATTCAAATAGTTTTTGCTTCATCTTTAATAAAAGGGGGCTAACTTGAGTTGATAAAATGGTGTTATATTCATACTTCAATTTCATAATAGTATTCTGAATTAAGGCAGACGATGATAATTTAAATTGCTGCTAGTCTTTTGCCTTTCTGCTTTTTCAGTTTAGTTTGATAAGCTATTACCTGACCTCTAATTACAGCTTTGAGAGCTTCCCAGAGGGTCGAATCAGAAACATCCCCCCTTGTCATTTAAAGAGACAAATTCGGCTATGTGCGTAGCCAGCCTGATCTCACGAGGAAACGTAAGTATTTTACGTTTTGTCAGTGGTTAATGGCGAGTTGAGTCGTACGAAAATGTACGATTTTGAAAAGGAGGCATGGCACCCAACCCAACTGTCATTGGGTGATGAGCAAATCGTACTAAACTGTATGAATTAGATCATACGAATTCATATGAATTAGCAACTAAATCAAGAAGTTACGAAATGCCGTGTGGGGGGGGGGGGGGGGGGGGGGGGGGGGGGGGGGGGTTGGAGGGCTCACACTAACACTCACGGCCATTAGTAAACCATTCAACAGATGCCCCTCTCAACGCAAAAAGCGCGTTCTCTGTGATCAGCCCCTTATGCAGCCAAATTTTTAAAATATATAACATAATATTTTTAATCATTTAACTGATACCATAAATCGGTTACAAACACACCCTTTCGGTTAACGGTTAATTGATTATTTTAAGCATCCCTAATTAAAACATACACAGGCTCTAAAACAGTGGTTCTCAAACTTTTTTCACCAAGTACCACCTCAGATAAAAATTGTCTCTCCAAGTACCACCATAATGAGCGGTATTAAAATTATGGAGCCAGAATTGTTTCATATTTCCAAACAAATATAATACAATCCACAAATAAATGTGAAGCGATTGACAAATACCAAGCATATTCACAAATAAATACAATGAGATCCACAAATAAATCTTATGCTGCGTTCACACCAGACGCGGAACGCGCGGCAAAATCGCGCTATTCGCGAGTAAATAGACACGTGAACATTTGAGTTTACTCGCTTCATTCATGCGTCAGACTCCGCTTCATTCGCGCGTCAAACTCCGCTTCATTCGCGCGTCAAATTCACTTCAGAACAGACGGGATTTGCGTCATGGGCAGGGCTTCTGTCTGCTCGGTGAATGTAGCTTCGTTGCTAAATGGCTAACATGGATTTTATTGATAAAATACCTGTGTTTATGTGCTTTATGAAGGCTGTAAAACAGCGTCGATATGTTTGGAGCAGTGTCTGAGTCCACTAGATACTTTCAGAGGTGCACCCAGCACTGTGAGCTCATAAACTCCTCCAGAAAACTTAACCTGGATGACTGGGGCTTCCAGCGGTGCTTCTGACTGAGCCAAGCCCAGTTTGATGAACTGTTGTCGGTCTCGGCTGGAGGATTTCCCCCGGACACCAACAACAGGGGCTACGTCACAATCATGCTCCCACAAGAGCAAGCTCCTGATTGGTTAATGCGGCGCGAATGTCCGCAGAAGTTCAGATATTTGAACTCGAGCGATTTGGCGTTAAGCGCGTCAAACGCTCAATTTGCGCGTATCGCGCCATTCGCGCCGCGCCATTCGCGCCACGCCATTCGCGCCGCGCAATTCGCGTCATTCGCGCCGCGCCATTCGCGCGTATCGCACCGCAGGATGCCTATTCGCGCGTTTGCATTGACTTAACATGTAAATCACTCGCGCTTGACGCTTCTTCCGCGTCTGGTGTGAACGCAGCATTAGAGTTCCACAAACATTAATTACATTCACAAATAAGTAAAATTAGACTTGCAAATAAAAACTTACTCACACATATTTTTTTTATTCTACAAACACAAATTTGCCTGACATTTATATGTGAATTGCGTCCTGTGCATTTGTAGATTAGTGTGCATTTGTGGGTAGCTCTCTGCGCATTTGTAGATCACTGTGGGTATTTGTGGGTAGCTCTCGATATGTAGATCGCGCTGTGCATTTGTGAATTTTAAAACATTTCTAACGTCAAGATGAACACTGATCCACAAATAGATGGACTCCACCCACATTCTACTTAAACCAATCAGATACCAGCACCGTGATGCTGACCAATTGCTGCTCGTTCTCGCTCCAACCAATCACGCTTTGCCTTACAATCAGAGCGGGACCAGGCCAGCCGTAATGAACCAGTCTCTTCAAAATGGACGGCCAGGACAGTTTAAGACATGTCAGTGGTGCTCATTACAGCATTGCTCTAATAATGTGGAGCTGTCCTTGCCGTGCTTTTTCAAGAGACTGGTTAATTGACTGCACGATCGCTTTTCTGCGTTTGTGCTCAGCCTGCACGGTTACTTCTAATGCAGCAATGCGATCACTGTATGCAGATGGTGCAAGAGAGGATGATACAGCTTACACTCGCTGTTTATAAGTGTTTCCTTGGATTACCATGAAGGACTTTAATCGATATTATCATGAACTTTAATAAAACATTCTATATATAGCTAAACTTTGATAGAACAGAAATATAGCCATCTGTCTAAAACTAAACATTCTAATGTCATTTATTAGGCAAATAACAAACTGAAACAAATGTACACCCCTATTGTATTTATTTGTGAATATGCTTGGTATTTGTCAATCGCTTCACATTTATTTGTGGATTGTATTATATTTGTTTGGAAATATGAAACAATTCTGGCTCCATATGAAATACAGTAGCGTAGTAGGCCTATTTAAGCTGCAGCACTGCACAGTTAAAAAACGAGGCAGATTAATTCCTATTATTAAGAATATGTATTATTGCTAGCCACTTTAAACATTATAAATAGTTTGAATATTAACTGTGCTTGCAGACCAAAACAAAACAAAACAAACCTTCACCATTTAAATTAGAATGTGCTTTTAAAAGTGAATTAAAAATGGTGTTAACAACAGTGTTGTTAAAAAGTAAAAAGAAAACTGCCGTAATTGTAAATATTAATGTATAGCTTATTCATCAAAACCTGGAAATGTTGCTTGGACCTGATAAATATAGGCTATATCATATATATATCATTTTAATATTTTATACATTTTGAAAGTTTTGCAATTTGGAAGTTGCATGTACACATGACATATTTGTATATCTTTGAAATCTAAACTTGTATTTTAAATATATGATTTGGTGTTACTTAAATTAGAAATTAGATCTGCTGCACGTCATCAGTAGGCCTATGTGTGTCAGAAAAGCGAGTGATTAAATGCATACAGTGCTTTACCAATTCATATGTGCAGTATTTCTGCGATCTGGTGCGAATGAGATCACATAAGTGAACTGTAAAGTTCGTGTTAACCGCGCACCGACCACTGTTTTCAAGCAGACTCGGGTACGGTTTGCGGTCCCTTCGTCTCTGCACACGAACCTCTAAGCTTCAAGCATGGCAAAGTTGCTTGTGTCTACGTTCTGTGTCTCGCACCATTTGAATCACATCCAATTTAAATCTGAGGCAACGAACAAACTAAACCGAAAGCCGCTTTACAAAACAAATAGTTTTATATATCGAAAACATGCATTATTTTACACAACTACGAGCACACATTTAACACATTTGTAATAATTATTTTACCAGTGATGCAGCATGCAGAAAATCCTGAGTTTGCAGTAACTGAAACGCAACACAACAGCACCGGTCTGCAGAAGGGTCTTGCGCGTGTGTATGTGCTCTGTAAGTGCCGCGCATATCTTCCTCTGCGCCAAGCGGACTGATTTTTAACATCTGATGACACGTTGCACTAAAGTAAACATTAAAAGCATAATCGTAAACTTCACGGAACAGCCAATGCTGTCTAATCACATGAGTCTCGGTGTTATCGTACGCGTCAAGGTTAAAAGTGTGTTCATTTTATTCTTTTGTTATTCAGCAATTCTTCCGTGTACCACTGGAAGGAAGGCCGAGTACCACAGTTTGAAAACCACTGCTCTAAAATATTTTTTTTCCCTCACGGCCACACGCCGGAGATCCGGCACGGTGCCGGAATACTTTAAGCCCTGATATTCATTGTACGAGTGAAATTATTAAGAGCAATAGTCTAATTAGATTCGTTGGGAGGGCTAGATGAATGCCTGTCCATAAAAGTGTCAAAAAATGCAGTTAAAGACCCCCCAATGATAAGATTTGTGGAATTTAAATCAGGTATAAGATTAAAAACAGCTAAAAAATTTGGGTCATCAAAATTCGGAGCGAATAAATTCAAGAATGTAACATGTTTCTTTAGAATTGTACCAGTCACAATAAGATAGCAACCATTAATATCTTGCTTAGTATGTAAATGTTGAAAAGGAATATTCATCTGTATTAATATAGATTAATATACAGTAGACACCCCATAGATTATTCTTTTCTTTGAGGATAATGTAGAATGGTATATTTGCCCTATTCATTTGCATTTAAGCCTGTGAGCATTAGAATGCTTAATATTGGTCTCCTGTAGAAACAATATATCTGCATGTAAAGAATTTAAAAGAGAGAAGACCTTGAATCTTTTAACAATATTGTTTAAACCACAAACATTCTAGCTCAACAAAACAAGAGAGAAGGCTGACAGGAAAGAATACTTTGAAATTGTGCTTGCGCGCGTGCGAGAGAGAGAGAGAGAGAGAGAGAGAAAGCATGCTTACTGCCAATTGTCGCTTGCAAGAAAAAGTTTTAATGAATTGCAGACTAACTGTACCATACAAAATGTGCTTAACGTCAGCACATTAGGTTTAAAATAATGGCAACAAAGAGCTGTGCACGCACAAGCGGCGGGATTTTTTTTTGGCTCAGGAAATCACTCCAAATTGCTGCTTTCCCTTTGACACTTGTGTTTCCCACGCCCCATGGGAAAATATCTTTATATTAAAGTGAGGCTACTGCTCGGCCTGGATCCATCTCCCGATTATTCCACTCAGGGTTTGATGCTTTAAAGTTATTGTTTAAGAAATGTATCCTAATTCTTTATATCAGTCAGTGCCTTCTTAATATTATTTTCTTTATTAAATTTTTGTAATTCATATACTACATATATAGCTAAGTATACCCCTGACAGGTTTCTTGTTGAAATTAATATGTTATACGGAATGCTTTACAATAATATATTTGTGCATATACAATAGATTATTCAGTACCAAAGCAAACTTTTGGAACTAATCTAACAAAAAATAAACTGAAGATCACAGTCCAAATATTTGTACACACAAATTAACATGTTGGTGGAAAATATTAAATACAATTTTAATAAAGAGAAAACAAAATCTACATAAACATTAATAAAAATATAAAAAAATAAGTTGAAATGTTGTAGTTTGTATTTGTTGAATTTGGAATAACAATGAAACAATGAAATGTATAAATCATTTTTTTCTAAAAGATGTTTGGTGTGTGTGTGTGTGTGTGTGTGTGTGTGTGTGTGTGTGTGTGTGTGTGTGTGTGTGTGTGTGTGTGTGTGTGTGGTGTGTGTGTGTGTGTGTGTGTGTGTGTATATATATATATATATATATATATATATATATATATATATATATATATATATATATATACTATTAAGTGACTATAAAGTTTTAATCATCATTAATCATCATTAAGGTGTTAAGTGAATTAAAATGGCATTAAATTACAACAGGCGAATGTTAACATTTCTTTGATTAAGCTTGAACTTAAGACTTAGCCTGAGAATTAAACTGACCTAGACCAGGTTTGAACTATCATAAATTTAATTTATGAAAATCCACCATTAATACACCTTACTTACCAAAATAAGCCTGGCTTTTTCTCTAAGCTTGGTTTATGGAACAGCCCGCTGTTGGAAAGATAGTGGACAAAGGCAGAGAGAAGATGACAACAACTAAAGAAACATACAAATAACACAAAGAAAACTCACTTCCCAAACTAAATAACTTTTTTTTTCTTTAAAAAATTATACATAACAGTCATATTCATGTCTCTTCAGTATATATGATCCAAATACAACCTTAGTGGAAGCTCAGAACTGTACAAAAGTTTTTTGCAGTGACTGTAACCTTATTGTCAAGACCTTGGATTCTAGGTGTATTAGTCCTTGGCCACCCTCTGCCACAAGGAGGTAAAGGACACCTGGAGGAAGTCAATGATAGCATTCCAAAAAAAGTTTAAAAATGCTTTTTGCACTCCAGAAAGCAATTATTTTGGAGGATCTAAAACCATAAATTTGTGCCATAGCATTGATGCTGCTGAATTATTAATAACCAAATATACCCCTAAATAAGAGGTGCAGAAGAATCCATCACCACTTTAGAATCCTAAAAATTATTTTTTTTCTGCTAGTCCTTGCCAGTTCTTTTCTGCATATTCATTTGTCCCAAAATATATTCCAGTAATTCTAAACCCATCTCTGGCCCAGCCACATTGCTGAGGTAATCTAGGAGGTCTTGCAACCTGCCAGTCACCCAACAATAAGGATACATTTCTCCCAATTAATACGTGAAGATGAAGCTTGCTGATATTTGTTTAAGAAGGAAATTAAACTCGTAACATCTTTTGAATCTTTTATAACTACCATTACATCATCAGCCATAAGCTGTATATTTGACTGAATTTTCACAAGGGTTACTATGAATATTACAACCACTTAGCTGACTCAGTGTTACTAATCTATCGAAAGGTTCGATAGAAACTGCATATAATAGACTAGAAAAAGTACAGTCTTGTCTTTTTCCTCTGTTTACAGAGAAGGGCCTAGTTAATGAACCATTTATAATCAACATGCTAAAAAATTATTATTTTTTTCTTAAGACAAAGAAAGACACAAAATAAGGACAAAAACCAAAAGCTTCTTTGTTTTAAATAAATACTGGTGATCAACCCTATCAAAAGCTTTTTCTTGAGCCAAAGAAAGAAACCCAATATCCATGTTGTGCATTTTGACCACAGTAATTATATCTCTCATCAAAAAGAGATTATCAAAAATTGTCCTTTTTGGAACACAAAATGTTTGAATCATGTGAATAACTGAAGCCATGTATTTTTTTTAAGTTAATTGGTCAGAGATTTTGATAGAACCTTAAAATCAACACATTTTAGTGATACTGCTCACCAGTTCTTAAAACATCCAAGGTCACCCCTTTTTTGGGATCATTGCCCTTTGACTACTCAGAGGAAGAGTTCCTTGATTAATGCATTCAAGAAAAACTTCATATACAGTATGTCCTGACCCAGTAATTCCCTGAAACCTTTTAAAAATTCTGCTGTAAGCCTGTGCAGACCAGGTGATTTCCCTGAACACATTTCCTGGACAACTTTCTTCAAATGTTCTCCAAAAGTCAAAGGCTTTTCAAGTCTTGTCAACTCATTTAGTTTTCTTCCGATAATTTAGAAACCCCCCTTAACAGTGAATTAGGTGCTGTGTCATCACATACCTCAGAACAGTATATAGTCTCATAAAATTAAAGGGCACAAGATTGGATCACAACACACAAGATCAACGCACAAGATCACACGTCCTCTTGGAATTTTCAACTGATGGAGACTTTTCTGTTCCCTTGACCTCTTTTCAAGACTAAAAAATAAAGATGTGGGAGCATCCATATCGTTTAGCTGTGCAAATCTGTTTTTTCCTTGTTCTTTTACTAGATTTTTTTTTAAACTCTAGTTTATGTAATGTAATGTAATGTAATGTAATGTGTATTTATATAGCGCATTTTTTGTGTATGGCCGTACACCCAAAGTGCTTCACAATCATAAGGGGGGTCTCTCCACATCACCACCAGTGTGTAGCATCCACTTGGATGATGCAACGGCAGCCACAGGACAACGGCGCCAGTGCGATTACCACACACCAGCTATTGGTGGAGTGAAGAGACAGTGATAGAGCCAATTCGGAGGATGGGGATGATTAGGAGGCCATGATGGGTAAGGGCCGATTGAGGCACTTTGGCGAGGACACCGGGGTTACACCCCTACTCTTTATGAGAAGTTCCATGGGATTTTTAATGACCAAAGAGAGTCAGGACCTTTCAGGAGTCAGTTTATCATTTCCAACAGAATCAGTAAAAGTTGAATTATTGTTGGTACAGTCACTGCTTTGCCCAAGCATAGCTTGTTCAAGGGACTTAATTCTTGTTTTAAGCATTCCAGCATAATGTGCAATGTACTGTTGGCAAAAGACTTGTGTTTTCACAACATCTCATTATTGACTTAGTGACTGAAAATTACTTAGTGACTGAAAATTACTTCTCTTCAAGCTTTCCAGAAAAGATTGAAAGCATGAATAAAGGTGCAGTCCTGAAGTAATATATTATTGAAACACCATTGTGATTTAAAAGATTTTGATAAAGAAACTGATACATCCACTGATACATAGTGATGATCAGACAAGAAGGATGGTGCAATTGAGTTATTAAAAAATGTACCCCTAATGCCCGTTTCTACATAAAACCGATTAAGCCTCGCTCCTGACATATTATTTGAATTAGTTTTTTACTATGTGTACTGCCTGATTCCAGGAAAGGCTTCCTTCCAGACATCAACTAATTTATGTTCATTAATTAATTTCTTCAAACTCTCAGCAGAAGAATTATGAGGTTCATTGTGATTCCTGTCCAGATGCAGAACAACAGTGCAATTAAAATCCCCTCCAAGTACAACAATATTCCCCCTGAGGACACTGCAATATGGCATCAGAAAGTATTTTGAAGAATTAAACAAGGTCATGACCAACATTTGGTGCATATACAAATAATAAAAGAGAAATAAGCATCCCCTATAACAGTATCAGCTTTCAAAATCTGACGCAGTATTATTTCTACTGCATTTGATTATATAATGAAATATGGAGACAAATGAAATGCAAAACTAGGGCTAAAGTTTGTACCATGGTTTAGTTAAGTATTTTCTTTCCAATCATCATGTCACTGTGCTTGATTTTGTTGATCTGTATGTTTCTTGCAAAAAAGTAACATCAATTTTTTGAGCCGCAGATAATTAAAATAAATTAAATATAAAATAAAATAAAGCAACTCTCTTCTTAGCGCACAGACAACATTAACATTAAAGGTCCCAATGTTTAAGGCTGTCATGGCAATAAATAAAAAAAGTGCAAAATAAATAAATAAATGATCCTATTAGTCCTGTTTGCATTTCTTAGTCCACATTTTCAATATTTTTAACAGTAGTGACATGTTTCCTTAATCTAAATCATTTAGGCTTATCAAGTTCATCAAATTATGCTTTTCTCTTCGCTACAGCACAAGCACATCATACAACATTTGTAAGTTTGGCAAATACTTCTCTTGTTTTGTTCTTCATTTATTAAAAGTATCATCGAGAAAATTGTTCATTTCTTGTTATGTATAATAAGATGGCTTTATCTGTGAATTTTTTCAACAAGACTTCCTTAGGAACTGACATCAGCAAAAATCATTACATCATATACCTCACTATCATAATTAATGTAAATGGACTGAGCCTCACCATCCTCAGACAGCTGATTAGTATCGTCCTGTACTGGGCCATTAGTCTCTCACGACGTAACAGCCAACCAGGTTCTGCCCACTCAGTCACATGTATATTGATTAGCCCCTAACCTGCATGTCATCCCCAGTCACCTTGGCCCCACTCAGTGTCCAGCCTCGTTTTGACTAGAAGGACTACACTTTCCTCACGGGTCAGTGGCGATAATTATTCTCAAGTTTACTTACTTGTCCTGTCTCCTATGTTCTCCAGTGTCTGCATCTCTCCTTCCTAGTGTGTTTTCCCCTGGTCCCTCCTTTGGTTGTCATCATCCCTGAGTTTGTTTATCTGTGTTCCTGGTTCTCCATTCCTTTTCCAGTTCATTCTAGAATCATCCAGTCATTCCACATCCTCCTGCAATATCCAGCGTCATTGAACTTTGAACCATTTTGCCATCCTATCAATAGACTGTCATCTACTCACATCTGTTTTCCGGGTCCCTCTGTAGCAGAAGGCCGGACCATAAAACAACAGGATGAGCAGTACGCACCCATTTCAAGCACTTGTGGACTCTCTCAAACAGGTGTTGCAAACACCTCCACCGACAACACTGAACACTTCTGCCTTCCACCCAACTTCTTCCCAGCATGTCAATGCCAGTCTCATGGCTTGGCCAGCGACCTACTCTGGTCTGTTGGAGGAGTGCAATGGGTTTCTGTTTCATGATTTCTCTGCTTTCAGGCAAGACGCTTTGTTGGGAGTAAAACTTATGGAGCCAAAAGGGTGCAGCAACACAGTCAATAAAATTGTTCACAAAACATTTCAAGGTGTTTTTTTGGTCACTCCGCTGAAGAAGCTTCCACTGGTGAACTGCTAAATCACTTAAAACAAGGTATGATGTCAATTTAACAGTATTCACTAAAATTCCGCACCCTAGCATTTGCCATCCTTTGGGATGAACGTGCCCTAATGACAACTTTCCGTCAAGGTCTCAAACCACACCTGAGAATGAAATTAGTGGCATATGATGAAACTTATGGACTGGAAAACTTCATTCAGTTATCGATTTGATGCTCCTCAAGAATGGAAGCCTATAGCAGAGAAAATCCAGGTATCTTCTCCACTCTTCCATCAGCCAGTCTCTTAGACCCTTTCAGTATCCAGCTCCGAACCAATGATCCTTGATCAGGTAAGATTAACCAAAGCAGAGCAGCTCTGTTAGCTGAACCGGGGTCTTTGTTTATATTTTGGGAAGACAGGGCATTCCTGTGCGTCATGCTCCATCAATCCAACCAGCGCATCCGATGGCGAGTGCCATTCATTTCTTGCAAGAAAACAGGCTTCAACTCACTGCTGATGTGACACTTACTACACCTAACATCTCTCTTCTAGTGGTTGCACTTCTTAACTCCAGTTCAGTGGGCAATTTCATCTCCAAACCCCTCTGCTGTCAGCTCCACTGCTAAGCTCGCTCCTCTTAGAAAAGCTATAATGTTCAGTCCATCATCGGAAAGCCCCTAAACCACCGTCACATCATTTGATTGGTGGATTCCATTCATATACGGATTGGGTTGTTTCATGAAGAGGAATTTGATCTATTGGTTCTGGAAGGGTCCACCACCGATATCATTTTAGGGCACCCTTGGCTGGTAAATCACAATCCTGTGCTCTCTTTGGGCACAGGCAAAACACTAAAGTAGGGAAAGAACTGTTTCTAGAGTTCCCAGTAAAGAAAGTATTAATTCCATGTCTTTGTATACCACTTCTATAGAAAGTCCTGCAGGACGGTGTTCAGAAAAGATTTCCCATTGTTACCATGAGTTTCGGGATATCTTTTACCCCAAGAGAGACACCCAGCTTCTCCCTCATCGGCCATGGGACTGCGCGATTGACCTCTTCAAGGGTAAGTAAGTGCCCCATGGACACATCTACCCCCTATCTATTCCTGAAAGTAAGGACATGGAGGAGTACATAGGAAAGGCCCTATACCAAGGATACATGCACCCTTCTACATACCCTGCAGCTTCCAGCTTCTTTGTGGCCAAGAAGGAAGGGGCTTTGTCCCTGCATTGATTATCATGCTCTCAACAAAATAACTATTATGAAAAGATACATATTTCTTCTCATCCCAGCTGCCGTAGAACACCGTTGTGGAGCCTGTGTGTTTACCATGTTAGACCTTCGCAGCACCTAAAACCCTATTCAGATAAGGAGAGTGACAAGTGGAGGACAGCGTTTATCACCCCTAGCAGTCACTATGAGTATCGAGTGATGCCTTGTGGATTAGCTAATGCCCCCTCGGTGTTCCAAGATATCATGAATGAGGTACTCCATTATTTTCTGTACAACTCTGTCTTATTTTATATTGATGATATTCAAATCTATTCCCGAAATCAGGCCAAACATCACCAACACGTTAAGGAGGTCATATCATGGTTCTGTGAAAAATTTCTTTCTAAAAAGTTCAGCCCGGCGGAGGCCAACTACGATGTGGGAAATTAAGAGCTCCTAGCTATCAAGCTTGCCCTCGAAGAGTGAAGGCATTGGTTGGAGATTAGAGTATCTCATTGACTGGGAAGGATACGGTCCTGAAGAAGGTCTTGGGTACCAAGAGATGACGTTCTAGATCCAGTTTTACTCAATGAATTCCACAGTTCCCATCCTGATTATCCTGCCCCAGAGGCTGAGGAAGACCCCCATGCCATCAAATAAATGGGCGGTCAGGAGACTGACCTGAAGGGGGGTAATGTAACACCCCACTCACAGTCACAGCAATCCCTCCGATCACAGTCACTTACATATTGATTAGCCCTGCACCTGCACTTCAACCCCAGTCATCACCTCAGCCCCATATATCCCAACACCTCACTCCACTTAGTGTCCGGCATCATTTCGACTAGAAGGACTACACTGTCCTCACGGTCAGTGTCAATTACAATTCTCAAGTTTACTCACCTGTCTTGTCTCCTATGATCTCCAGTGTCTGTGTCTTTCCTTCCTAGTGTGGTTTCTCTTGGTCCCTCCTCTGGTTGTCGTCATTCTGGAGTTCGTCTATCTGTGTTCCTGGCTCCCCATTCCTCCTTCAGTCCATTCCAGCATCATCCAGTCATTCCACATCCTCCTGCAATATCAAGCGTCATTGATGCTTTGTTTATAATTTTGCCATCCTATCAATAAAGACTTTTCATTTCCCCTGAGCCCTTCCGGCTCTGTGGAATGCTCGACTGTTTCCAGTGGTGGCTGTTCCACCATTTGCCACACTGCACACTTCAGCGCAGTCATTAGTGTTTACTGAAAACTCTCATGCTTTCTCATGACCTTTCGCTGCATCCACTTTTGGATTTCCATTGTCTTTTTAACAATTAATCTGGTTCAACCCAGTAAATTGTATTATTTAGTTAAGCAGATTCTATCACACCATAATCACATTTGCCTAAAGAGAGCACCCTAACATTCAATGAGACTTCTTCAAAAGAGATAGCAGTCTCTAAAAACTTCTTGCCATTTCCAGATAAAACAAGTAAATCTTTTTACAGCTCTCTTTTACAATGTTCATCAGAAATTCCAGCAGTATAGAAGTCAGAATAGAATTTTATTGCAAACTTGCACATCTTTAATGCGTCTGGGGTGACCTGTCCATTATTATGCTTCAAAGAAACCATTTCTGCTGACTCTCTTTCGCTCTAAATTAATAAAGAAGGTAGTAGGAGCATCCATGTCTTTTAGAATTAAATAGTGACTTCTCATGAGGGCTCTTTTTACTCTTTCATACATAATCAGGCTTATTGTTTTTCTTTTCAGTCTAAAGCTCTTTTAAATGGACATCCTCATTTGCAGACATTTTTATTTCAATATTCACAATCTCTTTTTTCAAGCACTTTAATGATCTTTTTAATTGTATAGAAGAGAAAGAAGAATATTTCTGAAACAACTCCCTAATCCTGATTTTATCATCATCATAATCATCTAGATCCCTCTAATCATTTTCCTCACTAACACCAGCTTTAGCAGCTAAATAACTGGATTCAGATTGCTCCACACAGCCAACATTAACGTTGAAGTCACTTACCTCTTGCTGCTCATTTACGTGCTCTGTAGCACCTTTATTTTGTTGCTCAGCTCCCTGAGTTTGTGCATTGTTTGACTGGGAAATTGCTTAGTTTTCAACACTACTAGATGTAGAAGTGTGCTGTTCAGTTTTACGTAGGCAAGTAAAGTGCTTATATCCCAAGTCATCACACTCAAAACATCATAAACTTTCGGTGCTAGCGTAAACCATAAAATAATTTTCTCTGTGAGTGACATGGAAAGAAACCTCCAAGGTCCACTCTGGAATTGAGAAACATAAAGAAATGTCACCTAAAAGAAAGAACATGCTTTAGCGCTGTGTCATTATATCTGAGGGGGACCACTTTTACAGGATTTTTGATCTTTCTAAATCTAACATTAGTCACTGGAGCAGAAAATTGGGTCACTGGAAAAGTTTCCTTGACCCATAATCCACTCACTGTCAACTTATTTACAAGAGATTCAGATTTTTTTATTTACCTGTGAGGCTGATGCAATTCTTTCAAACCCGGATTTCTGACCAATAATCAAGAACAATTCCTCTACTGTCACTGTGGGCTCAGGTACACATCTGCAGACATTTCAGAGTGACAGTCTGCCATCTGGAAACTGCTGCCATCATGGCGACAACCTACCGCACACATACCCAAAAATCTTTTTGTCTTATGCTAATTTAGTTAAAGAAGTATGTGGGAAAATAAAAGAATAGATAACAGAGAAGAAAAGACAAATGCTCCCAGTGACTCTCTCAACACATGCTCAACTTTCCCACAAACTACCAGCATGCAGTAGAGACAGAGAGAGAGAGAGTGAGAGTCCATGAGCTCCTTCTATAGAGTGTTACTGGTGCAGCCCATGATCAGCACTGAGGTCCTGCCCACCAAGGAGAAAAGGATGTCTCTGTAAACTCAAAAACAGAAGGGGGCAGGGCTGTAACAAAGTGGCTCACCGTAAACATATCAAATCTACTGTATGCACATAATGTTTACAATAATGACAGCTGTGCATGCATATATATAAAATAAAAGCAGTTTTTAATTTTTTTAAAACCCATTTTAAGGTCGAAATTATTAGGTATCTTTAAGCTATATTTTTTTCGATAGTCTACAGAACAAACCATCGTTATACAATAACTTGCCTAATTACCCTAACCTGCCTAGTTAACCTAATTAACCTAGTTAAGCCTTTAAATGTCACTTTAAGCTTTATAGAAGTGTCCTCAAAAATATCTAGTAAAATATTATTTACTGTCATCATGGCTAAGATAAAATGAATCAGTTATTAGAAATGAGTTATTAAAACTATTTTGTTTATAAATGTGTTGAAAAAATCTCTCCATTAAACAGAAATTGGGGAAAAAATAAACAGGGGGGCTAATAATTCAGGGGGGCTAATAATTCTGACTTCAACTGTGTGTGTGTGTGTGTGTGTGTGTGTGTGTGTGTGTGTGTGTGTGTGTGTGTGTGTGTGTGTGTGTGTGTGTGTATACAAGCTGGAAGGGCATCCGCTGCATAAAACAAATGCTGGATAAGTTGGCAGTTCATTCCGCTGTGGCATCAATCTGGGTAATAAAGGGATTAAGCCAAAAAGAAAATGAATGAATGAAAAAATGTTAGTGTGAGCTCAGTGAGGTCCTCTAGTGGCAAAACAAAAATTATTATATGGCAGAAACTGACACATGTAACCAAAGAACTCATTTTTACATCTTCATGAAATACGCATCCATTGACCAAGCCATCACCCTCATTTGCAAGGCAGTTCACAGAGCATGGCTCTCAAAAGTGAATAGCATCAGTGCTTTCAATGTATACCCAGTCATCCAGAATTCTGGCAAATCTTTGAAACATTCTGGAAAGTTGTTTATTTTTTTTCTAAAACTTTTAATTTAGCTGAAAAAAACCTTCGACTCTCTCTCAGCACTATTGATGAGAATTTGTTTTGTTAGTGTCTGATAGTCCAATACATAACACCTTCCTTGTATTATTATATATTTAAAAATCAGAATAGCAAATATTTAAATATATTTATTTTCATTTTTGAACATGGCTAACCAGTCATTGAAGGTCATGAGTTTCTTGTAGAGTCAGTGACTTCAGAAAGTAGAATAGCAATTAGAGATTAAGGTAGTTGTGAACAATAATAAATATGCTAAAACTTAATCTGCTTTTTTGAGATTGTAAAGTGAGTTACTGACCAAGACACATAGTTAAACATGGCAACATTTATATCAAGAGCAAAATACTCAAACTAAATTTAAGTGTTTGGACAAAAGAAAAATTCTCCAGTTATCCACCTGTGACTGGATCACCTGATATGCATGTTAATACCAGGTGGTAAAAAGGCCTTAGATGTGGTGGCCAGGAGAGCTTAAAAAAAAACAACAACTGCAAATTATGAAAACATCTTCATTGGTTTGACAGCACGTGTCACACATACACACATGCACACACACACACAAACACACACACAAATGAGCTGCTAATCCTCACAGCAAGTGCACATTTTGATCTGAAAACAAACAATGAAAACATGTTGACTGAATGTAGCATATTTTATTTGTATCATGTTGTCCTTTCCATCAGTAGCCTACTAAAAGGGCATGAATATATATATTTTTTTACATTTTATTCTTATCTGTTTTTCAATTTTATCAGCTTTTTTAGGCTAATATGCTAAAGACAAAGAACTCGTTTAACCAGGGTGTTAAAGGTGTCAAAAAACCAGGGTGTCAAAAAAGATCACCTACAACGTCACAGACTCAGCTTTGATTTGCTTACTGTGCAGTAACTATTGATCAATCTTTTTTTTTTAAGTTATATTGTTGTTTGTGATATTTGCATATGTTGTGAGGATTTGCAGTTCATTTTTTTATTTGTATTTGCATTGTGAGGATTGGCAGCCCACGTGTTGTCAAACCGATGAATATATTTTCTTAATTTGCTGGTGTTTTTTTCTATGCATGTGTTTCCTAAAGTTGCAGAGTGCTAAGCGCTCTCGGCCACTTAGAAGGTTTTGGACAATTAGCACAAATCTGCGCTGCTGTCTGACAATGGCCACATGTGGATCAAAGTCCCACAGTCTCCCGTCTGGTGCTTCTGTTGTTCCAATTGAATGTGTTCCAGTTTGGTGGATTATGTTTTGGAGAGAATGGGTATGAATGCACAGTCATGGAATGCTAGTGTGCCTGCATGCTTGTGACTGATAAGTTATCCATGAGCTCTGGTGCCTGTGACACCAAACAATGAAAGCAAAATTCAAGATTGTAATAAATGAGTATTTGTTTGATTAACAGGAAGCACCATATGTGATGTACAAGAAAAACCACATGCATCTGGACGGCAATGAAAAGTATGAAGGCTACTGTGTTGATTTAGCTTCTGAGATTGCCAAACATGTTGGGATTAAGTACAGACTGTCCATAGTCATGGATGGAAAATATGGTGCCCGTGACCCCGAAACCAAGACTTGGAATGGGATGGTGGGTGAACTTGTCTATGGGGTAAGTAGTAGATATATAATGAACTCTCAAATTAAAAGACAAAGTTTCCTTCTGCATTTGTCTCTTTAATTATTATCGTAAATGCATAAATTATATTGACTGAGAAATTGCTGTTAAATAAGTGAACTGAAAAAAGTGAATCGCCTACATGTTTATTTAGCCATGGTAAAAAGCATGGCTAGAAATATTTGGCTGTTTAACTACAATTGCAGCCAGACAGGTCTGGATTTCAAAACATGAAAACATGATCTCTCCCAGCATGCACTGCTTTGATTTATTTCAATGCTGCTGGATGTTAAAAAGCACTTTTCATAGTGCACCTAAGAAACCCACCATTTTGCGTTTGTCACAGCACCTCCTGTTATAAATAGAGAAACATCAAGTGAAATCACTTCCACTTCCCCAAGCTGACATTGAAGATGGAAGACTGTACACAAAATACATGAGCATTAGGCTACCTCATCTGTTCCATTTCCTTACTATCAGCCTGAGAGATCAACTGTTTTGATGTGCTAACATTGAAAATTATGCTCAAAATGGAAAAAAAAACACCATAATGGTGATGGAACGCCTGAGAACAGAAGGGGCTCTCTTTCAGGTCAAATAACCTTTTGATCTGTTGACAAATATGGTTATTTGATTTTGGTAGACTTTCAAATATTATTGCAAATATTTGTTTTTTTTAGCTGTCAATATACAGTTGTCAATGCTAAGCCTTTTCTTAATAGATCATAGTAAAGCTTAGCTTAGCTTAGCTTAGCTCTTGTAGCTTAGACACTTTTAAAAGAACTTTCCCAACCCCGATTTATAATATAATCATGTAATGATAGTATAATTAGTCAAATTTTTCCAGGTGTTGGGTTGCAGCCGGGAGGGCATCCGCTGCATAAAACATATGCTGGATAAGTTGGCGGTTCATTCCGTTGTGGCAACCCCTGATTAATAAAGGGACTAAGCCGAAAAGAAAATGAATGAAAAGGTCAAATGTAATTATTTATCTACCATGCAGACATCAGCATAAAGAGTTTTTAGGCATAGCTTTTTCCTTACTGTTTGACTATAAACTTTGTCATGAGATGTTAATAATTGATACACTGGTAATCGTATGTTTATCTGGTATATATATATATATATATATATATATATATATATATATATATATATATATATATATATATATATATATATATATATATATATATAGAAAAAATATTGTAGGAAATACTGTGAAAAATTCCTTGCTCTGTTAAACATAATTTGGGAAATATTTGAAAAACAAAAATAATTCACAAGAGGACTTAAACTGTATGTATGTTTGTGTGTGTATCTGTAAAATAATTGTATTATGTTGCATGTTTATTGCACTAGTGCATGTACTGCACTAACATGTTGTGTTCATATCCCCAATTCCAGAGAGCCGATATAGCCGTCGCACCATTAACAATCACTCTTGTGCGAGAAGAAGTCATTGACTTTTCCAAGCCCTTTATGAGTTTGGGCATCTCCATTATGATCAAGAAACCTCAGAAGTCCAAACCTGGTGTGTTCTCTTTCCTGGACCCTCTGGCATATGAGATTTGGATGTGTATCGTTTTTGCCTACATCGGCGTCAGTGTGGTGCTTTTCCTAGTGAGCCGCTTCAGTCCCTATGAGTGGCAACTGGATGAGACTGATGAAGTCAAAGACCCCCAGACCCCTCCAGACCCGCCTAATGACTTTGGGATTTTTAACAGCCTATGGTTCTCTCTTGGGGCCTTCATGCAGCAGGGCTGTGATATCTCACCAAGGTTGGTGCCTTATTTCTTTGTTACTTTGTTTACGTTCACACTGCGAGGCTTAGTGCTCAAATTTGATTTTTTCTCAGATCTGATTTTTTTGCCTAGCTGTTCACACTGTTGTTATAAATGTGGCCAATATCAGATTTGCAGTGTGAACAGATCATGGACGTAAACTGACCTGCATGCGCAGAAGTATAGTTACGAACAACACAAAATGTCTAATTATGCACACAATGTGTATACTGTATGAAGCACGTTGTCAGATTATGCTTAATATGATTATTGCCCTTTTCACAGACAACCGTGGTGTATTACATGAACTGTAAATGGTTGTTCTGCTACTACTAATGTGTATTTTGGCATTTGAAACCTAAAATAAGTCCCTTGCGATTGAAAAAACTGATCATTTGTGATTTATGACAACGGCGGCGCGCGTCTGTCTGACCACCGGTGTAGTGAACTCATCAAGGGTTAATGAGCAGCCGCAAACTGAACTGTGAAGGCGGAGTTGGTTTATCTCCGTTTGCAGTTATTTTAATTTACTTCGTTATAAACAACATACACGTGCAGATGGGGGGTTTGAGTGCTTGAACTCCTGCCCTTTATTCGCTCTGAGATAATGTTCGTCCCTAAAATGAAAGTGCCTCCTCCTTTGTGCACGGATCCCCTTTCCGCAACACCCCCGACGCTCTTTAGCATTGCGATCATCCCGTGCCCCGATCGTTAACCAGAGTGGTTAACAAGCACCAGTTTTGCATTCAAAATCTTTATCAAAATGGACAACCAACTTTCTGTGGTAAAGTAATCACCCTGTGTGTTATTCTACTATGCTGCAGAGGTGTAGATGATGTTTGCAGCACAGAATGATGACGTATGTTGCTCGAAGATTATGTAAAAGTCACATGAAATCCGACATAACCGTTTACACTGCGGTCGCATTGCAAAACATCAGATCTTTGTCTGATTTAAGACTACATATGAAAGTGGCACAAATCTGAAGTGAAAAGATCAGATTCCATGCGGTTTGGGCTGTTCACACTGTCAAGACCTGAGTCACATATGGGCGAAAAGATCAGATTAGGGCCACATTTGCCTGCAGTGTGAACGTAGCCTTTAATACTTCAGGCCTTAGTACTCAGTTCTGATTTGTTGCTCAGATGTGGCCATAATCAGATTTAAGTATGAAAATATTTCATTGTGAGTTATTGTTTCAACATTAATTTTCATTATACAGTCTTATGCTGAGGATTCAGGGAAATGTGTTGCAAATCGGCCAAAGAGTAATGTGATCAAATGTTTTTGAGCTATTTTTTTCTATTAACTAGATTGAATATTACATTTTTAGTGAAATGAACTCATTTCATGTAATTAATTTCACTTTGGTCTAAATACAGTGTCATTCACTTGTATAAAGCTGTCGAAATAATACTTATGAGTTCTGGCACCTCACTATCCCTCCAGTGTCAGTCATTTAGATGTGTAGTGGCTGTCTTCCAATTTTAAAATGCTGTAAATATCAGTGAAGATTTACAAAAACAAATTAACAAAAATAATATGTTACTGGGTAGGTTTTTATAAAGGTTTTTACTGATAAAAGCTATTTTAAATTCATGAATTTCTTTTCTCATTTATTGTTTGAGAAGTCTTTCTGCAGCACAGTAGGCATCTGTGTTGGAGAGGTATTGTTTTTCCATTTAACAGTGGGAAGTTGATTAATAATGACTTCATTGTGCAGCTAACTGTTATACATCATTTTAGAGAGTCTCTTAAATTCTGCACTGCTGGCTGTAATTTATGCATTCAATACAAATACATTTACTTGATCAATCAACTGGTTGATTGATTAATTCTCATGTTTTCTGTTTTTAAATCAATGTTGGTTGGATGAAATGGCTTTATACCTCATCTTGTTTTGACAACCACTTTTGTTGTTATGAAATATGCTTTAAGACTAGACAGGTGCTTAGAACCAGGAAAGGTATTATGGTATGGATTGGTTTAAGGTTTGGTTAAAAGGTACATCCACAAAGCATGAAGATATTAAAATATTATCATGTTATCATTATAAATGATTAGATATTATAAGCAATTTCATCATCAACTTTCATACAAAGAACAAACCAACAAATTAATCAAATAACAGCTAGGCGTCTTGAAATTAACTAATCAAAAAATCATCATACAGACAGATCCTCTAATGCAGAAAACCGAATGAACAATGCAAAACACATTTCAAAACAGAAGCAAATTTCGCGTCAAGAAGGCGAGTCTACACACCTGAACTATAGGTCCAGGAACACACCTTAACTATAGGTCCAACTATAGGAGGTGGCTAAGGAAAAACTAGTCAGTCCCCCTTTTTTCTTACTGAGGAAAGTTCTATTTATGTTTACTTGTAGTGCTTTTCACAATAATTATCAATTCAAAGCAGCATCACAAAAGTTGCACATCATTACATTACAGTCAAAATCTAAGAAGTTAAGTGGTTGTGTATAGGGTGCCCAGGATATGAACATAGTTAACCTGCAGTTAAATATTATATAGTGTCCCTCCAAAAAGGTGAGATATATGCATATAATACATGTTCAATTACACATATTTAGTGTTTGTTGTCCTTAAAAATTCTTGAATGGTTGGCATCATCTCTTCAAGTTCTTGTAGGGTAGGCATTATCTCTTTATGGGTCTTGGATCTGATCGAGTTGCACTTCCCAGTCTAGAGGCATCAGGATGAACATCCTGAGGTGAAAACAGTAAGCAAAGAAAAGAACTAGAAGCTAAAGTTTGTTGACGAACTTTGATGTTGGCTTGAGAAAGCCAACGTGACTGTGCTTGAGTTGGGAATGGCAGTTGGCTGTGAGCACATCAGTTGTTAAGTGGTTGCTAGGCAGTTGCTAACATAAACTGGGTTGTTAAATGGCAAGCCCCATTTACATGTTTGATCAAATCCTAATAATTAGCATTTCTAGCATATGTTATTGCACTTAGCTAATTGTTATTAGCATGTAGCTTATTGTTTTTAGCATTTGACTAATCACTGTTAGCATGAGTAGTACACAGGAAGTCCCATTTTGCTAGCATGAGTAAAGTGAGCCAAAACACAGGTTCCTACAATGTTCTGATATAGAGATATTTCTGTTGTTAAATTGTTGTTAGGTTCAATGCAATCTCACGGCAATTCATAACTTTTTGATTTAGTAGCTAATTCGTATGAATTCGTACAATCTAATTCGTACAGTTTTGTATGATTTGCTCATCACTCAATGACGGTTGGGGTTAGGGGTGGGGTTGGGTGACACGCCTCCGTTTTAAAATCGTACATTTTCGTACGACTCAACTCGTACGAATTCGTACGAATTGGCCACTAAACTGTCAAAAGGTAAAATACTTACGTTTCCTCGTGAGATCAGGCTGTTAGGTTAGGTTTGTTTTGTTGCTATGGAGTTGATTGACAGGTTAGCGTAATGATACATCAAAGCTTCTTGCCAATATGAATGATATAAAGCCACCCTGATGTGTCTGTGACACTGCAGCATAAAGATATCAATCTGGGGCCTTTATATTGGCAGTCTATGGAATCAGTTGCTAGTGTGCTCTAAATGATTGCTAGGGCGTGGCATGTCAGCTTCAGAATGAAACTGATTGGTTGTCTGAGTCAACTGAGCAGACCCCAAGTCTCTATGGGTTTTTGAATGGGAGGGAGTTTCTTTTAGCATTGTAAGTCAATGGGCAGGTTTGGGGTGCTCTTGCACTCCAGTGGTACAACTTATACTTCAGTTTAATAAGTAGTTTTACACAGCTTGACAGCCACTTTGGTTGTGGAAGATCACGTGTTTATAAGAATTTCTCATTCGGAGTTATGATGCGTCAAAATTTGGTCCCATGTTAAGTCAATGGAATTTTTCCAACTTTTCCATATCAGTTTTAGAAACAAAAAAAAAAGTTGGACCAGTTGGAAAAGATATAGCAACAAACTATAATGCAGAGCACTGCTTTTGGCCAAATTTGGGGCTTGTAGTGTTAAAGCACAAGGAGGATAGAAGCTCGATTAATTAATTCATTCATTCATTCGTTTTCTTTTCGGCTTAGTCCCTTTATTAATCAGGGGTCGCCACAGCGAAATGAACCTCCAACTTATCCAGAATATGTTATTAGGCAGTGGATGCCCTTCCAGCCAAAAAACTCTTGTATTCACACACATACACTACGGCCAATTTAGCTAATTAAATTTAAATATACCGCATGTCTTTGGACTGACTGTGGGGGAAACTGAAGCACCCGGAGGAAACCCACGCAAACACGAGGAGAACATGCAAACTCTGCATAGCAGTGAAAGTTAATCCCATGTCTTCTAATAATGTCTCCCAGGGGCAGCATGTATATTGTGAATAAGGGCCTAAAACTGATACTTGAAGCACTACATACTTTAGTGGCCTGACATTTGAAAGTTGTCCTTTTTATGTTTGTAAACTGGTAATGGTCAGTTAAGTATGACTTAAACCAGGGGTGTCAAATTCAGTTTCTGCTGGACTGCAGCCCTGCACAGTTCAGTTCCATTCCTGCTTCAACACACTTACCTGTACCTGTGAACTAAACTGTGCAGAGCTTCGGCCCTCCAGGAACTGGATTTGACACCTGTGACATAAACCATTGTAAAGCCTGTCCCTAGACACCAATATAAATAAAACTATCTATGAGGATATCATGAACTTTAGTGTCAAATGAAGGACTGAGGTCAAGTAAAACTAATAGCGGGATGCAGCTTCATTCAGCAGCTAAAAGTAAATCATTGGTAATTTTTACTAGAGCAGTTTCTGTGATATGATGAAACCTGAGACCTGACTGAAACACTTCAAAAACATTGTGATTAACATACTAAATTCTAAAGACCTCAAAGTTAGGAGTTGCTGTTTTGAGAGTGCAAGTATGATTATTATACCATGGTGTGGTTTTATTCACTCTAGCCTTTTTGATTTCGAGGGAGCAACAGTATTTATGTGCTAGTGAAGATAGCATCTAAGCATGGCAAAGCCAGAGGGAATGATGAGCCAACAGAGCTTTAGCGGGATGTCAAGAAACCAAGGAGATATTGAGATATCTGACTTAGAGATAATACAGGTGGATACCCAGGTGACTGATGTAAAATCAAAGGGAAAGCTCAAATGAGCCAGAGCGGTGGAGGGACTAATCATAGACAAAGGCTTGGAGATCTATGGTGAAGGCAGAATGATGGCTGACCAACATGGGGCTAGAGGGACAGGAAACTGTTAAGACAATGGTCCCAAGAATAGCTAAGAGAATAAGGAGTCAAGGCAGAGCTAACAAATCAATGCGTTGTGGTTCAGCAACTCACTAAGAGGTTCAAAATTAGCAATAGGGTCAAACAATGGCTCAGTGGTTAGTTCTGTTGTCTTACAGCAAGGTCATTCTGTGGCATCCAGGAGGCATTTCTGTGTGGAGTTTGCATGTTCTCTCCATGTTATTGTGGGTTTCCTCCAAGAAGTCAAGCCAGACTCCTGGGCAGCCATCAGTTGACCTCTTTATGCAGCTAAGAGAACAGAACCATCTCGGGAGATGCTTGCTAATACCCAGAATTGGACCACGGGCCAGATGGTCATTCAAACCAGACACAGACCTGGACAATCTCATCCGGGCCAGCATCTACTTGTGCTGCAACAGCAATGATTTGTCCCGATAGGCTTTTAACCAAGGCTGAACCTGGACACGGGTGTCCCGCATGCCACTTTTAACACACCGAGACAGGAATAATGACCAGCACCAATAAAGACATTGCATAGCGATAAATGTCTGAACACCGTATGAGCTTTATTGTTTCTGAAAATTGTATTTATTTCTTCAGGGAGTCAGAGTCATCCGTTGGTTCAAGCGGCCGTGCCCCAAAAAGCTGCATCTTGGCCCCCTGGCTCTTCTCCTTTGCAAGCAGCATCCTCCTGCTGGTGCCCTCCCAGAAAGGAAACAGTAAGACCGGTTAGCCAATATCACATGCCCTGCTGTTCACATCCATACTTTGGCTAGCAAAAGAAGAACTGACTTACCAAGAGTGACCCAGGACGTTCTGCCCTCTTGCGCCCCTTCCTTGGATGGCTTTCTTTGCCCGCCTCCGCCTTCTCCTCCTCCTCCTTCAAGGCCATCTCAAAAAGTCTGTGGTGCTCACGTGCTTGCAGAGGACCCAGGTGAAGTGCGTAGAATTTATCGCATTTATAGGTTGGGGTGTCATGATACATGAAGACAGACAGAACCTTTTAGGATCAAAGCCACTGGCAGTCATGTGGCTCCAGGAGCATTACATGCATACTCACGTTCGTTGCAATGGCTGTCTGGACATCAATGAATGTGGGTCATGGGACCAGCTGGAATGTGGGTCCGTGGAAGCCCCATGCTGGACCATGCGGCTTGAAAATATTGATTCAGGTTCCTGTAGGGACTGGCTCTGGAGGTAAAAAAAAAAAAACAGGCGGGATCGCCGGGTCTCTTCTGACGACAATAGCCGCAAGACCACGGGGACCGCAGGGTGAGTGGGGTGCAGCCATCGCAGTTCCTGTGCAACCTTTTGCCGCTTCATTTTCCCCATGGCGTCCTTCCGAGAGCTCAGTGTGCGCCTTCAGGTGCCGGTCTAGTTGGGCCAGTGTCCTTAGTGCAAACAGATAGAATGCTTTTGTTCTTACGACTTTTTGGCTTTTTGTTTTTTCCTTTCAAAGGAACCATGCATGTCCCAAAGACAGACTTGATTTCAAAGACACTATTACCATCGAATGCACCATTTGGGCAGCTTCACTGCGCCAGCCGTGTGGGACTTTGCACAGCTTTTCTTTTCTTTCAAAAGGAACCATGGATGTTCCAAAGACATACTTATGATTTCAAAGAAACCAGAATCATCAAACGCACCATTTGGGCAGCTTCACTGTGCCAGCCATGTAGGACTTTGCACAGCTTTTTGTCAACACACACAAGTTGACGAATCGGTTAGTGCACAGCTTTTGAGACCCTTCATCACACGCAAGTTCCAATCGCTCAGTGTGGGTGTGCACCTGGCAGGACTGAACCAGGCCAGGAATCAGTCACCCTACCCTTTTCTGGGTATGTTTCAAAGATTAGTTTGGATGGGGCTTGCCAGACCGGACACTGATTCGTTTTACCCCGCCGGACTCTACTAGCCCACCCCCCAGGCGAGGGCGGTGGGCCAAAGAGCGAGCAGGGATAAAGCCCAGGGGCGGGATAGGCTGAGATAGATGGCAATCTGGGTCCTCCCAAAGTATGGGGCAGGAGGTTTGTGCAGAAGGTTTCCTCACTCAAAAGAATGCCCAAGGCAGGGGAGGAACCAAGCTCACCCCATAGAGGACAACCCGTTACTGGTGAACTAGAGCGAGGGCCTCCCCCTGGGACGTCACACAAGTTCCAATCGGTCAGTGAGGATACCTGGCAGGACTGAACTAGGTGCAACGTGCAAGTCAACGAGTTTACTTGTCACCGAAAACTTGACAGGAGGTCAGAGAAATTTGGGGTCAGAATGCATACTGAGTCACCCTTTCCGGGCTTCGTTTCAACTCCTAAGGACCCCTGGTTATGAACCTGAGGGGAGGTCAGAGAAATTCAGGGTTAGAGCACATACCTCAATGTGCGGGATGTCCCAACACCTAAGCCGGGAATGGGGGCCACCTGGCGGGCACGGCCTGGTGCTTCATGCCCAGGATGAACGACAGAAGCACATCTTTCTGAACCCACTATCTCCCAAGTGAGAGTTTGACACTCCAAAAAAGATCGGCTGGACTTGGGCTTTGCTAAATTAATTGTATAGGGGCATTTACTTATCACTGCTTATTGGTCTTGTTTATTTGTTTGTTTTGTTCACAAACCAAAAACCTTCTCAACCAAAACTGTTTTCCGGGGTTCAGCACTTGCCATCGAAGGAGATGGTGCCAAGGGTGTTCTACTGTAGTGCCCACTTGTGCAGCCCTCTTGTGCAGCGCATGAGAAAAGGTTATGCGAGAGAGCAAAGTCATTATCAATTATAACCAAAAGCAAGATCAAATCTTTTTAAATATTACAGTATTGATACTGTTAGAATTTGCTGTATTCGGCTTAACCGTCCTTGGGTGGCTCGCCAATGTATTAGATGACTCTAATACATAAAATAAGTAAGCTGACCAAAGTTCTTACGGGGAGAAGACTTTATTGAAGACAAGGAATAGTGCAGTTCCTCAGCAGTGATGTTAACTCGTCGGTCTTCAAGTAACTTAACCCAAAGTACTGTCTGTGAGACAGTACTTTATACTAGTAACAAACAAACCATTCTATGTTTACTAAGCTCAGCAGGACCCTCTTATCAGATGTTTCAGCTGTTGTTTTGCTTTTACCCACTAAGATTGTGAAAGGGTCACACCTATCATAAAAGGGTCATTTAGTTCAAACATATCAGTTTGTGAGGTTGAGGCACAGGTCACCCCATCAAACAGAGAATTGATCACATCAAAGTTTATTCAATGTAAATGCAACTGAACTAAAATGCACAATCTTTCAATCCCTCCTCTGATCATATTTGATCATGAAACAAATAATCATGTATACAGCAATCTGCATACAGGCTATATAACTTAAAGTAACAGAATAAAAGGTCATGTTGAAGCTTGCATTTCCTTGAATGCCCGAGTCCATTTCTATTTGTAGTTGTGATGTTGTGGAAGTAGCGGATGTGGTTGTGTTCTGTGGATGTGTTCATCTAGGTGTCTGGTGCAGTGCTGTATGTCTCTGGTTGTCCTCTGAAACAATGGACCACCTCCAATCACACAAAAGAGAAAAGGGAAACGTATTCCCTATTTAATATTGACAGGACACTACAGTGTTTATCAGTGGTGGTTTAAGTCTTTCATTCTCAGGCAACAAGATAGATCCTAACAACACTAGTCCCGCCATATCTGGACTCTGAAAAACACTAACGTCACATTATACTGTCTTTACCCATTTACTGGGCTCTAAACTATTTCCCCTCTTTAGAGGTGACGAAACTTGATTATTGTCCTTATGTACTGCCAGGCTCAGTCTTGCTTCATTTTGGACAAGGCTGTCAGATGTCAAGTTTTCAGTAGACATGGGCTGGCTTGGGGCATGTTGAAAAGGGCAGTCTTTTTTATCTGTACTGCATTGGTTGCCATCATGCAGTGTTATTGCATCGTCCGTCAGCAATTCTTATGTAGACTTTTCAGTTTCAGTCTGCTTTCTGTCTAAAAGTGATTGTTGGTCTTGCCGAAGCTGTCTTAATGCCACTGTATGTTCACCTCTCTCCTCTACGGCTTGTTTGGATACACCATCTCCTAGGATATCAAACGTGTTTTCATCTGTTGAGACTTCTGTGTATGCTTTTATCTTTTTATTTGCATACACATAGTGTTCATCGGCTTCTGGAAAAGATGTCACTAGCTGGGGCTGCAGAGAGAGGTCATCATCATTGCTTTGATGTTTTAAACTGAGCTTGCACTCATGAGCCTAGTGTCCTTCTTCATTGCAATTTCTGCATCTTCCTTTAGTTCGTAGTTTTGAGTATCTCTTATCGTATCTCTTATCGTATCTTTGAGATACTCACTTTCTTTTTGCTTATCCTCAATTGTTCTGTTGTTGTAAAACAAACTTTTGGATTGCAAAGCTCTTAGTCTGACGTCATGTGTTTGCTCCAGTTTAGCTGACCATTCAACAATCTGGATGAATGTTGTTCCAATGCTGTCCCAGTCATCATACCTGATTTTAAGATCTTTAGAAATCTCAGGTTTGAGTCCGTTGACAAATGCTGTTTTCAAGGGCATTCCAGTGTCTTTGTCAAGATCTTCACTTGTATTTAGACCAGAATGTTTCATCCATGTTTGTCTAAAGCATTCCTCAAACTCTGCAATACTTTCTCCAGTTTTCTGCATGAATGAGGTAATTCTTGCCCAACTGACCTCTGCAAGTTTCAGCTCAAACAAGAAAATTTGTACAGCTTCCCATCCATCCTCTGTTTTCTTGTGATTCACCAATCATTCAACATCTTCTGTGAGTCTTTTTTGGTCAATGTCTCTTAGAGTGACATTAAGAATCATCACACTGTCTAGTGCAGTGGTGGGCAAACTTTTTAGACCCGAGGGCCACATCAAGTTTTGCAAACCAAGTGAAGGGCCACATGCAAAATCCTTTAAAATATAACTTTTATTTATAGTGGCAATATGCATGGAACATGTAATATTGGACAGAAACATGTCACATTAACACAAAACAGATTTTTTAAATTGGTTATTATTGAGTCAAATTTACAAGTCAAATTAATTTGCACTGCAATAAAATAATCCCTTATAAAATATAATAATAATAATAATGTAATAATTTTTACAGTGGAGAATAGAAAATATATTGTCTGACAGAAAAAAATCTCATATTAACACATTAAAAATAATTCTTAAAGTTTACTATTCAGTCAAATTTACAAAAATCTTTTAGAATATACAGATCAATCATCATAAAACTTGATGAAACCCCAAATCTTTGATAAAATAACTTTTGAAAGTGGATGTATGCATGGAAAATATATTCTATGACAAAAATTAACACATTTAACCTGCAATTATTATACAATTTGAGTCAAATTCACAACACTCTCATTTGAGCTTGTATTAATATGCTCATATCAATCAAAAAACTATAAGATAAAACGGAAGAAGAATCTGAGGGCGTACTCACACTATGTACAGTACAGTTGCCTTGAACCGGGCCGAAACACGCTTGCCCCCCCCCTCCCATCTCCCCTGACACGGGCCTGAGCACACTTACGTCATCAATAATGCGCTGTTCAGTTTAAGAAGCGCTCTCGCTCAGCACAGTGGAGATTTCTTTATATCGTTTTAGTCGTTTGGGA